>CM042674.1:7578529-10078529 GCA_023638005.1 Forsythia suspensa | reverse complement strand
TTGTATTTGATGATGATTTTGTTTAAATATTACTGCTAATGTGTATTGAAGCGAGGAGTAAATATTTTTTCAAATTATTTTATTTTTATTTTTGTTTATTCAAAAATACGAGATACAAAAAAAAATCTCTTACGCTTTCCTAATTAACGTTTTTCGACAAACTATCATAAAAACAAATATAAAATGTGCAAATTAATAAGTTGATGATAAGAATGTGATAAAAATAGTTAAGGACATAAATGTAAAATTAATCAATAGTTGAAAACCTTCATTGTAATTAAAATGTATTATGGTTAACAAAAAATTATAGTACGAAAATAATTACCCTAACCTCTTAATGTCAAATTTTTCATTTTCATAGTTAGCCATCAATATGTGAAAAAAATATTACAAATTACACCATTTAAATTTCTAATTACAGATACGATAATGATTTTGTGATTATATAACAGTTTGCAACCTAATAATAATTAAATGAAGAGCTATAATTTCATAAGATCATGGCAACTTATCTCATTTATTTTTGTAGTTCTGATTCTGAAACAGGATGAAGATTAAAGAAGAACCCTGCGTGAATGTATACACGTGGATCAATCTACTAATTATTGAAGTTCAAGTGGCGATTAACATCTTTGGATTTTTTTGCAACAGGGAGATCATCCTTGGAGTCAGAGACACAAGCGTGTCCACGTTTTCCACTACTATTAGGCGGTGTGTTGTTATTCTGAACAGCAGCAGCAGCAGCAGCAGCTTCTTGTCGTTGTTCCTTATTGCGGGCTTTTTTGTTGGCTTCGGGTTTTCTATTTTTATGTACAGGTTTTGGTTCTTCACCAACATGATGCTGAAAATTTGAACCTCCTGTCTCAGTAATTACTGTAGTACCGTCTGTCAAGTTTGCACGAACATCAAATGGTTTTTGCAACTTGGACAGTTGACTGACAATGTTACATGTTGATTATGAATTATCTGCTGCTTCTCGTAGTTCCAATGCTCATTATTTGGTCCTATATTTGCAATTGCTGCAAAGGGGTCTTCAGGATTCCCCATCAAAACTCTCCTATATATACACGCAAGTACATGAATAATTAGCTAGGTAATTAACATATACTAACGAAAAAGATGAGGAGATTAAAACGATCCAGAAAATAGTCTTACCTCTATGATCTGTTCAAAGCGCGCAAAGGAGAGACTTGGGAGAACAATTAATGGTTCATTGTAATGGTAGCTTGGACGCAATGACATTTATAGTGCATGTACATAATGTGAATATCATCACAGGTCATTCTTTATTAAATGTTCCAGTAATACCATGATTTTCTACTCTAAAATAGGCATATCGGTCTTGGTCCCTACATTATAGAACTAGATCAACAAAAGAATGGGTAAGAGGTGGGAATACTTAAATTATAATTTCGGTTGGTCGAATATATTTTTTATCTATATATTTAAGTAGAATTTACAATTTACAACTATTTTTTATGTATAGATTCACCCACAACTTATAATATAAGTCTTAAAAATAATTCATCACTACTAGAACATATGCTTTGTTTAATAAAGATTTTTTTTGTGTGCATATTATAAGCGGTGTTATCGAGCAAAGCTTTAGCTGGCCCAACCAGGTTCAACTGGTAAAACCAAGAACGATCCTAAAATTGTACTAATTATGTAGAAAATCTTCTATTTAAAAATCCGCCTAAAAAACTCCTCCATCCGTCCGATTTTGAGGAACACTGTTGAACAGTTCCGATTTTATACATTTTATAAATCATTTCTTTTCACAATTAATTGTAGCTGACCATTGAAATTTATCTCTCTCCTTGGACGAAATGGATTAAAAGAATAAAAACCAAAAAAATTGCTTTTGAGCAATTTTGTGATTTCCAAAAACTTACTTTTCATTTTCTAAATGTTTTTGTAAATTTTTTAATTTTTTTAATTTTATAAAAATCACTTGATTAGATCCATTGACTCTTGACCCTTGACCCTTTCACTTTCCGGAATTCGATGCACCTGCAGCAACGGATCGATTTTAAAATATTTATTGTAAGCAACAGTTTGTGGTTAAAAATATATAAAAATTGTGTGTCCTACGAAATGTGTAGATAAAAATAATGTTGAAAATGGAAAATATTGTTCGAAATTAAAAATAATGTTTGAAAATGGAACCCGTGAAGCGTGCTCCCGTTTTATCGGTTTAAAAATCATTTCTTTTCAAAATTAATTGTAGTGACCATTGAAATTCATCTCTCTCCTTGCACAAAATGGATTAAAAGAATAAAAACACAAAAAAAATTGCTTTTGAGCAATTTTGTGATTTCAAAAACTTACATTTCATTTTTTAATTTTTTGTAAATTTTTAATTTTTTAAAAGTCTTTGGTTCGATCCATTGACTCTTGACCCTTGACCCTTTCACTTCTACGGGTGATGCACGGATCGATTTTAAAACATTTATTGTAAGCAACAAGTTTGTGGTTATAAATATATAAAAATTGTGTGTCATATGGAATGTGTAGATAGAAATAATGTTTAAAAATAGAAAATATTGTTCGAAATTAAAAAAGAAAGAGGTGGGGGCATTGATCGAGAAACAATATTCATGCGTCAAAATAATGAAAAATTATATATATTGAGCAATTTTCATTATATAATTACCATTAAAAGTTGAATAGTATTAATTTGATCATTGTCCAATGTGATTATATATTTTGATAATCTTGAAATTATAAGTTGGTGGTGAATGTATAGATAAAAATGGAATTGTAAGTTGTAGGTCAGATGAAATATGTATCTAAAAAGTATGTTTGAATAATTATATTTTAAGCAACCACAAACTTGTGCGAAGACATTCGACCATTCAGAAAATGATCAAAGGGTGTAAAAATAATAAAACCTTAGTTAAAAGGAGGAAAATCCCTTCCTAATCAGTAAGATAAATAATCAACGTCTACCCAATCAATATAGTGAACACCGCCCATGCAAGTACATCACGTTGTCCATTACATTGAAAAATTCCCCACCATGAAGGCACCTAATGGTGAAAAATGTGGAATTTTTTGTCTGCAATAAAAAGCTCCAAAAAAATTAGAACATCATTTTGTCAGTGACTATACGGTAACTAACAATACAAATGTTTGACATTATTTGGACAATATAAAAAAAAATACATTATATTCCACCACTTTACCGTAGTTTGGAGTTTTTCCTTCGCCTTCTTCGCGGTAATCCCAGTGGTACTTCATTGTGCTATTTCGTACAACTTCAATGCTTCACGGAATAACTACGACAATCAGACGATTGATGCAGTGGTGTGTTACCAAGCGACTTCTTCAACAGTGAAGAACGATTCGCCGAAGAGTGTTTGAAGAAATGGAGGTGGTGGTTTTGGAAGATAATAAACAAAGGAACTTTTCATATTCATATTTTCTTAAAGGCTAATAGAAGGTTCCAGGATTTAAAGTAGAGTTACATTTTTGCCCGTGCCATTCTCAGACGCAATTTTTGGGAAATAAGAGCGCATGAGGTCCAATTTTTGGATTTAACGGTGAAATCTGACGGAAAGTGTGAAGAGGGACCTACGACGCCTATTTCTTCATACGTTGGGGACGTTTGGTGCAATTATTTTAGGTTAGGGTCATATCCCTAACGTTTTTGAAACGTTGGGGACCTTTGATGCAATTATCCCTAAAAAGAAAAATAAATTTGTCACAAATAAAATTTTTTAATTATGCTCAACTCAGCCCGATTTTATACGGTCTCATATTTACTGGGCCAACTCATCTCGCTTTTAAGCCACATGACCACTAGGCTAGCCCAATTTTAAATTTTAAATTATTTTTCTATTTATTAAAAAAAAAAAAAAGTCTTCACCCACTTCCACCCCCACCCACCCCACCCCACCCCACCCCACCCCCTACTATATGATAGTACCATTTTATTGTGAATGACACATCCAATTATTGTTTAGTGCATAATAATAAATATTAATTTTTAAAATTATTTATTCAACTATAAATAACGTGAATTAAATTCAAACATAATATTAATAATGAATTACGAAATACTAAGCATATACAAAATAATATCATAGATAATGGGTGGTCTCCATTAAGGAATTCGAACAGTCCGAGGTAATGAATGGTTGAGCGATGTATGAAATATGTAGTCATGGGTGGTCTTCATTACTTCAGTCCAATGTTGTTCGAACTCTTTATCTATACCATGTTTTAATTGTAATAAATGTCTTCCAACTTTTGACAATTTGGCACTTATATATCCAACTTTTTTTGGTCATAACTTTCGATTAATTTTTATATCTTGTATTTGATGATGATTTTTGTTTAAATATTCCGCTAATGTGTATTGAAACGAGGAGTAAATATTTTTTTCAAATTATTTTATTTTTTATTTTTTGTTTATTCAAAAATACGAGATACAAAAAAATCTCTTACGCTTTCCTAATTAACGATTTCGACAAACTATCATAAAAAACAAATATAAAATGTGCAAATTAATAAGTTGATGATAAGAATGTGGTAAAAAATAGTTAGGGACATAAATGTAAAATTGAGCAATAGTTGAAAACCTTCATTGTAATTAAAATGTATTATGGTTAACAAAAAATTATAGTACGAAAATAATTACCCTAACCTCTTTATGTCAAATTTTTCATTTTCATAGTTAGCCATCAATATGTGAAAAAATATTACAAATTACACCATTTAAATTTCTAATAACAGATACGATAATGATTTTGTGATTATATAACAGTTAGCAACCTAATAATAATTAAATGAAGAGCTATAATTTCATAAGATCATGGCAACTTATCTCATTTATTTTTGTAGTTCTGATTCTGAAACAGGATGAAGATTAAAGAAGAACCTTGTGTGAATGTATACACGTGGATTAATCTACTAATTATTGAAGTTCAAATGGCGATTAACATCTTTGGATTTTTTTGCAACAGGGAGATCATCCTTGGAGTCAGAGACACAAGCGTGTCCACGTTTTCCACTACTATTAGGCGGTGTGTTGTTATTCTGAACAGCAGCAGCAGCAGCAGCAGCAGCAGCAGCTTCTTGTCGTTGTTCCTTATTGCGGGCCTTTTTGTTGGTTTCGGGTTTTCTATTTTTATGTACAGGTTTTGGTTCTTCACCAACATGATGCTGAAAATTTGAACCTCCTGTCTCAGTAATTACTGTAGTACCGTCTGTCAAGTTTGCACGAACATCAAATGGTTTTTTGCAACTTGGACAGTTGACTGACAATGTTACATGTTGATTATGAATTATCTGCTGCTTCTCGTAGTTCCAATGCTCATTATTTGGTCCTATATTTGCAATTGCTGCAAAGGGGTCTTCAGGATTCCCCATCAAAACTCTCCTATATATACACGCAAGTACATGAATAATTAGCTAGGTAATTAACATATACTAACGAAAAAGATGAGGAGATTAAAACGATCCAGAAAATAGTCTTACCTCTATGATCTGTTCAAAGCGCGCAATGGAGAGACTTGGGAGAACAATTAATGGTTCATTGTAATGGTAGCTTGGACGCAATGACATTTATAGTGCATGTACATAATGTGAATATCATCACAGGTCATTCTTTATTAAATGTTCCAGTAATACCATGATTTTCTACTCTAAAATAGGCATATCGGTCTTGGTCCCTACATTATAGAACTAGATCAACAAAAGAATGGGTAAGAGGTGGGAATACTTAAATTATAATTTCAGTTGGTCAAATATATTTTTTATCTATATATTTCGTAGAATTTACAATTTACAACTATTTTTTTATGTATAGATTCACCCACAACTTATAATATAAGTACTTAAAAAATAATTTCATCACTACCGAACATATGCTTTGTTTAATAAAGATTTTTTTTGTGTGCATATTATAAGCAGTGTTATCAGAACCGGCCTGGCCCAACCAGTTCAACTGGTAAAACCAAGAACCGGTCCTAAAATTGTACTAATTATGTAGAAAAATCTTCTATTTAAAAATCCGCCCAAAAACTCCTCCATCCATCCGATTTTGAGGAACCTGTTGAACCGTTCCCGATTTTATCTGTTTTATAAATCATTTCTTTTCACAATTAATTGTAGCTGACCATTGAAATTTATCTCTCTCCTTGGACGAAATGGATTAAAAGAATAAAAACCAAAAAATTGCTTTTGAGCAATTTTGTGATTTCAAAAACTTACTTTTCATTTTCTAAAATTTTTTGTAAATTTTTAATTTTTTAATTTTATAAAAATCACTTGATTAGATCCATTGACTCTTGACCCTTGACCCTTTCACTTTTCCGGTCGATGATGCATGCGCGGATCGATCGCTTTTTAAAATATTTATTGTAAGCAACAGTTTGTGGTTAAAAATATATAAAAATTGTGTGTCCTACGGAATGTGTAGATAAAAATAATGTTGAAAATGGAAAATATTGTTTTGAAATTAAAAATAATGTTTGAAAATGGAACCCGTTGAACCGTTCCCGGTTTTATCGGTTTTAAAAATCATTTCTTTTCAAAATTAATTGTAGCTGACCATTAAAATTCATCTCTCTCCTTGCACAAAATGGATTAAAAGAATAAAAACAAAAAAAAAATTGCTTTTGAGCAATTTTGTGATTTCCAAAAACTTACATTTCATTTTTTTAATTTTTTTGTAAATTTTTTAATTTTTTAAAAGTCACTGGGTTCGATCCATTGACTCTTGACCCTTGACCCTTGACCCTTTCACTTTCTGGGTCGATGCACGGATCAGTTTTTAAAACATTTATTGTAAGCAACAAGTTTGTGGTTATAAATATATAAAAATTGTGTGTCATATGGAATGTGTAGATAGAAATAATGTTTAAAAATAGAAAATATTGTTCTGAAATTAAAAAAAGAAAGAGGGGGTGGGGGCATTGATCGAGAAACAATATTCATGCGTCAAAATAATGAAAAATTATATATATTGAGCAATTTTCATTATATAATTACCATTAAAAGTTGAATAGTATTAATTTGATCATTGTCCAATGTGATTATATATTTTTGATAGTACTGAAATTATAAGTTGGTGGTGAATGTATAGATAAAAAATGGGTGTAAGTTGTAGGTCCGATGAAATATGTATCTAAAAAGTATGTTTGAATAATTATATTTTAAGCAACCACAAACTTGTGCGAAGACATTCGACCATTCAGAAAATGATCAAAGGGTGAAAAATAATAAAACCTTAGTTAAATAAGGAAAAATCCCTTCCTAATCCGTGCTTGCAATTTTTCATTGCACACAACTTTTCTTATGTATACATCATTTGATTCATTTCCTTTCTTATAAAGACTTTAAAAAATTGAATACTCAAGTCAAGTAAATATTAGATTAATTTGAAACGTGTTACGAAATTAAATGAGCAGTTAAGGAATATAGATATTTGGTGTGGGTAGAATTTCTATTTTGTGGTGTCAATTTTGAGGGCTTTAGTTAATTATATGTTTCTGGAAGTACTTTGAACTCTAATCACTCAAATAAGTTCTAAAAAACAAGATTTATTTTAAATACATATTGCTAAATATATAGGAACGGCATCTTCTTACCTTTTTCTTCTTATAAATCAAATCAACTTATGCTTCAATGATTTCATTTTTTTTAATTATTCGTTAGTCTTTCATATTTGTTGGTGGAGGAAGGATTGAACACAATATATTTTATATTATTATTTTTTAGTTTAATTTCAACATGGTGTTAAAATAAACACAAGTCTACCATTTCAATTTTGTCGATTTCTACTCTTATGATCTAAATATAAGAAACAATTCTTCATGATGCAGTTGATATGCTAAGAAATTCTTTTTAAACAGCTCAGTGTGTGAAAATATCAAATTGATATATCACTCTCATAATATCTATTAAAAATGACTTTTAGAATGCTAGTTGTAAAACCTCCCACGATCTGTAACAACTCATTTAAATCTTTACAGAACAATACAATGATGCAGTATTGGGTTGTTGAGCAAAGTACTTTACTATTTTACCCTTCAAACAATTTAATTAGGCTAAACCAATTTAATTAAAAACTTATATAGGAATTGGTCGTAGAAAGAAAGGCATGAACATAGATGAAATATAAAATGTGACAACACACGAAAAGACTATTTTATTACTGTGAATTATGAGTTGCATCACTTATTGAGGCTACAAGTCTGCAACTAGAAATATATCAAGTACTCTATTTTCCCCTCCACATATTAAGGAGAGTCATTTGATGACAATACGACTTTTTTATTTTTATTTTTAATTGACATATATAGCTATTCCTTTCAAGTTCTTTTTCTATTATTTTTGGCTTGCATAGATTAATCAGTACAAGTTTGACATCTGAGATTACCTATGTGATCTTGATTAAACTTGTACACTTCATCTTCTTTAGTTAATTACATATATAGATATTCCTTCAACAACAGTTAGAGAAAATGAAAAGGCAATGAAGCTAGGAAAGTACGTAACAGGCCAACTTGAGTTTATTTTTCGATTGAAAATATAGCAACTACGTATTCAACTTCAAATTTTGATGGTCCCAATCCTCATTCTTTTATTTTTGCAGCACTTGGGTCTCTAGTCGACGATTTTGCCTTTATCTTTTATGAAAAATTCAAGTTTCTGTTAAAAATTAAAATTTTACCTTTATATTTAATTAAACAAAAACGACGTGTTTTATTTTTTCTACTTTTGTTGCATTTACTCTCAGTTTTCTTTTTTCTTTCTATTATTATTATTTTTTGTTTAATTAAACATAAGGTCTATTTGGTTTATGGATAAAATTGTTTATCTAGATAATAGTTATTGGAATAACATATTTATCATTATTCTGTGTAGTTTTGCTAGGTATAAGAATGGAAAAAAAATCATTGTTAAAAAGTCAGTTTTTCGAAAAAAACAATTCTATCCTTATTCTTAATTATATGAAGAAAGTAAATAAAAAATAACTAAAAGAAAAAAAAATAGATAGATCGACGGAGTGTGGTGTGAGTGGCGATTAGTTTAAGATATGGATATTCAAAAATATATTTGTTCTATAATATAAATGGTACGTTCGTCTTTTTAAAAAATTGAGTGAATGTGCATTCAGATAAAAAAATTTGTTCTCCTATTTTTGAGGATAAAACTTATTCTAATTTTTTATTTAAATTGTTATTAAGATAAAAGTGTATACATTCATCAATTATGCACAAAAAGTATATGATAAATTTTATTTATTATATTTAATTATTGACTACATACAAAATTGGCCATAAGGGTAAAAATTTATTCTAACAAAAAAAAAAAGAAAAAAGAGAGAGATCCAAGTGATACGAAAATGAAAGGCTGGGATTGCAGATGACAAAATATTAGGTAGGGAACCTAGTTGCTACATTTCCAATAGGTTGAGGACCCCAGATGTAATATTCCCTGAATATTTTTATAAAAGAATAGTAAGCGTTGAAAATAGCTGGGCACCCTTTGTTTACGGTGATTATTTTGCAATATTTCAAATTAACATCAGTTGATCTTTCTTTGTCAAATTTAACAATTCTTTTTTATAAGAAATGTTATAGACACGATGGTTATATGATGAAAAATTTAAATTGACGAAGAAGAAACGAATTTAGTTATTCAAATTTAATTTAAGTCAATGTTGACTTTGTGTTTGTATTGAAGAAGAGCCCCATGACCTTGAAATAGGTTCTAAGAGACGAACCCCATAGTTTGCATGGGGACAAAATGGGAATAGTTAGTAGGTTGATTGGCATAAAATGTTTATAGGTAATTATATTCACACTACATTATTTGTTAATCATACTATATTTTAATTGCAATAAAAATATTCAACTATTATTCGTTTTTTTGTTTATGTCTTCAACTTTTTTATCATATTCTTATCACCAGCCTATTAATTTGCACTTCTTATTTCTATCTTTGATGATGATTTATGTCCAAAAAATTAAGTAGGTGGGGGTAAAAAGATTTATATGCCTATCGTATTTTCAAAAAAACAAAATAAATAATAAATACAAAAATTTGAAAAAATATGTTTCCTCATTTCAATGTACATTAGCAGAATATTTGGACAAAAATCGTTATCATAAATGAGATGTAAAACATAATTGAAAGTAAATGAAAAAATTACGACCAAAAAAGTTAGAGATATAAATTGTAAAATATTAAAGGTTGGAGGACATTTATTGTAATTAAAATGTGGTGTAGATAATAAAAAATGTTTTGTGAATATAATTACTCAATGTTTATATTTTTCAATATTTTTACTTTTTTACCCTCAAATTCACCTTATTTTGCACAAAATACTCCTACCGTCCATTGCCATCCAAAATTTGTGTTAAATGGACACGTGAACACCACTAGTGACACTTAATAAGAGTATTTTCAACAACACAAATATTTTTTCATTTATTCAAGTTTCAATAAGTTGTTTGTGCATACCGTAAAGAACCCTAATCAACAATCTACGAAGACTTAAATTTATTTTTTTTTTCATTTTTTTTCCATTTTGCCGATAAAATCCCACACAACTGGTTGTCGATTGACAAAATTGCAATGAGACAGCTGGAGGTAAGTTTGAAAAGTGATTTTTTTTTTTTTTCATTTGCAATTTTTCATTTTCTTTTTTAGTGGTGGAATGATTTTTGAGGGTTTTCATTTTGTGTGTCCTTATGGAAATAACATTTTCATTTTTCTTTTGTCATAGAGATATCAAATCACTTCTAAAGAAATTATATTATAGATCAAGAGGAGGAATATTTTTTGAATGATTAGTGCTAATGCGTGTGAAATATAAAATACTATTTTTTTTTCAATGCACATTTGGTGATGTATATATTTAATTTAATAATAAAAATTAAATATATAATATTATCGTTAGGGAAGAACATAGTTTAGGCGAGAAAAAAAGATAAAGAAAATTGAGGTGTTATCGAAAATTACATTTACCAAGTTCCACAAGTGGTGTTCACGCATCTATTTAATAGAGAATTTGGATGGCAATAGATAGTAGGAGTGTTTTGCTCAAATAAAGATGGATTTGAAGGTGAAAATACCATAATTTCATAATTACGAATGATTTACATAATAATTTTAAAAGATAAATATATTTTGTGTAAATTACCTTTAATTAGTTAGAAACTCATAGTTTGCACGCGGACAAATTTGGATTAGTTAGACAGCAATAGTCTATGATTTTTGGGTAAGTAAATGAGAATATATATATATAGTCATATTAAAATATTATGTTTAAAAAAAGCAATTCGTTTGTGTTGTTATGCACGCATAACAAATTATATATATGTTTTAGAGTTAAGTCCTCTCCATATTGTATTTCAACTATCGCCAAAAAAAAAAAAAAAAATGTCTTAAGAAAGCTCGATCCTCTAAACTATATAATCAGCAATTATTCCCCTTCATATACACCGAAGTGCGAACTGGTAGCGGCAAGCTTTTGAGGTATAATTCAATAACATTATTTATTTATTTATTTTATAAACAGTTAATTACGATCAATCTTGAAATGTTATCATAATAATTATTTATATCATCAATCATTCTAACACGTAGCCACGTACCATTGTTTTTGTTTAAATTTCAACTTGACAGTTTTAGTAGTGCCCGTTAATTTTGCTAAAAATCAAGTTTTTTTTTTTTTAAAAATTTTGATAAAAGTTGATGAAATATATGAGTGAAAAATTAATAAAAGTTGTGATTCCCATTAAATATATGTTTATTAATTGTTGATTTTGACTTTGATTTTTTAATAAAATCTTAAATAAAATCAAACAAACTCCCTTAGTAGGTAACTTTCAATTCTTAAAAATGAAAAATTTCAAACGACTTGGGTAAATAGATGCCTATGAAACTACGAAGAAATCAAATTTGATCATGATCTCTAATATATACATTAAAATTTTCACTATCATACATAGTATTAATTTGAATAAATAGTATGGAATAAATCACACATCAATTAAAAATATAATTAATAATTAACATGTCAATTGACTAGATTTTTTTTTTTTTTTAAAAGATGGAAGCACATATGTATTAATGTTCATTAAACTCAAACAAGTCACTCATTCAAAAATTCAAAATTGTTATTTTCAAACGAACTACATACCATCTTGTGGAGCGGACTTGAGCTTTAAGGTTGACGTTGTTTTCATTAAGACTTGAAGTTTATCTT
This sequence comes from Forsythia suspensa, assembly GCA_023638005.1. NCBI lineage: Eukaryota > Viridiplantae > Streptophyta > Magnoliopsida > Lamiales > Oleaceae > Forsythia > Forsythia suspensa. Next base: position 10,066,300 of record CM042674.1, on the reverse strand, counting down.
AAGAAGTTGACATTATAGAATAATTAAAACTCTTATATGTTGTATATTTATTTTATCATTATTCGATATTGAATTTTACATTTAAACATGTTCTATATAAGATAGTGACTCGTTTGAGAACACCAATTTTGAACTTCATGTGCTCATCTGAATCTTTGTCGGATTTAAATTGCTCATTTAAACTTAATGAGTTTTAATATCATGTTAAGACTTGGAGTTTTATCTTACAATATGAACTTTATATGTTTATTTATTTATCGTTTTCAATCGTTTTATCATTAATATGATACTATTGTATCATTCCCAATGATACTATATCATGACTTAGAATTTCATATTAAAAAGTCAACATTATTAATTCAAACTTTTATATTAGTTATAGATTCAATATTTAGTTGAGATTTAGTCTGTAACATGCTCCGCACAATAGTCACTGGTTTGAGTATGTTATTCTTAGAATTAAAATATTCGTTTGAGTTTTTGATAGATTAAATTACTCATTTTGATATTAAAATTTGTGATTCTATTTTAAAAAGGTGAATCTTATAAAGAAAAATAAGACAATCTTGTATCTTGTGTGTATTTATTTGAAAACCAACATCTATCAATGTAGAAAGACATTTTAGAATTCATCTACTGGAAACACAAAATCACACCAACTAGTCAATTACTGATATATTTTTGCTCCATCGTTTTCCTTACCAGTTGAATGGCACGGAGAAACAGAAGACGGAGGGCAAATGAGAGGAGAAGACAAATGAATAATTGTGAATCAGAACCAGAACTCGGAAGCGATGATCTGTCGGAGTTGTCTCATGAAGATACGTACCCCGCCTTGGATACTCATATTTATCGTAGCAAACCACTGGTTGGTTGAAGGATTAAAGTTGAAGATCCTCCAATGTCAATTCCCAACAGTTCATCAGCAAAACATGGACAGCCTGGTTAAAAATTACTTTTATAAGTTGAAGATCCAATTTAAATTAATTAATAAAAAATGTCAATTCCCAACATATGATAGTACTTTCATTTTTTTAAAGAGTCAAGCTAAATTTCTATTTTGAATTTACTTGAGCAAACTAAGTACACATATAATTAAGAACTCATATTAATAAATTATATTTCATGTCAATAAAAATATTTATTAACAAATATAACAACTCAATAAAATTAACAAATAACATAAATCCCAAAAGAATTAATAACATTTTAGTAGATTAACATATGTTATTGAAGAACTTATTGTACAAAGTTTTAATTGAATTTACCTGACATTTTTAAAGACTTTTTTAAAAGCTTCAATTTACTTTTTTAGATTCTTTTTCTACATTGAATACCTCTAAAAAAAACTTAAAAGTCTTTAAAAGTCTTTTGAATACCCTCGTGACATATTTCACTTTTCGAACAAAAAATGTTTTTAAAACTTTTCAAAAGGTTGATGGTGAAAAAGTTTGAAGTTGAAATGACAAAATTTTCCTTCCTACTTGAAATAGAATTGCTTTGATTAGATACAATTTTATCATTTCACCTTCAAATCTTTTGAAAAATCAAATTAAATACCCATTTTTTTGCAAAAAAAAAACTCAACGGAACAAGCTGTACATCTTTAAGTGCATGTGTACATTATCCTATTTCAATAGAAGATTTATATGAATCTATAAATCCATTTGTTTTCAATGGCTTTTCTAGAAAATGGAGAGTTCAATTCTTGATTGAGTATGGTAACCGTGGCTTTTCTCTCTCAATTTCAATCATTATCTTCATAAGAAATGACATCCCTACTCAGATTTACTTTGTTTGTGATAAGATTGTAAAACTTGTAAGCACTGGCTCTTCCATTTTGTAGCCAATGAAGATAGTCTTTTCATATATGTTATCAACTTCTTTCTTGTTTGTTTAAAAAATATGTATATATGCTATTGAGTGTTTGTTCCATCTTAAAACGTCAACATTGTCAAGTGGAGTAGTCCAAACTCTTGTATGTTGGCTATTATTTTCTATTTAGCCAATGTGGGATTATTTACCCTTATCATGCCACCGCAAGATGTTTCTCGTTTAAGAAAGTCAATCTTAGAATTTCATAGCTTGAGCTTTAGATGGATTGAATTGCTCGTGTGATACTTGTTTAACCACTTGATCTCCCTTAGTGAATATTGAGAGGTGATGATTGTATACCTTATGTACCTTGGTTTATCTCCCCTTTGGTTTTACAAGTTATTACAAAGTATTAAGTTTATTTCTCGCCAAGTTCTGGAGCTTTATGCATTTTCAATACATTTGAATGGTCTCCCCAAACATCATCAGGAAAAGGAAAAGTAAACACTCTGAGGCTTGGCCCCTTTTTATATCGAGCTGCTCTAAGAGGTGACTGGAAGGCTGCTAAAACTGCTCTGAGTTTAGACAGAACTATAGCTTGTATTGAGATAACCGAAAGAGGAGATAGGGCTCTTCACATAGCTGCTGCCGCCAAGCAAACTGCTTTTGTCCACAATCTAGTCGAACACTTGAATACAAATGACCTGGAATTGGTGGATAAACATGGAAATACAGCTTTCTGTTTTGCAGCTGTGTCGGGGGTTGTAGAAATTGCCAAGGTCATGTACGAAAAAAATAAGAATTTGCCAACAATTCGAAGCAGCATAGGAAAGACCCCACTTGAAATGGCAATTTTGCTCGGAAACAGAGAAATGGTTGAATATCTTTATCCAATTACATCTCTTAAAGATCTCAACTCCGAGGAGTATATGGGAATTCTAGTAGCAACTATCCACACTGACATGTATGGTATGAAATCTCTCTCTCTCTCTCTCTCTCTCTCCACCCATGACTGTGTGCAAGACATTCATACCATTCTTCATGTGAAGTCAGACATCTTATGGATTAATAAATTTCTGGTTTATTGTTTGAATATTGTATTCATTTCATAGGTACAATTACTGATCACTTTGTTTTTCTTTGAAACTGGGTGTCGATTACTTCAAGTTCTACGACATTTGTTTGGGGCCAACATCCATTTCTTTTTCAATAACATTGCAAATTATGTTTCTTCTTTTTGTTTAATGACGCAATAGTTGTGAAATTGGTTTGAATACTTCGACCGAATCAACTTCCACAATTTAATTTGATTATTTTCCATACATACGTGCAGATATTGCTTTAAAGATATTAAATGCAGACTCAAGAATAATTACTTCTCCAACGACAAACAAAGGAAGTGCCTTACAAGTGTTAGCTCGAAAACCTTTATCACACGATCACAGAATTCGAGGGTGGATATGGCAAAGACTCGTTAGCATCATTGCTACTATCCCTTATGTTCCCTGTAAGATTAATTTCATTCTCTTCCATAAATTATAGTACCAGACCAGTCGTTTATACTTGATGAACAAGATTTCTGTTTACTACCCAAAATTTGATCCTTAGATTGTAGCCTCATGGATTATGATAAATTCAAGTTACTAATATACCTGAAAATGCCAAGCCGATGGTAGACACAAATGCTTCTGCTCCATTCAACTCATATCATTTTGGAGTCACGTGCTAGCCTATATTATTCCGATGTTAAGTTAAAGTTATTATACAATCAGAAAATATTCAGAATATAAATTTTTCTACTTCTCAAAGTAGACTATATTATTGGGATATTCATTAAATAAAGTGGAATTAACAATGGATGATGAACTAGGAAGTATCAGGAATAATCAATGGATATCTTACGTTAAAGTTGATGGTGGGAGGAGCGACGAAACTGAACTATATATACAGTTAAAACACTAATTGCCCTTTCCAACAGGGAGTTTTAATGCGTTAAAACTAAATCAATGATAAGAATATTTTTGAGTAGAATTTATCCATGGATTATGTGCTGAAGCTTCTTCAAGTGTACCCTTAATCTTTAACCCCCCCACCCCCACCCTCCTCCTCCCTCCTCTGTATTGATAATTGAATAAAGCTGCTTGTATCCAACCTAATATTAATGTGGTGTTATCCAACCTAATATTAATGGCAATTCCATCTAAACCGGGATGAACATCAGAACTGTCCAGCAAATGCCAGTTTACTCCTAGTTTTTCGTTAGATTTTTGTTTTTCAAAATTTTTGGGTTTGTAGTCCACATGTTAATTCTGTGAAGATGTGTAGATTTCAAAAGGATATATAGTTCACTTCAAATGCGGAGACAAGCCAGTGAGTTGGTAAAGGGGCTCTGGGAACAGATTCTCACATTACCAGACTCCGAAATTTTACAACTAATTCAAGAGACTCAGATATTTCATGATGCTGCAAAAATAGGGAATATTGAGTTTCTGACTCTGCTTACTCACTCATATCCTGATCTTATGTGGAAAGTCGACTCAAATGGTTGCTCCATATTTCATGTTGCTGTTATTAACCGACAAGAGAAAGTCTTCAGTCTCATCTACCACATAGGAGCTGTTAAAGATTTAATTAAACTCTATACAGATAATGAAGGAAACAACATTTTGCACTTGGCCGGGAAATTAGCACCTCCAAGCAGACTCAATATTGTTTCTGGAGCAGCTCTTCAAATGCAGAGAGAACTATTGTGGTTTAAGGTGAGAAATTAACATGACTACAAGTCCCCTTTACTTTTTCCCTCAAAAAGATAAGGAACACTTTATAACATGGTAGTGAAATTGAATGATTTCTTATTTATCTTGAATATATTTGTGGACCATGTTCTTGGAAATTTCCAATTGACTATTCTAACTTCTAAGTAATTCTTATTCACCGTGTTAGAGTAAGGTTTTGGAGGATTTTGCAATATGAAATAATTTGAGTAAGCTTTGCAGGAGGTGAAGAAGATTGTACCACATTCATTACTCGAGATGAAAAATGGTGACCACAAAACACCAAGCGAGTTATTTTCGGAGAAGCATAAGAAGTTACGGAAAGATGGTGAGGAGTGGATGAAGGAGACAGCAACTTCTTGCATGGTTGTGGCAACTTTAATTGCCACAGTCGCGTTTGCTGCAGCCTTTACCGCACCTGGTGGGAATAATGACACAGGCGCGCCAATATTCTTGAAGGACGGGTGGTTCACAGTTTTTGTTATATCTGATGCGGGTGCAATGTTCAGCTCGACAACTTCCATAATGATGTTCTTGTCTATCTTAACTTCACGCTATGCAGAAGATGATTTTCTATTTTCCTTACCGGCAAAGTTGATGGTTGGACTAATTTCACTCTTTGCTTCAATTGTTTGCATGGTCTTAACATTTAGTGCGACCTTCTTTTTGGTATACAAGGAAGAAAAGAAAGGGACATTGCCAAGACTTGTTGCTGCTCTTGCTTGGCTTCCAATCACTTTATATGCAGTGCTAAATTGTAGGTTATGGATTGCCCTAATCCACTCAACATGCTGGCCGTCAAGGTTTATGTTTCGACCGGGTAAACACAGGCTCTACTAAAGGAGCTACCATACTAGTTTTCTTCCATCTTTTCTTAACGAAAAAAGTGGAGAAGGTTTCTATTTCTTGTTTCCATGGACAGATTCTGCTGGAATTGTGTAACAACTATTTGAATAACAATGAGTATATTGTTATGAATCCTTTGAACATCTTTCGCTTGACATCAATAATACCATTTTAACAGGAATTTCACCCACATATTAACGTTTGACATATAGTTTTGTTGTTAAATAAATATTGCTTGTTTATTTATGTTTTTTAAACTATTGTTACATTTATGATATTTGAGCATGTGATTAAGTACCATTGATTGCAGGGTAAAAAGATGAGTTGAGTGCTTGTGTAGAGAATACAACTCATGTTTCGATCGAGAATTGATTTGTCATAAACCAGTGAACAAAAGTTGACACTTGATTAAAATCAAGGTAGTAGGATTAGTTGCTCTGCAAATTGTGGGTACGCGGTTTGTTTTGGAAGGAAAAATGCGTGTAGTTTCATTTCTGTAGCGTGAATATGAGATGAAATTAAACTCCGTGTGATTACCTTATAAATTAACTAGGAATGGCAATGGGCTGAGCCAGTCCTGCTTGTCCCATGTCAAGAAGGTTCAGTTCGGCCAGTCCCAAAATGATGACCATGGATCGGCCCGTGGGCATCACAGGCTGGCCCACAAACCCAGCTCGTTAATTTTATTTTTACAAATGCAATATATTTTTGGAATTTAAAAAAAAAATCTACAGGGACTAAAATGAAAACTTTTGTGACCATTTTAAGTCCCTTCACTTTTAAAAAGTGTCATTGTAGCCCATGAGTCACGGACTGACCCGTGTACTTGTCCAACTGCGCCGAGCCTTGAAATCAAAAACTGGACGAGCCCTAAGCCCATAATGGGCCGAGCCTTTACTGTGCTGAGCCACCGGGCCCATGGGTGGGTTGACCCAATTGCCATCCCTAAAATTACCTAAGTCAATAATGGGATTGTAATTGTTATTTGTAAACTTGAGGATCTTTGATATATCAATGAGTAAGATCATTAGATATGGTTAAATACCTCGGTACATAGGAAACTTAGAAAAATCAAAGTAGTGAGCACGTATTCGCGATCAGAAATCGTCACCCGATCAGATGGATAAATGAGTTTGATTAAGTATTTTCTTTTGACCAAATTTATTCTAAGCTCAATATTTAGTGACTGTTAAATAATTTATGTGATTTGATAAAAAGAAACTATTAAAGAAACTGTAAACTTAAGTGGAAAATATTTAGAAGAGCAAAACGGTTATTTTAGCTTCGATCTAATTATTCGATGTCCAACATGGTAAGATATAAAGTTGGCAAGTCAAGCGGATGTAATTGCATTGAATGGAAATAATATTGCTTATGTGATTTTATATAATTTGATAATGCAAGTTTTCGTCTTTAGTGGATTGAGCGAAAACTAATAATTATAAGGGTTAATTACACTAATGGTCCCAATTCTTTCAGGTTTGTAACAATTTCATCCACGTTCTTTTTTTAGTAGATATCATCACCGTTCTTCTATTTATACTCACAGATGATCTCCAAATCACTATTTTTCACTATTCTGACAATTCTTAGACAATTTTACCCCTTGACTAAAATAAATCAAAATAATAGAAAAAAATACAATAAAAACAATGCAATTGAGCCATTAACATTTTCAAAAGTACAAATAAATCCTAAACTATTTTATTTTATACAGATAGGTGTTGTTCTCCAACAAAAAAAGAATAATCTTTTCCCACCCACCCCCACCCCCACCCCCCCCCCCACCCCAGGCACATGTCATCAATCAATCCTCCTCGATTCGCTTCCTCAACAATCCCATTTGAATTCTTGAATGCAAAATCAAATACTGTCGATGGAAACTAGATCACCAATCTGTATAGCATAAGCAAATGTTGTAACTGCCTTCACATGCTTAAATTCCTACCAGCTTGATTTAAAGTGTTGATTTAAAGTGCAAGTAAAGTGGATTAGCATTCGCTACTTGCGCACAAACGAGCATAGGAATCCTATCAACAAGCCCCAACTCTTTACACATATGAAACCTTTGTAGAATGCATATATGTTACCCAAATTGCCACCAGGAACTATAACCCAATCGCGCACTTTCCAATCAAATTGTTGCAAGATCTCAATAGCTGCAGTTTTCTGCCCTTTAAGCCTTAAACTAATCAAAGAATTGGCCAAATAAATTGGTAATTCAGTCGTTATTTCACGAATTAGTTGCATATAGCCATCAACTGGAAATTGAAATCCGATTTTCCAGCAAGAAAACAATGGAAGTAATCCCAGCAGCAGCGCAATAAGCAGAAAGAGCCGTTGAAGTGTCGCCAATCGACGCGCAGCCCACTCCTACCACCGTTAACGAGGGTGAACTCCGTAGAAGGTGTGTAATTCTCGACAGGTTCGAGGGTATCTTGGTAATTCAACCTACCACTGTTAATGAGGTTTGTAAGGGGCGAGTCCAGGATGTCTTGGCGGCAAGAGTAGGGTCTTTGTGGAAGTTCCAAGTTTTATTAAGGCGGTGATTGTGGTGGTCGTAAGGTGGGTCACTACCGATCTCGCCCAAAAGGACATTGGGCCTGCTTTGGGGTTGGAGTGATCAATTGGAAGTGGGTCAAAGGATTGTGCGGTGGAGGTTGTGGATCCATTGAGATTGAGTCTTCCGGCAGGTTGGGTAGGTTTTAGTTTTGTGTATTTTTTGATATGGTGTGGGTGGGTTTTATAGTATGAAGCATGTGGGAGTGGGGGGAAATGATTATTCATTTTTTGTTAAAGAAAACACATATCTGTATAAAATAAAATAGTTTAAGATTTATTTGTACATTTGAAAAGGTCAATGGCTCAATTGCAATGCTTTCATTGTATTTTTTTTCTATTAATTTGATTTATTTTAGTCAAGGGGTAAAATTGTCCAATAATTGTCAGAATAGTGAAAAATAGTGATTTGAAGACTATCAGTGAGTATAAATGGAAGAATATGGATGATACCTGCTAAAAAAAAGAATGTGGATAAATCGTTACAAACTTGAAAGAATTGGGACCATTAGTGTAATTAACCCTAATTATAATGTACAATCTCAAATCGATGTGATTAATTATTGGAGTTTTAAATTAGGGTTAATTACATTAATGATCTCCATTCTTTCAAGTTTGTAACGATTTCATCCCTATTCTTTTTTTAGTATATATCATTTACATTCTTTCATTTATTCTTACAGATGATCCCTCAAATCACTATTTTTCACTATTCTGACAATTCTATGACAATTTTACCCTTTGACTTAAATAAATTAAAATGATAATAAAAAAATACAATAAAAGTATTGCAATTGAACATTTAACCTTTTTAAAAGTACAAATAAATTCTAAACAATTTTATTTTAATCAAATAAGTATTCTTCTCCAATTCAAAAAGAATCATCATATATATACACCACCATACATACACCACACCACCTCACCCCCACCCTAAAGAAATTAAGAAGAATCATAGCAGATGACCTCTCTACCATTTAATGTGCTTTGAAGTCATATGGTCTAGGGATATTCAGTTTTGGCGATGGCGTGGAAAGAAATTTTAGACAGCAGATATCCTGGAGCTAATGGGTGGTGCTCGGTCGTGTGGTCCCTCATTGGTGTCCACTATATCTTCAATCACGTATAGTCGGGTCATTGACACCGTTGTTTAATAAGAAATTTTTCATCAGAGTAATAGTATAGGCCATTTTCCCTACGCTCTCGAGATTCTTGGTTCGTAATTCTTTTGAGGGGTGGCATTGTTATTAGCGTAGGAGCACGAGTAGAGGGCTGAGAACCCCATCTGAATTATTGGGACCTGATTTTGGTTGATTGCTGAGCGCAAAAGGTGGAAAGAGGCCTACTATTTTTCTTTGTAAGCTGTTTCAATCTTCATGAAAAATGGTGAATTCCGGGGAATACCCAGAAACTGAATTCTTCAAGGGCTTTGTAGAAATGGGAAGAAGAATTTGGCTTTTACACTGTTTGGCATTCTTGTTTAATTAAGAAGTGAGCATATTTCAGGTTAAAATGAACTCCAGATTTTCGGAAGTGTACATGGAAAGTGTGACATGTGACATTTTCACCGCCGGAGATGGTTATTTCAGGTGGCATTCATGGTGGTTCTGGGTTTTAAGGTCGGTCAAATTATGGTCCAAAGCCAGGTATATTGGGGGTGGGGGTGGGGGGGTGGGGTGGAGAAGAACATTTATTTGATTAAAATAAAATTGTTTAGAATTTATTTATACTTTAAAAAGGTTAAAGGCCCAATTGCAATGCTTTCATTGTATTTTTTTCGTATCATTTTAATTTATTTAAGTCAAGGGGTAAAATTGTCATAGAATTGTCAGAATAGTGAAAAATAGTGATTTGAAAACCATTTATGAAAATAAATAGAAGAATAGAGATGATATTTGCTAAAAAAATAGAGATGAAATCGTTACAAACCTGAAAGAAAAGGGACCATTAGTGTAATTAACCCTTTAAATTATATAGGTCTAATCAAATCCTTTAGTGCCTGTTTGAGAGTTTTAGAATACCGGTTATAAGGGCTTTTTTAAAGTATTGATTTTAGACATGTATTAGGGGGTTCGATGTTAGGTGATTTTAGTAGCAGTTTTGAAATCAGTTAAATCCATGCTTGAGAGTTTATTATCCAGCAGTTCTAAAAAATAATTTAAAGAATAAAATTACATATATGACCATATATTAAAAATAATAGGTATGTGTGTAAACAATTTGAAGTATATAAAAATTTAAATATAAATATATATTTGATTCAAAAAATTTCAAAAATAAGCACACAAAAATTATTGTTTGAAAAGAAGAGGCGGATATGCGTTTAGAGAGAAGAGAAAGAATGAAGTATGTATTTTAGGTTTATTGTAGATATATAAATAATTATTTTAAAGAGAGTAAAATTAAAAGATAATTTGAAAAATGCCAAAAACCATCTATTTGGGGTTGGGGTTGGGGTTGGGGAAGAACACTTATTTGATTAAAATAAAATTGTTTAGAATTTGTACTTTTAAATAGGTTAAGAGCCAAATTACAATACTTTTATTGTATTTTTTTTCCTATAATTTTAATTTATTTAAGTCAAGGGGTAAAATTGTCATAGAATTGTCAGAATAGTGAAAAATAGTGATTTGGGGACCATTTGTGAGAATAAATAAAAGAATTGAGATGATATTTGCTAAAAAAAAATAGAAACGAAATTGTTACAAACCTGAAAGAATAGAAACCATTAATGTAATTAACCCATTAAATTATATAGGTCCAATCAAATCCTTTAGTGCCTGTTTGGGAGTTTTAGAGTACCGTTATAATGATTTTTTAAAGTATTGATTTTAGACGTATATTAAGGGGTTTGATTTTGGGTGGTTTTAGTAGTAGTTTTTAAAACAGTTAAACTCATGCTTGAGAGTTTATTATCCAGCAATTCTAAAAAATTTAAAAAATAAAATTACATATATGACCATATATTAAAAATAGTAGGTATGTGTGTAAATAATATGAATTTAAAAATTTAAATATAAATATATATTTGACTTGCAAAAATTTTAAAAATAATTCAGTAGCACAAAAAAATTATTGTTGGAAAAGAAGAGGCAAATGTGCGTTTAGAAAGAAGAGGAAGAATGAAATTTGTATTTTAGGTTTATTGTAGATATATAAATAATTATTTTAAAGAGAGTAAAATTAAAAGATAATTTGAAAAATACCAAAAACCATCCATTTGTAGTTTAGAAATGCACCCAAATTACACTACCCAAAATTGGTGCCCCAAATAAACTAACAAACACAAGTTTTTCCAACTTTTCATAAATGGTACCACAAAAAACTGGTGGGAAAAAAAAAAAAAAACTCCCAGTAGACCCTTAGTAGTTCCAGCAAAAGTCCTAAATTTAATTGCATTAGTAATGGAAGTTCAGGGACTGCATATGGAAAAAGGCCAAAATAAATTTTCTAGAGAGATCCTGACAAGGAAAACAAACCGTGTGTCTATACTGGTCAACGACACGAGAGAGAAAAATTATTATTTTTTGTCCTTCTCTTGTGTGATTCTAGTTTGTTCTTCTCGTGAGATTCTAGTTTAATTTTTCGTGCTCACTCACCCATGTAGTTGTTACTTTGGAGAATAGCTAATTACATAAGTTTGATCAATTAATTATGCATCTTTGTTTAATTGTAAGTTTGTTTTCCAATTAACTAGTATTTTGCATACAAGAAAAATATACTATACATGAAGTAGGGTCGAATTCTATTCATTTCATAAATTTAACGAAAATGTAATGTGTGTTGACGACAAATAGGCAATATTTAAGTGATATGCATATGACATTATCTACAAGAATCAAGTAGTTTAACATTATGAACTTTATTATGCAACTTCTTTACATTTTATTTAACTTAGGTTCATAATCTAATTAAACACAATTTATATCAGACATTTAAATGCAATACAAACAAGATATATCTAAATACCAAATATTCGATTATGTATTTTATTATATTAACGAGATGGGAGTCCAATATCACATTTTACTCGTAGGCCTTTTTTGAGATCGGGTTTCATGATACTCTTGATGCTGATGCTTATGAGCATTGGCATCTGCATTTTGGGCGCCAGGGAATGATTCAACGCAGAAATTTGCTCGTACACGGTACGAGTTTTTGCATGTCGGACAATTGACTGCTAATGTTATGCTTCAACATCTCCATTAGTGTGGTTTACATGACTTGATTCCTGCCTCTCGTTCCCATATTCATTACTGGGTCCGTGTCCTAAATTTTCGAAGGATCATCATCATCATCATCTGCAGGATTCCCCATCCAAACTCTCCTAGCAAAAATAGATTTAGCAGGCACTTTATTCAAAATGAATTGATTTTTGAAAGAATTCATGTATAATTTCGAACTACTAAACTACAAAAGAATAGGCTTTTCTAGGTAAAATTGTTTTGCGAACGGATTAACCACGATTTATAAAAACATGACGGAAAAGTATAAAAAGGGCATATTTGTCTAATTAAAATAAGGGCATATGTGTTTTTTTTATCAAATAAAGACCAATTGCGCACTAAAACACGTAAGTTTTGAACTTCTGTGCCAAAAAATAAAGGTTAGACCATTTTTGCACTGAGAGCAAAGGTTAAGAACCTAACTTTCTTCCATTACTTCTATGTTCTCATTTGAATTCTTCTTGGCTGCTTAGGTTTTTTTGAAAGAGCTTAATTAATTATTTGGTAAATAAGAAGCAATAGCAATAAGACTAAGTAATTAACCCGTTTGTTAATAATTATGAGCTTAAATTTTAGTTATTTTATAATAGTTCGTAAAATATACAAAATAATTTATTATATTATCAATTTGTTAGTTTTTTTAATTTTTATTAAAAAATTAAAGTACCGGACCTATTTGTATTTTTTTTTTACAGAGGTTAGAAATCCAATTGAAAATTTTTCTAATTAAAAATAAAGGTATATTTGTCTTTTTATCAAATAAAGACCAATTGTGCACCAAAATACATAGGTTAGGACTGGTGCACCAAAAAACAAAGGTTAAGAACCATTTACTCAATAAAGTCAAAAATTAGGAACCATTTGCGCCAATTTCCCTAATAAATATACATTGATAGCTCGATAGTGAAATTTTGTTATATTTTACGAATTTTGTGGTGATCACTTGAAATCTAGAATTATAAACTAATGCATATCAATTAGCTTTTGATGATAAATATTTTTTCTCCTTCCTCGAGCACGGCGGAGATAGTGGTGAAGAGACCTGCAAAAGGTGGCGGGATTTTTTTTTTTCCGTGTCCACTCGGTGTGATAATCACTATATGATTAAAATATTTGTGCTGAATAGTAATATGAAGTTTATAAGAGTTGTATGTTCTGTTTTTACCTAGGGAGTTGGCCTCTATTTATAGGGATGGCCTGCAGTTATTGATGACGGGTGTCCATTCATCTTCCTCATTTGATAACATGTGTCTCTTCATCTCCCTTATTATTAGGAGTTAATGAGGATGTTTCATCTTTCTAATTATTGAGAGATGTTTCGTCTTTCCGATAATTGGTGGTAACTGTCATTCCATGGGTCGCCTGCCTCCGACGACAGTTAGGTTATTGCAGTCTATCTATCAGAAGCGTGCTCATGAAACCAACGAGGCAGGGGAGCCGATGAGGCGGGCGAATCGTTGAGGCGAGCGTGCCAAAACGTGCCACCATAGCTAAATAACATATAGCAGCTGTCATTATTTATATCATCATAAGTCCCTTTACTTTTCATAAACTGTCGTCAATGAGAAGTAGAAATAATCCACCACACATGCTTCTTTTTAAATTTTTCAGACAGAGATTCATCGCCTTGATTTTCGAATAGAGGCTCATCGCCCTTGTTTTTCAGATAGAGGCTCATCACCTTGTTTTTGTTTTTCACATATTAGCAACTGACCTTGTTTCTGGCTTTATAAGCCTCTCTATTTTTCATAAACTATCGTTAATGAGAAGTAGAAGTAATCTAACGCACCTGCTCATCTTTAATTTTTTTTTTTTGACCTTGGGTGAGCTCATCTTGGCTTTTTTTTGACCTTGCATCGAATGGGGTAAGCTCGCCTCGGCTCGGATTGGGTGAGCTCGCCTCGCCCGCCTCGGATTGGGTGAGCGCGCCTCACCTCGTCTTGGGTGAGCTCGCCTAAGTTTTTTTTTAAACCTTTTTTAAACCTTGGCTTGACTAGCTTGCCTGGTTGACTCGCCTCTGCTTGGGCGAGGTCGCCTTGTTTTGGGTGAGCTTGCCTCTATTATTTTGAGGTTCGGGCTCATCCCGAATCTTTCTTTTGTTAGACTCAGGTTCATTTCGATATTTCATACTTTTGGTAATGAGATATGCTTCTTCAGCGTCTACATATTTGTCCCCTCTCTTGAGTAACTCATGAATAGTATCCGACGAGTTTTTGGAGAGTGACATCTTGAAATGACGACTTCGAGTTTCACTCATCATGGTAGTGACTACAGCAGACATTTGCAGATCTTTGATTCCCAGCGTGGCTCTATTAAACTAGGCAATAAAATCTTTTAGCAGTTCGTCCTTGTCATGTGTCAATTGCATCAGACTGATAACAGTTTTCTTAACACGTTTGCTGCTGGCAAATTGTGCAGCAAAACTCTTAGAAAAATCGTCAAATGTACATATCGATTTTGGGAAAAGTGTGACTACCCAGTCCCTGGCCTCCTGCCTAAGTGTTGACGGAAAAAGCCCTGCACATAATCGCATCAGGGGTGGCTTGCAACCTCATCATGTGAACAAAAACCCTGAGATGATCAACAGGATCAGTCTGTCGTACTTCTCCATCTTTGGCTGTTTGAAGTCTTGTGGCATGGGGACTGCCATCACTTCTAGGGAAAAAAGATCTTCTTCCAACACCATAGATTGTTGCCTACTACTTTTGTTAGACATAGCCTCAGCTATTTTGCGACCTATCATTTCTTCTAATCGCTATTCCAGACTTAACACTGGTGTCTCAACCAGCGTAGGCGTGGGCATCCATGACGGTTGCCTCCAGTGTGGATTTGGACCAGATGTCAATGAATAGAAGTGGGGTGCGGATGGTAGAGCCAAATAAACTGGAGCCAGCGGTGGAGTTGTTAGTGGTGTTTCTATTGCTAGAAAGTTAGGAGTCTGGAGAGGAGCCCCTGGCGGTGAGGGCTAGGACCCTGGGGCGGAGCCCATGGTGGTAAAGATCATACCGGCAGAAGGTTAGGTCCTTGTGGTAGCTGGGAAACCGCAGTGTTCCGATCTTGGAGTAGAGCCGTTAAGACCGCCACCTGAGCTTGTAGTGCTGCAAGTTGAGCGGCAAAGGCAAATTCTTTTTGTGGATGATTAGTGGACCGCCACCCTATAATCGCCATATGCTTGGTGACTACCATGCTTTGATGTTTTCCCCCAAGACTTGCTGTGGGCTTTGAGTGGTGATTCCATCTGTAATTTTGTTGTTTTTTTTTGCATATAGGAAACCTAGAATCGCCATAGCCGCCTCCGATCTTTTTTTTCTCCAAACTTGCTGTAGGTTTTGAGTACTAACTGCAGATTTGTAATTTTCTTGTTTCTTTGCAATTGAACACCATAGAATCGCCATAGCCCTTATGTCATATTTACCATTTCTACCAGAATCTTAAAATCGTCTGAATTGTTACCATTGTTCATTTTTGTGGTAATACATCTCCAATGAAGTGAATCTGACTTTTGAGGTATGGTTTGTTTCCAATATTTCTCCCTTGTTTCGTTTCTTCTTCTTCTTTATATTGATGGTTTTTGTTCTTTATTTGATTACAGTGTTTGAAAGAGTGTCGATTTGGTAGCGAAGATAATACATTGGGTGGTTTCTTGAATTAAAGGTAAATTATTGAAGTTTTGTTTAAGCTTTTATTTAGGGATTGTTGACATTGAAGTTGGGTCATGATTTTTTTGCATAAATCTTTTTCAAAATTTCTAGCTTTTCAGAGAATTAAGTACTGATTTTCAGATGGAACATAACAGGAATGGTAGCAAAAAGATCATCTGATGCAAGTATTGAAAAATTCAAGACAGAATTGAATTAGTAGCTTGAATCTGCTATGGTTTGTAATTAAGAACTTGCCTTTGGTAGTCCCTCTATAAACTTTTTGGTTCAGCTGTCTTGATTTGTTAGTAATTTATATAAGCAGAAAACACAAAATAATAGTTCTCACTTGAGATTTCAGAGCAAATGATTATGATGATGATGTCACTCTGCCTGGTTTTATGTTTTTGTAACAATGTCTACGATGAGATTGGAACCGCTATTAATTACTCAAGAAAATTATAGTTTTCGGATGTACCAATTGAATTGTAAGGAATGGTTACTTAATGTTGTTTGCTTTTATTTCTGGTGAAATTTGTTAACAAATAGATAAAACCATACTAAATAATTCTATCCCAACTCTATGCTTTTGATTAATTTTTCTCATCATGACTCTAGATAAGTTGCCTACAAATCATTCTACTTTGCTCCGTTTGAGGATATAAAATTAAAAGGGATTTTTTCGAGTAAAATTTGAGAAATTTATAACTCAGAATAACATCTTAGTTTTGTGTTTCATATTTGAGTTCTGATTATTTTGATTTTATATGCATTTAAACTTCTTATATCACCGACTCTAATTTCATTTACTTTAATTTAGTTCTAGAGAAGATTGCATTTCTGTTGGCATATTTTCTTAATGCTAATTTCTACATCACCTCGTATAGAGAATCAAGAAAGATTTTGGCTCTGTAGAGCATATGCCAATTGATATGCCCTCTTTAATGTTTAAACATTATCCTTATGAAATTTGGGATACTTTAATTTATCGATGTGAATTCACAGTTGTTTAAACATTATCCTTGTGAAATTTGGGATACTTTAATTTATCGATGAATTCACAGTTGTTCTTCGTTATAAAAATGGCTATCTAGACTATTTCAATACATCATCACTTATTCATGTTTTTTGTCCTTTCTACAGATCCATTTTCGATGGCACCACAAAAAGTAATTGAAACAATTGGAAGAGCATTGAATCAATAGTATGAGAGATGGTAGACTAGGGTAATGAAAATATTATATCTTAAGCCACTTCACAGATTGATTTCTGGGAAAAAAAAATTTGTCTATTGTAGTTGCTAAAAAAGAAGTAGGGTGAAAGAGAGGATTTGAACTTTGTAAGTTACAATTATGAGTCAAATATTCCTCAATCAATGGTTGATATATGGCAAGCAGGGGCGGATGGGTCACATGGTGAAAAAATGGTGCGTAAAATTTTTTGGGTCGCAACCGGCCTAAGTTTGTTAGCCTGCAATTGTCCAATTATTTCAATAAATTGATCCATTTGATAAATTCAAAAAATGACCAAATCGGATATCTACAGTCAAAAATCAAATTTGAAAATAAAATTGAAAAAAGAAAGAAACCTAAAACAGGAACGGCCAAACTGAAATCTGTAATTGCAAATTTACCGAGCCGACGGAGAAGAAGAAAGGAAGCTGAGCTAAGCGTCACAGCAGTGATACTACTGCGAGTCTGCGATTCTGGCGGAACTAAGTGAGGAACCTGTGAGTCTATGACACACGCCTGAAAGTGAAAGCACAACCCAATTACCCAACCTTGGGCTGAACGGCAGAAGCTGAAGAAAGGTTTTGGAAGCTCACGCCTGAAGATGAAGAAAGGCTGAATAAAGTTGAATGCTTTTAATTTTTGACTTTTTGAATCTTGTGCATAGTGCTCTTGATTGTTTAATATTTTGTACTTTGTTTTTAACTTATTATGGTTAATTGGTTATAGGTGGCCGATCTCCTACCCCCAAGTGGGCAGGAGATCGGGAGTGATTGGTTATATGCTTATATTTTATTAGTCTATTAGGTTAAATGCTTAATTAATATTGTAGTTAATAGTTTATGGTTAATTAATATTAGTTAGTTATTAGTTATTAGTTTCTATTCTATTATTTGACTTATTGACTTATATTGATTATTGCTTATAAATTTATAATTTTTATGTAAATTTATAAGTTGCATAAGTTGCATTGCCTAAATTTTTTTCTCTTTTGAGTGTTTCTTCTTGCTTGCTGCCTGTAGGGACTTGGGAATCTGTATCTGGCCTGGAAATGGGATTGAATAATTTGAGTGGTGAATAATTTTATGTTGTGTTTGTGTTAAATGTTTTAGTTGGGATTGAATAATTTGAGTTGGGACTTGGGATTGAATAATTTGATTGGGGAATAATTTTTGTAATTTGATTACTCATTGTCTTGAATTGTTGAGTGACTAATTTACAGTCTACAGACAAGACATTAGACATGAAAATATTTTTTCAACCTCAAAGAAATAGAGAATGAGGCGATCTTGAAACGGTTTCAGACTATGTGACCTCGGAGAATGCAATTATCTAGTCTCACAAATTGAAATTGGAGTTGTACTAAACATTTTTTAGCATTATTACGGCTTATATCGAATTATATTTTACTATTATATGATTTTCTTGTTGCTTGATAAGTTACGTATTTATTAAAAATATTTTCACATTATTTTTTCACAAGTATCAGCCGTTGACCAGTCAACGTCCGCCCTAGCTGAACTTCAATCTAAATCCGCCACTGACTATTTGAATGTAATTAAATATTCAAGTCCAATGTTTCATCCTTAGATGTCATAAATGGATAATTTCATGACAAGTTTGGCACTTAAATACCTTATAAAAATCAGCTTAAGGTGCAATTCATGTTGCCCCATCTAATGTGTAGCAGAATCTGGAAAATCTGATCATCTGCCACATTCTCCTACTGATAAGAAAAGGGAGAAACACAAGCCTAAAGTTCAAACCACCCGTCATAAAAAGAGAAATTGTCCAAAATCGTCCCTAACGTATGAACCCAGTGCGCAAATCATCATTACCTTTCAAATTTTGGCAATTACATCCCTTACCTATCCATGTAGTGTCCAAATCATCATTTTGAACGAAATCCATCCAATATTCCATTAAACCTTTGGAATTTTGGCGCAAATGGTCCCTAACCTTTGTTCTTAGTGTGGAATTGGTTCCTAACGTTTATGTTTTGGCAAACAAGTCCCTAACCTATATGTTTTAGTGCGAAATTGGTCATTATGGGATGAAAAAGACAAATATACCCTTAGTTTTAATTAAAATAAATTGTATGTGGATTCCTAATCATTACAAAATGTGCAAATAAGTCCAATACTTTTATTTTTTATAAAAAAATTAAAAAAACTAATGAATGTTTTTTAATTAACACTTTAGTAATAAAAATGTCAAATAAAATTATTATTTTTATTATGAAGTAATAAATATATTATTTAAAATTAAAACTTTTATTTTATTGTTTTATAAAAAAAATAACTTTGTCACAAACTTGATGTTCAAATACTTTTATTTATTAATTGAGTTATATGTTTATTAACTACAAATATTAGAAATCTAACTATATTCTTTATATTTTAATTTATCGTTTTATTTTCATTAAAAAATAAAACACATAATGTGTAAATTAATTTTTATTTGTATTTTTATGTTAAATAAAAATGTAATAAGATTAGTTCAATGTCATAAAATTATATACGTCATTTTGTTATTTATTTAACTTAATTTTTAAAGTAAAGAGGGAGAAAAAAATTTATAAGTAAAGAGAGAGAAAACTGATTTCTCACAATGATTTCTCTTTATTACTTAATAATAAAAATAATAAATTTATTTGACATGTTTATTACTAAAGTGTTAATTCAAAAAAAAAAAAAAATACTCATTAGTTTTTTTAATTTTTTTTTATAAAAATAAAAGTATTGGACTTATTTGCACATTTTGTAATGATTAGGAATCCACATACAATTTCTTCTAATTAAACTAAGGGTATATTTGTCTTTTTCATTCCATAAAGACCAATTTCACACCAAAACACATAGGTTAGGGACTTGTTTGCTAAAACATAAACGTTAGGGATCAATTCCACCATAAGGACAAAAGTTAGGGACCATTTGCCCTAAAATCCCAAAGGTTTAACGGAATATTGGATGGATTCCGTTCAAAAGGATGATTTGGGCACTACATAGATAGGTAAGGGATGTAATTGTCAAAATTTGAAAGGTAAGGATGATTTGCACACTGGGTCCATACGTTAGGAACGTTTTTGGCCAATTTTCCTCATAAAAATTATTGAAGAAACTTCTTCTTAAATCTTCCGCTACAAAACATTAGCTGCTACCTAAAGACTTAAAGACTGGGAAAGATGAGTAAGTGCCATATTCTTCTTCTTGTACTGTATATTAATATGATGTTATCCTTCTACTTATATAAGATTTAATTAATTAGAATACAATTTGTAATACTAAATGAGATATGAAAAATATGAAGTTAAATGATGAAATCCAGTTAAAAACCATGGTGCAAAACAGACAAATGAATCTGATAAGTATGACCACATACAATATAAGTTGTATTGTATATAATGTCTATCCTTACAATAATATAAGAACCTTAAATTTTTTATCGGTCATTTTTTCGTCCAACACGCTGTCGTTTTACAACTTTCATTTGTTTGATTACCTACTTGAGTCATCTCTCTACCTCTCTCTCTCAAGCCACTGTTTCTATTAGAAACTCGAAAATTTAGCCATCTTCGTCTTCTTATTGTTTCCATACTTTTCCATTGGAGCTTAGAATTCAGCTACTGTTTCCATTTGAAACTTGAAATTTAGCCATCTTGTCTTCTTAGTGTTTCCATTTAAATCCTGATGATAGTTGACTAGAGTCCTAGATCTGCCACTATTTGGAACAATAATATGCAATTAAGGTTTCACAATTTAACTTATTTGCGCTCTTATGATTGTTGAATAAGAAGAAGAAGATACTACAATGAATGAGGCCTTCACCGACTAAATTTTACTAACTAAAAATATGTGGTCGGTAAAAATTGTTTTCACCGACTACAATTAGTTTATGGTCGCCTAAACATTATCGACTATAGTATTTAGTCGACGAAGGTTTTTTTACCAACTACAATTATTTTATAGTCGCCTAAACATTACCGGCTACAAATATCTAGTCGGTGAAGGTGTTAATGCCGACTAAAATTTTTTTAGTCGGCCAAATTTTACTGACTAACAAAATGTAGTCGGCAAAAATTGTTTTTACCGACTACAAAATAGGATATGGTCGCCTAAACATTAGGGATTGGGTTGGCCAACCCATGAAAGAATTCATCGACTAAATATGTAGTCAGCGAAGGTGTTAACGCCGACTAAAAAAATAGTGGTCGACCAAATTTTATCCGGGACTTTTTGTGCGTTTGATGAATTGGCGAGGCTTAATGGCCAACTAAAGGATTGGGTCGGGGGTATTATGGCTGACTAAATTTTGGTGGTGGGTAATTAATGGGCCGACTATGTAATATTCTTAGTCGGCCTATATTTTGGTGGGAATTGAATTATTGGTGGGCTGAATAAAAAATATTGACGCTCTTGGCCCATTTGGTGTATCCAATTTCATTGTCTGAATATTCCAGTATCTCTCACTCACGTCATTCTCTTCTTTTCTTCTCCATTCTCTTCTTTGTCTCCAACCAATTTGTCTCAATCACAGTAAGTCATTCTCTTGTTTTATCTCTTCAATTTCATTCTCCATTCTAATTTTTTCTTATATTTGTTGAAATGCCCTCACCGGTCTCGGTTTTCTGTTGCCATCGCCGGTCAGATTCTTCATTCTAAATTCACTCTAGATATTTAAGGTAATTTCTCTACTTTTTAATTTCTATTTTCTGTACAGGTTCCTCCTTTGCTGATTCAATTCTCTAGGTTTAAATTTTGATTGTCTTATTTTGTGTTTGATTGGATTTTGCTCAATAACATTTAAATGTAATATAATTGATTGGGTTTTGCTGCATAACATTTGATTGGGTTTTCCTTATGCCTTAATTTGTAGCTTCAATTCAAGTTTTTTATTTTCTACATTGACGCAAAACAAAAAAGAGAAAACATTGAACATCAAACCATTTGGTTACAATTATGAATTAAAGAACTTCTTTGCATAGTGTGGGCAAGTTGTTTCTTTAGTGCAGGGTTATGTTTAGTTTGGAATGGAGTGCTTGTTCTCTTTATGGTTTAAGATTTCCATATGTTAGGAGTTATTTTATGGGATTTTGTTCCCCTAAATGTTAGCAATTAGTTTATTCTATCCTTATTCTTTTGTTGCTGGAAACTATAAATATTGTCTTTGTATCTTGTTGCAATCAATTAGAATTAATCAAACTCAAATATTCTCCAATTCTTAAAAAATCCCTATTTTCTTATCTCAACAAACACGTGCAACTTTCCACAATATACAAATTATGACATATCTAACAATCACGTCATCTTACTTTTGACTAAAAAATGAAAGACTATTAAATCTTCCCAGATTTTACTTTTCAAAGCCTTACAAAAAATGTGGCACCTTGTGCGTTCTTAGTTTATTGTGAAAGCTGGTCAAGGACAATATAAAATAACATAGTTTGCCAAGTCACAGTAGGTAAAGATTATAGCAAAGTTGCTTGTTATATAACATTACTAATATAATTTTTCCTTAAGCATATGGTTAGGTGCAAAATGTCGTAAATATTATATGTGGGCATTTTGAGCTTTGTCAAGAACCTGATCATGTAGAATGCAGCTCATGTACACTCAATGGGTTGCCAACCTAAAATACTGGATCTTGGTTTCTATTTGCCAACGCTGCAGTCAAGAAGGGAAGCCAGAAAACAATCTTTATTTAGGGGTTGCATATGGGATAAGATGCTAAAAACTGCATATTGTGCAAGTAATAAATAAATACTATCATGAACAATAATTGTTTATATTCTAACCCAGAAATTATTCTACACCATTGAAAATAAAATGAATAGTGAGGAAATGTTAAATTTTCTTTTTTAATATTGCAATCACAAGCCAAAAACAAAGTTGTTTCTATGTGAAATCTTTTTTTCATCCGTGAATTTATATCTTCCAGGGATTATTGTTCATATTTTTCTCAAAATATGATAATTGAGGTTCTGCTTGGTATTTTGCCTCGGCGCTACATTATTAATAATTATAATAAAATATCATATAGCTTACAGTGTTGAGCAGTAACCTTACATGAATTGTTTGAAATTATATGTCATTAACTCATTTAAAAAGAAATATGTAATTTTATTTTCAATTTAAAAAATAATGAATTGTTTGAAATTATAGGTCATTAACTCATTTATGCTTTCTCTTGTAGGATGATATGGTCACACTTTTATCTTCATAGCAATAGGTTGGAAATGAAAGTCAAAGTGATGACGGGGTGATCAACCACCGATGCTTACTGCTAATGATGTAGCCAATGAGATTCTTGACACCTGATCTGGCTATTGTATTGGATTAGGCAGGAGGCCAAAGCCTCTAAAGAAAACGTGTCGAGCTTTCTCATCCCAACACGAGAATGTTGAACTTCGTCAGATGGTCCAAACACAACAAAGTCAGCTAACATTTGCTAGAGAAGATTGTAATTTTAGAGATACAAAACACTGCACCCATTTTTTATATATTAAAACACTTTTGTACGTGCATTGGTTTTTTTATGTGAATAAACATTATGGACAATTTGGCAATACATGAATTGTTCACTTAAGTTTTGAAATTTAAAATTTATTGTATTTAGATATAAATTGTAACAGCTTTATAATTATCATAAAATTAATTATTAAAAAAAAAAAACTCAGTAGAGAATTGCCGACCAACAAGTTTTGGTCCGAGATACCTTTTTCCGACTAATTGCAACGTTAGTCGGTGAGTTTAATGCCGACCAAATAAATTTTGGTCCGAGATGATTTTTGCCTACTGCATTAAATCTTAGTCGGCGAACATAACACCGACCAAATAAATTTTGGTCTATTATGATTTTTACCTACTACAGAATTTCTTAGTCGGCGAATATAACACCGACCAAAAGCATGTTGGTCATAGATAATATTTACTGGCTACACAATATTTTAGTCGGTATTGGAATCGCCAACAGGCTTTCGCCAACTACCATGCCGACCAACAAATTTCAGTCGGCATGAAAATATTCACCGACGGAGTTTACAATATTGTCGACTAATAATCTAGTCGGTAAATGTCTCTGTCTTGTAGTGAGAAGAAGAAGAAGAAGATGGAGGGATGAAGCTATGATAGGAGATTCTCATAGAACTTATGAATCGGAACTGGAACCAGAACCGGGAAGCGATGATGAGTCGGAGTTGTTTCGTGCTTCTTGTTTTTTTACAAATTTTTTAATTTATGAAGCCACAAGAACATATACAAATTATATGATTTTCGAGCTGGAAATCTGTTACAGAGACATCAAGACCAAGTTAAAACCTGTTAAGAGGTTTCGAGAGAATACGCAATTTTAACTTATTTATTTGAATTATTTGAAAAGCTAGTTGGTGAATGGAAGCAAAAGAGATGAGTCAATCAAGGCATTTATGGTTAGCAGAAAAAATTGGCTAGTTATATATAGGGAAAAGTAATGTTTCACTTCTTACTTTTTACTTTTCATTTTTGAGTTTTCAATTCATCTTCAATTTTTCGTTTAGATACTAAGTTCTAAGATTGCTCAAAGCACAATTTTCTGTTTAGAGGCACGTTTGGTTTTTTATCCTAAAAAACTTTTTGTAAAAACAAAAAATTGGAAAACACGTTTTGTTTATATTTCGAGAAATTGTTTTGTAATATTTTATTTAATGAATTTGATTATTTAGTAAAATAGAACAATTTTATGATAATATATTATCAATATATACATTTTAAAGTTTGTAGATGTTACAAATTTTTTTTTTGTTACAAATAATAAATTGATAAAATAGAAAATAAAAAAATAAAAATTAATGACGTGGATTGATAATTTTAATCTATTTTCATTTAAATAAATTTTAAATTTTTTATTTAAATAACCAATAAGGCTTGAATTATTTTTTAATATTTTAGAATTTTAATTTCTTAAGCTTTTAGAATTTTTATTTAAATAATTAAGGGCTTGAATTATTTTTTAGTATTTTAAAATTTTCATTTTTTTATTGAATTTTATTTTTTCTTTTTAGAATTTTTATTTAAATAATTTTTTTGAGTAGTGGACTTTTAGGCAATGAGTTTGTCGGGGTGGACTTTTAACAAGTGATGCATGATTGTGTACATTATGCAAGTGGATTTCTGTCCACTTTTTGTTCTACTTTCCCTGATAATGATGATTTTTCTGTTTTTATATAAAAAAAGGTTGAACCCTAACCTTGAGGGTCTTCACTGCCCCTGCCCTAGAGCCTTATTGGATGATGTAAATCACAGGATGTGCCTCAGTAGAGAAGGGTTGAGAGCTGCTTTTGGGCCAAATCCATACCAAAGGCAAGATTCGAACCTCCACACTGCAGCTGCTAGCGAAGCTGAGACTACCTCACTCCCGTCCTTTCAACCATTGAGCTATGCCCTGAGGGCATGTTTTTTGTTTTCATATGAAGCTACTTTAAGAGGAGATTGGAGGACTGCTCAAACTACTCTAAATTGGGACATAAGTGCACGTTGTCTGGTTATAACAAAAAAAGAGGAGATAGACCTCTTCACATAGTTGCTGCCGCTGAGCGAACTCTCTTTGTCCGCAATCTAGTCAAAGAGTTGGATCCAAGTGACCTGGAATTGCAGAATAACCATGGAAATACAGCTTTCTGTTATGCAGGTATTTCGGGGGTTGTAGAAATTGCCGAGGTTATGTACGAAAAAAAGAAAAAATTACCCACAATTTGAGGCAGGAGAGAGAGGACCCCATTTGAAATGGCAGTTTTGCTCGGAAAACAAAAAATGGTTAAATATCTTTATAAAATTACATCTCTTGGAGATTTCAAGGCCGATGAGCGCTTGAGGATTCTTGTAGCAACTATCCAAACTGACATGTATGGTATGAAATCTTTGTTCATGACTGTGTGCAAGATGATGACAATGAAAATTATGTTTGCAATAGTATGAGAGGACATACTACAAAATGATGGTGATTATTTATTTGGCAAACAATTCGAGAATTTGTTTATGAACCATATTGAGGGAGATTATCTACTGATGCATGCGGAGTATGCGATGAAGAAGACAATGTGTAGAATAATGGTGCTCGTGTTGAGGATATGGTGTTAAGTGGTGAGCATTGTAGAGATGAAGCAAGTGGGGTGAACAACTAGGTGATGATGATCCTGAAGGAGGCAAATTAGATGGAGATGAACAATTGGTTGATTTAGATTACGATGAAGAGGTTCCCAACCTTAACGATGATGACAACTTGAATGCAACTACAACTAGAGTCGTGTCACGTCTGATCCTAACATGGAGTGTAGAAGCACAGAGGATAAAATGTCTGATGATTTATGGAGTTTGGCTAGTGACGACGACGGCGGAAAAAGCAAACCAAGATGCCTGACAATGTATACATGGAAAATGATGCGGTGGATTATCACAACCTAGAAATTAGTATGTATTGCCTACCAGGTCCCCAACCTTTGCATTTATTTTTTTGTCACAGGTTGTTACCATTGTACTCATAGCTCTTATTCATTCTTTTTCGCAGGTATGAAGTTTACAAACAAAAAAGTTTTAAAGATGGCAATCTTAAAACACAATGTAAAGCGAGCTAGAGAAGTCAAGTACAAGAAGGATAACAAGTTTCGTTTACGAGCTGTTTGCGTACATGATGACTGTCCATGGGTGTTATATGCAAGGTTTTACAAGACGATGAATACATTCATTATTCGAACTACGGCCTGGGACCACAATTGTGCAATGACATTTAAAAATAGGCACGTTGAAGCAAACTTCTTGGCTGAGAAGTACATGATGACATTTAAACATGATCCAGATTGGCTATTGAATGGTTTCATGGATGCAGTGAAAAAGGATTGTGCTTCGACCGCGTCAAAGTAGAAGTTTTATAGAGCAAGAACAAAATGCCTGGATGCAATTAGATGTACAAGTCAACAACAATTTTCCATATTGTGTGATTATTGTGAGCATCTGCGGATGAGTAATCCTTAGAAGTCAACAACA
Source organism: Forsythia suspensa (assembly GCA_023638005.1). Taxonomy (NCBI): domain Eukaryota; kingdom Viridiplantae; phylum Streptophyta; class Magnoliopsida; order Lamiales; family Oleaceae; genus Forsythia; species Forsythia suspensa. Next base: position 10,039,197 of record CM042674.1, on the reverse strand, counting down.
ATTTTTCATATTGTGTGATTATTGTGAGCATTTGCGGATGAGTAATCCTAGTAGCACTATTATATTGAAGACAATGTTGGCTGGGGATATGAGAGGGTTTAGGAGGGTTTATGTTTGCTTGGCTGCATGCAAACAAGGCTTCACTGCAGGATGTAGGAGAGTCATAGGGCTTGATGGATGTTTCTTGAAGGGTGATTTTGGTTGCCACATTTTGTCAGCCGTCGGTATTGATGGAGAGAATGCTATGTATCATGTTGCATATATTGTGGTGTAGTTAGAAAACAAGAGTAGTTGGACTTAGTTCATGCGGTTGTTGGTCGATGATCTGGGCATCGATGATGCAAGTTTTTGGACTTTCATCAGTGATAAGCATAAAAGGTTGGTGGACGCATTGGATACATTGTGTGCAGATGCGGAGCACCGTTTTTGTGTTAGGCATTTGTACAATAACTTCAAATATCAACATTGAGGTTTACAGTTGAAGAACATTTTATGGGAAGCAACAAGGGTTACAACTGTAGCCGAATGGGAAGAATAGATGGAAATTATGAAAGTTCATAACGTTGAGGCACACAGATGGTTGGCCAACAAGCCAGCAGGGGAATGGAGTAGGTCACACTTCAGGGATACAATAAAGTGTAACATATTGATGAACAACCTTTGTGAGTCTTTCAACGCTGCAATAGTACAAGCCAGAGACAAGCCAATCATTACAATGCTCGAAAAGTTGAGGTTCTATTTCATAATTTGTATGGCAAAAAAGAAAGATTATGTGCACAATTGGCACAAATGAATTGTCCTAAAAATTTGGAAAATTATTGAAAAGAACAAGGAGGAAGCCAGATATTGCAAGTCAACATGGGCTAGAGATAACGAGTTTGAGGTTGAGAACTTCCTTTCAGAAAATACTTATACAATTGACTTCCGTTCGAAAAAGTGTACTTGCAGAAGCTACCAGTTGAGTGGCATTCCATGTTATCATGCAATGAGCTGCATACTGGAAAGACACCTAGATGTGGAACAATATGTGGATGAGTGCTATAGCATGGACATGCTTTCGATCTAGTGATCCACCTAATGGATGGACCATAGTCTTGGGCAGGTGGGAGAAAAAATCCAGTTGTTCCACCACCTCATCGAACACAACTTGGTAGGCCGAAGAAGATAAGGAGAAGAGAATCTGATGAAGTACCAAATAAAAGATTAAAAAGAGGTAGACAAGGGATGGATATGACATGTAGCATATGTGGTAAGGTTGGACATAGCAAGCGTAGTTGTATCAAGAACTCTAACACCACAAAAGATAGTGCAAGTACAAGCCACAAGAGAAATATGAAGCGCAAGGAACCTCAAGCAACAAAGTAGAAAAAGTGAAGTTAGATCTTCCATTCCATGGAAGAAGTCTTTTTTTGTTGTGTATTCTGTATGAATTGCAAACATCTGTTATCTACTTTGGTCGAGTGGGTTGATGAAAAAATATGCACTATGATGTTTTTGTGCTTTTGGTATGGGATGATGTTTTCTGCTATATGGTTGATGTTTTTGTAAGGTTGACGTTATTGTGCTTTTAAAAGGATGATTTTTTTTGCTTCTGCTTGTTTGTGATTTTACTTGTTGGGATGCTATAAGGTTGTTTATGGTTGTTTATGAGCTACTGTGAGCAAGGTTAAGCTATTAGTACAAGCAGAATATCCGTCCTCTTATTTCTATAGGGTTTGGCATTATTGGTCCCCAACGTTTTATGTCAGTGGCATGAAACATCCCCAACCTTTGTTCTCAAGAGCATCCACCGTCCCCAACCTTTCAGATTTCTGTGGCATGCATGTTAAGTTATTACAAAATGTAGCACGATTGGACCCCAACCTTTATTCTCCTTTGCACGGGCTGCTAATATTATTACTACCTTGTTCCATATATCAGAGACATAAACGAAGGCAACAGAAAATTTGTAATATTTGGAAATCAGCGACCTAAATTAAAGGGATAAGTTACATTGAAAATGCAAGATCCAATCATCGCAAATACTGAAATTACATATATCCTAAAATAAGAATATCCAAATGAGGAACCACCCAAATACAAATGACCAAATTTTAACACGACTCCAATTGTATTTTTCATTACTGGTTTCCACATTCTCAATTCCTACTAACAAAATTTTGTTCTCTACTTGTAGATCCTGAATCTCTAACTATTGCTTGTTAATCTCTTTTTCAAGTGTATGCACATGAGCTTCTAATTCTTTTATCTATCCTTTATATCTTCGCTTTGAATTCAGCAACCCTGGAATCACTTGCTTTGCCCGGTCACAAATTGGTGGGTCAAACCATGCAAAACAACCACATCGATTTTCCTAGAGCACGGAAATTAAAGTGTCAAAAGTTTCATTATTGATGTCACCAAGATCATCTTCTTTATTAATGAACTCACCTCACAAACATAAAATCTCCTAGATGGGTTCGCATCAGTACATGAAATTTTTAGATCCATGTGATTTCCACAACAGCATACCCTCGCTGCCATGTTTGCAGTAGAAAATGAGAGAGAGGAGAGGAGAGGAGAATAAGAGAGATCTAATTGTAGTGAAGATAAAGTACGTGTTAGAACAAAAGTAAAAAATAAGAATTAGGAGAAAAAATGGAGGAAAGTTTATAATGGAGTTATAGTTTTAACCCTGTCATTCTCAATCGCGTTTTTTGGAAAAATATAGCACTTGTAGTCCAATTTTTACTTTTAACGGAGAAAACTGACGAAAAGTGTGAAGAGGGACATACGACGATGCCTATTTCTTCATACGTTGGGGACATGTGGAGCTATTTTTTTTTTATGTTAGAGGCATATCCCTAACGATTTTGAAAAGTTGTAGACCTTTTATGCAATTATTCCTTAAAAATAAGGGTATATTTATCTTTTTATCAAACAAGGACCAATTGTGCACCAAAACACATAGGTTAAAAACTTTTGTACCAAAAAATAAATGTTAGGAACCATTTACGCACTGAGGACAAAGGTTAACAACCATTTACGCCAATTTTCCACAACATTATCATAAAGATATTTGTTGCACTTAATACACCTTGTTGACTTCAAAATCTATTAGGATTAAGATGTTAACAGATCATTCTCACTTCTCTATCCACCTATTGTAGAACTTGCACACGTAGCACCATTAGTTTGCAAAGACAACCGTCCAACAAGGTAGGTCGGCGGCCATTTGTACTATGATGGTCAAGTTAGTGCCAGAAAAATAAGACAAGTATGCAAAATAGATAAAATGGACACAGATGTGGCTAGAGTTTGATTTTCATACATTTTTCTTCACAGTGAGTAGTGTATTTATAGGAAAGTTAAGGTAAAGAGTATTTCAAACCTTTTAGCTTTATCTGGAAACAATTCGCTTTTTCATTAACAATGTTATTATTAATCAACTTATTCTTGTTTGATTCCGTTTAAACTTTTAAACGCACTACTAAAAAAATAACTTTTGGGGACGCCTAAGTGGGGACGGTTTAATATTTCGTTCCTAATAGTCAATCATTTTTAGGAAAACCCGAGGGAATACAAGTGAAAAGGATCCAAACAATGTTGGACCTCATGAGCATATCTTTTAGATTTTAATGAACTGGATTCTGGAGTTGCCAAGTCTTTCCTATGGTTATCTTTGCATAGGCAGCAAAATCCATTATCTAAATATTTAGTATGCTAGTTTTATCAATAAATATGAGGAGTTACAGTATTATTGTGAAACATGAAATAATTATTTTGGTCAACTCCTTTTCATATTTAAATTTTCATAACTCCATTTTTTGTCATTAAAATAATTTTTCTTGTCTAATGTAAGTTTTCCATTTCTTTTCTTGCAGAATTGGTAAGCTGCTTTCTAAATGTATATGGATATGAATATGTTAGTTTAGATTTATAAATTGAAGTAGTTTTGGTACAAGTAGCATAACTCAATTAGAGTTATTACATATTTTGTGGATATGGAATGATTATTATTTTTTATATTTGAATGATTTATTTTTTTGCTGTGAATAAAAAATTGTGTAACTACAGCCTACATGTGCATATCTCTTGTATGTATAATCGTCCCTAATATATATATATATATTTTTTTTAAAAGCGTTACGAACATTAGGGACGGTTGCCAACCGTCTCTAATGTTAGTAATATATATATATATATATATATATATATATATATATATATATATATATATATATATATATATTACTAACATTAGAGACGGTTGGCATCCGTCCCTAATACATATATTTTTGCCAACGTTTGAAGAGTCATTGCTAAGACCGTCTCGATAGTATTCGCAACATGCCTAACATGGACGGTTGTTTATCATACGAGTTCCCAATATATATTGGGGACGGTTATCTAACTTTAGGAACGGTTATGAACCGTCCTCAATAGTCAAATTTTTAGTAGTGACGGTATCAACTTACGTGGTAGTCAGCCTCCTGTTACATGGCAACAAAAGAGATATTATGTTTTGCTTTATTTAAACAAAAGATCTTTGTTATGCCCCAAACCCACTTGGGCTCCACGTGTGCGTGGTCAAAGTCAATCGAGGCTATTCGCGCCGAGGAAGTTAGTCAACCGAGGCTATTTGTGCCGAGGTGGTTAGACAACCAAGAAATTTGTCAAAATCCGAACCGCTATTGCGTGCTAAGAAAGCCTTCCCTACCAAACATGTGATTCAATCTACGAAAGATTGATGGGATCGTCACAACGCGGTTTGTCACAATCAAATTTCTTAGTATGCGGTGAAAGTGACTTCCTCATTAATGCTAATGACGTGACACCAAAGATGGGACTCAAGAACCCTTCGGATGGAACCACGTGTCGCACATCAAAGGGATCATTCTTGTAGAATTTGCCTATAAATACTAAGCTTATTTCCACATAGAGAAAGATTGAAATATTACTCTCACAAAAATATCAAGTCCTCCATACTAATTATTCTTGAGTGTTATAACCACCGAGAAATCGTTAGTTAAAAGGCCTCAGCTATTACCTCTCCCATAGTGTGTTTCTCTTTATCCTTGGTTACCTACCCACCCGGCCTAGGCATATCTGCGTGGTTGAATAAACCACGCGTGGCGGTCAAGAAGAGGAGCAAGACACACGTAGGAAGAGGAGGCGTGAGGTTCGCTGTTGGCGGTAATTTTGGAGGTCAACAGATACAAAGTCATATGATCTGTGCTTTAATAGATTTCATTTAACTTTGCGTGAGACTTGAATGATTTTCATAAGAAAAATATATTCGTCATTTAACTTGCACTTGAGAAGAAAGAGGTTACCATTCGTCATTTAACTATCAGATTTCCTGGTATCAATTAAAGAAAAGATGAGAACTTTAACTATCAGATTTCCTTATACAAAATATTTAAAGTTATTGGGATCAATTAAAGAAAGAGATGAGAACCTTAAAATATTTGAAACGGATCAAGAAAAAAGTAAACATTCATATTTTTTATGAATTCCTAATAAATTGAAATTTATTTCTTTTTGTGGTTTATGAAATAGGAGTGCGCGGAAATTTAATTAAGAAAAAACTCTTCATATTTTATTCTTTGTGCCTGACTTGTCCTGGATAATTAAAATGAAAATAAACAAGATTTTTCCCCTAATACAAAAATTTAAAGAAGGTTTATAAAAATAATGCAATTTTTATTTTTATTTTTTGTGAAAACCATTTTAATGCAAAGGAATATGCAAAGAGATATTCCACTACCATTTTGACTTGTATTTGTCTTTTTTTTTTACTAATTAAAAGGATTCTTATTCAGGTAGAGGTGAATGGTAGGTCGCCATATTTTTTCTAGTGGGACAATTAAATGCAGTCCAATTTTGTGGTTGTCACCATATATGGAAATATACGAAAATAGTATCAGGGAACAAGAAGATTTTTAGCACTCTTTTCTACTATTTCAATTTGAGTCCCATATCTAGCGTGAAGTAGAAGATAGGAATCAAGATTCCAAAACTAAGATGCTATTAGTTTAAAAAAAAAAAAGCATGATAAAAAATACCAAACTCAAATAATGTTGGGAGTAACGCACTTTTAAAAGGAAAACAAAAATGGTAACTTTCAGATATAAAAACCGTGAAATATATTCGGTTTTAATGTTGAAGAAATATATGTTAGACTTTTTGTTCGCATTTGAATTCTTCTTTGCTGCTTTGGCTTTTTAAAAGAGCTTAGTTTTTTTTTTTTTTTTTTTTTTTATTTGGTGAATCAGAAAAACCAATAGGACCAAGAGCAGGTTTAATTAAGGCCTTTTGGCTGGAATCAGGATCATGTAGCAATAGGACCAAAAGCAGGCTTTTGAGAATAAGGCCTTTGCTGGGCTGGCAAACTGCCTATGGATGCTAATGTTTAGTTAGTTGTTTTTGCAGTTTGAAATTACTACTTTTGTTATGGATAACAAATATTTCAAAATTTTATTTTCATGTACTTGCGTGTATAGCAGAGTTTTGATGGGGAATCCTGAAGATCCCTTGGCAGCTATTTTCTTTGTTGTTTTTAGTAGTATTGCCAAAAACTTATTCTTAAGAAAGTTGTACTTGGATATGTTGTTAGTATTGTGAGTTGAAAATTCTCAATACCACTATACTTTGCCAAACGTTCACAATGCCACTTCAAAACGTTCTTGGAATGCTATATTCCGTTTTTAAAACGAAGTGGTATATAATATTCTCTTTTGAAAGTTCAATGGCATTCTAGTAACGTTTTAAAGTACAGTGGTTTTGCACGAACGTTTGACAAATTATAGTGTCATTGTGAATATTTAACTATTAGTATTGCTTTTGAGGAATTCCGTCTTTAATCGACGAGGATTATTTGTGTGTCAAACTTTTTGTGTTCTTGATGTTGGTTGTACCTCTAGTATTGATTAGAGAGAATATTGTAGGTTTTCATTTTTATTAGATGACGGTTTTGTGTCAAGAATTATTTAGTTCTCAATGATTTGGTGTGTCTCTAGCGGTATTTAGAGAAGAACATTATACCCATTATTACAGTAGAAGATAATTTGGAGTTAGGTTGTGAACATATGCAAGTAGCCAAATTACTTTATAAAACGTTAGAGGCATCAATATCTGACTCCATGTTGGTTGTACCTCTTATGTCAAATTTTTCATTTTCATAGTTAGGCATCAATATATGAAACATAAACTCTTAAAATTTAAAAATTTTACAAATTACACCATCAAATTTCTAATTACAGATACGACAATGATTTTGTGATTATATAACAGTTAGCAACCTAAAAATAATTAAATGCAGAGCTATAATTTCATATAAGATCATGGCAACTTATCTCATTTATTTTTGAATATCTGTTTCTTTTCTGAAACAGGATGAAGATTAAAGAAGAACCTTGTGTGAATGTATACACGTGGATCAATCTACTACTTATTGAAGTTCAAATGGCGATTAACATCATTGGATTTTTTTGGAACAGGGAGATCATCCTCGGAGTCGGAGACAAAAGCGTGTCCACGTTTTCCAACACTATTAGGCGGTGTGTAGTTATTCTGAACAGCAGCAGCAGCTGCTTGTCGTCGTTCCTTTTTGCGGACCTTTCTGTTGGTTTCGGGTTTTCTATTCTTATGTACAGGGTTTGCTTCTTCACCAACATGATGCTGAAAATTTGAACCTCCTGTCTCAGTAGTTACTGTAGTACCGTCTGTCAAGTTTGCACGAACATAAAATGGTTTATTGCACCTTGGACAGTTGACTGACAATGTTACATGATGATGATGAATTATCTGCTGCCTCTCGTAGTTCCAATACTCATTATTTGGTCCTATATTTGCAATTGCTGCAAAGGGATCTTCAGGATTCCCCATTAACTCTCCTATATATACACGCAGGTACATGAATAATTAGGTTAACATATACCAGTGAAAAAGATGAGGAGATTAAAACGATCCAGAAAATAATCATACCTCTATTCTGATCAAAGCGCGCGAGGGAGAGACTTGGGAGAACAATGGTTCATTGTAATGGTAGCTTGGAGGCAATGACATTTATAGTGCATGTACATAGTGTGAATATCGAGTAATACCATGATTTTCTACTCCAAAATAGATGCATGCTCCCTACATTATAGAACTATTTTGTTGAATTCCATAGGTCAACAAAAGAATGGGTAAGAGGTGGGAATATTTAAATTATAATTTTAGATGGTCAAACATACTTTTTATCTATACATTTCATAGAATCCACAACTTGCAATTTTTTTTTTATCCACAGATTCACCCACAACTTTTAATATAATCACTTAAAAATTAATTTCATCACTAACAAACATGTGCTTTGTTTAATAAAGGTTTTTTTGCATATTATAAGCAATGTTATTAGAATCGGCCCGGCCAAATCGGTTCAACTGGTAAAATCGAGAACCGATCCTAAAACAAATCGGTTATGTAAAAAAATTCTCTATTTAAAAACCCACCCCAAAACTCATCGACCCACCCAGTATTGAGGAATCCATTGAACTGTTCTCGGTTTTATCGAATTTAAAAATCATTTCTTTTCACAATTAATTGTAACCGACCATTGAAATTCATTTCTTTCCTTGTACGAAATGGATTAAAAAATAAAAACCAAATATTGCTTTTGAGCAATTTTGTGATTTCCAAAAACTTATTTTTCATTTTTTAAATTTTTTTGTAATTTTTTTAAATTTTTTTAAAATCACCGGGTTCAACCTATTGGCCATTGACCCTTTCACTTTTCTGGGTCGATGCACAAGTCAATTTTTAAAATACTGATTATAAGCAACGAGTTTGTGGTTAAAAATAGATAAAAATTGTGTGACCTACAGAATGTGTAAATAAAAACAATGTTTGAAAATAGACAATATTGTTCTGAAATTATCTATATTGAGCAATTTTCATTATATAATTACCATTAAAAGTTGAATAGTATTAATTTGATCGTCCAATGTGATATTATATTCGACATTCAACCATTCAGAAAATGATCAAAGGGTGAAAAATAGTAAAACATTAGTTAAATAAGGAAAAACCCTTTCCAAGCCCGTGCTCGCATTTTTCATTGCACACGGCTTTCCACACATATACATCATTTCATTTCCTTTTTTATAAAGACTTTAAAAAGTTGAATACTCAAGTCAAGTATATATAAGAATATTAATTTGAAATGTGTTAAGAAATTAAATGAGTAGTTAAGGAATATAGATATTTGGTGTGGGTAGAATTTCTATTGCGTGATGTCAATTTTGAGGGCTTTAATTAGTTAATTATATGTTTTAGAAGTACTTTGAACTCTAATCATGCAAATAAGTTTTAAAAAACAAGATTTATTTTAAATACATATTGCTAAATAGGAACAGCATCTTCTTATAAATCAAATCAACTTGTGCTTCAATGATTTCATTTTTTTTAATTATTTGTTACTCTTTCGTATTAGTTGGTAGAGGAAGGATGGAACAATATTACGATGATGCAGTATTGGGTTGTTGAGCAAAGTACTTTTACTATTTTACCCTTCAAACAATTTAATTAGGCTAAAGATGTGAAATTAAGACTAACTAGCTAGCAGCCAGCAATGGGAAAAGTAAATGCTTAAAAATTAATTGTTCAAGTCTTGATTGGATGAGACCAACTACCAACGTACGAGAAGATGACTCAAAACAACTTGTTTATAAAATATTACTTCCTTTCCATAAAGATATCTTTATTTTCATTTTTATGTCTTAAATTATAGTTCAAATATGAATTATCATTATATTAATGTTAAGACATATTAAAAAATATATAATAAAATTTATTGTTCCAATTATAAAATTTAATTTTCTTATAATTTATATAAAAATAAAAATAAGTTTATCTTTATGGAACGAAATGAATAATATATTACAAAAGTTAGAGAAAAACTTATATAGGAATTGGTCCTAAAAAGAAAAAGTATGAACATAAACAAAATATAAAACGAGACAATACACAAAAAGACTATTTTATTACTGTGAATTACCAGTTGCATCACTTATTGAGGCTACAAGTCTACAACTAGAAATATATTAAGTATTCCATTTTCCCTTCCACATATTAAGGGGCGTCATTTGATGACGATGCAACTAATTGACTTTTTAATTGACATATGTAGCTATTCCTTTCAAGTTCTTTTTCTATTTTTTTGGCTTGCATGGATTAATTAGTACAAGTTTGACTTCAGAGATTACATGTTTTTATGATTAAACTTTAAAACTTCATCTTCTTTAGTTTACATAGATATTCCTTCAACAACAGTCAGAGAATTAATGAAAAGGAAATGCAACTAGGAAAGTACGAAACAGGCCAACTTGAGTTTGTTTTTGTATTCAACTTCAAATTTTGATGGTCCCAATCCTCATTCTTTTATTTTTGTAGCACTTGGGTATCTAGTCGACTATTTTGCCTTTTTCTTTTATGAAAAATTCAAGTTTATGTTAAAAATAGAATTTTACCTTTATATTTAATTAAACAAAAAAGATGTGTTTTATTTTTTCTACTTTTGTTGCATTTACTCTCACTTTTCTTTTTTTTTATTATTATTATTATTATTATTATTATTATTATTATTATTATTATTATTATTATTATTATTATTATTATTTATTTATTTATTTATTTAATTAAACATAGGGTCTATTTGGTTTATGAATAAAATTGTTTATCTGGATAATAGTTATCGAGATAACATATTTATCATTGTCTTGTTCGGTTCAGTTAGGTATAAGAATGGAAAAAAATCATTGTTAAAAAGTCAACTTTTTGAAAAAAACAATTCTATTCTTATTCTTAATTATATGAAGAAAGTAAATAAAAAATAACTAAAAGAGAAAAAAATAGGTAGAGCGACGGAGTGTGGTGTGAGTGGCCATTATCTTAAGATATAAATGTCCAAAAATAGATTTGTTCTATAATATAAATGGTACGTTCATCTTTTAAAAAAATTGAGTGAATTTGCATCCGGATAAAAATAAAAAAATAAAATTGTCCTATTCTTTCCGATGATAAATCTTCTTCTAATTTGTGGTTCAAATTGTTATCCACATAAAAGTATATACAAACATCAATTCTACACAAACAATATATGACAAATTTCATTTATTATATTTAATTATTGACTACATACCAAACTGGCCCTAAGGGTAAAAATTGATTCTAATAATAAAATAAAAAAAAAAAAAGAGATCCAAGTGATACGTAAATGAAAGGCTGAGATTGCAGATGACAAAATATTAGGTTGGGAACCTACTTGCTACATTTCCAATAGGTTGAGGACCCCAGATGTAATATTCCCTGAATATTTTTATGAAAGAAATCAAGAATAGTAAGCGTTGAAAATAGCTCGACGCCCTTTGTTTACTGTGATTATTTTTGCAATATTTCAAATTAACATCAGTTGATTTTTCTTTGTCAAATTTAACAATTATTTTCTATAAGAAATGTTATAGACATGATGGTTATATGACGAAAAATTTAAATTGACGAAGAAGAAACGAAATTAGTTATTCAAATTTAATTTAAGTCAATGTTGACTTTGTGTATGTATTGAAGAAGAGCCCATGACGTTGAAATAGATTCTGACTTCTGAGAGACGAACATCATAGTTTGCATGAGGACAAATTGGGAATAGTTAGTTTGCATGGGGACAATTTATGATTAGTTAGTAGGCTAATTGGCATAAAATGTCTATATTTTTCAAAGTTTTTTTATTTTTACCCTCAAATTTGACTTTTACTTGTACAAAACACTCATGCCGTTCATTGTCATCTAAAATTTCTGTTAAATGGACGCGTGAACACTACTAGTGGCACTTGATAAGAGTATTTTCAACAACACAACTATTTTTTCATTTATTCAAATTTGATTACGTTGTTTGTGCATACGTAAAGAACCCAAATGAACAATCTACGAAGACTCAATTATTTTATTTTATTTTTCATTTTATTTTCCATTTCGCTGATGAAATCTCATACAACTGGCCGTCGATTGACAAAATTGCAATGAGACGATTGGAGGTAATTAAGTTAGAAAAGTGATTTTTTTTATTTTTTTGCTTCTTTCCATTTGCAATTTTTCATTTTCTATTTTTTTTTAGTGGTGGAAGGATTTTTGAGAGTTTTCATTACATGTGTCCTTATGGAAATAACGTTTTTTTTCTTGTGTTATACAGATATCAAATCACTTCTAAAGAAACTATATTGAAGGTCAAGAGGAGAAATATTTTTTGAATGATTAGTGCTAATGCGTGTGCAGTGTAAAATACTGACTTTTTTTTTTGTTCAATGCACATTTGGTGATGTTGTTCAAGAGTATGACATGCTCATTAACCCAAGGAGTATGTTCTTCTAAATCAAATTTAGAATAAGGACATAATTTGCTAAAAATAAACTTAGTTAGAGACATTGTTCACAACATACATTCAAAGATAGAGACGTTATTCGCCAATAAGTTACAAAGGTAGTGACGTTAAGAGCACGGTTTTGAATAGTTTGAGACATTTTACACAACAGCAATTACAAGCTAAAATGGAAAAGAACAATTATAGTTAATCAAACAAAGCAAAATGCCTTCTTTACCATTGAAAGTTAATATTGATTTGAGCAACATTACCTCAACAATCTTAAGAGTAGCCACAATAGAATAAACCCATAAATAAAATTAAAAAACTAACTTCGAACAAAGTACGCTTTCTTTTATTTCTACAAATAAAACACTTGTTATTCAAATTCATTCTTGAATTTAAGCAGTCCATGTATTATTTCCACATATCTTGAACACATTTTGTTGTACAAAGGAACAATTTCAAAAATAAAGTATAATTGTACAAGTATGGTTTGCTTTTAAATTATGGCGAAATATGGTCTGCTTTATGTTATTTTATATATGTATATAAAGGGGTGGAGTCAAAAAAATTTCTTTGGGTGAGCAAAAATTAAATAGCAATTTTTTAAACAAATAATATAACACTAATGAAAATATTTAGATACATTACTACAATTGTTACCTATGCGTTTTTATACTTTGAAAATGTTGTATAATTACATCATTATCAATTTCGTGAAATATATTATTCTCAATATATACAATCAAACTGTCATTCAACCATTGATCTCTTTCCATCAATATTTTTCTCTTCAATAACAAATGGAGGTTTCTTTTATAAAATCTCTCCATAACTGTTGACATTAAATTCAATAATATTTAAATAAGCAACAAATTATGTCGGCAAGGTACAACAATCTAATAATAAGTCGACAAGGCAATAAAATAAGCTGACAAGGCACAACAATTCAATAATATTATAATAAGCAAATAAAACAATAAAATAACCCGACAAGACAACAACAAGCATTCAACAATTTCATGTACATATAAACTATTATCAATAACAATTAGCAAATATACAAATTAATATGGGGAAAAAAACCAGGGTGGGAAAAAAAATCAAAACTACAATATACAAAAGCAATGTAAACATTAAAATGTACATAAAGACCAACAAATTTAGGGCTAATTTAGAAAGAAATTACGATTAGTTTGATCTCTCTTTTTAGTTAGACGTCGTTCACTTTGAAAAGAATGATTTAGAGCTGATTTTGGCTTCTTATAGATTTAATTAGAAGAAATAGAGTGAAAATTAAAATCAGATTATGGTGTGGTTATATGTACGTAGAGAAGAGAATTGAATAGATGATATCAATTGGACTTGGAGACTTGATGTTCAGCAGCTGATATAAATTAAAACTTGGGGTTTTAGTCAATTTGGGCTGAAACTTGAATAAAACAATTTGGGTTGAGAGTTGGCTTATATTATTTTGGACTAATTTAGATTATTGGATTTAGGCTTATGTCATTTTCAAATCAGGTTTGAGCAATTTTTAAAATCTTTATCCCTTGGTGGCTCCACCCCTGTGTATATATTTAATAGAATAATAAAAATAAATATATAATACTATCGTCAAGGAAGAACATAGTTTAGGTAGATAAAAAAAAGGGAAAATTGGAGTGTTGTCGAAAATACCTTTATCAAGTACAACAAGTGTTGTTCACGCATCCATTTAATAGAGATTTTGAATGGTAATAGACGGTTAGGGATGTTTTGCGCAAGTAAAGATAGATTTGAAGGTGAAAATGTCAAAAATTCACAAATATAAATAATTTGCACAATAATTTTAAAATATACATATATTTTGTGCCAATTACCTTTAGTTAGAAACTCATAGTTTGCATGTGGACAAATTTGGATTAGTTAGACAGCAATAGTCTATGATTTTTGGGTAAGTAAACGAGAATATATAGTCATATTAAAATATTATGTTTAAAAAATGCAATTCGTTTGTGTTGTTATGCTAGCATAACCAATTATATATATGGTTCTGAGTTAAGTCCTCTCGGTATTGTATTTCAACTATCGCCAAACCAAAAAAAAAAAAAAAAAGTCTTAAGAAAGCTCGAGCCTCTAAACTATATAATCAGCACTTATTCCGCTTCATATACACCGAAGTGCGTACTGGTAGCGGCAAGCTTTTGAGGTATATTTCAATAACATTATTTATTTATTTATTTTATGAACAATTAATTATTACGATCAATTTTGAAATGTTATCATAATAATTCTTTAAATCATCAATCATTCTAGCACGTACCATTGTTTTTGTATAAATTTCAACTCGACAATTTTAGTGCTTGCTTAATTTTGCTACAAATCATTTTTTTTTTTTTTTTTTTGTAAAATTTTGATGAAAATTGATGAAATATATGAGTAAAAATTGATAAAAGTTGTAGTTCTCATGAAATGTGTGTTTATTAATTGTTGACTTTGACTTCGATTTTTTAATAAAATCTTAATTAAAATCAAACAAACTCTTAATAGGTAATTTTCAGTTCTTCAAAAAAAAAAAAAAAAAAAAAAAAAATTCAAACGACTTGGATAAATAGATGCCTATGAAACTAAGAAGAAATCAAATTTGATTTTGATCTCTAATATATTTCTACATTAAATTTTCACGATCATACATAGTATTAAATTGAATAAATAGTAAGGAATAAATCACATATCAATTAAAAATAAAATTATTAATTAACATGTAACAACTTGGCTACTCGATCTCAATAAGATTATTCTTTTAAGATGGAAGCACATGTGTATCAAAGTTCATTAAACTCAAACAAGTCCACACATTCCAAAATTCAAAATTAACATTCTCAAATGAACTACCATCAAATGAACTACCATCTTGCGGACCGGACTTGAGGTTCAAGGTTGACGTTGTTTTCATTAAAACTTGAAGTTCTAACTTAATAAGTCAATATTATAGAATAGTTAAAACTATTATATGTTGTATATTTATTTTATCATTATTCGATGTTGAATTTTACCCAACATTTCCTATAAGATGGTGGCTCGTCTGAGAACACCAATCTTTGAATCTGTGCTCATCTGAATCTTAGTCGGACTACTATGTTAAGACTTGGAGTTTCATATGTGAATTTTATATGTTGTTTATTTATTTCGTTGTTAATCGATGTGAAATTTTATCGTTAATAAGATACATACTTAGAATTTCAAATTAAAAATCAACATTATTATTGAGAAGAGTAGTTCAAAATCTTTATGTTATAGATTCAATATTTAGTTGAGATTTAGTCTGTAACATGCTCCGCACAATGTTGAAAATATTCGTTTGAGTTTTCAAAAGATTGAATTACTCATTTCGATATTAAGATTTGAGATTTTAGTGAATGTTATTAAGAAAAATAACACAAAATCTTGTATCTTGTGTGTATTTATTTGCAAACCAATATCTTTCAAAAAACACAAAATCTTGTGTTCATTTCGGTATTAAGACATTTTTGAATTCATCTACTCGAAACACAAAATCACACCAATTAGTCAATTACTGATATATTTTTGCTCCATCGTTTTCCTTACCAGCTGAATGGCACGGAGAAACAGAAGACGGAGGGCAAATGTGAGGAGAAGACAAATGAATACTTGTGAATCGGAACCAGAACTCGGAAGCGATGATCTGTCGGAGTTGTCTTGTGAAGATACGTACCCCCCCTTGGATACTCTTATTTATCGTAGCAATCCACTGGTGGTTGAAGGACAAGTCCTCCAGCTGCAAAACATGGACAGCCAGGTTGAAATTAAAGTTGAAGATCCAATTTCCAATGTCAATTCCCAACATATGATAGTTCATCAGAGTAAGTTTTTGAATTCTACATGAGCAAACTAAGTACATGTGTTCATTTTACTACGTGCTTGTTTGGTAGAGTTTTTTGGACAAAAAATGGTGCTTGTTCGGTAGAGTTTTTTGGACAAAAAATGGTTTTTCTAGCGTGACTTCAAAAGTTTGAAGGTGAAAAGGTTTGAAATTGAAATGACAAAATTGTCTTTCCTACTACTTTGAAATAAAATTGTGTTGATTAAATACAATTTTGTCATTTCAGTTTCAAAACTTTTGAAAAATCAAATATGTGGTAAAAAATCCATTTTTTTCCAAACAAAAAAAGAAACTCTACGGAACAAGCTGTACATCTTAAAGTGCTTGTGTACAGTATCCTTTTCAATAGAAGATTTATATGAATCTATAAACCCATTTGTTTTCAATGGCTTTTCTAGAAAATGGAGACTTCAATTCTTGATTGAGTATAGTTACCATGGCTTTTCTCTCTCAATTCCAATCATTATCTTCATAAGAAATGGCATCCCTACTCAGAATTACTTTGTTTGTGATAAGATTGTAAAACTTGTAAGCAGTGGCTCTTCCATTTTGTAGCCAATGAACATAGTCTTTTCATATATGTTATCAACTTCTTTCTTGTTTGTTTAACAAAATATGTATATATGCTATTGAGTCTTGGCTTCCATCGTAAAACGTCAACATTGCCAAGTGGAGTAGTCCAAACTCTTGTATGTTGGCTATTATTTTCTATTTAGCCGATGTGGGATTATTTACCCTTATCATGCCACCGCAAGATGTTTCTCGTTTAAGAACGTCAATCTTAGAATTTCATACCTTGAGCTTTAGACAGACTGACTGATACGTGTTGAACCACTTGATCTCTCTTAGTGAATATTGAGAGGTGATGATTGTATACCTTATGTACCTTGGTTTATCTCCCCTTTGGTTTTACAATTTGTTATATAGTATTAAGTTTATTTCTCGCCAAGTTCTGGAGCTTTATGCATTTTCAACACATTTGAATGGTCTCCCCAAACATCATCAGGAAAAGGAAAAGTAAACACTCTGAGGCTTGGCCCCTTTTTATATCGAGCTGCTCTAAGAGGTGACTGGAAGGCTGCTAAAACTGCTCTGAGTTTAGACAGAACTATAGCTTGTATTGAGATAACTGAAAGAGGAGATAGGGCTCTTCACATAGCTGCTGCTGCCAAGCAAACTGCTTTTGTCCACAATCTAGTCGAACACTTGAATACAAATGACCTGGAATTGGAGAATAAACATGGAAATACAGCTTTCTGTTTTGCAGCTGTGTCGGGGGTTGTAGAAATTGCCAAGGTCATGTACGAAAAAAATAAGAATTTGCCAACAATTCGAAGCAGCATAGGAAAGACCCCGCTTGAAATGGCAATTTTGCTCGGAAACAGAGAAATGGTTGAATATCTTTATCCAATTACATCTCTTAAAGATCTCAACTCCAAGGAGTATATGGGGATTCTAGTAGCAACTATCCACACTGACATGTATGGTATGAAATCTCTCTCTCTCTCTCTCTCTCTCTCTCCATGACTGTGTGCAAGACATTCATACCATTCTTTATGTGAAGTCAGACATCTTATGTATTAATAAATTTCTGGTTTATTGTTTGAATATTGTATTCATTTCATAGGTACAATTACTGATCACTTTGTTTTTCTTTGAAACTGAGTGTCGATTACTTCAAGTTTTACGACATTTGTTTGGGGCCAACATCCATTTCTTTTCCAATAACAATGAAAATTATGTTTCTTCTTTTTGTTTAATGACGCAATAGTTGTGAAATTGGTTTGAATACTTCGACCGAATTCAACTTCCACAATTTAATTTGATTATTTTCCATACATACGTGCAGATATTGCTTTAAAGATATTAAACGCAGATACAAGAATAGTTACTTCTCCAACAACAAACAAAGGAAGTGCCTTACAAGTGTTAGCTCGAAAACCTTTGTCACATGATCACAGAATTCGAGGGTGGATATGGCAAAGATTCGTTAGCATCATTGCTACTATCCCTTATGTTCCCTGTAAGACCTTAAACCTTTTTCATTCTTTTCCATAAATTAGAGTCCTAGACCAGTCGTTTATACTTGAAGATCAAGATTTCTGTTTACTACCCAAAATTTGATCCTTAGATTGTAGCCTCATGGATTATGATAAATTCAAGTTACTAATATACCTGAAAATGCCAAGTCGATGGTAGACACAAATGCTTCTGCTCCTTTCAACTCATATCATTTTGGAGTCACATGCTAGCCTATATTACGATGTTGGTTAAAGTTATTATAGAATCAGAAAATATTCAGAATATAAATTTTTCTACTTCTCAAAGTAGACTCTATTATTGGGATATTCATTAAATATAGTGGAATTAACAATGGGATGTAGGAAGTATCAGGAATAATCAATGGATATCTTACGTTAAAGTTGATGGTGGGAGGAGCGACGAAACTGAACTATATATACAGTTAAAACACTAATTGCCCTTTCCAACAAGGAGTTTTAATGCATTAAAACTAAATCAATGATAAGTATATTTTTGAGTAGAATTTATCCATGGAGGATGTGCTGAAGCTTCTTCAAGTGTACCCTTAATCTTTAATTTTTTTCCCCCTCTGCATTGATAATTGAATAAAGGTGCTGTTATCCCACCTAATATTAATGGCAATTCCATCTAAACCGGGATGAACTCCAGAACTGTCTAGCAAATGCCAGTTTACTCCTAGTTTTTTGTTAGATTTTGTTTTTCAAAAATTTTGGGTTTGTAGTCCACATGTTAATTTTGTGAGGATGTGTAGATTTCAAAAGGATATATAGTTCACTTCAAATGCGGAGACAAGCCAGTCAGTTGGTAAAGGGGCTCTGGGAACAGATTCTCACATTACCAGACTCTGAAATTTTACAACTAATCCAAGAGACTCAGATATTTCATGATGCTGCAAAAATAGGGAATATTGAGTTTTTGACTCTGCTTACTCACTCATATCCTGATCTTATGTGGAAAGTCAACTCAAACGGTTGCTCCATATTTCATGTTGCTGTTATTAACCGACAAGAGAGAGTCTTCAGTCTCATCTACCACATTGGAGCTGTTAAAGATTTAATTACACTCTATAAAGATAATGAAGGAAACAACATTTTGCACTTGGCCGGGGAATTAGCACCTCCAAGCAGACTCAATATTGTTTCTGGAGCAGCTCTTCAAATGCAGAGAGAACTATTGTGGTTTAAGGTGAGAAATTAACATGACTACAAGTCCCCTTTACTTTTTCCCTCAAAAAGATAAGGAACACTTTATAACATGGTAGTGAAATTGAATAATTTCTTATTTATCTTGAATATATTTGTGGACCATGTTCTTGGAATTTTCCAATTGACTATTCTAACTTCTAAGTAATACTTATTCACCGTGTTAGAGTTAGATTTTGGAGGATTTTGCATTATGAAATAATTTGAGTAAGCTTTGCAGGAGGTGAAGAAGATTGTACCATATTCATTACTCGAGATGAAAAATGGTGACCACAAAACACCAAGCGAGTTATTTTCAGAGAAGCACAAGAAGTTACGGGCAGATGGTGAGGAGTGGATGAAGGAGACAGCAACTTCTTGCATGGTTGTGGCAACTTTAATTGCCACAGTCGCGTTTGCTGCAGCCTTTACCGCACCTGGTGGGAATAATGACACAGGTGCGCCAATATTCTTGAAGGACGGGTGGTTCACAGTTTTTGTTATATCTGATGCGGGTGCAATGTTCAGCTCGACAACTTCCATAATGATGTTCTTGTCTATCTTAACTTCACGCTATGCAGAAGATGATTTTCTATTTTCCTTACCGGCAAAGTTGATGGTTGGACTAATTTCACTCTTTGCTTCAATTGTTTGCATGGTCTTAACATTTAGTGCGACCTTCTTTTTGGTCTACAAGGAAGAAAAGAAAGGGACATTGCCGAGACTTGTTGCTGCTCTTGCTTGGCTTCCAATCAGTTTATATGTAGTGCTAAATTGTAGGTTATGGATTGCCCTAATCCGCTCAACATGCTGGCCGTCAAGGTTTATGTTTCGACCAGGTAAGCACAGGCTTTACTAAAGGAGCTAAGATACTAGTTTTCTTCCATCTTTTCTTAACGAAAAAAGTAGAGAAGGTTTCTATTTCTTGTTTCCATGGACGAATTCTGCTGGAATTGTGTAACAACTATTTGAATAACAATGAGTATATTGTTACGAGTCCTTTGAACATCTTTCGCTTGACATCAATAATACCATTTTAACAGGAATTTCACCCACATATTTGTTTGGATATAACGGTAATGTTTGATATTTAGTTTTGTTGTTAAATAAATATTGCTTGTTTATTTATGCCTTTTAAACTATTGTTACATTTATGTTATTTGAGCATGTGATTAAGTGCCTTCGATCGCATGATGAAAAGATGAGTGCTTGCGTAGAGAATACAACTCATGTTTCGATTGAAAATTGATTTGTCATAAACTAGTGAACAAAAGTTGACACTTCATTAAAATCAAGGTTAGGATTAGTTGCTCTGCAAATTGTGGGTATGCAGTTTGTTTTGGACAGAAAAAATGCGTGTAGTTTCATTTGTGTAGCATGAATGTGAGATGAAATTAAACTCCATGTGAATTATTGTCTTATAAATTAACTAGGGATGACAATGGGCCGAGTAGGGCATGCCAAGAAGGGCCCAACTCAGCCAGTCCCAAAATAACGACCCCAGACTGACGTGTGGGCCTCGCAGGCTGGCCCACAAACCCAACTTGTTAAATTTTTTTTTTTTTTTTTTTTTACAAATGAAGTATTTTTTTGGAATTTAAAAAAAAAAAAAAAAATCTACTGGGACTAAAATAGTAACTTTTGTGACCATTTTAGCTCCCTTTATTTTTAAAAGGGAAAATTGCAAATAAGTCATCTCTACATGACTTGTTTCAAATTAGGTCAAAACTTTTTTAAAATTGTGATTAAGTCATACTTCACATCAATATTTTATATTAATTCCAAAATCACCCCTTTTAACCATATTTTCATTGACACAATCTTTCAACTCCACAAACCTCCTCCACCTCCCATGACAACCTCCCGCCACCTCCCAAGACGCCTCCACCTCCGGCGACCTCCGCCTCACCTCTCGGCGACCTCCAATGACCACCGCCCACCTCCCATGACCTCCCATGAGTGCTTCTAAGGCACAATGTCACTTTTGGCACTTTTCTTGGTGAAGATTTTGGATCACTTTTAGGCGCTTTTTTGGTGAAGATTTTGTTAGTGTGAAACTAAAAAATAACGTTTTATGGACTTTGGTCACAGTGTTTGAATCCTTATCTTTGGTTTGTATGCTTTTTTATTTCTTCATCTTCTGTGGTTGTACTCTATTCTTAATGTCTTAACAGTTAGCATTAATCTATCCGTGCTGCAAGAGAGGCTAACCAATATAGAATAGCAATTTGATATTGTATTAAACAAAACAGTATCACAACAGAAATGAGCATACAATGTTGTATATATGAGCTTGAATGCTGTAAATATGAGCTTGAATACTCTACTATATTATGTAAATAGGAGCTTGAATGCTCCACCATCTAATTGTTTGTAAATAGGAGATTGAATGTTCCATCATCTAATGTTTAGTCATGGTATTTTATTTGATACTATATTATACAAAACAAGATCACGTAAAACAAGATCACGTAAAACAAGATCAATATGAATGGACATAGAATTGTTGTAAATAGGAGCTTGAATGTTCCATCATCTAATATTTGAATGTCTTAGTTTTAATCTATGATAATCGTTTTAATGCCTTAGTTTTAATCTATGATCTTGATTAATTATGGCAAGGTTTAATAGATTGAAACTTTGTCATAATATTTCACTATCATTTGAAACATGTTTTAATCAATGATAATTGCTTTTAATTTCGTGATATTGTTTGAATATATATATATATATATATATATATATATATATATATGTGTGTGTGTGATCTTTGATCATTGTTTAATTATGGCAATGTTTGAACCTGTGATACTGTTTGAATGTCTTAGTTTTAATCTATGATACTCGCTTTTAATCCATGATACTCTTTTAATCCATAATACTGTTTTGTTTGGTAATTAGTATATTTTGATAGTGTTTTAATCCTGTGATACTGTTTGATTATAGCAATGTTTGAACCTGTGATATTGTTTGAATGTCTTAGTTTTAATCTATGATATTGTTTTAATCCATGATATTGTTTTGTTTAGGTAATTAGTATATTTTGATACCGTTTTAATCCATGATAATCGTTTTTATCCGTGATACTTCTATGTGATCTTTGATATTGTTTAATTATGGCAAGGTTTGAATAAGTGATCTTGTTTGAATGTCTTAGTTTTAATCCATGATAATGTTTTGTTTAGGTAATATGCATTCATATAAATTGATATTTGTTTTAATCCATGTTTTAATCTATGATATTGTTTTACATAATAAAGTATCAAACAAAACATATGACTAATTAAACAAAGATCAAAGATAAAAGTATGATATCATAGTCATGTGTGTTGTTTGATCTTTGTATTATATAAAACAAGATCACAAAAACAAGATCACAATAGAAATGATTATAGAATTTGCACACGTGCTCGTAATTTTTATTATAATATGTTTTCGGAATGGTCTCGACGAGACGGTCAAGACCAATAGCTTCACAACGCCTATGATGGATTTTACCCGTTTGAAGTAGTCTCTTTAGCTTAAAATGTCAATCTTTAATTTTTTTTTTTTCAAAACAAGATCACAAATTCTTTAAAACGAAGATCACGGATAAATGTACATCCTTTTGTCGCAAATTAAAGCTCTTCCAAGGTATCTCGAGTCCTTTAAAAGCAAACACATACTCCGTCGAGCAATGCTAAAATGAAGAAAGAAGAACTACCAATCATTCTCAAGTTAAAGGAAGTCATCTAAAACTATTTAGGCATATGTATTAATCCTATGATTACTGTTTTATTTAGGTAATGTGCATTAGTATATTTTGATACTATTTTAATCCATGATACTGTTTTATTCTATGTGGAATGAGTTTTATTTATGATACCGTGCTTTTATTCTTTGATACTGTCTAATTATGCCAAGGCTTGAACCTGTGATACTGTTTGAATGTCTTAGTTTTGTCTATGATACTATTTTAATCTATGATACTGTTTTGTTTAAGTAATGTGCATTAGTAATTTTTATACTGTTTTAATCCATGTTCTAATCCATTATATTGTTTTGCATAATACAATATCAAAGATAAAAGCATGATATCATAGTCATGTGTGTTGTTTGACATTGTATTATGCAAAAGCAAGATCACAAAAAATAGTATTACAATAGAAATGAACATAGAATTTGCACACGCGTTTCGTAATTTTTATTATAATATATTTTCGGAATGGTCTCGACGAGACGGTCAAGACCGATCGCCGCCACGCCTATGATGGATTTAACCCGTTTGAAATCGTCTCTTTAGCTTAAAATGTCAATCTTTAATTTTTTTTTTTCAAAACAAGATCACAAATCCTCTAAAAACAAGATCACGGATAAATATATCTTTATTGAAGCCACCATTCATCTTTCTCTTGTTGAACATCCTTGGAACTTGATCCTTTTCATTAACACTCCCAGTTCTTGATTGATCGGATCCTAGTTTTCATTATTACTACAAGAATCATAAAGGTTCACTACAAGAATCATAGGTTTAACAATCTTTAATTTTTTTTCAAAACAAGATCACAAATCCTCTAAAACAAGATCACAAATCCTCTAAAACAGTATCACAGATTAATGTACATCATTTTGCTGCAAATTAAAGCTCTTCCAAGATATCTGAGTCCCTTAAAAGCAAGCAAACACATACTTCAGAGCAATGCCAAGATGAAGAAAGAATAACTGCTCACTATCATTAAAAACAGAGAAAAAAAATCAGCAAATTTCACTATCATTAGAAACAGTATCATATATTGAAACAGTATCAAGCATTTTACATGTTCTAACATAAAATCCTAACTCACAACAACTACATTATCAAAAACTAGTTGAATCAGTTTATCCAAACTCTATTTTATTAATCGCATTGCATATGTTTCAATTGGAACAATATCTCAATATTTTCATGATTATTTTTAACCCGAAAATGGTTACTTTATACAAAAATAAATAAAACAATATGTTCGCCATTGAAATATCGACTTTCGAATTGTTTGTATGCGATTCATGTGTTATGGTAAGAAGAATCAAACACAAGAAGAAGATGAAAATTGTTAAAAGTAAATGAAGGAGTTTGTAAATGTGCATTGAAATGATTTTGTTGGTTTTACGTGTTTAAATGATGCTTTTACAATTGGAGGGTATATTGGTCTTTTAGTAATGAAGTATGACTTTAGTTGAATTAAGATTATAACATATGACTTTTCAACCCACAATGGCGTTAATTGTGACCGCCCCAAATTTTCCCTTTTTAAAAAGTGCCATTATAGCCCATGATCCACGGACCGACCCATGGACCTGTCAAACTGGCCGAGCCTTGAAATAAAAAACTAGCTCGGCCTTTGACGAGTCTCAAGACCATAATGGGCCGAGCTGCTGGGCCCACGAATGGGTTGGCCCAATTGTCATCCCTAAAATTACCTAAGTCAGTAATGGGATAGTAATTGTTATTTGAAAACTCGAAAATCTTTGATATGCCAATGAGTAAGATCATTAGATATGGTCAAATACCTCGGTACGTAGAAAATTTAGAGAAATCAAAGTAGTGAGCACATATTCGCGATAAAAAATCGTCACCCAATCATATGGGTAAATGAGTTTGATTAAGTATTTTCTTTTGAGCAAATTTATTCTGAGCTCAATATTTAGTGGTTGTTAAATAATTTATGTGATTTGATAAAGAAGAAATTGTTAAAGAAAATCCTTAACTTTTCGAGGAATCCTTCATCAGTGGTTGTGATTGACTGATTTTTTCAATCTTTTCGACCTTGGTTCCGTAGGAGCAAGTTAGAAAGATTGAGAAATAGAACCATCTGATTTAAAACTGCGAACTTAAGTGGAAAATATTTAGAAGGGAAAAAAGGTTATTTTAGCTCCGATTTAATTATTCGATATCTAACATGGTAAGATATAAAGTTGGCAAGTCAAGCGGATCTAATTGCATTGAATGGAAATAATATTACTTATGTGATTTTATATAATTTGATAATGCAATTTCTCACCTTTAGTGGATCTAAATCGACCTAACCGTGGTTAATTATTGGAGTATTAAATTATATAGGTCTAATCAAATCCTTTAGTGCCTATTTGAAAGTTTTGGGGTACCGGTTATGAGGAATTTTTTAAAGTATCGATTTTAGACGTTTATTAGGATCGATTTTGGATGGTTTTAGTAGCAATTTTAAAAATAGTTAAACTCAATGACTCATGCTTGAGAGTTTATTATCCATCAGTTAGCGGTGGGCGTGGGTTGGGTTGGGTGGGTTCGCCGCCCAACCCACCCGAATCGACTAAAAATCGGTTTGGCGAAAGCCAAATCGAAACCACAAAAAAATTTGAAAAAAGGGGCCCGAAACCGACAAAAAAAAAAAAAAAAATTTTTTAATAGACCGAGTCGGTTTTGGGTTGGGTTTACCCAACCCGAAACCGACCCGAACGGGCCCAAAAATCGACCCGAACCGACTCAGGGTCGGGTCGTCGATTTTGCTAGTTTTTTGCCCAGCCCTACCAGCAGTTCTAAAAAAAATTAAAAGAATAAAATTACATATATTACCATATATTAAAAATGGTATGTGTGTAAACAATATGAAGTATGTAAAAATTTAAAAATGAATATATATTCGACTGCAAAAAATTTTAAAAATAATTCAGCAGCACAAAAAAATTATTGTTTGAAAAGAAGAGGAAAATGTGTGTTTAGAGAGGAGGAAGAATGAAGTATGTATTTTAGATTTATTGTAGATATAGAAATAATTATTTTAGAGAGAGTAAAATTGGAAGATAATTTGAAAAAGGCCAAAAACCATATATTTCGAGTTGAGAAATGCACCCCAAATTACACACCCAAAATTGGTGCCCCAAAAAAACTAACAAACACAAGTTTTACCAACATTTCATAAAGGGTAATTATATTCACACAATACTTTTTATTTTTTGCACCACATTTTAATTACATTTAATATCTTTAATCTATGAATATTATAGTACTCATGTCCCCAACTTTTTTTTTATCACATTTTTATCCTTAATTTTTCATTAATTAACACATATTGTGTTTGACAACGGTTTTCGTCTAAAACATTTGTTGGGAATTCGTAAAAATATTTATTTGTTTATCATATTTAAAAAAAAAAAAACAATAAACACAAAAAGTATGATAAAATATTTTTCTTCATTTCAAAGCACGTAAACAAAATATCTCGACACAAACCATCATTAATGATGAAATGTGCTAATTAATGAAAGTTGAATATAAGAATCCGATGACAAAAAGTTAAGAACATAATTGCAACAATGAATAAAAGTTGAGGATATTAAGTACAATTAAAATGTGGTGCGTTTATAACAAATTGTAGTGTGAATATAACTACCATTTCATAAATAGTACTACAAAAAATTGGTGGAAAAAAAAAACTCCCAAGCAGACCCTTAGTATTGTTGTACTTTGAAGAAGGGATGAAGAACAAAACAAGAAAAAATAAACTTCAAAAACCAAAAGAAGGGTTTGAACACGATTATGAATCGTTGTCCTCAAACGATATTTGCCGCCACCGAAATAAGTGCTTGAAGGCTTTGAATGCAAATAGTTTGTAAGAGTAATCAAACATTTGATTTAAGTTAAAAAACAAGCAAAATGAACTTGAATGAAACTTGAAGAACACTTTGAAAAATCTGAGATTTGAACTTTGATTTGGATGTATATATCTTTCTTTGATGTTAATCTTATTTTCTTTAACTTGAAAACTATCTATATATATAGATAATCAAGTCTTACACACGAAAAGATGCCAAAGCCAACCCAAAAGGTGCCAAAACTTCTTGAAACACTACCAGAATTCAAAAATCCAACGGTAGTGAAAATTTGTACTGTCTGGGTGTTCCCCCAGGCCAATGTTTTGGCCTCAGTCACATGATGAGGACGCTGAGTGTTTGCCCAGCTTAAAATTCCACTTTGAATTTTTGTTTACCTCTTTTATTTTCTGAGTTTTGTTTTCAACTAATTATTATCCTCTTGATTCCAAATCACTTTTTATTATGTAATTGAACAATATTACAACAATTCCCACTTGTTCAATAATATAATAAGCACAAACTCAAATTGAACGACGTTTATGCACAAAGTATGGATATCTTTCGATTTGAATCCAACCTTAGTGTAAATCTCACAAAGTATCATCGAAATCTCAGGTAGCGTGAAAGCTTTGAACCTGTTATTCCTTGTGATGATACCGGTGAAATCACACACATAAGCATCATGTGTTCTAAGTTCCACACTATCTCATTTAGCACTCTTAAGGCCTTGCGCTCCTCCTATTCATGAACTTTTAAGAGATAAACTCCAACTCTCTATTGAGGCGACACCACCTTGAAGTTCATATAAGTAAAGTTCTTGCAGTATCTTTGTCACTTTTAAAGGTACTTGATCCAGCGATCTGAACTTTATTAAGAGTAATAGAAACTCATCCCTCATTTTTTGTGACAACCAACACTTATAACCTAGGATAGGATTTAAGAAAGAGTAAGTGCTGAAACTATCTACTTATCAAATGATTTGTTGTTACCCTTTGAACCCGATATATACTTGTTAGTATAATTAGGTAGGGTTGCCATCATTTGGTGGATTTAATTACGGAGTTTTAACTCCATCCTACTAGTTGTTGTCCGTAATAACTCCCCTATGAGTGGTTTAGTAAGCGGATCGGCCAAATTCTCATTTAACTTTACATAAGTGAGTGAAATTATTCCATCTTTAATTAATTTCCTCACGTAGTCATGTCTTAGACTCATGTGTCTAGACTTACCATTGTACACTTCATTGTACGCTCTAGCTAAAGTGGCTTGACTATCACACAAGATAGATATAGAAGAATTATTCTTCTTCCCCAATGGGATTTCATACATTAAATCCTTAAGCCATTCAGCTTTTTTTCCAATTTTAGCCAATGCTACGAATTTAGATTCCATAGTTGAGTATGTAATGCACGTTTGTTTCTTGGATTTCCAAGAAATTGCACCTCCTCCAAGAGTGAATACCCAACCTGATGTGGATTTATTCTCACCTGCATTAGAGATCCAACTAGCATCGGTAAATCCTTCTAGGATTACCGAAAATTTAGAATATTGGAGACCTAGATCCTTGGTTTTCTTCAAATAACTAAGAACTCTTCCAATGGTATTCCAATGTTCTTCACTTGGATTGCTAGTAAACCTACTAAGTTTACTAATTGCAAATGCTATATCAGGTCTTGTGCATTGCACCACATACATAAAACTTCCAATAACACTTGCATACTCAAGTTGTGCTATTACTCTTCCATCATTTTTTACAAGTTTCAAACTTGAATCAAACGTGGTATTTACCTCTTTGATATTCAAGTGATTGAACTTCTTAATCACATTCTCAATATAATGTGATTGGTTCAACATAAAACTCACACTAGTCTTGGTAACCTTGATACCTAATATGGTATCCACTTGACCAAGATCTTTCATTTTGAATGTGGAAGATAGAAACATCTTTGTTTCTTTATACCTTGCATTTGATTACTTACAATCAACATATCATCTACGTATAAACAAATGAGCACAACATAATTATCACATATTTTTTAATACAAACATTTATCAACACTATTATGTTTAAATCCAAATGACATTATTGCTAAGTCAAATTTTTCATGCCATTTCTTTGGTGCTTGTTTTAAACCATATAAAGATTTTACTAATTTGCATACTTTATGTTCATTTCTAGGTAGAACAAAACCTTCCGGTTGTTCCATATAGACCTCCTCATCGAGATCCCCATTTAAGAATGACGTCTTAACATCTATTTGATGTATATGCAAATTATAAATAGAAGCTAAAACAAATAAAATCCTAATCGATGTTATTCTAGCAACTGGTGCATATGTGTCAAAGTAATCTATTCATTTCCTTTGTCTATACCCTTTGGCCACTGACCTAGCTTTAAAGGTATTAAGAGTACCGTCTACATTATACTTCCTCCTAAATACCTATTTACAGCCTACAATTTTTTAGCCGGGTGGTAAATCGACTAATTCCCAAGTATTGTTTGACATAATTGAATCCATTTCATCATTTATATAACATCTTTCCAAAAGATACTATCTCTTGATGACATTGCTTCATGATAAGTTTTAGGATCGGTTTCAACTTGAAGAACATATGGAATAGTTCTTGTGACACTCTTCTCATTTCCTTCAACCAAATAGAAGGAAATAAGTTGAGAATTAATTTCATCCGGTCCTAGTATTTTATCTTTTCGAGCTCTTTTACTTCTATGAAGTTCATTTGTATCAACATCTTTAGAAGGCGTTTCTACTTGTGATCTTGTAGAAGTAGGAGTCTCCACTTGAGATTTCCTTAATGAATTATTATCCGAAGATAATAAATTTTCAAAGAACTCTACATCACGGGATTCAATTATAACATTGGTTTTCATATTTAATAATCGATATGCTCTGCTGTTTTGAGCATATCCTACAAAAGCACATTTGATTCCTCTAGGACCCAACTTAGTTCTTTTAGGATCCGTGTTCTTGCAATAAACAAGACACCCCCACACTTTGAAATAACCAATGTTAGGTTTTCTTACATTCCACAATTCGTAGGGAGAAACTTTTAATCTTTTACAAGAAATTCTATTCGCTATATGACATGCACTTAATAAAGCTCCACCCCATAAATTATATGGCAACTTAGAATTTAATAACATAGCATTTATCATCTCAACTAATGTCATATTCTTTCTCTCAGCCAAACCATTTTGTTCAGATGTTCTAGGAGCACTACATTGATGTATTATGCCATGTTGTTTACAAAAAAGATTAAATTCATTAAAAAAGTATTCACCTCCTTTATCACTTTTAAGAATTTTAATCTTTCTATTTAATTGGTTCTCTACTTTGGTTTTGTATATCTTAAACATACTAAAAATTTCATCCTTATGCTTCATTAAAAAGATATAACAAAACCTAAAATGATCATCTATAAATGTTATGAAGTATTTATTACCTCCTCTTATTATCATTCCATTTAATTCACATATATCAAAATGAATTAAGTCTAATAAATTAGAGGTTCTTTCAACGCTATGAAAAGGTTTCTTAATTAATTTAGACTTAACACATAATTCACATTTATTATACTCTATATTTTCAAAAGAAATCATGTTATTCTTAATCATTCTTTTTGTAGTAGAAAAACCAATATGTCCTAGTCTATCATGCCATAAAGTAATAGACTCAATGACATAATTTAAATTCATAGTTTTATTGATATCATTTTCAACAACACAAAGTTTGACCATTTCATCACTTGAATAGTCTTTTTCAACAAATACACCATTACGGGAAAGTACAAGTTTGCCCGAATCATATACGGACTTGATTCCCGATTTTTTCAACAAATCTCCACTTACTAAATTTCTATTCATATCCGGTACATGTAAAACATTTATTAATATAATCTTTTTGCCGGATGTCAAAAGTAAGTTTACACTTCCTTTGCCAACAACCTTCGATTGAACTTCATTTCTCATTTGAATGTGTTCATCGTCCACTTCTTGATAGGTTTTAAAAAGTGACCTATCATAGCAAACATGTATGGTAGCATCTGTATCATACCACCATCCTTGAACTTTTCCTTTGACGGCATAGACAATGCTCACAGTAGCAACAATATTATCCGTGTCAATGGAGTTCACTTTTCCTATTTGTTTTGGTTGTTTGCAGTTCCTGCACTCACAGGCATAATGTCCGGGTTTGCCACATACATAACAAGAAATTTTAGACTTTTTATTGTCCTTGTTGTCTTTGTTGGAGTTTGAGAATTTCTTCTTCATGGAATTCTTGTTGGATTTATAGACTTGATCCACGGTATGTGCTTTAGAAGTTTCTTCATGAGAATGTTCGTTCCCATCTCGTGCCCTTGATTCTTCCTCAATTCGAAGATGCTTTTGAATCCCTTCCAAAGAGTAATCTTCGGAACTATGAAGAATTTTCTTCCTATATCATTTCCATGATGATGGCAATTTAGCGATGATTGCACCAACTTGGAAAGTCTCGAGAATTTCAATCTTCATGGATTTCATTTTATTGATAATGACTTGCAATTCATGTACTTGTCCTAACAAAGGTATGTTATCCAAAAATTTGAAATCAAAGTACTTGGAAATCAGAAACTTTTTGGTACCTTCCTCCTCGACCTTGTATTTATTCTCCAATGCATTCCATATCTCCTTTGCCGAAGTGGTGTTGGTGTTGGTGTTGGTGTTGGTGTTGGTGTAGAGATCATAAAACCGATCAGAGAGAGCATTCAAGATGTGTCCTCTGCAAATAAACTCATATTCATGTCTCTTCTTTCTTTCTGCCTTTATTGCATCAAAATCATTTGGAGTTGGTTCCAGCAATGGTGCCAAATTCGGATCCAAGATGTAAAAGTTTTCAATGTGGTGAGAAGGAATTTCAACTTATCCTTCCATCTTGTAAAATTGGATCCATCGAACCTATCAAGCCTCACAAGGTCTTGATTCATCATCTTAATAGTAGCCATCAAAGTCTCGTTCTCCATCACAGAATATCGTTTGAGATTGTTGTACTTTGAAGAAGGGATGAAGAACAAAACAAGAAAAAATAAACTTTAAACACCAAAAGAAGGGTTTGAACACGATTATGAATCGTTGTCCTCAAACGATATTTGCCGCCATCGGGATAAGTGCTTGAAGACTTTAAATGCAAATAGTCTGTAGGAGTAATCAAACCTTTGATTCAAGTTAAAAATCAAGCAAAATGAACTTGAAGAATACTTTGAAAAATCTGAGATTTGAACTTTGATTTGGATGTATATATTTTTATTTGATGTTAATCTTATTTTCTTTAACTTGAAAACTATCTATATATATAGATAATCAAGTCTTACACACGAAAATATGTCAAAACCAACCCAAAAGGTGCCAAAACTTCTTGAAATGCTGCCAGAATTCAAAAATCCAACGGCAGTGAAAATTTGTACTGGGAGAACACCCAGTACAATTTTGGGTGTTCGCCCAAGCCAATGTTTTGGCCTCAGTCACATGATGAGGACGCTGGGTGTTCGCCCAGCTTAAAATTCCACTTTAAATTTTTGTTTTCCTCTTTTATTTTTCGAGTTTTGTTTTCACCTAATTGTTATTCTCTTAATTCCGAATCATTTCCTATTATGTAATTGAACAATATTACAACAAGTATTTCCAGCAAAAGTCCTAAATTTAATTGCATTAGTAATGGAAGTTCAGGAACTGCATATGGAAAAAGGCCAAAATAAATTTTCAAGAGCGATCCCGAGTTCCCGACAAGGAAAGCAAACCCTATACTGGTCAACGACACCTTATAGAGAGAGAAATTATTATTATTTGTTTCTCTCTTGTGTGATTCTAGTTTAAGATAGAATTGTCCCGTTCTTGATTCTTTTTTAAATTTTCGTGCTCACTCACCCATGTAGTTATTACTTTGGAGAATAGTTAATTACATAAGTTTGATCAATTAAATATGCATCTTTGTTTAATTGTAATTTTGTTTTCCAATTAACTACTATCTTGCGTACTAGGCATTATAAGTAAATTATACTATACATGAAGTAGGTTTGAATTCTATTCATTTCATTAATTTAATGAAAATGTACCGTGTATTGAAAAAAAATAGACAATATTTAAATGATACGCATATGACATTATCTACGAGAATCAAGTAGTTTAACATTATGTACTTTTATTATGCAACTTCTTTACATTTTATTCAACTTAGGTTCCTAATCTAATTAAACACAATTTATATCGGACATTTAAATGCAATACAGACAAGATATATCTAAATACCAAATATTTGATTATGTATTTTATTATAATAACGAGATGGGAGTCCAATATTACATTCTACATCGAGGCCTTTTGTGAGATCGGATCAGAAATATGAGAGAATATATATGTGAAAAATAATTCTCTCGTATATTGATGTAATTGTATAATGAATGTGGTTCTGAATATATATATATATATATATATATATATATATATATATATATATATATATATATATATATATATATATATAGACTAATAGAAACCTAATAAGGAAAAAGAATATAAGAAAAAAAGTTCTACCTAGAATAGAAATATTACATATATGGTATCCTACTACATAGTATTCTCACGTAAATAGGATTCTAATACTCCCCTCAAGTTGGAGCATGTATGTCAAAAGTACCCAACTTGTGAGTGAAATTGTGAAATGCCTCCTTGCCCAATGCTTTAGTAAATAAACCATAATCGATTCTTCGCCATGCGCGATCTTGATCTCTCCCTTATCAATTCGTTTACAAACAATATGACAATCTATTTCAATGTGTTTTGTTCTTTCATGATATACTGGATTAGCGGCAATATGTATTGCTGCTTGATTATCACAATATAATATTCTCGCTTGTGGATGATTTATACATAAGTCTCACAAGAATTGTCTCAACCATATAAGCTCACATGTAATGGAAGCCATTGCCCTATACTTAGCTCAACCTGCATGAAGATGTGAAACGATTGTTTGTTTCTTGTTTTTTCATGATATAAGTGCATTTTCCAAAAATACACAATATCTAGGGATGGCATTTAACGTCCCCGCCAGTCCCGCCCGCTTAACATTTCCCGTGATAATCGGGTATTGGTCGGGCATTGTTTGGAGGATGCCCCACCAAATCTATTTTTTTTTTTAAATATTTTTAATATTGAAAATAATTTACAAAAAAATATATATATAAGTGCATTTTCCAATGGGGTTAAAATAGGCGGGGACGGGGCCACAATATCCCTACAATATCCTGTAATTGACCGTCATGTAGTAATATCTCCAAACCCAATCTGATCACAAAATCCTCGCTAGTTGTAATTTTCCACTTGATGGGAAATATAATCCTCAAATCTGGTGCCCCTTTTAAGTATCGGAGCAATCGGTGAACCTGCATCAAGATGGGGTTGTCTAGGTGTCTCATAAACCGATCGAGTGTATTGGTGAATATAAGATCTCTGGTCTGGTAATGGTGAGATAAATGAGCTTTCCTACCAATCGTCGATAATATGTGGGATCTTTCAATAATTTTCCATCAGTCAGATTAAATTTCAATGACTGCTCCATAGGAAATGTTGCAGGTTTTGATCTAAGTAATCCGACTTCTTGAAGAATGTCAAGAGTATACTTCCTTTAGTTTATTGAAATCCCTGATCTTGAGCGAGCAATTTCTATTCCAAGAAAGTATTTTAATGTGGCAAGATCCTTCAACTTAAATTGAGATGCAAGAAATGTTTTTGTAGTAGAGATTGCTTTTCTATTGTTTCCTGTGACAATCATATCATCCACATATTATAGAACTGCAGTAAATGAATTACCATTGACTTTTGTAAAGAGTGAGTAATCTGCATGTGACTGTTTAAACCCAAACTGAATAATAGCAGATACAAATTTTTGAAACTAAGAACGAGATGCATGTTTTAATCCATATAAAAATTTATGAAGTCAACATACAACTGGTGTCTCCCCCTGTCGATGAAATCCAAGAGGGAGAGTCATATAGACTTCTTCATCAAGATCACCATGAAGAAAGGTATTGTGTACATCATCTGATGAAGCGTTCAGTCACAAATAGAGGCGATAGCAAGTAAGCATCTGATTGTAGTTAACTTTGCAACTGGAGCGAAAGTTTCATTATAATCAATCCCTTCTCGTTGTATAAACCCCTTCGCCACTAACCGTGCTTTGTATCGTTCAACTGTACCGTCAGAATGAAATTTAATTTTGAACACCCACTTACAACCAATAGGATGAGAACTTGGAGGAAGCGGTACAAGTGACCAAGTATTGTTTTCTTCCAATGCACGAATTTCATCATTCATGGCAGTGACCCATTTGGGATCCTGACATGCTGCCTCATATGTAGCTGGCTCAATGATATGAGAAATATTATATGTAAAAGCACGATGAATAGAAGAAAGGTTATTATATGATACATACCTTGATATAGGGTGTCGAGTGCTAGATTTGACTGGAAGAGACCCGGCTTGAGTAGGTAGAGTATGATTGATATAGTAATCTTTAAGGTGAAATAGGATTTGAATTGATCTTGTGGATCGTCTAAGTTGGTCATTTGGAGGGTGAGAAGAGGTAGGTGGATCAATTGTGGTTGGACGCTGCTCAACCGGTCGACCGGTAGGTGAAGACGGTTGACCGTTTAAGCTCTCTATTGAACCGGATGAGGTAACCGGTCGACCGGTTGGTCCGGATGATGGTTCAGGATCTTCAGGCAAGTTATCCGTTTATGCAATGTGTTGGTCCTCTGGATTTGTGAAATATGGTGTTTCAACATCTAGAGGCATAAATTGTGGCAATGGGATGGAGTTGGTTTCATCATGTTGTTGGAAAGTGTATAGAAATATATTTTCATGGAACACAACGTCTCGGGATACTACTAGCTTTTTGTCGGTTATGTCATATAAGGTGTATGCTTTTTGTCCTGAGGAGTATCCAAGGAACAAACACCGTTTGGCTCGTGTGTCAAATTTATGGCTGGATCTAAGGTTGGTGGCAAAACATAGACAACTATAGACACGTAAATGAGAATAAGGTAGTGGTTTCTTGTGCAATCTTTCGTAGGGTGTTTTGTGTGAGAGCAATGGTGAAGGTATCCGGTTGATAAGGTAACAAGCTGTTTTGATATGTTCTCTCCAAAATTTTAACGGAAGATTGGCTTGAAATTTAATGGCACGAGCCACATTAAGGAGGTGGCGGTGTTTTCTTTCTACCACTCTATTTTGTTGAGGGGTATAAGGACATGACCTATAAAAATGGTACCATTTTCATCTAAGAATGTTTGCAAGGATAAGAACTCTTGGCCATTGTCAGATCTCAGGGTTTTTATAGTCAGGCTGTGTTGAGTTTTAACCCAAGCAAAGAAATTTTTAATTATGTTTTGAGTTTCAGATTTGTAACGTATGAGGTGTACCCAAGTATAACGAGAAAAGTCATCAACAATTGTAAGGAAATATCTAGCACCAGAATAAGAATAAATCCTATGAGGTCCCCAAATATCACAATGAATCAAATCAAAGGATTTATTGCTAGATATTTGACTAATTTTAAAGGGTAGTCTAGATTGTTTTGCCAGATGACAAATATTACAAATATCGTGGGAATCAAAACTAATACCTAAGATACTTTGTGCTGGGAATTGAAGAGGTGATATTGAAGGGTGTTTAAGACGTTTATGCCATATGTTGGTTGATCCATTGGTAGTATGATGTATTTGTAGTTTTTGTGAAAGGTAATATAGGCCGTTATTCTGCCTTCCCAAACCAATCGTTTTCTTCGTAGTCAGATCTTTCATGACACAAAAATCAGGAGAAAATGTCAGATAGCAACCTAATTCTCTAGTAAGTTTACTGATAGATAATAGATTAACTTTGAATTTGGGAACATGAAGCACATTATCAACAGTCATATTATTTTCAAAGTTAAGCGTACTCAATGGATTTAATAAGAACATGACCCCATTCGGTAATTGCATAGTTTTGTGCATTGGCATGAATTTATTCTCAAGAATTCCATCCTTCGTCACATGGTCAGTGGCCCCGCTATCAATAATCCATGAATTATTCAAAGGGGGTAGAGAGATTGATACCGAGGTGTTAACACGCGCTTGTCATTACCCGACTTGTTATTTAGAAGTGTCATGATCCGTTCTTATTCCTTGGTTGTGAGCGTTTTGCCTTCCTTTGGGTCAAATGTAGAAGCGGTAATAGTGTTTGTGAAGCGTTTGTTTCGTGGCTTCACGTCTTTTCTATGAAAACTTGTGCCCGGAGGAAGCCATGGATGAAATAGCGGTATCAATGATGTGGCCAATCATCCTGCGCAGAGGTGCACCGTTTCATTCAAATTTCGTCAAAGCGGTCGACTGAATGATGAAACGGTCGATCGGTTCGGCCGATCGTTATTTTTTCAGTTCGATCTCCAATTGATTGAATGTTGCCTTTCATGATCGGATTGCTGTAGAGCCATGGGATCCGATTGGGCAATCGTCACTTCTATGATTTTTCTATCATTGTTTGTGCGAAGCATCGTCGCTCAGAATCGTCGCTCTGATACCATGTAAAATATGAGAGAAAATATATGTGGAGAAATAATTCTCTCTCTATATTGATATAATTGTATAATAAATGGGGTTACAATATATATATATATATATATATATATATATATATATATATATATATATAGACTAATAGAAACCTAATAAGGAAAAAGAATATAAGAAAAAGAGTTCTACCTAGAATAGGAATATTACATATATGGTATCCTACTATATGGTATTCTACTGTAAATAGGATTCTAATAGGCTTCGTGAAGCTCTTGATGCTGATGCTTATGAGCGTTGCCATCTGCATTTTGGGAGCTAGTGAATGATTTAGAAATTTGCTCGTACGCGGTACGAGTTTTTGCATGTCGGACAATTGACTGCTAATGTTAATGCTTCAACATCTCCATTAGTGTGGTTTACATGACTCGATTCCTGCCTCTCGTTCCCATATTCATTACTGGGTCTGTGTCCTAAATTTTCGAAGGGATCATCATCATCATCATCTGCAGGATTCCCCATCCAAACACTCCTAGCAAAAATAGAATTAGCAGGCACTTTATTCAAAATGAATTGATTTTTGAAAGAAATTCATGTATAAATTCGTACTAAACTACAAAAGAATAGGCTTTTCTAGGTAAAAATGTTTTGCGAACTAATTAACCACGATTTATAAAAACATGACGGAAAAGTATAAGAATGACATATTTGTCTAATTAAAATAAGGGCATATTTTTTTTTTTTATCAAATAAAGATCAATTGCACACTAAAACACATAAGTTATGGACTTCTGTGCCAAAAAATAAAGGTTAGACCATTTTCGCACTGAGAGCAAAGGTTATGAACCATTTAAACCAATTTCCCTAAATACCTTACATATAACTTTCTTCCATTACTTCTATGTTCTCATTTGAATTCCTCTTGGCTGCTTAGGCTTTTTTTAAAAGAGCTTAATTAATTATTTGGTAAACAAGAAGCAATAGCAATAAGACTAAGTAATTAACTCATTTGTTAATAATTATGAGATTAAATTTTAGTTATTTTATAATAGTTCGTAAAATATACAAAATAATTTATTATATTATCAATTTGTTAGTTTTTTTTTAATTTTTTATTAAAAAATAAAAATATCGGACTCATTTGTATTTTTTACAGAGGTTAGAAATCCAATTGAAAATTTTTCTAATTAAAAATAAAGGTATATTTGTCTTTTTATATCAATAAGGATCAATCTTGACTAAAATACATGGGTTGATCATCATTTGCACCAAAAAACAAAAGTTAGAAACCATTAACGCAATAGAGTCAAAAATTAAGAACTATTTGCGCCAATTTTCCTTATAAATATACATTGATAGCTCGATAGTGAAATTTTGTTATATTTTACGAATTTTGTGGTGATCACTTGAAATCTAGAATTACAAGCTAATGCATATCAATTTAGCTTTAATTTATATGAACATGCATGGCAACTTAATCTCTTTTATTTTATAAAAATTTCAAGTTTCTGTTAAAAATAAAAATTTATGTTTATATTTAACTAAACAAAAAAAAAAACAGAAAAAAAAAATCCACCCAACTAGGGGACGACAGTGGCAAGCTAGATAAGTTTTGTTTTCTGCTTTTGTTTCGTTCTCTATTTTCTTTCTTTTCTTTCTTTATATTATTATAATTTTTGGTATAATTAAACATAACTGTAAAATCGATTCTAATAAAAAAAAAATTGATTTTT
This sequence comes from Forsythia suspensa, assembly GCA_023638005.1. Classification (NCBI taxonomy): domain Eukaryota; kingdom Viridiplantae; phylum Streptophyta; class Magnoliopsida; order Lamiales; family Oleaceae; genus Forsythia; species Forsythia suspensa. Next base: position 9,999,786 of record CM042674.1, on the reverse strand, counting down.
TAATTAAAGATAACGGTAAAAGTCATGCACTTGAGATCCAAGTGATACGAAAATGAAAGGCTGGGGACAGCACCCGACAAAATATTAGGTTGGGCACCTACTTTCTACATTTCCACTAGATTGAGGACCTCAGATTATTTTGCAATATTTCAAATTAACATTAGCTGCTTTTTCTTTGTCAAATATAACAAAATTGCTATAAGAAATGTATAAAAGTGTTCTCCTCCACTAAGTGCAGTAATGGTAGTGGTGGAGACCTACAAAAAGTGGCGGAGCTTCTATCATCTGTGTCCACTCTAGTGTGATAATCAGTATATGATCAAGTGACCAATGCAGAACAGTTATGTAAAATATGAGGAAGTCTTTTTTCTTACCCAGGGGATTTATCTCTATTTATAGAGTTTATCATAAATGACAGGTGTCACTATCTTTAATGACGGTGCTCTTTCACCTCTCCCATTACTCGAAGTTAATGAGGGACGATACAATTTCTCAATCGACAGTGGTAACGGTCACTGAATAGATCGTGGGTCTGACTGATTCAACAATGGTGGAATTACGACTTTCTAGATGTAAGAGGCGAGCTATGAGACGATTTGGACGGACGACTCGATGAGGCACGCAAATCGTTGAGACGGGCATGCCAGGATACGCCAGCATCATCTGTTAAAATATGACAATTGTTGTCTTATCTATCATTATAAGTCCCTCTACTTTTCATAGACCATAGTCGATGGCAAGTAGAAATAATCTTCCACACCTGTTCTTCTTTAACTTTTTCGGTCATGAATAATTATTTATGTATTGTGTGACAGTCAAACAATTTTTTTTTATAAATATATTTTTATTTTTTCGATAGCCCTGTAGAGACCCGACACTTGACGAGGCGTGGCCAAGTGATGGCTAGCGGTATCACGGGTCAGATTTTGACCAAACAACCCTAGCCCTGTTTTAGGAGGGGATTTTTCTCCCCAATAGGGAAAATTTCGAATATTGTTGAGTATTGTGCAATACTTTAGTTTTATATGTTCAATGTATAACATTTGTCTTGATTCTAATAAATTTTTTCACTTCGCAATTATTGGTTATTGTGATATTTTCGTTCTGCTTTATCATTGACAGCTGTCTCAACTCAATGATTGTTGGTTGTTTAATACTTGATAGTGGCCCCCGACCAATATTGTAAAGTGAAACAGTTTGTAAAATCGCAGCAGCGGGTGGGTGGGTGGTAAGTCGAGTCGAGCGAGGCGGCGTGTGCCCTCTCCTTGGCGTGGTTTTCTCCATACCACGAGCGGGGCAATCGTGCGCCCTCTCCTAGGTGTGGGTTTTCCCACGCCTTGCGTGGGGCGAGCCTGTGCCAGCCCCTGTGCATAGGTCTCCACTTTTGTATTCTCGTTCTCATGGAATTTTTTAACTAAGGTTTGCCTTGTTTTTAAACTAAGGCTAGTCGCCTTGTTTTTTAAACTAATGCTCGTCGCCTTGTTTCTAACTTAAAACTCGTCGCCTTGTTTTTAACTTAAGACTTGTCGCCTTGTTTTTAAACTAAGGCTCGTCATCTTGTTTTTAAATAGAGGCTCATCGTCGTTTTTTTTTTTAACTAAGGCTCGTTGCCTTGTTTGACTGTTGTAGTATTTGAGAATGTTTGTGTCGCTTGGCTTACCCTTAATAAAGATTGTAGCAAAAATAAAAAGTTGCTGCAAGTCTGGTCCATTAGATGCATCAGGAATTCCCAGCTAGCCTGATCATTCCTTAATACCCTCATCATTATCTACCTTAAAGGGTTCATTTTCTGCTTACCTTTGTCATCTCGGGGTTCATAATCATCCCGAGTCTTCATTTTGTTAGACTCAGGTTCTTTCCGATCTTTTATACCTTTGGCAATGAAATATGCTTCCTTAGTATCCACATACTTATCCCATCTCTTTAGTAACTCATGCATCATATTCGGCGGGTTCTTGGAGAGTGCTTGAAAAGACGACTTCGAGTTCTACTGGTAGTGACTACATCAGACATCTGCACATCCTTAATTTCCAAGGTGGCCCTATTGAATCAGGCAATGAAATCTTTCAACAGCTCATCTTTGTCCTGGGTCAATTGCATTAGTTCGATAGTTGTCTTCTTAGCCCTCTTCCTACTAACAAAGTATGCAGAAACTGCTTAGAAAAATCATCAAACGTGTGGATGGATTTTTTAGAAAGGGTTGCCACCCAGTCCCTCGCTTCAGCCTAAGAGTTGGTGGGAAGGCCCTACACATAATAGCATATGCGGTGGCTTGTAATCTCATCATATCAACAAAGGCCCTGAGGTGATCAACAGGGTCAGAGGACCCGTCATACTTTTTCCATCTTTAGTTGTACGAAGTCTCATGGCAAGGGAACAACAATCACTTCTAGGGCAAAATGATCTTCTTCCAATACCAAAGATTATTGTTTGCTACTTTTCGTAGACATAGCATCTGCTATTTTTCAACCATCATGTCTTCTAACCGATGTTCGAGGCCTAACACTTGTTTCTCACCTAGCGTACGTAGAGCCACCCATGACGATTTCCTCCAGAGTGGATTTGGGTAAGACATCAATGAATGAATATGTGGTGCAAATGATGGAGCCAAAAACCTAGGGCCAGCGGCGGAGCCATTGTTGGCAGTGTTTCCATTGCTAGAAATTTAAGAGCCTAGTGCAGAGCATCTGGTGGTGATGGTCCCACCAGTAAAAGACTATAAGCTTGGGGCAGAGCACCTAGCGGAGATGGTTCCACCGACAGAAGATTAGGAGCCTGGGGCGGTTGAGAATAGGGATGGCAACGGGGCTCCCCGCTCCCGTCCCCGCCCCCTCTCCCACCCAGTCGGGGAATTTTCTCTCTCATACCCGTCCCATTCTCCATTTAAAGTGAGCGAGATTTGGGCGGGACCAAGGCATCGCTCTGCTGCTTTACTTTTTTTTTTTTTTTGTATTTTGTATTTTGTAACCGTGATTTTTATTGAGGGAAATATATGAAATTATGAATTATAAAAGGAGAAATTAAAGTTAATTCTAAATGGTATAGTTAGAATTTAAAAAATAAATTGTGTATAATATGTTTACTAAACAAAATGAAAAAAAAATACAAATCAATAGGTCTTGGTTTAGTGGTTAGGAATTATGAATCAATATTTACACTCCGGGTTCGACTCCTTCAACACCCATTTCATCAAAATATTTTTTAAAATTTTAAAAATAAAAAAAAAAATTGGGGCGGGTCCGAGGCGGAGTAGCTCAACCCCAAACCCGCCTCGGGGCAATCTCCCCCCACCAGTACCTTCCTCAAATACCCAATTATTCGGGTCGGGGCGGGGGCGGGGGCGGGGGCAAATTATCATCCCTAGCTGAGAAGTAACAGTGTTTCGATCCTGGAGATGAGCCGCCACCTGAGCTTGCAGTGCCACAAGTTGAGCGACATGGGCAAACTCTTGTTGTGAGTGGTTAGTAGCGGCGTTGGACTCATTGTTAACATCCTCGATAGGCCCTAGGAGGGCAGTTACATTATTCGCTCTTCTAGTTCAGGCCATGACTTTTTGTGTGATGTTCCCACAGACAGCACCAATTGATGATAAAAATTTTCTCCTTCTCTGAGTGCAGCGTTGGTGGTGGTGGAGACTTACAAAAAGTGGTGGGGCTTCTATCCCCTTTACCCACTCTGGTGTGATAATCAGTATATGTCAAGTGACCAATGCAGAACAGCTATGTAAAAATATAAGGGAGTCTTTTTTCTTACCTGGGAGATTTATCTCTATTTATATGGTTTATATCTTTAATGACAGATGCCCTTTCACCTTCCTCATTATTCGAAGTTAATGAGGGACGTTACAACTTCTTATTTGATAGTAGTAACTGTCACTTAATAGATCGTGGGTCTGACTAATTCAACAACGGTTGGATTACCGCTATCCAAATGTAATAGGTGATCTATGAGACCATTAGGACGGGCGAATCGTTGAAGCGGGCGTGCAAGGATACCCCACCATCATTTGCCAAAATATGACAAATATTGTCCCATCTATCATCAGACATGATTGTAGTATGACGCGAAATTTAAATTGTCGAAAAAGAAACATATTTTGTTATTTAAATTTAATTTAAGTTAATGTTAACTTTGTGTATATACTATATATTGAAGATGATCTAGTGACCTTGAAAATTGAAATAGGTTCGAGAGATGAACTATTACCACCTAATTTTGGTAAGGCCTTAAAGGCCCAGCAAAGACCTTACAGGTCCAACAATATTCTCACATGTCTAAACCAATTACAACGAAGCCCATAAAGGGCCTCGACGTTCATGACCAACTCGGGGTGCTTCATCGATCTTCGCAAAATTCCGTATAATTCGCTATTGGCTGATATTTTGGGACAGTTAAAGTGATATCTCAAGAAAGATTGTGTTTGATTGTCATATAAACTCAGAAGGAAACTAAACCTCAATCTTCTAATAATTGATAACACGATATTGGAAATCAGCACAAATAATGATAAAAAATCTAAAAGATCGCGTTCATATTCAATTACCCCTTATCTCATAAGGAAAGAGAATCGAATTAGATGTCTAATTGATTACTAACTCAAATCAACTAGAACTCTGAACCTAATAACACAACATCCCTTATCATCCTAAGGTAGGCATTATTTTCTACCCTTAAACTCTGCTCAAATTTCTGCTTATTTGTCTCTCCCACACTCTGACACTCTCCATATATTATTCTTGTACCGACAGTTAACTTGATAATTAGAGTATCAACGATCGTCGGTTCTTTTTTTCTCTGGTGATCTTGGTACCTAACGATTGTCTTAGTGTGCGCATGAAATATCTGTTGACAAAAGATTATTTGGAGATCTATCGACATTACGTGAACGGTCTGATTAGATTCGGCGTCAAGAACCTCATAGTTGCATGCAGAAATTTTGGATTAGTTTGAGAGCCAATTTCCATTTAAAATAATTTTTGAATAAGAATTACATTGTGTCAAAAATAAAAATTTGAAAACAATAATGCTAAAAAATAAAATTACAAAAAGGATAAGGATGGAAAACGACAATTGCAATTTTCAATCTAATGTATTACAACCGTTAAAAATCAGTGACCTTATCCATTTAGTCATTGTTGCTCGCGTAAGCAATTACAATTATGAGATTCAATCATGCACGTTTTTCACAACCAAAAGAGTACGGAAAATTTGCAGTATCACCTTTCAACTTATTCATGTAATACCACATAGATCCCCACTCTATTTTTATAAGCATTTAAGTCACCTACTTATTTTTTTACGTAGCACCATGGTTCATAGTTAACAAAAACTATCCAATTGACCGTTAGACACTCCAAATGTCTATGTAATCGATAGTTTGGATACCCAACAGTTGATGAAATCGACAGTTGGAGTGCCCAACTGTTAATTTTATCGACACTTTGGTATCCAATCTGACGATGAAATCGGCAGTTTCAATGTCCAACTATTGACCAACTGTCGGCGACATACTACAATTGGACACTGCCAAAGGGTTCACTTCGGTTTCAAATGGTTTTTAACTATCGAAACTTAAATCAAACATTGTTAAAGGGTTTGATCTAGTTCAAAACCAAAAGATTGACGGGTCCACATGGACCCATACCAATGGTTTGGAAACAATGACTTTGGTTCGATTTTGCAATGTGGCGGTTTTTTAAATGTCAAAAAAGTAGACTACGGACTCATCTACTACTAAGACAATAGATTGGAGAATATAATACTGAACGAGACATGAGTATCTATAATGCATGTGGAAACCCCACCAACGTGTATTTGTGGGTTCCTTGTTTTCTTCTTTCCAAATGACTAGGTCAGCAATGTCTTCTCAATTTTTCAACATAGTCTTTATGAGCAGTTTCTAAGATTCTCGACCCCATAGGTATGCATTGAACCAAGGACAGTGATTTAACTTCAAAAGTCTAAGTCATACCACGAGCTAAGAAGACAATCTCAGTTTGTACTTCTCTTTTGATGGTCGCATTACTCAAAGGTCAACCTCAATTCACTGGAAGTGATACGCTTCCACCCACCAAAGTGTGCCACACTCGATGGACAAACACCAAGAAGGCTATCTAGTTCTATACCGTGGTGGTGGATTCCAACACCCTAAGTACATGATCAGGGCAAATTCTTCTATGTAAAATTTGGAGACATTCTCGTTAAAATGTTGCTCCTTATCATCCTCTGAATCGCTTTGTGCACGAGGCCCCCAGAGAACTTCAACTCCTGGAATGTAGCAAAAGCAGCCAAGCAAGATGCATCAAATGTCTATATGTATTTTGCTAAGAGCATACCACGATAAAATAATAATTTCTCGAAACCACAATAAAGAGCAGCAACAACATTACTTGTCCCTAATTGAAAGTTTCCAACATTTGAAGAGGCTTAAAACAAACTTTGGCCTAGTTAACAGCTTCAAATTTATGAGTTTCGAAATTAAATGGGTTAATCACCGGGCCCTATTTCAAACTCTCAAATTTAAGAAAAATAATGCAACCCCCATAACTGACCTCTACAAAATGTGTAGCATATTTTCTTGACATCACCCACTTAAATACCAAACTTTTGAACACAATGCCATCCAAAATGTATACTTCAATTGCACAAAACATTGTAACGACACTCGAACAGAGAAAAAAAATTGTACCCTCTTCAATACAAATAGAAATTGATGGTAGCAAAATAGACAAATTGAAGAGAAAACAACGGTGATCACAGATGTAGACCAAGAAGTCGAGATGAAAAGAGGTTTTGTGTCTTAGTGGTAGTTTTCACTTTTAGAATTAAGAGAGTAATAGGGTTTTCGTGAGGATTAATCTATATCTATATCTATACTAATTTAAAAGGGGCTTAAAGGGAGAAACATTTTTGGACAAATATATCCTCATTAATATTTTATATTTTCTAAATTGTCCTTGAGTTAATGTTATAATTGAACTCCTAATTTAGCATTTATAATCACATATAGTCCTTAAAAGTTGAAAATGTTAAATCTCCATTAATTATATTTAATTACTGAATTTTGAAAATATTCTCTTTGAATTGTGAGAATGGATTTGGCCAATTACAAGATTAATAGTAATTGATATTCTACCAACAATTTATTCAGCTTATTTAAGGTCTAATTTGAAGTTTAAAGTTGTTTTATTTAAAGGTAATTATGGAGTTTGTGATGTCCATAAAGACTTCATTTGAAGATTTGTATTTGTGATTGTAGTTTTTGTTAGTTAATATGAATAATTATCTTTCAATGCTCTTCTTTTTTCAATAATAATTTGCGTTGGACTATAAAGGTTACGGTGTATTTTTTAATTATTGTGCATGCTCATACATATTTGTATATTGTTTACATATCTAATTGACTTGCAACTTCAGATTTTCTAGACGAAAATAATTTTGTGGACTAACTTTAATAATGATTTCAATCCACTATTGATATACATCTTATTTCTGTTTTTTTTTTTATGCTTTTGAATTGAATTGTTATCTATTTTGCTTAAACTAATTTTTCTTAACTATTTATACTCTAACGTGAATAAGATACTTAAATCGCTAGAATAATTAGTTTTGGTAATATTACTTTATTTCTCCATTACAATTTAGATAAGTTCACGTGAAGACATCTGGGCACTGAATTGTGCAAATGAGAATATTTAATTTTGTCAATTTCTATATTAAATTACAAAGATTTATTATAAGTCATTTACCATCTCATAAAGCAAAGAAATTCAATGGGTTTGAGTGCTCGATATACTTAGGAACTTATGTACACTATTTTTTATTCTTTTTGTTTGTGTTCTTTAATTGACATTATTTGACTATATTACAGACGTTAAAAAATAAATGTTCAATACTGTCCACACAATTGTAGAAAGTAATTTGTTTGAATACAACAATAAACATTATATTTCACCGTATTTTCTAATATCAGATTTTTGTATTTTAATGCATTATTAAATTATATTATAATTATTTAAATATTTGAATAAATATATATCTCACAACACTATTATTAAATCACGTGCAACGCACGTTTTAAATACTAGTATCAAAAAAAGGTGTTTAAAATGATTTTTAGTAAGAGAGAAGTACATCCATGTTATGTAAGGGATATTTTCAGAAAATTATCTAAAAAGTAGGGCTGCACAAAAAAATCGCAAAATCACAAATCGAATCGAAACTGTTGGTTCTGATTCACATAGACCCGCAGTTTTTTCTCTTAAATCGAACCAAACTGCTTCAAAATGGTTTGGTTTAGATTTCCATTTTTAAAAACTGCACAAAATCGAACAGAACTGCTTTTAAATTTTTAAATTAAAAAATAATTTTATTAAATTATAAATATTACAGTTTTAAAAAATATAAAGTTGGCATGTTGCTAGATGCTAACTTACTACTACTTTTTTGTCTTTTTGTTTGTATTTCAAAATTTAGACAAATGTAAATATAATTTAATATTTAACATTATCAGTTCTAGTTTAAACTTATATGTTAACTTGTTTTAAATATATTATTATAATGTTGATAGGTAAACCACGGATTTAAACCGAACAAAACCGCAAATAATAGTTTGGTTTGGTTTGGTTTGGTTAGAAAAATAAAATGGTTTGGTTTGGTTTGGTTTGGTTTGGAAAAATTCTAAACCGTATGAAATGGTTTAAGTTGAAAATATGGCATAAACCGTCCAAATCGAACCGCGTTCACTCCTACTAAACAGTGGACATTTTGGTAAAAATTATGAGTAATTTCCTCTTTTTTGTGTAAATTAAAAAATAAGTAAAATCATCTTTTTAATATAAAGTTGATTTATGAACTTTCAATCAGACGGTTTTTGCAGCTGGGGACCATGATTCTATGGATATAATACGTTGGGACTTAAAATGTCAAAACAAATAGATTAGAGACTCTTTGATACCGAGACAATAAGTTGGAGACTAATACGCAAGTACGTACTTCAAGACATGTGCTTTAAATTCAGCGACTTCAGGCAACACTTTGTATACAGCAAGAGAGTGTTTGGGGTGTGCTTTAAAAGTATTTTTTTTGGCAGTAGTATCACCCGAGACTCCAGTATTCGCTTTTATCTATGATCATGCATTGAAGCAGAGCTGTTCATCCGTTACTTGGACAATGTTTAAATATTTTCATATTTATTTGTACCATTTATGTGAAAATTAACACAAACTGATACCAATTAACAGTAGAATATTGGTTCCTGATATATTTCCAGGTGGATGGCGGGTAGAAGAAGAAGAAGAAGAAGAACAAGAAGAGAGAGGGATGAAGCTATGACAGGAGATTCTCATAAAACTTATGAATCGGAACCAGAACCGGGAAGCGATGATAAGTTGGAGTTGTTTCGTGCAGATTCGTGTAGAGTCGAAGTTTATCGCGGTAAGTTTTTTATTTTCTTGTTTTTTTACAACTTTTTTAATTTATGAAGCCACAAAAACATATACAAATTATATGATTTTGGAGCTGGAAATCCCATTACAGAGACATCAAGACCAAGTTAAAACCTGTTAAGAGGTTTGGAAAGACTACGCAATTTTAATTTATTTATTTGAAAAGCTAGTTGGTGATATGGAAGCAAAAGAGATGAGTCAATCAAGGCATTTATGATTAGCAGCTAAAATTGGCTGTTTGTATATAGGGAAAAGTAATGTTTCACTTTTGAGTTTTGAATTTATTGACCACAAATCCTAGATCGATTTTCAATCAACACCAAATTGTCTTCCCCACTTAATACCAAGATTGTCATTACCATATGCGACCGAGTAGGTTGCCGTATGCACTCCGACGCTCAAATTAGAATTTTTGCTTTTGCCGAACTGGTTGGATGCAGAATATATGCTTTTGCAAAGTTGAGTTTAAGAGTACTTATCTTTTCTTTGACGTTCTTCCTCCTAAATATATGTCTACATACGTGATTGATCATCGTCCCATCAAGCTATCGCGGTCGCCTTTTGCGTTTGACTTTGGGATTTGCAGGCTCTCGCATCACCCCTTTATACTCTCTCTGTTTGTGTTAGGTTAACAGAGCCGCATTACTTCTATCCCATCAATCAGTCACAGTAGTTCAGCCATCATTGAGTGTTCGGGCTGCCTTTGTTAAACTAGTCCAGACGGATCTAAAGGTGGCATCCATGTGTCGATGCTCCCACTTGGGGCTGAGTCATCACATGGGGCTTGTCTGTCATGTGCCACGTGGGTGTACTATTGGGAGGCGTAACATTCAATCCCCTAAGCCCTGGACTTTATCATTCATGTGGGTCCATGGGCTTATTGAAACATAATCTAAAGCGTCGGGCCTTCCTTTAGTGAAGGTTATACTTGCAGTGCTGTCATTGACCGATCCAGTCCATCATTATGTACCAGAGTTGTGGAGTCTAGGAAAGGATCCAGAGCCTGGAAACTTTGCGGAACAAGATTCAAATTTGTTCAGAGGTAACTGTTGGGTGATCTGGCGAGTTGCGAGTGGGTTTGGCGTTCCGTATTCCCAGTCCTGTGAAACGGCTGACAATGATGACGTGGGAAAGTGCAAATGCCATGATAATGGCAGCGCTAATTAATGAGCTCTAAGACAGTGCTGCTACACGTGCGCGTGCAGTGTATCAGTGAATTTCAACCACAGGATTATTGCGTACTTTCCTGCCCTTTACTTTCAACGACCAAGATTCGAGGATACGCGAATGGCCCAGATATGTCGGTTATGATCATCGGACGGTGGAGATGAGTCATTCCTTCTTATAAAAGGCTCGATGTGTCAGCGGAAAACCTTTTTACGCCGTTTCAAAGCTTGAGTAAACCCGCTGAAATTTTCCTATGCTGAAAAAGAGAGCTTTCTTTCAGTCGCCACATTCTACTTCCTCATTTCCGTCCAGTTGCTTGGGTAACATCGTTTCTTTAAGGAAGATTATCATTTGCAGAAGCTTTTCCTCATCTTTAAATGTACACTTCTGGACCGTGTGCATGTTCTTGATTAAGCATTACTTTATTTTTAATTCACTCTTTTTACCATAAAATAGAAGTACAATTTTTCACCACCGCAAAATGGGTGATAGTGATGGTAGTGATTTAGAAGAGGTTGGAGTTCTGCTCCTGGAGAGATAGTGGCCATGGCTGAGCCTGTTAGGGCTATCTGCTCTATCTCAAAAATGACCTTTAACGCCAATTATTTTAAAATGCTTAGGAAAAAATGTCTTGAACAATTATATGGAGTAATTAATTTAAATGATTCTAACAGTGAAGCAGAGGAGGACCCTTTAATGATGGCAAAACTAACAGTAGAGGAGGCTGTTGACTTGCAGAAGCAAAAAGAAAAAGCAAGAGACAGCGGAAAGGCAAGGAGGTAGCCGGCCCTTCCAAAGCAGTTAAGTTCAGTGGTGGTGGCGGAGAATCTGTTAGACCCAGAACCCATAGGGTAAACCTCGGGCTGAACCCTGAGGAGATGGATCTGGTAGAGGGCTAGGTAGAGCATGCTAGGGATCTATCCAAAGGGCACGAGTATTGGGCTAGGGATCTACTCGAACTCTGACCCCGAGTATTGGGCTTGTAACTTATATCCCTCCAAGCTGAACGTTTCGGACTTTACCAAACTTAGGGATCATTACAGGGTACCGGAGTGGGTAAGGTTAATAATCCCAAACAAGAAAAATAGACCCTGCAGTCTACTTGAGGGGCATGCCGCCATAAGACGCTTTCGCTTGCGAGATGAGGTTGCCCATTTATCCTTTCTTTAGAGCCATCCTCAGGTCCTACAATGTCTGCCCCTACCAAGTATCTCCAAATTTTGGACTCAAGCCATAGGCACCTGGCTTGTATGGCAAGAGGTTAGTTCGGACTATCCTATGCCCCTCTACATTTTCCATGCCCTGTTCAAGCTTAACAAGTGTGCGATAAGGGATGGGGGCCAAAAAAGAGGGTTAAAGATTGGTATTATTTAACCCCTAGAGGAACTCATAATCATGTCATCACTGAACATCCATTATCCATTAATGTTCGGAGAAGCGGTGGTTGTTGTGAGCCGGGGGCTGGCGGTGTTTTTCTTCGATCTGGACCCTCTCTCACTAGCGTGAGTTTTAGTGCAATACTCATATCAGAATGTTGTCAATTGTTTGCACGTTTCTTTCCTTTATTACACAACTTTTACTTGGTGTCCTTACTGGTTTTATTTTTATGCAGAGGAGTTTCCATCGTTTTTCCTAATCGAGAAAGACTTAGCTGTGATTGGCTGACTTTATTCTTTCAATGGGGACTTCTATGGGATTATCAGCTCGGACCATCTTTTCGTGAAGCATAACTTAATGAAGAAACAAGGTAGTCCTTATTGCCTACTATTAACATTGTTCATCATCTTTCCTTCGTGAATATTTCTAAGATAGATTCATATGGATACTTCTTAGGGTCGAGCTCTTTGCCTAAGATTGGGTTAGCTGGTTTGGCTGCTGAAAAGATTCCTCCGATGATGAAAGGGAGATCATCCGATCAAGACTAGAAGAAGACCATTACCGGTATGAGCCTCAAATGAAGAGAAAAAGATAAGGGCATTGTCCCCGTCCCTATTGATTCCAGGCAAACTGTTTTGGTCCCCATTGCTACGGCCCAAGGTTTGCAACTTATGGCGCAGAAGCAAGAAGTAGGGGCCAAAAGAGTTGAGAAAGAGAGTGTCAAGGGAGCTGGCTTCGAAGGGGGAGGGCCTTGAGACTATCTACGAGGGATGAGAAAGATGTAGAAGTCTTGGAAAAGACATCGCTTACCAAGAATGCCAAGAAGCTTCAGACTGTCTCCTCTAAATCTTCTCAGAACTTGGTTGTCGAGGGCAATGAGAGCACAGATAGCGACAAAGAAATGGAGCCACAGGACTCAGAGGAGTCAGACTGTAATCAGTTGGTCTACATCAAAAAAATCCTAGAAAGTGGGCCCTTTGACATTAACCCTGAGGTCTTCGATATGATCCCCCATACCTTCAACAGGCGCTCAGTACCGTTGACTCATTTTGGACTCATGGTTGGGCCAACTATTCTATTAAGCCTTCTGCCGAAATTAAGCTGAGTGCTATTAAGGCTATTGTTGCCTGATCCTTGGTTTTGATTGAGGAGGCAGAATCCAATGTTCGACACCTGGAGTTGAATAAAAGGAATGTAGACACTGCCCTCCGCAACACTGAGAACATACTTAAGGACTGGGATCATTTCAAGGGACGGACCAGTTGGTTGCAGAAGGTCCTTAATGAGTCGAAGAATGAGATGAGGCTCTGGACTGATGAGATGGATAAGCTCAAGGTAGATCTTGCGGCCACCGAGTTCGATGTGGCTGAGTTCTCAAAGAGGTTCGACTTAGCCAATCAAGCACAAGAGGTCACAACTTAAGCTTTGGCCATGGCCAATGCCCAACAGGATGCATTGATATATAAGATTGCCCAATTGGAGGAGACGGTCGAATGCATGTGAGCGGAGGGCTATGACCTCAAGGGTGAAAACCAGAAACTAAGGTCGAAGATCGACGAGTTGAAGGGTGAGAACCTTAAACTGAAGTCAAAGACCAAGATCCAGTGAAGGCCGGGGTGGAAAATTTTAGTAATCAGTTCAAATTTACCTCTGACTATGAGAATCTTTAGGCCTTCTTTGTCAATTTTGGGGCCTGAAAGATATTGACCGAGGTGAATGAGCTCTATCCCAACCTGGATCTCTCCGACATTGAAGTGGACTATCCAGCTCCTAAGAAAGCTGAAGATAGGGCAGACCTACCTCCTAATGGCGGGGCAGACCACCTCCCGGTTGATGGGAGTTAGGATAGGACATCTGTATTTATTCGTTCTGAAAATTATTGCAATATATCTTTTTGAATGAAATATAAAATTTTGTTGCTTTGACTTTGTTGTTGATTTCTGAGAGTTGAATTCTACTTCGGGGAATTTGTTTTTAAAAGCATTAATGGCGCAGCTTTTCTATAGAATTTGAAGAGTTGCATTTATTTTCTTGGAATTCGTCTTTAATTATTACATTTAATTTATTGGAATTTGTCTTTGAATGCATTGATAGCGCAGCCTTTTCACAGAATTCAAAGAGTTAGAACTGAGTTTAATGGGTCGTTTTCCAAGGCGTCAAGGGCATTCTTTCATTTCGCAAGAGACTGACGGTCGGTGTTTCTCTTTGAATAACGCATTTCTTTTAAGGCTTAAAACATTCTAGATCTTAGCCTTATATAAACCCTCAAAAACCTATCATTTCTGATTTCATTTCATTTCTGGCACTCTATTTCGCAAATTGTTCTACTCCGATTTTGAATTTTTTTCCTCTTCGGAGGTTCGCGGAGTTTTGAGGTGTAAGTTTTTAAGACCGGGATAGAACAATTTGTGAAATTTGAGAGTCAGTCTAGTATTGGGAACCTTTATTCTTTATTTTATCTTGCCTCTGTTCCATTACGTGATTCGTATTCTCCTCCAATTTTGAACTTGTCACTCTTTGGAAAGTTCTTATTTCATTTTCAAGTGTAAAATAGATATTCCATAGAGTGGGAAGTTCAAGACCGGAGAAGAACGAGTAGTGCAGTTCAAGATGAAGTTAAGCAGTCTGAAGGTTACAAAACAATTATTTATGTTAGGACCCTTTCTTGTGCCGACCCTGAAGAGACGGTTGGGGAGTAGGATGTTGTAGTATCATTTTCCTTAATTTGTAATACAAATTTCGTTTAAATAAAAGATGAGATTGGCTACCATCTTCTTTGTTTTAATGCTTATTCATATGTTACTTGACAAATTCGTAGCATAATTCTTTAACGGGAGCCGCAATGCTTGGCTAAATCTCGAGATAATTTATCGCCACATTCTTTTGCTAACAGGCGCTCCGGTATAAGCACAATAGGTAAAATATTTTGGGGATCCGAAGCATAAATGAGGATGAGGGTCCAATTAAGTATTTGTACCACACCTCATTGTGTCACACATATATATATAACTAGCATAATCAATGTTTTACATCATAGCCATATTATTATACATGTAAGTTTCACTGGTAATATCTGCTCCGCATTCCATAGGTGTGGCAAACGTCTACCAAACTGGTCTTCTGTCACATATGTTTCGAGGACCGTTTCATGTACAACTCTGTAAAGGCCTTCCCAGTTGGGGCACAGGGTTCCCACACCGGGTTCTTAAGTTGCAATGGACACTTTCTTTAGGACCTAGTCTTCTATTTGAAATGAGCGAACCTTAACCCTTTTTATTATAATAACGTGTTATCTTCTGCTGGTAACGTTTCAATTTTACTTGTGCGTCATCTCTCCGCTTTTGGAGGAGGTCCAGTTCTGCCTTTCTAGAATTTTCATTAGAGATTTCCTCAAAATAGATCCGCCTATAGGAAGGCACTCTGATCTCTACGGGACACACTACTTCAGCCCCATATGCCATTGAGAACGAGGTTTATCCAGTGGCCGTTCGGGTGGTGGTGCGTATGGCCCACAACACTTGAGGTAGCTCGTCCACCCATGCCCCTTTTGCTGATTCTAACTTCTTTTTCAAAATGTATTTTATAGTTTTGTTCACGGCCTCTACTTGGCCATTCGCATGTGGATGGTATGGGGACGAGAAGTGTTGTTTTATCCCCAAGTTGTTGCACAATTCTTCGATTTGGCAATTTTTGAACTGCTTAGCATTGTCCGAGACTATAGAGCAGGGTACACCAAACTGGCAAATGATATTTTTCCATATGAACTTGGAAGTATTTGCTAATTTTCATCACAGATTACCCACTTAGTAAAGTAATCAATAGCCACAATTGCATAGCAATGATTGCCTCGTCCCCGAGGCGTGGGTCCAATGATGTCTATTCTCCATTTATCGAATGGTCATGGACTGGATACTACTTGCAATTCTCGCAGAGGTTGCATGTGTAGGTAGGCGAAGCGTTGGCACTTGACACACCTACGGACAAACTCGAGTGCGTCTTTTTTAGGTTAGGCCAATAGTATCCTTGTCTGAGGATCTTGTGGGCCAACAAGTTCGCTCTAGAGTGATTACCACACACTCATTCGTGGACTTCCCTCATGATATAGTTTGCTCATCCTGCCCAACGCACCTAAGGATGGGAAAAGAATATTCCCTATTATAAAGCATTTTCTCTTGTATGACAAAGCGCACTGTCTTTTTCGGATTTTTCGTGCTTTATCCTTATCTTCTGGAAGGATCTGATCCGTCAAGTACGTAGTGATGGGCTTCATCCATGAATCTCCTTCTTCAATAAAGAAGACATCATCATCATGTTCAGTGGTAGGCTTGGAGAGGAATTCAACCTAGACACATCCGAGGAGGTACGAGTCTTTGCTGTTTGCCAGTTTTGAGAGTGCATCTACACTGTGATTATCAGTCCAAGGGATATCACCAAGGGATTTGGACCAACTCAAAGCTTTCAAAGTGTTGTATCAGGTCTCTAACCTTTTGAAGAGGCCAGGTTCCTATCCTTTACCTCGAAATCGCCATTCACCTGGCTAACAATCAACTCGGGGTTGCTGTGTGCGACTATAGTTTTGATTTGTAGCGCTTTAGCCAATCTTAAGCCGGCAATGAGGGCTTCTTATTCAACAACATTGTTCGATGCTTTGAATTCGAAGCACAAGACACTATGCAATTTACGTCCTTCCGGGCTGACCAACATTATGCCTGCCCTGAATCCATTTCTCCCGCTGATCCATCAGTAAACAGCTTCCAAAGCTTATTGGGCTTGGCTTGATCAACCATCTCTATCTCTGGATGATGGGTAAATTCAGCCACAAAGTCAGATAGAGCTTGGCCTTTGATGGCGCTTCAGGGTTGGTACTGAATTTCAAACTGGCTCAGCTCTATTGCCAACTTCATCAACCTTCTTGATGTATCAGGTTTTTGCAGCACTTGCTTTAGAGGGAATGTGGTCAATATACAGATGGTGTGCGACTGGAAATAAGGCTAGAGCTTCCTGGAGGATACAATCAGGGCTAATACTAGCTTTTCCTTATCTAGATAGCGTGTTTCAGCATCCAGTATGACTTTACTTACATAGTAATTGGGTCGTTGATGGCCGTCATCTTTCCTGATGAGTACTGCACTAACAACTTCTCCGGAGACCGCCAGATACAACATCAAAGTTTCTTGGTGTAATGGCTTGGATAAGAGTGGAGCTTTTCCCAAGTATTGTTTCAAGGCCGGGAAAGCGTCTTCACACTCAAGAGTCCATTCAAATATTTTCTTCCCTTTCAGAGCCTTGAAGAAAAGTAGGCAATTGTCAGTTGATTTTGAGATAAAGTGGCTCAAAGCAGCCACCCTACCCGTCGGACTTTGCATTTGCTTTGGGGTCCGTGAAGGGCTCATCTCGAGCAATGTCCTAATTTTTTCAAAGTTCGCCTCAATGCCCATTTGGTTCACCATGAATCCCAAGAATTTTCTGGATGATACTCCGAAAGCGCATTTAAGAGGGTTTATTTTCATCTTGTACTTTCTCAGTACTTCAAATATTTATTTCAAGTGGCTAATATGGTCAGCTTTTATCAAACTTTTGGCCAGCATATCGTCTACGTATACTTCCATCGTGGTGCCCAATTGCTTGGCAAACATCTTGTTCACTAGTCTTTGATACGTAGCTCCAACGTTCTTCAAACTGAAGGGCATAACTTTGTAAAAATACAAACTCCTATACGTGATGAAGGATGTATGTTCTTCGTCCAGTTGGTACATGGAAATCTGGTTATACCCCGAATAAGCATCCATAAAGCTAAGCAC
The DNA here is from genome assembly GCA_023638005.1 of Forsythia suspensa. NCBI lineage: Eukaryota > Viridiplantae > Streptophyta > Magnoliopsida > Lamiales > Oleaceae > Forsythia > Forsythia suspensa. The sequence goes on along the minus strand of CM042674.1, from coordinate 9,981,995 downwards.
CTCATGACCAGCTGTGGCATCTACCAGCTGGTCTATGCAGGGAAGTGGAAAACTATCCTTTGGGCAAGCCTGGTTGACATTAGAGAAATCAATACACACCCTCATCTTTCCACTGGGCTTTGACACCAGTACCAGATTGGAAACCTACTTAGGATAACTAGATTTCCTTATAAAGCCATTTTCAACAACTTGGACACCTCTTCCTCTAGTGCTACATACTTTTGAGGACTCATAGGCCAGCGTTTATGTCTGTATCCTGTATGTTTTGCTTCTATTTGTAGTTGTGGCACGAGACATTAGGGTCAATACCTACCATGTCTTCATGCTTCCACGCGAATATATCCAGGCTTTAGATAAAAATCTTTTCAGACGGTCCTTGAAATCTTCTGGGGACTCACTCCCTAGCTGCAGCTCCTTCGTCAAATCATTGAGATCCACAGGGAAGCACTTCAGCTTTTCAGCTGGAGAGGCTCGAGGCTCATCATCGGTCACTCGTAGATCCAGATCTTCTAGATCTTTCTGCTCGGTCATCTGCTCATCTCTTCCATTGAACCCGCTATCCAATCTTTCAAGATCTGAGTAGGCCTCTTTCATTTCCACATCAATTACATTGACGTCCCGATCTACAAATTTCCTCATGGCATTGGTGTAACAGACCCTGGATTTGGATTAACCCTGATTGTGGCAATCCCACAGTCTGTGGAGAACTTCATGCATAAGAATTTTGTGTGCATCACCGTCCCTAAGTTGATAAGGATCGGTCTCCCAAGTACACCGTGATAAGATGAGCTTTTGTCAACCACAAAATATTCCATAGAAGTTTTGACGCTCGTTGGTGTTTCTCCCATTTTGGTCATGAAAATGATAGTTCCCCTGGGAATGATGGAGTTTCTAGTAAATCTGTAGATAGGGTCAGTGGCTGGGATCAGAGGAGTCTCTATGCCCATTTTGTCATAGGTGGCCCTATAAATAATGTTGACGGAACTTCTATCGTCGACCAACATTCTTCATAGACCATTTATAGCCACGACTGCTCGAGCCACCAGAGCGTCATTATGGGAAAAATTTATTCGACCGCATTGGTGGGAGTGAAAGTGATGGGGTCACTTCTTCCTGTTTCTACCGGACATGTATACATGTGGTAGTTCACATTTGCTGGCTCTTTGGCCTCTCAGATATACCTCTTTTATGAATTATTGGAGCTTCTGCCGAGATAAGGGCCTCCAATAATCGTGTCAATCTCTCTGATAAGGGTCTGTTGGGACGACTACGAAGGCTGGTTTCTTTTTGGTATTCCTACCTTTTGAGCGTCTTCTTTTTCATGGCTCCGGCCACGCTCTCTCAGTCCAGCCTCTCTTCTTGGTCTATTATCCCTGGCCTCCTGGCGCCGCCCGCGACACAACTCGTTGGATCGATATGGCGAGCTGTTCCTGCCTCTGCTTTTCCCAAAAGTGGGATGGTCCTTCCTTTGGGTTTTTTGTTCCGCCAGGATTTGTATATTATGGCAATCTTCTGTCCTATGTCTGTAGAATCGATGGTAGGCGTAGTATGGACTAGTGAATGGTTTTTTAGACTTACTGAACCTGTTTCTCCAACGGGCATCCCTTGATTGGGGGCATTCATTCCAGTATGCAAGTTTGGGATTGCTTCGGTTATCTCAACTGCATAGCTGGATCTCGTCCTTGAGAAATGACGTTGATGAGTCCTCTATCGATGCTCGGTCTGATGACGTATATTGTCATCGAATGGTTTTGCATTTACATGGCCTTCGTGATTATAACGTTGTTGAGTATGATTGTCCCTGGCTCTAGCCATTTCTTCTAATTTGATTTTTTCCTTCATCATGTCTACCAATGCGTTGTAGTCCCTGGGCTTTCGGCTTTGAACGTCCCTCCAAAATAGGAATGGCAAAAAAACTTGCCGCCCCGCCCCGCCCCGCCCGCCAAGTAATAGGGGCGGGTTTGGGGCAAATTTTTCTGCCCCGGGCTTGGTCCGGGGCAACCCCGCCCTGCGACCCGCCCCTATTGAAAAATCATAAAATATAGTAGATATTATGATTTTCACTAAAAATGGACTAAAGAAGAATCGAATCCGAGTTAAAACTTATAAACTACTAACCTTTACCACTACACCACAACCCAAATCTTATAATTTTTTTGTTTTGTTTGGTACAAATATTTAAAAAATTTGTATATATATATTTTTAATTATTTTTCAATTTAACAAAAAAAAAATTCGCGGGGCCGGTTGGCGGGTCCAACGATCGCCCTGTCCCGCGAATTAGCGGGTCGCGGGGCAGGCCAAAATTTTTGCGGGGCGGGGGCCATTGCCATCCCTACTCCAGAACATATTTCTCATGTCCAGACCTCATTTGAGGACTAAGAACATTTCTGCTTCCATGATGTTTTCACAGTTTTGCATCTCCTTCGTGAATCGGGCCAAGTAGCTTTTCACATTTCCTTGCCTCAAGTCCTGTAGGAGCTGTACCGAAAGTTGGACGGGCTTCAAGGATACAAATCTATTTCTGAAAGCTGTTTTTAGATCCTTCCAACTATGGATACTCCCGGATGGGAGTTTCTTGTACCACTTAAGCGCATTTCCTTCCAACGTTAGAGGGAATGCTTTGCATTTTAATGCTGGGGTAGCCCCGGTGATTCCCATGCTAGCGTTATAGTTCAAAAGGTGATTATTTGGATCGCCTCAACCGGCTTCAAAATCACGTGGGACCTTACAACGATATATCCCTTCTGAGAATGGACCTGTCTCTTCATCATCATCCATTTCATATGGCCAAAGTTGGGGTGGAGAGATTACCGCAAGGAAGCGGACCCGTTGGGTTTGTCGCAACCCTTCACCGGATTCATGTTTCGATCTTCTGCTGGGTGGTAAATCTACTTGTGTAGTTTGGTACTATTATGGGGTGATAACTGCCCGTCTCTTTCTCTATTTCTAAGAGGTCTACCTCTCCAATCGGTCGAAGACACTGGATCCCTGAGATGTCTCCAGTTTTTGTGAGTACCTAGGAGGAAGGTTTGGGTTTCCATAATTTTCTCCCTCGTTGTATCCGTGATACAGGTATTGGAATGGATCCACTCTCTCATTTCTTCGAAACAGGGCTCCGACCGGACCAGCAAGGCGTATAAGTATGAGTCATCTTCTTCCTCACTCTCGTGTTGGTCCTCGTATCCCCGGGGCTAGTAAAGCGGATACACGGGTGGTGCAAGGAACATAAATCTTTGTTGTAGGTAAGCATTTAGGATAATAGTTTGCGCTGCTTGTTGCCTTTGCATTTCTAGCATTTGTTCTGCCATAACTTCCATATTGCGTGCCATGCGCATACAAACGCCTTCCACGCCTTCGTGGTTGTGTAACTTCAGGAGCTCTTTCGTCTCTTTCTTCCGGTTGTTCACCAGTTTGCCTCGTACAAGTATTCCTGTCTTCGTCACTCATTGTGCTAATTTCGTTCAAAATAATGGGTTATTTGGGAATTGTTCTTTCCTTTCTTTAGGCAAAGCGGGATTATGCAATGGTGTAAGCCGAAATTGATTTTTTCTTCCTTTTATTCAAAAGGATATGTCGTAACCAAGAGATTAGAGATATCTTCCTCCTATCCTCCTATTTTCAAAAGGAAAAAATCACAATCCATAGAATGTGGATCAAACTTCGTCTCTTTTTTTGAACAGAATGTTTTATAATCACTAGATTTGGGCAGGATTCCTCCTTTTTCAAGGGGAATTATATAACTTCAAATCTTCAAATAAAATTTAGTCATGTTCTTTTGAAGAGAAATTTTGCAACTTCAACTCTTCAAACAGAAGTTCATCCTTGTTTTAAAAGGAAAATTTCGCAACATTAAGTCTTCAAGCAAAACTTCTCCTTTTTTCAAAAGGAAATTTCGCAACTTCAACTCTTTAAGCAAAACTTTTTACTTTTTCAAAAGAAAATTTCGCAACTTTAAGTCTTCAAGCAAAACTTCTGCCTTTTTCAAAAGGAAATTTCGCAACTTCGACTCTTCAAGCAAACTTCTCCTTTTTTCAAAAGGAAATTTTGTCCACTCTTGAATGGCCTCAGCTTTTTCACATGTTTTCTCGTGGTTTTCTGTATCGTTTCCCATAGACAACACCAAAATGTTGACCAAAAATTAGGGATGGCAATGAGGCGGGTGCGGGTGGGTCGCCCCACCCCCGTCCCCCACGACCCATCCACAAATTCGCATGGGCGAGACGGGGCAATCTTTTGACCCGCCAACTGGCCCACGAATTTTTTTTTTTTTTTTTATAAAATTGAAAAAAAAATAATTAAAAAATAATAATTTTTTTAAAAATATTTGTAGCAAACAAAACAAAAAAAAATCAAGAATGGGATTGTGGTGTAATAGTTGAGATTTATAGTTTATAATTTCAACCCGGGTTCGATTCTTCTTTAGTCCATTTCTAGCAAAGTTTTAATTTGTATTCTATTTTATGATTTTTGAAAGAAAAAAATTCTTGGTGGGACAGGTCGTGGGGTGTGCGGGGCGGGGCAGGAGCCAGCGAACTCTACGGAGCAGAAAAATCCACCCCGAACCTATTCCTATTACCCGAATAAGCGGGACAGGTTCGGGGCGGCGGATTTTTTTGCCATCCTTACCACAAATCCTAGTTGAATTTCCAATCAACACCAAAGTGCTTTTCCTTATCCAGCTGTATTGATCATGCACACTTAATACCAAGATTGTCAGTTAGCATAGGCGACCGGGGAGGTTGTCGTATGCACTCCGATGCTCAAATTAGAATTTTTGCTTTTGCCAAATTGGTTGGATTCAGAATATATGCTTTTGCAAAGTTGAGTTTAAGAGTACTTAACTTCTCTCTGTCGTTCTTCCTCCTATATATATCTGATATCCATTGGTATTCATGCATGATTCACCAGCATCCCATCAAGCTGTCGTGGTCGCCATTTGCGTCTGACTTTGGGGTTTGCAGACAGTCGCATCATTCCTTTATACTCTCTCTATTTGTGTCAGGTTAAAAGAGCCGCATTACTTCTATCCCATCAATCAGTCATAGTGGTCCAACCATCATTGAGTGTCGAGCTGCCTTTGTTAAAATAGTCCAGACGGATCTAAAGGTGGCGTCCAAGTATTGCCAGATGCTCCCACATGGGGTTGAGTCATCACAGGGGGCTTGCCTGTCATGAGTCACGTGGGTATACCAAAATTCATCTTCAATTTTTTATTTAGAGAGTCTGTTCTAAGATTGTTAAAAACACGTTTGGTTTTTCTTCTTAAAAAAATATTTCTAAAAACAGAAAATTGGAAAACACGTTTTGTTTATAATTTTGAGAAATTGTTTTGTAATATTTTATTTAATGAATTTAATTATTCATTAAAATAGAGCAATTTTATGTTAATATATTATCAAGTAATATATTAGCAATGGCAATGGGCTCTCTTAAAGAGCCATGGCTCGGCCCATCCAAAAACGTTGAGCTTGGACCTACCCGTGGCTCGTGGGCCAGACGTGAAATTATTATTTTTTTTATTTTTTTATTTTAAAAAGTTAAAAATAAGTTATGATAAAATTGAAATTTCAAACCCTCCTCATTTTTTCGGACTTGTGACCGGTTGTTTTTAGCGTATGCGAAGTTAAAATTGTACACGAACAAGTTGTTACATGTACAATTTTTGGTAAACTTAAATATCAACACTTAAAATAAATAAAAATGAAATAAATTTAAGCAAACAATACTTACATTTTATGTACCCAGTCTTGCACCTCTTCAGTCAATATGAGGTCTACTTTATCTTGGATTCGAAGTTCTGTTTCCTCTCAATTTTTTAAACACATTAAACTCTCTACCACATGTACTAGAAGCAGCCTCCGATGCTACAGTTAATATCGGATGTGTTAGTAGATCGCATGCTATAAAAATTATTCATCTCATCTTCATCTAACAAATTAAACATGTCATGACCAAAATATCTAGCTAACTCTAAAGGTACGTCTCTAATATTTGTTTCTATATTTGGGGTACGAGAAAGCGAAGAAGAAAAACTAGATTGTTGAGTTTTCTTAAGAAGAAGAAAACTCTAATAATCATTAGGGTTATTTAATGACAAAGAAGAAATTGATGCAGGAGGTCTTCTAACGTTACTATCGATTTTTGCCACATAAAAGTCGTACATTTAACATAATATTTTTTTCTAAATTACCATAAGTTATTGGATTACCTTAACTTAAATTATTAGAAATTTTTGAAATATTATATTTTGTATCTTGTAAATTTACTTTAGGGTCCATAATTAACGCTAACGAGAACAACATAGACAGTTCTTTTCAATATTTTTGAAACTTAATTTCTATTGCTACTACAATATCAGAAAAAAATTGCAAATGTCTTATACTTATTAAAATTATTTGAAATAAAATAAAACTAATGGATTAGTATAGTAATATACGCCGGCACATGCGTTTGTTGCATCGAAAAAAAAAATTTAAAATTTTCTCACATAGAATACAATTTTTCAATCATATATTTGAAAATCATATTCTCGATTGTGTGAATGTAGGTTATTATACTATGCAGTTATACAATTTTTATAACATTTACATGCTTCAAGCATTAAATAAGTAGAGTTCCACCTATTGCATATGTCTATATATAAAGATTTTGTTGGAAGGGAATTTTCTACGCATAATTCATTAAATACTTGTTTTCGAGAAAGTGAAACAATAATATAATTTAAGGCATACCTAATTATTTCTAGTTGTGAGCCTATATACTTTAAACCATATTGGACAATTAAATTAAAAATATGACATACACATCTAACATGAAATAAAATTTCACTAAAATTCAGATTTAATTCTCGATCTAATTTATCTATTACTATGTTGTAAGGCACAATATTGTCAAATGTGAAACTACGAATTCTAGATTCGCAATTAAATTTTCTAATAATTGCCATTAAATAATTAAAAATTTGTATCCCATTATGAGGGTAGTCAATTACTTTAAAATCAATTATTCTTTTATGCATAATTCATAGTTGATCAATATAATGTAAAGTGACAGTAATATATTCTTTATAATATTTACCGGACCATATGTCCAAAGTGAATGATACAACATCAGAATATTAAGTTAAATCATTTATTATATTTTGTTTCGTTTTATTATATAAAGGAATAGTATCAACACGAAGATTGTTTCTAACAAAGGACACATACCTTGATTGAAAACATATTTGTACAAATTTTGTGAAGTGGTGGCTTTCCACTATGCTAAGCGGGAACTCACAACTAGCCACCAACTGAGACATGCCTTCCTGGCGCATAGAGTCCTGTGAATACACCCAGTTATTAAAATTTGAAAAAGAACTAGAAGATCTACCGGGAGTTCCAAAATGAAGTTGAGCTTGATTGGTATCAACTCTCCGTACTTTTGCATATATTTAAGAAAATGTCGTTTTAGATGGCTCGTGCCACCACCTTTTTGCCATGCAAAATTTTGTTTATAATATTTACATATTGTCTTGAGCATTGGTTGGCCATCATTGGTTGCACCGGACTGCACTAATTTGAAATGATTCCAACACCGAACTTTTTATTTTGTGGCTCTTCATTTAGTAGTCGACTCAGTCGTCGTAGTAGTGTTAGTCGTTTCTAACTCTTCGTCGATATCATCTAAATTGACAATTGGATCAGTGTTCCCAATCCCATAATCATCACCAAATTCAAGAATTGGAACATCATTTAACTCACTAAAATCATCATGAATTTGGTGGTTGACAATTTCTTATAAATTGTATTGATCCATATAGAAGTAGAAATGTAGAATATAGAAAACTAGAATTCTAGAAATGTAGAAATTCAACTATAAATTGTATAATAAAAGAACTAATATTGACAACATAATTTTTTTGAATTGTGTAGGTTGAGAGAGTTGTGAATTTGTGAAAAATATGAAAAGTTTAATGGGGTATTTATTAGGGGGGTGGGTCAGGTCTGTGGACCAGGCCTGCCAATCCAAGGGGCGGTTCAACGGGCCTGCCCATGGACATCAAGGGCCGAGCTCACTTGGCCCTTGATTTTTTTCCTCGACCCGGCCCAATTTCCATCCATAAATATACATTCATTTTAAAGCTTGTGGATGTTACAATATTTTTGTTTTGGTTATAAAAATAAAATACAAACAAATAATAAATTGATAAAATAGGAAATAAAAAAAATAAAAATTAATGACGTGGATTGATAATTTTAATCTATTTTCATTCAAATAAATTTTTATTTTTTTTAAATAACCAATAAGGCTTGAATTATTTTTTTGTATTTTAGAATTTTAATTTTTTTAGAATTTTAATTTTTTAAGAATTTAGAATTTTAGTTTTTATAATTTTTAATTTTTTTTAGAATTTTTATTTAAATAACCAAGGCTTGAATTATTTTTTAGTATTTTAGAATTTTCATTTTTTATAGAATTTAATTTTTATTTTTTAGAATTTTTATTTAAATAATTTTTTTTTCCTTTCAGTACTGTTTTCAGTTGTGGACTCAGGCAATGAGTTAGTTGGTTAGGTAACGGGATGGACTTTTAACAAGTGCAATACAAAGTTGATGTGGTGATATTAGTAAATTTTAAAAGGTGATCATGATTATTTACGTTATGCAAGTGGATTTCTGTCCACTTTCTGTTTTCCTTTCCCTGATGAATGATGATGTTTTCATATCAAGCTGCTTTAAGAGGAGATTGGAAGGCTGCCGAAACTGCTCTGAATTGGGACAGAAGTGCAGGTTGTCTTGAGATAACAGAAAGAGAAGATAGGCCTCTTCACATAGCTGCTGCCACCAAGCGAACTGATTTCGTCCGCAATCTAGTCGAAAACTTGAATACAAGTGACCTGGCATTGCAGAATAAACATGGAAATACAGCTTTCTGTCATGCAGCTGTGTTGGGGGTTGTAGAAATTGCCAAGGTCATGTATGAAAAAAATAAAGAATTGCCTACAATTCGAGGCAGCGGAAAGATGACCCCATTTGAAATGGCAGTTTTGCTCGGAAACAAAAAAATGGTTGAATATCTTTACAAAATTACACCTCTTGGAGATTTCGAGGCCGAGGAGCGCACGAGGATTCTTGTAGCAACTATCCACACTGAAATGTATGGTATGAAATCTCTGTTCATGACTGTGTGCAAGATGATGACAATGAAAATTATGTTTGCAATAGTTGCAAAATTGCTTTACCTATGGCTGGCTATGTGCAGATATCGCATTAAAGATATTGAACACAGATCTAAGTATAGTCACTTCTCCTCCTACAGAGAAGAAAGGAATAGATCCACAAGCATTATTAGCACTACAAGCATTAGCTCAAAAACATTTATCACATGACTATGGTACAAGTCAAGAAAGGATCTGGGAAAGACTTGTTAGCATCATTGCTACTGTCCCTTATGTTCCCTGTAAGACCACTTACTTATACTTTGACGCGGTACAAGATTTAAATTTTCTAGCCAAAAAATTGATATTTAGAATATAGCCCCAAGGAAAAAGAAGGCTTAATTTGTGATCCACTTAACAGGTACTTCTTGATGATGGGAAAACTTGGCTAATAATTCTAGCCTAGAAGCTTCCCAACAAGCTGTAACTGACTGTGTTGGTCATAAGTTTCCATTCTAATTCATTATTAACTTTCAACTGAAAATAATTTATAATAATAAAAAATAAAAAATAAATAAAAAAAACCGAGCTTAATTTACCTGAAAACATCTAGTTGATAGTAGACATAAATGTATCTACACCTTTCAACTCATTGCAAATTGGACTCACATAGTGACATGCGTGCCTATATTACTCAGTCCTGCCTAGTGTTGCTGTTTTGTATTAGACCGTTTAAGGAATTTAGAACTAAATTATCTATATGTGTGAATGATCAATATATAGATTTGATTTCATTTTATTTTTTGAATTATTGGCTCTGCAGTTGACATGAATTTTAGAAATAATTTAGTGAAGATTTATAGGTTTCAAAAGGATATATTGTTCACTTCAAAAGCGGAGACAAGCCGGTCAGTTGGTAAAGAGGCTCTGGGAACTGATTCCAACTTTACCAGACAAAGACTTTTTGAGAATAATTGAAGAGACTCAGATACTTACTGATGCTGCAAAAATTGGGAATGTTGAGTTTTTGACTCTGCTTACTCAATCATATCCTGATCTTATATGGAAAATCAACTCAGATACATACTCCATATTTCATATTGCTGTTATTTATCGACAAGAGAAAGTCTTTAGTCTCATCTACGACACAGGAGCTATTAAAGATTTAATGATGCTCTATAAAGATAATAAAAATGTATTGATGCGCCACTATAAAGATAAGAACGGAAACAACATTTTGCACTTGGCTGCCAAATTAGCACCTCCAAGCAGACTTAATATTGTATCTGGAGCAGCTCTTCAAATGCAGAGAGAGCTATTGTGGTTTAAGGTGAGAAATTAACATCCCTTTTCTCCTCGAAGAGAAGTGACTGTAAAATTGAATAATTTGAGTAAGCTTTGCAGGAGGTGGAGAAGATTGTACTACCTACCGATGTTAAGATGAAAAACCTTGACCGTAAAACACCTAGGAGTTGTTTTCAGATGAGCATAATAAGTTACGGGAAGCTGGTGAGGATTGGATGAAGGACACAGCAACTTCTTGCATGGTTGTGGCAGCTTTAATTGCCACAGTTGCGTTTGCTGCAGCCTTTACAGTACCAGGTGGGAATAATGATGAAACAGGCGCTCCAATATTCTTTAAAGACAGATGGTTCACAGTTTTTGTTATATATGATGCGGTGGCAATGTTTAGCTCTACAGCTTCCATAATAATGTTCTTGTCCATCTTAACTTCACGCTATGCAGAAGATGATTTTCTATTTACCTTACCGGCAAAGTTGATGTTTGGATTAATTTCACTCTTTGCTTCAATCGTTTGCATGGTCGTAACATTTAGTGCAACCTTCTTTGTGGTCTACAAGGAAGAAAATAAAGGGACATTGCCGAAACTTGTTGCTGCTCTTGCTTTGCTTCCAATCACTTTATATGCAGTGATTAATTCTAGGTTATGGATTGCCCTAATTCAGCTCAACATGCTGGCCGTCAAGGTTTATGTTTCGACCAGGCAAGCACAGGCTTTTTTAATGAAAGTGGAGAAGCTTTCTATTTCTTATTTCCGCTGATGGATTCTGCTGCAACTGTGTAACTATTTCAATAACGTTGAGTATATTTTTATGAGTGCTTCATACATATTGAATTTGAGTTGCCTGTTTTATTCTTGTTTCCAATGCCAAGCACTTAGGGTTGAGGAATTTTCAAAGAAATATTTATCAATTTGGTAATTAAAATTTGGAATAATTGCATGAAAGGTCCCCAACCTTTTAAAATCGTTGGAGATATGTCACTAACCTAAAAAAATAGCACCACACATCCCCAACGTATGAAAAACTTATGGTAGGTCTTTTATGACGAAATTGTCATTCTCTTTAAATAAACAAAAAAACAAAAAACAAGCAAAAAGAAAAACATGATTGAAAACTAATCAAATGTATTCAAAAAATAAAAATTAAGAAATATACCAAAAAAAATAAAAAGTAAAAATATGTCATCTTCTCCAAAAACCCAAAATTCCTTCTCGCTCAGAGCGCCTCTGCGTACAATAATTGCATGTCCAATAATCTTACTCAGAAATCACACACCCTTTTTCTCACTCCATTTCCCTACCCCTCTCTCCAATAATGTTCATCTTCGCCTCTCGAAAATGGCAGTATTTCCACCACCATCTCCGCCAGCACTAGTCCACTAAACCTCTTCCACGAGCCACGGCGTTTTAGTGAAGATGTTGACAGCACTTGTTCCACTCCTTACGTCAGTGCACCATCCAGTCATGGTCATGCTTCTTCACTTTTTTCTGGTAACTTCTTCAGTGCTCCAGCCAGCCCAATGCATTTCCTGGTGTCCAAAGAGAAAGTTGAATCGTTTTCTTCCAAGTACGAGCCGGTTTTTTTTAAGTCGGTATCTAGGTCGTCTTTCGAGTTTGAGTTTTGTTCAAGATTGTCGCCAAATGGATTGAGTGGAAATGGATCGATGAGTTTTGCCGATGAGTTGTTCCTTAATGGCAAGATTCGGCCCATGAAACTGTCTTCCTACTTGAAAATGCCGCAGTTCTTGTGTCATTGATGGATATGGGCGAGGCGACGATGAACTCGGAGAAGCGGATCGTATAAGCACGAAAGGAAGAGATCCGGGAATGCACAATACTAGATATGCTCACCGGAAAACTAGATTCATGTCGCCTTTTTGTACTACACAGTTCGAATATCTCACCGTTAATTATTTTTTATTATTTATTGTTGGATTTTGAATTTTTGGAGAAGATGACATTTTTCTTATTTTTTATTTTTTTGAGTATATTTCTTACCTGGTTTTTGTTTTTTTGTTTATTTAAAAGGAATGGCAATTTTGTCATAAAGGACCTACCATGCCAAATTTTTCATACGTTGGGGATGTGTGGTGTTATTTTTTTAGGTTATGGGCATATCTCCAATTATTTTAAAAAGTTGGGGACCTTTCGTGCAATTATCCCTTAAAATTTTAACGAACTTCAACCAAATTTTACAAATACCCATAAAATACATAGTCTTTTGAAAAATCATGATAAAATAATTTAAAACACAAATAAACATTAAACCCGTAACAAATATGCTCAAATTACAAATTAAAACACAACGGAATTACGACGGGAAAGTTTCTTCAAATCAGCTTCAAAATCCACAAATTACTTGGTGTTGACATAGACATAATTCAATTTAACATATTCTTCTTCAACTTTGTCAAAATTTCGAAAGTTTCAAGCATATTCACGTTGAAAATTTCAAATTTTCAAAAATAATTTCATCTCACATTCCAATTTTATTCTCCAAAGGTAAATTATTAACACTATTTACTATGAAAAAGGTTGCTACATTATGCTATAGATTTCAATCTCATCACATCCTTCTTCATTCACTTTATAGATTTGTGATTTTTTAGATTTTTGTTTGGGTTAATATATATGAAAGTTCAACTTTGGATCAATGTTATTGCGTGAGGTCTATTGAAAATGTATGTAAATATCAATTACAGAGATGCATATAAGGTGTTTGTAAAAATGTAAATATAAATATGAATTAAAATTTTGAATTATTGAAAAAAGTGACACGTTCTGTCATGTCATTTTTTACTGAGAAGGTAATAGAAAAATGGGTAAAAAGTTATACAACAACTTTGGATCACAAACTTTTCTAAGAATCACTTTTTGTGCTTAAAATTGACATTTGTTGTACATTATTGATTGACATGCCTTACTAAAGATAATCAAACATTAATGTATCATTTTCTTTGTCTTGAATATAAATTAATGTACTGAATAAGAAAGTGGCATCATCTGTCACTTTTTAAGTAAATGGTCACACACAATCCAATTTGAATTTTTTTAATAGAACACTTTTTTTAAGGATAAAATGAGCTTATAAAAAAATTTAATTGATATTTCGATATTACTCCCTACTCTTTTTATGTGGAATATGAACTAAGTTCGTGCATTTAAAATGTGACATAGTGTGTTACTTTTTAATGAAAAGGTTATATAGTGTTGCTTTGGATTATTGAAAAAAGTGAAACATTCTGTCACTTTTTACTAACAATGGATAGAAAGTGATAGAACAACTTTGGATTACAAACTTCTCTATGGATAACTTTTTTTTTTCTAAATTAATATTTGTTGTGCATTATTGAGTGTCATTTATGAAAGATTGAGGATTATCAAATATTAATGTATTATTTTTGTCTTTAATATGAATTAATGTACTAGATAAGAAAGTAACATACTTTTGTCACTTTTTAAGTAAAAAATCATACACAATCCAATTTGAATTTTTTTAATAAAACACTTTTTTGAGGATATAATTCTATTAAAAAAATCTTTTAATTGATATCTCAGTACTACTCCCTACTCTTTTTGTATTGTATATAAATGAAGTTTGTGCATTTAAAAAATGACATAGTATGTCACTTTTAATGAAAATGTCACATAATGTTGCTCTAGATTACTAAGAAAAGAGACAAGTTTTGTCACTTTTTACTAAGAAATTGACAGAACAATATATACAAAGTGACATAACAACTTTGGATCACAAACTTCTCTATGGATTTTTTTTTTTTTTAAAATTGATATTTGTTGTGCATTATTGTGTCATACTTTATTGAGAATGATCAATATTAATGTATCATTTTCTATATTTTGAATATGAATTAATGTACTAGATAAGAAAGTGACATGTTGTCACTTTTTAAGTAAAATGTCACACACAATCTAATTTAAGTTTTTTTAATAAACATTTTTTTAAGGATATAGTGAGATTCTAAAAACCTTTTAATTGATATTTCGATATTACTCCCTAGTTTTTATGTTGAATATAAATTAAATTTATACATTTAAAAAGTGACGATGTGTCAAATTTTAATGAAATATCGCTTTGGATTGTGACGCTTTGGATTTTTATCGAGAAAAGTGATGACTAATAGATACAAATAACAAAACAACTTTGGATCGTAAATTTTACTTTTTGAGAAAGTGACAGAATAATATATATAAAGTAACAAAACAACTTTGGATCAAAAACTTCTCTATGGATCACTTTTTTGTGTTCTAAATTAATATTGTTGTGCATTATTGAGTGACATGCCTTATTGATAATGATCAAAAATTAATGTATCATTTTATGTGTCTTGAATATGAATTAATATATTGGATAAGAAAGTGGCATGCTGTCACTTTTTAAGTAAAAAGGTCATACACAATCAAATTTGAGTTTTTTAATAGAATATTTTTTTTTAAGGATATAATGAGCTTTTAAAAAAAATTAATTGATATTTCGATATTACTCCATACTCTTTTATATTGAATATGAATTAAGTTTATGCATTTAAAAAGTGACATGGTGTGTCACTTTTTAATGAAAATGTCACAAAGTATTGATTTGGATTACTGAAAAAGTAATACGATTTGTCAATTTTGTACTGAGAAATTGACTATACAATGGATATAAAGTGACAAAATGGATCACTTTTTTTGTGTTCTAAATTAATATTTGTTGTGCATTATTGATTGTCATATCTTATTGAGAATGATCAAACATTAATGTATCATTTTTTTGTCTTGAATATAAATTAATATACTAAATAAAAAAATGACATACCCTGCCACTTTTTAAGTAATAGGTTATATACAATCTAATTTCAGTTTTTTTTTTATTAAACATTTTTTCTTAATGATATAATACTATTATAAAAATATTTGAGTTGATATTTCGATACTATTCCTTACTCTTTTTATATTTGATAGGAATTAAATTTGTGCATTTAAAAAGTGACATAGTATCACTTTTTAATTAAAATGTCAATTAAGTTTGTTTATTAAAAAAATGACATATTGTCACTTTTTCAATAAAAAATTGACAAACTATATTTTTTAACTAATTAAAATTTTGAGCGTAGTGCAGTACTGGGCCTAATTTGTCCATTGTGCTATCTACAGTTAGTTAAAATTGAAATTGAGAAAATAAAATTATGATTCATCAAAGCAGCCTTTTAACTCCAAAATTTCAATACAAATTAATCATATTTGTTGAGAATCCAACTAAATTAACTGATTATTACAATGGGGTTTTCCAATCAGAGTAACTTATGATGGCTACCTTGAAAGCTCGAAATAACCAGCAATAGCACGAAAGACAACAAGTGAAGACATCATTTTTCAATGGTCATGGGGGGACAATATACGAAAAACAAAACTGGACATAAATATTGCCAAAATTTAAAAACATTGTTTTCTTGAGGACGAGGACTATATACAAAATTTACTAGACTATGTTTTTTCTAATATCTTATTTGTATGATATAGGACCTGACCTGGAAACTGCAAATCTAGGCAAGGGACTAGGACCCGTGCTGCTTGATGTTGAGCCTTCGACAAATTTTGTCTTGCGACTCAAGCTATAATCTAAGGGCCCAGATCGCCTAACATTGCGATGTTTGATGTCTGTGATCCTTATGCTACCATTTTCAGTATCATATTGATCTTGGCCTTGAGTTGATGAAGCCTTAAAATAACCCGAATCATTTACACTCGACTGTGGAGTAGAATCTCCATGGAGCTGCTTCAATGCAGGAGAAGCGTGTGCTAGTGACATGGCAGGAGAGTGTCGGGGGGATAAACTCAGTAATGCCAGTGGAGTCGAAGAATTCGAATAGTACTGACTGTACACTGAACGGAGGATGGCATAAGGTACATGAGATTCCAGTAAGCTTCTCGGTAGGTATGGCGAGATCTCACATAATTGATCGAGGAAGATCAGCTTTGCAACCAAATGAGACCTGTGCAAATGAACGAAACTAAAAACATTTTAAAAAAGTATTGCATGACAGAAACAAAATGTTATCAATTTGCCAGATGTCATTTCATGATTGTCTTTCAACAGCACGAGTCATGTACATACAAATGGACAAGTATGGAAATGATTCTAGATCAGTTGATAAAAATTTCAACCAATTAATACTTAATGATTCTGAAATACTAAATAATGTGTTGCTCAGATATTCGGCAGTTGATACTAGGCATATGAAGGAGAATCATCATCTCACCAGATAATGATAATTGCCAAGAAATTTAGCATTCGACTAAGATACCTTAAGCTTACAAGCAAATATCATCGTCATACCTATTGCTTTCATTCCAAGACTCCAAAATAATTCCGGCAGAGAACTTGATGAAGAGCTGCATTGTGGACTTTATGCTAGCTTCTGCTGATGAACGATTCTGTGTCTCTGGATCAAAGGTTTCAGTTACATGACCATTCGAAAGAGACTGTTTCTGTTGATATTCTCTTTCAAGTCTGACGAATCCACTACCTGCAATAACTGAACAAATGCACCTGACAAAAGAAAATTTATTATCGAAGACCGTAATCAAACAGCCAGAGAAACAAAATATTTGAGCATATTTTCATTGTCAACATATCATCACACTGACAATATCTGATAGATTAACTACCCAAGGACTAAAAACCACATGAATCGTAGACCAAATACTTATGACAACTTGAAAAGAACTAAGATGATTATAGTAAACGTGTTGTCTTCCTTTTGTAGAATATATAAAATGAAATCGTGAAGGAAGGTCAGTAAAATAACAACTAGAGAAGATGATTGTCCTGTTTGAGTGAGACCATAAAATGAGAAACTTAATTTAAATGTAGTGTGGAAAGCTTTATCACATATTTCAACATGAATCAAGATAGATAATTAACCAAATAAGCTAACAAGCAAGCTAATTGTTTAGCTAGATGTGACCATAAAGATTCAAACATGACTGCATGAGGCAACGTCAAAAACAAAGTGTAGTGAGCCGAGAGGAAAATTAAGCATTTGGTGTATCTAATCATTTTTTCTTTCTCAGACTAAAACACGAAAGTATTCGTACCTTGCCAAGCAGTGAATATTGTTGCTCAATCCTCCAGTGTCAACATTGAAGGCAGTAGTGTTCCAGATGGTAGATGTCATAAATGTCGCAAATAAATATGGCAACAAGTTCCATGAACCGTCACTTGCACCCCCCACTTCTTCCAATATTGATCGAACCCACTCAGAATCATGGTCTCCAACTACATTAACACTGTTTGCCACTCTTCTCATCCTTCGAACCTCTTTCTTCTCAGGTATTTCATTAGGTAAATGTTTAGCAACACCTGCTAGCAATGAATGGACCAAAGGTGCACCTTCTTCAAGCACAGAACCAGCAGCTTCTGCTAAAAGGGAATCAAAAGCAATTGCCTGTCCTGCCTGAATACAGAACCCAACCATTGTGTCCATATCAACAATCTGCTTAATAATTGCTTCTGTTTCTATTCTGTCACCAGAATGCATGCTTCCAGCAACTGCCTCCAAATTCTCACGATTTGCCCGCAATGAGGTGTCGATGCAATTGAGGAGTGCAGCTGTGTGCTCTTTCATCATTCTGTCCAACCTGTCAACTCCGTAGGTACCAAAAATACGAACAAAGGCTTTTAATTCCCTAAGATCAGTCACTGACTGGGCAAAATACCCGCCAACGGGTCTTGTGCTCTTAAAGCATCTATGCAATGGTGCAAAGAGGATACCAGCACCAGAGACATCCTTGATAATGTTTTCAACATACCAGTTGCACACAGCTTCAGTAGCTGATCCAGTGTGCTGCTCTGCTGGTTTCTCAAACAAGTGTAAAGAAGACACCGGACCACAGAAGGTCTCTGTAAGTAAAATTTCCCGAATGCCCTGGGTCAGGTCCATGCTGATGTGTTGCTCGGCTAGATGGACAATAGCAGTATGTCTGCGGATAAGTGATTCTAGGACAGAAGGGCGTTGAAGATCGTTATCAGTTTTCAGAACAGTGAGCAACCTCCTCTTGAAGTTCCCAAGGATGCAGTCCCTCATGTACTACATCACAGTAAACAAGAGTTTAGTGGAATATCAATAGTTTGCCACTAGCTAGCACTGGTACAGGTTCACTTGTGAATCTTTGACAAGTGAAAGATGATCTAAGATCAACCTTTACATGACAATATGAAATATGTTCCGGTGTGATTAAATCCACTAATCATCTGGTTTTTTTATAATTATATTATTTTTAACTCTTTTCTCAGCAGCTTTCTATAATCCCAGTGTCTATATTCCATAAGTGGCTTGGAGAGATGACAGTTATTTACCTCCCTCAGTACAAAGACATGGTTCAGAACGCAGATAGGTTCCATGTCATTCATGATTGAGCAAAGATTTGTCAACCTCTGCATCGCAGCTTCTAACCTGTCATCAAATTAGACAACCAGACTAGTAATTATACATTGAGAAACTTGAATTTTAAGTATTTGTTTTTCACAGTGCAAAACCAAATTGCATGATTAGTTGAGAATGACTTACATTTTGATAGAATTGTCATTTTCAGGATAGCTCTCATAGCCTGGTAATTGAAAACCATATGCCACTTTTGGGGATTTTGCTGAAGGAACAGATATTCTGGATGTCAAATTCATGAGATTTGCTGCTTGCTCGGGGAGAAGCTGAAATTTCATAGAATTAGTCTAATAGAATACAACAGACTTGACTGGATCCTAATCTCAATAGAATGAGAAAGAATAACAACCTGCATCTCCAGAGAGCCAAATCCTCCTTCCGAGTCAAGAATATTAATTAAACCTTCCAGTCCTCCCATGATGGATTCAACAAGGGATTCAACATATAGAACTGCATCGCGGCCAATTTTAGTCACCTGTGTCATAAAGAAGTTGCAGTCATTACATAGGCCAATAGACCATAGTGCTATTGCAGGTAAAATGTTGAAGATAATGTCCAATAAATTACTGAAACAGCACTCAACAAGAAATAGCATTCAGTGAGCTGAGTCCAAATGTATCCCGTGTAAAAATTCGGGTACGAGGGACATCAATACATAGTTTACAGACCATGGTATGAGCATTTGCAAGTAACTGAGGTTTATGGGCCAAGGTGTGAGCATCTGAGTAAATGGTTTTAAGTCAATGATCAATTACCTCTTCTGGAACAATTGACGAAGCACATTCAGGAAAACTGCTAGCAACACCAAGCCATGCACAACAATGTTGGGGACGACCTTCGGGCCCAAACATGGTGTTCCGAAAAACCTATTTTACCCTTTCAAAATTAAGAGTCAAAGAACATATGTGATAACTGAAGATTCTGTCGCCATAACTTACAGTTGTAAGATGCTGGTGATAGAAGTAAAGTTTCTTCAGACTCCCATATTTTGACAACTGGGTTTCAAGTTCATCTACACATCTGCCTCAACACAAAACTCATTAGCTAGAGTGATGAACAAAGTCTAGCCCATTTTGAGAGTAGAATAACTTTTGGAACCCAAATCTTCAGAAACTTGCTGAGACAGCAAAAATTGTGACACAACTATTGAGTAACACATCAATCAAGACTGTCACTAAGTAATACATTATAATTAGCAGAGATGATTAAGATTAGTAATGCATGACTATCAGTAAATACATTCCTGTCGAAGTAAGGCATAAATTAAAACTTCTATAGGGTTTCTGATTGTAAAGAAGGAAAGCTTATTTATCCAATATGGCAGTTAGCCACCAAATTTCTGTAAAATGCCAAACATAGGAAGATCAATCCCACGATTCAAAATGTCATCTCCACAGTACTGGGGATGGACGCCATCAGAAACATGTTAAACAGTCAATAGCATGTCCACTAGCTAAGTGAAGTTGACAGGTGCCCACAGAATCAGATAATAAAGGACAAGGTTCAAAACTTATTTCAAAAAGTCACACATAACCATAACATAACCAAACAACATTTTGCAAGCATACACAAGCATTGGATCCATCTCGATCTCAAGATGAAGAACAAGCGCCAGTTTATAGAAATAATTGCATATTCATAATAAACATGAAAAACAAATTCAATAAAGAGGTTATGAGTAATGTCATGCGAGGATAACACAACATGAAAATTAAGCCTGGTCGCAGTAAGAAAGAACACCTGGACCAGTTGTATGCAGCATTTCCTTCTGATAGTAAGCCTTCTTTTCCAGTAGATACTGTAGCCTTTTCCAAATGTCTAATGTTAATTGATGACCGAGAAGAAGTAACGATCATCAACACTGATAACCAATCCTTCCGTAAATCCTGAACGTTAAAAACATTACTCTCAGTTGGAAATTTTTATGATAAACACCCAACAGCAGTATAACTGCCAAAAAAAAAAAATAAAAAAAAAGGGGTGAGGTGGGGTGGGTGGGGTGGGGTGAAGAGAATACATCAAGAACAAAACACAACAAAAATAACATGCCATTTAATTCATTAAGCAGCATGTTTGAAGGTCCATTAAAGTTGACAATACTCAGTATCTCCAGCATGCAGACCATAGTCCATAGCAAAGGAAAACCTTTTGAAAATCAACTTAAGGGGAATCTAATTGGGCTTAGGAAAATAGAAGAATACAACTACAGGCACCAATATAGAAAATTACATATTTTATCATGAGACTCCAATAAGTTTCACTTAGAGTATTGTGTATTACCTCTATGTCATGATCCAAATGTCATTTCAAGAAAAGGCTAAGTTTGCCAAGAAGCAACAAAAAAACAGCAAAAACATGGGAAACATAGAAATGCTTTTGACTGCATGTAGAACATCACATTGCTTTCTATATGAATTAATGATAGCAAAAAATGACGTTCATGCAGTTTCACATTATTGTGATATAAAACCAAGGAGACACTCTAACATACTAGACAATTAATTCCATTTCATTTATTCTGACATATACATTGAATAATTTTGACAACTATGTCATTCTTTATTAGCAGTGTAAAGCACAAGCTAAGCTTCAGTCTAGTTGTCTTGATTCAGATAAGAACATTCCACGTCATATTGCATTTAAAGAACTATGGGGCAAATCAGAGTGACAATGTGTTGAAAAGGAAACAAAAACAAGCAAACATCTGATAAAATTCTTACCGATAAATCACATGTGATGACAGAAATATTTTCACCCTGCGGCTTGGGTATATTTTCAAGATGCTGAACAATCCTCTGGAAAATCCCTTTCAAGGTTGCATCCAGGTCAAGAGCTACCATACCTGGTGTACCCAGCAGAAAGCGGATTCTACCACCACATGACGATAGGTATGATAAAGCATAGCCTCTAATGGCTGAGGAGAAAATGGGAACATTTGCTAATTAGTATACCACGCAAACTGAAAAATAAACAACGCAGTTCAACATAAGTTTACTTTGTCATATTGAGAAACATAATAAGTTCACAACATCCTTTCTGGGAACTAATACTGAACTCTATACCATGGCACACCTCCTACAGAAATTTCAGTACAATTTGCCATCAATTGTACAATTAGTTCATTCATCTATTACATACTTTAGTTTAATGAATTAACAATTCACTAATTAGAGGACCTGTCAATGAACAATTCAGGAAATCAATACGTAACTGGTGCTAATTAATTAAAACAAGAACAAGACGAGGGAGAAGTTTATACGAACAGAAAATCAACATAAACAGTTTTCTTTCTGTTTTGCTTTAGTAAGGGTATCTGACCTGCAATATACTTTCGCACTAGACAACAAAGACGGTCCATTCCATCCAATAAGAACCCAATAGTTGGATCATTTGGGTCCTGCATCCATGAATCAAACATCAAAAAGGTTTGCATTTTGATGTGATATGCTCTATACCTAATAGATATAATACATACTACAAAGTTGTATTCCAGTAACCCACATAAAATATATAATTTTCTTACAATTTCTACTGGAACAACTCGGGCTGCTTTTGATTTTGATGATGCTATTCCAACATGCTGGAAATACCACAATACCTCACTCTGTGCTAAGGCCAAGGCAGAAAATACCATCTGCAGAGACACCAACGAGGATTAAACTTATTAATCTGTTTATATAATTGTAAGCAAACCATGCAGGTAGATCCATCTTAATAGAATTTTGTCACTCTAGCATATATTGGTATCTAACAAGAGACAAGAACCCCATGCCTTAATCATCTCTCTCTTCTAAATGCTCAATCATCCGTAGAATACATATAACCTGGCAAAGCATCAAATTGGATTCGGCACAGCACCATAGAGGAGGAATCCAGATATTTCAACAATTGACATCTAACTTTAATCATGAATTAGTGAACGCAGTCCCATGCTCCCAACACATAATCATCCAACTTGGAACAATGCCACATTTTCACAAATGTCAAATAGTATATCAATATGCATTGTCTACTCTCTAATATCAAAATTAATGAATTGCAGATCTTTCTGGGTATGAATAGTGAAGAGAGAGCAAAACTGAAGCATATATAAGATATATCATGATATTACCTAGACAGAACAGAACTTTACAGGTATGAATGGTGAAGTATGGTCCAACTAGAGCGAGATAGGACCATAAGTTATTTTTCTGAAGAAACCACAACCACCACAAACTAAGCCTCGTTCCAAATAAATTTGGAGTATGCTCATGAGGAACAGTGAGCATGAAAATGCTATCACTAAGATAAGAAAAGGAATGATTTTTTGAGTCTGATAGCCTATGCTAATTAAAATGGTTAGGCAAGGGAGATGAGCAGGCACCATTATATAAAACATCTAGTTGGTTAACCAGCAGCTGTCTAAACCAATGATGGGCGTCCACCATCATGAACAAAATCAACTGCAGTTCTATTGTAACAATGAATCCTGATTATATATCTTTATCACAGAAGAACTCCAATCCTTCAAGGAAAAGGAAATGGAAGAACTATTCTTAAGTCAATAACTTTGCCCTGTGATTCCCATTCACTATTATCTTCAGAACTATACTGGTCCAGAACCAGATGTTCAAATTCTATACAGGTTTCTAATATCCTCACCCTTATGACATCATTCTGAACACACATAAACTTTCTCAATCAGATTGAGTTAACAAATGCAGATATATACGCACACAATATACCTGAATATTTGGAGCTAATAAACTTGGCTGATCAGTGAAGAAGAGCACCATCCTTCCAATCTCTTGCTTCAGTAAAATTCTCCTTTCACGGTGTATGGCATCACACGACAATAATGCTTGCTCGTGAACTTCACTGCAGTCATCAAATATACAAATTACCAAAACTGATTACAGTCCTACAAACATCAGAAGAAAAGGGCAGAGATGTCCAAAATAAGTTGATGGAAATTTTGGTTCAAATCTAGAGTTTCAAATGAAGCAAACAGAAACAGTCAGTGAGAGTAGAGATAACCACCAAAACAAAACATTTCCTCTGAGTATATTAGCAGGTGAGGTAATAAAATAAAAAAAGTAGAAACAAATGATACATGAAAGTAAAAACAAGCAGCCTTGTCGAGCCAAGATTCTGAAACAAACATGTCCATGCTCAAACAATTAGGCACTTCTTTTTCCTTCATTTACGACCATACAACATCCTCCATGTCATTTGGATCCACAGAACAAAACCAACATAGACATAGTCAAAGTCATGACATGGTGAAAAATGGGATCAGAAGGATATGGTACAAACATCCCCCTCTTTATAATTTCAGAAAAGCCATATTTGACAGCTAAACATAAGATATAAGAACTTAATGCCATATTACATTAGCAAAACATGTTGCTGCAACCCACGAATGTAGCCACAGTAAATTCCAGAGAATGCTGATAGTGCAACTTCTGCTCCTGAAATACTCAAGTCTCTCTCTTATTTCCGAAGCCGCAATCATTTTTGGAGACCCCATTGCACGATTCAACTGCCCACCAAGTGACATTTTAAGAATCTTCTAATCCACATCTTTCTTTGAGAGAATGAACATCCATCTCATCATTGAACATCGGTGCTCTAAACAGGGGCAAAGATGGCAACATCTCAGTGACTCAGTCCCTATATATTTTTTTGAGAGTTGCTAATCTTTTTGGTAAGTCAAACATCCCTGGAATAATTATACTTGCATGCTGAAAATGTTGCCTGGTTTTCCATAATTATATAATGGTCGACATTTTATTTTTCTTGTACTATGTATTTCCTATTGCATTAATATGGGTTCCCTATTTAGATGACGTATGTGATACACAGAAAATACCGAATATGATATCTCCATTGAGTATCCAATCTGTTAATACCTTATCATTCTCTCCACCTGCTTTGCAACGCTATACTCCAGATCTGCTTCCTTTTGCTTTGTCCGTCCATACTTCGCCATCTTCTTTGATTCCAATATCCGTGGTAAAACATACAATTGATAATCCTCATGTAATAATATATACTGCAAATTTGACATGAGACAATGATCTATTAGCTTGTATCAAGAAGAGGAAAAGATACAGTAGCACGTCAATGTATTCACCACTGTTTATTGGTAATTCATCTTATAGTCACTCAGCATCTTTATTATATTTATTCTATTGGTATAATGGATAATTGACATCATAATATATTAATGGGCAAGAATTGCTATCATAGTGTTTTAACCTTTTCAGTATATTGGTTAATTATAAGAGCGCACAGCTTTACAAGTGTCAAGTTTGTGCCTTTGTGGTTCTTCCAAGAACTTCATGACTTCACTTGAATTAGCAACCTCAGTTCCAGGTCTTATGGTTTCCGTCAAAAAATATTGGCGTCAATATGCATTAAATGCTGTCATCCTCTCTTAGCCTGCTGCTGGGTAAGTCGGTACATGTGTGAGGTTGTGTAATACACATTTGCTACGCTACAGGGTTCATCTTGGAGTGGAATCTGCATTTTATACTTTTTGAAGAAAGGACTATGCAGGGAAAAATGTAATCAGCATTGGCTAGCTGAAGGTCTAGAGGTACCAGAATTGATGGTGAGAAGTCATTTGAAGACAATGTATTTACAGAAGAGTTCAGGAGTTTGAGCATCCTATTTGGAAGTCAAAGTTATTTTTCTTTTAAAACATTTTTGAGAATTCAGCCCTTTAAAAACAATATATAAGGCTTAGCTTATTGTTACTCATGTTGTATAACTTCCAGCTCACCATGCCTGTTTACATATTTGGACAAACCTTTTGAACATATAGACAGTGGGTACCAACAAAATTCAGTAGATTTCTGAGAGTTCTATATACATTTTGGACAATCAGGAAATTCACTATTTACTTTTTTGCAATAAAATGAATATACCAGGAAAAAAAGGAGAAACACAAGTTTCATTTAGAATAACTGACATACAAAACTCACCTCATCCCTAAATAATGTAAGAACTAGATTTTCCTTCAGCACAACCTGAAAGGCATTCCAAGAAGAAGTATCGGAATTCATTAGTGATTAAAGATAAATGGAAGCAGGCAGAAATAAAATATAGCAACTCGAAAAGGATTATTCGATTCCCCCCACCCCAGGCCCAAATTCTTAAGTGCATGCATCTTCTTCTGCCTTATTTTCCAAAATGGGTAGACCAATATATTGCAGCTCCAAGTATTCGTAATTCATATTATGCACAAATGTAAAATAACAGTCAAATTTCTTATAAAAAATGTGATATATATATATATTCAATTCACTAAATAGTTCTTTTTGTGATATATTGATTCCAACATAGTAAAGTCTAAAACTTCAAATCAAAACCGAAGAATAAAAGAATGGCCTGCAATGTACCAAAGCAATGTCGATGCTTGTGACCCTAAGAAGCTCATCAGGACACACAAGATATCCAAGTAACACCCATTCTCTATAGCAAGTAACATTCGCCAAGTCTTGAGCCCTCTGCAAACGAGGCAAAAAAAAATGTAAATCTAAAATAATGAAGGGAAGAGGGAAAAATGACAGGCATAACTTCCTTCATAGAGGAGTTTGTCTTAGGTCATTAATTATTAGGTTAGATCTATCAACAAAAAACAAGAAAACAATTTACCATCGGATGTGCAGAGTTGGTAAGTATGTCAGGATATCGAGGATGAAAAGGACTCAAAAAACCCTCATTTCTTAGCTTCCTTGTATCGGTAGATAAAAATACAACAGGACCCACAGCCTCTAATACCTGACATCAGGATGTGAGAAGAAACTAGTTTGCTTGCCTAAATCTTGCTTTTGACAGAAAACATTAAAGAGAGAACATAATAAAAATCTATAGAGCAACAAATATAACAAAGGGGTAGATAATATCATGTTACATGAGGATGATACAATATCTTCATAATGAGAAAAAGTGATCTTCTTATGCCGTGGCAGACGCCACTTTCAACTTTCAAGCATTGTGTTGCATATAGCACCAGTAGCTCAATGCATGGGTTTCATTATGCATGCAACTGTTTATGGATGTAATTATGCAATTGGAGGAAAAAGTATGCTGGGAAAATTGTGAAAGGAAAAATAATCGACTTCACAGTGAAATCATGTTAGTAAAAGAAAGGAGACGTAATACCTCTCCAATTCGAGGGCTGACAAAATTAAGATCTTCCTGTAACCCCTTTAATGGTGGATCATAGGAATCCACGAATTGAATTAATCTGTTATCAAGAAAGATGGACAGTTAGCAAGCAATATGCAATATTTTTTCTACTACAGATTTGACATATAGATTGACCACAAACATGCATAATTCATTGCAAATGTACCCCTTCCTTAATACGTCTAAGCACTCTGTCAATTTCACAATCATTCAAATAAGTTAGTGGTCATGCACACAGTTATGAAGCATATCATTTCATCTGGCATTAAAGTTACTTCTGGCAAAGAAGTCAAAAATGACTTTCCTTGTCTTAATGTGTCATAGAAACAATAAATATCACAAACTACATTGTCAGATCATCATAATTTATCCTTAGATCAGTATATATGTTATCATCATTGTGCAAAACGCAATCAAAAGAAAGGTTCTAAAATCACAGAGAAATTAGGTTCAAAACTGATGTCACGCCCACTGGGGTTTACAAATCTAATGAGTATATACAATCTTACCGGTGGTAAAAATCGCAATCTCGGTCATTTCTTGCCATAGCATGCAAAAGATTGTATGCTTGCAGCATCATTTTTCTTGGTACCTGTGACAACAGTGTAGAGTCAAGTAATACCCGGGCATCCACATTGCATTATGAATGCATAGTACATGATTCCATGCATACAAGAGCATGAAAAATCAACTGAAGTGTCTAACTAGGAAAAAAACAGTAGGGAAGAAAGGGGAGAAATACACAAAGGTAGACTTGCCTTCTCAGAAAATAGATTAACACGAACAAAGGAGCAAAAGAGGTCCATAAAGGCATGTAGTATGAGAGAATTCTGGTGGGGCTGCAAGAAAGTAACCAAAGTGTCAAAAATGTCATATGATAACAATAAGGTTGCTCATTCTTGATAGTTTTCAACAATACTAGTGACGTTATTTTTTTATTTTATTTTTTTGCCAATGAACATTATTCACTAATGCGTGTAGCAGAATGATCGTAATAACAAAATCTAAATAATATCGCTCTTGGATTTCACTGGACTGAGGGCATCAAACCAAAGTCCAAGTCATTCTCAGAACATTTTAAATGGAACAACCCAACCCTAGATTCTTCACAAATTAAAAGACTTATATCATCCCTCACCAGCAAGGTAATCACAGTACTGCTTAAATCCAATATGAGCCGCAAAGCTTGTTCTCGAAATGCCATCAGGTCAAGGAGCAGCTGTGGAGACAATGGAGTCAGTTTTAACATAGTTATGACAAAGCTAGTAGATGCATCACAATATTGATATGAAGTATACAAGGTACAGAAGAATAGCTAGTGAAACACAAAATTTCTTACTTTGACTGTGCAATAGTAGACGTACATTATTTCATCTGGTTTCTGAAACCAATTCATATAAATTGCGTGATCCAGACTTTTTGTGATACACAAATAGAATTCCATTAGCAGACTTTATGTCATCTCTGACCATGAGCCTCATCTAAGCATTTATTTCTTCTTATTTTTACTTATTGTAGTGTGGGTGTGGGTGTGGGTGTGGGTGTGGATTTGACTATTGATTGTTTTCGTAAAAAGTACATTCATCAATGGTCATCTTGTTGAGGAAGTGTATATGAAGCCACCACCCGGTCTACCACACAACACAGGTCACGTTTGTAAATTACATCGTGCTTTATACCGATTGAAGCAAGCTCCTCGAGCTTGGTTTGAAAATTTTAGCTTTACTATACTACATCTTGGTTTCCATTGTTCTGATAATGATTCGACATACTTCTAAGGGTGCATTATCTTGTTATTATACGTTGGTGAGATGATCATTATTGGTGATGATGAGAAAGGTATTTCTTCTCTAAAAATGAATTTCAGAAAGTTTTTGAGATGAAAGATTTGGGGTATTTTCTTAGCATAGAGGTTGCTTACTCTCCATAGGGATACATCTTATCTTAGTCTAAGTATGCTAATGATATTATCACTCGTGCCTGCTTATTTGATAATTAATGTGTTGATACTCCAATTCAGATTATTCATAAACCTACATCTAACGATGGAGAGCTTTTGACTGATTGAACAAGATATGGGGAAGTAGTAGGATCTCTTGTTTATCTTAATATTACTCAATCAGATATACATATGCTATAGTAAGCCAATTTGCTTCTGCTCCTAGAACATTCCTTTGGTCTACTCTTTTGTGTATCTTAAGATATTTACATAGTACTCTCCACAACGGTTTATTATTGTCTTCATAATCTGATTGGACTAGTGATCTTTCAAATAGGAAGTCTACTACTGGTTATTATATTTTCTTAGGTGATTCCTTGCTCTCTAGGAAAATTAAGAAACAATCAGTGGTATCTACATCTTCTGCAGAGTCCGAGTATAGAGCCATGACTTCTAGTGCTGCTGAAATTATTTGGTTCAGGCGACTTCTTGATGAGCTCGGCATCCCTCAATCTGGTGCTACTCAAATGTAATCAGAGTGCCATCCAGATTGATAAGAACCTATTTTTCATGAGCGCACAAAGCATATTGAGATTGATTGCCACTTTGTGCATTATCATTTTTTGGCGGGATCCATCTCTCTTCCTTATGCCTCCTCTACTAAGCAACTTGCTGATTTTTTCACAAAATCCCACACAGCTGCATGCTTTCGACAACTTATGGGCAATCTCATATGGTTCAACCATCATGAGTTTGACAAGGGGTGTTAGCGTATATATTGTATGTATATATTTACCTTTTATTTTATAAGTGAGGGTAGTTTAGTCTTTTCTATCTATTAGGTAAATTTTCTTCTAATTGTAATTGAATCGTCTGCGTTATATGTGTAACACGATTAATGGAAGCAACTTACAAGGGCTGCCATAATGTTCCAGTTTTTCTGATTGTTCAATTCCGCTTTATCTTTATGTTAAATTAACAGTATCGTTTTTAGAAAGCACTAATATAGTCGTGGAATGCAAGACAACAGACCAGTAAATTCTCACCTGAATCCATGGTTCCAAGCTCTGTAGATGAACTTCTGCACTGTCAGTCATAGAATCCAAAGCAAACTTATCGACCTACAGGATCACTTCGATCGTCAATAAATAAAACCACTATTGCTCAATCTCAGCTAATGTAATTGCTAAACAAAGAATTAATAAATCCAAACAAAGAATCCCAGAACTTCACCCGTTCCAGCTGTAACTTGCTGTGGTGTTCAGGAAACTTCTTCGCAAGTAGAATACAAATTTTGGGATGGTTAGGGAACACGCCTGATTTCCAAAATGCTTCTGAGTAGATATGACTGACTAAATCAGGGTAATCCAAAATTTGATTTAGTCTATACATTTTCACCATCAGTCCTTCGGCTACTTGTGTGAGCTGGTACACCCATTGCATGTTCAAACCCTTCTGCGACATCCCACTTGAGCTCTGGCTTATCGCACCTTCAGCGCCACCATTTTTTCTAGGGGGAATTTCTGGACCTAAATACTCATTCCACCTGGTTGGACCCTCCCATTCCTTTGACCTTACTGCTGTCGGAGATGATGATAACACTTCTTGCGCTGCAAAGTGCGTCCTAGATTTTGCCATGTCTGTACAACTAAAATGCTTCACTCCCAATAATTCCTATTTTCTGCATTGGAACCAATGTATACTTCAGAATTCTAAAAAATCTTCACCAAACTTCAAATTCAAAATACCATGAGCTTTTCCCAAAATTCACTTATTCACAGAAAACTAAAACTAAAACCAAACGTAAGTCCCCAAATCCTTTTCACTCCAACAAAAAACAATTCACCTCGGGGAACAAATAACAATAATAAAACAGAGAAAAAGCTGAGAAACTATTATAATTTAAGAAGCTAGCATTTATCAATTGCAAATTTCCTAAAATTTTGAACTTTTCGGTAATCTATTATAATTCATAATGATCAATTGAATTTCATTTGCTAGAACAAGCAAAAATAGAGCATGAAAATCTTGCAAAAAAAGATCAGCATTTGTGAAGTAAATATAAACAAATTGCAGGAAATTCAGAGCAAGTACCGTATAGAGATGCAATGCAGAAGTTTGGGAGTAGTTGGAACAGGAACGAGATTGAGTCAAGAGCTTCAACTTCAGATCTGACTACTACTAAACTATAATAATGGTACAGTAAAACTTCCAAATTTCAGTGGTTTTAGTGAGAGAAAGGATAGGGTTTGGGGTATGTATATAATGTAAACATGTATATTAATGGAGTTGAAGTATTTCTTCGTCCGATTTACATTACACAGTTGACGATTTGTTAGCTTTATGTTTTCTTTTGCTTTCTCTGTCTCTAGAGAGAGAGAGAGAGAGAGAGAGAGAGATGAAAACCAGCACGCACGATCTCCGTGTCACTCGATTTTCTTTTCTTTTCATATTTAAACCACATTTTTCAATAATAAGTACAATATATTTAAATAGTATGTACTCCTTGGGATTCTACCGTAATTTGCAATGATGATTTATAGAAAGTAAAGGTTGTTTTGATTACATCTATTTTTCATGTAAAATGTCACGTTGTAAAAATAAAATATTTTCCTATTTTTTCTACTTTGATTGATTTGATCTGAAGTTGAAAAAAAAATTCTACTAATACAATCAACTTAAAGCATGAAATTGATTATTTTGTAGAAATATTTTCTCACCATTTTGGTGATTTTTATTTTCTTTTTACATGAAAATTTTTTTCTTTTCCATCCTTTTCAATCAAATATATCCTAAATTTTTTATTTTTAACAGATGAATTTTACAAAAGAGAACAGTTGGAACATCTCCAATACAATGTATTCTATTGCGATTTATGACAAAGTAAAATAGATGAACTTCCAATCCATGTAGACTACGTCTATATATAAGCGGTCAAATTAAAATTTATCTTTAATGTATTCCTCTAAAATTAAATTTCTTTCGACTTATTTCATCTGAAGTCAAATCTAAATATATATGCACTTCTAAACGAGTATATATTTTAATGCGCCACATCGATAGATGGAGTCCATGTTAGCGACGCATTGGAGATGAGTTTTTATAACATCGATATATACGCTTTATGTGACACGCCTAAAAAAGCGATAGGCGAGTCATTGAAATCTTTCTTAGTAGAAAATAAGAGATTTGAAATAGTGGATTGTTAATTTGGAAAGCACAAACGTATACTCTCTTTTTTGTGAGTAGTGGCGAAAATCTCCGTTACGATTGGTGATTACATAAGGTTTGAAATCTTTAATTATTATTTTCTCCGTCTCAAATGAGCTTGTTTTTTTTTTTTTTCATTCATCCTAAATTATAGATCACTTTCTTTGTTGATAATTTAGTTGACTTTTTAGTTCTCTAACAAACTCATGTTTAATGTGTTTTGTTATCAATAAAGTATGAACTAACATTATTTAATTATGATTTGAATTATAAATAAAAGACCAACACATACACGTTTCATCTCCCGATAATATTTAATCATATATATTTAGAGTATCAAAAAGCTCCACTATCATCTATTGTGATCCTTGCATTAAAAAATGATTAGTTCTAAGAATAATTTAATACGTCATGGTCATCTAGGTCATTTAGTTTTAATAGAATAATGATATTAATATATGTATATATTATAAAAAACGTTAGAAAAATTTATTGTTACAACTATAATAACTACATTTTCTTAATCTGTGTGAAAATATAAATAAATATATCTTTTTGGGACGGATAAAGTATTATACTTATATATTTCTAACTTTTTTTATTGCATTTTTATTATTAATCTTTTATTAATTAGCATATATTGTCTTTGATAATGATTTAATTTTCATCCAAAAATTCTATTAAAAGAGAGTAAAAAAATTTAATTGCCCATCATATTTATAATAAGCAAAATAAATACAAAATTATAATTAAATATTTGTTCACTATTTTAAAGCACGCTAATAAAATTTTTGGATGAAAATCGTCATTAGGGACAATATGTTATAATTAATGGAAGGTAAAACATAAGAGTGCAATGAAATAAAAGTTAAGAACATAAGTATGACAATAAATAAAAATTAAGAACTTATATTAAAATTAAAATGTAATGCATTTATGAAAAAGAAAAACTATAGTGTCCATATAACCACCATGTGCCATGAGGTATTCTTACTTGATGAAAAATTTGTTCTTTTTTTAACCATTTAACTTTTTAGATCACATATCACATACATGTTCTATGACCATTAACCATCTAAATAGACATTTTCTGTTACACAGTATTGTAAGATTGGAGACATGACCTCATACGAGGTTGAAAACACCCCAGAGGAATTTACCCTTTCTTTTTCTTTTCTTTTCATTTTTTTTTTTTTTACTTTTTTACGTAATATTGTTATCTAAATATAATTATACTAAGGAAAAATTGCAGCACTGGTCTGTGTTGTTCAGATAGCCAGTGAGCCCTTAATCAATATCTTTAAAGTTAATTCACTAATATATATTAAAATAAATTTATTAGATCGACTTTCAAAGGCGGCTCTCATTACATATAGTATAGGGATTATATTTAATCAATCTAATATAATAATCGCATCATTGTTGAGCTACTTAATTGCATTTGTGTTTGCGGCTCAAAATTCAACTTAAGCCAAAAGTTAATTTAAATTTTGTAGACAATACACTAAGTAAACTTATATTAGAAGATAGTCGATTAGAATAATTAGTACATATATTTTACAAAAAATAATTAAAAATAAAAATAATCATTTGGAATGACTTGGACTAAGTGTCGAAATAATTTTTTATTGAAACAAGGTTGAACGATTATATTACAATAATTAACACGACATTAAAAAATATACAAAATTTGAACTTTGAAGTTAGACTTCAATATCACTTGTAAAATTTATGTAGAAAAGTTTAGTCGAGTGTATTTGCATAATATCGAGAAAGCATCAATTAATATTATATTTTTTAATGAAAAATGATGACTTATAATGAATTTTAAATTTATTAAAAACGTGATGTAATAAATAGTATATGTGACCTCTGCCTAATGGGCGACGGTGCGTATCTTAGAAGGGTGGTGGGGTGGAGTCCAAATATGGAGAACATACTTAGCTTTGACATTAAGCCTGCATGATTATGCAAGTACTGTAGGCGGCGATGCTTGTACATAGGTTACTGCATAGGTTTATTGCCTAATAGTGAAAGTGATGATCAATCATTTATTTTCATCACGGGAGTCCATCATTTTCTTTTTAATGGAGATAATATATTTGAATAAAATTAAAGAAAATAGAAGATATTGATAACAAAGATCTATGCAGATTTATTCAATAAAGTCTAATCAAAGATGCTCACGCACGAGATGTATTTAAGTTATAGTAATTGTGCTTTTAATGAGAAGTGCCGATTTTTTCAAGTACTGGTTTTGGACTTATATTGAGCTATTTGAAGAAAACAACGATAACTACGAAGAACCAATAAAGTATCTAACTTGACGACTCAAAGCACGAAGAGAGTACATGAGAAATAATGCTTAATGGGTTTAGCAGTTTAGCTTTAGCTTCAAAAACATGTACTTTGATTGGTAGAGATCGAATTATATGTTCCTCTATTAAGTTTGTAATTTGTTTTTATTTTGTACTAATTAAATATTTTTTTTTGGTAAAAAATGCTCAAGAAATCACAAATACTTGCAATTTTCTTAAACTTTTGGATTGAAATCAAATTTGTTGAATCGACTTTCTTTTAATTTGTACTGAATCAAGCATCGAAAGCCAATTTATAATCTTGAATATTGCCCTTCTCTTCGTAAAGGAAATAGTGAATAAACTCCTAAAATAACATAAAACACAAGTAGATTATAAAGTATTTAGATTAAAAATTAAAATTACGATTCAACTTATTTAATCTTTTCCCTGGAAAGTGCAAAATAATAATTGGATTTAAGCTTTTTTATTATTGAACCTGTGGAAAGCGAAAGATGAACTTTATTGTTGGCTTGTTGCCATTTGTAAACAGTAAAGAAACAAATACACAGTGGGATGTGGATGGCAAATATTAAGTTTGATGTGAACGTGGGGGCACTGCATTTTGTTCTTATTCAATTTTTACAAAACACGTTTCATTAACAACAACATACGATTAGTTTGAGATTGAGTTAAGATTAAGTAAAACTTTAAAACATATTATATACTGAGAGCACAAAACTACGACACAGAGACACTTTCTGAAGTTATCTCGACCAATATAACTGTTCCTTTTTTGTAAATTAGTCACTAAACTTTCATCTTTAGCACTTCGACTACCTCTGTCTGCTAAATCAACGAAAATGCTGGTGGGGGTGACAATGGCAGTGGAGGCGGGAGAGCAACCAGTTATTTATAATGAAATTTGAATCACTCTTTCTTTAATTATTCAGTGTTGACATATGAAATAACAATGAGGGCCAAAAAAGAGACTTAAGAAAATTATACATATAGCCCATAATAAATGCCCGAATGCCCAAGTATATAGGTTTAGAAAATATGTCGGCCGGGCCCAACGGATGCCCAAATAAATTAGTATCTGAGCCCAATAGAAATTGTCCAAGCAGGAAGGGCCCAAAATGGACATCGCCCAGATCAAAACGCCTGTATGTTGGGCGATTAGAATGGTCGATCACAGATAAGAGTAGCTGTTCATAAGTAGTTTTTCTCATTTTCTTATCATTATTCCCACGTTGTCGGGAGTTACAAACTTGAATTATCATAAAGGAGTTACAAGAAGTTGGATCATCATGGGAAGTTACAAGCAGTTGGGATCATCATGGGAGAAATGGGCGGTTATTGAGCGACAAGTGATTGCTTCATGAAGGGGTTACAAGAAGTTAAATCATCATGTTAAATCATCATGGGAAGTTACAAGCAGTTGAAATCATTATGGAAGAAATGGGCGGTTATTGGGCGACGAGGTGGTTCTTTGGGCGATAAGGAAGAAAGCTGGGCGATGAGAAGTTTTATGCAAGATCGAAGGAAAGCGTGTGATAAAACCGTTTGACAAGGTATAAAAGAAAGGAGATTGATCAAGTAAAAGAAAAAAGAAGGAACTCTAAAAAGCAGAGAAATGTAATTTCATTCCATTTAGTCTTAAGTATTTCTTTACGGTGAATTCTAGTGTGCTTGTGCCTTTGGAGGCATTTCGTTTTGCTCTTTCATCCTTTGTCATTATTGTGGTCTTCTAAATCAAACACCCCTTGTTGGGACTTTGTCTCATAAGGTTTGGCGTCCCCTACACACATCGTCGAATCCTTTAATTGTTAGCGAAGATACACATTCATGTGAGCGAAACAATTTGGCACGCTTGATGGGACACTTTTGGTGTTAGAAGATACAAGAGGGTAGAACAATATGCCTCACAAGAACTCACATAAGGAACCGCCAACCAAATAATTCAATCCGTGATCGAGCGATATGAAGAACAAACAAAATACACCAAACAACGGAGGGACAAAATCAAAGCCGTTATGAGCCAATGGCGGAATTGAGTCCACGAACCATGCGCATTACTTGGCGAACTCACGCAAGATGTCGTGGGACGGGTAAGCTTGCAAAATGTTCATGATATGGAAAAATTTGTTCAAGCGGAAATGTGCATTACGACAACATGGCCAAACAATTAAGTACTTTAAATGAACTTATAACTAGGTTAGTAGGCGGACATGTCAACCAAATTTGCCAAATATAGGGAATCATTTCCAAGCTAGGACGGTTGTAGGCACAATTCACCGACAATGAACCCTATAAATCCTAGTCAAGGAATAGAAATGCCTTTTATACCATCGACGTCAAATGTGGGTGGAGGCAACGTGGCCAATTTGAGTGGTCATAATGTGGGATCGTCCAACTTGGGGGTAGCCGAATGCAAGAGAAAATATGCCAAATATAGGACAAAAGCGCAACACGTGTTAACGAAGGGCAAATGTCCAAGTAAATGGCAATAATACCATGAGTAATGGTAATTTGGCCACAAATCCGAGTTTAAACAATAGACCTCAAATGATTCCACACGTGAATCAACCAATAGGAGTCCCATATGATCCAAACATGGCTTTAAGAAACCAAATTACCGAGATAATGCAAGATCGGATGGCTTTTGGAATGCGTCCTTTCATTAGGCCAACCTATAAAAAGCCATATCCCGATTGGATAGACCAAGCCTATCCGTGGCCTGGGGATATAAAAGTCGGAATTTTCACTATTCACGGGTTTAGGGAGGTCTCAACATTGGAACATGTAGGGCGATTTACGCGCAATGCGGTGAAGTAAGTGATTACCATAAAATAAGGTTGTTTCCTAGTTCGCTAATGTGAGTAGCTTTTTCATGGTTCATTAATTTGCCAACAAACTACATTCGAGACATGGCAACAATTAGAACAGTTGTTCCACGCCCAATTCTATAAAAGCGAATCGAAGTCACCTTGGCGATTTGGCGAATTCGTCAAATGCCAACCAGAATGGGCGGAAGTTTTTCTTCAAAGGTTTAAGACTACTAGGAGTAAATGCTTTGTGCCCTTACCCGAAAAAGAGTTTGTTAAGATCGCTCAAAGTTGTTTAAGTTTCGACTTGAAAAGAAATTTCGGGATAGGGAGTTTCGATCTCTTTCAATTAACGACCAATGTGATTAGGTATGAGCGTTTGATAAGGGAAGAGGAACAAATGAAAATTCCGACAAAGGGACTTATTATAGAGACCCAAACTTGACGTTCACGTTGTGGATGAATATTATGATCAAACTGAAATATGTTTGGCGAATTGATTAAGGGAGATGCTTATGAATGTCCGTTAATAATTAATTCGGGGATGACGCGAAAAAACGAGCCTCCGAGAGATACAAGCAAGAAGGCTAGAACGTTTTCGTTCGATGTAACCAAAGCGAGATACTATATTTGATAGATTGTATAAAGACAAGCAAATAAAAGCGGCGATAAACACAAATTGCCAAATCTCGAGCAAATTAAGGATAAAAATATTGTAAGTGGCATAATGCATGGTCTCATACAACTAATAATTGTTTGGTTTTTCGTCATGTATTCTGAGGATGCCATCGAATCGTAGGTAATTACTTTTGAAGCTAAAAAGAAGATGGCGGTGGATGAGAATCCTTTTACATGCCACTAGGAGTCAATATGTTGTCGTGGGTTTCAAAAGTGGTTTACCTAAATTCAAATTGGTGGTCGATAATGGGGACGAAGATCTTGAACCGCATCGAAGGCGTGTTCGAGCGTCTCAAAGGTAAAGAAGTTGAAAGGAATAAAAAAGTGTTGTGTGCTAGATGTAGCAGAGAAATAGATGAAGAGGAGAAAACGGAAGTATGGGAGTATCACAATCATCCAAACACAACCCAAAATTTCCAACCTGTTCAAGGACGAAAGGTATCACGGCCTCCTTTTGAAAGACAGTCAGGCCAATGTATGATGGCAGGCCGGTGTACAACGGCAGGCCGATGCTCAACAATAGAACGTTCAGGCCACAGCCCCATCGATCGAATGTATGGCACTCATTCCAATACAGTGCAGGAAGGGTGATACCCTTTGATCAAATGACTAGGACACGGAGAGGCGTCATCGGAGAAATTATGGACGAATGATGAGGCAAAGAACAAGAAGTGATCGTCCCAAATCGCCTAATTTCTCCAACACGGTTGCTAAAGAAAATCTCAAGATGAGAAGGAACATAATGTGAATGATTCAACAGAGAATTGCGGAAGATTCTTACGGTAGGTCAAGTTTGAAAGACCTTGCAAGGGGCGAAGATGAAGATGATCTGGACAATCCATCACCATTCGGTTTGGTTCTTTACCCCAATATTGGCTAATAATTATCCGCTTGCCAATGAATTTAAAAGCAAAAGGGATGAGGGGCCACAAGGCGATGAGAGTGAAGAAGCATGCACATTGGAATGCGAGGTAGAAATCAGGCAAACCTCAGGAGATATCTATGGTGGAGAAGAAGAAGATGATGGCTTGACGGATGTGGAAGAAGAGATTGACTTAGAGTCGAGAGAGAAGAAAAGAGGAGTTTCATATAACAAATTGCTAAAAGCAATTTGTATCAAGAAGGTGTACTGAGAAGTAGATTTGTTAGGCGAACCATCGGGCGATCTTTTGATTATTACGTGTTATACGGGGCCCTTGAGAGAAAAATGAGGGTACCGCGCGGCTCGAAAAGTATGGATCACCTCCAACGATATTACCATCCCCTACGGGTTGGGAGGAAGTGAGCGACAAAGAAGCTCAAGAGCCCCAAGACGAGAAGATCGGTGCGAAATGTTGCACGTAAACCCCGACTGACATTTCGATCCAAAGGATGACGGAAACAAGAAGTGGAGATAGAGGCGATGAAAGGGTCATCTTTAAGAAGCCAACGGCCAATTTAACCAAACATTTGAGGCCATTATATGTAAAGGCTCTAGTCAATGGCATCCTCAGTAGCCAAAGTTCTCATAGATAATGGGGCCGCTATTAATACCATTCCATCTAGAATGATAAAGAAATTTGCTAAGACGGAGTGACTTGATCCCTACTGAAGTTATCCTTACGAGCTTCAATGGCGGGGTGACTTGACCAAAGGAGTAATGCCTTTGGACGTAACGGTAGGAACTATCACCAAAACCACAGTATTCTTTGTAATAGGCAGACGACTAGCTACAATGTGTTGTTAGGAAGAGATTGGATTCATG
Organism: Forsythia suspensa; assembly: GCA_023638005.1. Classification (NCBI taxonomy): domain Eukaryota; kingdom Viridiplantae; phylum Streptophyta; class Magnoliopsida; order Lamiales; family Oleaceae; genus Forsythia; species Forsythia suspensa. The sequence goes on along the minus strand of CM042674.1, from coordinate 9,942,232 downwards.
GAAATCGTTGTATACCTTCGCCACTCCATCGGTGTCTAGTTTTTGGAGCGATAAAGGGGAAGCCAAGTGGTGCAAGCGGATCATAGACCTTTTGTTCTGAGCGAACTCGATCGAGAAGTTTATGTATGAAGGAAATTATGGGCTGTGAGAGTAGTCCAAGATGGTGAAGAAACTCGGATCATCAGCAGAGAGCGAGGAGCCATTATCAATAGATGCATTCTTTGAAATGTTCGATCAAATGAGGCCAAACATAGTGGCCCTTGAAGAGCCAATGATTGGCAAAAAGATATTCAATAAATGTTGAAGAAGGTACCTAACCTTCAGGATGTCAAAGCCAAGTCAATGGCTTTCGAGAAAAGGTGCGAAGGAGAAATAAGAAAGAAAAGCGGCTTTAAAGATTTTAAGGGATAAATTAGCCGTGTTCAAGTTAGAAACAGAATATTGGCCGAAGTGAATAAGGTGGATTGTTTAGATGCGGAAGACATCAATACAAGGAGCTTGAGCGACGATGTGATAGGAGTCATGAAGGCGAGGCACGCCCAAGCACAAGACCTTTGGTGAAAGTAAATATTGGAGAGGAACAAGAAGATCGCCCAATATTTGTCGGTCGATCTTAGCAAAGAGGTAAGTGACCAGTTAATTGCTTTGTTAAAAGAGTATAGAGATTGTTTTGCTTGGGAATATGAACACATACTGGTTTAGATAAAAATTTGGTAGAACATAGGCTACCAACTAAGCCACACTTTAAACCACATAAGCAACCCCAGACGTTTTGCTCCTAATGTATTGCCCAAGTAAAGAAAGAAATAGAACGGTTGTTAAAGGCGGGTTTTATAAGGACGGCGGATCGTTGAATGGTTGTCTAATATTGTACTGTATCAAAGAAAAATGGTAGTATTAGGGTTTGCATAGATTTGAAATTTGAACTTAGCAACGCCCAAAGATGAATATCAATGCCAAGCGGTAGATTCCTTAGTAGATTCAACCATTTGGACATGTGATGTACTCTTTTATGGATGGATATTCGGGATACAACCAAATTTATATAGTGAAGAAGATATACATAAAAGCGCATTCGGATGCCCGGTGCTTTAGGATGTTTTGAATGGGTGGTCATGCCTTTTGGTTTAAAAATGCACGGGAGCCACTTATCAAAGGGCAATGAATCTAATTTTTCATGACATGATAGGAGAATTCGTTGAAGTTTATGTTGATGATATAGTGGTTAAATCAATGAAGGAAGAAAACCATCTCCAACAATTGAAACGTTCATTCGAACGGATGAGACAGTATAAATTAAAATTGAATCCGTTGAAGTGTGCATTTGGCGTTAATGCAGGAAATTTCCTAGGATTCTTAGTGCATGAAAGAGGAATTGAACTTGATAAAAATAAAGCAAAAGCCATTTTAGAGGCTAAACCACCCAAGAACAAAAAGGAATTACAAAGATTCCTTGGGCAAGTGAACTTCTTACGACGTTTCATCTCTAATTGTGCAGGCGACGTAAAAGCTTTCGCCTCTTCTAAAGTTGAAAAATCGGGACGACTTAAATGCGGAAGGAGGAGCATCAAGAGGCTTTCCATAGCACGAAGACATATTTGTCAAATCCACCAAGATTAGTTCCACTATCCAAGGTCGGCCAATGAAAGTTTATATATCGGCCGGCGAGAATCAATATAATTGGACTAGTCGCCCGGAGACGACCCGGTTTGGAGAAGAAAGGCGATATATTATCTCGATGAGCGACTTCTCGTGTGTGAATGTAATTATTACGCTATTGAAAAATTATGTCTTGCTTTGTATTTTACATGTACTAAATTAAGGGCTTACTTACGACTGTAACTATTTACTTAATTTCTAAAGTAAATTTGGTTAAGTACATGTTCTCTCGTCCCTGCTTTTGCATCAAAGGATTGGTCTTTGGACTTTAGCTTTGTCGAATTTGAAATCTGATTCATACCACAAAAGGCGAGAAAAATCAAGCATTGGCTAACTTTTGGCCGATCATCCGTGCTTAGGCGTACCTAAGGAAATCGAATTAGAAGTCAATTCGCTCGAACTAAAACCACTGGATTTTATACTTTGACGGTTCAAAAACCGCTAGAGGTGCGAGGAGTAGGGTAGTGCTAATAAACCCACTGGGGTTTGTTACAAGTTTGCTTTCGCCCTAAGCGAAATGTGTACTAATAATCAAGCCCGAATCTGAGCGTTGATTGTCGGTTTAGAATTATTATTGGATTTGGGGACGAAAAACGTGCTTATCCGAGGTGATTCTCAACTAATAATTTATCAATTGAATGGCGATTTTAAATGCCAAAGTGATTCTGTCATAAGTCAATATGGCATCGCTCAAGAGCTCTTGGACGAATTTGACCAAGTAGAGCTTCAATACGTTAATAGAATGTACAACGATCTGGCAAATGAGTTGGCCCAAATGGCATCAGGTTATTCAAAAATGTTGAATAACGATTACGCGTCTTGATGCGGAACGATATTGCTGTACTTCAACGAAGGCGAAGGGTTTAATGTGCATTGTATACAAAATGGAGCGCATTGGATTGGAGAGAAGAAATACAAAAATTCTGGAAGAACCCAATAAGAAGAGCGACAGGAAGTTAAAATTACGTTCACTGAACTATTTCTGGTTGAAGGAGAATTATATAAGAAACGCTCAGATGGTGTACTTTTGAAGTGCATAAATTTGCAAGAAGCTAAAGTGGTTATGGCCGAAGCACATGAAGGAGTGTGCGGAGCACATCAAAGTCGGCCAAAAGATGAGGTGGTTGATCATCGGGAATGGGTATTATTGGCCTAAAATGGGCGAGGTATGCGTTCAGTATGCCAAAAGTTGCTTGGAGTGTCAAAAACATGGCCCAATCCAAAGAGTGCCAGCCAGGGAAATGGTACCTATTATTAAACCATGGCCTTTCAAGTGTTGGGCGATAGACACGATAGGAAAGATTTACCCACCATCGCCCAAGCAACACACTTTTATAATAGTCGCTCTGATTTTTTCACTAAATGGGTAGAAGCGGTACCCTTAAAAGAAATTTTCCAAGGAAATGTCATTGAGTTCATTCGTGATCATATTGTATATAGATTTGGGATACCTCAAACTATAGTGATGGACCATGGAACTTCTTTGAGCGGGAATCAAGTGAAAGAATTTACGGCGAGTTTGGAATCAAGTTGGCAAATTCTCGCCTTATTACGCCCAATCCAACGCCAAGCGGAATCGTCAAATAAGGTTTTAAAGAGTATCATAAGGAAAATGATAGGCGAAAATGCTAGAAATTGGCATGAATGCTTGAATAGGGCGTTATGGGCCTCTGAGAACTTCGCAGCGATCTAGTACTAAAGTGACTCCTTTCCGGTTGACATATGGGCAAGAAGCAATGTCGCTTATGGAAATTAATGTGCAATCGATCGAGTACGTTTGCAAAATAATATAGATGAAAATGAGCATCTTGAACTACTTGTTCAAAATTTATTAGAATTGGACGAACTAAAGTTGAGCGTTTTAGATAGATTGCAAATTCGGAAAAGACAAGTGGCTTCATATTATAGTAAAAGGGTTATAGCCAAATGTTTTATACGAAAGATTTGGTATGGAAAACAATACTCCCATTGGATAGTAGTAATCTAAAGTTTGGGAAATGGTCACCAAATTGGGAAGGACCATACGAGAATTAAAGAGGTGTTGCCAAATGGGGCATATCATTTAGAAAATTTGGATGGTATGAGAGCGCATGAGATCTATTAATGGCAAATATTTAAAGAAATGCGTTCCGTCGGTTTGGGATTTTGAACGATTAGAGGTTTAAACATTAAGGGATGCAATTCTATAAGCGAATAGAGCCTTTCATTTCATCGAGATAATTTGGTTGCCATAAGTGGTCGCCATTACAAAAGAGGAACCGAATAAAACAAAAGTCATCCTTAAAACTTTAAAATCCTAACTACATCCTTCCCCAAATAGAGCGCATTTGCTCTCTAAGTTTTCCACCCACTCATCGTATTTGTTGAGCAGGTTTACGGATAGTTCATCCATAAACCCATCGTCCACTTCTAAACTTGAATAACGCTCAAGTAAAGATTTAGCCCGTTCAACTTCCTGTGAAGCATTGCGCTTCTTGGTACGCCGACTGGCCTTACTGATCGTCCATCTTTTCTTGGATTTCTTTCATCCGAGCAGCCAAACTCATCATCAAGGAGTCTTCAACCATGACTTGGAAGAAATCTCGTTCAAATTGTTTTGGCTTGATCGATTTCTTGGTGAAGGATTCCTTTTCGGTTATGGTCTGCGACATATTGAGTCTTCTTGACTTTGAGCTCCACATTCTTGGCCGACAATGCACTTATCTCTTGATGAATGACTTTCAACGATAACTTGAGATCGGTGGAGAGTTTGATGAAGGAAGCTCAAGTGCTTGAGCCATTTGGTGGCTTAAATGCTCAAATTTGTCCAGATGGTTGGCCGCACTAGCATGTGAGATATCCATATCCATGAAGGAAGTATATTCAAATCTTGCTGCTTTAGGATGTTCATGTTTTCCATGGAGAAAGCACCGGAGGCGAGAAGAAGGACGATCGGCGAAGGCGAGGCAGCGGCTCGACTAGCCTTCACTTGTTCCCATGATGTAAACAAGTCACGAATAGAGCGCAAGATGGTATCGACATCTGTAAAGATGAAACAATTACTTAGTGTTTCTTTGGAAGTAAGCAAGGTAAGGGAAATCGAAAGAAAAATTACCTCATCGGTGGTTTTAGAGGAAGAAGGGAAGTGTGCCCTTTGGGCGATTTTCTGCTTTGTGAAGAGTCACCCTATCCGAACGTGATGGCTCGAGGAGATGCAACCGGACGTATTGGTTCGTGTACAGCCAAGCAAGTCAATTGGTCTTTCGCAAAAGGATAAATGATGATAAGTGCTTCAAGAGTAAAGCCATGTCAAATGGTAGAATTCGAAAAATGATTACAACTATAAGCACATATTACCACCCGGTTCTACATCCGGAGGAAGCATACGAAATGATGACGATTCTTCAACCTGCACAGGCGATTGAAGCGGTACCGGGTCTCCAAATCCTTCTCGAGGCAAATCCACATCTATGGTCGGCTCGGACGATTGAAGAATTGAAGAGTCGGACGATGGGGATTTTTCAAAGGAGAAGTAACTCCCTACGGTTTAGAATACAAAGAGAATGTCAATATTCATGCTAAAGAGTTCTTTAAATGAAGAAAAATCAGGTTACCTTTCTTCTGCTCAGAGGAGGAGTAGCACCATCATCATCACTCTCATCGTCAGCTTGATCTGATGGGTCCGATGCAGGCCGTTTACGGCTGGATGTACCTCTTGCAACTCCAGTATGAGCAGGAGGAGAACTGGATTGAATGGTAAGTGCAGTAGAACGTCTGGTACGCACTGTCGAAGGCTTTGTAGGGGAAGACGAAGGAGCGGGTTGTTTGACGGATATGGGCACAAAGCGAGGATAGGAATTGGAGGAGAAGAAATGGAAGTCCTCGAAGACCACGACCCTCCAGTATGTGGAATGCTTGGGCGACATTAGTAGAGAAGAGCCTCACGCTTCACCGAAGCAAAGCATTCAAAAGAGGATGAGCGGCCAAAGTGGAATTGAAAGGAGCCAAAGAAAACCCGTTCATTAAAGGAAGCATTACGCTCATCTATAGCTTGGGCCTCCACTTTGGTGATGGTATGAAAAGCGTTCTTGAAAACTCTTTGAGTAACAAGGAGGAAGGGGCCAAGTTTGGCCAAAACCAAGTGTCGGGCAAAGAAGCGGGGGAGCATAGACTTGACCCGGCCTTGGCATTAGTGCCCGTGAGAATGTCATGAAACAATTCTCGCCCGGTCAAGTATTGGACCCAAACGGGCAAGACATTACTCACCTCGTTCAAACTAAGAGGAGGTTGGACGAGGGTGGAACTTGATGAATGGAGAAAGGAAAGAAGCGAGGGAATTGAATTTAAATTATAAAAGAATGTAAAGGCGTCCGGTTAGACATATCCACGGGAGCTAATTGGTTAATAATTAGCCCGTAACAACTCACGGACACTGGGGAAATTGAAGGAACACCAAGTTGTGGAAAGTATGCTCTCAACCACAATTGAAGCGAGCTAAAGAGGCCCACTTCCGATGGGAGAAGCATTGGTCCTAAGGCGATGTTGAAGGTAAGCCATGCCTCTATAGAAGGCGCCGTAAAGCAGAGAACAAAGGTTTAAAGACCTACCAAGAGCTAACTCGTGGGCGATAGGCAAATAGGCCATGGAAGGTTTAAGACTAGGAACACAAAGAATGTACCTACATAGCCAAACTTGGAGGAAAGCCACACGCTCTGCATGTGTGGGATCTTTGCCGTGTTATCATAGAGCTCTTGCATGCACGAATAGGAGTCCGTAAACTTCTTATCAAACTTTGGAGCGAGGAGGATATCAATATAGCAGGAGAGATGGTATCGCCCGAGAGGAGGAAGATTAACCAAAGCACCAACATCCCGTAGAGTAATCGACATTGGGCGAGGGGAAAAGCGAAGGTATTGTACTCGAAGACCCGAAGCTTTAGGGCGATGGGGAAAAGAAGCTGGATCATATAGAGGGGACGTGTGGCAATTTCAAAAGATCGAAATCCTAGCACGATCAAAAAAGCGCTTCGAAGGAGCATGCTTCATCATACGCGCATGCCGGAGGCGGAAGGTGGTATCGAGTTGGGCCGTGTGCGAATGCTTTTCTCGCGGATTGGCTTCAATGAGAATGGGTCCAAGAAAGGAGGTCCTTGGGTACAAGGGAAAAAAAAGGTGGGTGTGGCGATCAGATAAGTCTGCGTCCACGAGCAGCGGGCCCAAGTAGAACTCGTTCATATCAGGCCTAGAAGGTAGAAGATTTGATGGGTTTACGTAGGGTTTGGTCGGGAGGTCTTGGAAATCTTGAAAGTAATCTTTGTTATTGGAGGAAGCTCCGGACGTCGACATGGTTTGTAAAATGGACAAGAAGATTGCAAGTGAGACGATCGGTTTGGAAGGATGAATGGGAGGTAAAGAAAAGATGAATGAATAGTGTCCTTTTTATAGAGGGAGAAAAGGGGACGATGATGAGAAATTTGGGCGTGGGCATTGGTAATGGCGCCTTTTTGGGTTTTATGTAAATCGTGCTTTTAGGATTTAGGACTTAAGGCGCCAAAAACTTTCGTAAGAAGGCAACGCACCGAGTGAATATGGCTAATTAAATAAGCAATTATGTTAATTAAGCCATATTGGGGTAATTGTTGACATATGAAATAACAAGGGCCTAAAAAGAGACTTAAGAAAATTGTACATATAGGCCCATAATAAATGCCCGAATGCCCAAGTATATAGGTTTAGAAAATATGTCGGCCAGCCCAACGGATGCCCAAATAAATTGTATCTGAGCCCGATAGAAATTGTCCAGCCAGGAAGGGCCCAAAATGGACATCGCCCGGATCAAAACGCTCGGGCGTTGGGCGATTAGAATGGTCGATCACGGCATAAAAGTAACATCGCTCATAAGTAGTTTTTCTCATTTTCTTATCATTATTCCCACGTTGTCAGGAGTTACAAACTTGAATTATCATAAAGGAGTTACAAGAAGTTGGATCATCATGGGAAGTTACAAACAGTTGGGATCATCATGGGAGAAATGGGCGGTTATTGAGCGACGAAGTGATTGCTTCATGAAGGGGTTACAAGAAGTTAAATCATCATGTTAAATCATCATGGAGAAGTTACAAACAGTTGAAATCATTATGGAAGAAATGGGCAGTTATTGGGCGACGAGGTGGTTCTTTGGGCGATAAGGAAGAAAGCGGGCGATGAGAAGTTTTTATGCAAGGCGAAGGAAAAGCGTGTGATAAAACCGTTTGACAAGGTATAAAAGAAAGGAGATTGATCAAGTAAAAGAAAAAAAGAAGGAACTAAAAAGCAGAGAAATGTAATTTCATTCCATTTAGTCTTAAGTATTTCTTTCACAATGAATTCTAGTGTGCTTATGCCTTTGGAGGCATTTCGTTTTGCTCTTTTCATCCTTTGTCATTATTGTGGTCTTCTAAATCAAACACCCCTTGTTGGGACTTTGTCTCATAAGGTTTGGCGTCACACACATCGTCTCCGAATCGGCTTTAATTGTTAGCGAAGATACACATTCCGCTGTGAAACATTCAGTATCTATTTGCCAAATCTCGACTGAATCATCCTCGGACGGTGCTCTTCCACACAAGTTCCTTGACTTGAACAGAGTACTTAGGACATGACATCATTACTGAATCCATTGAAGAATTTGTGAGATATTACAAATTGAAATTCAGGATCTTGCAAAATACTCAATGCCAGATGAAATTCAACTTAAGAAAATTTATTCTTAATTCAGATTAGAATTCCACAAGAGCTTAAAAAAGAAAAAGAAGCGCGCTGCAGAGGGAAATATCCCAGGATCAAACACGGATAAGAAAATGGAAAAAAAGTAAAAAACATAATTTTGTACTGTCCATCCATTGTCGTCCTCAACTAGGAAACAGATCCTCCTCAATAGTGTTTCGTCGTTGAAATTCTGAACCTGGACCCTCAGTGCTTAGCATCTTCTTCTTCACAGAACTTTGCGTACTGGTCAGAGTCCATCAAGGATTTCAATTCGTCGGAGTTGTCCATCTCCACCTTTATGATCCATCCGTTTTCATATGGGCTCGCGTTCACCTATTGAAGATATTGCTTGCTCGGTTAAAATTGTAATTGAGAGAAATAAGAGGATTAGAATCACAATAGCAGCATAATTACAATATGATCCTAAGAATACTAGACAAAGAATTAGATGTGCAAGGCATCTTGGGTACGACTCTATGGTTTCTTTTTCTTATTCTACTATGTAGTTTTCTCTCTTTCAACCACCATCGAATTACTTGACCATCAACCATGGAAACATATTCTTCAGTATCAACACATGGGCTCAATGGCTCACTACCCGAGTTGGTCTCTATATTTATGTATATTCTGGTATGAATGATATAGCCAAGTCAAACTTTCAGAATTACAGTTTGGGAAAAAAAATTTAAACTTTCATAAACGTATAAAATAAGGGAGAATAAAAAGAAATTGATCCTCTATATTTTCCACTAGCTAGAACAAGCAGCCTTAAGTTATCATTAATCAGTGAACTTGCACGATAAGAGAACTTTACAAACATCCCAATTAGTAATGTCATGTTACTTAGTAATCGATAAATTTGGTTTAAAAGGGAGGAATTTACCTAAAATAACCAATAAGAAAACATCTATATCATCAGCTAGCAAATTGATATGAGATGCTCATAGAGCAGTATAACCTTACAAGACATCCAAAAAGGTGTGAGTTTTCTTCTTTTCTTCAACCATTAGAAAGTTAATTAACCTGAATATTCTAAAACAACAACTTCTAACCTACACTGCCTGCTGAAGTTGCAAATTATCAAACATATGAACTTTTCGATAAATCCGAATTGTTCACAAAGAACACAAATGTTGCACATTATCAAACATGCTAACAAATGTGCATGTCAGTGAGACAGTGACATTTTTAGCTGAAGGGTTGACATAAAACAAGAAGGAAACACATCAACATCTAAATCACATGGCACAACCCCGCTACAAGGGGATGGATGACAATGGGGCGGGTCCGGGCGGAGCCCGTCCCATGAAAATTTTACCCGTCCCGCGACCAGCGAATTCGCGGGGCGGGGCGGGTCAATCTTTTGACCCGCCAACCGCCCCACGAAATTTTTTTTTTCTTTTTTTTTTTTAAACTGAAAAAAAATAATTAAAAAATAAATATTTTTTTTTTTAAATACATGTAGCAAAAAAAAAAAATTTTCAAGAATGGGATTGTGGTTTAATGGTTGAGATTTATAGTTTATAATTTCAACCCGGGTTCGATTCTTCTTTAGCCCATTTCTAACAAAGTTTTAATTTATATTCTATTTTAAGATTTTACAAAAAAAAAAAAAAAAAATCTTGGCGGGGAGGGTCGCGGCAGGGCTGCCCTGCCCCACCCCATGAACTCCAGGGGCAGAAAAACTCGCCCCGAAACCGCCCCTATTACCCGAATCAGCGGGCGGGGATGGCAAAAAACTCGCCACCCGGGCGGGCGGGCGGGCGGCGAGTTTTTTTGCCATCCTTAGCTACAAGGCACCATGACATGCCTGAGACATTTGAATAGGTTAATATCTGCCATGTGATAGCATATTATTGCACAGGCATCAATCAGGTATGATTGAGGCCCAAGAAACACATGTCTTATTATCTACCAGCTTGATGATCATCTAAATCAGTGTCAGAGAATAGAACAATAACAAATAGATTACCAATGAAGAAGGTGCAATCACATTAAACTTTGCAATTAACGGGCAATATATCATGGACTCACCAAACCAGGAGAATTATTAAGCTCTTCATTAACTTCAACCACCTTCCCTGAAATAGGAGAGTTGATGTCACTAGTTGCTTTGACACTTTCGACAGCACCGAAACTTGCACCCTGTGTTACGGCAACTCCTACCTCAGGTAGTTCAACGTACACAACATCACCCAAGTGATCTTGAGCATGATCAGTTATGCCCACCGTAGCAGAACTACCATCAACTTTTGTCCATTCGTGAGAGTCTGCATACTTGAAATCCTTGATAACTGCAATAAGTTCGAGATGAAAATTTTTGGTAAGATTGTATCTCAATGGACAAGGTCATAAAATATTGCTTGTTTATACACGAACGCTATAACGAAACATCAACATCATACTTTCCAACATTTCTTTTAATGTGAGAATCTTCAAGTTCAAGGTCCATGATAAATCAAACCAGGTTCTTATCAATATCATCTTTATTGTACGAAAGATTCTGTTGAAGTGTCTTATGTCATTAATAAATTAATGTGGCACATAAGTGAATACTTTATGATGCAAATTAGGCACTTACAAGCAGCCCAAAAATCTAATACTGAATGCAAAATATAATTACAAATAATCAAAACATTCGCAACAAGCTAGCTGACATTTCTAAGGGAACAGTTGTCAAGTGGCAATTATGTGTACCCCCAGGCCCCAACATAAGTGGGAAATTGAACACAAAAATGGTATGAAATTTATACGTATTCAACTTTTTTGGATTAAAAATTACAGCCTTCCTGTATTTCCAAATACCTAGGATTCAAAAAAATTCGAATCGGTTCACTCTGCTTCAATGCAGCATTTTACTGGCTTTTAGAGCCCAAGTTATATTGTTTAAGCACACGGAAATTGATTTATGATGATTATATGGATGCAATGAAAGGAACCAGAATATTGAATGGCAAGTTGACAATATATACATACAGCATCTCTCATATATCAAGAATCCCAGAAAACACACACATATTCACACACCCCTCCAATATATTTACACCATAAGCATAAGAAACTCCAATACCAAAAATATCAATAATCTTTCATTGATCCAGTGAAACAAACAGTACAACCCACGTCATAAAAATCAGATCTTTATTCAAAAGAACCCCAGATCACGCAGTTTTCATACGGGAAATACATAAACGAGATTATTTAAACCGAAAAGGCATATCAATAAAACCGCAAAAATGGTAAAAACAAAAGTGTAGCGCGCGAGTGTGTACCAGTGGCAAAGCCTCTATGGAAAAGAGAGATCCGGAAGTATGAAGCAGCCCTTGATGCCCACAACTTTGATGCCATGTTTTACACAACAGAACCAAAACCCACCGTTTGCTCTCTTCGATGCAGTGGCTCTCACTCCCAGAAAACACTATTTTTGCTTCTGCAAAATATTGGGCTTCGTATTTTTTTTACAAGTTCAATTTACATAACAGGCCAAAATCAAAATTTTATTTTCTTTTTTGGGAAAGGGCATAGGGGGTTGGTAGGGTAAAAGTAAAATAGAAGCATAAAACTCTACAAAATGAAACGGGTATGATAATTACATTCACACCATTTTTTTTTTTTTTGTTAATCAAATTATATTTTACAATAAAAGTTTCAAAATATTATTTATTTTTGAATTTATATCCCAAAACGGCTTCCCATACCCCTAATTTTTCTATGTGTAATTTATGGAGTGGAAAGCTTCTTGGTTCATAATTGAATAATTAATTCAATCTCTCACACGCTTTTTACACTAGAATATGGTAAAAGCCTGTGTAGTGGGTTCGACTTCCACTATTTTTTTATCACATTCTTATTATTAATCTATTAATTTGTACATTTTATTTTTATCTTTGATAATAGTTTTTGTCCAAAAAATTAATTAAAATGGTGTAAAAAAAAAATTACTTCTTGTATTTTTAAATGAACAAATTAAATATAAAATATAAAATTTTGACAAAATATTTGTCACTTATTTTAATGTGTATTAGTAAAATATTTGGACAAAAATCGTTATGACAAAAAATGTGAAAATTAATTTAAAATTAATGATAAAAATGCGACAAAAAAAATTAGAAATATAAATACAAAATAAAAATTAGAGATCTTCATTACAATAAAAACATAGTGTTTCGTTTATACCCTTTTGAATTTGTAATTTGAAATTGTTTCATTGTCTTTTTTTTGTTATTTTTATAAGCTTAATAGTTACCTTTAATAACATTTTTTGTCAAATGTATTTGAAAATAACGGATAATAAAATGGAAAACTGCAGCGGCCATCCTTATTTTTTTGCACTTTAATCCTCAACCTTCATTTTTTGGCTATATTATCTCCAATAAATAAAAAGTTGAAAAAATAAAGCTGTTAAAAATGAATAATAGTGCATGTTTGGTAATTTAAATTATAATTTCGATTGATCAAATTGATAAAACATATTTTTTATTTACACATTCCGTATAATCTACAACTTACTATCTATTTATTATCCACAATTTATAAATACTTAAAAAATAATTTTAAAACTACCAAACATATACATAGAAACAAACATGTAAACAAATGTTATAAATAATGCGGGGCTTGATGTAATGCCTACGATGGGCATTGTTATAATGTCCATCGAGACAAGTGTCTAGCACTCATTGGATGAGTGTAAAGTCTCCCATTTGAACTCATTTCAATAATTCTTTTAGTCGCTTTAATAGGTGCAATTACTATAGTTCGTTAATAATAAATCTTTAAAACTAGGAATTCCATTCAAATTAAATCAACGGAAATGAATGTTATAATCCTTTAATTTGAGTTCCTGTCTAAAATAGAAATGCTTTAGGTAGATCTATTACCAATATATTCTCTTTTGTTAGAATCGAATCGTTTGAATTATTGTTCATTTTGATAAGAATCATACTCTTTCAATCAAAGAAATATTTCAATAATTCCCATGTTTGTATTTCGAATGGAAATGGATCCAGATGATTGGAAATTTATCCCAATCTCACTTTACCAAGGCTGTTCTCCTCTCCACTTTTTCACTTTTCCCTCTTTCAATTCTATTTGAACACTTGTCCAAATAGGAGAAAATAACATCTCCACTAGGTGGAAGAGAACAAAACCGCTCACTTTACATTTATCCAATGAGTGCGGGATCACTTGTCCCAGTAGGCATTATAATAATGTCCATCGAAAATATTAAATCAAAACTGTAAATAACGCAGTTAAAAATGGATGTTAGAAACAAACTTGTAAAAGAAAGTAAAAGTCAACAATGACATTTTTTTTTAAATAAATTTTTCAAAATATGATATGACATGTTAGGTAGGTAGTCCATTAAATTAATTACAACTTAGAATAAAGTAAATAATTATTCAAACAAATAAAATAAGGAAGTTTGTGGGTTGAAATGTCAACAAACCAACAGAATAGAAGTTGGTGAGTGTAAGCAATTTTATATTGGAGTATTTTCCTTTTCTAAAGCAACCATTTTTATAATATTTCTAATTTTTTAGAGGATTCTATAATTCTAAACGGCCCATCAATTTGTAAATTTGCAAAATTACAGTTTATAAGAAGAGATTTTTACACAAATAATTACTATTTGAAAATAATTATAATTGCAAAAATACTGGTGCATCATGTTATTTATAATTAGTAATGTTATTTTTTAATTACATAAATGACAATTATTGTAATTCAAAATTACAGGATATTTAATTATGGGATTACTTTTTCAACCATCTAAATATAATTTTGATATATGTGTTTGAAAGAAAATATTTCTTTCACAAAGACAAATACACATGGATATTAGTGAATTTTATTGAAAAAAAAAAAAACTCCCTACTCCAAATCACAACAAGAATACATTTGTAATAATTCATGATACATATAGTAAAGCTCGTGATAATAACAATTGTAGCACTTCATGTTATATAACATTTGTGACAAAAATGTCAATAAGCCTACACATTCAGTTGATATAAAATGGCAAAAATCAAAAATCACACAATAACATATTTGTTACCATTTATGATACATACAATACTATTAATTGTAAGAAATAAAACAATAATTGTGACACTTAGTATTACAGAACTGTTACAAAAAACACATTTGTGACACATCATGAAATATTAATGTGGACAATTCTACACAAATACTAACACACATTTGGCAACCCAATCACTATCACTTGAAGACCATTTGTAACACTAGTTGTTACAGATATCATATGGGCAGCTAAGAAATGCAAGAAATAACTGCAATTGAATTCACATATACTACATGTAATATGAATAGATCGAGGTACTTGAAGTTCAAATTTACGTCACTTTTGAGTCTTCTACAATATTGTCATTTATTCGACGTTGTCTTCTTTCGTTGTACCAAACCCTATAATTTTTGGATACTCTTTTGAGGTTGAATATTTCATGCGTAGGCGACTCAATATTGATTATGAACCGAGTAATCATGCGATTTGGAGTATCTATTTTATAATTTTTGTCCTCCAAATTATGAGATTCAAACTTCTAAAGAATATGATAATGGAGTTCGAGATATTCTAGGGTTTTCACAAATAAAAAATAGAAGATAAATATGGGTATACTACTACAAAATTGAAGAAACCTACAGTTTGGAAATTCTATTCAAAATAGAAAATTACTGCAATTTAGAAATTCATTTTGGATTTTGTGTACGACAATATAAGAACGTGATAAAATTATTTTTCATGTTTTTTCAATCTATTTTGAATTTAATATATTAAAAATATACAATAATATACAATATTTTACTGAAATTTCCACTTAAAAAATAGTTAATCTTTCATTGGTTCCCAAATTTGTATGGACAGATGAAAATACTTTTATTATAAGAATTTATTTTAAAGTTGGATAAATTTCAAATGCGGTCATTGTACTTTCAACGAAATCTCAACTGAGCCACTAAACTAGTTTAATTTATCTCAATTGAGTCACTGAACTTCAATTCATACTCAAACTCAATACTGAACTCTATTTTAATTTTAAATTTTACCATTCTAAAGACATTGTCACAACTCTTACCATTTTCATTTCTAGAATGTCATGTAGCAATTACGTAGAAGATTATGACCGTCAACTAAGTAAATTTTGTCCATCTAAAAGATTATAGTGACAAAATGTGACAACATGGTGAAATTTGAAATTAAATTGAAGTTCAATAATGAAATTAGACATATTAAAGTTTAATAGCCCAATTGAGATTTCACTAAAAGTTCAATAACTAGGGATGAAATTTTTTTTCTTTAAAGTTACGTAGTTGAGTGTAAAATGAAGATTCCATGTTTTTTTTTTTTTTTTTTTTTTTTTTTTTTGGGGGGTCGCACAGTGCACAAGCCGACAATGTGACATCCACCAACCCATTTGCACCCTGCTCAATGCACAAGGCAAACAAACAGATTCCCACCAGCCATCCCACTTGGATAAAAAGTATTATGGTTTGTTTTTTATGGTGGACTGAAAGCAAATTTATAATCTCGTTTATTGATTATTCAATCAATTTTAAAAAATTATGTAATGAGCTCTAAGATAACAAACACAAAAAGAATCGCCCGTGATAATTTACCTCAAGAGCCAATACTTAGCCTTCCCTGCTAGTTCGTCCAACAGGAGACGATGGAATTGGATGAACTAGTTTTCTTAAACCAACAGCATTAACAAATGACCAACCTTTGTAATAAGTAATTGCTCATAAGTTATCATTTATGTACAATCATTTCATTTCCCATGGGGGATAGCTCTGAAAGGAGCATTAGGACTAACAATAAAATTTCTTATTGAAGATACAACATCTGCATTATGCAATTCAAGATCCTTGCTGTCCTGCATGAGTTCGGCTTCTTGCCCAAATATGGTTCCATAAGCCATATCAAGGTATGTTTGGTACACAATATTCACCACTACAGTATTTAATCTAGTCTATTCCAACGTACCAAACATGCCATGAGTGGCATCCTTTAGACAGAGAAGATGGAGTCGGTCTCAAACCTGCAACACTGTCCCCAAATCTCTGTGCATAGTTCTAATTACAGTTGAAACTTGCTCGATCTGTTCTTCACTAGAGCAAGAAGAGAGTAGCACTTTGGCAGTTCCTCCATCTGGAAAACAACCATTATCAATCATCTCTTCAAAAACTTCTATGCATCTTTTGTACTGTTTCTTTCTAGAGTAGGCTCCAAGTCGAGACGTCCAAGTCACCACATCAGGTTTCAATTTCTTGGCGGGAAGTGAAGTGAAGAGTTCTTCCATTTTCTCGAAAAATCCTGCTCGTCCATATATGTTGATCAAGATATTATATGTACTTATATCAGCTTCATATGGTCCACTTTCCATGGCAGTCAAAACTTCTTCCATTTTGTCAAACTGGCCTATTCTACCATACAAGTTCATCATACTATTAAGGACGAAAGTGTCAGGAATGAGTCCTGATTTGTGCATATCATTCACAATTTCTTCGCATTTTGGCACGTTGCCTATTCTTGAGTAGGCTGATAACAGTACCATGTGGGATTTCATGGTCGGTTCTATTCCAAGTCGCTGCATGTCATCAAAGACAGACTGTGCATCTAAACACAACAGAAAAAGTTTTAATCACAATAAGTAAAAATTGTGAAGGATTGATAAAGTTTTGTGAAACAAGCCCGATTCTCAAATTGTGAAAGGATTGATGAAGTTCAGCACTAATAAAACTTTCACATTCATGTTTGTAGTGAAACAAATCTGATTCACTAAATTTGGGTCGACTAAATTAATCTTTTTCACCACACTGTTATATCCAACATGTATCGAAAGATCCAATAGAATCATTTTTTTCAGGTCTTGTCAATTCTGGTGTCTCACTCTTCTAACCTAGCATAGTGGGATCACATGGCTTTTATAAAGGGAGTTTTTTTTTTTTTATTTTTATGACCACTTAAGGCATGCCACAACCATCTAAATCATCATTCCCTTAATTTATCCTCAATAGCATCACTTCCACTTGAACAGCACCTAATGCATGTGATTAGAACGGGTTAGACGAAATGGAGAAGAGTTTCAGAGATTCTACAAAGTCAAAAGATAACTACCAAGTTAAAAGGTAGTACTAAGGAACAGTTATTAGGCTATTTATGCTTTCTGCAGAATTGAGGATGATTTCCATAACGCGTGGTCATATTAAAATGAATAAAAATAAGAAACATGCATGTTTGAAGTAAAAAGGGAAAAAATTGTCACTTGAGAATAGCTCAGGCATAATACAGATAACATATATACAGCCAAGAGTTCAAACATAAATGTATTTGACATGTGTTGTCATGTTGTGAGAATTCAGTATTAAGACACGAAGGCTATTTTCTGAGTCAAGTATAAAGACTACTAATTCAGCATTCCTTAAGAAAAATATTGTAAAGTGGATTTACAAGAGAGGTAAGTTACCTTCATGAAGACCTGCTCTCCCGTAGGCATCCACCATGATGTTATACGAGGCTCTGTCTGGTTCACAACCCATATGCTGCATGAGAGAAAAGATTTCTGCAGCACCACTAGAAACACCTGCCCGACTGTTAGGTGAAGTAAGTCAAACTTCTGTCAGTTTTACCCACCTAGAAGTAAAATTAATTATCCTAATACATCTTCAAGATGCCTATTATAAACCAAGTCTGAAGATGCTTGGTATCGCATGCTTTGGTCCAAAAGAATTGGCATTCTTAAGAAAACTCACTGTAACTAGACTTTATATAACTATGTTCCCAGAATATTTTAATTAATTTGAACCATGCTGAAGTATGATAAAGTGACTAGAAGAAATCTATAGAGTCTGAAGTTGCTCTGTCAATTGACCTGTAGGCTTCCATGAGTGCATTGTAGGCATACACATCAGGCTCGAGCCCTGCTTCCTGCAGCTGTTCGAAGAATTCTTCTGCTTTTTCACACAGCCCATCTCTTGCAAATGCATTCATGAGAGCGGTGAAAGTACAAATGTTAGGTTTACATTTTTTGTTTCTCATTTCACGGAACACATCTAAAGCCATGTAGGATTTACCATCCTGCAAGACACAGGTCAATGAGAGACAATGAACTTCTAAAGATTTAAAACCATAAAATTAAGAATAATGATTGTGAGTATTTTGAATCTTTGAGAGAATATGCAGTTTGTCATCATTACATAAAGACATCAACATTCAATGGACCAACAGCTTATACAAATATGGGCCACAAAATGTTGAAACGTCAAAGGATCTTCAATCTTAGTTAGTGGCCCCAAGGACGTGAAATTACTGAATTTGGATAAATTACTTGGTAGAATGTTTAAATTCTCTTTAACTTAAGTGCTTAAATACTTAAAACGAGTTAGAATTTTACAATTTATGATGGAGTCATGTGTGACTCGATAAAATATATAAAGTAAAGAAAATGATAAAGATCCATGAAGTTGATCAACTATGAATGAAGGACAAACTCATATCTAAATCACCTTTCCATATAGGTTGATCACCATTGTGTAAGTGTCAGCAGTGGGTTCACACTGTTCTCTCTTCATCCTTTGGAAGATCTCGAGAGCTCTTTGTCCATTTTTTCCTTTGATTAAGCCATCAATATATGCATTGTAAACAACTGTACCTGAAAAAGTTAAATAGATTATATTTGTGCTGAATCTTGAAGTGCTTGGATGTCAGGCCAGTTAAAATAAAATGTATAGATCATATTATGACGTTGAATTAACAACTAGACACCAGTCCCTTGACATAATTCAATGTTATGACAAGAAAATAACATGACTTGGCAAGGTGCTCCACATGAGGTTGGAAAAGGAACTGTACACCATGTTAGTGTTCAAGTATCTTTAGAATTGAGATTATATAATATAACTGAATTCAGTTGCAAGAAATAACTGTGCACTAAATTATACACGCAAATCACTTTAATTGATCAACTAGCTAAATGAAACATAAAAAATGACAACATGAAATATATGACTTTTCTTGGACTTCCCTGTTCACTCAATATATAAGTGGATTATGGAACATTGTGAAACCGTACTTCGGGGAAGGCCATCTTTTTGCATCTCAGCAAAGACAGCTTCGGCCTGCTCCAGCAACCCACATCTGCAGTAGGCTTTTAAAAGAAGTGCATAAGTATCTTCAGTAGGGACACATCGAGCTTCAAGGAGTTCAAAATAAGTGGATTCTGCTTTCTTAAAAAGTAATTTCTCCCCGTAAGCCTCTATAAGGATATTGTAACAAATCACGTCTGGCTTGAAGGAGCTTCTGTGCAATATCCATTCACACATCTGAAAAGGTACTTCTAGTGTTATTGACTGTGTAACACATATGTATATATTATAATACAACTTAAACAATAAATGTAATCAATCACATCCCTGACGGTGAATCATGGATGCACAAGAGATGTAAAGAGTATATCTAGTTCACCTTTTATTTTGGCATTAAAGAGCTGTTTTGGCTTTAAACATTACTCCCTAAATGATATCTTCTTTATCAAGTGCCTTGCTCTACAGGATTAATTAAGATTAGCACACACAGTATGCATTGAGACTCAACTAAAAGCATTATAAGATGTTCCTGCCGTCTTAGATGGATTCTGTGGAATGCAATAATAGAAAGGCCAAAAGGGTTGGAAGAGTGTCTGGTGAAAGGTTGAGAGGACCTTTGTACAAATTCAGAAGGTTTACTTAATGTACAGAGACAAAGTCAAGCTAGAGACAGAATCAAGTACAAAAGCATTTGGGAAGTCAAATATGAAATCGAAAAAGAGGCTTAATCTACACTTTTAAAGAAGTATTAATGGCTTTATTTCAAAACACAAAAATCAGGTGATTGGTGGGGAAAGACCACTCCAACAAATTATTACTTCAAGACCTATTACAGAAGCTAGTTGTGAAATGTGCATAAAAAATGCGCGAGCCCGTTAGAATTGATACTCAAATACCCATTCATGCCTATCAGAATCCTTCTAGAGAAAATAATGAGAAGATAGATAAGAGATAAATCAAAATTCGTGTGAGGTCTATACCAACACGATTGGACCCCATTGTTTATTGAGACGAAGTTGAACGGCTATACTGATCAGGTCGTCCCAAGTGGTATTAGTGGGAGGAAGATTGTCAAGAGAAGACCAAATTCTATTTACATCTACATCCTTCTGTACAAAGTTTAGAATCTGCTGGGCAATGGGGCTCAGCACCGGGAAAATTCCATCAACAAACCCGGATCCGTATTTCCATCCTTGACCCCTCAAAGAACCCCCTGTACCATAATGACATTTAGGCATTGGAGTGAGAAAGCATTAAAATGTGCAGAATATACATATCAACCATACATTGTGTTACCCTTTTTCTTGAAACTTTTTTGTGATTAAAGTTTCTAAATTTCCCACGCTTATCAATGAAAAGGCTGTCGCGTTTCCACTTTTCAATAGGTTCATCACTTGCACCTTTGGCTCTACACTTAAACTCAGTAATGAAGCTTCTTCGTGCAACCAATACATAAATTGCAGGAATTTTGACGGATAAACTAAATAATTCATCAGAAAAGGTTGGATTTAACATGCAGTCAATCCCGCCACCGAAGTTCAATGCTGGCCTGATGAAATAATACAAAGTTGCCTCTTGTTAGTGCTTAAAATAAAAATTAAAAAAATTAAATGAAAATCAATCTATAGCTTTCAACATTTTTTCAATATTATCACAAAGTTAATGTGCTGTCCCAAGAATTATTCTCAGATATAATCAGAAAATTTGCCCACAGAAACCCTCACTTAGACGCTACAGAGTCCAATGGCGATTTCAGGCTCGAATTCAAAATTAAGTTGCTTTCACTGTTGTGAGTAAACCAAATTAAAGTTTGCTGTTTGAAAAATCATTAGAACTCAAAACAGCAAGATAGATAATGCAAGAACAAAAATTATACATACATCCGGTCTAATTGGACTAAATTAAAAGGATAGAGAACATAGAAGCAGTTGGAAATTGAATCGTGCATGCAGACATTAAATGATGATGAGGCTTACATGAATGCGTATAAAAATTGAGCCACTCAATTTGCCTCTTACTTCACTAGAGTGGATAAACACATGCAATAGATACAGTACCTTAAACGCTTAAAAATATCCGATTCGCATGAAGACAGACATCCTCTCCCACCCCAACCCCATCCTCTTGGCCTGGCTCTACTCTACTTTTCTCTGTTCGTCATTTATCTCGGGGTGAACTTAAGTTGTTAGTGGGTGTCTTGCGACACTCCATTGGTGAAAGAAAGTCGCACTTTAGTTCCGTTTTTTCAGATTAAATACCTGATAGTGTATTTGGAGTGGCTATCAAACATAATTATAAACGCGACTACAATTTTTATAAATGCGTTTTTTACAAATTATTTCAAACCCAAGTTATTAACTTGTAGGGGTGGGCATCCAAATCGCCAAAGCGCTTCGTCGACCGAACCAACCCGATTCGGGTCGGTTTGATTCGGTTTTTCACACCTTGAAGGTTTGATTTGGGTTGCTTAGCTAAAAATAAAGTCGGGTTGGTTCAGTTTCTGATTATAATAAATAAACCAAACCAACCCAACCCAAGCCGAACCAAGTTATAAGAACAAAAATTAAATTAAAATCGGCCCAAGTGGCCAACCCGAGCCAAATGCCCAATCCATTTAACATATTAGACTATCGGTCCAAAATGTCCAAAATCCAATTATCCAAATAACAATTTGATTCGATTAACCACAATTTGATTCAAGAATAACATGTTGCATACTTGCATGTCCAAAATGAGAGTTATATTTAAATAGTTTGTAAATAATATGTTGCATGTTCAAAAGAAATTTGGAAATGGGAGTTATTGTTTTTTTTTTTTTTAAGAATACAAATACAAGTCCAAATCATTCAAGCCCAAACCGCTTTAAACCAAACCAAACCAAACCGACCCACGATTAGTCATTCGGTTTGGATCGGTTAATCCAACAAGGCGGTTTGATTGATTGGGAAAAACACCAAATCGAAGTGGTCGGTTCGGTTTCGGTTTGGACCCAAAACCAAACCTACCTAACCCATGTCCACCCCTATTAACTTGTATAAATTAAAATCTGTTGTGCAATATCAACGAATCCCTTTTTCTCTTAAACCTAGAATAAAGGATTGTTTTGAAACATAAGGAATGATTCATTTTAAATCAAGAGATAACAGACTTCTGACTACTTCTGACTGATCTCGGTGTTCTCATTCCACGCTATGTCAAAAAAGGTAAATATCAATTATATGGAAATGTTTGGCGGGAAGGCTCTATCGGGCTGGCGTCTGTCGAGAATATATAAGAAGAGTTGAGATCAAGCGGCATTTTATATTTTATTTGTATTTGAGATTTTTAATTTTTATTCATTCCACCACTTTGCATTTACTTTTTTTTTTTTTTTTTTAAATTTGATGAGTAAATAAGTTGTTTTATGTTTTCTAACAATTTTTTTGGACGAAAATCATTATCAAATACAAGGTATGTTAATTAATGAAAAGTTAAAGATAAAAATGCAATAAATTATTGGGACATGAGTACTACTATAAAAAAAGATTGAGAATATTAAGTGCAATTACAATATAGTATAAGAAATAAAAAAATTGATGTGAATAGAATGTTTGTAAGTGCTTATACTTACTTATAAATTATTCAAGCATTTTTTTTATCCACATATTTTGTATTACCCACAAAATTTATCTATTTTTTAAAATAATTACCAAACATACTCTATAATTATCTAATTAGTAGATTACTAAAATAACATGATGGGGTGCAATTGTCTGAGTAGAACTCTAGCACAACCATGTTTCAGAACATATTTTGAAAATATTTTTTCCTTTCAATAATTTATAGAGAATTTGGCTCAAATAATGTCTAACTTTTGTTTTCAATGTATAAATAGTCTTTAACATTTATTTCTTAACACAAATGTCCCTAACTTATGTGTTTTTTATGCACAATTAGTTCTTTTTTTTGATAAAAAAAGACCAATATACTCTTAATTTTAATTGGAAAAAATTATAACTAGGCCCTAACTTTTAAAAAAAAAAAAATGAGTCTCAAACCTTTATTTAATAATTTTTAATTTAAATTACTAAGTATATTATAGTCATATCAATTATATTTTTGAAAAGAAAAAAAAAAGTTAAATGTTTCAAATGTATATAATTACTTTGTGATGTGAAAATATTTAAATAAAAATTAAGATAAATAAATAATAAAAATGAATTATATAATTTTGTGATATTCATTGTTGTATTTTTATTTAATATAAAAATAATGATATTAATTTACGAATTATGTGTTATTTATTTATTTTTATCGAAAATAGTAAGACAATAAATTAAAATATGAAGAATACAATTGTGTTCTAATATTTATAGTTAATAAACGAATTACTCCTTAATCATAATAATTTTATGTTCAGATTGTGTTAATGTTATTTTAACAATAATTAAACATTATTATATTTCATTCAAAGATTGAGTATCTAATGATGAAATTAATTTTTACATAATTTTTAATTAACTACAAATATATGAGCTCAATTGTATTTTTCATATTTTAATTTATCATCTTATTATCTTTCGATAAAGAAAAATAAATAATACATAATTCGTAAAATAATTTTTTATCAGCATTTTTATGTTAAATAAACACAAAATAAGAGTCATTGAATATCATAAGATTATATAAGTCATTTTGTTATTTATTTATCTTAATTTTTATTCAAGTTTTTTACATCACAAAGCAATTAAATATATACTTAAAGTACGATAATTTATTTATTTTGTTTTAATTTTAATTGCCACGACTATAATGATATATTTAGTTTACTAAATTAAATTATTATTAAATAAAAATTCATGACTTATTTGTACTTTTTACAAAGATTATGGACTTATTTGCAATTTTTTAATTAAAATTATGGATATATATGTCTTTTTTATAAAAAAATAATTATCAAGTGAACACTAAAATATATAAGTTAGAGACGTCTATATCAAAAAATAAAAACTTGAGACCATTTGCACTTAAAAAAATGAATAGAAACTATATGTGCAAATTCCTCAATTTATATTGTTTGTTTGATAAAAAATTTGTAGATTATAAATAGTATGTCCTACATATTGTATGGATAAAAAATAGATAAAAGTTGTAATTGTTTTAATATGTAAAGATAAAAATAATATTTAATTAACTTATAAGTACTTAATATATTGAAAGTAAGAAAATGACATAAAATTAATGTGACGAGCTCACTTAAAGCTAGCAACTAGCAAGGCTCATAAACCGCTCAACTTGACGTCAACGTGCTCCACACTCCAACAATATATGGTCCATCTACCATTTTTAATGATGCAACACGCCAATCACACAGTGGAAGATATTCCATGTTTATCTACCATTTTAATGATGCAACACGCCAATCACACAGTGGAAGATATTCCATGTTCGAAACAATTCTTTCTTCTTTTTTTTTTGTGATAGAACGAAACAATTCTTTTTTATTTAGCGCTTGTTTGGTTTATGTTTTAATTTGTTAAAAATTGTAGGTAAAAGTTAATAATTATTTTTTATTACACATTTCATATGAATTACAATTTTTATTAATTTTTAAATTACACGTTTCATTATTATTTTATAAAAAATTGTTAAAAAGCTCAATCAAACGAGCTCTTAATTTTAAGTTACAATAATTGTTAGTATTAATATATCATAATGTATTTGTTTTATCTTAAACTTAACGGAGTAATAAAAAAATAAAAAAATGAATTTAACCGCAAGAAACCTAGAAACTGTCATAAACTTTGAGAGAGAATTTGGGACAGGCATGTTGCCAAAAAATATAAAATAAAAACTCTTCAAATATCTTCATCCATTATCTTAACATTTTTCTTTTGATTAATTTGATCTATTTTACACCATTTCGTCTAATTCCATCACGTGAACTAATATCCAATAATATTAGGATTGTTAGCAGCATCGATAATATTACACTAGAGGTATTGGTGGTACCCCATCAAAAATCACCCTCAATATTGGGAGTGCTAGCACTAACCCACCATAAAATCACCCTCAAAGTTGGTGGCATAGTTATCAAGCTCAGTTTGATTATTGACTCGGCAGAACTGCAGAAGTACCGGATTATAGCTTATTGATTTAATCGACTGGTCACTAGTTGAACTGGCAAGTCATTGTTGGGTCGAAAAACAAAACAAAACGATTTTTTTTCTTTTTAAAAAGGCGTAGATATAAGTTTAAAAGTTAAATTGGATTCTTAATTAATTAAAAATTTATTTATTAATTGGAATATTGTAAATTTTCCAATTTTCTGTTGTTTAAAAATATTAAAGCTCAATATCTATACAAATTTCTTTTCTTAATATTTAGATAATTGTATCTTTATTGTTACTTGGTCTTTCTTTAAAAAATAATTTATAATCTCAAATACGCTACAAATATTTATATAATTGTAGACAATATTGTAGCAAAAAGTCTGGTGGAAAATCTTTAGTTTAGCAAACAAGAGGTCCTGGGTCCAAAACATTGGCATTTCATTTTGTAAATTTACAAACTATTGCGGGTTTAACCTAATTGATTTGTGGGTTTACTGCAAAATCCGGTCGATTTGAGCCGATCAAGGGTGGTTCAAGTGCAAATTAGTCCAAATATATTGATCGTTCAATTTACCAGTTCTGAATTGGATTGGTCAATCCAAGTTTAATAGATATAGTTGGTGGTGCTAGCAGATGCACTCAATGTTGGGGTTGTTGGCGGTCTTGCTCTAAGTGTTGGGTGTTGATTGTGTTATGAAGATTATATAGTAGCCAATGTTTAATTGGAAAAAAACGATATCAGATTTAGCTTTCTTGTAAGACGATTGCAATCACATATTGGAATGGGAAAAAGTTTGGTTAGGCATGATTTTCTTTTTTGTTGTGCATGTATATTTACTCGAATTGTACTAACACTCTTGAATAGAATTTCAGGGAAATAGTGCAATTTTTCCGTATTATTCGTGTTTATCCTGTCTTCTTGATTAATTTACGTAAGTGCAGAAAAACAATTTAGTTATCATCTTTATCTTTTGGGGCCATTCGTGTAATTAATGCTCACTTTAGTGTTAGAGAAGCTCTTCACTTTTCTCCTTATGCCTATAATTCTTCATTTTTTTAAAGAGTATAGATTTATACTTTTCTAGACTCTTTCTCAATTCGTAGAAAAAGGTTTTGGGACAATTGCCATGATCATTACAGAACTTATTATTGTGATATTTAAAATTCACATATATTTTTAACTACCACTCCGTTTCTCTCTCTCTTTTTATTCTCGCGTGGTTTAACAAGCTCTCTTGGTATTAAATCTTTTCAAGTCTTGTTTGTGGCTTTGTTCTCACTTGACTTTCATAATCACTCGACTCTCCTAAAGTCCTAAACTCTCATAATTTGATTTCCTACTTGGTTACCAATAAGGGCAATTTGGCTTATTTATATATTCATTTTTTTTTAATGAACGACACAAATCAGTTAATTTTACATTAAACGCAATTTCACTCTAACTATTTAAGAGTATATCCGATACAATCATAGATTGCACTAAAAATGTGTCACATCACTCTAAATTGTTTACATAAAAAAAAAAAAAAAAAAAATGTGTAGCACACAATTTTACATTTAGACGAGTGTGTTAAACATCCTTCATTTATAATTGAGAATTTTGCAATTTTCGTCATCAACCTTCCAAATCTATTATTAATCTATCCCCAACCAATTTTAATGGCACCAGATATCCTCAACTTTTCAATTAATTGTTTCTTTAAATAAACAAAAATAAAATAAAACTAAAAATAACCAAAAAATAAGAAAAATTGCAAAAAAATCTCATAACTTTTCAAAAATTACAAAGTATATTATTCCTCACACCCCTACACCACAACTCCTCAATCTCTCATTAATGGTAGATATAAGATGGAAAAAAATTTGTCCCATTAAATCGCCATTAATTATTCATTAGTTCAATAAATTCATCAAAATCAAACATTTTTACTAGGGTTTCTTTCATTTTCATTGCATTTGTACTTTAATTCAAGATCTATATAAAGACAAACACCATTTCTTGTTTTTCATTGTGAGATTTCAAAATTTTGAAGAATTTTTTTCTTAATGGCTGATGCTGTGGGGTGTGGTTATGTATTAGGTTCTTGAATTCAATTTAAGGATTCAAAAAATAATGTGAAAAATAGATTTATGGTTTCATGTGTTTATTCATCTTTTGCTGTGATTGATCCATAAAAGACTCTTAGGATTCGTTATGATGTTTCTGAATCTAAGGTCAATAAAGCTTACAGAAAGTTTGTTCTTCAGGTTAATTTTTGAAAGATTCTTATGAAAACTTTATTTTTTCTCAATGTATATTTTTAAATTTTTGAAACTATGAATCTTGAAATGATCTTCTTTTTTATTATCTCATCATGTTGGATGTGGTGAGATGATGTAGGGTGGGTGAGAATAGGGTGTATGAGGAAGAAGATACTTTGTATTTTTTTCTTTTTCTTTTTGTTGTTTTTTAGCTTTCTTTCCTTTTTTTTTTTTAAATTTAAAGAGGATGACAAATATGTCATTATCTGTCAGATGTAATTTATAATTAATTGAAAAGGTTGAGGATGTCTAGAACCATAAAAATTAGTTGGGGATAGATTAGTAACATATTGAAAATGTTGGAGATTAAAAATGCAAATTTCACTTTATTATTTTATAATTAATGTCTATCGAAATGTGTGCTAAATCTCTTTTATTTAATTTTTTATAATTTATTTCTATCGAAATGTGTGTTAATCATTATTTATTTAATTTTTTATAATTTATCTACAACTATCTCTTACACATGTAGACTACAATTTTTTTCGATCTACAATTCTATTAGAAATGCTCCTCTCTGTTTCTATTTTATTTACTACATATACAACAATCCACATTCTCTCTAGAAAATATTAAATCTACAATCTTATATATAGCTCTTTGGAACAATCTAGAGTTCTCTTTCAAACAATGAGCATGTATGGCATAGTTTAATTTAATTTAATTTTTAAATTTATTTTTAACCACATATTTTATAGACACATAATTTGTATCAACATTTCAATTACACATTTCACTATTTTAAAAAAAAAAAATCTAATTTTTAAACTCCACCAAACTTATCGATAATCCTAAAACATTACAAAAATTTAATATTCTTTAAGATATTTTTTATAATTTTGGATACAACTACTCAACATTTATGTCATGGAGGCTTTCCTGGTTTTACTGAACCCCGAATACTACCCTAGTTCTACGTTTTGTTCATTAATTCATCATTTACTTTTTTAAATCAATTTTTTGAGTTCATGTATCTTAAAACAATGTTTGGTAGGATTTATGTAAATTATAAACAACGGGTCATACATTTTGTATAGATAAAAAATAAATAAAAATTGTAGATCATATAAAATACATGAATAAAAATAATATTTGATCAGCTTATAAATATTTATAAACAATAACAAACATATTTTAACATTTTTATTTATTTTTAGAATAATATTATATATTATTAGTAGAGATCATTAACAATTTAGATAACAGTGATATTTTTGATTTATTGCTCAATGTATCAAAATACATCTTAATTTCATTAAACAATTAATCGGTCACATATGATAATATCGTTTCTTTTCTTTTTTTCTTCTTAAAACAGTGATCTAGCGAAGGATGTTCTGAAAGATTCCGAATGGTGTGAGCACGCGCTCAATATATAGCGTCGCCACAAATAAACAACCCAAACCCACACCATATTGTCACGCACCTCACCCACCTCACGCACCAAAATCCCACTACGTCCCCCAAAACATATAAAATCCCGGAATTAATGGTCCGTAATGCGCACACACTTCATTAAGAATTTCACACACATAAGGTTTCTTCAAGTATTCCGAAAATTGATATGAAAAGGAAAAAAATTACATATTAATCGATAAGGTCTTCGCGAATTTCGAAAGATCAATGCAATTCTATTCTGTTTTGCTACAAATTGAAGAAAAGGAGTAGGTTTGAAGTTTTATTTACGCACAAAACCCTTTGCCGACGACGTTTCAGTATCCTTCACGAGTCGGTACTATCTCTCTCTCTCTCTCTGTGTGTGTGGTTTTATTTTTTTTTTTTTTTCTAATTCATGTATATATTTGTATTAAATAACTGTTATAGTAGAATATTGTGATATTTTTTTCACTATTTTTTTTGTTGCATACAAGTTTCGATCTATCGAGCGAATACTCACTTATCGCTGAAAGGTTGAGATTTTTATATCTTAAATGTATTTGTTTGTGATTTTTTTATGTTTTCAGTGTATAGTCTTTTTTCCAGATAGATACTCTTAAATCTCGATGACTAATGCGTATTTATAGACTTGTGTGTATGAGTACCGAGTTGTTTTAATGTAGTCTGTGTATGTATTTCCCTGTTTTTGGTTTGATTTTTGAGAGATTGGTTTTTCATTTTTATTGTAAGTGTGTATTCTATCAATTTTTTGCTTTATCTTTAGGTCATAGATGAGATATCATTCATTGTCTTGTTGGATATGCGTGTCTTGTCAGAGAGATTTTAGCTTTTCTTTGTAACCTTTATCCTTTTTTGAATATTAGCCCCAATTTCCTGTACATATGTGTTTCTTTTGTTCCTTTGTTTACATTATTCACAATGTGACGCAATAGAATTGTTTTTCTGCATTGGAGTATTAATGATTTTAATACAGAAAATAATAACAGAAGATTTTTTCACCTAGAATTTAGATTTCTTGTGTACAATTTAGATTTTTTCGATTTGCTTCGATGGTGGAATTTGATATACATTTTAGATGGTGAGAGGAAATATTGAGATCGGGCTGTGAATTGTTTCTCTTAGTTTGTATTTTTAAGTTCTGACTTCCATACTGAAGAGATATCATCATGACAGGTGGATTTTAAGTTTATGAGTTACATCAGAAACAGAAAAACCATTCCAGATCCTCATACTTTATGGTAATCCTGTCCGAGGCTATGTGAAAATTGCTAATTTCTTTTACTATACTTCCCTTGGGTTCAAAAATTTCTTAGCTTATAATTCCTCTTTCTTATAGATCTAGATTATGGATAAAACTGGTTATGGCTTCAGCATATTCTGGATGTTGTTATTGTTATATTTTTTATATTGTTGCGGTTTACAGACATTTCAATGGAGAGTGACGAGGATAATGGTGCTTCTGGAAGCATGCCCGAGTTTGGTGCAATTTTCATGTCAAATGTTGCATCAAAGAAAGAGTGCTTCAAACATAAGGTTTTTGCCCTGCCATCTTCCAAAGCTGAATTTGTAAAACAGGTTAAAGCTGGAATGGTTTTATTCCTGTTTGAATATGAGAAGAGAGAACTTTTTGGAGTTTATCAGGCCTGTTCTGATGGTGCAATGGATATTGTTCCCCACTTGTGTAATAATTTAGGAAAGAAGTTCCCTGCACAGGTATGTTTCATTTTTTGTTGCGGGTTGTTTTTTTATGGAAATGGATTGTTGAAATGCATTGCGTTAGACTAAGACAAGGATATTACACAGTGATATAACAAAATTTCTTTTATGTTGTACTCTTACATTTTCGTATCCAGGTTCATTTTAAGCCAATATGGTACTGTAATCCACTTTCTGAAAAAATGTTTCAAGATGCTATCTACGATAATTACTATTCAGCAAAGAAATTCAACTTTGGTCTGTCCGAAGATCAGGTTCGATGTGTGTTGCTCTCTATGATATTGACCTTTGGAAGAAAAGGAAAATAGCTTAAAGTTCTACTTCTATTTTTCCTCCTCTGAATGTAGGTTCACAGGCTACTATTGTTATTCAGTTCAAGAAAGTTGAAAAACAAACTTCCCCGTCAACCATTGACAAAATTAGTCAACAGAGCAGTTGATGAAGAAAGAAGATTGATGGATGATGACCGCTTTGCATTAGTTAAGAGAGCAGATATGCTACCTAGTGAAGATGATGTTTTTGAGCCTGGCATATCACGTGATTGCCTAGGGAACTTGCTAAATAGACCCAAAGAACCAGATGATGACATACCTTTCATAGAGGACAGGATAGATACTGAAGATGAATTCAATTCTGTGGCTCATGGCTTGTTGACCGGTTATGCTAGTGAATGTGTGGATAGAAGAACAGATAATGATGGCAGGTTATTGAGGAGTAATCTGTCAGAAAATAGACCTCATGATAGCTTTTATAAAGTGAGGAGATTAGCTGATGGTGGCAGGTTATTAACAGGTGAGTTGGTAAATGATAAATTTCGAGTGGATAGTGATCTTGATCCTATCCACTTCAGAGAGTACCCTGTGGGCCCATTAGATGTTAAAACGGATGATGACGATAAGCTTATGATGAGGAATAGGACAGTAGGTAGATATGACATGGACATTGGTTTTGGACCAGCATGTTCAACTGAGCACCGTGGGAAGTCTTTGAACAGGAACCGACTTGGCATCAATGATAACAAGTTTTTGATCGGTGGTCATGGAGAAAAAGAATACAATCACCATCATATTATTGAACCTGCTGTCTCTAATGATGGTAACCTAGATGAAAGATTAGAGAATAGACACTGCATGGACTATGTTAGCCGCTCTGTTAGTGCCTCTGAACGCATTGGCTCTCTTCTGCATAAAATAAGAAAACCAACTGGAGATGGTTGGTTTTCTATGAATGAAAGAATAGGGAGAGAGCCTAATTTGTGTTCTCGTTTGGGGCCAGGCTTCTCAACTGAGAATTTTGGGTACCCTTTGAACTCTGGTTGCAGGACCATCAATGATGCAAAAATTTCAAAAAGTGAAGGTAGAGTAACTGAAAATATTGTGGACAGCATTCGTTGCTCAACTACCTCAAACAAGAACTTTGGATATGTTTCAAGTGTAGATGGACGAGTGGCCGATGATGGTAGGTTCAGAAATGACAATCGGGTAGAAATTGGAGAGGGAATTGACACTTTTGGTAGACCTGTCATCTCGACCGAGTGTACTTCTTTGTCTAAGATGAGGCAAAACCCACTCGTCTACCCCAACACTTCTCACTCAACATGTCATGATGCAACTGTTGCAAGAGCCGTGGCTTACAATCCAGAACTTACCAGGAGCCATTATCGACGCTTCTCTTCTTTTGCAGACAATGGGAATTCTAGTTCAGTGCAAGAAAATCCTTGTCATGGGTCTGGAGGGAATCACTACTTTTTATCCAACAGCGAGTCACCCACATATGGCTTAGAGGCAAGAGGGTTAAGCAGACGTCTGGATGTTGCATCGGCATATGAAAATAAAGCTTTATTGCCGACTATATCAGATCATTCTAGTCAATCGCCAAGTGGAACCACAAATTATTTCTTAAATGCTGACTTGTCTAATCACATGGATCTGAATTCCTCTGCTTACCTTGATTATAGAGGTTCATCTTTTCCAAACCCTTCCTCAGCTTCCCTGCCAAGGGTTGAAACTTTTGAAAGAGAGAAAGGATCAGCCTCTTATGTGTTAAATTCAATGGAGAATCCTACTTTTAGAAAGGGTGGAAATTTTCCTTTGACGTCACGAGGCATGCATCAGGACGTCATTTATCATGAGGTTGACAAAACTTCAGCTGGCCAAGAATTCCTTAGTTCTGCTAAACAAGATTTGAATTCTGGCATGTACCACCATGAAGAAGATTCTTTGAATTACGACAATGACGACTTCAAAAGGTCGAAAGAAAATGTACTCAATTATGAGGAGCACCAAAGACGATCAAAAGCTCCAAGTTATGATTCCAATAGCAATAGAAGAAGTGTTTTTAGTCGCTTAACTTCAGGTCCAGAAGCCCAGGTCCAAGAAAAAGAAGAAAACGATAATTATGTTTGTTATGATGGATGTCACGTGGATTCATCCGTTAATGAAGTCATGGACTTGTTGCAGCAGGGTCATAACAACAGGGTGAGAGAGGGGGAAATGCCGAGGAAATGCAAACCATATCATAGTCGATGTGCTTATGGAGAAAGTGGTTTGGATGAGAGAGAAATTTTTGTTGCGAGTAATACAGAGATTGATCAGTCAATGAAAATGAGAAAGACGAAGGAAGCATATGGAGCTATTGATGAGAATATGGATGAAGTGCCTAAAGAGACACGGGTAGTGGATTTCAAGCGTCGGAGTGAAACAAAGAAAAGTTTGATAGAAACTAGCACTAAAACAAATCCTTCAATAGTAGAAGGTAAGATTTCTAGAGTGAATGCAGAGGTTGACAGCTTGGCAGATAAATCATGCAAACGTCGGAAGCTGGTAAGACCTGTCTTCACTAAAAATGATTCGGTCAATGAAGATGTAGTTAGTAATCCAAGTGACAATTGTGACACTGTTCTTACTGTGCATGAAGCCAAGATGCTCAATCCTGATATTAGGTTGAGCAGTGTGATATCAAAAGGAAGCCATGAACCTGGTGTCACTAATATTATAAGTTCGTTCAAATCGGAAGGGCCCAAAGTTTTGAAGATTGGGAGTTTGTCATCCAGAAGCCACAAGCTTGAACAAGGAAAGGAAACATCAAATATCCCAAGGAACTACTAAATAATAGCGTATATCTTGAGAACAAATGTTTCATTGGAAACGTTTTTTGTGCAGAGAGATTGCAATAATTGGTTGTGGCTTGAAGCTGGAGGAGGAATCACATTCTCCTTAAGAATCCTGGATGAAAAAAGTTGTTGAAAAGTAAGAAGATTTTGAGAACTAGCACTCAGATATTTTGCTCTCCTGTAATGGCTGCTAATTTTCTCTATGTGCTTCCTGTAATGGTTACTGATTGCTTCAGTTTTTTGAAACAAAATTAGCAGCAAATTCTGACATTAGCTGTAAATTACTGGAAATTTTGGCTAAAGAATGAATTTTACATGTGCTGTTAAAAATATTGTTCGTTTATAATTATATATTAAATCCTTCTTCCTGAAAGTGCTATTTTTTAAGTAATCTGTAGAAAGAGTTGCATGTTTCGCTGTGAATTCTTGGAGAAAATTGTGAACAGATGAATAAGAAGACAATTTCTCTATTGCATATATTTTTAACGAATGGGAGAACAAGGAGTGTGGAAAGCATATTTGGATCTGTAGTATGAAACATATTGTCATTAACGTTTTAGCAAGCACTTTTTACTATATTGAATGAGTGGATAATAAAAATCAACCAACGATATCTCTAACTCGTAAATAATGTAATTCTAGTTATCGACAACCTGTTCTTTTTATAACTATAATTAAATTTATTGTTGATTCCGTAGGGAACTTGGATGTCTGCAGTGATGAATCCATCTTGTATTAATGCAACATGGAAAATTAAAATAAAATGTTGAAATTTCAACTCTATATGCAAGCAATTGACTATGAGAGAATATGAGACATGATCTAATGTCCACCGAGACACTTGTCTTATTAATGGATGAGTGTAGGATTAGTGTCTTGGTGGACATTATAATAATGCCCATCGTGGACATTAGAACAATACCGGAGAAAATATAGTATCTTCATGATATAAACTTTTTTTTTTTTTTTTTAACACATTCTCTTACTAGTTTGTACATGTATCATATTTCTTAGATTAATTAATACAATCCTCCTTCTATTGTCTCTTGTACATATTGGGTATTATCTTTTCGTATATGACGTTGCTCTTTTTAAGGACAACAGATCTTTTTAAAGTTGAGTTGGTAGTACAAAACAACAAAAATAAATTTAATAAGCTTATTTCGGAAGGGGAGCCTGCATGTTTTTTTCTAAAACCTTAAAAATAGTATTCAAAGTTGAAGTCTATAATTAAGTGCCACATCGTTAAATGTTCAATTTTAAAGGTAATTATGATCGAAAACAAACGCATAAGAAATTATGGGCTATGGGATTACCTTTGTAGGCCAATGTAGAGTTAGCATAATATTAGAATGGGCTTTAAACCTTGGCCCATCACATATGCTTTGTCTCTTTTCCCCATATGAACCCCGCAGCCCATAAAGGAAAAAGTTTCAAAATGGCAAACGAAAGTCTCTTCTCCGTCAACATTTAAGGAAAATTTTAGACTTTTATTGTGGGGAAAATTGTTGGGTCTCACTTGAATCAAAGCTCAGCATATTTTTTCATTCTATCCAAAATTTCACTATGCTTGGATAAGGGATTTAGCGCTGTTGAATAAATTGATGTAGAAATTCTTTTTTGTTGTTGATTATTATTTTTGTCATTTATTTTATCAAGATTTTGAGAGGAAATGTGTTAAAATGTGGTGCATATAATATGGTTTGCTCGATTCACGTAGTTTAATGGTGTCCTTTGTATTTCTTCACCTAAGGAGACTCCACCACCAAAACGCAGCACCCATAACGCTTCTCAATGGCTTTTTCTCCATTCAATTCTGTCACTCTTGCTCCACTCTCACACCCATTTGCCACGCCCCGGCGATTAACTCCCTCACGACTTCACCATCTTCAGTTATCGAAAGAGTCTGTTCTTTGGTCTTTGAATCACACTACAACCAACAGCAGAAAACAATCTATTTCCAACCAACCCTTCCTGTTCTAAATTTGCCTATAAGTTCAGAATTCTTGACCCCAGAACAGGCGATAACTGTGGTTGCCTCATTGGCCGACGACGCTGGCTCAATTGTTGCCTTGAGTTTCTTTTATTGGGCAATTGGGTTTCCGAATTTCAGGCACTTTATGAGATTTTACATAGTTACGGCCATGTGCTTGATTAAAAATGGCAACTTGGAGAGAACCCATGAAGTATTGCGTTGTATGTTGAGAAATTTTGGTGAAATTGGGATGTTGAAGGAGGCTGTCAACATGGTTCTTGAAATGCAGAATCAAGGAATGGTTTTGAGTGCTTACACTTTGAACTGTGTTTTGAGCGTTGTGAATGAGATGGGTTCTCTTGAGATGGCTGAGAATGTGTTTGATGAAATGTGTGAGAGAGGCGCGTGTCCTGATGCTTTTAGTTTTAAGTCAATGGTTGTGGCTTACTGTAGATTGGGCAGAGTTTCGGATGCTGATAGGTGGTTGACTGAGATGATGACTAGAGGCTTTCTTGTGGACAATGCAACATGTAGTTTGATTATTGATATGTTCTGCAGAAAGGGCTTTGAGAACAGAGCATTGTGGATCTTTAATAAGATGGTTGAGATTGGGTTGACTCCAAATGTGATTAATTTTACTTGTCTGATTGACGGGATGTGCAAGAGGGGAAGTATCAGACAAGCATTTGAATTGTTGGAGGAGATGGTTAGGAAAGGTTTGAAGCCTAATGTATATACTCATACGGCCTTGATAGATGGTCTTTGTAAGAAAGGATGGAATGATAAGGCCTTTAGGCTTTTCTTGAAACTTGTTAGGAGTGATAGTTACAAGCCTAATGTGCATACCTATACGGCGATGATCACTGGATACTGCAAAGAGAAAAAGTTGAATCGGGCGGAGATGTTGTTGAGCAAAATGCAAGAACAAGGATTGGTTCCTAATGAGAACACCTATGCTATCCTCATTGATGGGCATTGTAAGGTGGGTAATTTCGATCGAGCATATGAAATGATGGACACAATGAGTAAAAATGGTTTAACCCCAAATATTTGTACGTATAATGCAATTGTTGATGGCCTTTTTAAGAAAGGGAGGGCCAAGGAGGCTTATAATTTGCTGAAAAGAGGCTGTAGAAATGGACTCTGTGCTGATAAAATTACTTATACCATTCTCATATCTGAGAGCTGCAAGCAAGAGGATACTAGGCGAGCTTTAGCACTTCTTAATAAGATGGTAAAAGTTGGGATCACTCCTGACATGCATACGTATACGACTTTGATTGCAGCACTTTCCAAGCAAAAGGGAATGAGGGAGTGTGAGAAATTTTTCGAGGATGCTGCAAATATTGGCCTGATTCCGACCACTCAAACTTACACAGCCATGATATGTGGGTATTGTCGAGATAAAAACACAAGCATGGCCAAGAAAGTTTTTCGGACGATGGGCGAATGTGGTTGTGCACCTGATAGTCTTACTTATGGTGCTTTGATAAGTGGACTCTGCAGGGACTCCAAGTTGGATGAGGCCAGAAGACTTTACGAAGAAATGACGGACAAAGGACTCGCCCCATGTGAAGTTACTCGGCTGACAATAGCTTATGAGTATTGCAAGAAGGATGAATATTCTACAGCCAGCAGCCTATTAGAAAAATTAGAGAAAAAGCTATGGGTTCGCACAGTTTGTACCTTAATTAGAAAGCTTTCTAGTGAAAAGAAAGTCGGTTTGGCTGCACTGTTTTTCGATAAATTATTAGATAAGAATAAGAATGTGGATCGGGTAACTCTTGCAGCATTCATGACTGCGTGTTATGACAGCAATAACTATGCTCTTGTTTCTGATATCTCTGAGAGGACAATGATGAAAACAGGTTAGATTTTATTTAGTTTTCTAAAAAAATTTATTGGTAGGATTTGTTAACCTCTTAATATCAAAAGCATGTTTTTCTTCTCTTCACCTATTTATGCTGCTGCAATTGCTAGTTTCTCTTTTTCCCAATCGAGTAAATTGATTGTTTTCATGTTACTTCTCTGTTGTGGTGATTTTGGTTCGTTACAAATTTTAGAGACTCGTGGGGAGAGCCCAGGATGATATGAAGCTGTTCATTATCGTATTTGTTACAGGGGGTTCGATTGAAGAGTGACGAAGTGATTTGTAACTGGTGATTTGGTTGTGGTTAGAGCAAGCACTGGTGTCCAGCTAAAAGAGATGTCCTCGTCTCCCACTCTCCCTTGGAGATCAAATGGTTCTGCATGTTCAATTGGAAGTCCTCTACAGAAGATAAGGAATCTCAAACTCTGCCAGGTGAATTTACACTGAAGGATGTTCCTTTTTATTGTGTGGTATATACAGAGTGAGGAGAACTTGCCTGTGGCCCAACTTGTCTTGCACTGTGTGCTCAATATTTAGAATTTTGCAACATTGGATCCTTACCTGATCGCAAGCATTAGATATAAGGAAAGTCTACAAGACCTAATAAGTCTATGGCCTTGCCCTGACCAGTAGCTTGTCTTCAGATAAGTTCCACCTTATCCCGGGTATCAAGAATGTGCTTTTCGCATAGAATTGGTGAACAAATGTATTCTGCACAGACTATTTTTGTGGACTCTTGCTTTCATGCAGCAATGTAGATTCTTATCTGTTTTAATGAACTAGTTTACAATGACCTGCACGATGGAAACTGCTATTAACCAAGACATCCCGTATCTTTATCTACATGTGTGTGCATATGGATTTAACCCCACAAATAATTAGTGAATTTTCACACAAATTTTTGTGGGATTGTCATATGATGTTTGAATGTTAAAATTATTTTCAGATCTTGAAGAGAATAAGATCCCCAATGGCCTGGTTCCAACCACTAAAGCTTACACAGCATGATATGTGCGTATAATCGAGATAGATACAAAATCATGGCTATGAAAGTTTTCAAGACGATGGGTGAATATGGCTGAGCACCTGATAGTCTTACTTATGGTTCTTTGATGAGTGGACTCTGCAGGGAATCCGAGTTGGATGATTCTAGAAGTCTTTACAAACGATGGACAAAGGACTTGCCCCATGTGAAGTTACTCGGCTGACAATAGCTTATGAGTATTGCAAGAAAGATATTGGAAAGATTAGAGAAGCTATGGGTTCGCACAGTTCTTGCCTTAATTAGAAAGCTTTTTAGTGAAAAGAAAGTAAGAATGACTGCACTATTTTTCAGTAAGTTAATTAGAAAGCATTCGACTGTGGATCGTGTAACTCTTGCGGCATTCATGACTGCATGTTTTGAAAGTACTAACATGCTCTTATTTCTGATAGATGTTAAATGTCGTGAATCGGAAAAAAGTCTTAACTTATACAATTTAAATTGAAAATGTTTCTTCTACAAAGAAAAATTTAAATACTTTCATTAATAAGATTTGTTAATAGATGTTCGTTAACAGAATGGTCTATTGTTAACAGGCTATTAACAGGCTATTAACTGATGATCCGTTAACAGACTTTTAACAAAAGCTTGTTAACATATCATAGCTTCTGTTAAGGCAGTTTATACGTGTTAAATTGATTTTTCAATTAACCCACCTCAAATGAATTTATTTATTGAAATTTAAAGTAAAAATCACAATTCATACTCCAAGATGTACATATTTTCATAATTTATACAATAAAATCTACAATTTCTACTATAAATTAAAAGAAAAACAAATAATCAAGCATTTTACAAGAATTTAGATGAGTTGGATTTTAAACTTGAAATGAAATTTTGTACATAGATAAAATAGATTAGATTCCAACATTTCAGATTCTAATATTTGAAATCTTCTTTTTTCCAAGCAGTAATAAATAAGTAATATATATATGAATTTGAAATAGTTTGAAATGAAATAAGTGAGAAAGAAAAAGTAGGGATATATTTGGTAATTTGCTTGAAAAGGGGTCAACGATTATTCATATAGACTTGGTTTGGTATTGTTGTGCTTTTAAAAGAATCAGTTTCTGCTGTGTTGCAGAAAGAATCAACTGTGGGAAGAATCAGATAAGTGTTTGATAAGCTCTTGTTTCAAAATTGTTGTATGTTTCAAAAGCGAAGATTTGAAGCGTTTGAGAACAAAAGTGATCTATTGCGAAAGAATTATTATTAAATTACTAAAAAGGACATTGATTATAATAATGTTATTTTGTATTATTATTATTATCACTAGTGGTAAAATTTATTTTTTTCATAGTCAAATATTTTTTAACAAGACAATATATTCATTATTATTATTTTAAAATAAAAATAATAAAAATCTAATAAATTTCAAATTTTATAAAAATTACAAAATAAAAGTATAGTCATATAGTGCAAAGATTAATTAAATTTTTATTATTTTTTATGATCCAACTTATATTAATTCGATTTCTCAAATGGGTATTAAAAGAATTAGTTTAATTAATCAAGGGTAAAATGAATATTTTAATAATATATAAATAAAAAAGTTAAAAGTAGAATTTGAAAAGTTGCTTTTTTGCTGATTTTCAAAATCAACTGTCAGGTGATTCAAATTATTTTATAATCACTTTTAAAAATTTTGTCAAACGCTTAAATCAACTTCTAATTATTTGATAATAAGAAGTTGATCTCCAAAATTAAATACAAACGGAGCCATAGATTAGTTGGTTCACCCGACTATTTATCAGTATTCCCACGTATGTCACGGGGGTTATTATTATCAAAAGCCATAAATTATGACATTAAGGCTAGGCTAGGCTAGGCTAAGGCTAGATGGACAGCTGGAGCTTAAAAATATCGCAACTGGAACAATTCCATCACCATCAACATTGATGCACTTGGCATGAAATGTGCAAAACAAATACAGTACTAACTGGTAAATACTAATATTTAAACAAAAACATAGATAAATACATAAACAAAATAGATGGAGGATGCATTATATATTTTGATTTTTAATTCAGTTATACAATTTGAACAAATAAATTGTACATGAACAATCACCACACAACACAAGTATAGATTATAATAAACGATCAAAAAAAAAAAAAAGTATAGATTATAATAATGCCTCGGTAAGGCTCGAAGTGACGTGAGAGAAAATTTGACGACAACGTGAGTTCGATTTCTGCGTGCGATAAATTTTCACTGAAATATTATAGGAATCTGTCCTGGGAGTTTGCCTGTAGGCTCTCTCCTCGCGCCCTCGCCACTCATGCAGACATTCCTCGATTCTACAACCCGCTGCGATCGAGGGCTACCGATATAAGAAGAAGAGTTTTCGAAACTAAACTTTCTCTTTATCAAAAGAATAGATTATAATAATAAACGAAAAATAAAACCCATTATTCACAATGATTTTCCTTTCTCTTTGTCAATCGGCTCATTTTACCCTTTAAATTAAAAGGAAAAATTACAGTTGGATCTGCAATCTATTAAAAATATAGCAAGTAGGTTCTCAATGTATTATTTTGACGGCTGCAACCTTTTTATTTTTATAGCATTCAAGAGTCCTCAACTTACAATTTTACCGTTTCCTTTGATTTAAAACTCCAAATTTTTTTTTTAATAATTAGAAAGACAATTTTATCTTTATCTTTAATTAAACAAAAATGAAAAAAGTAAATAAAAGAAAACATAAAATACAAAATCCACCAACCCCCTTATCTCTTATTTTAATTTCTTCAGTTATTTATTTATTTTTTGTTTAATTAAACATAAAGGTAGAGTTGTTTTTTTAACAATAGTTTTTCATTAACACAAGTAAAATTGTCATAATGAATCAAAATTTACAAAATAATAATAAAAGGTCGGATATTGAGAGGCTGCCAAAAATATTAGACTGGAGATTTACATTTTAAATAGGTTGGGGGTTCCACGGTAATTTTTTTTATAATAAACAAATAAAATATAAGATAAGATTTTATTTTTATTTTTTTTAAAAAAGCGGGATAAAATGGAAAATCTTATAGTCATGGGGTAAATTTAATGAATGAACATCGAACTAATTTAGAGTTACTACTTGTTCACTCAACTTCAAAAAAATTTTCAATTGCTTACTTAACTTTCAAATAGTTTACTATCTATCACTCAATGCGAAAACGTTAGATTGAGCGGACAAAAATTATCCCATGGTGAACGAAAAATTGAAGTGGTATAATTAAATTGTTGAAATCGTCTACTTAACTAAATAGCAATAGTCGAACACGCCTTTAGCTTATTTTAAAAGACGTTTCTCCAAGCTAAAAACGTTTTTTCAAAGTTGGAGAAACGTTTTTTAAAACAATCTGAAGGCGTGTTTGGTTATTACGATTTTGTTACGTTGGCGATTTTAACAATTTAATTATGCTACATCAACTTTTCATTCATCATATGGTAATTTATGTCTATTCAGTTTAACGTTTTCTCAATGAGTGATGAATAGTAAATTATTTAAAAGTTGAGTGAACGATTCAAAACGTTTTTAAGTTAAGTGAACAAATAGGAACTTCTAATTAGTTTTGTGACTATTTATTAAATTTACCCTATAATCATGTTTAACAGGTTAGGAAAAGGAAAGTATGTGGTCATGAATGACGTAAGAAGACAAATTAAAAATTGCAAGAACTTCACCCTTGTTCTATTTTTGTTGGTGGTTGGCATTCTACGTAATCATCAAAAAAATAACTTAGAAAAAACGGTACTATTAAAAATTATATCATTTGATTTATTTTTTTCAATGCACTTGTTACGACGAGTTTTCTTTGATACGAGAAGAAAATTATTTAAACATCTGCGAATTACACATTGTCACTACTACGTCTTCAATTTTTTTCTTCACAAAATATCACTTAAAAAATTTCTTTGATTCGATCATCTTCTTCAATCGATCAATTCTAAAATTTGTTCATCACTTCAATCTATTATCATAATAAAGACTATGATCGAATCCTATCACAAAGAAATGATATACTAGTCTAATAAAACAAATTTTCTATTTACATCACTTCCTCGTATGAATTTATAAGGTCACATAGAATGGTACAGTAGGGTGTGTTTGATTCAAACTCTTATGAATTTATAAGGTCACATAGAATGACTGTTAGTGAATAAGCAATCACGCTACCAATCAAACACATCAGTGTAGAGCATCAAACAATATGACAAATTTGAAAGGAGTAGAATTGAAGTAAAGTTAATATATAATAATTTATTGATGCAAATTAAAATTAAATGATGGGACAAAGTACAGGAACTGCGAATGATGCTTGTAAAGTGGTGATCTCCTCCATACAGTTGGAAAGAATTGGACAATATGATTCATTTCCACTCTAAAGAAGTGATCACTACTCGATGTTGGTACATGGTGGACAATGACTAAGCATATAACAAATTAATTTTTAATTTATTTATTTTATCTAGTTTAGGGTCAATAATATTCAAATCTTGAATTAAGGGTTTGTTTGTTTTTAATTAAAATTTTGTTAAAAAGTTGAAGTCAAAATCAACAATTAATTTTAACTATATATTTGGACCCACAATTTTTTTACTACTTTTCAACCATATATTTTATCAATTTTTTCAAAAAAATCTTATTTTAATCAAAATCAAATACACCTTAAAATTTAAATTGGACCACAAAACCTTGTAGTTTGATATTGGATCCTCCACTTGACAATCCACTTTGTGGAAGTTTAAGAAAGATTATTAGATTCATTTAATACCATACACTTGTATTTTGATTTAATTACAGTAGCAGAGGAAACATATTTAGTTCCCGTTTAACAAAAATTATGAATCAATTTATAAATTAATATTGGTCTATTTAACTTGAAATTGTTGAGTTTTCAAATTATTTTAGCATAAAATGACAAAATTATTTTTTTTATTTTAAAATAACATTTTATTGATTAAAAATAATATGATTATTATTTATTAAAAGTAATTTTAAAAGTCAAAAATTTCGAATAAAATAAACCAATTTTAATTTATAATCTCGCTGGTGGGAGTAAAAATATATTTGACAAACAATCCATTACTTATAATCTAAACAGAAATTTCCAAAAGATTGTCATGATCTTTTCAATCTCCAAGCCACAAACAGTATCCAAAGTACAAGCAGCATTTGGAGTCAAGAAACGGAAACATCCCTCTAATTTCCAACAACTCTGTGTTAAG
This sequence comes from Forsythia suspensa, assembly GCA_023638005.1. Taxonomy (NCBI): domain Eukaryota; kingdom Viridiplantae; phylum Streptophyta; class Magnoliopsida; order Lamiales; family Oleaceae; genus Forsythia; species Forsythia suspensa. The sequence goes on along the minus strand of CM042674.1, from coordinate 9,898,013 downwards.
GTAAATACACCTCATCAACTTCGATCAAATGTTCTGTCTTTTTATATATTTTATGTTGTTAATTCTTGATTTCGATCCTTCCTGTATATGGTTTTTTGTTATTTGATTTTGAAGAACTGGGTTTGATGAGATCTCTAATAACAGTCTGATCTTTTTTGAAAGATTGAACTGTATAGTGCTCAAATGCTACTATTTGAATCAATTATAGCTATGCCAACAATTTATAGAAGAACTCAAGATCTCAACAATTTTTGTCGTATCTTTTAAGAACTCAAGATCTCAACTGTTTCTCTGCTTGAATCTATGAAGAGTGGTAAACTGTTGAGATAGTATCAGATGCACTGAAATAGATTGTTAAATTTTCTGAAAGAGAAATTAAGCAGAAAAAGACAGAATGAAGTGAATCTTTGATGTTTTGATGAGCTTCAAATTTCAAGTTTCAAGTAAAGAAAATTAAAATTAGTTTACCAGATCATACTAATGATGTGAATATTTGACCAACTACACCATTATGCCACAACTACCAAGTGCTGTATTCATGTGCCCTATCTTGAAGAAAGTTTCGTATGCCAGCATGAATATGTGAAATGCTATTCATGAATATTGGCCTCAGAATCATGAATTCACCTTTCATATTTTTGATTCATAATCTTGTCTGAAGCATAAGATTGCATGCTCCTGCATAGCATTGTTTTACTGCATATGTGGAATGCTGGATGGATGGAAGTGTTCTAATGTGTAAGAATGATTTTGTTAGCAAACCATTCAAATGGCTCATTCTGCGCTAGATGAGATGTCAACAGCTGGTGCTTTCGTTAGAACTCCTTCCACTTTCCGTAATCCCATTTCAAGAGACCCCAATGCTCCTTTCCCTGCAGAAACTGGAAGGTATCATTTGTATATATCATATGCTTGCCCATGGGCTTCTAGGTGCCTTGCATACCTGAAGATCAAAGGACTCGACAAAGCAATCAGTTTCACTGTAAATCTCGTACTTTTGAATTACCAATTTTTATTTTTTTAATTAGTTATCACTTTCTATTAATTATTTATTTTCCTTCACACCTCAGTCTGTCAAGCCCATATGGGGAAGGACAAAGGATACTGATGATCACATGGGATGGGTTTTTCCAACTTCTAGTACAGAGGAACCGGGAGCCGATCCTGACCCTTTAAATGGTGCCAAAAGTATAAGAGAAGTGTATGATCTTGCAAGCACTAATTACTCGGGAAAATATACGGTTCCTGTACGTGTTACCTATAGTAGTGAACTTTTCTCTTTTAGTTATTTTCAGATTTATATTTTTATTATTTTAGATGACGGAATCTGTTATGCTTTACTATAGGTGCTTTGGGATAAGAAGCTGAAAACAATTGTAAATAACGAGAGCTCAGACATAATCCGCATGTTTAATACTGAATTCAATGATATTGCTGAGAATGCAGCTCTTGACCTTTATCCTCCTCACGTGCAAGCCAAAATCAATGAAATAAATGAGTGGATATATGATGGGATTAATAATGGAGTCTATAGATGCGGGTTCGCTAAGAAGCAGGAACCTTACAATGAGGTACGTACTTCTTCATGCCTATCCATGCCAAAAATTCCCACGAGGCCCTTTGGCCATTGCACTTCTCAGCAGTTGTGGGTAAACAATGTGGGTTCTTTCTGGCATTGATCTGTGACTCCCGGCCCAAACAATTATTGCCTTTTTCTTTTTGGCAGGCTGTAACAAAATTGTATGAAGCTCTAGACAGATGCGAGGAGATTCTCAGCAAACAGCGATATTTGTGTGGAGAGACACTGACCGAAGCAGATATTCGCTTGTTTGTTACCCTTATAAGATTTGATGAGGTACAGATATTTTCTGTTTTAGGGAGAGACTTCCGTAGTATGATTTTATTGTTTTTAGTTAAACAATTTATAGATTGTTCTGATGACCCCTTTGTGAAGGACCTCCTTTAAAGAAAAAGTCTATTAAAATATTAGCTAGTTTTTCACTGATATAACCTGCCAAATGACACAACAATCAGACCATTTGCATAAAAGTGAACTATTATTCAAATGAAATGTTTTGCTGTTACAGGTCTATGCAGTTCACTTCAAATGCAACAAGAAGTTACTACGTGAATATTCGAATCTCTTCAATTACACCAAAGACATATTCCAAATCCCCGGTTTAAGTAGCACGGTCAACATGGAACACATTAAGAGGCATTATTATGGAAGCCATCCTTCTATCAATCCATTTGGAATCATTCCTCACGGTCCAAATATCAACTACTCCGCTCCACACGACCGGGAGAGGTTTTCCAAGTAGGACTAGGATGTGTCATGCATGTAAAACATCTGCAGTTTCTTTCTTTTTCATCTTTTCTTTTATAATAATGTAAGTGTTTGTCAAAATAACTATTTGGATTTTGAATTCTAGTGTTGTAACATAATGTTTTAAATCTCAAAGAAGAGCGAGAATTTGAAAGAGTATTTGGGAAGGGATGTTACTTACATATATTTGTTGGTTTTCGCTATGGATAAAAATTCATTATTATCTATGTAAGTCTGGATTATTCCTGCTAGTTACACACACTACTCCAGAATCGGTAACAAATCATTAACAATTTGACTGAATTTGATAAAAGGACGGATTCGTAACACAAATTTAAATTTAATGGTTAATTTAAATGAAATTTAAGAATGGAAATTAGAACATACACCTAAGTTCAGGGACCAAGTGGAATATTAACCCTACACTTTCAAGCCTTTGGGGAATCTCTAACCTAACATCATTTTGGTGTGAATTTTGATCTTTAACCCAACATCAAATCTTCACACCAAATTGATATAATGAACAGTGTTCATGCAACACTGTTCATTTGATGTAATATATATTTCCCAATTTATCATTCATTTTATACTACAATAAATTTTAATTTCTATTATACCTTTTATTACTTATTCATTTAAGTTTATTTATATTTTTTCTAATTTGATTATTATTGTTATTAACATTTATAATAAATTGTAATCAAATAATAAATAATAACTACCGAATACATAAAATTAAAATTACTCATTAATATTCTAAAGTTCCAAATTAAGAAAAAATTAGCACTACAATAACATAAATATTGAAATTTAATTAATAGATTATGTAATTAAATAATTTTTGAAATAAATTAATTGTTAAGAATTAAGAAATTAAGGAAAGAAAGTAAATATTTAGTATAATGAGTTGAAGATGACTAAATATGATGTGTGAAAGCTGCATCGTTTTTGTGAAATTAATTGGAGATGGTTTTAGACACGTAACAATACTTTTCTAGACATTTTTTAAGGAAAGATGAACCACATTGAATACGTGGTCAAACTTAAACTTTATGAATTCAAATTGAACATCTATTTGTTAAAACATTATTAATTAGTGTCACATAATGAAAATAAATTTGAGATGGCCACGTAGCTAAGAAAGAAAACTCTCACGGAGCCTCCATTAAATACCAATATTATAAGAACTAGAGTAGATTGGATTAACCAATTCAATTAGAAATCAATTTCCACATACGAAAATCCAAATTATAAAATTTGGGGATGGCAAAAAGTAACATGTTACATTCGATCAATTTTAGAATGAATGGTCCCAAACTCAATATTTACGCGAGCTTAAATAATTTAATCTAAGTTGTTGATTGATTGATCGATCATATGACATAGCATATAATCGTTGCTGATTTTATTATAAATGTAATGATTATTTTTGTCCGGCCTTCCTTTACAAATAAGATAATGTTGTACTATGTTATGATCTGACGTCGGCCCAAAAATAAGTAATCATTCTCATAAGGCAATAGTTCCCCTCGATATAAAGTAGTCGATCAAGCTTGGAGATGCAGTGGTGCACATAAGGGAGTCTTGTTTCCTCTTATTACCCACGCTTGGCCGTTCGACCGAGTTGGGCTTCTGGGTCAGATGCACATCTGACACGTATATCAGTTGCATATCAAAGTCTCCAACAAGATTATCGTAACAGGCCACTTCAGTCAGAAATCAAGTGAACCTCGAATTGATTTTGCCAGTTCAATTTTTTTTAAGAAAAGAAATCTTTTATTTAATGCTTTAAGCACCAGTTTCATCCAAATTAATTTATCCATCGATTGGTTATTTAAGTTAAATAGAATGATTTCTCAACACTTTTCTTAACTTTTACTATTGCTCTAATCACTGCCAAATACCACCCTCTCTGGAACATCGAAATTTTTTTTTAACTTTTACAACTTTAACCGTGACCAGACACGGCTTGGAAGTACATTTGGAAACCAGAAACAGTGTACCATACACAAGTGTGTTATCCCCACACTACCATCAAAGTCATACAATATGCTTTGTCGCCAAGACTGTATAGTTAATCATAGGTACAAGGTAATCAAGAGGTAAAACTGACGCTATTTACAAGGGATATTCATTTATCACATTCCAGTACAACACATAAATGAATCATACGCGAGACTTTATATATACAGATACAGAGAACAACCATAACACCGACCGATATATGAAGGTTGCCTACTTTCCCATGATCAGTTCCATAGTCCAACGATAGTAAAAGTTCTTTATGCACTTGCTGAGATAGACATGCCCTTTAACTCGACGTGCTTCTTACCATTGTGTTGGGGCTGAACAGTAATAGTGGCACGGGCCTCTTCTTGCAAGGATTTATCACCTCCAATGCGAGAGATGGATATTGAACCCACCAAAGGTTTTTTCTCAGCTATATTGTCTTGTTCTTGGTCTTCTTGATTTGCCCCAATAATTTCCCAATCCTCTTTAACCGAAGTTACTTGCAAGCCTCTTGCTTTGTGGCTTTCAACTTCAAACAAGGTAGGTAGGATTACAAAATCATTAACTGGATTGTAATAAGGATCATGATCCGCCATCAGCCAGTGCTTGAGAATTCTGAACACATGACGATCACAGAGAATTCCGCGGTGATTCCCAGGTACTCCAACCCTTGCCTCTGCTTGAAGCCCGTCTGCCTGGAAAAAAAGGGTCAATAGAGAAAACCAAGTCATTGCTGGTTCAGTTTTGAAATGTCAAATTTGCAACCACATCCACAATGTTTGTTTTGAATGATTTTGTAGTCATGTTTGTAATGTTTTTCATAAAAATTGATTAACATTAAATCATTAATTGTAGGTAGGAAAATAAAGGGAACAATGTATGAAATTTAATGGAAGTATCACCGTGCAGCCATCGAGAAGTGAAGAACAGAGTGGAGAATGTTTAGAATATATTTTGACTAATATTTTCTGGGACCTTTCGAACATTTCATATCACCCCAGCTAGAGATGATTATATCATTATGTTTTACGTGAAATGCACATCACCTCACCCAAATACAATCCCTGATCTTTAATCAGTTCAGATGCTTTCTCTAAATGCTTTTGAATTGCCAAACATTATCCATAAGACACATTTGGCCACTTCTGTAGAATTCACAATAATATAAACTGATCTTTGGACAAGAAGAGAATTCCCATCAGTTCTCAATTTCACGCTGTCCCATTCAGTACTATGAGCAACTCCATATCCACTTTCCTTAGTATTATCCTTCCAGAAGATGGAGTTACAGCTTATTTCAAAATAAGTCTAAACCCCCAACTAGTTAAATTTTTTTAGAAAAAAAAATAAAAATAAAAATGATGGAACTATTAGAAAATGTTCAGAGTTCACTTGTAAACTAGCGTCTATTTAACAAGATGTCCCAAAAATTTGATTTTATATGGGAAAATGGGCTGCCACAATTTCCCATCACGCCCACACAAAAGACACAATGAATTTTGATTTTGACACAGACACAAAAGGAATATATCTCAAATGTCACTCTCATACATAAATGTGAGTTTTATGAAATAAGCTAAAGTTATGGATAGGATTAGTAACAGGATACAGATAAAATTATACTTTCAAGTCAAAAGAATTCATGCAACAAATTTGAAACAAAGTACCTTAGCAGATTCCACTGGAACAGTTCCATCACCATCAACATTTATGTACTTGGCCTGAAATGTGCAAAAAGAGTATTTAAAATGGTTCTTAAAACCTAAGTTTCAAATGTAACTAACATATCATACAATGTGTATAAGAAATACCAACTGGTAAAACATATTAACAAATGCATAATGTTCTCAAGATTTATCGCTGTATATTTCTTTAAAGCTTTCATTTATTAGTTGTACCAGGAGAGCGGGTAATTGTTGCAGGTCAGATACAGGTGCATCCTCACTTCCATAACTGCAAGAGAGTATTAGAATTTCATGAGTTTACCTACCACGACGCTTTGAATGTCTTAATATATTGCAGAATTCCAATCAATTTGAGATATTGAGCATAAACTTTTAAAGGCTAAAGAAGTACCAAACACTATGGGGCGTCTCATTATTTGTCCCATAAATGTTATAGAACTTAACATGATCTGGAACCTTAGAGCAGCTCAACAACTTTCGTGTGTCGTTAGCCCACTTCAAGACCTCCAAGTTGAATGGTAAAGAAATATCAGCACCATCATAATTAACCTGCAAGTATACCATTGTCTATGTAAGACTACTTGGAAACGAGTATCATCACAATTGTTAGTAATGCTTTAGAAAATCAAATGTCAACATCCCAGTCAAAAACAGATTGCGAGACAATAGAAGCCAAAGTATTTGGTTATAACGGCTTTCAAATTTTTCTAACCCTGAAATTAGTATCCAACATTTTGATTTCTATTATTCATCAAGAGAAGGCAAATTACTAAATGACATTCTGATACTCCCGTGAGCTCAATAACAAGATGTAATCTTATTATGACATTTATGAACTACACAAAAATTAACAAAAAATAAAAATCATATACATGATAGATTCTACATTAACAGATAAATCAATGTTCAATTGGTTTTTATTCATCTGTATTTGGCATAAATTGCGCTCATAGCTCACCTTGTTGCTTGAAAGAGCCTCCATAAATATTGATGCAGCTTCTATTGGGGGATAAGACTCTAGCATGATGGTGGAATTTCCATCACTATCAGACTTCTTCCACCAGATTTCCAGAAGTGGAATGTGTTCCCAAGGAAAATCTGGACAGGCCATTAATTCATATATTGATGGGCATTCAATCAGCTGGAAAGAAATTAGCAAGGGAAAATGTGAGTATGCGACACATAAATAAAGTGAAGTCGATGATTAAGAATCAATACGAAGCCATTGACTTCAGTTACAAAATACAACACAGCTACAGCCAGGTAAAACACATAGTTTCAGATACCGGGTTTATAAAACACCTTGATAGTTTTGAGACTCATAATTTTAATATAACAAAAACAGGCAGACAACATTGTCTTTCAATGAGATTAGAAGTGCATTAGAAACTACACAACTCGACAAAGTGTAGATTATGATGAAGTCACTCATTTGAAGATAGCCTTCAGACAAGTAAAGGGATGGTGTGGTTGATAAATTTTAACAAAGAGGAGGGAGGGAGGGAGGAGGAGGGAGAGAGAGAGAGATCTGTGAGCAGAAATTATCTTCATACCATCTGGTGCATGCTCCATTTTGATATAAAAAAATTCTGTTTCCATCCTTCCACAAATGACGTTCCATTTAAAAGTGCTGAGGAAACATATCCAGGTGCACCTGAAAAAATAACAAGCAATACTACTATTTTTAGAAGTCATTCATCGAAAGTTTGAAAAGAACAAATACAACAAAGCGAAACACCACACAGATATGGGTCTTGATTCCAGTTAAAGCATACAGAAAAAAGGTTGATACAATGAATTAAATGAAGCATGGATAGTCCAACTTAAACTCTATCCAATTATTTTTCTGCATTTCAAAAAATTCCACTTTTTATGTACCGTGTTATGCAAATGACATTTGAATTATATTTCCATTTTTGCGGGTTGCTTAAATTATAATTTCAGCTGGTTAAACATATTTTTTATCCACACATTTCGTATGACCCACAACTTACAACCCATTTTTTATCCATACATTTACCAACAACTTATAATTTCAACACTACCAAACATGCGCTAAGACCCATTGTTAAGTTCAAATTTTTAAACACGGTAAAGTAACGATAGCTTTTGTTACAACTGTTATCTTAACGGCTGAGTCTAACAGGGAGTATGATATAAGAGTTTGACTTTTCGAAATAAAGCTTGTTTTTCTTTCCTCTTGGAACATTCCAGAGCGACAAGTGTAGCAACAACTAAGGGATGGTGGGACTACAATAAATGTGTAACTATGATTATAGGAATCATCTGAGGAAATATAACTTGAATAACGTAATAACAATATTAATCAAGATAAATAGAAATCTTTCAAGTTCAAGTTAGAGTTATTGCAAATTTTTTTATCCTGATGAAAAAACATGATAAAATTAGAATTTTGTTATCTTTATGTACAGAAGGAATTCTTTACACTTCTCTTGGTACAATTGTGAACATAAAATCTGCAATGCACATTTGCATATATCCTACAACTAAATAGCGCCTCATTCGGATATTTCTAGAGTGGATAAAAGGGGGAAATGTACTACGTATGCCAGTAATATACTCTTAAAAAAAAGAAACAGATAAATAGCAGCATTTTATAAACTGTTCTAGCTTTCTTCTGACTAGATAATAGATAATTTGGAAAAATAGAGCTTCTCTTAGATAGTTGAACAAACACAGTTAGACAATTTCTAGCTATTTGGCAAACTGGGTTAGACAAAAATGAACAACTCTATCGTTCACAAAGACCTAAGTTTAGAAGCCAAAATTAGCTCATAGCAGCACCAAAGCAACAGTAGATTGAGAGACAATGCAACCTACCGCGGAATGGTGCAGCGATTGCAATCCAATTCTTCACGTACTTCTCAAAAATCTGCAGAACAATGCCTCAATTATAAGATTGAGTTTCCCATGAAAAAGAAATGGAAGTTTATACTGAAGTCGGAGAACAGATACAACTAGAGGGAGATAGAGGGAGCAAAAAGGTAAAGGGAAGAAAAGCAAAATAAGTCGAAGAGTTGAAGTATCACATCACTACGCAGGCTCATGAAACATTTAACAAGAAGACCACCCATGGAATGACTTATGATGTTAATTTTTCTTCCCCAGATGCAGTATACACAGACTCAAGCTTTGCTTCTAGGCCCTCCAGTGTTCCTTGGAATCTGGAATGCAGAAATAATAGTCTTAAATTATCGAAAATGAGCAAATAATCATGATACCTTCAGCAGAAACATACATATTGTACAAGTGAACGTATAATAGGAACAAAATTTTAGAATTTCTTAACCCAAATAATATCTAAAATTGAAAACAAAAGCAACAAGCTTTTTGTTGGGTATATGAAATCCTATATTTCTTGCCTATCCGATAATATGAAATTGAAAAGTTGGGAGTTTCCAATCACATGTTTTATACTACCTTTGATCTACAATTACCGGGGAGGTTCTACTCCACTTCTCATAAAGAACTCATAAAGAAGACTTCAATAGTGCTATAAAAATGGTACCCTAGGACTGTCGTTCATAACCTCAGAAATGTGCAATGTGCAAATTTGACAAATAGTCTGTCAGTTACCGATTGCTTTGGCGAAAATCATATCCAAATCCAAAGAGAGTTGTCCCCTCTTGGTATCCCCACTTGAGCATTTCAACTATCATGTCATGGAAATAATATACACTATCACTCCCAATAACCTGCAAAAACAAAACCACCACAGAAGAACAGATATTAATACCTATATTTGATCAGTGGGCATTTCTTTATAGATCACTGGACATTTGAAATCCAATATATATATTTTGCCTCATATTAAATATAAATCCCCCCACTGAAAAAAGAAAAGAACGCCAATGAGAAAAAAAGAACAAAAAAAGAGACGATCTTGTGCATCTGATGCAGATGGGAACTACTGATAACTTTGTCTTTCTACTTTTCGTGGTAAGAAGTAATTATATTTGTTACCACATGGAAATTCAGAAATTATTTTACATTTGTTAGAATGTTAAAAAAATCAATTAAATTACATGATATCATCAATATGCCTCACAATAGGATAACCTGGGTTTGGAGTTTCCAGTGGGAGAAAACATGTTGATATAATTCTTTTTTTTTTTTTTTCTTTTTTTCACTTTTCCTTTTATTGATAAGTGGCAATAGGGTCCTAATCTGCTGCGCTGCCTTACGCTTCGTTTTGGCTAAACAGTCAATAATTAAGGACATGCAGATAATGGTTTAAAAGGCAGATCTTTATTGTATCTTGAAATTATGAGGTCTATTAATCTTACCACAAGATCATATATACATACTGTAAAAAGGATCAATTCATGTTCACCTCTAGGTAAAACAAAATGGAGGATGAAAAAATGCAGAATAATTAATGTGAACAACCAACTTTGTATATACAGAGATATAACAATACTTGCCATGTCCGGATCCAATGTATCAATAGCATACAAGCCATATCTGTCTTGGGGAACTTCAATATGAGTACCAGCATCTAATGTTACTGTTTTACCTGTTATACACACACAAAATGTATATCCCATCTTAAAAGACTTGGACAACGTTATGCCAAATCAAAATCGATCCCATGACCAACAAATGGAACCTACACAATAGCAGCCTCCAAGAATATAGATGAAAAACTAAAACAGTGAAAAAAATTTAACAGTAATAAATATGGAACACCTCCAGAAGACATTCATGATACCTTGTAGCAGAAATTAGCGAACTTTTCTATTCACATACCACATAAAAGATCGCGCACTTAATATATCTTTAAGTAGTATCAAGAAGAACTTCTATGGAAGTTAAAAACTTTTCAATGATAAAAGGGACAACTTTCCTTTTTCTGAACATAGCATTACTACTTTAAGGGGAGAAAGCTATTGAAAACATAAATCGCACCAAAAAATATTTACTGAAAACAAAATTAAAAAGAGAAGAATCAGCATTATAAAATATTCTTCAAATTCGACCTTTTTTTGACAAAATAAACTGAACCATCCAAAAACCAAATAATATGGAAATAATCGTCTCCATCAGCTACTAGAATTGATACGCAGCTTTTCACCTAAAAGATTATGCTCACCCCACTTCCAAAATAAATTATAAACCCAACAAAAATTCAATAATATTTTCCAACTAGTAACCATAACCAAACCAAAACAACAGATAAACATCATAGGTCACATGATATACAACAATTTCGGAATAAATAATAAATCCAGAAAGTTGACCTGTAGTAGGGTCGAAGCGAGACCAGAGCTTGGTGCAAAACTCGTGGTCAGCCCCAAGGATCCGGACCCAGACCCGCTCCTCTTTACCGGTTTTCTCATCGACGGAGTTAAGGATCGAACCGGCGATCCCGGGTACCAAGAGGACCGGGTCGAGCGTCGGGTCCACGTAAGCCTGCTCCTGGCTGTTCTTGCCGATCAGCTTCAGCCACTGCTCCACTGACTTCACTATGTCCTCCAGCAACACCGCCATCAATATGCGTGTATTGTTGTATTGTCCCTATCCCAATTATACAATCAAACCGTAGCTCATAAAAGTATACGTATTTGTGTGAGTATCGTTAATCAACTTAATCGTTATACGATTATGCGGGTTTTGATATTCGATTTTTTTGGTTTATTGATAGATTACGTACAGAGTGGAGTTTAGCAAGGAATTCTTCCGCCGGGGGCGCGGTGGGGGTGGGTGGAGAGGGAGAGAAGCCGTGAAGATAAGGGAAGTGAGAGGGGAAAAAGATAAGGTAATGATTGGTATTGCATACGTTTTTGCCCGTCCCCTAAAATATTCACAAAAGACGCATATTATGGAATCTCTGTATAAAACGCTATTTTGATTTTTAGAATTATAATTATTTTGTTAAAAGAAATTAATGAATTAATTGAAAGGCATTTTAATTGCGATTTAAATAAAATTACTTATTTATTGTGGCAACTGGCACGACTTGGACTACAAAGCTAATATTGTTTAATGGGATTGAAATTAATTTAAGACAAATAAATGACAGATCTTGTTTTGATATGGTTACGAACTACGAAGAGACAAGAATGGAGAGGTCCTATAACTCATTGTGATGCGATGCCCACCGGCTCACGTAAGCCCATTGGAAAACTGTGAAGAATATATGGGCTTCTAATAGGCATGGGGATTCCATTTTGGGCCAAGTTGTTTACAAGCCTGGGTTGGGAATGCTGGCCTGACAGTATTCATCTTTTGAGTTTTGAGTTTTGTGCAGGGATAATTAGTTCATATACCTTTTTTTTTATAAAAATTGATATATACCTTTTTTTTTAAATTTTTTTTTCTTACCCACATCTAAATAATATTTATGAAAAATACATTCTTCTCTATTATATAAATTCTTTTAAAAATATTTATTTATTGCATAGTAGTGTACATACTTTATATAATATTCACTTTAGTCCTTCTATTTTTAATTATATTTCAATTAAGTCCTTCAAAAATTGCATCTTAAGTCCTTAATCTTTTATATCTTTACACTTTGATCCCCAAATTTTTAATTATCTTTCAATTAAGTCCTCCAAAAATTGCATCTTAGGTCCTTCAACTTTTTAAATATTTACACTTTAGTCCTCAAATTTTCAATTATCTTTCAATTAAGTCCTCCAAAAATTATATCTTAGGTCCTTTAATTTTTTACATCCTTACACTTTGATCTCCAAATTTTTAATTATTTTTAATTTTTTATTCTTACCCACGTCTAAATAATATTTATGAAAAATACATTTCTTCTCTATTATATAAACTCTTTTAAAAATATTTATTTATTGCGTAGTAGTGTATATACTTTTATATAATATTCATTTTAGTTCTTATATTTTCAATTATATTACAATTAAGTCTTTCAAAAATTACATCCTAGGTCCTTCATCTTTTACATCTTTACACTTTGGTCCCTAAAATTTTAATTATCTTTCAATTAAGTCCTCCAAAAATTGCATCTTAGGTCCTTCAACTTTTACATCTTTACACTTTGATCCCCATTTTTCAAATATCTCTCTCAGTTAAGTCCTCCAAAAATTGCATCTTAGGTCCTTCAATTTTTACATCCTTACACTTTGATCCCCAAATTTTCAATTATTTTCAATTTTTTATTCTTACCCACGTCTAAATAATATTTATGAAAAATACATTTCTTCTCTATTATATAAACTCTTTTAAAAATATTTATTTATTGCATAGTAGTATATGTACTTTATATAATATTCACTTTAGTCCTTATATTTTTAATTATATTTCAATTAAGTCCTTCAAAAATTGCATATTAGGTCCTTAATCTTTTACATCTTTACACTTTGATCCCCAAATTTTTAATTATCTTTCAGTTAAGTCCTCCAAAAATTGCATCTTAGGTCTTTCAACTTTTTACATCCTTACACTTTGATCCCCAAATTTTCAATTATCTTTCGAGTTAAATCCTTCAAAAATGCATCTTAGATGTGGTAACATATGTGTTACCCGTGTCAAATTGATTTTAATGAAATTGAGTAAGTAACTATAATAACAAATACGGTAGAATATATATGTTTCTCGCGTAAAAATATTGTTTTAAAAATAAAAATTAGAAATATTTGATTTTACCAAACTAATGTATTTTTAAAAAAAACATCTACAAGGAGATAAATCATAAAATAGCATTTGTATTGAAAATGAGGAAGTAACATAAGGTAACACATGTGTTACTCATGTCAAATTAATTTTAATGAAATTGAAGAAGTAACATAAGATATAATTTGATTTTAGACCAAACTAATGTATTTTTTAAAAAACATTTACAATGAGATAAATCATAAAATAGTAATTATATTGAAAATGGGGAAGTAACATAGGGTAACATATGTGTTACCCATGTCAAATTGTTGATATTAAAAATGAAAAAATTAAATATATTATTTTTATTTAACATAATTAAGTAATTCAAAAAAAATTATAGAAGGATATAATTTGCTAAAAATTGATTTTAATGAAATTGAGTAAGAATATAGGTTAACAAATATGGTAATATATATGTTACCCGCGTAAAAGTATTGTTTTCAAAAATAAAAATTGGAAATATTTGATTATAGACAAAATTAATGTATTTTTTAAATACATTTACAAGAATCTAAATTATACAATAATAATTTTATAGAAAATGAAGAAGTAACATAGGGTAACATATGTGTTACCTATGTCAAATTGTTGATATTAAAAGTAAATAAATTAAATATATTATTTTTATTTATAATAATTCATATTTCGTAAAATTATAGAAGGATATAATTTGCTAAAATTGATTTTTATGAAATTGAGGAAATAACATAAGTTAACAAATACGTTTACATATATGTTACCCGCGTAAAAGTATTGTTTTCAAAAATGAAAATTAGAAATATTTGATTTTAGATGAAATTAATGTATTTTTTAAAACATTTACAAGAATATAAATTATAAAATAGTAATTGTATAGAAATTGAGGAAGTAACATAGGGTAATGTGTTGCCCGTGTCAAATTGATTTTAATGAAATTGATGGAGTAACATAAGTTAACAAATATGGAAACATATATGTTACCCACATAAAAATATTGTTTAAAAAATAAAATTGGAAATATTTGATTTTGGGCCTAAACTAATGTATTTTTAAAAAATATTTACAAAGAGATAAATCATAAAATAGCAATTGTATTGAAAATGAGGATGTAACATATGGTAACAAATGTGGTAACATATGTGTTACTCGTGTTAAATTGATTTTAATGAAATTGAGGGAGTAACATAGGTTAACAAATACTGGTAACATATATATTACCCACGTAAAAATATTGTTTTTAAAAATAAAAATTGGAAATATTTGATTTTGACGAAACTAATGTATTTTTAAAAACATTTACAAGGAAATAAATCGTAAAATAGCAATTGTAGTGAAAATGAGGAAGTAACATTGGGTAACACATGTGATAACATATATATCTACCCGTGTCAAATTGATTTTAATGAAATTGAGAGAAAGTAACATAGGTTAACAAATATTATAATATATATATTACCCACATAAAAGTATTGTTTTCAAAATTAAAATTTGAAAATATTTGATTTTAGACTAAACTAATGTAGTTTTTAAAAATATTTACTGAGATAAATCATAAAATAACACTTTGTATTGAAAATGAGGAAGTGACATAGGATAACACGTGTGGTAACATATGTGTTATCCATGTCAAATTAATTTGATGAAATTGAGGAAGTAATATAGGTTAACAAATACGGTAACATATATACACCGCATAAAAGATCTTCTATAAAATAAAATTTGGAAATATTTTATTTTTGACAAATTAATGTACTTTTTAAAGATATTTACAAGGAGATAAATCATAAAATTACAATTGTATTGAAAATAAGGAAGTAACATAGGGTAACACATGTGGTAACATATGTGTTACCCGTGTCAAATTGATTTTAATGAAATTGAGGAAGTAACATATGTTAAACAAATACAAGAATATGTATGTTACTCACGTAAAAGTATGGTTTTCAATAATAAAATTTAGAAATATTTGATTTTAAACCAAATAAATGTAGTTCTTAAAAAATATTTATAAGGAGATAAATCATAAAATAGCAATTGTATTGAAACGAGGAAGTAACCTATGTGGTAAACATGTGTTACCCTTGTCAAATTGATTTTAATGAAATTGAAGAAGTAGCATAGGTTAAGAAACACGGTAACATATATGTTACCATGTAAAGTTTTGTTTTCAAAATTAAAATTTAGAAATATTTGATTTTAGACCAAACTAATGTAGTTTTTAAAAAACATTTACAAGGAGATAAATCATAAAATAGTAATTGTATTGAAAATGAAGAAGTAACATAGGATAACACATGTGGTAACATATGTGTTACCCGTGTCAAATTGATTTTAATGAAATTGAGGAAGTAACATATGTTAACAATTACGGTAACATATATGTTACCCACGTAAAATTATTATTTTTAAAAATAAAAATTGAAAATATTTGATTTTAGACCAAACTAATGTATTTTTAAAAATATTTATAAAGAGATAAATTATAAAATAGCAATTGTAATGAAAATGAGGAAGTAATATAGGGTAACACATGTGGTAACATATGTATTACGCATGTCAAAATGATTTTAATGAAATTGAGGAAGTAATATAGGGTAACAAATTCAAGATATATATATATTACCAGCGTAAAAAATTATCTTTTGAAAAATAAAATTTTGAAATATTTGATTTTAGACCAAACTAATCTAGTTTTGAAAAATATTTAAAAGGAGATAAATTATAAGATAGCAATTATAAAGTGTTTTTAAAATAAATACAAAGTATTGATTTTATTGCAAATAAAGCAAATAACACATCTTGACATAACAATTTGATCTTCTCCACTCGATAGGGAGATTTATTTAGCCAATCGAATATTTGGAGGAATAAAATGTGTTTGATATTAAAAGTCAAACACCAGTATGTCAAGATAAGCAAAATAATTTTTTTCACTTGGAGGAGAAACATTACCGAAATAATATATATGTTACTAATATAAAAATATTTTTTAAATAAAAATTGAAATATTGATTTTAAATGTAAAGAATGTATTTTTAAAAATTTATAAAAATAGAGAAATGATAAAATATTGATTTTAATGAAAATAAAGAAGTAACATATAGTAACATATATGTTACCTGTGTATAAAAATTTGTTTTAAAACAAAAAAATTGAAATATTAATTTTAAAGAAAAATAATGTATTTTTTAAATAATTATAAACTATTGATTTTATTGCAAATGAGCAAGTAACACATAGTGATATATATGTTACTAATATAAAAATATTTTTAAAAATGAAAATTTGAAATATTGATTTTAAATAAAAATAATGTATTTTTAAAAATTTATAAAAATAGAGAAATGGTAAAATATTGATTTTAATGAAAATGAGGAAGTAACATATATATTACCCGTGTAAAAATGTTGTTTTAAAAAAAAATTGAAATTTTAATTTTAAAGAAATATGATCAATTTTTAAATAATTATAAAATATTGATTTTATTGCAAATGAGTAAGTAACACATAGTAACATATATGTTACTAGTATAAAAATATTTTTTAAAAAAAATTGAAAAATTGATTTTAAATGAAAATAATATATTTTTAAAATATTAATAAAATTAGAGAAATGGTAAAATATTGATTCTAATGAAATATGAAGAAGTAACATATATAGTAACATATATGTTACCCATGTAAAAAAATATTGTTTTTCAATTAAAAATTAAAATATTAATTTTAAATGAAAATAACATATTTTTAAAAAATAATAAAATGAGTAAATTATAAAGTATTAATTCAATGAAAATGATGAAATAACACATACGTATATTACTAGTGTAAAAATATTGTTTTTCAAATTAAAAAATAAAAATATTGATTTTATGAAAATACTGTATTTTTAAACAATTATCAAAGAAAATAATTGTAAAATATGATTATAGTTATTATTATATTTAAAATAGTATACAAATATGATACAAATATGATAGTAGGTGGTGGTAAACGTGTTAATTTAATTTAAATTAAAGTAACATATGTGTACCATAATTTAAAATAAGTATATAAATATTTATTTTGTTCGTTTAGATGAAAATTGAGTGACAAAGTCAAAGATTTAATTGAAAAAGCACTTATTTTGACCACTAAAATTACACTTATTTTGGCCACTAAAATCAAGGATTTGGAGGACCAAACTTTGAACATGTATAAAGTTGAAGGACCTAAGATGCAAATTTTAGAGGACTTAACTAAAAGATAATTGAAAATTTGGGGACCAAAGTGTAAAGATATAAAAATTGAAGGACCTAAAATGCAATTTTGGAGGACTTAAGCGAAAGATAATTAAAATTTGGGGACTAAAGTGTAAAATGTAAAAGATTAAGGACCTAAGATGTAATTTTTGGATGACTTAATTAAAATATAATTAAAAATATAAGGACTAAAGTGAATATTATATAAAAGTCATAGACTACTATCTGATAAATAAACGCCACATCATCATTCCACATTATAAAATATTGTTTTAATTAAATGAAGTATTTTTAAATCAAAATAGAAAATAAGGTATTTTTGAATAATAAAAAAAGAAGGTATTTTTCAAACTTTTTACAAAAGTAGTCTTTCTCATCAACTTTTGCCTTTTGTGTATGTATATTGACGGTCCTGTTCATGTTAGTATATATTTTTGGCTTATTTGCACAAATGGTCCACGACTTTTGCACCATCATGGGTTGAGGACCTATCGTTTCATTTTTGGCGGTTTGCGGTTTGGCCCTATTTCAAATATTTTTGACAAGATTGGTCCTTTTCATCATTTTCCAGTCAAATCCACGTGAAAGTTGACGGTGGAAAATTTTTATTTAAAAAGTAAATGAAAATTTGCGAGTAAAGTCTCTAATCTTTTAGAAAGTATTGAAAAGTCCCATAACTTTCAAAAAACTAACACATATGACTCCAAACCTTTTGACAATTTAACCCCAACTTAAATAAATTAAAAATAACTCATAAACATTTTCAAAATACAAATAAGTCCTAAATCTTTTATTTTTTTTCTGATTTACACTTAAAATAAGAAAAAGTGTGTCATCAAGCTCCAAAATTTTAATTTTGTTCACCAAAATGACATTTAAATTGTGTTTGATTAAAATCGATTTTTAGTAAAAGTTGTTGAAATGTGTGGTTTAAAAGTTGTGGGACCATAAAATGTGTGGTTAACATTATTGTTAACTTTGATCTTAGCTTTTATCAAAATCAAAATTGAAAACAAATCGGGTTAAGTTGACCAACAAATACCCAATTTCATGTAATTGGGTGAGCTAGTCCAGGTCAATTTTTATGTGATCCGTCAGAGGTGGCAAATGGGCGGATGGGTGCCCACCCAAATTTGATGGGCCAAACAAAAATTAGGTTGATCTAAGTACGACCCAATTTTATATGGGCTCATATTTGTTGGGCCAACCCAACCCGATTTTGTTTAATGGGCTAATGGGCGATCCAACATAAATTTTAAAATTTTTTTTTAAATAAAAAAAAAGAGAAAATCTTCACCATCACCCCACTCCCACCAAATCTGGGGGTGATTGTCGCCGGATTTCCGGTGACAAAGGAGGAAGAAATCCCCCCTCCCGTGGTCGCGAAACCGGGATCCCTGGTTTCGCGAAGAGGGGATTTTCCCCACTGTTCCGGCGCATTGGCGCCGGCGTTTAAACAAGGAGAAAAATCCCCCTTTGTTGTCCCCAGAGAACCGGGAGTGGAGTGGGGTGGCGTGGGGTGGGGTGGGAGTGGGGTGTGATTTGGGTGGAAAATATTTTTGCGGTGTTCTAAAAGGCCCGCTTTAGGCTCGCTTAGCGCGCCGCTTAAACTCAATGCGCGTTTACAAAACGCGCATCGCATTGGTATCTTGGCGTTAAAATGCGGTCAACTCTTTTTTGTTGACCGCCTAGGCGCGAATAGCGAGAATATGCGAGAATAAACATGATTAAGCGAGAATAAGGGTGAATAATCATGCATAACACGCATTAGAGCAAGCACGCTTCTTTTTACATTTTTTTTCAAATTGGGCCAAAATAAACATTTTTTAAATCTACAAGAGATACTAGAAATGCTTAAGATAAAATAAGAGAATCCGACGAAAATGATTTTGTATCGAATGGCACGGAAGATGAGTTAGATGAAGATCTTCATCTAACTCATCTTCCGGATCTTCATCTAACTCATTTTCTGTGCCATCCGGTAAGTCAAGCTCTTCTTCTAGAAGAAGAACTTGACTTAGAATCCGATAAAGAATTAGACAAAATTTAAGCTATGTTGGTATGTAATAAAATTGTAGAAAATTATTGAGTAATTTGTATTTATGTTTATGGTAGTTAAAATTTACTAACGTTTGAAAACTATTATGTTGGACTTTTATTTTGTAATCTAATTGTAGACCATATTAAAATTAGTCCCGCAATTTTGATTTTGAACCACGTTGAATGTAATATGTTCAACCATGATATGTGCTTTAATATAAATCTAGTTTTTTCTTCATTGTTTCTGATGGCATCTAATTTTGAAAACTCATGTATTTTTTATGTGTTTTTTGAAAACTAGACTGTAATTTTGTAATCTAAATGCTATGTTATTAAAATTTAAAATTTGAGCATTAAAAAATAAAATTCAAAAACGATTTGGGCGCTAGCTTCTTGCATAGCACGCTTAGACCTATAATTCTTGATGCTTCACCGCCGGCGCCGTCATGCATTACGCATTTTAGAACCTTGATTTTTGATGGCTAAGATCAAAGTCAACAATAATGTTAACCACACATTTTTATGGTCCCACAACTTTTAAACCACACATTTCAACAATTTTTACTAAAAATCGATTTTAATCAAACACAATTTAAATATCATTTTGGTGAACAAAATTAAAAATTTTGGGGCTTGATGACACACTTTTTCTTATTTTAAGTGTAAATCTATAAAAAAAATAAAAAGATTTAGGACTTATTTGTATTTTTGAAAAGGTTTATGAGTTATTTTTAATTTATTTAAGTTGGGGGTTAAATTGTCAAAAAGGTTTGGAGTTATATGTGTTAGTTTTAGAAAGTTATGGGACTTTTCAATACTTTCTGAAAGATTAGGGACTTTTGCTGCAAATTTTCATTTACTTTTTAAATAAAAAATTTTCCACCGTCAACTTTCACGTGAATTTGGACGGAAAATTATGAAAAGGACCATTGCTGCCAAAAACATTTGAAATATGGGTCAAACTGCCAAAAATGAAACGATAGGTCATCAACCCGCAGTAAGTGCAAAAGTCAGGGACCATTTGTGCAAATAAGCCTATATTTTTTTTTGACCAATAGCAAATTGCCAATTGAGAACATAACTCTTCTCTACTATGGGGAAAAGAACATGACCGTGTATATTGATGATTTTCAATCAAAGACAAAGGCTAAAAAATTTCGTTCGCACAAGGTATTTTTTAAATTGAATAAATATTAAATGGCAAGTTCAAGAGCTAAAGATGACTATTTGAAATAAATTTAATAATTTTATTTTTTATCTTTTAATTCTCATGACGTCACCTTCTTTACTTATCAAGGTAAGTTCTTCGTATTGTTTTGAAGTATTCACAACACATTTCACCAGACCTTTTTTGAATTGAAAACTGTTAATGGTGAATTCAAAATAACAAGCTAAAGATGTCTGACTGTCTACTATAATTAATATAATAATCTGATTTTTTTATCTTTTAATCGACATTACCTATTTCGACTTATTTTTAGATTATGTTTTTCACTCATTGAAGTAGGTTCTTGATATCATTTAGAAGTATCCATAGCAAATTTCGTAACACGATTTTAGGATTACAAAATTATTAAACGGAAAATTTAAAATAATAAATTAAAGATGACTACTAGAAATATATTTAATAATCTGATTTTTCACTTTTAATTTCTATTTTGGCGTCACCTCTTTCGACTTATTTTCAGGTTATGTTTCTTCACTCGTCAGTGTAGGTTCCTGGCACCGTTTCAAAGCATTCATGGCAAACTTTGCAACACATCTTTTGGATTGAAAACACATTAAATGATAAGTTCAAAATAGTTAGCCAAAAATGACTGCTAGAATTGGATATAATACTCTTATTTCATTTTTGTATTTAAATGTCAATTTAATTAAAATTCTACTTGATGACAATTTGATTCGTTTAACTTGTATAATTAAATATAAAAATATAAATAAAATTTGAGATGTTGCAACGAATTTCTAAGTAATTTTTTAATAAAAAAAAATTAAAAAAGAGTAAAGGTAAATAAATGAATGGGACGATAAATAGAAATTTTCTATACCCGCCCCCACCTCAGTCTCTATCTCCGCCTCCGCCTCCACCTCGGCTTCGATCCCTACCCCACTTTTCAAAAATCTCCGACGGGCGATGATGGTAATGACCGCCCGCTGCCATCTCTAACCAGAAATTACAACGTTTACACCAAAAAATCTATAAAATCGAGGGGTGATCTCCTATTCCCAGTGGGATGTGGCACTTGTCTATTGGATGAATTGTCCACATAAATAAACAATTCATCCAATAGACAAGTGCTATATTAGATATGTGCAAGATAACATTTTCCTCTAGAGTAGGAGATTACTCCTAATACAACACCTTCAAAAAGTAGAAACCTAAACTTCAAACAAGTTATTGTTCAAAACAATTTTTCCAAATCTTATCTCACTAGTATTACAGTGATTCACTCAGAGCTTTAGTATCATTCCATAAATGGAGAAGAAAAGAGAAATGATTAGAAATGTAGAGAAAGAGAGAAAAAGATGCACCAACTTTTCTGTGTTAGAGACAAAATGTGAAAGATGAGACTTGAGAGATGATACAAAACTGACCCCCTCAGTGGTATAAAGAAATCATCAACAGACAACTCTTCATCCAACGACGTGTTTCTTGCCACCTGTCATATAAAATGCTCCCCCTTCACCTAAGTTGTTTTCTAAAGAACACGTTTTTTAAAAAAAAAATGAATCAAAAGTAACAACTTCAACACTAAAATTTACGAGAAAAAATGAAAGCACGGAATATTTGATATGCTGAATAAGAAAAGACAAAATGTGTATATTTCATGTCTCATTTTATTGTAATTGATGTGTGTGATCTTTGTTTTATTAAGATACTTTCATATATGATATTGATATATTAAGATATATTTATCTACGATATTGCTTTTATTAAAATCATTGTTTTATTATAATAGTGTTAAGACATGAAAAACTAAATATTGCTATTTTAAACTAAAGAGACAACTTTAAACGACTAAAATCCATCGTTAGTAGAAGTTGATCTGGTCTTGTTCGCTTATCGAGACGATTTCGAAAATATATAATACTAAAAATTATGAGCACATATACGATTTTACATGTCTATTACATATGATCTTATTTTTCGCGACGTGATCTTTGTTTCTATAATACAATATCGTTGAACACACACGACTAATAATACAAGAATTATCTAATGTCTAGACTAACAACACACATCAAAATTTTTCATCCCTATAGAAATTCAAGCTGCTATTTACAGCAACAAATCATGGTTACAACCAATATACTTCCTAAACATTCGCTTATATGTTCATCCTATCACAAACAATACATTTATACACCACAATCACCAACTCTGTCGCCACCTCCAAATCACTAGGTAGTTTACCCTTCCACATCCTGAAATCTTATCCACAGAAAAGCACATTTCACTCAGTGCACGAAACACAGGTTCAAGATTTGGTGATGTTCTCACATTTTGTTCAAATGCCAACGTCAGCAGCCACTTTTTAAGAGAGACAAAACATCTTCTTTCCAGAGAAAAGAGAACTAACTACACTATCTCACGATGATGAAGGACTACCAGCATTCAGAGAATTAACAATTGGAATAGCTAGTGGCGGATGAACCTTTTAAAATCTTTCCTGAATTCACAACCTGCGTACATGCATACTCATTCTCATGGTACCATTGCTCCACCTCCGCCATCACCAGAATTGAAGTTAGAATTTTCGACTACAAGCCCAATAATCCACCTTCGTGGTGGAGGAGGTTTGTGGAGGTAGAAGAAGGCGTCGATGGAAAATATGGATCACAGGGTAATTTTGAGATTAATTTGAAATATTGCTGAATAATATGACTTAATCACAATTTTGAAAAATATTTTGACCTAATTTGAAACAAGTCACCTCTGGTGACTTATAGGCAATTTTTTCAAAATTAAATAAGTTAGTCCAATAAATTTAATATGCATTTTACTTTGCTCACTGTAAATGTGTAAGTAATTAGAATTAATTTATTTCTAATTATAAAAAATAAAAAATGACTCGATTCGATTTAAGCGATTTTAAACGTTAAAACTTAAACCAAACTATTTTCGAACAGTTCGATTTGGTTCAAAATCGAAACATTGATGGGTCCACGACCCGAACCAACAGATATGATTCAGTTCGCGGTTTGACGTTTTTTTTATTGTAGCCCTACTATGCACAAAATCAAAAGAAAAATCATGGTCCCCGCCTTGAATTCTCCGAACCTGCCCTGAATTATTTTATTTTATTTTATTTTTATATAAAAAATAAATATTAATATTAAAAATTAATTAATTAATTAATTAAACAGACAATAAATGAATATTTTTCTATACTCGCCTCTTCCCCCCGCGTGCACGCCTCGATCCTCGTCCAACTTTTCAAAAATCTCTGATAGAACAGAAATGGTAATGACCGTCCCAACCCCACCTTGTTGCCATCCCTAACCAGAAATTACAATGATTACACCAAAGGGTATACAAAACCTTCAAAAAGTAGAAACCTAAACTTCGAACAAGTTATTATTCAAAACAATTTTTCCAAATCTTATATCACTAGTATTATAGTGATTTACTCAGAGCTTTAGTATCATTCCATAAATGGAGAAGAAAGAGAAAATGATTAGAAATGTTGAGAAAGAGAGAAAAAGATGCTAACTTTTTGAAATGTGAAAGATGAGAGATGATACAAAATTGATCCTCGGTACATATAATGAATTCAATTAGAGGTCTCAAGATGAGCGGATTGACCAGACCCACATCGGCCCGTAACCGCGTAATCGAATCGGGCTATTCATGGGTCGGATAACGCCGAACCACCGATCCGAGCAATTAACGTCAAACGGGCCAATATAACCGTTGGCCCATTTAATATTAAAAAAAATAAAAAAAAAATATTTGTACTTTAACTATATTGATGCATTTTGTTGTTATTTGTTTACATTCTATTTAAATTCACAAAGTTAGAAATAATTCAATGTAAAATAAGATATAAATTACATGTAAACATTGTTATAAATAACAAATGCGCATTTATCATTGTTATTTATTTTATTTTAATAATTTAACACATTTTTGCTATAAATTTAAACATTTTTTGGAAGTAAATAAGTTAGTAATTTGAAAAAATTAATTTTTATTCATACGGGTAGAAGGAGGGTCAAATTGTGATTACATGGGCTCGACCTAAATAGGTCGAATAATTGGGTTGGGTTCGTATTCAATTTTCGTAAGCTAGGTTGACCCGACCGTAACTCGTCGCAAAGACGAACTTTTCTAAATGGGTTGTCACCAAGATTCATCAAAACGGACCGGATTGACACCTCTAAAATCAATGAGACAACTCTTCATCCAACGACGAGCTTCTTGCCACTGTCATATAAGATGTTTCCCATTTTAAAAATGAATAAAATAAAGTAACTTCAACACTAAATTTTCTGAAGAAAAATGAAAGCACGGCATATTTGATATCTTTGAATAAGAAAAGACAACATGTGTATATTTTATGTCTCATTTTATTGTATTTAATGATGTTTCAAAAAGTGTAAAATGTATTGGGCGTGGAGATCCAGTTTAAGATTTTGTAACTAGGAGAAGCTTAAGCGAGCGAAGTGTGAAAGCGTGCATATGTAAAGTTTAGACCAATTTTTAGTGGTATTTAATTAACATAACCACTAAACAATTATTATATTTAACGGTAATATATATTGGAGTATTACACTAGAAAAAGGTGATGCTAACTAGTAACTACAAGTAATCATGTCATTAATCACCATTATTAGTGGTTAATCACGTCATTTCTGGTCTGAAACAAGATTATGCTTGCCATGCTATTTGGCCCTTTTCTTTGTATTCTTGTCAAATCCAAGAAGATGATAATAGGAAACATGTAGACATAATAATCACAATTTAACCCCACAATCGCATCAATTTAGTGCACTTAATTTGATAATACCGATTAACACAAACACGTGTCAAAAGTTTTGCAAAATTATTTACGTGTTGACTTGCTCTCTTTGTTTGTTATAATCACTCTATTTATTTTAATTTTTTTTTATCGATTTTACACTTCTTAAACCGATCGATGATAGTTCCCATCTTGTCTGCAGTCATCCTGGCCATTTGCGACAATGGACAAATTGTCTAAAAAAACAGTTTATCGATATTTCATGTTCTTTTAAATCAATTGTGGAAATGCACTCGAACATTAAAATCCATGGTGCAGAATTGGTTGGTGTAATAGTCATCCTGGCCATTTGCGACAATGGACAAATTGTCTAAAAAAACAGTTTATCGATCTTTCATGTTCTTTTAAATCAATTGTGGAAATGCTCTCGAACATTGAAATCCATAGTGCAGAATTGGTTGATTACACTAGCCTAAATAATAGTATGGGCATTACCATGGTGAACATGGCATTATGACATATTCAACTAAAATATATTTGGCATTCAAAAGAAAAAAAATATATATATATATATATATATATATATATATATATATACACACACACACACACACACACACACACACACACACACACACACAAGAACCAATGTAAGTTTGATCGTTCATATAACTTCTAGTGAGAACCTATCAAATGCATTTTTGCCTAGTAACCCTTGTTTTTGTTGTTAGCATCCAATGAGGAACGAACTCGACACAAATTTATTATGGGTGGTCGTTTAATCGGTGTTGAATTGAAATGTGTATAAATGATTCAGAACTTATTGCAACAGCAATTAACAAGTTAATCCCAACCTTTAAAAAGAAGGAAACGGATCTCCATGTTTCATTCTAATAGCATAACAACGACACAAATTGTTCTAATCTTCATTAAAATGTGACGTGGTTCTAATAAAAGTATTACTCTTCCAATTTTTTGAATAGCAACTCAAGCTCAAAATAAAATATAGTTTCATAAAGCTTAAAATGTGAGGATCACGAAACAATTAATAGAGATTCAGACTGATTTCTATTATTATAACGGAATGTGTAACTATAACTATAATAAGAATCTACTAGATGAATCTGAGCCAGCTCTAATCGAAAAGTCATCATAAATGTTGGGCAAATGAAAGACAGCTGTAAATTTCCTATCTATAATAACACAAATATATAAGAGTAATCTTTATATATTATTAGTAGATCATCATGTGGCTTTATGTGACGGTGAATTCTTTTATTCATTATAAGTTGTGATACATTTTAATACATTAAACAATAAATCAAATGTCATACTATAATCTAAATTGGTGACGATCTCTACTAATGATATACAATATTATTCAATAAATAATCAAACACTAAGTAGTGGGACCCAAATTAACTAAGGGGAAATAAGAAACCTTAATTTAATGAGTAAATAGAAAAAGCTAATGATGGTCAGCTTTATTCACAACCACCGCTAGATTACCAACCTTAATCACATGAAGATTCAAGGTTTTAAGCTAAATTACAAAGCAAAACCATGTGATCCTATCCATTAATCAAATTATGAAGATAACGTTTAACGCAATTTGATGAATGAATTAATGGTGGATGCGTTTCGTTTCTAACAATAATGAAGAGCCGTTGTGTTCAATAAATAAATTGACCTTTTCATTTAATTCAATTTGTATCATTAAAAGGGTATTTAGGTCTTTTACATTTTATCCATTTTTGTAGTTCTAATAACTTAATAAGGGTATTAATGTCTTTTACAACAAAAAAGGCCTTTAAGACTTATTTGTCGAAAGTTGGGCTATTCCATTGTATTGGGTGTTTGACAAGGCTATTTAGCCAAATTCCCCTTTTTTTGGCCATAGCCAATTGGCAATTGACAACATGGCAATTGACAACATAACTCTTTTCTAGTGCGGGGAAGAGAACATGACCGTGTATTGATACCTTTCAATCAAAGACAAAGGCTAAAAAATTTCGTTCGCACAAGGTATATTTTAAATTAAATAAATATTAAATGGCAAGTTCAAGAGTTAGAGATGACTATTTGAAATGAATTTAATAATTTTATTCTTTATCTTTTAGTTCTCATGACGTCACCTTCTTCACTTATCAAGGTAAGTTCTTCGTACTATTTTGAAGTATTCACGACACATTTCACCAGGCATTTTTAATTGAAAACTGTTAATGGTGAATTTAAAATAATAAGCTAAAGATGTCTGACTGTCTACTATAATTAATATAATAATCTGATTTTTATCTTTTAATCGATATTACCTATTTCAACTTATTTTTAGATTATATTTTTCACTCATTGAAGTAGGTTATTGGTATCATTTAGAAGTATCCATGGCAAATTTCAGTAACAAGATTTTAGGATTACAAAATTATTAAACGGAAAATTCAAAATAATAAATCAAAGATGACTACTAGAAATATATTTAATAATCGATTTTTCACTTTTAATTTCTATTTTGGCGTCACCTCTTTCGACTTATTTTCGTGCTATGTTTCTTCACTCGTCGATGTGTAGGTTCCCTGGCATCGTTTCAAAGCATTCATGGCAAACTTGCAACACATCTTTCGGATTGAAAACACGTTAAATGATAAGTTCAAAATAGTAAGCCAAAAATGACTACTAGAATTGGATATAATACCTTTTATTTCATTTTGTATTTAAATGTCAATTTAATTAAAATTCTACTTGATGACAATTTGATTCGTTTAACTTGTAATTAAATATAAAAATATAAATAAAATTTGAGATGTTGCAACAATTTCTAAGTAATTTTTAATAAAAAAAAAATAAAAAGAGTAAAGGTAAATAAATAAATGGGACAATAAATAGAGATTTTTCTATACCCGCCCGCCACGCCACCCCACCCCACCCCACCCCTCCTCCTTTATCTCGCCTCCGCCACCGCCTCGACCCCTACCCCACTTTTCAAAAATCTCCGACGGGTGATGATGGTGACCGCCCGACCCCAACCCACTCCGCCGCTGCTCCCGCCCGCCCGCCCGCCCGCCCGCCTACCGCCATCCCTAACCGTAAATTACAACGCGTTTACCAAAAAAATCTACAAAATCGGGGGTGATCCCTATTCGATTGGGATGTGGCACTTGTTCATTGAATGAATTGTCCACATAAATAAACAATTCATCCAATAGACAAGTGCTACATTAGATATGTGCAAGATAACATTTTTCCTAGAGTAAGAGATTACTCCTAATCGGGTCGATCTCCTGTCCCTTGCGTAGGTATTTGGCCCACTGGCCGAGGTGTCAAGGTGGGAGCATTTTCCATCATAAATCAGTGGGGAGATTACTCCTAATACAACACCTTCAAAAAGTAGAAACCTAAACTTCAAACAAGTTATTGTTCAAAACAATTTTTCCAAATCTTATCTCACTAGTATTACAGTGATTCACTCAGAGCTTTAGTATCATTCCATAAATGGAGAAGAAAAGAGAAATGATTAGAAATGTAGAGAAAGAGAGAGAAAGATGCACAACTTTTCTGTGTTAGAGACAAAATGTGAAAGATGAGACTTGAGAGATATACAAAACTGACCCCCTCAGTGGTATAAAGAAATCATCAACAGACAACTCTTCATCCAACGACGTGTTTCTTGCCACCTGTCATATAAGATGCTCCCCCTTCACCTAAGTTGTTTTCTAAAGAACACGTTTTAAAAAAAAAAATGAATCAAAAGTAACAACTTCAACACTAAAATTTACGAGAAAAATGAAAGCACGGCATATTTGATATGCTGAATAAGAAAAGACAAAATGTGTATATTTCATGTCTCATTTTTATTGTAATTGATGTGTGTGATACTATTTTATTAAGATACATTCATATATGATATTGATATATTAAGATATATTTATCTATGATATTGTTTTGTTAAAATACTGTTTTAGTATAATAGTGTTAAGACATGAAAAACTAAATATTGCTATTTTAAACTAAAGAGACAACTTTAAACGACTAAAATCCATCGTCGTAGAAGCGACTGGTCTTGACGGGCTCATCGAGACGATTCTGAAAACATATTATACTATAAATTATGAGCACATATGCGATTTCTATGTCTATTTCTGTTATGATACTATTTTCTGTGATACTGTTTTTTATAATACAATATCAAACAACACACATGACTAATAATACAATAATTATCTAATGTCCAGACTAACAACACACATCAAAAAATTTCATAAATTTCATCCCTATAGAAATTCAAGTCGCTATTTACAAAGAACAAATCCTGGTCACAACCAATATACCTCCTAAACATTCGCTTATATGTTCATCCTATCACAAACAATACATTTATACACTACAATCACCAACTCGTCGCCACCTCCAAATCACTAGGTAGTTTACCCTTCCACATCCCGAAATCTTATCCACGTAAAAGCACATTTCACTCAAGACACGAAACACATGTTCAAGATTTGGTGATGTTCTCACATTTTGTTCAAATGGCAACGTCGTGACCACCACTTTTTAAGAGAGACAAAACATCTTCTTTCCGAGAAAAAAGAGAACTAACTACACTATCTCACGAGGATGAAGGACTACCAAAGATTCGTGAGAATTAACAATTGGAATAGCTAGTGGCGGATAAACATTTTTAAAATCTTCCCGAATTCACAACCACGTACATGCATACTCATTATCATGGTACCATTGCTCCACCTCCGCCGTCACCGGAATTGAAGTTAGAATTTTCGACTACAAGCCCAATAATCCACCTTCGTGGTGGAGGAGGTTTGTGGAGGTAAAAGAAGGCGTCGATGAAAAATATAGATCACAAGGTATTTTGGAGATTAATTTGAAATATTGCTGAATAGTATGACTTAATCACAATTTTGAAAAATATTTTGACCTAATTTGAAACAAGTCACCTACAGGTGATTTATAGGCAATTTTTTCAAAATTAAATAAGTTAGTCCAATAAATTTAATATTGCATTTTACTCTGCTCACTCTGTAAATGTGTAAGTAATTAGAATTAATTTATTTCTAATTATAAAAAATAAAAAAAGACTCGATTCGATTTAAGCGATTTTTAAACGTTAAAACTTAAACCAAACCATTTTCGAATAGTTCGATTTGATTCAAAATTGAAACATTGATGGGTCTACGACCCGAACCAACAGATATAATTAGGTTCGCGGTTTGACCTTTTTTTTTTTTTTATTGTAGCCCTACTATGCACAAAATCAAAAGAAAAATCATGGTCTCCGCCTTGAATTCTCCGAACTCGCCTACTGAATAATTTTATTTTATTTTATTTTTATATAAAAAAAAAAATTAATATTAAAAATTAATTAATTAATTAAACAAACAATAAATGAAGATTTTCTATACTCGCCTTCCTCCCCAGCAAGCATGCCTTGATCCTCGTCCAACTTTTCAAAAATCTCCGATAGAACGGGAATGGTAATGACCGCTCCAACCCCACCTCGTTGCCATCCCTAACCAGAAATTACAATGATTAGACCAAAGGGTATACAAAACCTTCAAAAAGTAGAAACCTAAACTTCGAACAAGTTATTATTCAAAACAATTTTTCCAAATCTCATATCACTAGTTAATTAGTGATTCACTCAGAGCTTTAGTATCATTCCATAAATGGAGAAGAAAAGAGAAAATGATTAGAAATGTAGAGAAAGAGAGAAAAGATGCGCTAACTTTTTGAAATGTGAAGGATGAGAGATGATACAAAATTGACCCCTCGGTACATATAATGAATTCAATTAGAGGTGTTAAGATGGGTGGACCAACCAGGACCACATCGCCCGCAGAACCGCAGTAATCGAACGGACTATTCACGGGCCGGATAACGCTGAACCACCGATCCGAGCAGTTCAACGTCAAACGGGCCAATGGTTAACCGTTGGCCCATTTAATATTAAAAAAATTAAAAAAAAAATATTTGTACTTTAGCTATATTGATGTACATTCTATTTAAATTCACAAAGTTAAAAATAATTGAATGTAAAATAAGATATAAATTACATGTAAACATTGTTATAAATAACATATGCGTATTTATTATTGTTATTTATTTTTATTTTAATAATTTAACACATTTTTGCTATAAATTTAAACATTTTTTTGGAAGTAAATAAGTTAGTAATTTCGAAAAAAATTAATTTTTTATTCATACGGGTAGAACCGGGCCAAATTGCAGCCCACATGGGCTCGACCTAGATAGGTCGACGGGTGAACTGAGTTCGTATTCAATTTTCGTTTTCGTGAGCTAGGTTGACCCGGCCCGTAACTCGTAGCAGCACGGACTTTTTCTAATGTGGGTCGTCACCGAGCTTCATCGAAAACGGGACCTGGATTGACACCTCTAAAATCAACAGACAACTCTTCATCCAACGACGAGCTTCTTGCCACCTGTCATATAAGATGTTTCCCCATTTAAAAAAATGAATAAAATAAAGTAACAACTTCAACACTAAAATTTACGAAGAAAAATGAAAGCACGGCATATTTGATATGCTGAATAAGAAAAGACAAGATGTATATATTTTATGTCTCATTTTTATTGTATTTAACAATGTTTTAAAAAGTGTAAAATGTGACTAGGCGTAGAGATCGAATTTTAAGATTTTTGTATCTAGGAGAAGCTTAAGTGAGAACGAATTGTGAAGCGTGCATATGCAAAGTTTTGATGAATTTTTTAGAATAGTGGTATTTAATTAACATAACCACTAAACAATTATTATATTTAACGGTAATATATATTGGATTATTACACTAGAAAAAGGTGATACTAACTAGTAACTACAAGTAATCATGTCATTAATCACCATTATTAGTGGTTAATCACGTCATTTCTGGTCTGAAACAAGATTATGCTTGCCATGCTATTTGGCCCTTTTCTTTGTATTCTTGTCAAATCCAAGAAGATGATTATAGGAAACATGTAGACATAATAATCACAATTTAACCCCACAATCGCATCAATTTAGTGCACTTAATTTGATAATACCTATTAACACTAACACGTGTCAAAAAGTTTTGCAAAATTATTTACGTGTTGACTTGCTCTCTTTGTTGTGTTATAATCGCTCTAAAATCAAAGCTATTATTATTTTACTTTTTGATAGTTTTATTTTATCGATTTTTTGGACAAATTGTCTAAAAAGCAGTTTTATCGATATTTCGATAAATCAAGTTCGAACCATCTTGTCGTAATTGGTTGGTGTAATAGTCATCACGGCCATTTGCGACAATGGACAAATTGTCTAAAAAAAAGCAGTTTATCGATCTTTCATGTTCTTTTAAATCAATTGTAGAAATGCACTCGAACATTGAAATCCATAGTGCAGAATTGGTTGATTACACTAGCCTAAATAATAGTATGGGCATTACCATGGTGAACATGGCATTATAGACATTACCATGGTGAATACGGCATTATGACATATTCAACTAAAATATATATATATATTCAAGAGAACAAAAAAAACACATATATATATATATACACACACACAAGAACCAAGGTAAGTTTGATCGTTCATATAACTTCTAGTGAAAACCTATCAAATGCATTTTTGCCAGTAACCCTTGTTTTTTTGTTGTTAGCATCCAATGAGGAACGAACTCGATACAAATTTATTAAGGATGGTCGTTTAATCGGTGTTGAATTGAAATGTGTATAAATGATTCATAACTTATTGCAACAGCAATTAACAAGTTAATCCCAACCTTTAAAAAGAAGGAAACGGATCTCCATGTTTCATTCTAATAGCATAACAACGACACAAATTGTTCTAATCTTCATTAACATGTGACGTGGTTCTAATAAAAGTATTACTCTTCCAATTTTTTGAATAGCAACTCAAGTTCAAAATAAAATATAGTTTAATAAAGCTTAAAATGTGAGGATCACGAAACAATTAATAGAGATTTAGACTGATTTCTATTATTATAACGGAATGTGTAACTATAATAAGAATCTACTAGATGAATCTGAGCCAGCTCTAATCGAAAAGTCATCATAAATGTTGGGCAAATGAAAGACAGCTGTAAATTTCCTATCTATAATAACACAAATATATAAGAGTAATGCTATATATTATTAGTAGAGATCATCACCAGTTTATGTGACAGTGAATTCTTTTATTCATTATAAGTTGTGATACATTTTAATACATTAGACAATAAATCAAATGTCATACTATAATCTAAATTGGTGACGATCTCTACTAATGATATACAATATTATTCAATAAATAATCAAACACTAAGTAGTGGGACCCAAATTAACTAAGGGGGAAATAAGAAACCTTAATTTAATGAGTAAATAGAAAAAGCTAATGATGGTCAGCTTTATTCACAACCACCGCTAGATTACCAACCTTAATCACATGAAGATTCAAGGTTTTAAGCTAAATTACAAAGCAAAACCATGTGATCCTATCCATTAATCAAATTATTATAACAAATTTAAAGCTTGTGGTCCTTCCCTTCCATCAGGGCTTTGTCCGGATGTCATTGTTTGTCAACCATGTGTGTGTGGGAAAATTGCATTATTGGTCCATAACTTTTAAAAAGGAACAGGTTCATCTATGACTTTTCATTATAATTTCACAACCAGTTTCCAACAACGAACATCATCTAAATTCATCAACTTGTTACATGACCCTCATTAAAATATGCATTGCATAACATTATGGACATCAATTGAAATTGGGGAACAAAACTTGGTTTTATAAAGTTGAACAATCAAGCTCTTCCTCTTATTGAAAATAAAATTACGTATTTTAAGTGAGACGAGATTCAAAGTGTAAGGTAAATCAGTTGAGCTACAAGCTTTGTAGGGTCTACAATAAGCTAGTTCATGCCTTTGTTTATTTCCTTATAATGTCAGTGAAAGATTGTAAATTAAGAACACTAATGACAAAATTACTTTGTTGGGTCAACACTACAGATGAAAGACAAAAGCTGGGGAGCGAATACAATTAGATACAATACCCAAGTAGTCATATTTGTTTAAAAAAAAAAAAGAAAAAGATACTAGCAAGAATGAAAGTTCGCAAAAATGAAACTCAAAGAAATTAAGACACTAACTTGCTATTTTTAAATGTTGAAAGACAAACTTACCAATGGTGTAATAGATAGATGACAAATAGTGCAATTGTGTGTGTGTTTGTGTTTGTGTGAGTGTATATACATATAGAGAGGAAACCCACAAAAGTAAAGACAAAGAAGAGTGCCATAGAGCCAACGGCCAACCTGGCCTATGGCTATACTACAGTCTACAGTGTACAGATATCCGATCGTTTGTGCCTAGCAATATGTCAGACGTAATTGAGGTTAAAGGGTGGTGGTGTATACTTTTGTTTAGGCTACCTACAATAAAGCCAAAGGTAGATGGTAACAGGACATGGATCCAATGCCTTCTTAAAATTGCCCAAATATTGAAAACAACTACTTAGCACATACGACATCACCCATGTGACACAACCAAGCATGCGCCGTTTATATTCTGTCCACTGTCCACTCCTTTTAATTAATATAAACATTCTTAATTAATAATTTAATATGGATCTATATATGTTTCTTTTTTATATGTTTTGGGCAAATTAAAAGACCCAGACGAGCTTTACTTCAATACATACCATGCACCCTGCTAATGTAGGAAAAACCTTAAATTAGTTTTCTGTATTAAAGTAAAGCAGTTTGTATATATATATATATATATTAATTAATAGGGACCAATCAACTTTAATTAGTGACATTGTAATTGACAATTGTCGAGGTGGTGGATAGTGGTCCTGTGTTGTTTTCTTTGAAAAATGAAAATAAATTATTCGAACGAGGGTTTGGACAGGAGACAACAAGTCAACGTCAGTAGCTGTAAGAAAAGGCTAGAAATCAGCCATTAAAACTCTCTCAATATATATATGAATCAAGTGAAGAGTCATGCATGGCTCTTCACACCTTCAAATATATTCTGGTGTTTCAAACTGGGTTTTATGAATTTATGTATGTTGGTTTGAGAGGTTGAAGCTGCCAGCGTGATCTGGTAAGAAACAAGTCAATTCAAAAATCAAATCAATCCTCCACCGTTGGTACGCCATGATATTTAAGGTTTTTTTGGGTTCTTGATTTTCTTGGATTTGGGTTCAATCAGATCAGGTCATCTAGCAGCTTCAATCACTCACCAACAATACCCTAAATTAATTTCTTTGCACTCAACTTCTGATCATGGATTAGTCCCTTCCCTTGCATTTCTTGACTTCATCAACACAGGTAATTTTTCTTGTTTATTCTTTAAATTCTACTTATATTCAATTAAATCATGTATATGATTTTCATTAACAATTTTCTTGTTTGTTCTTTGTTCAATTAATTTAGATCTTTTGTTCAATTAATTTAGATCTTTCTTTCATATTTTTTCTGTGTGTATTAATATATATAGCCCACCTTTTTCAAGCTGAAGAAATCAAGATCAATATATAAAATGTCTGCAAGTTTTCGAAACACAAGAAAGGCATGCTATTAGTCAATTTAATTTACAATTACATGAGAGACAGGGAAAGTTTATGTATGTTAATCCAACTTGACCTCATAAATATATACTGGGGGTGTAAATTCTGTCATCTTAACAATATGATATCTATGGGCTTAATATCCATCAGTTAATCTCACATTTTACTGCAAGATTTCAGTAAAATTATGCTTCTCACTGTGCTTCAAGCTTAACCAAACGCATTGCATTTTTTATTGTAAATCTATCGGTCAGGTTTTGCATGAAAGAAGATTTTTTTTTTAAAAAAAGAGTTCATGCTATTCTTTATCAAACATTTCATCGCCCAGCTCGAACTAAACAAAACAAAATGTTAGCAAACTTACGGTTAACGCCGTCGATCCCCAATTGTGTCAGGGATGTCCAGGCGAAAGTACCGATGCAAATGTGGTATGGATATAAATAAAGGAATTAAGCTAGCAGCACATCAGAAAGAGGAAAAAAAATGAATCTTTTCCAATGACATGAATTTCTTTGGTATCTTACTGAACAAAAAGGGTGATATTGTTTGATTAAGAATTTAGATTTTCGAGAAGTATCATCATTATTTAATAAGAAGAGTTTTCATTTTTTTCAAATGAACAATTTGAAGGCCTATTGATTTTAACATCTCATCGTTCGACCTTTCAATTCATAGATGTAGAGCTTGAACCTATGAATGGGAATAACAGTACTCATTGTTGAACATTATCTCTTGTAATTATTATTGCACATGGATGCATTTAATTAAATACCCTTAATTATAAGTAATTTGCTGTTAGTATATATGTCATTTCATGTTGATTGGAATTGCATGGATAGTCTCTGAGGTGTCCAATTCTAATTTATACTTATATTTTTTACATCATTAATTTATGGCATTTCATATGAATAATTTAAGTGTCTCTATCTGTTCATCCTCAACAATTGAACAAAAACCCATGTTGAAATATTCTTCTTTTATTATGTGTTTGTTGATTTTGAGGTCAGTAATTCAATAATTACCTTATTGCTTTCAAGAAATTCTAACTAAATCATCATTTTTAGGATGGGAATATAGTATTCCTAATGTCAATTTAATTAGGTGTATCCCCATTTTCTTAGGCTTTGACAAATTAGGGGTGTAATTTTCTTCTTGTTGATTAATTGTGGTATGATATTCATGATGATGGTCAAATATAGCATCTAACTGGTGACCAAATTCTACAACTGATTATCTTTAAATTTTTTGAGAAACAGGAGAAATTTAACTCTTGATTTACTTTCATTTTTATATTTTCGATTAAATTTCTTGACTCGTTCAAGTTCATGTATATATAGTGAAATATTTGAGTAATCGTATTTGAATAAAGAAGAATTTGTGTAAACTTTCCAACCAACTAGGGTGGAGAATTATGCGTTTCATTGAATTCTTGATATACTATCATATTTGCATGTTCAATTAAATTTCTCGACTCTTAGATAGTGAAATATTTTTTTAAACTAGTATACCGCTTTTCTTTGCGGTAGAAAATCCGACCGTAGATGATTTTAATGGATTGAGGAGTTGATAAGAATGAGAGAGAAAGAGAAAATTTTATTTGAGGGGAGTTTGATTTTGATGAATATGGAGAAGAATATGGAAAAATTGAGGAATTGAGAGAAATAGATATGAGTTTTGGTTTGAGATGATGAAGACGTAATGACGACAAGAAGTATTTTTTTTGTTTGTAGAGGAGTAAACCTCCCTACGGTCGGTGATAATAATAAAAAGGGTATGCATATTGATATTGCATAGTAGCCAAAAGCCATTGAAGTCAAGCAGTGGATAATCTTCCTTTGAAATCTGGTTACATGGTTACTTTTTCAATAGTATAAGATGGGCAGAGTTTGACGTAGTCAATGCTTATGAACGCTCCAATATGAATCAGCTCGTGATTTTTGCTGTAAAAATCGTTAGCATACTGTTTGATAAATTGATTTTGACAGGATAGAAAAAGATACATTATTCCCCAAATTTTGACACATATCTTTGGATTTTTAATCCTATTCAATTTTGTCTAGTCGAACATGTACAATAGTTATTATAATTTCCATTTGGTTTAGCATCTGTGTTTGTAGTCGAGGACGTGAATGTGCAATTACATTTGTGAAAACTATCTACTTTATCGCTATAACTAAACAAATGTATGTTTATAAAAGAGTAAAGATTTTATTAAGAATTTCTTTTTGTGTTTAAGAATATGTAAGCAATACATGTAAAATCTAAATGAATACTTATTTAACAATCTAAAATTTTAACTAAGTTTAAGATATGAGTTCAAGTTTGACCGTCATCTATTTATTAAAAAATTGTGCACGTATCAAACTTTTGATGAACGATAAAACCTATATGTATATAAAAAGTCATGTTGAAGTCACAATTTAAATGTTAACGTGGTGCAATATGCAGATTCTACATAGAATAATTTTAGGTTTATTACCCCTCGATCCACAGGCACAAATACCAAGACATAATTAAAAAGGCTAATCATATAAATAATGTTGTCATATAACATGGCATGTCCGCTTGTGAACATGTGCATCCCAATTTTCGTAGAAAAATCTTCATTTTCTGAATCATCAAATCATTTGATTAAATGTAACACAGACTAGTTATTTATTAATTTGAATAATTAAAGAGTGGTTCCACGTAGTGTCGACAATTAAGTAGTTAAAGAAGCTTGTCAAATGACAAATCATGTCTTAACTAGAAACAAACTACCACATGGATATTGATTAATTTCATAATCAAATTTTGCAACTTTTTCCCAACACGGGAGACTGATTCGGCTAAGCTACCAAATGTTACTTAATCAATCGTTTTCTTATAATCAAATCACTCAATTATCTTTTTAACATTGTTAATAATCTTATTAACGTCTAATATTGTATTTTATCACTACTTGTAGAATGACACGTTATGTATATTATCGAGAGAAAAAAAACTCTTTTAAAAGGACTTTTCAGCTTAATATAAAACATTCTCAGTGGTGTGACACTAACACAACTAAAGTCGCATTTGTGGAAAATGCAACTCTAGTGCAAAAGGAGCCGAACCTTGTCAACAATCCACAGTGTTGTTGTTGTTCCGATTTTTGAGATGATTGATGTTTAATAAAAAATTACTGTTGAGATACGAGTTTTCAGCAATCAGCATATAGATTTGATTGTTTAATGATGTCTGTGAGCAATGTCTTCGGCAAAGAGAGACAATTGCTTAAATTTCAATAGGGAAGAACAAAGAGCAAGATACATAAAATGCCTACCGGTTGGCTAAAATGTTAAGCTTCAATACTACGTCCCCAGGCACACCGTACTCGTTAACATAAATATTTCACCAGAATGCAGCTGAAGAAAGATCTCTGAGTTACACCAGGTCCTCATCGGCCTGAACGGATTCCAGATCTTCGACATTGACTGGTTGGTGCAGCTGCATTCATAACTGGAATCATTAAAAATGGGGTGCCAAGAGGCTATTAACCTTCATCGTGAACTAATAATATTGAGTTTAATCACATCTTAATTATCATAGTAGAATGAAATTGAGAAACTCGTGAAGATATAAATCAAGCATTCGAAATTTTAATCATCCTATCTTATGGAATTGATAGCATGTGCATAGCTACTGAGCACTAGCTAATACCCGTATGAACCTACTTGATGGGGGACATACCAGAGATGCTTAAAAGTTACTTTTCTACAGTTAAGATGTACTTTCTAGAAAAGTAAGTTTTATTAGTAAAAAAGTAACTTTGAAGTCATGTTTGCAGTAATTGTCTGATTTACTTTTAAGCACATCAAGCATGCCCTTAGTGTTATTTTGGTATAAAACACAAGAACTTCCTGGAAGTCGCCCATCATAGTTTTATTCTCCCCCAAGCAGTGGCGGGGCCAAACTTTTGAAGTTAGGGGGTCCCAAATAAGAGTGGGTTGGGAAGGGCTCTCAGGGGTTCCCCCGAAATTTTTTTTTTCTTCAAACTACAATTACTGAACTTATTCTTATGACAATCTAATATTTTTTCATAAGTCATAGTATTTAAAAAAAATTACAAGAAGTCATTGCACAAAAATAGAATCTATATCTATTTTATCTAAAATTAAGCTATGTAGTTGATACACACAAATTTAAACCCTTTTAATAGTGTTATATATAATTATTATTTGAACACGATATGTATTAACAAGCAAATGCCTTTATTAATTTTGTATTATCATTTGAGAAATGTGTCAATCATTTATAATTTTATATTATTAATTTTATTAGGCCAATATATCCAATTGTCTTACATTAAGAGTCAGTTTGGTCTAATTTATGAACTAGTTTATTTGATAAAAAAATAGTTTATATTATCAAAAAATTTGCCTTAATAGCTTGATATTTTTTACTATTCTTTGTCAAATAAACTATTTCAATCAAATAAACTAATTTATAAACTATTCTAATTGATATTGGGTCAATGGATCGAATTGTCATCCATTAAATTTACATTTAGTAAAAGTTAAATTATATATTAAAAAATTAAAAAAAAAAAAAAAAACCACCCAAAAAGTTGGGGGGTCCAGGTCCCTCCTGGCCCCCCCCCAACTCCGCCCCTGGGCCCCAAGCATGCTCGACTACAGAGTTCTGAAAAGTTGTTTATGTACATGCTGACCTAATTTACAACTTGAAAAGACCTCTTAAAGAAGAAGGCCCGGCAGTCACAGATGCGAGAGTAATGAATCTGGACCTTTGATAATAATACCACACACTAGGTAAATGCGAAGTTTGGAGTTTATTATATATGCAATTTGTGCTCTTTGGGATGGCCCAAATTTGTGCACTTGTGCAGTTGCAAGTGCACTTAGCATTCCTCGCTGGGCTAAACAATTGTCCAAGCTAAATCACAAATTCGAAAGGTATGTTCAGGGAATGATAGGAACAGCAGATGACAATTAAACTAAGAGTAAATTCAAGAATGCAGTTGAAGGTTTTTTCACAAATTAAACCACGTTGATTCATTTCCTATCTGGATATCACTGTCAACAAAATAGAAGAGAAAAAAACTATATCATTCCAAACTAGTTGAACAAAACACAGAAAAATGGTCAATGCTAAGATTTCATGTTTATTCATTCAATCAAGAACTTGGACAAACGGGCTAGGCTACCAAAATAATAGTCTTGCTAGACAAATTGTGGTGTTAGCTCAGTGACGTGTAGGTCCAGCCCAACCCCTGAAACCTACTCAGGGCCAAATTTCACCAGCACTAATCAACTATCAAAACATTTAGGCTCCGCTCCTAGGAAAAGTATTGACGCCAGTAAAAAAGTCAATGTTTCAAGGAACTTATTGTCATAGTTCAAATAATTATTTCAGAGGACCAGTAATGCAAGTGCACACAAGTTTCTCAGAAGACATAAACAGGGACATTCACAAGGATGCCTGCTAAACAAGTTATATTCTTTAAAATTTAAGCATGCTGAGGTGACATCTTTGGATCCATCAAGTGTCTCATGACCGCATAAGTCAAAAAAGAACTTACTGCTTTTGATACAGCAAACCAATGAAAGGTGCGCAAGAATGCATCATCATTAGAGGGAAGGCTGTCATGATTCCATACTGTTACATTTTGGAACTTTGCATTCGCCTCCCAGCAATCTGGAGTTTCAGTGTTAGTTTTCTTTTCAGAACTTTTCTTCCCCAAGATGAAACCTGCGAAGCAGTGATGAGACTCTTAAAACGAAGAGAACATACCAATTTATGCATTATAGCACATATAAACGATAGAATTTGTCAATGCAAAAATACAATGATGCTGGGAAAGTACTTATCTCGTCTCTATATGCTACACCATTTTCATATGAAGGATCTCCCATCTTCT
Source organism: Forsythia suspensa (assembly GCA_023638005.1). NCBI lineage: Eukaryota > Viridiplantae > Streptophyta > Magnoliopsida > Lamiales > Oleaceae > Forsythia > Forsythia suspensa. Next base: position 9,855,663 of record CM042674.1, on the reverse strand, counting down.
TGAGAAGGCAAACAATTGCCTTTATTCACCATTTTGTCTTTTGTATTTTGTTTTGTCGAGTCTTTTTCACGCCATTTCATTTGATGACATTCTAGTTCAAAATTAGCTTTTAACATTTGTATTGTATTGTTGATAAACTACAACGAGGAGCGTGTTAGGTCTAGCTTAAAAGCCAAAATGGCAATAAACATCTATTTTCAGTAGTGTGACCCTAATGTTTGGCTTTGCTTTTCTACAAAGGAAGCCGTTTTTTCTTTTTGGTTAAGATCACTTGAAAAATGCCAAAAAGAAGTCATGTTTTGGCTTTTAAGCTTAAGCCCGTTCACTGTTCTAAAAAGCCTGTCTAGGCTTCACTTAGGCTCCGCCTAAGCGTGAAGTTTAGCTTCAACGCTTAACCACGCTTCATGCATCGCCCTCGCTTTACCTTTGTCTCGCTCTCCCCTAGGCCTTTTCTAAGCCTGAAAAGCTAGAAACTCGGCCTCGACACCTAGCCACGCTTTACGTTTTTTAGAACATTGGGCCCGTTAGGATTGATTCTATTTCTAGAGCCCAATTAGAAACTATTTTAACTGTTTAGTAAATTTATGAAAATTTGATTATAGTAGCAATAGTTTAAAATAACAGCTAAATACACCATACACCACCAAATATAAAATAATTTAAAAAATATTGTCTAACTTTTTTTATTCTAAAAAATAATGTTTTTTATTTTTTGTAACACTTGTTATATTTTTGTAACTTTTTTTTATATTTTTTTATTCTAAGAACAAATGTAACACATTGTAACCAAAATAACAAATGTAAGAAATGTAACAAAAAGTGTTATAAAAATTAAAAATAATATTTTTACAATAAAAAAAGTATGAGAGTATTTTAAAAAATATTTTATTTGTCATGGTTACGTTTGAAAACACCCTTAAAATAACTACAGTGATACATTGTGTTAGAAATAAATCATTTTATTTACCAAATGTAAAATCGATTCAATCCAAACATTAGGCAATTCTAAAACAAAAATTCACCAAACACCTGACCGATTCTTTCTTCGTCACGGTCAAAGCTGAATCTTAAAATCAAACAAATACTCCGTAGACATGCAAAAATACGAAACATACATATTCAAAATTTAAAAAAAAAAAAAAAAAAAAAAGAAGAAGAAGAAGTTGTAATCCTAGAAGCAATAGCTGTATCAAAATTGAGACTGCAAGGTTTTTCTGAGAGAGAGAGAGAGATAAGAGAATTACCAGAATAGCCGTCTGGAAGGGGAACAGTTGTGCCATGTAATTTCCTTCCTCTGAAGTATGTTTCCTCCAATGTTAACCCATCCACTTCCATTCCTACGCATCATTTTCACCATTAATTCATCAAATTCGAATCAAATACAACAAAGAAAACTACAAGAACCATTTTCGTGAGCCAGTGTTTGTGTGTCATACCAGAGGATTTGGGCTTGAAGTAGTCAGATACGGAGGTGGGACCGTTGTACTTGATGCAGCATGGTAGCTGATGGACTTTTCCCGTCAGGTCCGCCACAGCCTCGCCGTTCCGACTCAGATTGACGGTAGTCTGTGATCGTAAAAGTGGAGATCCTTCGTTTCCACCGTCCATCAATTGATGACAGTTCAATATTTTTCTTTATTATTTCCTTTGGTAGAGAGAGGAAATCTTATCGCTGATCCTTCAAGTTCCTCAACACAGTAAAGCCCTAATCTTAGCCACGTTATTTCGCGCGCTTTTTTTAGTTTATATCTTCTCAACTCCAATAATAATTAGTAATTTCATATAAATATACCTAATGATTTTTCATGAACTAACAATCATCCTCCAACAATTTTAGGCTGCTTTTGATTGGTTTCATGAAAAATGGTGGAAAATAAAAGCATTTTTCAAGTAAGGTGGAAAAAAATACTCACCAAAATGATGAGAAATATATTTTCTAAAAAAGTGGCAAAAAACATACTTTAATAAGTAGTTGTACCTTGAAAATCATTTTTATTTTCTATGTATAATTAAACAATTAAAGGTGGAAAATATTTTCCATGAATGTGATAACATTTTTCATAGAGATGATATTTTTCATAGAAAATATGCCAATCAAACACAATCTAATGTCGTTGAAGGGGACAACTTACAGGATTGTTGGTTTAGCAATTAGCATCGAATTAAGGGTTAAATACATTGCTGGTAACTGAACTTTTGGCAAACTTGCACTGAACTTCGATTTGGTACAGTAAGTGCAAATGTAGTCACTCCTTTAACATCCAAAAGTCAATTTAACATTTGTTGACCTAGACGTTAAAATCAGATGGGTGTAACCCCAAAAACCACAATTCTCAATCCTGACACGCCACACTTTCAAAACAACTGTTCTGACCAAATTTTCACCCTTCGAAATGAAATTGTGGAAAACACCAGTAAATAAATGCGTAAAATTCTCAATCAAGACGAAATCAGTTCAATTATATAAAGAAAACAACAGTTTTTGCCCACCACTATGTATTACATAAAAACTACTACAACCTGATAGTGATACAGAATGCCGTGCATATAAAAGTACTTCTCATTTAATTTAAAATGAAACGAGAAAAAGGTCAAAACTGGCAGGACAACCACTCATCCATCCTTGGATAGCTCGACATCTGCCGAACCATAAGCCGCATCCGCTGAAGAGGTGTCCATGTCATTAAGGCCCAATTCCTCATTTTGCTCCCATGACCTCTCGTATTCCTCAACTGAACATCATGCGGTACAACATCTTCATCAGTAAATTATACAAGATATGGCAACACAAAAATAATGTAGTGGAAATGGCAAAAGAAATATAAATGGTAAACAGCATTGAGAAATTGGAAGATGAGCAATCAAATAAGTTTCAATAAATTGAAGGAATTCCACAAATCCAATTTTCAAAGACAGCCATACCTCACAATCAAAAGTCTACAAGTGCTTTTGAGAGCCCCCAGATTTTAGATCTATGGCGCCGATTGAGATTTTAGGATGCTCACAACCAAAACTAGTGCAAGGTTGGTGTTAGTGTTACAGCAATTTTCGACCGCACTGCATAAATTTCAGGTTGATTTTGCACGTGACATCTGACGCTTTTGGGATGAAATTAGCAATTGGAAGTGTTACAGCATTTTTCGACCGCGCTGCATAAATTTCAGGTTGATTTTGCACGTGACATCTGACGCTTTTGGGATGAAATTAGCGATGTTGATGACCAACATGACATGATAATATGGCAAAGAAACTGGAGTTTGACAAATATTGGAAAAATGCAGAGAAGATGAACATGATATGTATGTTGCAGCTGTTTTGTCACAAGAATTTTATGTCTTATCTGTTTATGAACAGTATTGGAATACATTTATTATCAGAGGTTCTACCATTCAGACTGCATTTTCCCTGTGGATACCTTCGTCTACAAAGGTACCAACCCGCCAATTCATGGCAAGATTTACCTCTGAGAATAAATGTAACACAAGAAAGGTGGGCCCTATCAGGACTCTAAGTATATTTCTCCTACCACAAGTCGTACTCTTAACATCGACTCATTCGAGTTTTGAATCTCGTAAATTTTCGCAAATGGTACCGTTTGTTCAGAATTTTAGTGCAAATAATTTTCTGTAAGCAATTAAATAATATGGAATTTTTTCCACAATATTCCACTTGACCACAAAAGTCAAATCACGCCGTTCAAAAACACTAAACTATGATTTATGCGGGCTATATCCCCGAGAGCATAGACCCTACAAATAGTTAAAAAAATTCAACAAGCACTATCTCAAAGAACATTCATCATAGCCAGGGAAAAAGGAACTTACGTATTAACTGATTATCATCCTTGATATCATCAGTTGCAGGGGCAATAAAAGAGTTGGCCAGAGCATCATCAATTAGCAAAGTCCAAGGTTCTTCCAAGCTTTTGAGCTGCAGAAGATAAAAAACTTGCATGAATGGGGGGGAAGTTCAAGTGATGAAGTCTTTACATCTTCAACACAATAATAGTCTGTCCAAATAATTTCAAAGATAACTCCACAACAATAGACAATAGTGAAACCAAGTGGTACATCTCTAGTCAATAATGCATCATCCAAGACAACTAAAACCACAGGCAAAGTTCGAACTGGTTGGAGTGTCCTTATATTCAAATTCAAAGATAAGGTTCCAGTTCACTTCTCTCTTGATGAAACCGTATGGCCAAAAGTTGATAAGGGGCACCAACGTATTTCTCTAAGATGTTGACGACAGAACAACTGCCATAGAGGTGCAGAAGTAGTGCACTTTATGGGTAGTTGATTGAGAATTGCTTTACACCAATTCAAGAGTTAAACCACAATTGCAATCAAAATTGCCAACACAAACAGCATCTCAATCTGTTTCAAGCCTAGTTTTCATTCAACGAGTTGCCTACAAGTATATTCAGAATGGTGGGGCAGAGTTTCAAACCATGGAAAACATACAATCCTGAGAAGTGCAGAAACTAGTGCAAAATTATTTAATACATAGCAAGAGTGAAACTTTGCCTCAAGATTTTCAAATACCAACGCATTATCTAATTTTTTGCAGAACAAATCCACTGAAAGCTCAGGCCTTCATCGAATTGGGGGAGGCAAATCAAGCACTCCATGGGAGCAGGGCACAATGAGATGAGATTAGATATTTGAAGAAAAACTAAGGAGAGGATGCATTAATTTGGACAATGTCGGTCGTACATCACTGCCCAAACGAGGACATAATGCTAGACTCTTAAAGGATACCGAATGAACATGTGATCGAAGAGAGCAAAAAGTGACAGCATACGAGGAAAGATGTTCAGAGGTGAGCAAATAAATGAACTTAGGAGGATAACAAGTGTCGGTAGATCATCATGGGGAATGATACAATGGAGAGAAGAGAGTTTCCGTGAAATGAGGAAGATAACAGCATACACTTGAGACCAAGATGACTAGAAACCTGATAATTCCTTTTCCAAAGCATTCAAGCAAAACTGTTGTCTTGTTTCAGACATTACAATATCAGTGACACGTGCATTTATTTATTTCATGGTTTCAAATTCACTCTAGTATTTGACTTTACTCTAGTATTTGACTTTATGCCCCATCAGGCATCAGCTATGGTTACGTCCAAGTTCGTTTTTCCTTGACAAGAGAATACATGAACATGTAACAATACAGATATAATTCCCTCATAGAGGTGAATTCTTATCCAACTAATATCGTGCTGAACAGTACATTCGAATCAGTGATGCCAGCAGTCAAGTTCTGTGCATTTTTGAGTGCAACTGTTCAAGCAATGTAAAAATTAACAACCGAAAACAATATGGTGGAGTAAAGATCAGCAGTCTTGGCATGGCAAGGGTATAGAGTAGGAAACCAATTAGTTGTGCTGATACATACAAAGATACATTTAATGGCAAAACATGGGGAAGCAATGGCTTGAGCTGCATGGTTATGGTGAAAACAGGATTATATAGTTCACGAACCTTGTCAAGCCTTGCTCTAAACTCCTTCCACTTGCTCCTTCTGTTATCATCAAGACTATCACCAAAAGTAAACCCATGTACCCGCTCAAGACCTGCAATTTAAACATCAAAAACATGTTTTGAGATTGTTGATGCATCAATAAGTATCAACAATAGCACGTGGCAAAATTTCACTTATAAAGACCACCAATGTGCATGTATTTGCAGCACATATATAATCTCTCTCTCTCTCTCTCCCCGAGAGAAGAGTTTGGACGCCATTGAGCAACGCCTGCACTGTTGTGTCTCTAACTGAACCCCATCCCCTCCCCTGTTTCGCCCCTCCGCTTTTACCCTTTACTCATTTAGCACAAAAGGGGACAGTTAAGGCCTAAGGGGGAAGAAAATAATGAAGAAAATGGGCAAGAGAGATACTTACTTTCACTAATATTGGAAATCAAGCCTTCAACAGTTGTCACAAGTCCACCTAATGTGCCACTGGCCAATTCCAAATCGATCTCTGGGATTTTTACGCTAGCAGTATCTGACTATTATGAACAAGATCATTAATTAGAAAGTGATTGGAAGAGATACTAACGTCAAACAGTACACAGAAAGCAATAAATATTTGTACATCTTAATAGCGTTCTGCCTAATTTTAAGTTAAACAAGAAGTGTAAAAGCACTTTGGAGCACAACAAAACAAAAACATTAACAGAAATGTCAACAAGACCATTACACTATAATCACGTATTACAGGTATTCTAACAATTTCAAGCTAGAGCATGACTATAAACAACAAACTACTTCTCGAGGAAAGGGAAGAAATTGTGCAGCTCTATGCCATGTTTCTGCAAACTGCGAAGGATATCCAAATCTAATGCACTATTTTTTCAGCATGTCATTTTTGCGTTCCTTTTATTTTAAATTTTGGACTAAAGTAGGATGGCATACTGCAGTTGCATGCGGATTGTGCCCGTCTGGACAAGAAATTAATAAAATTCAAATAACATAGGAGAATTTCACATTCAAAATAGCAAAAGATGGCGGTCTGAAACAGTAACTCAAAAAACTAGCAAAGCTTAGCCAGACCAAATTGCATACCTTTATCACGTCTCGGTTAAGATCTTTTATGTTCTTCACGTGAACTTTGATTTTCTTTCCTTTCAGAGGAATACGCCCACCAGGCTTCACCTACAGAATAAACCACAAAATCATCAGTACAAAAGCATGGTAAAGTAACAATCAGTTCAGACCATAAATGATACCTACAGTAAATATACAAAGATACAAACCTCAGAATTGCGGTAACCACAAGCATCACAAGCGGATGCCATGACAACCACTTCTTGGAAGTATGGAATATCTGCCTGTGGTTAAGCTGACATATCTCATGGATGAATGTAAAGTTGAAACATCATGGTCGACTTTTCATCAACGACCAAAAAATAAATAAAATTTTGAGGCAATCCTTCAAAAGATCAAATTATATATCAAGAAGATGCAATCATTCATATGTTACTTTTCATAGTATCTTTACCCAAAAAAGGGAGTCAAAAACATATTTATGTAATAGACCTTTTACTCTCTCCTTCAAATGTCCTTCACATACATGAATGGCTCAAATTAAAAGGAAACGAAGAAAATACCTTGCTATTATTCAACTAAGTACAATGCAGGAAGTACCAAAAGACTTCTTTCAACTAAGTACAATGCGGCAAAGAGAGTAAATCACAGATATGTCCTTACCCCAGCTAGAGATAAGAGAGTAATTCACAATATTTCCCCATCTATTTCATTTATAATCACCAAGTGAACGGAGTCAAATTACTCATACGAACATTTATACCAATGGCCTCAGAAATTAATTTATGTGAATACGAGTCATATACATTGTACATCCTAAATTTAAATACAAGTGGCTGGCAGCTCATCTGCATTCGGTTCTGTAAAAGACATTAAAAAGGATACTTGTAACAAACATTCGGCACTCACACTTAGTAGCACAAGCTCCACAGGTTGATGGAAAAGTCATGACCTGTCCAGAAAAAGACATCATTAATCGACTTGAAACCAGTGCGCAAAAATAAGTCTGACTTTCAATCAGACAAAATATACCTCCTCTGGTGCAGAATATCGAAATAGAGCTTCAGCAATGTCTGCACTATTACCCTGAGCAATAGCTCGGCGACCGGCTCTTGCTCCAACAGAGCCATGTGGTTCTCTTTGCATTTGATAAGAAATATTCTTTGTCCCTTCTGATGTTTCAGCACTGGGTTCTCCCACAAGATACCCCAATGAAGCAACTTGCTCACGAGTTCGCTCATAGGCTTGAATGGTTAATAATGGATCCGGAGATGGAGCCAGCCTATTTAAGATCAGACAGTTCTTCTCAACAACATTTATTAAGTATAGCATACAAATATGAACGTGGGCAATAACATAATTTACAGCAAAAAATGATAAGAACTTCTCCCTGTTAAATAATTGTGCAGGATTTTTAATTTAAGTTTATGGATGACAGACAGCAGTTAAGAATATGGAACTCCAGTCTCCAAGTGACAAACTTGTAGGATTTCATCATAAAAATTTTATGTTTTAGATAAAGAAAAAGGTCTCTTACGGATTCTCAATGAAGCTGTTACCAGAAGGATCATCAAGAATGAAAGCAAATGGTGAATCTCCAGTGGCACAAGCTCTCAGTTTTATCAAGAACCGATCTATCGCTTCGGCTGTTTGGGGATCCACTTTCTGAGATATACAGAAGTTAGATCACTATAATAATAACTAGTAAGAAGATATCTTATATCCAAATGACAATGCAAACGAAATTGTACCTTCCGTTCTTCCTGAAGGGCATCCAATTCATCCGCAGCTCTTACCAATATCCCTTCAACCTAAAATTAGTAACAGAAAATAACTAAATGGGAGAAAAAAGGATTGGCAAGTAAAGACTTGGAATTTTTAGGACTGTTGCTTAACCAATATAAAGTGCATAGGAGCAATAATGACAAGATTTCACTTTAAGGGTGTGTTTGATTTTGATTAAAATCAGATTTTTTGAAAAGTTGATGAAATGTGTGGTTGAAAAGTTGTGGGTCCATGAAATGTGTGGTTAAAATTAATTGTTGACTTTGACTTTAGCTATTTAGCAAAATTTTAATTAAAAACAAACGAAGCCTAAAATAGATTAGTTCAGTAAGAAATATCAATTTAATACATGATTCAAATTTGCAACATAATCAATTCAAGATCCAATTCTGACATTACTAAAATCAATGCAAAATAATCAGTATGATGCCAAAGTGAAGAAAAGAAGCGTCAGGCTCGACTGTTAGTGTATTTCAAAAAACATTACAAGCGGAAAAAGATTTCTCTTTTAGCTTGCACCTTTAAAACAGCAAATAACATTTCCATGCCACCTTTCTTTAAGAAAAACCAAATGGTTTCTTATCTTGTCTTAGAAAAAGGTCAATGCGAAAGTTCTGCACCAATATTTAGCTGCATGCATGATCCCTTTCAACAAACCAGTGCAACTTCAGAAAATTTAACAATTAAGAAAAAAAATATCAACCGTGAGGACGTTATCAGGGATATACCGTTGACAAAGACCCACGCTGTGCCTCAGGAGGTATCTCAAAGTCCAGTTCAGGAATCTGCACAAGTAAACATTAAAAATGAGATAAAAAGTAAACCCAATGTGCATCACTGAGAAAAGCTGTAAGTAAAAGGTGCTGTCAGCTACTGTTCAGCAAGTACAAAGAGAAAATACCTTAATCGTGGCAGTTTCTGATTTCACCACTTGGCGATTAAGCACCTGAATTGAGAAACCAACCAGCTTAGCACACATAACAATGCACAAGTCCAGAAATATTGGGAAAATTGATCAGACTGCACAAACGAGGAACATCCGATTTTTGACACACTCACAAAAGCATGTGCAGAGAGAGAGAGAGAGAGACCGAAGAAGTGCAACTAAAAAATAAAAAAGAAATAACTGCAAAATTTCCTAAAGCGGCTTTCCCCTGGCAAAGATTAAAAAAAAAAAAAAAACATATATTATGACAACCTACGGCTAAAAGGTGCACTGGGGCCAAAAGAAATTGGTGGTGGCATTAAGTGCATTACTGGAAAACAAAAAGCAAGTTGGACCACGAGATCAGAAAGAGGGATCTAAAATATAAAAGCATAAAACTAGTTCAAAACCAGAAGTCATCATACATCCGGCTAAAGACTCGATTATAAAGCAAAGTGAGACTCAATCTTACGCAGAGAGTAAAAGTAAGATCTTTAATCAGAAAAACCAAGAAAGACATGAATGTCAAATAAAATTGGGAGGGAAAAGTAGAAAAATCTTAACCAAAAAGATTTAAGCTAAGAAGCATGTATCTTTAGGCTGCTAAACAGAGATGGAGTTTCTACATCTCACACTTTCCTTCAAATATTTATGCATATAACGTGCATATGCCATGATATCATATAATAGCTTAAAAGTTCGTGGAGTACAAATAATTGAACTCACAAAAACATCTTAGAACTAATTTCAAAGCAAAGTATTTTATTACAACATCTGATGGAGCTTGAAACTTCTCTCTTCACCTTTGGAAACTTCAGGAAAGCATTTTTACAAGACAACAAAATAATCAGTAGAAAAGTCTACCCCACAAAATCAGACTCCTCAGAACACAACCTTTTGATCACCTGCTGGAACTTGCAGGCGGTAATGGCAACCTCGAGGCTGTATTTCACCAGCAAATTGCACTTCATTATTCCTTCAGAGACCAGATAAAGAGAATAAGAGACTGTTTCAAAAGAATCAACTGATCCAAACTTAGTGCAGCGAAAGAAGTGATCAATTACCTCTCACCGCAATGTGGACATTCAAAGGCTGACAACAATATCTGCAACCAAATATAAAGATTTGAAATAACATTTTACATAAATCAAAAGAAAATCAATTTCTGTGAAAAATGGTATCTTGGATTTTGATCAATCCCAAAATCTTATCTTCAATACACTTATTCTAATTATTGTCCGACAAACAAATGATACTAATAAAGTTTTTGTAGAAAGTAGTTAGCTTCCAAAGCAAGGTGGTATATACCTTTCTAAAATGTGGAATTAGAGTTAACAGAAACCTCGTTATCCCCTGTTCAGTAAAAAAACAAAGTATATGTGAGAAACCGTGTATAAGTATTGGCACCGTTGATCTCATCTGGAGCAATCAAGGTGCAGTAAAGAAAATAAAAGAAAATTACCGAAATCCATTAAATCATTATGTCCCCAAAATAGGCCCTTTGTATTGGAATCACTCCAAAAAACTCAATTAATTATCATCAATGGTTTCAGGTTTCCCATATTTCAAACGGCAAGAGTATTGCCAAATTTCTCAATAATACACAAAATATTAGAACAATTGGCAATGATACGGAGTTTATAAGTAACATAACAACTCCAGTATCGCTGACAATGCACGACCAATTCATACGAAAAAGCTATCTTCTTTGCAAAGCAAGGTACAACCACTAATGCACACGGTACAATAATTGAAGAGGCATTGGTAACATAACAACTAAGCATCCCCGATACTGCACAACGAATTCATACAACTTTATATTGGATACAGAAGAAAGAAAACAATGAATTCATACAACTTTATAATGGATAAATAAGAAAGAAAAAAGACCTTTTTCGAGGCAAACCAAGGTACAACTACAATTACTAATGCATAAGGTACAGTAATTTGAGTAGCGTGCTTACGTTTTCGCCGCATCGCATGCAGAGGCTTTCGACCTCGTAGAGAGGAGCGTCAGAGTCTTCGGCGGAAACTGCTTCCACAACTGATCGCACGTCCACGATTTGGGGTTCCATTTTGATGGTTTATCCGCTCTAGGGTTTTGCTGTTATACAGACTACAGTGGTTAATAAAAATATGAATACCAGGAAGTTTCAAATACAAGGGAAAGGCAATGTAAACAGTAAACTCTGGAACTGATGTGAAGCTCCGAGAAGGGGCCCGTACTTATTTTTTGGGCAAATTGCACCTCGGGTCCCCAATTCTTCTACACATAATGTATTATTAATAACATAAGAACTATCAAGTAAGCCGTCTTAGCTCAGCCGGTAGAGCGCGTGGCTTTTAACCACGTGGTCGTGGGTTCGATTCCCACAGACGGCGTTTTCTCTTTTATTTGTATGTTTTCTTTACTCGAATCTAAACACTTGTTTGGTGCGTTTAAAAACTAGTTATAGGGTTTTTTTTTCCTTAACTTGTGGATCCTTTAGGCTTGGTTTGGTATTGATGTGCTTTTAAGAGAATCGATCACTGTTTGTCTTCTGCTGTGCTGTAGAAAGAATCAGTTGTAGGAAGAATTAGATAAGTGTTTGGTAAACTCTTGTTTCAAAATTGATTTATGTTTCAAAAACAACATTTTAGCGTTTGGTAAACAAAAGTGATTTATTGCTGTAACGGTATTAAATTACTAAAAAAGATATTTATAATAATGTTATTTTGTATTATTATTATTATCACGCGTGGTAAAACTCATTTTTTTTCCTAGTCAAATATTTTTTAGTGAGACACTGCATTCATTATTATTATTTTAAAATAAAAATAATAAAAACCTAATAAATTTTAAATTTTATAAAAATTACAAAATAAAAGTACAAGTCATATAGTGCAAAAATTAATTAAATTTATATTATTTTCTATGATCCAACTTGCATCAATTCGGGTTTCTCAAATAGGTATTAAATGAATTAGTTTAATTAATTAAGGGTGAAATGGGTATTTTAATAATATATAAATAAAAAATTTAAAAGCGAGAATCGAAAAATTTGCACTAACGCTTCCAAAATTTCTTTCACAGGGTGAGTCGATTCTTTTATAATCACTTTTAAAATTTTGCCAACGCTTTTAATCAACTTCGATTGTCAAACAATCAGAAGTTGGGTTTCAAAATCAATCACAAACGGGGCCTTAATCCATTTGAAAATTTGGATTGTTAATTGGAATAACAATATTGTCTATTTTTTTTTTTTTTTTTAAGTTTGTGGAGTCTCTAGGTTTCAAAAGGATAAAGTAGTTATTTTAACTAACAATCCAAATTTTGAAATGTATTGAGGACCTGATAAGTGTCGAATTACGCTTATTTGTAGTGTCAAAATTGGATAATTGTATTGCAATCTTGAATGAATGTTTACTTAATTGTGTGTTAATTTGATTGTTTTAGGTGGAAACTCGAGTTCCAATGAATTTGGAGAGAAACAAAGAAAAGATATTTAAAATGTGACTTTTACTTTAGTTTTTAACAAAATCAAAATTGAAAACAAATGAACTCTTAGAAGTCTGCAGATTTTGTCCCATTGGGCCAGGCCTGACATTAATTAACAAAAACTTCATATATACATGATCAAAATTTGATTAATTTAAAATTTTAATTTATTTTTTCATATCAATTACTAAAAGAGGTGGCAAGATGGGGGCCCAGAGATAGCCTTTAGGTCTTTATCAATTTGAAGACGGGTCACCCTGGTCGATGGCCGGGTCCAAAGTTGATTCAATAAAATTAGGTTAATTTGTCGGTGACAACTACTTAATCAGCCGGCTCGATAATTTTTTTTTTGCCAAGTCCCTACCCCACATTTCAAACACCCCACCGGCCGCCACATTTCACGGGAGGGAGGGAGGGAGGGGAGGGTGGGGTGTTTGAAGTGTGGGGTAGGGATTTGGACAAAAAAATTATCGGACCACCCCGGTTGACTAGTTTTATCTGACTAAATTGACCTAATTTTTATTTAATCAATTTTTATTGTGAGCCAGCCCAGACTGGCCCAAATTGCAGACCCGCTATCCGGGTCGGGTCCATTTTACCACCTCTAAGAATCGATATGAAAAATAAATTAAAATTTTAAATTGGTCAAATTTTGATCATAAGATAATTTTTGTTAATTAATAGACACCGGACAAAATCAGAGACTCTAAGAGTCTCGCTTATTTTCAATTTTGATTTTGTTAAAAAGTTAAAGTCAAAGTCAATAATTAATTTTAACCACGCATTTTATGGTCCCACAATTTTTCAATTACTTTTACTAAAATATCTCGATTTTAATCAAACACATTTTAAATATCATTTTGGTGAACAAAATTAAAAGTTTGGGATTTTGATTGATTCTTTTTATTATTTTAAGTGTAATCAGAAAAAATAAAAAGATTTAGAACTTATTTGTATTTTTGAAAAGGTTTGTGAGTTATTTTTAATTTATTTAAGTTAGGGGTAAAATTGTCAAAAATTTAGGGTCATATGTGTTAGATTAGAAGGTTATGGGACTTTTCAACACTTTCTAAAATATTGGGACTTTTGCTGCAAATTTTCTTTACAAAAGTCAGGGACCATTTGTGCAAATAAGCCTTTATAAATAAAAATGGCTTATTTGCACAAATGGTCTCGACTTTTGCAGATCGCGGGTTGAGGACCTATCTTTTTATTTTGGCGGTTTAGCCCTATTTCAAATGTTTTTGGCGTCAATGGTCCTTTTCATGATTTTCCATCCAAATCACCGTGAAATTTGACGGTAGAAATTTTTAATTTAAAAAGGCTTATTTGCACAAATGGTCCCTGACTTTTGTAAAGGAAAATTTGCAACAAAAGTCCCTAATCTTTTAGAAAGTGTTAAAAGTCCCATAACTTTTTAATCCTAACACATATGACCCCAAACTCTTTTGACAATTTTACTCCTAACTTAAATAAATTAAAACAACTCATAAATCTTTTCAAAATACAAATAAGTCCTAAATCTTTTTATTTTTTTGATTTACATTTAAAATAATAAAAGTATGTCATCAAGTCTCAAAATTTTTAATTTTGTTCAACAAAATGACATTTAAAATGTGTTTAATTAAAATCAGATTTTTAGTAAAAAGTTGTTGAAATGTGTGGTTGAAAAGTTGTGGGACCATAAAATGTGTGGTTAAAATTAATTGTTGACTTTGACTTTATTTTTAACGAAATCAAAATTGAAAAACAAATCCAGCTCTCTGTAGTCTCTACAGATTTTGTCTCAGTGGTCCATTAATTAACAAAAAAATTATACCCATGATCAAAATTTGACCATTTAAAATTTTAATTTATTTTTCATACCAATTTTAAAAAAAGGTGGTGGTGGATCAAGATTGTGAAGAAATTTTTTTTAATTATTATTTAGTAATTGGTAGAAATCGGCAGAAATGGGCTAGATGGATGGCCCAACCCGAAATTAGACGGTCATTTAAAAGATTGGATTGGGCTAATCCCGACCCAATTTTACATGGGTCGTTATTTCATTGGACCAAATTTTAACTTACATTTTTAACTTATTTTTCAAAATAATTACTTATAATTTTGTAAAAAAAACAAAACAAAACAAAATAAAAGCTCGCCTAGTTTTTATTTGATCAATTTTGAAGTGTTTGAAGTGCGGGCGGGGACTTGGGAAAAAAAAATTATCAAGCCGGTCTGATTTATTAGTTGACCGAACTAAATTGACCTAATTTTTATTTGATCAATTTTATCGGACCACCAAACCGGAGATCGCTATCTCAGGGCTAGCCCATCGAAATGGCCCATTTTGCCACCTCTAGTAATTGATATGAAAATAAATTAAAATTTTAAATTGGTAAAATTTTGATCATAGGTATAATTTTTTTTGTTAATTAATTCGACCACCAGACAAAATCTGTAGACTCTAAGACATTCATTTGTTTTCAATTTTGATTTTGCTAAAAGTTAAAGTCAAAATCAATAATTAATTTTAACAACACATTTTATGGTCCCACAACTTTTCAACTACACATTTCAACAACTTTTACTAAAAAAATTTGATTTTAATCAAACACATTTTAAATGTCATTTTGGTGAACAAAATTAAAATTTTGGGACTTGATGACACACTTTTATTATATTAAGTGTAAATCAGAAAAAATAAAAAGATTTAGGACTTATTTATATTTTTGAAAAGGTTTATGAGTTATTTTAATTTATTTAAGTTATGGGTAAAATTTTCAAAAATATTTGAGGTCATATGTGTTAGGATTAAAAAGTTATGGAACTTTTCAACACTTTTTGAAAGATTGGGACTTTTGTCAGTAAATTTTCCTTTACAAAAGTTAGGGACCATTTGTGCAAAGAAGCCCCTTTTAAATAAAAAATTTATACCAATAATTTTCACGGTGATATGGATGGAAAATCATGAAAAGGACCATTGACGCCAAAATATATTCAAATATGGGCTAAACCGCAAAAATAAAAAGATAGGTCCTCAACCCGCAGTAAGTGCAAAAGTCGGGACCATTTGTGCAAATAAGCCAATAAAAATTCTTCCACCACAAATTTCACTTAGATTTGGATGGAAATTGTTGAAATGACCATTTCGCCAAAAACATTTGAAATAGGGGTTAAACCGCCAAAATGAAAAGATGGGTCCTCAACCTCAAAGAAGTGTAAAAGTCGGGGACCATTTGTGCAAATAAGCCAAGAAAATATTGGCAAAGAAGAACTGAACATGCACGAAGATGGAGAAGTGGGGACCAACTCGTAAACATGATAAAGATGAAGGACTTGAGTGACAAATAAAAGGGGACCAAATTGAAATGAAAGAAGAAATTCAAGGATTAAATTGCAAACAACTGAAAGTGGAATGACCAAATTGCAATAAGAGGGGAGTAGTTAGCCACGGTCCAACCGCGGTTTGCATACCACGGCCCGCACATAGGAAAGTCCAATTTTTCCTAACCTAAACTAAGGGCGTTTTGGTCCTTTACAAATTAAATACAATTTGAAAAGTTTTGTAACTATATAAAGACCTAATCTAGGTCAAGAAAGGGTTGTTGATTTTTTGGAGAACACAAGAGAAGACGGAGAAAAGAATCTACAAGAAGACGAAGAATCACCAAGATCAAAAAAGATTGGAACGTGAAGATCAAGATTTCTTGGTGCAAGATAATCAACATCTTTTCATCTTTTCTTCGTAACCCTTGCTATGTATTCAAATATTTTATTGCTTTTCTCCCGAATCATGAGTAGCTAAATTTAATGTTTGGATGAACGATGTAGCCTAGTTTTAATTCTTTAATTTCGAATCTCAAGTTTTGGCCTATAAATTATTTAAGTATTTGATTTTACTTCTTCTCTTAATGCTTGGAATAATCGGCCATTATTTCATTGATCTCGTGGATTGTAAAATGAATCGGTAAGCAAATTATTAATCTAGACCACGTAGTAAAATCCTAAGAATTGATTAATTAATGTATGGGGAGGGATTGAACGCGTGCTTATGTAGAAAGGCAGAGATGAGTTGAATTTGGGCTTTGCCATTGGGGACAGGGGCCCAGCCATCCTAATAATTCTCTTTAATTTTTCTATAGTTAAATTAACAATGATCACCGTTTTGAAGTGACTTATGTGCCACAAGTTCATACGCTTCAAAACTTAATTTAATTAATTGCTTTCATATTTGTGAACTTAGCACTAAACATGCACCCTTAATTGTTAAAAACGCTAATTCGCTGAGCCGCCGATACATCTTGTTTCTTGGTGACACTGCTTTATTTGTGATACTATTTTTTTCATGAGCATCGTTAAACATACGATTTTGTACTACTTAATTGTAAACATTTTAAAATAATAATATTCTCTTGTTTTATTCTATACCGATTTACTTTTCACCTACCATTAAACACCTTATAAATTTATATCTATTTATCCAATGAGAATCTACGCTTTTAATTGAATCCTCAAACATATTCAAATTCAAGGAAGAATTAGAAACATTGTTTATAGTTTTAGATGAGAACTCTTTGTACGACTTCCCATTAACTTGAGAATGATGTGACAGTTCTTCTTTCTTCATTTTTAAGATCGCTCAAGTGTGTGTTGTTTTTATGGACTCAAATCCCTGAAGAGCTTTAATTTGCACAGAAAGCGATGTACATTTATCCGCCGATACTGCTTTTTTCAGAATTATGCAGGATCTTGTTTTGAAAAAAAAAATTAAAGATTGTCATTTTAAGCCAAAGAGACTGACTTCAAACAGTGTAAAATCTATCATAGGCAGTGTGGCGAAGTTGATCGAGTCTCACCCGGCTCATCGAGACCATTTTCAGAAACATATTATAATAAAAATTGAAAGACGCAAGTACAAATTCTACGATCATTCTATTATGACATTATTTTTGTGATATCGTTTCCGTAATATAAGATCAAACAACACACACGACTACGATATCACGTTTATCTTCGACATCGCTGTTTAATTAGTCATATGTTTTGTTTGATCACCCAGACATGCAAAACAAGATATAGATTAAAACATGGATTAAAAACAATATCAATTTATATTAATGCAACACAGATTCAAATAGTATCGCATATTCAAACCTGTTATAATTAAACAATATCAAACATCACATAGATTCAAACAAGATCAGCAGTGATAAAAACAAGATCATGGATTAAAACTAAGTATCAAAATATACTAATTACCTAAACAAAACAATATCATGGATTAAAATAGATTTCTGTATGATTAAAAACTAATATTCAAACAATATCACATGTTCAAACATTGCCATAATTAGACAAAGATCAGCATCATATATATATATATATATATTAAAATAGTATCATGGATTAAACATGTTTTAAATGATAGTTAAATATTATGACAAAGTTTCAATCTATTAAACATTGCCATAATTAAACATGTGATCATAGATTAAAACTAAGACATAAAACAAAGATTAAGGATTAAAATTAAAATATTCAAACATTAGATGATGGAACATTCAAGCTCCTTTACAATAATTTATGTCCATTTATATTGTGATAATTGCTTTGTATAATATAAGAACAAATAACATACCATGACTAAACATTAGATGATGGAACATTCAAGCTCCTATTTACAAAGAATTAGATGGTGGAGCATTCAAGCTCCTGTTTACATAAGATGAAGTGGAGTATTCAAGCTCATATTTACAAGACATTCAGCTCATATTTACAAAGATTCTATGCTTATTTCCTTCATGAATCTGTTTGTATAATACAATATCAAGTTGCTATTCTATAACACAAGATCAAACAACAGATGTTACCTCATTGTTTATATAACTGAAAATGCTCATTGTTTACATAACCTGCTCCCCTCTCAATAAAGACTTGACAGATCAATGCTTAAGACATTAAGAATAGAGTACAAAACCACATAAGATGAAGAAATAAAAGCATACAAAACCAAAGCATTTTCTATAAACTATTTTTAAAAAGGATCGGCGGCCATCTAATTTATGTGAGTTAATTTTACGTTTTTTTTGCACAAATGGTTTCTAACTATTGCACTTAATGCGGGTTGAAGATTTATCGTTTCATTTTTGACAGTTTAACCCATATTTCAAATATTTTTTGTGACAACGATCCTTTCCTTTAGTTTCCGTTCAATTCTTTCTTTAAATGAGCGCGTGTAGTGCAAATTTGATACTGGAACAATTTTGAACATAAAAAGTAAAGAAAAATTTGCAGTGAAAGTTCAAAATCTTTCAAAAAGTGTCAAAAAGTGTCCAATCTTTCTAATCTAAACACATATGACCTAAATCTTTTTGATGATTTTGCTCATAACTTAAATAAATTAAAAATTAACTATTAAACATTTTTAAAAATACAAATAAATCTTAAATCTTTTAATTTTTAAGTAAGAATTTCGATCAATAAAAAGTCCTATATTTCTGGGAATAAAATTGATCGAGGAGTCCCTACCAATGAAATTAAGTAGGGACCTCTCGATCAATAAATTTTTGTTTACAAGAATAATAATACTTAACATTAATGGTGAGATTATCCCTGGATCAATACGACGGATTATTAATTATAATATATATCGAAAACCGTACATTTTTCACTAGCACCTAATTCTCATGAGTTTTGCTCTCAGCTTGTATATAAACTAGTAGACCTTTATTTCAGGGTAAAACCAGACTAAATTCCCCCATTTCTTAAAATTATTTGGCGATTTTATGTGGGACCCCATCACCCTCCATGTTGACCATCTATATATTATTTGCATAGATACATTTACGAGACGATAGTATAGTGTTATTATTCTATAACTTGAAGTTTATTTAAATTACTTGCTCAAATTCTTAAATAATGAGCGTTAATTTCAGATATTATACAACTAAGATCTTGGCCAGTGTCTTCACAATGTTAGCGTAGTCTAAATCTCAAACTTTTAATAAATATTAGTTGAGATGATGTTAAATGTTTTAGCAATATTGTTTTTCAACGTCTCCAATTAAATCTCCCAAACCATTACTATCGGTAACAAAGTCAGCTCCCCATTTTTGTCTCAGTAATGCTATTTTATATGTGTAAACACTTATATACACACTATGCTCAACATCAAAGTTACCCCGCTTATAATCGGGACGTACGGTCAGAGCTTCAATATTATCCATCTAATGATTTTTTTAAGGCAGTACATGATAATCGCCCAATTACAGCTAGCATTTGTAATGACTCTTTTGAAAAATGTTGGAGAATACATATTTAGTATGGAACATTATAAAACATCTTACGCCCCAATTCGGGTGATATTTTATAATACACGCTTTTTCTGAATGTCATTTTGATAAGACAAGCTTCCTCAACATTAGGGAAAGAGACACTGCTAGAAGTCGAAAGAATATGAAAATGTCAGATATTATATTTTCTAGATCTTCGCACAAGACAATATGAATTAGAAGTTCGACAACAACTCATTTTTAAGTTATAATAACTAACAGATACATTTACTCGAATTCTAAAGAGATTGAATCAACTTCATAGGATATCACTTAAATGTCTAATTTATATTAGCGGCCCTGAAGGGACAGTCAATCCATTAACATTATATCGTATAAATTACCCATGTTCTCTAAGTTGCCATACATTTTGATTCCAAAAATTCTCAAATAAAAAAATGGAGCCAATTATAAAGATGACTATATTGAGGAGGTGTATACTCTTGAGAGTATATATAGATAACTAATTATAAAAACTTCGTATAAGTTCATTTAATGGAATAATAAAACGAAAAAGATCTCGTTAAATCACGTCAAGCATGAGAAAGAAATAGATTCAAAAATAAATATTTGTTATCATATTGTTGTGCACATACGAAGCGCTTTATATTATAAAAAGGTAGTGAGAATATTGAGAGAAACCACAAAGAATTCACTAATTACAACAAAAGTACGTAATCAAGTAAAATCAATCGACTAGAGAAACCCAAGTTTTCCGAACTATAGCCCGAGCAATTTAAAGGTATATATTTATGCGAAAAGGAGTTGAAAATGAAGTCGTGAATACGTAATGCATCAATTTGAATGCAAAGACTTATGTAAAATAATCATAAGTTGATATCTGGTTAGTTCGCCAATGCACGATATATATGCATATAATGATTATTGTTGCACCAACCTTATCTCGCGCATGACTAATAAATAAATGTGAGTATAAACTTCGGAGGATTTAATATGCCCGGTTATTATAGTTCTGCTTAACCGAGTAATCCAATCGATCATCAGCACATATCTCAACCAATATTATACCCAGGTGGAGTAAATACGCACAGTACTCTTTTTCTCGACCGGTGTTTTCATTCCTACTCGCTTTCCGGTGTTTTTAATGAGTAAATTTGTATGGGGGTATTAAAAGAACTATGTAATCTTTTCTCGCTATGATTTTTTTCCCATACGGTTTTTTCCTTTAAAAAGTTTTAATTGAGGCATATTCGTGTAAATGATATCCAACCTTAGAAGTGTTATAATTCTTACAGTTATAGGACGTCTATAACCCATAAAACAGCTTACCTTCATCATAACCATATAGTTATACTCCCGTGATATTATAAATTATATATTTAGACCCTCCGCTTTAACAACAACAAGATCTATTTTTGTTGATAATCAAAGATCGTAATCATCATGTTTGATTACAACAAATTTTCAACCGTAAGGTGAAGATGATATCATGAGGTTATAACATGGAGCACATTTCACCGTGAATTGTTTTATACAAATTTTAACAATGGGGATAAATTAAGTCTGAAAAAACAGAAAATGAATTTTTTTAATCCTGCCAGACAAACTAAAAATAAATTTAAAAAAAAAATAAAAAAAACTTGACATTTTTCCTCCGTCTTTCTTGTTCCGTAAATATGCATCTCATTTTCTTTGTCAAGAGACTATGAACTGCCAAATGTTCTCCTCTCATCTCAAGAATCCATGTTCTAAGTGTGAATTTAGGAGGGCTTTTTCAAAGTAAAACCAACTTCTAAGAGGTCAAAGTTGTTTTGAATTAGAAGTTCGACAAATAACTCATTTTTAAGTTATACAATTAATGAGATACATTTCTTGACCAAAGAGATTAAATCAAATCTCATATATCAGCTCTAAATGCTCCAATTTATATTAGCGTCCTTGAAGGACAATCCATTAACATTATATCGGATAAATTAATGACAAGCACGAAGCGTGGTGACATTTGATTCCAAAAATTCTCAAATAAAAAATGGAGCCAATTATAAAGATGATCATATTGAGGAGGTGTATACTCTTGGAGAGTATATAGACATAACTAATTATAAAAACTTCAGGAAGAGGTTCAGCTAGCTGAAATAATAAAACGAAAAGATCTCGTTAAATTATGTCGTTATGAGAAAGAAATAGATTCAAAAATAAATATTGTTGACAACATTGTTGTACATAATGAAGTGCTTCATATTATAAAAGGTAGTGAGAATATTGAAAGAAAATCATCAAAGAATTAATTGGCTAAATAAAAGTATGCAATCGAAGTAAATTGAACTGACTAGAGAAACCTGAAGTTTCTGGACCTATAGTCGGAGCACCTAAAGGTATATATTTATGCGAAAAGGAAATGGAAAAATGAAGTCGTAACATGTAATGCACGACTTTTAAATTTCGCAAAGACTTATGTAAAACAATCATAAGTTGATATCTTATTAGTCTGTCAATGCATGACATATATGCATATAATGATTATTGTTATAACCAACTCATACGGCATGACTAATAAAACAATGTATATAAATCCACGGAGGATTTAATATGCTCAAGCATATAGTTCAACTTTTCGAGAACTCAATCGATCAAAGTACATATCCGAACTAATATTATAATGAGGGGAGTAAATCGCATAGTACTCTTTTCCTGACCGAGGTTTTGTCCCATTGGGTTTTTCCGGCAAGGTTTTTAATGAGGCAATTTGCATGGGGTATTAAAAGAATTATGTAATCTTTTCCTTTACTATGATTTTTCCCACATGGTTTTTTCCTAGTAAAGTTTTAATGAGGCATATTCGTGTAAATGATATCCAATTAGAAGTGTTATAATTCTTATAGTTATAGATGTCTATAACCTACAAAATATTTACCTTCATCATAACCATATAGTTATACTCCCGTATATTATAAATTATATATGAGACCTCTGAAGGGAACAACAACAAGATCTATTTTTAATATAACTGCATCAGACCATCATGTTGATTACAGTCAACCAGAGGTAGTGTGTGAAGATGATATTCTTTGGAGGTTATAACATGGAGTACATTTCACCAGAATTGTTTTATACAAATTTTAACAAGATGGCGACATTGAAGACATTGACGCACAAGATATAGATAGCTCGATACAAGTTTTTTCCATTGGTTGAAATCAGGGGAGTAGCTGTACTCTTTTTCCTTCGCTCAGGTATTGTCCCACTGGATTTTCCTGACAAGGTTTTAATGAGGCAGCATTTGAGTACTCCAATTTTTAATCATTTTTCTTTCTATTGGTATTTTTGTCCCATTGGGTTTTTTGCCAAATAACGAACCAGTTATTGTGTAATAAGTCATTCAAGGGGGAGTGTTGTAAAATTATAGATAATGATGAATGACTATTTAGTTGTATCTAGATGTCTATGTAGTTATCTACTAACTCCAGAAAAGTGTATTCTAATCAAATTGTAACTTCCTTTGGAACTCTATAAATAAAGGTCATTGTTATAGTAAATTAACAGACTTGAGTTTTAACTCTCTCTCTATTCTCTTCTCTTTTTCTCTCTATTTTTTTAGTTTCATAACAATTAGTTAGTTTTAAGCATTTTAATTCATTGTACAAGTCTAAGCGGACTCTATTACTATCTAAACTGATGTTAACTCAGGGCTGGTTCTGACATTTTTGGGGCCCGAGGCGAGGTCCAAAATTTAGGCCCCCAAATCAAGAAGTCATAGTTGACTATTGGTGGGCTGGACTTCAATATTTTAAAAAAAAAATAGCCTTCAATTTGGGTAATACTACTTAATAATAGTCATTGTCTTTTATAGAACGCGAACTACTTTGCTTTGTTGGATTTCAAACTTTTGTACAAATATTTTTTATTGGGCAATTTTAATAAAAATAAATAAATAACAATTTTTTTTTTTACCAAAATGGGCCTTCTTTGGTTTTGGGCCGAGGTCGCCTCACTCGCCTCGGCCCAAAATCGAGTCTGTGTTAACTATCGTTAGTGGTAAATGATATTATTCTTTTACCAATTCTTGGACAACGTATCATATTTGACTACTAATTTTAACGTGACAATTTTGAAGAGATTGATAAGGTTCGAAGACCTTATTCTACTTGGACTTCTACCAAAGCACCAAAGAATTCCACAATTGTTAGGTAGCCTTGGACTGTGGGCTACTTGTCTCCTTAATTTTCTCAATGGATCCAGTCATGGGTTGGCCCAGACCTCTTGCTTCATTTTCAATAAATTAGCTGAGATGGGCTGTTGTTCACAAATCCAGCAGCCTGCTCTACAGTTGCGATACCATCGGTCCAACAAAAAACGGCCCATAAAAATGACACTATGTTTGCTGAAATTCCTGCCTACCTATGCTCGACACTCTGATCAGACATCAACCTTGACAATAAAGACTAAACAGTTAAGAAATTGAGATTATTAAGAATAAAAAAAAATCAATAGAGACTCTTGAAAAATACAACAATAAACTCTTGACATTCATTTTTCCTCCGTCTTTCTTGTTCCGTAAAAATTACTGCATCTCATTTTCTTTGTCAAGAGACTATGAACTGCCAAATGTTCTCCTCTCATTTCTCAAGAATCCATGTTCTAAGTGTGAATTTAGGAGGGCTTTTTCAAAGTAAAAACCAACTTCTAAGAGGTCAAAGTTGTTTTGGTTAATAATAATGAATGTTTAGTTGAAGTACAAAATTGTTTGTTGACTGAAAATTTGCTTTCTTTGAAACTTATTCAAAAGTTGAAATTTGCATTGGGTAGCTATATTGACACCATATTTTCTCAGAAGTGTAACACATTTTAATTACATTAACTAACATTTACTTAGAGCCCGTTTGATTTAATTTATATACTAGTTTATTTGACTAAAAATTTGTCTTGGTATCCTGATATTTTTGACAATTCTTGGTCAAATAAACTATTTTTGTCAAATAAACTAGTTTATAAACTAAACCAAACGAGCTATTATTGTTATACTTATGTTCCCGACTTTTATTTTCATTACATTCTTATCCTCAATTTTTTCAATAATTAGCACATTTTGTCACTAATAACAATTTCGTCCAAAATTATGTTAATAGGGCGTAAAAACAATTATTTTCCCCTCGTAATTTTAAATAAGTAAAAAAAAAAAAAAAAATGCAAAAGCGTGACTAAATATTTGTCATTTATTTTAAAACACGCTAGCAGAATTTTTGAAGAAAACCATCATGAGTGACAATATATGATAATTAATTGAAGGTTAGTTGAATATAAGATTGCACTTTAAAAAAATTATGGATATAAATGTGGCAATATGTAGATGTTAGAAATTTTTAATGCAATTAAAATATGATGCATTTATTAAAAAAAATGTATTGTGATTATAATTACCTTATATTTCACCAAAAAAAAAAAAAAAAAAATCAGTTCACAACATTATCCTTATTAATTTAAGAAAAATATCAACTATATTCAAATTATATGAATTACATAATGTGTATAATTTAAACAAAAATTAGTTTTAAATAAGGTCGTATATACTAAAATAGTTATGTGTTCTAATTTAATTGAAATATTAATATAATTAGATTTTATAAGGTATGTGTTTGGGCCTCAGAAGCTTGAGTTAAAAAAGCATTTCTCAATCCTACTCCATCGGCGACATCCTACAATTTACATCATTCACCAAGACTCTAGATATCGCTTTTAAAAAGTCCGTAAGTTTCCGGCTACGCGTGAAGTTCAACATCCACGTTTAACCATACATCACGCTTTGCCCTCGCCTTGTCTTTATCTTTGCTCGCTTAAGTTTTCGCCAGCTCGAAAAGTTGAAACCCTGGTCTCAACACCAACCACGCTTTTACGCTTTTTTAACACGGCTCCATGGTAGGGGCGGTGGGGTCTTCAAGGTTAAGATTCAACTTTTTTACATTCTTCACCAAAGCTCCAGAATAAGGTGGTGTGAGCCCTCAAAGTTAGAGTTCAATTTTTATTTATTTATTTATAATTAATAAGTATTAACTTGGTCAAAAAATACAAGGTTCTTGATTTTTGTCTATAGTTTTGAATTGTTATTCAAGCAGACCTTACACGTCTGCACTTTATTAATGTAACGAAAACAATGTCCTACCATTATTTTTCACTAAGATGCATTAATTGTTTCTGTATCACAAAAAAAAAAAAAAGAAATCTATATACATAAATATAAAGCAACTTCAAATCTGCAAATTGGCCCACAAAATGCTTCAATTAAATGACCATAATGATATGGCCAAACCCTAGTCGGCGTGTTAATCCAGCAGCCCCTAGCTAAAAGATAAACTTTTTGATGTTAGAGATGACTAATTATCCCAATCACAACTGTGTTTGGTTCCCCACTACCCATTTCAATCAATTTGATACTTTAATGCATTTCACAATCTTCTACTTCGACTTTTTGGCTTTATATGTGACAAAAATCCCTATTTATTGTGTAACGGTGTTATAAAAGTCAGATTTGATTTGATTGAAAAATTGAGAACATGTATGGTCTAAACAGTAAAATATGTTAAAAGAATATCATATTTTCTAGGCATGATTCGGCTAAACAGTAAAACATGTTAGCAGAATATAACATTTTCGAGGCATAATTGTGCTTCTTAGTGAATTATTGAATGGATTTCATTTTATTTTATTTTTTGGAGCATATTTTGAAAAGAATATAATTGAAATATATAATGTGTCAAGTCAAAATGTTTGAGTTTGACAAAATAACAACCAAATGCCAAATGTTGGTTTATTCTAAGAGAAACGATCATGGCCAAATAGAAGACTACACATATCAGACTTAATATGCATATCACTAATATTAATAAGTTGCTTTCTGAAAATGATATTAGCATTCATAATTAAACGTCATTGACGTGCTCTAATTTTTATAATACAAATGGTTAGTTAAGTAATTAATTTATAAGTTTATTGAACGTTTTAAGTTGTGACGTTAGCTTTGTGTTGATTGGCGAACTCTTACAAACAATTTTTACTTGATGAAATAGGGTGTCGTGTTTGAGAATTAATATAATTTGTCTAGGTAATTTGATTTATAAAAAACATGTTTAGATCAGACTCACCTCTATTACTTAATCAAGCTCGACTACAGAGGTTCGTAGTTCTTACAACATATCTCAAACAAATTTGTATTAAGTATAAATCTTAAATAAGTAATTTGTGTGTGTAAGTTGACTTGACGTGATCGATCAAGTAAGGGCTATGAAGAGCCAGTCAAATGGTTTAATTATACATGTATATAAATATTGAGCATTTGTAAGGATTAAAAGAAAATATAAAAAGTTGAGAGAAAATAAGAATAAATAGATATTGAGAATACCTTTGATGTGACAAATTGAGCATTATTAAAGGATCAAATATTTTTGGAGATTTCTTTAAGAATAAAATTTCTGAGATAAAGTAAAAATAAAACGCGAATATATAAAAATTTCTAATAACTATAGCATATTTAATACGACAAATTGAATATTATTGAAGGAAACAAAAGGGAAAACACATTAGGTGCTTTTCATACATGTGTCAATTTTTCGTAACATAACGTATGAACAAAAACAATGTATCAAGCCACCATTTTTATCTTTTCTAGTCCAAGATAGGGATTAGGGACCCTTTTTTAATTTTTTTTATTTTTTTCTTGAAGCTTCTTTTCAAAAGACGTATGCCTTTTCCCAACAAGCCAAAAAGAATAAAAATGCCAAAATCCATTAAAAACGGGTTTTAACAAATAAAAGAAAAATTATCAATTATAGACTTCAAAGGTAAAAGTGGGTCCTATAATTTGAATCACACAGTGATAGAAGTAGGAATTGATTATGACAACACTAATCATTCTTGTTCAAAAATCTATTGTAACTTGTCAATAGCCCTCGATAGAGAAATTCCCCAACAAATACGGCAAGTCAAATCACGATTAGTTGAGTTTTTATTTATCATTGTACGCGTTATCTAAAAGTCTGATTCTAGTCGGACGATGTTTTTCAAAAATTGTGAATATGAGTGATATATGAATTGAAACTTAACGATATGAACAATAGAAATTTTTAAAGAAAGGAAATAATATAGAGATTTTCTTTTAGAAATTTGCTCTATTACTATTCCATGTCGTTCTTTAAAAAGAAATCTTAAATTTAAAAAACATCTCTTTTTATAGATCTAGTCAAAATTATTAGGAAAATTTTGATATTAGCCAAAAAGTAAATAATAGATTAAAAATATAACATGTTTTGATAACATTTGTAAATATGTCGTTTTTAGATTTAAATTTTTAACTATTTTGTAAAAATGACTATTTTTTTATAGTTAAAATTTAATAGTAGTTGACAGTCATACAATAGCTTCTAAAAGAAGTTATCAATCCAAAAATTAACATTTGAAATTTCTTTTTAAAAATTAAAGTTTAATTAAAAAAAAATCAACAAAAAATGAGCACAAATTTGTGCCCATCCAACAAAATGACAGTCATTTTGTTGATAATATGACCGTTTATTTTGCCAATGAAGAAACGAGTTTTGTTCTTGTTTTTCTATCTATTTTCAATCAAATTTAACCAATTTCATTCTTTTACAACAAAATATATCAACAAATTAGATCGACAAATTTTATAAATTACAATTCACTAATATACAAATTAAATTGAATTTTTTACCCAACAACATAAAATATATCGATAAAAAATAGAGACACATTATATGAAATTTAAGTTTCATGTAATCTACATAAAAAAATACAATAATTTTCTTAATTTTTAATAACTTATAATTGATTTCAAAAATTTCAAATCGATCGACTTCTTCAAATGACTCAAAAATTGGTGAGAGATCTAAAAATGTATTTGAATATGGGATAATAATGAGAAAATTCGGCCACTAAAATAATAAAGGAGAGTGAGAAATGTAGCATATGGCGGCAACAATGGTAAATGAAGTGAGAAGAGAGAGTGTTTAGAGTGCGTTTGATAGAGATTATAAACAGTTTATAAACCAAAAGTAGTTTATTTGAGTTGAAATTGTTGACTTTTCATGTTAAAAATGGGTTGAAAAGTCAAAAATTACGGTTGAAAAAAACCAAAAACAGTTTTTAATCTAAACCAAACACAAGCTTAAGTGTGAGAGAGAAATAGAGAGTGTGTGTGACCAGACTATGTGTAGATAATAAAATTTATATAATAGATATTCAATTAGTAATCTATAAATAATTTTGTCCATTTTTTTTAATTTTAGTTAATTCATCAAATATTATATAAATAAGCATATTTCAAAATACACTTATGAAATTAGGTAGTTTATCTAATTTCCTTATATTATTATTGGGTATGTTGAATAAGTATTAAAGTAAATAAGTATTGTTGATACTTTTGTTATTGATCATTTTGGACGGAATAATAGGGATTTCCATTTAACACAGTATACATAATCTAGAAGTTTAATATTTGTCGGATGTTGTTTGTCAATATTTACACGAGTGAATGTTGAAATGTAACATTTCAATGTCAATATTACCAAGCTAATAAAAGTATAAAACATACACAAAAAGACAAGGAAATAATTAATTTTTTGGATTATATTTGGAACCCATTTAGAAATATAAAATCACAATTAATCTAGTCCACAATCAATTAATTATAATCTCATCCAATCAAAGCCGTATTACGGTGTACATAGACAGTCGATTTTTCCTTGGACTTGCTTGAATTATTTGGATTTATGGGATTTATTCTAATTAGGGCTGCAATCCCGTTCAAGATTGGAAATGTCTTTTGAAGTTCTTGGGAGGCCATTCAAACATTATTACTTGAACATTTTTTCAATTTGAATACATTTCCAAGTAGAAATGAATTATTAAGACTTTAAGAATAATTGCTTCGATCCAAATAATTTTATTTATTCATCTAACTACTCTATATTGAAGATCAAATTTTATGGCTTCGACTATATAATGTTGTGACGTGACAAGTAATCGAGTATTGAATATTAAATAATTGAGTTTATTTTAGGATTTACAGAATATGGTTTGCCTATCCTATCACAAATAAAATAAAGGAAAAATAGGTAAAGCTTCAAATTTGTGCTTCATATTTTATTGTTTATTTGACTGGGGAATAGGGATGTGCTAACAAAGAAAAGATGTCATTTTATTCCTGCCCCCCCGTTCACTTTAAGCCTAATTCATGTTAGGAAGAACCAACCCGTGATATTATACTTTAATGGTGTTGCTTAATTAAACAACTTTATTGACTTTTTTTAAGGGATTATTTAAGTTTCATTCGATTATTGTGGCTGATTTAGTGCTAGTGGGAATTGTTTGGACAATCATCGATCTTGAAATGATCTATCATGATAAGAGTAAGACACAGTGGAATTGAGAGAAAATCAAATGGATAATTATAGTAACTCTAAATTTAATTAATTTTGCATAATTATAAATATTAATAATTTATAGTAAGAACAACAATTTATGTTGGGGGTCGATATCGTAAATCACGCGCTACCAAATGAGATAGTGGGCAATAACCTACTAGGGAAAAGAATAGGCCCTTTTAATGCTCTCGATTGGGACTGGGTAAAAAGTGAGAAGTCGTCGTTTTCGCTGATGAATATCTCGTACAGAAAAATAGACCTCGATTCAATAGTAAATGTCTAAATTCGAATAAACTAAATTGTCACACGTTTTTTCTCATTTAAAATTTTTCTACTTTAACTTGAGCATCGAAGTAGAAGAGATAAGACAACCAATTTTATGCTTTGAAAACATCCGAGATTAGGGGATGAGGAAGACCCACTGATTGTTATATCATCATGGATATAATTAAACAATAACATAAATGTTTTTTAAAAATATTTTCATTAGTGCTTTAGTACTAACTTAACTTTATCAACTGAGTAATCAATTTTCTTTGTAGATTCAAATATAATTATTAGAGAAAAGCATATACAGGATAATTGGTTATAATAAAGCATGGTACTAACTTAAAGTTGTGGGAATAATATTCACTTAAAAGATCAAACAGTGCTTTTCCACTTGAAAAAGAAAAAGAAAAAGTGAAACTCTTTTTACACTGTTGCCACCAAAATATGCTACTTCAACAAACCTAATATTACACATTTACACGTCACATGCAACCATATTGATGTTGCAAGCTACTGTTCGTACAGTATAAATACATTGAAACAACTACAAAAATTGCTCTCTTGTCGAAAGTTCATACATCTCTTATTAGTCTATGGATAACTATATGTCTCTCGGGCACATGATTGTGTTTGGCTTCAAAAAAATATAGAGTAATAAATAAAAGATTTGTATATATTAAGAATTACGAAATCACCCTTTACATCTGAATGATGAAAAGATCGTATCATTGTGTTCATGCTCAAAAAAGCGCAATCAATAATATGTTATACTTCATCCGTTCTTTAAAAATATACTTGTTTCTATTTCGCATAAATTAAGAAAATTTAGTTATTGTAGTTGAAACAATAAATTTTACTTACATTTTTTCTAATATACCCCTACATTAGTATAATTGTAGTTCATAATTGTTGATAACAAGACACATTAAATAAGGACATATTAGAAGGAAAAAATTAATTATACTACTAATATTGAAAGTGGACTATAATTTGTGCAGATAAATAAAGAAATTAAGTAAACTTATTTTATGGACGGAAGAAGTATATTCTATTTAAATATATTATTATTGTCATTTACTTATAAATTTTTGAATATTGTTCAACTTATCAATGTATTTGATAAATAATCATATTTCTTAATTTTATCTAATCTAACGGTTTAGATATATTAAAAATTTCGTTGTGACATGTTTGGACGTGAGTATAAATATTTTAAAAGTTTTAATATATCTAGATCGTTATATTAGCTTAAATTAAATATCGTAATTATTTATTAAATTTATTTGTTAAATAAATTAGGAGAAAGGATCCCTAAATTTTTTTATCTCAAATTAACTGATAAAGTAAGGGCGCGAGTAATATGGAAAACCGACAGTTCGTGTAATTATTCTTTTCGTGCACACAATTATTTCTCACGCATAAAAGGTTGTCCGTGCACAGGCCCACTTGTTAAGAAATGGGGACAAGATACCAAAACGGGGAAACCGCAGATGAAACAGGATGCAGTGGGTCCGACCCAGATAGTGAATTGGGTCCACAACGTGGCAATCTGGATCGATATTTAAATATAAATTTGTTCGTATATGCTCACACCCCACACGTGTTACGTGTGTACCCCATAACCTCACGTTCTTCGAACGGAGTCTGCCCTTGGTACAATCACTATAATTGAATCGTTGGGGTTTGGAACAGCAAATTCAAGTATTCAACGTGAGAGAGGCCCAATATGTCACTTTGCTGCGTTAAAGTCACGGACCACGTCACTCAGACATACAATTTTAAAAAAAAAAAAGTTGAACCCTAATTTCGAGACCCTCCACCACCCCTATCCTGGAGTAGAATATATATGTAAATCGGATGATGTATCTCGATGTAACGTGGTTGAAAACATTTTTTTTTAATTGTGACTTGAAAGATCTTCTTATACCAAACGTAGGAATCGAATCTCCATCTTCTGTTGTGTCGGTGTTCGAGACTATCCTACTCTCACCTTTCAACCTTTCAATTTTATGTATCGGAAGCATGTGTGATGGTATTGAATTGAATTTAGAATTTTCGAGTCCTACCTTTTGTTATAGTCCTGAGATATTCATATCATGTTCGTGCTATAATTAATATTTATAACGTGCAAGTGCTAGTCGAACTATCAAAAGTATCGACCGCTCAAGAATGGTAAAATCTTGAAAAGTGTACATCGCAGAGGGGGAAAAATGTTTTCTACGTGGTATAAAAAATATGGTATTAAAGTGTGAAAAATTATAGTAAGATCTTACATAAACAAATTTCACACGGATACACTAATTGTATCACATATATCCCAAAGTTCGAAATACTAGAATCATTATATTGTAGTTTCCAAATAGTCTGACTAGGATGACTTTTACGTACAAAGCTAGTTTTGGGCCGATGTGAGTGAGGCAATCGCTCTCGAACCCAAAATCGAAGGGAGCTCATTTTTATAAAAATAAATAAATAATTAATTATTTGTGATTACGGAAGTTGGCCTAATTTTTATTTTTTTTTTTGTGAAAATATTGTCCAATATCGAAGGGGTCCATCTTTATTACTCTGTCCTATATTTGGTTTTTTTTTTTTTTAACAATTAATTCCGTAAATGACTTGTAGATTTAATTTGAATATATACTACAATTTGGGAGGGGCCTAATTTGTAGAATTTGCCACATGCCCTGAAAATCATAGAACCAACTATGCTTATGTACAAAGCTCAATTTATTAAACTTCTACCTAGGAGGACGTCAAGGGCCAGTTCATAAGAGGAACATGCTTCACTCCTACAAGAGAGAAAAAGAACATTTCAAATGCTAGATTTTTTTTAAAATATCTATGTCATAAATGACTTGTAGATTTAATTTGAAATAAACTAAATTGGGAGAGAGATATTGAAGGACGAAGAGAAAAAAATTGATTAAAGAGATATTGATTAAAATCAATTTATTAAACTTCTACGTTTGGGATAGATTATAAACCGGTTCATATGGTTTATTTCACTATTTTTACTAAGAAAATTTCAAATGCTATACACTTTCTAAAAAATTTGTGTCAGATAAATAAAAAAGTTTTGAGGAGAGAATAAAATCTTTTAAAGATAAAAAAAATTGATAAGAGATATTGAAAAGGACACAATTTAATGAAAAAAAATGAGTAGAAGACTTTTCTAACAAAATATCTAAAACTAATGATCTTCTACAATAAATCTAATATATGTGTTTTATCTCTTCCATCTCATCACCACAACGTTCAAAATAGAAAATAGCCATGGAAAATACATTTGACATTTCAATCTACATATTTATTAAATTTTAAATTTGCGCAAAACCCCCCTACAAGTTAGCTGTTACCAATAGGAAAACCGTGAGTGCCGCTTTAATTGTGGGTCATTTATGGTTAAGAGAAGTTGGATATATTGTACAAATGTATAATTAATGCGAGGCCAACAAGATTTGCGTTTGTTAACTTCCTTTTTCTTCAACATTATTTGATTTATTTAATACATAAATCTGCCATACCTGATTTCCTAAATTAAAAATAAATATTAACATTTCTTGGTTTTAACTCTTCTCTCTCTCTCTCTAGAATTCTTTGACTTATCTATTTTTCTGTGTCCCTGTACACTAAACGAGATTCTTAAATAATCCCAAACCCATTCATTTTCCCTAGTCTGCCACCTCTGTTTCTCTTGCATGCATCTCTCAGCATAATAGAGTAGAGATAAAAAAGAAAGAAAACTCTTCCATTCTTATGGCCGTTGAAGCAAGGAATTTCAATCCTTTTCATTCACAATTCATACCCAACAGGTACTTTTAATCAGTTTTGAAAATTCATCTACAAAAAAAAAAAAAGTGAACTTAATTTTTTCTGACAGTAGGTTTTGATATTTGTAGAGATTTGGTGAATTCCAACCAAGGAAACGCCTTTGCATACAATACCCAGATGGGTTCATCGGCGGTCCCTTTGGCCTCACCAATGCCGGAAACATTATTGCCGATTTATCAATCTTTTGATTCGGGTCCGGCGAAAACTTCCGTCAACACCGACAGTGGACTCACATACAACTTACCACCGGCGGCGGCTCCAAGAAAGCGCTCCAGAGAATCCATGAACCAGTTATATGCCACATCTAATTTCGGTGCACCCCAGAAAAACAATTACATTTCTCAGTTTCCATCTTTTGTCGGTGAAGAAATTTTGCCTCAAATGCAGCAATATCAGTTGGAGATCGATAGCATTATTTCCCAACATGTAAGTATCTGTATAAAATATAAATTCAATAGATTTG
Source organism: Forsythia suspensa (assembly GCA_023638005.1). NCBI lineage: Eukaryota > Viridiplantae > Streptophyta > Magnoliopsida > Lamiales > Oleaceae > Forsythia > Forsythia suspensa. Next base: position 9,820,651 of record CM042674.1, on the reverse strand, counting down.
TGGGTTTTGCATGAATTCGGTGTCCAGTTTTCTGATCGATATTTTTGGTAATTTCCAGACGAAAAAGATTAAATCAGAAGTGGAAGAGAGGCAAAAGCATCAAACGAGATTGTTGTTGTCGACAATAGGAGGAGGTGTGATGAATAAATTAAAGGAAAAGGATGAGCAGTTGCAGAGAATGGGGAAGATTAATTTGGTTCTTCAAGAAAGGGTCAAGAGTCTTTTTATGGAAAACCAATTATGGCGTAACTTAGCACAAACAAATGAGGCCACGGCCAACTCTCTGCGTTCCAACCTCGAACAAGTCCTGGCCCACGTTACTGACGAGCGCCTATCCGGCGGTGCCGCTGTCGTTGGTGGCGGAGGAGGTGTGATGGAGGAGGACGCTGAGTCGTGCTGCGGCAGCAATGATTGTAGGGATGTCGAAGGAGAAGATGGACGGCGGACGGTGGTGGAATGCAGCGGCAGGATGTGCAGAGGGTGTGGAGAGAGAGAATCATGTGTGTTGTTGCTGCCATGTAGGCATCTTTGCCTCTGCAACATTTGTGGGAGTGGGACCACCCATGTCCAAACTTGCCCAGTATGTAAATCCGCAACGACTGCCACTTTGCACGTTAACACGTCTTCTTGATCACGATCACAGGTCATGTCAGAAGAAATTATAGCATAAAAACAGGAATTATACTTTTTGGTTGTACATTTTCTTGATTACTGTAAATTTCTTTAGCAAATTAACATATGAATTATTTATTCTTTTACAGCTTTTTCTCTTTTAATCATACTTTATTTAAGCATATATTTTGAAGTTGCTTAAATTATAATTTCAGTTGGTCAAATATAATTTTTATCAATATATTCACTAATAACGTTATAGTTTCAGCACTACCAAACATGCGCTTATTAAACTATCTACTCAAAAGCGACTTATCTGTAAATGTATTAAAGGCAAGATATCGATATCAGTTTACATTTTAACTTTTGATGGCAAAAAATTGTTATACAATTGAAAGTTGTTTCAGCATTGATTAAGTTGGAATTTCCTGGGCCCCTGCCCGACTTTTGCCGGGCATCCCACTTTTAAAACGGTCCTGTTTGGGGTTTGTGGGCATATTCAATATTAGGTGCGTAAGTAGTAGTGGGCATTGATTGCATATTTGTCAGAGTCAATTAGATTGAATGGCTCAAATGAATAATCGACCCACACTAAAACAGCATGTTAATTGCAACACAAAAATTCCATCGAGTCATTTAAGTTGTCATTATTGACAGATTTTTAGTTCAACATAAGAAACGTGTCTTGAATAGCTAAATTCTATGATAAAATTATTCAATCGTTGAATCAACTTATTAGTATTGTAAATAAAATCGAAGTGAACTGAGTAATTACCAATTTTTTTACATGCTTCTCATCTTTTGTCACTTTCAATAATTTCTAATCTACTAAACTAGTATACGGTTTACCAAACATGAGTAGCTTCTCGTAGAGGAAACTTGATAGATATTTGAATTATTCCATAATAAAAATAATTTGGCCGATACTTGACAATACAACTTATTGATACCATGAATCAAATCGAAGTAAACTAGATAATTAACAAAATTTTCACACAGTTTCAATGGATAATACACGTCTCTTTTATTTTATTGCTTTCATTCATTTCCAATCTAATATACAAAATAAAAGTAGTTTCTTGTAGTGAAAATAGATATTTGAATTTCATGATAAAAATGATTTGGCCCGTAGTTGACGATACATTGCATGCTAGGTGAGATGTGAAGGTGCTGAAAAAGTCTGTTTTTATATTTGGGCAGTTTGATTCGAAAACAGATAATTAAAGGCATGGACCAAGCAATTTCCTAACTTTTCCGGCATGCATAGTGATGTGAAAGCAACTTTAAAGAATTTGAAGTTCCATATTTGAAATCCATGTCCCATCCCACAATTGATTTGTTTAATTAGTTGGTTGATTAACATAGTTTAGATAAAATTAATATATAATTCACACATGCTTTATATTTTATTCAATTCTGATGGCTTTTGATTTTATTAGTTTTGTCGGAAGTAATGATGGATACATACAAGATATCCAAAGTCGTGTTTCTAGGAATTTCCACTTATCTTCCTTTATTTCTTTTCTTCTCTAAATCAAAACCTTTTTAGATTCTTGAAAATTGTCATGTGCACATGGACTGCTTTCCTGGAGTGGAATATGTTGTCAGGAATTATATGGAGCCATCTTCCAAGAATCATCCTTTCTGCCCCTTTATCTTTTCCTCATTCAACCAAACAATCATAATGTATATTAATTGTCGTAATCATATTATTAATGTGTAATCACGTTGAATAATAATGTGTGTTAGGTGATTTTTTTTTTTTTTTTAAATTTATCTTTTAGTTGATGTAAATTACAAAGACTAAACATATGGAAGAGAAAGAGGATGTTAAAATATAAAAATGAAATTTATTAAATGACTAGATATTCTATATTTATTAAAATATTTTTGGGAACAAGAAGGCTACTAGAAAACACTTCAATTGTCATTTTCTCTATTTTATTATGATCAATTAATACGGCTTGTTCGAAAGGAACACACTCGCAGGCCTTCTTTTGCTAATTACGAAAAAGACATGCTTAATTCAATATTTATTTGGTAAGATATCAAATGATAAAGAATCATTCATACATTATTTAGTGCTTGTTTGATTTTATTAAAAAATAGATTTTTTTGTAAAATTTGATAAAAATTGATGAAATGAGTAGTTAAAATTAATTGCTAATTATTCATTTTAATTTTTTAATAAAATTTTAAACAAAATCAAACAAAGTGTCCATAAAGTCAAAGACATTGTGCTGCATAGCATTATTCTTAAAAAAAATTGTAACATGATAAAAGGCCTGAAAAGAACAAACAGTGTGAAGGCCGTACAGTGCTCCACCACAAAAGCATTAAAATTTGCCGGCACTTTTTTTTTTTTTTTTTGATCGTATGCACTTTTATTTATTGAAAAAAGACTTCATGGCGTACGTTTGTAGTGGTTGTGTCATAATATTAATTTGAAACTATTAAAAAAAAAATTTAATTAGGCTAATTTACTAAGAAATGAAGTAATGACATGCAATATGACTGTACTAAATACCACTATAGATGTCAATTAAGTGACATCAATTGTTTAAGTGTGATTCATATTTCTACATTAAAGTGTCTTATTAATTAATGACGTTTAAGGCTAGTGTTGGGCATCAATAATGCTACATAGCATTATTTTTGGACGTAATATATTTTCATTATATTTCTAGATAACTCAATGTTTATTTGGACTCGGTATGTTAAATTTTAAATAAAATTTATTGTATATCTATTACGTTAATTTATACACCACATCCAATTCAACATACTAGATATATTTTTATTTTTATGCCGTGTTATTAGAATAGAACCAGCTCAATCGGTTTAACCGGTAAAATTGAGAATCGGACCCAAAATCGGACTATTTATGCATAAAATCCTCTATTTAAAAATCTGTCCAAAAATCAGTCAACCAGTCCGGTTTTGAAGAATCCGCTGAAGCGTTCCCGATTTCACCAGTTTTAAAAATTATTTATTTTCATAGTTAATTGTAAGTGACCATTGAAATTCATCTATCATTTATTGAAATTGTAACCTGCATGAAATGAATTAATAAAATGAAAAATAAAAAATTTGCTTTTCAACCGTTTTTGTGTTTTCAAAAACCTTTTTTTTCATTTTTTTCATTTTTTTTGTAAATTTTATTATTCTTTTAATTTTTAAAATTCACTCGGTAAACCTCGGTTCGACCTTTGACTCTAGACCCCTTCTCTTTTTTGGGTCGATGTCCAGGTCGATTTTTAAAATATTATTTTTATGTTAGTAGAAGTAAGTTAACAATAAAAAATTAGAAGCAGTGTTTATTTTAAACAGCCACGTCTTGAAAATGCTATAATAAAACTAAAGGCGCATATTATAATCATAAAAATATATGTTAAAACCGACTTATATTAAAAATATTTGCGACATTATTTTAACCTAATAGAATGTTATTAACGTAAGGTATTTCAAGACAAATGAATAGATATTTCATAAAATATTATTTTATTTGGTATATATAGATTATAGAGTATAACAAATTGAATGTCAATTTGGACGGCCATATTGAATTTAAGGAGCTCCATCAGTGGATGCCCCATGGCCCTCATCTTAGTAATGATATTCAAGCATACATGTCCACGTGAATGTTAAAGTTAGAATTCCTATTTTGGAAAATTTATTCATTTTGCACAATAATTTTGTCACTGTTCGGGTAAATCTCGAGTTGTGGTAGGAGCGAAAAAGCTTCTCCATCTCTTATTTCAATTCCTGTATCACTTATTCTATCGGCCTCTACCAAATTTATTATCAAAAAATTATAATTCGAATGTTCAATATAATTAACATATGCTCAAAAAATAATTACGATAAAAACTTTGTGCATAATTCAGTTATTGTATTATTTATATTATCTCGAGACCAATTTAGTAGTTGTATAATATAATCAACAAAATTTTAATTTTTATTTTTGTAATGATCATAGTTTGAATTTGTGAAGGGAGTTGAAGCAATCGTATTTACTTAATATCTCTTTCATATTTGTTTGTTAGTTATCTGTCAACGTATATCATAAAGCCAAAATTTAAAGAAACGCAGAATAAAGAGGTGGCAGATAGTTATGGATCACTGAATGGTGGGCACACATGAAAATTTTTATGTTTATGGGACCCACTCCGAAGGGTCAATTTTGTCACTTTATCACTAGCACAAAAACCTTGTGAATTTGTGTGATCTCCTTTTTTTGACTTCATTTGTCCTTTTCTATGATACTCTTACAAGAGAAGTATTAATCTTTAATAAATTGCACGTCTTGTTCTTTTTCATATGTTTGCTAGCTGATTTATTTATTTATTTATTTTTATTTTTTAAAAGTAACATAAACTTCATTTTGGTTACAGTAAAAGAGATAAATCAAAGACACTTCAACCGTTATTTTTCATTACAAGAAAAATAAACAAAATGTCAATTAAAGTGGTTCTCTTAACAAGAAATAAACTGACAAAAACTAACACCATCTCTGCACGATCTTTGTTTTATTTAGAACTATTTATACAATTAATTGATTTGCATTTTTATTTTCAAAACAATTAGAACTTTTTTTATCCGTTACCTACAGTACGAGCTTATGAGAGACTGACGGCTGTCAAGAGACTAAACTTGGCACAACAATATAAATAACCTCAATTTTTTGTTTTTTCAAATTTAACGAGCATATGGAGTAAATAATATATTACAACTCATAACGAATATAGTAACAAATAACTTATTAATTTCATTATCACAACTCAAGCATTGTGTTATATATGGCAGGGTCCAAAATTATGTAACAAACATATTTTTGGTACATTTATTATAAAAGTAGAATTAAAAAAATTATTATTATTTGTTTTTGTCTTCACGAAACTTCTATGTAACAAAAAGTTCAAAATTCAAGAGGCGTAGGGTATGGGGGGATGAGTTGGGTGGCCTAATTATTTTGACTACCCAAAACATCTAATCTACTTAGCAATCCCTTCAAGTTTCAAACTTCTCCAAATTTGATTATCCAATATGTAATTGTCAAATAAGACTGGTCCACTTTTTGAGGAAATGATATGACCATAAACACGTCAACAATATATTATCAAAATTAATATTAAAATACCTGTCAAATTTATATATTTATCAACACTCTTTGCACGGAATACCTGTCAAATTTATATATTTATCAACACTCTTTGCACGAAATACCTGTCAAATCTACAACGAACATGTACTAGCTAAATCCGATGGTCAAAAATTTTTTAAGTTACATTATTAAATAGATTTAATTAAGGTCCAATATAAGTAAAATAAAGTGATATGATACAGATTTGAAGTAAAAATAAGAAAAACAAAATTAAAAATGAAAATGATGTGTGAATAAAGTAAAAAAAACAAAAAAATTGATTGCTTAAAAGTCTTGCCATACATGTCCAAAGCAAGATAAAGACTAAGGAACTAAATAGGATGTTTTGTTTACTACTATTCCAATGTTTTTACAAGTAACGTACAAATGCAACAAAAAATATATGTTTTATGATAAGTGAGTATATTTATTTTAAAATGAAATTCTAAATTAAATTAATTCTTTCATTTTAAATTCAGACGAGGTACTTTTTTTGTTACTTATATGTTATAATATAAGGACATATTAATATGCAGTATTATATATGACTCAATAAATTAATAATTTTTTAAAAAAAATGTCTAGATGGAATTAAAAATACGGAAAACTAAATTAATGATTAACTTGTTGATATGAAAAGTGGATTTATAACGTAACAATTATATAAAATAATTACACACAATGTTAGCATTTAAAATGAAGAATTAAATAAAATGGAACAATACAATAAAATTTAATCTACTTTATCAAATATTCTATGTCATACAACTCGTACACGTTATGAAAGTGCCAACCTAACAAAAGCTTCCTTCAAAACAACTCATTTATTGTACTTTTGTACATATTCCAATAGTGGGCCCAATTGACCCGAATGAAGTGTCCGGTTACTTGGCCCATGTTTGTCTTCAAACCTATGATGAAAGGTTGTGGGCCCATTTAGGGAAGAAATGGAAAGCTGTGTCACAAAAGTTGTCCACTTTAATGATTTTTATATATTCCCAATTGCTTAGATAGATCATGAGGACAAAACCCGGCATAAATGTATTGATCCGATATGAGTGAATATGGGGCCCCGTGATGTGAACCCTAACTTTCCTTGTTGTATCTTATTGTTGGGGGCACATATCAACTAGTCCATCACCTTTAAATTGACATCGCGTAACACGCTTCTTTTTATAAATCGAGACACATATGTCCCACGTCAAGGTTGAAAAGAAATAAGAGAGATTAAATCATCGAGTAAGTCCAAAACATTGTTTTCATGTGAATTTAACTCGTTTTTGTTATAAATGACATTATCTATTTGTATCGTGATTTTACACGATTCTTTATAATAATAATTTTGGCACCCCTTTATGGGTTCACTTCTAGTGGATTTGGTAATATTGCAAGACCCATTAGGGAAAAAAGATAGGAATAAAGATGGGCTAATGTGCCAAATTACACAAGTGATAGTTCAACTTTAGTGGAGAACTTGTGCACTTTTTCTTTATCAACTTGCTTTTTCTATTTCACGGAAGTGACCTACTGTGATTCTCTAAATTTTAACCCATTTCTATATACTAGTGTAGTCCCGTGCGTTGTACGTATTGTAGTTAAAATTGTGTTTGTAATAGTATTAATTGAAATTAATTACACGAACTTTCAAGTATTAATATCAATAAGTTTTGAATTGAATGAAAATACGTATTTTCTATCCATTGTTTCATTTCATAGAAATTATAAAAATATGACACAAATAAGAGAATGACAGGCCACAATAGTACAAAATAAAGCCCGCTAAATTCGGATGAACAATAAACTAAAATTAAAATAACCACACTAATATTTAAAGTGTGTCTTTTATTGAATTCGAGTCAATGGTTTAACTTAATGCAAAGTTAATATTGTCCAAACAAGCAGACACACAAGTACGGAGAAATTACTAATAATGTTTGAACACTCCCAGCAAGCCAATTCACTAAGTTACAATCTAAAATTATAAGAAACATAGCTGCTATATTTGTTTATCTAATTGGAAATTCATTTCACCATTGAGGACTAAAGAGAATTAGCAAATTCCTAAATAATCGCATTTTTCACATACATAACAAGCATCGAAAACCAAAATCCAAAGCCAAAAACATTGAAGAAGCAATTGTTCTCCAAAACACGTGAAGATCCAGTTTTGGAAAAATCATTCTCTTCAAAATCATAAAACCTATTCTTATTGCATTACTCTACAAATTTGTTCACGTAGTAGGTTACGAAGTGCTTAAAATAAAGCAACGTGAAGCATCCTTTAAATTATTAGATTGAATCACAGGCATATGTTATGCTACCTATGAAAAAATAAAGAAGTGAGAAGAGAAAATAGTTTTTCAATTTCAATATCATAACCCAAATATAATAACTTCAACAAAAGGAATGAAAGTGATTAGAACAAAAAGAAATCACTTTCTTCCCCAAAAAGCCAACATAACTAGCTGTGGTTATGAAAGCTTCAACAAAACAATATTTTCCACATACCAAAGTTTCTTTTGCAAAATATAGACAAAATATGAGAACAAAACATGATTTGAGTAGCCAAATTGAAGTGATATTATCAAAACATGATTTGAGTAGCCTTTTTCTTCACTTCGATGCCGATGAAGTAGCGTTACCAAAGCTGTAGTTATTTTTGTCAACATCATCACTGTTGAATGTAGTAAAGTCGTTATCTGGATGCATGCTTTCTTCTTGTTTCTGTTTTTTCTTTTCTTGAGGTTCGCTCGAAGCACCAAAAAGGACCCTCCAAATAGAAGAATTATCACTCTCTTGTTCTCCTGGAATTGTTGATATGGAAAGGCTACTGGATTGCTTGTTTGTTGATAGAAATTCCAAGGCTTCAGTTTCCTTTATAACAGTGACCGGGTCTAAGATAAAGATAACATCGAACAACGTTTGGTTTGGAATTGTCGCCCTATTTGCAAATTTGACATAGACGACATGTTCATCTTCTATATGAGTGCGGAAGACTGGAATATTGTTTGGACGATCTTTCTGTTTAGATTTTTTAGTACATATTGTTAGCATAATTGTATTTGAAAGAATAAGCAAAAGAGTGTACTAATAAGTGTGTGATATTTACCATAGTGTCTTGGTGCATGAGTTCTTCAGCACAGCAATCAAAGAACTTCTCAGCAGCCTCACCAATCACTGTTGCAGTTATTGAACTAGTGTTGTATCTCAATTCAACTTTAGCTCGTCCTCTATTATAATAAGAATAAGATAACAGAATTTTTGAATATGTTGAGAAGAAATTTTGATGGTGTAAATACATGTAATGTAAGATTTAACTATTTAAAATTAAAATAGAGGAAACATATTTACCTTGGGATTGCTCTTGAATGTGGATATTTACAAAATACACACAGATATACTTCATTGTATTGAGCAGCCGATATCTTGTTACAGTTACTACATGCCATATACCAAACTGGTTGTTTCGTCCACTTCAAACTTAGTGTTGCTTTGATCCAAAAACTTTTTTGCTGCATTTAAAACAATGTGATTTAAATTGTTGACAGATAGTTGTAAGATTATAAATGAGTATTTAACAAATAGAAGTGATATTAAATATTGTTAATGTGTGGATTACCATGAGTAGTAGTTCTTGCATTTTCTTGATCTTTGTGAATTTGTCTCTGGATGGACATGAAATAATTGCCGAAGTTGGTAGCATGTATGATTTCTTCATCAATATGCTATTCAGCATATCAGTGTTGGCATCTATCCTAATATTTGTGTATTTGTAAAAGAATATAAACATTAGAGAAGAAAAATTATATTTTCAAAGGTGTGTCTCATTAGTTTTATAAAATTTACACCAAGTGTTCTATGAATGTTGCCCATTGGATGATTACCTGGAGCATAATTTGCATTTAGTATTATTAGAAATATAAGTTTCACATGGATTGATAATGTTGATTAAATATTTGTAGATGTATTACCTTTCCATGAAGCTATTAATGAATAAGGATTCCTATCATAAACAGTGAGAACAAATATGTTTATTGTGATTAAAGAATGAATATAAATAGAGAAGGGTTACCATGATTTCATTTCAGCAGCTCTTTCAAAGTTCGCATTGATGGAGATCGAGCTATTCATCTTTGTGGAAATTGTTAATCCTCTCAAGTACGGTGACAATAAATAATCAGTGAAAGTGTTAAGTAGAAATTTAGAGTGTTTAATGTTATTTTTACCATTAAATGAAGTGACTCTTAAATGTTTGCCGGCGATTATTGGTCTTTTTGTTAGCAAGTTAGAGATTTCGATGCATTCATGCTCTACAAAGTTGTCCCACATTCGAAGCAATATGGCTTGCAATCTGCCAGGTTTATAAGCACTCAGAAATGGAGAAAATTAAATGTTTGAAAATTGTGAAATATAATATGAATAGGTAATTTGATTTAAATACCTTTCATTGATTACAACAACTTCTTGAATGATGGATTCTGTTCCATTACGATTTTAAATTTGTCTTCTCGGGCGTAGATCGATGGCGACTCCAATATAACCTAAAAATACAAAAAGTAATATTTAATTAATTAACAAATATATCAAATAAAAAGATATATATAAGTTGTATAGATGGAAGGGCAGGTTGCTGTCATAGTTGTGACAAATTTTTTTAGTTACTGATTTGTGATTCCGAGTCCATGTGTTGTTGGAGATCATCAAATGCCAAGAAGTTATATGTTGCTGCCACAAGTGTGTTGTAGTCTTCATGTATTTCTTCAACTCTGGTTCGACCATTAATGGTCCATTGAATATCACCAAAGAATGCCTTGTATTGCTCTTTTGTGAACTTCACCATCGCGTTAGAAATCAGATATGTCTTCGAAGGAAGCAAGGTGTCTTGGAAAGCTGTTATATTGTTGTCGTATAGTGTTGCATGGACTTTGTTATTCTATTTTAACAAATAAAAGAAAAGCACCATATATTAGAGGCATAATATTCACAGAGAGGAATATTTTAAAAATTGAATATGTAGAAAATTGCTTACACTTATGATTTGTGTAAGAGAAGAAATGCTTAGTAAATTCGAAAATGCTAGAATTTCTAATATATTAAAGATTTTTTGTATTGAAGGATTTACTCTAAGAATGTAAGTAATGGAAAAGAATATACTGAAGGATCTATAAGCCATAGATGTTGATACTTTGTTGGGCTGCTATGTGCTATCTTTGGACTTGACTTTTCAGCAACAATTACTTTTGTAGTCCAGTTGTATTGCCCTGGAGATATTTCGAAAATCAGTTTGTGTTGAGTAGTCATTTTTCCTGTATGGAGTTGATGAAGATCATAAAGATTTATAATGTTATTCAAAAGATAAACAAAAAATTTAGACTTAGTGAAAATTTCATATACAGATGAACAAACTTAGTTTATAATATGTATATTTGTGTTGCAAACAAAGAAGATAAGGGATCATATTAGAGTTTTCTGATTACCAGTCAAAGAGCCTTGAAGAAATGAATTTGCAAGGACAACGTATGCTAAGAAGATGAGAAAATCAATTGAACTCTTCAACAACTTACTTTGGAGAAACAAATCTGCCAAACTGTTTCCTTAAGTAGTGGAAAAAATCTGCAGAGGAGTGTGTAGATAGTTTACTTGTAATTGTAGGTAAAAGTACAATCAGTAATTATAAATAACTGTGACTGATTGTACCTGAATACTGAGAAAAGTATGGGATGCAGTCAAACAAGTACAAACACTGTTGTTAGTCCACTAAATAGTTACAGTGGAACAAGTTAAGTTACAATTCAAAACATTTCTTCAAAGATTTTATGATATAGACAATGTATCTTAAGCAGATTTTTATATTCTGCTTTGCATCATTTTGAACAATATGAGTTGCACCTTAAGCAAAATTTCATAAAGAATAATATAAAAAATAAGATAGGAAAAATATAAACGCCTTACAAATTTACAAGTCTTGCATCAAAGAATCTAACTTGTGAAAGATAAATTTGGTGTTCCTGAATGAAATGACCAAGAATTGGGTAAATTATTTGCACAAGAGTTAAAAAAAGATGGCCACAAAATATAGTATTATGGTTGAGAGAGAGAGAGAGAGAGAGAGAGAGAGAATTGGGTAAATTATTTGCACAAGAGTTAAAAAAAGATGGCCACAAAATATAGTATTATGGTTTATATAAATATATATTCTCAATATGGCCTTAGAAAATGGAAAAAAAAAAAAAAACGTACCTTCTTTTAACCCATTCTTGACCACTTCAAATCAGCATTAGAAATTAATCTTAACATATAAGCCGGTAGACAATTTTGATCCCAATCAAATATTTATGTTAAAAACGATGATCTCAATATTAGGCTTGATAGTTATGTGAAATAGCGTCAATGAAATTAACGAGAAACAAATCACATGCACAGAAAATTCAAATTTTAGTAACCTAATAGGGAGCTAATCTTAACATATAAGATGTTAGACAAATTTGATCCCAATCAAATATTTTAAGGTAAAAATGACGAGCTCAATATTAGACTTGATAGTTATGTGAAATAGCCTCAATCAAGTTAACGAGAAACAGATCACATGCACAACGAAGATATCCTATGCACAAAGTGTGTTCTCTAACTATGAGAAATTTAAAGATAATAATATGAAGAAGTCTTAAAATATTAGCAAGTAAACTCGTCTGAAATAAAAGACTAATATAGTGATGGCACATAGGAAGACAAAGTAGTTGAATTGAAGTAACAATTATTCATTGATAAAAGTACTAATTAATATTTTATTTGAATTAAGTCAAATTCTAAACAACTATGAAGATTCGGGACCAAGATGGAATTTTTTTGAAAGTATGGGACCGAAATAAAGCTATGGAGCAAAAAGGATTCAATCTGCAATTAAAACTTAAAGTGGGACCAAATAATAAACATATTGGTACTTGGAGTACTATTGCAAATAATGACTGGAACTAAATTTTTTGTAACAAACTCAATGTTTGTCGCGGTCAACCATGGTGTGCACCGTGCTAGGCAGGGATGTTTAGCCGACCCCCACTGCTAGATTATAAGAATAAAGAGAGAATCAAAACAAGACAGTGTGGAAAGCCCTAACTCTGAGGGTTCAAATACGGAAGAGTGGTAGGTAAACTGAAAGCCATAAGACGACATGTTCCCAACAACTTAAAGGTTAGTTGGTGCATAATCTTTCCAACTCCAAGGCATGTTTGTTATGTTGTAGTAGACGGGATGAGACAGTACAATAGACAAGATTTTAATAACCTTTTTCTTTTATGAATACTATCGAGTACGATATAGAACACATCTTTTGGTATATCAACAGACAAAATATCATCTTCAAACATACCAACTCGTATATTTTGTAAGACCAAAGTTTTGGACACACTTCTCCCGAACATCATCTCCAATCATGGCATCACTTATTTTGGTATCTCAACAAATAATATATAAGAGCAATCAAGATTTTCTTAATGTATTATTGTTAGTTAAACCAATTATGGCCCTGTGGTTTGTCACAAAGTCTATATCAGATCCATTAATCACTTTATATGTATTGCCAAATTTCAAGCAACCACTAACTCTTACACCGCCTAATGGGCTCAGGGGACCCGAAATATGCAACTCATTTTCACAATTTTGATGGCACCGGCAAGAGATACAAGAAATAAATATGGGTTTCAAGGCAAGTTGAGTCAATCTTATTATTTGTATAACTATAATAAATGTTAATTTAAATTGTAGAAACCCAATAACTAAGGTTAAGCAAACTTGTGTGTATTTTCAAATGCAAACTTGAGACCAAGTTTATTGCATTAGCTTAAAGTACCAACTTTTATAGCATAATAAAGGAATCCAATCTTTTAAAGAAATAGAAATATGAGCATATACATGTTACAGGAAATTTTACATTGTAAAGTTATAATTAATTTAAAATTTGTACCAAATTCTTATGAGAACAAATTGCACAAAAATCGATGGAGATCATTAGGAATATTTAATACAGATCGCAATGAATTATGAGAACCTAAGTACTTGACCCCAAAAACGTATGGGATAACATTTGGACTATGTGTAAATTAGTATATAACATCCTTGGACTATGTAGAGAATTATATATACAAGGAAAAAATATTTACCGAATGATATAGGTAAGTCCCTGGAGATACAACATTTTTCTGGCTCCTACAAAAGAGAATGATATTAGGTAAGATAAATTAATTTAAACCAAATGTCTTGTACATACAAGTATGAAATGAAAATTTATTAACCAAAATGAAAAGTCTAATATCTACTACAAATTGACGAGGATCTAGATTGATGTATGAATTCGTAAGTTTCGACAATACAAAATTCATAAAGAATTTACCAAAGATAAAATTTCTGGGTATACAACATTTTTTGTACAAGTGTTATGAAATTTTTTATCCGCAATTGGTTTAACGAGGACTTTAATTGACTTACTTGTTCTTGCTCTAGACAAAGCAACATACAATTGTCCACGTGAAAATACAGGTTCTAGTAAATATAATCCAACAAAATCTAGAGTTTGTCCTTGTGATTTATTTATTGTCATAGCAAAACACGGACGAACAGGAAATTGCGTTTTTTTAAATAGGAATGGAGTTTTATCACTTTCCAATGGCACAAAAGGGATCCTAGGTAGAAACACTCTCTTGCCACGATATTCTCCAATAGCAATCTCGGCATCAATAACATTTCGCTCAAACCTTCTACAAATAAGTCTAGTTCCATTACCAAGCCCTTCGGATGGGCTAATATTTCGGAGTAATATTACTGGACAATTTAACTTTAATAATAGTACATGCGGTGGTATACCATTCGGAGTTAGAGTACTTAAAAAATCTTCATGAAAAGTTTGTTCAGTGTTGTCCAAAGCTTCATCAAAGCTAAAGTATTTATGTACTTCTCCCGGAAAATTTTCTATTAATACACTATTGATTTGATCTACATATTCATTTTTTGGAGTTAAAATAACTCTATTAATCATGCAATCAAGTTGTTCGACATAGTTGTGTAGATTTGGAAAAACAATATCTATCAATTGTTGTAATGAAACAATGTCATATTGGTAATGAATAGTAATGTCAGGCCAAAGTTTTATCATATTACACGAATGTAGTTTTTCCGTTCCATTCCCTATTTCAAGAAAGTATTGACAAAACATGGGATCTAATCGAGCCCTCATATTTTCAACTAATTTTAATTTTTTGAAAGAAGACCACAAATATGAATTGACAAAGCTTGCTCCCATTATATCATCTTTTTTGCCTCCCTAGTCTATAGGTAAAACTTGACGAAAATCACCTCCCAAAACAACTACTTTTCCACCAAAAGGTAAATCACAATCGTTGACATCTTGTAACATTTTATCTAAAGATTCAATAACTTGTCGATTCACCATTGGTGCCTCATCCCATAGTATCAATCGTGTCATTTTAAAAAGTTCAGCTAAAGCAGATTGCTTACTAATAGAACACACAGACTCATTGCTAATTTGAAGAGGAATTTTGAATCTAGAATGTGATGTCCTACCACCAGGTAATAATCCGGTGACTACTCGAGGAAAGACGCAGTTGCAAAGCAATCATACCTTTAGATCTCACAGTTGTTGTTAGCAACGCGATACAAAAATGTTTTTTCTGTTCCACTTGGACCATCAATGAAGAACATACCACCTAGCTTATCATATATTATTTTTAGTATTATATCATATGCGGATGAACAAACTTAGTTTATAATATGTATATTTGTGTTGCAAACAAAGAAGATAAGGGATCATATTAGAGTTTTCTGATTACCAGTCAAAGAGCTTTGAAGAAATGAATTTGCAAGGACAACGTATGCTAAGAAGATGAGAAAATCAATTGAACTCTTCAACAACTTACTTTGGAGAAACAAATCTGCCAAACTGTTTCCTTAAGTAGTGGAAAAAATCTGCAGAGGAGTGTGTAGATAGTTTACTTGTAATTGTAGGTAAAAGTACAATCAGTAATTATAAATAAGCTGTGTTGATTGTACACGAAACATCGAGAAAAGTATGGGATGCGATCAAACAAGTACAAACAACATTGTTAGTCCACTAAATAGTTCTGAGTGGAACAAGTTAAGTTACAATTCAAAACATTTCTTCAAAGATTTTATGATATAGACAATGTATCTTAAGCAGATTTTTATATTCTGCTTTGCATCATTTTGAACAATATGAGTTGCACCTTAAGCAAAATTTCATAAAGAATAATATAAAAAATAAGATAGGAAAAATATAAACGCCTTACAAATTTACAAGTCTTGCATCAAAGAATCTAACTTGTGAAAGATAAATTTGGTGTTCCTGAATGAAATGACCAAGAATTGGGTAAATTATTTGCACAAGAGTTAAAAAAGATGGCCACAAAATATAGTATTATGGTTGAGAGAGAGAGAGAGAGAGAGAGAGAGAGAATTGGGTAAATTATTTGCACAAGAGTTAAAAAAAAGATGGCCACAAAATATAGTATTATGGTTTATATAAATATATATTCTCAATATGGCCTTAGAAAAAAAAAAAAAAAAAAAAAAACACCTTCTTTTAACCCATTCTTGACCACTTCAAATCAGCATTAGAAATTAATCTTAACATATAAGCCGGTAGACAATTTTGATCCCAATCAAATATTTATGTTAAAAACGATGATCTCAATATTAGGCTTGATAGTTATGTGAAATAGCGTCAATGAAATTAACGAGAAACAAATCACATGCACTGAAAATTCAAATTTTAGTAACCTAATAGGGAGCTAATCTTAACATATAAGATGTTAGACAAATTTGATCCCAATCAAATATTTTAAGGTAAAAATGACGAGCTCAATATTAGACTTGATAGTTATGTGAAATAGCCTCAATCAAGTTAACGAGAAATGCATCACATGCACTGTGAAGATATCCTATGCACAAAGTGTGTTCTCTAACTATGAGAAATTTAAAGATAATAATATGAAGAAGTCTTAAAATATTAGCAAGTAAACTAAATGCGAAATAAAAGACTAATATAGTGATGGCACATAGGAAGACAAAGTAGTTGAATTGAAGTAACAATTATTCATTGATAAAAGTACTAATTAATATTTTATTTGAATTAAGTCAAATTCTAAACAACTATGAAGATTCGGGACCAAGATGGAATTTTTTTTTGAAAGTATGGGACGAAATAAAGCTATGGAGCAAAAAGGATTCAATCTGCAATTAAAACTTAAAGTGGGACCAAATAATAAACATATTGGTACTTGGAGTACTATTGCAAATAATGACTGGAACTAAATTTTTTGTAACAAACTCAATGTTTGTCGCGGTCAACCATGGTGTGCAAGTGCTAAGCGAGGATGTTTAGCCGAGGCCCCACCTGCTAGATTATAAGAATAAAGAGAGAATCAAAACAAGACAGTGTGGAAAGCCCTAACTCTGAGGGTTCAAATACGGAAGAGTGGTAGGTAAACTGAAAGCCATAAGACGACATGTTCCCAACAACTTAAAGGTTAGTTGGTGCATAATCTTTCCAACTCCAAGGCATGTTTGTTATGTTGTAGTAGACGGGATAAGACAGTACAATAGACAAGATTTTAATAACCTTTTTCTTTTATGAATACTATCGAGTACGATATAGAACACATCTTTTGGTATATCAACGAGACAAAATATCATCTTCAAACATACCAACTCTCTTATATTTTGTAAGACCAAAGTTTTGGACACACTTCTCCCGAACATCATCTCCAATCATGGCATCACTTATTTTGGTATCTCAACAAATAATATATAAGAGCAATCAAGATTTTCTTAATGTATTATTGTTAGTTAAACCAATTATGGCCCTGTGGTTTGTCACAAAGTCTATATCAGATCCATTAATCACTTTATATGTATTGCCAAATTTCAGCAACCACTAACTCTTACCTGCCTAATGGGCTCCAGGACCCGAAATATGCAACTCATTTTCACAATTTTTGATGGCACTGGCAAGAGATACAAGAAATAAATATGGGTTTCAAGGCAAGTTGAGTCAATCTTATTATTTGTATAACTATAATAAATGTTAATTTAAATTCTGTAAACCCAATAACTAAGGTTAAGCAAACTTCAGGTGTATTTTCAAATGCAAACTTCGAGACCAAGTTTATTGCATTAGCTTAAAGTACCAACTTTTATAGCATAATAAAGGAATCCAATCTTTTAAAGAAATAGAAATATGAGCATATACATGTTCCAGGAATTTTTACATTGTAAAGTTATAATTAATTTAAAATTTGTACCAAATTCTTATGAGAACAAATTGCACAAAAATCGATGGAGATCATTAGGAATATTTAATACAGGACTGCAATGAATTATGAGAACCTAAGTACTTGACCCCAAAAACGTATGGGATAACATTTGGACTATGTGTAAATTAGTATATAACATCTTTGGACTATGTAGAGAATTATATATACAAGAAAAAAATACTTACCGAATGCTATAGGTAAGTCCCTGGAGATACAACATTTTTCTGGCTCCTACAAAAGAGAATGATATTAGGTAAGATAAATTAATTTAAACCAAATGTCTTGTACATACAAGTATGAAATGAAAATTTATTAACCAAAATGAAAAGTCTAATATCTACTACAAATTGACGAGGATCTAGATTGATGTATGAATTCGTAAGTTTCGACAATACAAAATTCATAAAGAATTTACCAAAGATAAAATTTCGGGTATACAACATTTTTGTACAAGTGTTATGAAATTTTTATCCGCAATTGGTTTAACGAGGACTTTAATTGACTTACTTGTTCTTGCTCTAGACAAAGCAACATACAATTGTCCACGTGAAAATACAGGTTCTAGTAAATATAATCCAACAAAATCTAGAGTTTGTCCTTGTGATTTATTTATTGTCATAGCAAAACACGGACGAACAGGAAATTGCGTTTTTTTAAATAGGAATGGAGTTTTATCACTTTCCAATGGCACAAAAGGGATCCTAGGTAGAAACACTCTCTTGCCACGATATTCTCCAATAGCGCTCTCGGCATCAATAACATTTCGCTCAAACCTTCTACAAATAAGTCTAGTTCCATTACCAAGCCCTTCGGATGGGCTAATATTTCGGAGTAATATTCTTGGACAATTTAACTTTAATAATAGTACATGCGGTGGTATACCATTCGGAGTTAGAGTACTTAAAAATCTTCATGAAAAGTTTGTTCGGTGTTGTCCAAAGCTTCATCAAAGCTAAAGTATTTATGTACTCTCCGGAAAATTTTCTATTAATACACTATTGATTTGATCTACATATTCATTTTTGGAGTTAAAATAACTCTATTAATCATGCAATCAAGTTGTTCGACATAGTTGTGTAGATTTGGAAAAACAATATCTATCAATTGTTGTAATGAAACAATGTCATATTGGTAATGAATAGTAATGTCGGGGCCAAAGTTTTATCATATTACACGAATGTAGTTTTTCCGTTCCATTCCCTATTTCAAGAAAGTATTGACAAAACATGGGATCTAATCGAGCCCTCATATTTTCAACTAATTTTAAAAATTTTTTGAAAGAAGACCACAAATATGAATTGACAAAGCTTGCTCCCATTATATCATCTTTTTTGCCTCCCTAGTCTATAGGTAAAACTTGACGAAAATCACCTCCCAAAACAACTACTTTTCCACCAAAAGGTAAATCACAATCGTTGACATCTTGTAACATTTTATCTAAAGATTCAATAACTTGTCGATTCACCATTGGTGCCTCATCCCATAGTATCAATCGTGTCATTTTAAAAAGTTCAGCTAAAGCAGATTGCTTACTAATAGAACACACAGACTCATTGCTAATTTGAAGAGGAATTTTGAATCTAGAATGTGATGTCCTACCACCAGGTAATAATCCAGCAGCTACTCCAGAAGACGCAGTTGCAAAGCAATCATACCTTTAGATCTCACAGTTGTTAGCAACGCACGATACAAAAATGTTTTTCCTGTTCCACTTGGACCATCAATGAAGAACATACCACCTAGCTTATCATATATTATTTTTAGTATTATATCATATGCAGCTCTTTGCTCAATATTTAGTTGTCTTGCACACAATATATCTGCATCAGAGACTACTATTCCTAACTCATCATTATTTGTTCTAGTAAACCGATCATGTTCTTGTAAATTCACATCGTATGGGACGAAATTATATTCATTTACTGATTTACCTAATGGTTCCAATATGGTATCAATGTCTTATAATGTTTTTATTATTCCACATTGGACTGATACACCACTATGTTTATAATCCTCAATCATAAATTCTTGAAATTTATTCCATAATTTTTTAGGATCATTTGGACCACATATGGTCAAAATTGTGGCAAACAATCTGCGTAATGTACTGGGCATTTGATATTGAGAAGCTTCTTCTAAACATAGTTCACAATTAGAATCTCAATTAAGTAAACCATGTAAAAGAGCAGCTTCACGAAATGATGACGCACAAACTCCATTAACAACTTTAAGATTTTCAAACAATGTTGCTCCTTTAATATGATTCAATAATATTCTTAGATAATATCTTTCTCCTTCTCTGGGATTAGTTGTAACTATTCTACTAGTTGAAACACCTCTTTTTCTATCACACCATAATTTACCTTTTGAATCTCATACAAAATATTCTAGGAACTGTTTGTACAATAACGTTTTTGCCCTTTCATTAGTAATATTTGTACGAAAATACTCAGTTAACATTGTTCTTTGGAAAAAATTTGTTCCGGCAATTCTTTCTAGATCATCAAATTGTCTATATGTAACCGAATGATTGTTTTCAAGATGTAACTGGAGGAAAATTACACATGGATTAATTTCATATAAAATAAATCCATAAATTCTCCATGCAGCTTCAGGAGGAGAAATCCACCTAGCTGTTTGAAACATCTCGATCTCATCTATAGCAATTGGAAGATCCCCAGAATTTATAGAAAAACTAACCCTGTCATGTCCTTTGTAAACATATTTGAATAAATACTTAACAGCTTTAATAGTGAAAAAAATTTCAACATTCATATAGCAATCAAATTTGGCTAATAAATATGAATTATAAGGTACAACCCATCTATTATTCAACCATTGTTTTCGAACTTTAACTTTTCTTTCGTTATTGCGTCTCCGATATTTTGGGTATAAACTTTCGCCTAACGATGTCTCTTCATTATAATTTTTGGGAAAATCACTTTTACACTTTTTGTTTTGGTCCATACAAACATTATTGGGATTAAGAAAACCACAAGGACCATGCATCATATGTTGAACAACAACAGAGTGCAAGTGAGGATTAGTATTTGCGTCAGGAATCTCAGCACAAACAATGTGATCTACTGAATTAGGAGAAATGATTTTTGAATGACCCTTTAAAATTATCAAAAAATGAGCATGTGGGAGCCCTATTTCCTGGAATTCAATGACATATATGTATGCAGCAACTGGTCTAAATATTTGTTTCTTGAATAAATCATTTTTTAATTCCTCTAACTTTGCTCTAAAAATACGTGCTATCAAATCAGGCCTATTCTGTGACTCATCATTGAACTTTAACTGTTGCTTTATTTCACACCAATTCGGATTACATGTAATTGTCAAAAATATATCAGGTTTTCCATACTTTTGAACTAATGACATTGCATCCATATATCTTTTCTTCATGTCCCTAGGTCCTCCAATAAAAGATGAAGGTAAAACGACTCTACAACCAACTTTGCTTCCTCTACTTTCACATATTTCAATGCTATCAACAATTCCCTAATAAAGTTCAGCTCTTAGTTGAGTTTGATTCATGCGAAAATAATCTAACCTAGAAGTCTCAATCTTTACATACATGTCAACTATATATTGTTGTAAAAGCCTACCAGCATGCAACAAAATCGAATTACTACAAGATCTGACCTGTAATTTGTAGCGGTAATATTCACGGCAAGAGACATGTGCTCTACTCCTTTTCTCTTCGAGAACTGAAAAAATATTTGACAAATTATAAAATCACAAATAATTTTTTTGGAATAAACATTGAATATCTTTATTACACAAGAATTTTAAGTTTAATGACCTATCGTTTCACTTGCAATAAGTTCTTCAGGCGAACAAAACTGATGGACGTTAAGTAAATCATCATTTGTGCAATAATATTGTTGCCCTTTTTTTTCAATCTTTTAATACCTTGGTGCCACCCACTTTCACCATAAGGAAACAAAAGTGGGTATTGAAGAGGATCATAACACCTAAAATAATATTGCACCCGATGAGTGTTACCAGAATTACAATTAACAATAATTTCACGCATTGTAGTATCTGTTGATTGATCATTAGCTACCCAAATCATAGCAACCTGTGATGCAGATGGTGTATTATACACTCTTTGATCAAGTCCAGGGTCACATCTTATTTTGAATGTACAATTTCTCAAGTTTGAAATATTACTCAGACTTCGAAAAAAATTCGTGTACGGATTTCCTCGCATAATGTCTATTAATTTAGAAACAACTGATTCAGCCAGCATTTCTAAAATGTGTAAACGATTTTGAACTTCATTTTTAGTATCAAAAAAATATAGCTGCAAATACGAAGGGTGATTATTTGTTGGAAACACTTCATTAATGTAATGATATATTTGACCTTGAACTCTAAATGTATATATACCTTTGATTCTTTTACAAAGATCTTTGTCGTAGCGAACACCAAATAATGTGAAAGAGAAATTGTTATTGTAAGTTCGAATAATTTTCTTAAACTCTATTGATTCAGTGGAATTCGATGTAAATAATGTGTGTAATTCTTTTGGTATATTGTTTATTTTCAACTTGATAGCTCCATCAGAACAACAGAATCCCTTACTTTCTTTATAAAATTTAACGGCTTCACACTAGATACATAGAGTCGGTGTTGGTAATACATAAGGTTCAATTGGAATATTTTGGAAAACAATATTTTGGTCATATAAAGTGTGATCAGAAATATTTTGCGAATACGAGGAAGATTCGTCCACATGAATACATGATTCATCTCTCACTGTAGTGGCGGAATAACCTATACATAATAGAACTTCAAATATAAATTGAATAGACATTTTCCAAAAATATATCTATTATTTTAAATATACCTAACACCATCACACTTTGTAGGCAGGAACACATGTAACAACAATGTCTTCTATAGGCCAACCAGTAAAATAATCAATTACTTATTACATGCGGCAATCAAACCATAATACTTCCATAAAAGTCACACGCTAGTCGTTTATTATTTGTTACATAAAATAATCAAATATATGCTTTTTGAAATCCCTTTCCAGAATTCAAATCAATAATAAAACTTTGTATAACAAATTCATAACAACAACAAATAAAACTTTAACTACTGTAATATTTCATGCATTACACTAAACATAATATATTTTCATAGAACAAAGTGAAGACAAAACTATAAAAACAAGATACCAAAGAATATTAAATAAAATAGAATAGTTTCAATAATTACCTGCTTCGCCGATATTTGTCTCCCTATTGTTAAGGACTTCAGATATACTCGCATCTAATATATTGTCTGCATTATATATAAAATGTTTAGTCCAAAATAAGCCTTTCAAACTTAAATTTGCAAAAGATATTCCAAATCGATAGTAATACCAATAACACATTCGGTACAACTACGAACTACGAACTACAAAATAACAAATAATTTAATATTTTTGCCGTATAGAAATTACTTACAATCGTCATTGTGATTACAAGTACGAATGCTAATTCATTCACTTCTTTTGGAACTTATTTGTTGTCGATATCTAGCAAAGTTGTCAGTATATTCGTTCTGTAATTTCTTTAGGCGATTGTCTCTACGGCGCTTGTTTCGATAATCTCTTGATACAGCCCATTGTTTCTGTCGTCGCTTATTCAATAAATCTTTTTGTTTCAATCTATCACCTTCTTCGTCTTCCATCTGTCACCAATAGTTTTGTAAATGTCTCATTTCAATTTACCCTTTCAAAAAATTAAAATATGTCCACATATAATTTTCTTTGGCCAATCTTGTCCATATTAGGCTCGAATTTGAGATGAAAACGCATAAATCAAAATTTGAGATGTAAATACAAAATCTATTTTTCATAAATCATAACTTAAACCTACATAAAAACAATAGTAATAAACCATCAAGAATTCACAAATTAAACAAAATTATCATACCTTGAAAAACTAAACAAGCTTAGAAGTACAATTCCTTTCCAATAGGCAAAAATGGGGACTCCTTTCTTCACCGTATTGTTGAAATAAGTATTTTACAAAATCACCTAGAAAAGAAAAAAAAATTCATATTGTCAAACAAAAAAAGACAAGACAACAGTAGAAATGAGTGTTTTATATAATCAAATTGAAGAAACCTCAAGAATAATTATGTGAGAGACTAAAGAGCAGAAATGTGTTGTGACGTGTGAGAAACTAAACCTTCGAAAAATATTTGAATATGAAATTATTTGTTTAATTCCATAAAGCTCAAGAAAAAGTTCATATTCTAAACACGTTGAATGTAAAAAGTGTTGCAAGAGAAATCAATAAAGGAAAGAAAGTCCTAAGAATATTATTAAAGTAGTTCTTATATCTCTATTTTCAAACTTCATAATTCCAATTAAAGTCACTAAATTCATGCACCCTTGTACATAAGTTATTTGAACACCTAAACCTCAATTTATATTTGTCACTTAGTTTAGTTTGACACTAAAAAATAATTCAAAAAACCGGAGGATTGACAAAAGTAACACCACAGTTACAGAATATTGGAAAACGGAACCAATTCTAGAACATTTACACTGGTAGCAAAAAGTTTGACAAAAATAGCACTTTCTCAGAATATTTTCAAATCTAGCACCACTACATTATTTTGCTCAATACTTTTTGAAATTAGCTTTGAAAATGAAGTAATCAAACCTCAAATCCTTAACCAACACTTGTACACTTTAATTCAAAGTATTAGTGTAATGTCCTTTTAAATTTGATGAAAATAAAAAGCTAGTTCCATAGGAGTAAGGCTCCATTTGGATCCTGATTTTCACCTAGGACACGAGAAGGAAAAAGGCAAAAAATGCAAACAAGTGGAGATCTGGGCAATCAATTATGTGAATGTTTGGTACATACTACACAATCCTGGAAAGAATTGACAATATAATAGACAATATTTTTAGCTTATTTTTCTTTCTTAATATTGTCGACTATTAAACATGTCGTATCAGTTTAAGCATACCACATATATAGATTCAACTAACCCAAAATGATACGTAAAAAATAGTATTAGTTACTTTTGCTAAATGTACATACTTTTTCAACTTTAAGTGTTAACTTAATAATCGGAGTACCTACACGGGACAAACCATCATCTGTTGTAACTTCTATTTGTTTTGTAAACATACAAATTATCACAATTGAATGAAGGACTACAACTATTGTAAGAAGATCAAACAATATTTAAGATTCCCTTCAAATCCTAAGAACAAATGACAACTACAAATTTAAAAGGGTCAGCTTTCTGTATAACAATAGATTTTTTACAATAAATTACCAAAAATAAAAATGATAACTCACAGAAGGAATGAAAAGTAGTTGAAACTAAAACGACAATTACAAATGGAACATCCAATTGAAGCTTGTGATCATTTATATTCACCATTTTCACATAGTCATTTCCTTGCCAATTAGACAAGACTAAAATGAAAAATTATTTTTCCTTCCTAACTGCTTAAGTTTTAGACGAGAGATGTTAACATGGCATAAGACTTCAGAGTCAGGGGGGAAAATACTTAAGTTCAAGTCTTAAGGCTGCCCATTAGAAAAATGTCCCATTGCCCGACCTTTTATCGAAAAATAAATCCAATATGCACGAGAGCACGCGCTAAAGATTAAGATTTAATTGAATACACGTGGTGTTCTCTAAATCCTTGGAAAAAATGAATACACGCTGAATCATCAGAGACATGGAATCACATTACTGTTATGAATGAAAGGGGTCCTTAGGATATTATTAAAATAGTTCTTGCTTCAGTTTGTTGATATCTTTACTTTCCAACTTCATAATCCCAATTAAAGTCACTAAATTCATGCAACCCATGTACATAAGTTATTTCAACAACTAAACCTCAAAATATATTTGTCACTTAAAATAGTTTTGACACTAAAAAACAATACCAAAAACCAGAAGATTGAAAAAAGTACCACCACATTTCCAGAATATTGGAAAATGAACCAATTCCAGAACATTTACAATGGAAGCAAAATGTTTGACAAAAATAGCACTTTCTGGGAATATTTTCAACATTAGCACCACTGCATTATTTTGCTCGAAACTTGCTGAAAATTGCTTTGAAAATGAATAAATCAAACCTCAAATCCTTAACCAACACTTGTACACTTTAATTCAAAGTATTAGTGTAATGTGAACATCGTCAAATGAAAGATTAAAACCAAATTCCACAAACCCATTTCCATAACTATCCATGTCTTCCATCTTCAATAAAGTTCACCATTTCTTCATCACTATTCAATAAACTCAAATATTTGTTTAGTAACCACAACTATAAGTTATAGACATCTAAATACATGGCATAATTCGTTTTACCCATAACCCATACTCGATTTCAAGAACCTTGAAGCGAAGTCTCAAAAATAGTAAAAGCCATACTTTGCATCTATTTTGGTAGAAACATGTTCTTCTGTGCGAGATTTGAAGGAAAAGAAGCCAGATCTGATATTCTGTTCCAGTTCAATAGAGTTAAATAAATTAAACAAAATCCAAAAAATTATACCAATTTCTGGAAAAACCCGAAATCAAAAATTCTAAACCATAAAAAATATATAACGAGTTCAAAGTAAACAATATCTTCAAAGAAACTACAAGAATCGCAAAAAACTAAACTAATTTCTAAAAAATTCCAAAATCAGAAACCCTAAAACCTAAAATATATATAAATCGTTGGCCAAAAATTAAACTCTCGACTAAAAGACATTACTTTTGTTGGTGCTTAAGTCCGCGAACGTCCTTCTTTCGGATCCAGGTATTTTGTGGCTATTATGCTTCACAAAACGTCCAAAAAGTCGTTTTGTTTCACATGAACCTCAAAGAACGAGAACAAGATGAAGACCAGTGGTGAAGGACTGAGAAGCAGGACAAAAAAGAGTAATTTTCGGTTGAATTTCACTAACCATAAAATTGTATATGGTACAGAGAGAGAGAGATAATGATCGAAGAGAGAGAAAAAAAGCAGAAAAGAGAGAAAGTGAGAAACCAGAAGAGAGAGAGAGAGAGAGAGGGGGGAAGATAGAGAGAGAAGTGAGTGGAGACGGTACGCTAATTGGAATAAAGGGTATAAAACGGCGTCGTTTTCAATTCTACATGCTCAAAACTACGTCGTTTTATCTGCAAAAAAATTAAAAAAAATTAAAAAAATGTCATGCTGATGTAATCAAAACGACGTAGTTTTCGGCGACCACTTGAATAGTGCCAACTTTAAGCCTCTTTTCATTTTTTTACTCAAAACTACGTCGTTTTATCTGCAAGGAAAAATAAAAAAAATTAAAAAAACGTCATGCTGATGTAATCAAAACAACGTAGTTTTCGGCGACCACTTGAATAGTGCCAACTTACGAGAGAGAGAGAGAGAGAGAGAGAGAGAGAGATAATGATCGAAGAGAGAGAAAAAAGCAGAAAAGAGAGAAAGTGAGAAACCAAAAAGAGAGAGAGAGGAAGATAGAGAGAGAAGTGAGTGGAGACGGTACGCTAATTGGAATAAAGGGTATAAAAGGGCGTCGTTTTCAACTCTACATGCTCAAAACTACCTCGTTTCATCTGCACAAAAAATAAAAAAAAATTAAAAAAATGTCATGCTAATGTAATCGAAACAACGTAGTTTTCGGCCACCACTTGAATAATGCCAACTTTAAGCCTCTTTTCATTTTTTTTACTCAAAACTACGTCGTTTTATCTGCAGGAAAAATAAAAAAAATTAAAAAAACGTCATGCTGACGTAATCAAAACGACATAGTTTTCGGCGAGCACTTGAATAGTGCCAACTTTAAGCCTCTTTTCATTTTTTTAGGATTTAACTAATTTTGCTATTAAATTTTTTAAACAATAAAAAATACTATATCAATCTGTATTGTATAATTTTGTGGTAAGTAAAAATTTAACTTTAAAATCTCATAATTATTTAATGTGTGCATATATATATATATATATATATATATATATATATATATATATATATATATATATATATATATATATATTGTAGAATTTAGTTGCGTGTAGAATATTGTAGAATTTAGGACAAAATCCCACAAAAAGAAAAAAAATGGTCAAATTGGGCTTTCAACAAAATTTAAATATTGGGGATGGTCAATGGCAAAAAAATAAAAATTGTGGGTGAATTAGTTACAATTTATACACTGTAAGAGGAAAAGGAAAAAAAAAAATTGTCGAGTAAAATATATATGTAAAAGAAATTTTTTCTGAAGTTCACACTCGACAAGAAAAAATTCTTGCCAAGTGAAAAAAATTAGAAATGGAAAAGCTCACCTAAAATATATATATATATATATATATATATTATTTCGTGAACAGTAACTCGACAAAGTTTTTCGAGTTACTGTTCGCGCAATATTTTTTTTTTTTTTTGTACCTTCTGTACATTTCTTTCATTTTGAAGATAATAATTGCTTCAATTTAATAAAGTAACGTGTCAAAAGAACATCTGATTTGAGGAAAAACTATTGTTGAAAATATTTTCAAATGAGAATTAAACATCTAATTCTGGACAAAGAGGATAACTTTCTGCTTTTTTATAGAAAAACAGTGATTATGATTGAAAACTTCATTTTAATTACAAGAAAGTTTCACCTTGATGCTACTTTTGCATACCATGTCGAAAGTTACGAACGAATGTTCATTAATATATGTCAAGAATAACAAATTGTGTGCACTAAGCATTCTTACAACTTAAAAACAGAGAACCAACATACTATAATTAATCCACACTTAATATGAGATAGAGAAGATTATTGAATCCCATCTCCCAATGCAGTAACATGGATAGTGAGTTTTTTTTGAAACTTAATAGATCATAATAACTAAGAATTGTCTCCATTTTTCATGTATCTTCATCTGATTATGAATATGCTTATTTGGCAATGAAAAAGTGCAACATTTGTATGTAAAAAGTGAGGAGAGGGGTGGGGGAAATTGGAGTTTTATTTAAGTATTTCGTAGTTTTGGTAAGAGACAAGCAAATAGTTGCAGATACAAACTCCAAAGAATGGTGTCATTAACCTATAAATTAATTTTAACCTTCAATATGTCCCAAATGAACTTAGATATTTAAATTATGTTGTATTATGTTGTCTGTTCAATATAAAATCAAAATGAATTAGGGCGCTAAACACATATATTTAGCAGTAAGATGTGATTAAATGATTTGGATTGCATTCTTGATTCTGTTTTGAATTTCTTTGATCATTATAATGAGAGGGAATACACCATGACAAAAAATTCAAGCATTATCACTAATTGTTGATTTTTTTCATTGAAAAAAAAATTAGAAATAGAAAAGTTCACCTTAAAAAAAAAAAAAAAATTGCGTGAACAGTAACTTGACAAAGTTTGTCGAGTTACTATTCAACTCAAAAAAGTTTGTCGAGTTGAATAGTAACTCGACAAACTTTTTCGAGTTAAATAGTAACGAAAAAGTTACTATTCAGGATTTATTTTTTTTTTGGTATGTGTACTTTTTCATTTCCTTTGTCTTTTTATAATTTTTTTTCACTTGACAAGATTTTTTTTTTCAAATGGCACATTTATGATTGAGTAAAGCAAGAGTAGTATAGATTTGGGTATATACTGATTTGGTCTCATTGCCTGTTATTCACTTATATGAACTTAAACGCTATAGAATGTTGCTAATGATTGAGTAAAATTTATTCTATACTTTTTCATATTTCCACAATAGCCAACTTTGTAATCTCCTTGAAAGTTCTGTTTTGATGCAATTGCTAAAGCATGGTCTATTTCTAGTAGGTATCCATTCTTTCATTTGAGCAAATTTGCTAAATCCAGTGGATCACTTAGCTTCACTATAGATGAGAGGGTGAAAACATCTCCCTGTTGAATAGTAGTTTATTAGAGGAACTCAAATTTTTTTTTTCGAGTAGCTACACAATTTATCATGACAAAAAAAGTTTATTAAAAAAGTCATTTTGTCGAGTTACTCGTCAAATTCCAATTGGAGTTTATCGAGTAACTCGACATCAATTTTTGACAAAATTTATTTTATATTAGATTAATCCTTTCAGCCGCAATATTTGACTTCTTCATCTTTTATTTTATTTTATAGGACAAAATGATGAGATTTGCCACATAAAAAGAAGAAAAACAAAAAAAGAAGAAGTACAAGTCAAAAAATACGGCTAAACATTCAAAAACAAAAACAAAAGTCAACAAAAGCTGATTTGTTAATAATATAAAATTTGTGGGACAAAAGTGTGAAATTATGACAAAATTAGAATAATAAAACACCAAAACTACGTCGTATTGGTTGAAGGATAAACAGTAAACAGGTGATAGACACTTATATTATATATATATATATATATATATATATATATATATATATAAAAGAGCCTTAAATTTTTTACTGTTTATTTTTTCATCTAACACGCCGTTGTTTTACAACTATCATTTGTTTTATTACCTACTGCAGTCATCTCTCTACCTTTTTTGAAGCCACTGTTTCCATTTGGATAAATAACGCCTCCACTACTCATTACTAATGCATTTTTCAGAGTTCAATCAACATCAACATTAGCAGCTTTCAAACACTGATAAGCTCATAAACGTATATTTAAAGATTATATTGAGGTGATGAACAATGACAAATGCAACACTGAGACACTTGTAATATAAATTTTCAGAATTTGAAGTTCTCTCAAAGCTGGTTCAACTTTCACCAATTCTGAGAATTAAAACTTCAGTATTATACTATGAAAATTTGTTAAAGAATTTCGCATCCCCTAGCTTGGTTGCGATGGCTCTACAAACCTGTAAATCTACATATTATGTGTTTGCTTTCATTTTTTCTCTTCATTTGAGAGTATCAATCAGATTTAAGCGACGCTTAATCTAATTCAGTGTTTTAAATTGGGATTAATCTTGACGGCATCATGCTCTATCTTGATTTTTTTGTTTTGTTTCAAATTTACTGATTTAACTGTTGGTTCAAATTAACATTGTCGAGTAGCTCGACAACAATGAAAAAAAAATTTCCCTCCAAAAATTGAGCAAAATCAATTTTATTTGTGTCACTTTACCACCAAAAAAAAAAAAAAAATTGAGTTAAAACATTTGGATCAGTAATTCATCTCAATTATGTCAAAGTTTCCATTTTTGGAATAAAATAGAATCAAGATCAAACCTTATTCCATGTAATTTAAGATAAAATAAGAAAAACTTTTACAATCCAGCGTGATGAAATTTGAAGATGAGGGGTGGAATTTTGAAGTATAGAGGCAATGTTTATAGCTTATGTATAGTCTTTTTAGTGGTTAAATGCTCCAAACGGTAAGAATTTTTTTTTTAGGTTATGGGCATATCTCAACAATTTTAAAATCCCTTTCATGCAATTATTCTTAAAATAAAATTAAAAATTAAAAATAACAATGCCCAACATGTTTAAAAAAAAAAAAAAATTCCCAAAACAATGTTATTGAGTTACTCGACAACGTTGTGTTAAAAAAAAAATTTTAAACACAATGTTGTCGAGTTACTCGGCAACATGTTAAAAAAAAAAAAAAAATTCCCAAACACTCGGCAACCACAAATGGTTGTCGAGTTTCTCAGCAACCAGCTTGGTCTTGGTTGCCGAGCAATTTGGTAACCATAATTGGTCGTTAACATAGTTGTCTTTTTAAGAGTTAATTGCTGGGATTTGGTAATGCACATAGTATATAAAAAATAACCCAAAAAATTGAAAGAAAGTTGGGATGTTAATTGTTAAAAGAAGGCCCAAAAGAGGATTCAAGAATTTCAGGTAATGTATAAATCCACACCCACGCACTGTGAAATCTTGGGATTCTACTACCTGTGTTCTTAAGTTAAGTTCTAAACTTTACGTAATTTTCCTAAAGTTCACGCGACAAGAAAAGTGAAAAAAATTAGAAACCAAAGCAAATGAAAAAGCCCACCCAAAAATAAAAAAAATAAAAAAATGTGTAATCTTTGTTCATCGACGAGTTGTTTTCGTGACGACTATTCATCTGAAATTTTTTTTTTCTAATCTTTTTGACAATTTCAAATCAGCAGTTCTTTTCATCCTTGAATTTAGTTTTGGCAGTCATTACACGACGATGGCAGTATTTTTCTAAACTTTCTGTACGTGTATGATAGCATAGACGATAGTTCTACATCCTGTGAATATTAGAGCTTTTGACATTGAAGATATTTATTCTACAATGGATTTGATTGAAAGATATTGGCAACTTTGTTTTTAAAGTACGTAATTTGAGTTCACGAAGTACATTTCTTCAATTGACTTGGCTATATATATTTGTTGGATTCTTGTAATCTGTTTCCATCTTCCAAATTTCTGGACACTATCAATGAGTAGCTCTTTTTCAGTTTACATACCAATGATTGTGAGATTAAGCTTCATTATTGAAGAAAATGCAAATACATAAACCAAAAACCTACCCTGGTTTAGTTTTCATGTTTGCCTTCATTGGCGAGTAATCATTAATGAATCTATTCATGGCGAGTTGCTCGCCAATGGACAGTAACGTTACTTGTCATTTTTTTTATGTTGGCTTTTCCATTTCTTTTGTCTTTTTCTAATTTTTTTTCCTTTAGTTTATTTTTCCTTATTTGTTTTTATTTTATACTTTTTCAAGATTGCCCCAGCAGTTCTAGTTGCACCTGTTGAACACCTTACTCATGCAAAAAATTATGCGATCGCTTTTTCTGTCCAATAATTAGCCTCTTTGGACATTCAAAGTAGTGAAACAACCATCTGCTGCATGTCTAAGTTACAAATTCTATGCATGTCTAAGTTACAAATTCTAACTTTCCAACGTTCCAAGTTGCAACAGTACTACAATAAACTTGAGACGAACGGTACAGTTCTCTCCTCTTTATTGCAAATGTAACCCAAAATATTCATCTTATAACACCTAAAGATTTATTAATTGCGAAACATAAATAGATTTTTTTGGTGTGTGTGTGTGTGTGTGTTTTTAGAGTTTAGTAGCAAATATATTTTCATTTACTTTTTTACTATTTTTTTTATTTTATCTTATAAGCAAATTGTACACAATCCTCTCTAAATTTTTTACATTTTTCAAATTTGTTTATATATATATTTTTTTTTGTCATTTCAACTATATTTAAAACTTAAAATTTTTCCATATATTTTTCACTTACGTGCGTTGCACGTGACTAAGACTAGTATATATATAATAGTACATACTTTCGATATTATACAGGTGTTGGACTTTCAAAACCTTATCTTTGGCTACCTTGATGGTCCTAGGGAGCATCAACATGTGTATCTATCTACAAAATATGATATATCTGTAGGGTTATTCCATTAAATTCAATGTTATCATCTCATTCCGTCTGTTATATATGAATATTCATAATTATTTTCATTTATTCTCGTTCTCTTTTTTTACGAGTTATGCATGGTTATATCTTTGTGCTCGTGCATACGTAGGAACATGCACAGGTTCCATCGACATAACTCATGCGTCACATATGTCGTATAATAGTATTCCAATGTATGTATGCACACATATAATAATACCATATAATCATATCGTATCTCAAATACTCCAACAATAGGGCAATGATAACATATAAACAGGGGAAGATCTAGGAATTTTTGGAGTTCGAGTTACTACTAATAATTTTTTTTTTTTTTGTTGCACTTCAAGAACTGATAGTTAATAATAAAAAAATAAAATTTCACTAAATTTTAGTTCTTTACACTATAAAAAATGATTTTTTTTGGGCACCGCCCCTGTATATAAATGCATGTAACAACCACAATACATCTCGTATAATAACATAATAACACATTATAATATAGATATAGCACTTTTCCATTGTAGTTGTATATTTACTCAACAATATCTTTTCCTATTCTAGTGATCAAGGTTTTGCTCCCTCTACGTTTAGTATATACCACAACTTGTCATATTTAGGTTAGATTACATAAATCAAGTGTTTGTAAGTTAATAATACTATCTCCCGAGATCAACTTATAGGTCAATCGGGCTAAAAGCACAAAAAATAGGAACCCGGAGTGAAACTGGAGGTGTGTGATAAGTGCATTTTATGCACTTATTCGGGCCTTTAAACTAAGTTTTTATTTCGTTATTTTATTGAATTTTTACTTAATTTAGTGTATTTTCCTTTCTATTTCAATTTTGGACTCGTTTATAAGTAATTGAAGAAGAATGGACAGAAAGAGCAACAACTTGGTGAAATCGACGAGTAAATAGAGTTTTTGAAGTGAATATCAAGAGCCAAATATTAGGGCATGAGGAAGAAGATAAAATCAATAAGTTTAAGGTGTTTTGGAGTGACAATGAAGAGTTGAATCAATGGATCAAACACCAGAAAGCTAAAGAACCGAATTTAGAAACTACCTACAAAAGCAAGTGGGGAAATTCGAGCACAACTTTTGATATAGAAATCTAAAAAATATAAATAATATACCATTGGAAAGGTAATTGAATTAAGAGTCTAAAACTTTTTACGGATTTTAATTTGAAGTTTCTTACAAGAATTTATGGACATTTGAAAAACAGCCGCCGCAGAAGAAAAACCCAGTAAGCTAGGCGATCGCCCAGGCTTAAATGTGGGCGATCGCCCAACACTCTTTTTCAACGGCAGAATGCAAAAGAACATGCCTGGGAGATCGCCCGGATTTGCACTGGGCGATCGCCCAGTGTAAAATTTGGCCGTGGGGATTTTTGTTTCTTTTTTGAGTTCGACTCCAATTAGGAAACCTTTTGGGACGCGATTTTAATGATTTTTTGGCATCTTTTGGAGGCACAATTAGGTAACTATAAATATGAGTTATTAACTCATAATTAGAGAGCCGTTTTGAGGGAGCTTTTTTGGAGAGAAAAACACAAGACGGACACAAGAAACGAAGATCAAGAACTAATCTTTGAAGAATTGAACGAAGATCAAGATCAAGATTTCTTCTCTTTCAAGTTTCTTCAAAATCGGGTGATGAACTCCATATTTTCTTCTCCTCTTTCTTTCCTTATTATTAGTATGCTAGGCTAGTTTATTTTGTACTAGGATTACGATAAAGCTTCTAATCTAAATTCTTCTATCCAAAGACTTTGTTTTTGACAATTTATTTTATTATAGTTTTGAATAATTAATTTTGATTTATTTGAATCTACAATTATATGCCCAATAATTGTATGAGTGTTGTGGTTTATTTTATTATCGAAAGATCGAAAGCAGGCTAGACAATATTTTAATTATCTTAAAATCCGATAGGGGATAGAAATATACCGCTATACTTTAGGTGATCTTTAATTATCCACCGTAATTTAATGCTTTCATTTGTATTTGCATTCGTCATAGAGATATGGTCGAGTCATGCGTATGAATATGTTTAACTTTATTCGAGAGAAACTGTTGAACAATCTAGGGATATTGATCTTCATAACTGATGTAATTTGTCAAAACCAAGAATCAAGATAGATGAATTAATAATTACAAGTGGATTCGGAATCCTAGTACTTTTCCTTTTTAAAGCTAAATCAATTTTTCACTAATTTTAATCTTTCAATTATTTGACCCATAGTTCTGTTAACGTCGGAACCTGCAACGTCAACGGGCCAACAGATCTCCAGTCACTCCTCTGCTAACCTGTATGTTACCTGCACACTCGGACAATCGCAGGGAAAAAGGGCTCGACGATCGTTGGTACTCCGACGATCAAGTCAATTGTCAGTATTAGAGCAATACACGAGGGGTAAAAGTAATTGGGTGTGGGAGAGATAAGCAGGCAGAGATTTGAGCAGAGTTTAGGGTGAAATTTTAAGTGCAAAAAGAGCGTACCTTGGAACAATTGGAGACGTCGTATTTATCGCGCAAGAGTCCTGACTGATTTAGGTAACAAATCAATCAGATATCCAATCGGATCCTCCTTCCTTATGGGATAGAGATCATTCCTTGTCAAGGCAATCTCCATGATTACCTTCCTTATTTGAGCTTATCACGTTGCATAATTTTAGGAGATTATGATTCGGTTTCTTTGTGAGGATCCGTGCGCCAAACCAACTCAATCTGTCTTCAATTATCTTTCTGGTCATTCCAGAATATCGTGCTATCTGCTAGTTAAGATTGATACGAAGCCCTGCGAGGCCCTATGGCTCGACTATGAGTGTTGAGGCCTTCCATGGGCCTCGCGGCATTCTAGCTGCAAGGCTAAGATGTCTAGTGGGCCTCCGAAGCCCCTTTCAGAATTTACGAGTTCCTTACTGGGCCTATATGGAAATCTCGTTGGGCTTTTGTTGACGTTGATGCCCTATCAAAAAAGGGTGGTAACAAGTTCTTTAACTGTTTTTAGTTTATTATTTTAATTAGTTCTTAAACACAAAATCAAAAAGGGTTGTATAATTGAAAGAACTATCTAAATCTTCGTGGGAACGATACTTGAACTCAACATTCACTCTTATTATTTGAGTGATTTATTATTTTAAAATTAGTTCTTAATTGACACTAGAGAAAATCTAGAATACATGAAGAAAAGTTCTAATATTTATAGGTTTCCACTAGGCATATATATATATTATTGTAAAGTTTATTGAATGAAGATAATTCTGAATTTTAATTTTGAATTTTTACAAAAAGTTACTATCATCCACGCGCCAACATGGGTGTTGATATCCTAAAAAAAATGATGGGTGTCGACCCCTAGGATGATGTCGACCCTTACACCAAAAAATCAACTTGTAGCCTTGGTTTTGTGCACCAAGCATGCGGTTTCGTGCCGCAATCATTTCTAAGGTATTTTATATTATTTTTGTTTATCTAAGAATAATTAACAACACTATATAAAGAGAAATTATATTTCTCAAACAGCTATCTGCTTTCAAAAGAATTTGACAATCTTGAAAATAGGAAAGTTCTTAATTACTTTTTTTGAGTAAGTTATTAGTGTTTTTTTTTTTTACGAAGGACTGTTCAATCCACTTTAAAGAGAGCTTGTTCTTAAATAAGATTTTAGCAATATACATATTCGATGCTAATAGTCTGCGAGCACGTTTTACTGAATCTTGTGTGAAATAGACTTATAAATTATATTTTTCCAATGTAAGAAAAGAAGAAAATTGTCTTCCATCTAATTGGTCCGAAAGAAGGACTTCAAATTATAAACAAAAGCCCAGCCAATAACTCGTGGATCTATATATAATGGATGCTAATTTATGGTCTCAATTTGGTTGGACATAGATTTCACAGTCCATTTCTAGTGGGGATCTTTTCATAAATAAATAATTAATAAAATAATAAATTAAAATTAAATCTATACTACAAAATATATATTTCACGTAAATTTACTTAAATTTGCATTTGAGTCCTTAATTATTTGCACAATAAGTCCTTCATCTTTATAAAATTTTCACTTTAGTCCTATATTTCATCTTTCATTTCAATTTCGTCCTTTTATTTGCAACCCAAGTCCTTCAACTTTTAAATTTGTACAAGTTGGTCCCCATATTTATACTTTTATATCAGTTTAGTCCTTTATAGTATCATTTATTTGATACATACGTTCTATAAATGATATTGTGTATCAACGTTTGATACAAATGTTACAAATAATATTTTGTAACAATCGTATTCTAAATTGAAATATAAAATATCGGTGATACAAAATATTAATTCACGTAATATGTATTGTGTAAAATAACATAATATAATCGTAATATATTCGGTGATACAAAATATTATTTGTAACATTTGTATCAAACAATGATACACAATAAGATTTGTAACATTTGTAACAGATGCGATACTAAAGCGAAATTATCACAACTGCAAAATCAACTCTAAACTTCAATAAGTTCGTTATAGTATGATATAGATATGAAACACAATGTTAAATTTAACAAATAAAACTATTGATTTCATCATTTGTAACATACGTAACATCGTCGATGATCAAAATACCAATTAAGTATATACGTGTGATATGTAAAATAACATAATATAATATGTAACATATTCAATGATACAAAATATCGTTTTGTAACATCTGTGATCAAATAGTGATACAAAGGACTCAATTGATATAAAAGTATAAATATGGGGACCAACTTGTACAAATTTAAAAGTTGAAGGACTTTGGTTGCAAATAAAAAAGGACAAAATTGAAATGAAAGATGAAGTATAGGGACTAAAGTGAAAATTTTATAAAGATGAAGGACTTATTGTGCAAATAATCAAGGACTAAAAAACAAATTTGAGTGAATTCACGTGGAAATAGTTATTTAATTTTAATTCATTATTTTATTATTTAATATAATATTAATTATGTAGTATTTTTGAAATAAATAAGTTAAGTTGTTAGATTTGGAATTATTTTAATATTTGTAAGTAGTGGGTGTAAATATCCCTTTCTAGTGAGACACGTGTGGCCCAATAAACAAAATGAGTTGGATTGATGACACAATAAGGCCCGTGTGACCCGAAAATTAGCAATGATAAGCTTAGAGGTTAGAGTATCTCTAATGCACTCTTTTGATCGGCGGTGATCTATTGTCCCGGTGGGCGTTGTTATAATCTTCATCGGACAAGTGTCATGCAATCGTTGCGTGCATGAAACTAAAGTGGGCGCTTTTAATGTCATGCAATAATTGCGTGACGACATCTCGATGGACGTTATAACAATCTTCATGGGGCGATAGATCAAGCTCCTCTTTCTATTGTAGTTTCTTGTGAGTGAAATAGGCAGACTTTCAATTCATATAACACTACGCTTATTAAATAAATAGTCAAATTATAAATTCATTTTCAACAGATTCCGTCTAAAACTAATATTATCGCTTATGCAGCATTAATTTTTTTTTTTGAATTGGTAGGTCTTCAATTTTTATTTCTTTCGTTTGACTTTTTTTTAATAAAATACTGAGTTGGATTTAAATTTACTGAGTCATTTTGTCTAAAGTCCATCTAAATTTAGACAAACTTATAGATAGAGTCTATTTTTTAGTATGATATATAAGCTAAACGGAGTTTTCGTTAGCATACATTGGAGAGAGTGTTTTTATAATTTTTGTGTTTATATGGCATGTCTAAGAGTATCTTCAATGCACTCAGTCTATTGAGTTTTAATAGGAAGAGATATGTCAATTCATTCTTCGACGCAATCCCGCCTCGTGTTTTTGACAGAGTCTTGTGCCATACTTCGAGAATGAGACGGTTTGGTGGAACTCTAAGTCATTTGGGTGAAAGCTTCTTTTACCAATCTAGTAGAGGGGCTTAAAAAAATCTGAGTTATAAAAAATCCCTCTCCAATGCATGCTAACGAAGACTAGAAGTCCGTTTAAATTTATATGGAGTTCAAGAAGGAGTGACTCTACAAATTTAAATCCAATTCAGTATTTTATTAAAAAAAAAAAAAAAAGTAAGACGAGGAAAACAAAATTTGAAAACTCTTCAATTTAAAAAAAATTAATGCTATATAAGCGGTAATATTAGTTTAGATGGAACCTATCATAGATGAATTTTTAATTTGATCGTTTATTCAATAGACGTAGTGTCACATTGATTGAAAGTTCGTCTATTTTACATGCCACGTAGACTTCAATAGAAAAGTGCATTGAAAATACTCTTATAGCATCTCCAATACAAATTGCAACCATGGATTGTAAAAAAATTCTACCACGTAAGGAAAATAGACAATGTCAATAAATTTCATCTCCAATGCAAGTTGTCAGCACTTTGTCAAGTTGACGTGGCAGAAAAAAATAGATAATGTCTAACACTCCGTTTAGTTTAAATATTCTGTTAGACATAATAACTCAACAATATTTAAATTTCTTATAAATATTTAAATTTAATCTAGAATTTATTTTAATAAAATAAAATCTATTTAGATAGTTATTTATAGACCAAATTTAAATTTCAATGTCTATTAATTAGACATAAATATGTCACATATATAGCAATCTATACCGTGCATATGTTTTTAGAAATAGTGACCAATACACAAATCATTAAAAATTTAATAAAACTACCACGTCATGATGCCATGTCATTGTAAGGAGAAGTAAAGCGTAGACAGTAGTATGCCGTACAAACCTCAGGTCAAGGTAAAAACACTCTTGCCACGTGCCAATATTTTTCCCAAAATACCCATACAGTTTACGAGATATTACATTGCCGTATCAAACAAAATAGACGAACACATGACCTCCTAATAAGGACAAAATTGACGTTTCAGCCGAACCCTTTGAATATTTCTTCCTTATGTTTATCACGTCTACAAACAAAAACCGATAAATAGTAATCCTCCCAACACCACTTCACAACATTACTACATAAATCAAACCAACCACCGTCCTCCGCCATGGCACTTCCCACAAAAATTATTGCAGTCATTTTCTTCTTTACATCACATGCCTTTGGTTTATCAGAAACTAACGCGCCGCCACAATGTAGCCGGATTACCACCAGTACCGGATGCCACAACAAGTCACAGGCATTAAAGCTAAAGCTTATTGCCATTGCTTCTATTCTCACCACTAGCGTGATTGGTGTTTGCCTACCCATTTTCTCCCGTGCAGTCCCGGCGCTTAAGCCCGACACAGATTTATTCGTTTTGGTTAAAGCTTTTGCATCCGGGGTTATTCTTGCCACTGGGTACATGCATGTTATGCCAGATTCATTTGATGATCTAAGGTCGGAGTGTCTGCCAGAGAATCCTTGGAAGAAATTTCCGTTCACAACATTTGTGGCAATGCTGTCGGCAATATTCACTCTAATGGTGGATTCATATGCTATGAGTTATTATAGAAAACGAAATTTAGAATGCGGGGTTGAGTCGAACAAGGATGCCATGAGTACTGGAAAAGTGGAGTCTCAAACTTCTGGGCACTTCCATGTAAATAGTGGCGAAATTAGGATTGATGAGAATGCTTCACAGTTGCTAAGGTATCGGGTGGTCGCTCAGGTATGTTCACTCCATTTTCAACACTGAATCTTCCAATGTTTCCTTGATTGGAAGCATTATTTACAGTTTCAATCATCATAAAACACAAAATGATGCAGGTTCTTGAGCTAGGAATTGTGGTGCACTCAATTGTAATAGGGTTATCAATGGGGGCTTCTGAAAATCCATGCACAATTAGACCACTAGTAGCTGCACTTTGCTTTCATCAACTCTTTGAAGGAATGGGTCTAGGGGGATGCATATTGCAGGTAACAACATTATATATATCATAATATGATTATTTGCAATAATTATTAAAACATACATTGAATTATGTAAAATTAATCAGGCAGAATATGGGGCGAAAATGAAAGGAATATTGGTGTTCTTTTTCTCTGCTACAACTCCATTTGGGATTGCACTTGGAATTGGTTTATCAAATGTGTACAGTGAAAATAGTCCAACAGCCCTAATTGTTGTGGGATTGCTGAATGCTTCTTCTGCTGGATTACTGAATTACATGGCATTGGTGGATCTTCTGGCATCAGATTTCATGGGAGACAAACTGCAGAGGAGCATGAAACTTCAAACGTGTGCTTATATTGCTGTCTTGTTAGGTGCTGGTGCGATGTCTGTTATGGCTATGTGGGCTTAAAGGGTGACTTCCATTATTTTGTGCCTGAGAATAAGCTTTTTTTCTCCTTTTTTTTTTTTTCCCAGTTTTAACAATGAAATTCATTGCAAATTTTGTAAAAAAATAGTCTACAATATATGTCTTCTTCGAGTTTACCTCATATGTCCTCTTAACTATAGTAGTATCTCTATTTATATATGACCTCTCTAACAGCGCCAATCTGTTGACCTCGGAATCTGCACTGTCAACGTGTCAACGGATCTTCAGTCAATCATCTGCTAATCTGTATGTTACCTGTACACTAGGATAATCGTTAAGCACCAAGATCACCAGAGAAAAAAGGTCCGGCGATCGTTGGTACTCCGAAGATCAAATCGTATATATACAGAATAATATATCGGGAGGGGATGTCTTGGGTGTGGGAGAGACAAGCAGATATAAATTTGAGCAGAGTTTAAAGGTGAGACCTTAGAACGGCCAATGATCTTGTATTTATAGGTTTAGAGTCCAATTGATTTGGATAAGCAATCAATTAGACATCTAATATGATCCTCTTTCCTTATGAGATAAATGTAATTGGGTATCAGCACAATCTCCTACATTTCAGCCCTTATTTGAGTTGATCCTCAATATCACGTTACCTAATCATTAGGGGATTGGGATTTAGTTTCCTTGTGTGAATCCATGTGACAATCAAACGCAATATTTCTTTAAATCTCTCTCTGGTCATTCCGAAATATCACATTGTCTGCGAACTATAATGGATTCAAAGACTAGCGCAGCGATCTTGGTTAGCCATGAACGTCGAGGCCTTCATGGTCTTTGCTGTACTTGATTCAAGAGTGTTAAGATGTTGTTCTATCTACGAGGCCTTCTATGAATTCACGAGACCTTCGTTGGGTTCATGAGGTTTTTGCTGGGCTTATGAGACTTTTGCTGATGTGGAAGCCTTATCAAAATCGAGTGGTAACAATTTTAAAATAAGCAATGCTTGTCAACAACGAAGAACAACAGTGACATTTAATTAAACACATCCGACCAACCTTCCTGTTATAAATGGGTTCCACTAACACGCTTAATACACTACAAGAAAAGAGAGTAAAAGTCGTCCCTATAGATAGAATTGTCGTCGCTAAAGGGCTAAAAGGACGACATAATCGTCCATAAAGATTGTCCCAATAAGCCCATCCTAGTAAGTCAACAGAGACGACAATAGTCGTCCCAATATATTCACGATTTATAGGGACGATATTTTATTGTCCCTATAACCCTTATTTTCATCTTTTACTATCGTCCAAATATTCCTTTCAATTGATGTATCGAGACGACAAATTTTCGTCCCAATATATGTTGAATCTATAGAAATGACATTTGTCGTCTCTTTATATCCCACTTTCAATTTAAATATTGGTGCGTATTTGGTCTCGAAAAAACTATTGGCACGTATTTGGACTCGAAAAAACTCAAGAGACGATTTTTGTCGTCTTAATTAATTTTTTTAAAAATTTATTAATTCTAGTAATTATTACACTTTCAATAATTAAAATTATTTAATAACAATGACTTAATAGAAACATTAAATAAAAGTGTACCAACACAAATAAAATGTTTAAAAAGAACTTAAATAATATTAATTATATTATCATATTTGTGCACAAAAAGCAAATTGCACCAAAACAACCTAAAAAATCATGCATAAAAACAAAAACTTCCAACACAAAATAACTATAATGTACAAAAACAAAAATATCTACAGAAGAAGACTAAAGATCAGATAAATAATCTTCGTCGTTCAAAGAATCTAACTCTTTTTCATGAATATGTGACAGGGGAGGCGGTGGTGGCGGTGTCGGCAGCTGAATTCCCGACATGATAGATTGCATATTACTCGTTAACTGCGTGATAAATTCATTCATTTGTTGCATGTATGTCTCCATTTTGGACTTCAACACATTTGTTACTTGAGTAGATTGATTGGTACTGGGTAGGTCCCGCAATGTCGTAGTGGACGAGTGAGAGCAGGAAGTGCCCCTCAGAGCCCGTCCAACTGCACGCCGATGTCCCCTCCTCTCTCCTAGGACCTTAAGAACAACGTCGTACTCGTTAACTACCACGCCGCTGGAGCTAGCTTGTTGCGTTTGCTCTTTACGTTCTTCCACCATTTTTTCTTTAAATAATCAAATTTAAAATATTTGTCAATTAAATGTGAAACTCAAAAAATTAACAGTAATACATCACTTTGTATTAACTTTTACGTACATAATCTTACGCAGTCATTTTGTTCACCTACTCGCCATTCTTTGATGGTTGTCAACAATACGATTCATGGCTCCATAACTTTCACACATTCACATCATACTACAAGCACATCTTACTCACAACCAAAAATAATCTATATATATAAAAACAGAAGTGCCGTCAAAAATTTCACGCACACATTTTCCCGCCATTTTTTCTTTCCTGATTTGGTAAGTTCCGTCATAAATGCTGCATAAAAGTTTGTTTGTTTTTAATTGGTTTCACATTGATTTGGTAAGTTCCGTCATAAATGCTGCATAGGAGTTTGTTTTCTTTAAATAGTTTTATATATTGATTGTTTATTTTCTTTTTTTTTTTTTTTTCAT
The DNA here is from genome assembly GCA_023638005.1 of Forsythia suspensa. Lineage (NCBI taxonomy): Eukaryota > Viridiplantae > Streptophyta > Magnoliopsida > Lamiales > Oleaceae > Forsythia > Forsythia suspensa. The sequence goes on along the minus strand of CM042674.1, from coordinate 9,776,328 downwards.
TTTTTTGCAAAAAACGAAGTGTAACATTTAATATTATATACGATAAATGCAAAAACTTTTCAGATTCTTTAATGGGTTTTATACATTAATTTTTTTTTCTTGCAAAAAACGAATTGTAACATTTAATATTATCTATATCTATATCTATATATATATAAACAGAAGTGCCGTAAAAAATTTCACACACACATTTTCACGCTATTTTTTCTTTCCAGATTTGGTAAGTTCGCCATAAATATTACATAAAAGTTTATTTTCTTTAATTGGTTTCACACACTGATTTGGTAAGTTTCGTCATAAATGCTGCATAGGAGTTTGTTTTTTTAATTGGTTCCACATATTGATTGTTTATTTTTTTTTTTTTTTCTTGCAAAAAACGAAGTGTAACATTTAATATTATATACGATAAATGCAAAAAAAATTTAGATTCTTTAATGGGTTTTACACATTGATTGTTTATTTATTTATTTTTCTATTTTCTTGCAAAAATGAATTGTAATATATATATATATATATATATATATATATATATATATATATATATATATATATATATATATATAAAATTTCACGAAAATTTCACGCACACATTTTTCCTACCATTTTTTCTTTCCAGATTTAGTAAGTTCCCCCATAAATGCTGCATAAAAATCTGTTTTCTTTAATTTGTTTCACACACTGATTTGGTGAGTTCCGTCATAAATGTTGTTTTCTTTAATTGGTTTCACACATATTGATTGTTTATTTTATTTTTTATTTTTTTTCTTGCAAAAAATGAAGTGTAACATTTAATATTTTATACGATAAATACAAAAACTTTTCAAATTATTTAATAGGTTTTATACATTGATTGTTTATTTATTTATTTTTTCTATTTTCTTGCAAAAAATGAATTGTAACATTTAATATTATACATGATAAATGCAACAACTATTCAGATTTTTTAATTTATACCAGTTGAGAAATTTAAATAAATTATATTTTCAAAAAAAATGAAACATCAATGCACGAAACCTATTGGCTATAGGCAATAGTTTTCCAAAAATAGATTTATTTTCCCTACAAATTTTTTATGTTTGCCATAGTGGGTTTAAATAGGTTGCAGTTTCAAAAAAAAAAAAAACATCAATACATGGAAAATATATAATTGTGTTATATTATCAAATGATATGATTCATTGATTAAAAATAATAAGTCGATTAAACTAATAAACTATATATGATAATTTCAAAATTAAATTCATACAATTCAAAGTCCATCTCAGTTCGACCACAAACGTGATTTTCAAATAGGTGTTTCAAAATCTGGATTAGCTATATTAATTTTTTTTTTTCAATATGACTGAGTAATCAAATGTTATTTATATGATTTTTTTTTTCTATTTGAATGTAATAATAAACAATATAACTCTTAGAATGTTTTAAAATCACTATCATGAAAAACAAGTATCGTGCATCGCACGAGTGGTATACTAGTTAAAAGTAAAAGAAAGCAATTGTAAATAACATTAACAAGAACTAAAGAACTAAAATTTGTATAGACCTTCAATTAATTAAAATATCCTAACATCAATTACAACTATATGTAAATATGAAATGTCATGACTTAAACAAAAGATTACACCAAGTTCAGTGACTGATGTTCTCAACTTAAAAAAATGTAGAGTTAGAGACTATTGCCTTGATCGAAGAAAAATATATAGCTATTACCACCGTCACCAAAAATAAAATCAAGAAAACATTAATTATCACCATTTGAACCATTAGGTGAAGACGCATCAGCAATGGCAGATTCTGATTGGGGAGGCAGTGGGGCAATCGCTTTGCCCACTCAAATTTTTCAAAATTTTTGTTGTGTTTTAGAAAAATAAATTAAATTTTATAATTTTGCCCCCACAATAAAATATATACTTTAAATTTAGATAGATTCAAAAGAAGTTCCCCATTCTAGTGGCAAAGTTTATTATTTGTGTTTGAATAGATTAGAATTCAAATCCTCACTGCCACGTTAATTTTTCTTTTTATTTTCTTTCAAGAAATTTGTATAATTAATTTCCAATTTTAAAAATAACTTTTAAATCTCCAATCTTTAGTTATATTTGCATATTGTCATTTTACATAATTCTATAAACTTGAGTGTTAATATTTCTTATTAATTTTCTCATGTTTTAGAATGATTAAATTGACAAAATACTATAGTTAACACGAATGTAATCTTTTATACCTTAAACTTTTATTTGATTTTCAATTCCAAAATCTAAAAAATTAAACAAAATAGCCCTTCCTTTTTATGTACAAATCTCGTGAAAATATAGTTAAATTTTTAAATTTTTGCATGAATAAAATAAGTGGTTTTATTTTTTTTTAATGATGTTATGTCTACATGCTACTGTTTCGTTGCTTAATGTTATAGACGCTACAAGTTTAGCGTAGTATTGTCGACCAGCATTATGATACTACTAATCGCCAAATTGCCCCCACAAGCTAAAATTCTTGGCTCCGCCCCTATGCATCAGGTTGAATAGGTCGCAGAAGAAACTCTTTAGGAATGTGACTTAAGAATGACTGCACAGATTTCAACTGAGAACAAAGATCTGAACGTCATTCCATAAAGCAGCATTCTCTACACAACTACCACAATAAAGAAGACGGAAAATGCCACAATAATCCACATCAACTAGCAACACAAAATTATACTCATCAGGATACACAAAATTAAAATACTTTTTCAAGTACAAAACATAACATCTTGGAGTTAACAGTGGAGTTTAACTTAATTTTTTAAATGTCTCAAAGTGAGGCTGAACCTATTTTCAATTGTCAAATCCAAGGCTGGTTTCACATGTTCTTTCCAATTAGCTATAACAATGGTCTACAAGTTTAAGAGACTTAAGAAACAAGTTTCCTTCTGTAAAAATTGCCTTTAATTTTTAATGTGTATTACCTGACAGTAACTAAAATGAATAGATAACCAAGGCACTAACCATGCTTGGTGAACCTGGCCAGGAAGATGTAAAATATAGTCAGTCCATCTACTCCACAACACAAGATTAATCCATGATTAACAAAACCATATTTGTACAAAAACTATAAACTTGAGGAATTTTAGTTCTTCTCTTTTCCATCAACTGGTTTCCTTGAGGTTATCCTTTTTCCTGAATCTATTGTCACATAGTTTAGTAAAATTTCACTTGTATTATTTTAAACATATTACTTACAATGCCACCAGAAAAAAAAACCCATAGCCACAATAAGGAAAAGGAAAAGAGAAAAAATAAACTGAGATATTAATACGAGTGAATGAATATGCTCATATTACTGTTGTCCTATGGTAAATATTCACGGGGTTTTCTTATGTGTTCAAGACGATGCATTACTCAGGGAATGAATTTGAAGAATATGACAGAAGGACAAAATCTTGTGTTTCAAATGTAAAGATTAATACATAAGCATATCAATCTAAAGGAGAAGAAGTGGATGCAGAAAGTGTCAGAGCTAAAGAGAAACAAATAAAGAAATGGAATGGAAAGGGTGACAAAACAAAACCACCTCATTGAGTTGTTAGGAAATTGAAGAAGCCTTCAGTTTATCTTTCACTGTTTCTTCGTGCTAGAGCCTCAAATGAATACTTTTATGTTGTAAAACTAAGACCACTCGAGCCTCTTGATCGGCAAATGAAACCAATCCACCTCTATGCTTTGGCGGTTAACCACTCTTTGGTGTCACAAGGATCTCGTGGCAGAGAGAGCAACATCCTATGCTATTAAGAGAATAAGAAATATTTAAAATCGTTCTGCTTTTGAAATTAGGCCAAAACTAATGCCACTACATGCAAGTTCAGTGCGGTAAAGTAACAAGATTAATTATGAAGAGAGACACGTGAAATTATTGTCCAGAGATAGCAACACCTACTACTCCTTTCTAGAGAGTGGCACGAATTTTGTGCCTCTATTTAGAAATAAGATATATTCTTTATCCTAAATTCTGAAAGAAATGAACCAACGACAACATACCAATTTCAATGGCACGTCCATTCAGATAATATACATGCATGCAATTTTTGACTAAAAAGTTGAGACAAACATCAATTTCAGAATAATTTTTATGCTATTATACAGGGAGCTATTATTGTGATATGCTTAAGCAATGTTCTCAACAAAAATGCTCTTGGCCTTTGGCTAATTAATAAGAAAGATATCATTATCAACAAAAATTACATATGAATGTTCACAAGTTGCAGCATATAAAGCCACCTATGTATGTAAATTAAGCAATGTAATAAGCAAAACAAATAATGAATATGTGCAACTATCGAATATAAACAAAAGCCCAAAATAATTGGATATGAACAAAAATCTGAGGAAGGACAAGAAACATGATTGATTTAAGCCCCCAAAAATTCTCAAGTCTTCCAAACACGCAAATAAACCAAAATATTTACAGTCCCACACTCCCACCCCACCAAACCCTTCTATCGTACATGACACCACCACTCCACCGCCTTCAAACAGCCTCACCCAAAACTGTAATAAAAACCCCACCCAAAACTATAATAAAAACGCCACCCAAAAATGGGTATAGTTATACAAAAAATTAGACTAACCTTTCATAGCAATGGCCAATGACCAATGACCTTCAACAATAGTTGAGAGAGATGATAGAAAATATGGTAGCAAAATTACTTGAGAAATCCCATGAAAATCAGAATGATAAGAGTGACTGTGAGTGAAATAATGAGAAAAGAGGGAAATTGAAATAATTGGGAAATTTTAGGGCGCGGGCGGGGAGAGAAAATGAGAGGGAAATGAATTTCACAACTTTTTAAAGTGTAAATAATGTAATAATTAAATTAAAAAATAATAGTTGATTTATTAAAAAAATAAACTAATTTAACCTAAAACATCGGTGTGATTTGAAAATAAGACGAAGATAATTAAATTTGAGTAAGATAGTATAATTAAATTAGTTAAGTTATCAAATGAATAACGATTTACTTTTGATGTTTGTGTGCATAAGAACTAATTAACGTATTAACATAAAAGAACTAACTAATGATAATTTTAAAAAAATAAAAGATTGCAAGTTCATGCCAAATTACTTTAAATATGAGAAAGAAAAGTACTAGGATCCCGAATTCACTTGTATTAGTTAATTCTTTTATTTGGATTATTGAATTTGACAACATATATCAGTTATAATGACCAATACCCCTAAATTTTTCAATAGTCTCTCTCGAATAAAATCAAATACATTCCTATGCATCATCAGACTATATCTCTATGACAAATGCAAACACATAAGAATGCATTAAAGTGTCATAGGTAATTAAAGATCACGTAAAACATAGTGGTATATCTCCATACCCTATCGGACTTTACGACAATTAAAATTATATTTAAATTTTTTTCAATCTCCCGATGGTAATACAAACCACAAAAATCATACAATCATTACGCATATAATTGTAGATAAAAAAAAAAAAAATCAAAGTCAATTGTTCAAAACTATATTAATGCATATCGCCAAAAATCAAGTTTCTAAATTAAATAATCAAACTACAAGTTTCATCGCAATCCTAGCACAAATGTCAACCGCCAACGACTAATTATTTCATCGTTGAATGTCACATTTAACGACTAAGTAGTACTAGTCGTGGAATGTCGAATTTTCCTTTACTTCCAACAACGAGATACAATTAGTTGTTTTATTATATTAACGACTAGAAACTATAGTCGTTGAATATTTCCTATATTATTTGTATTTTTAACAACTGATTACGTTATCGTTGGATATCAACAGATATTTTAGCAGAATTTCTTGATTTGGCCTCAACTCACAACGTCTAATCTTAATATGGTTGGAGAAAATATAGGATTAACAACTAATTATTTAGTCGTTAAAACATATTTCTGACTATCCCAAAATTTGATTGTATACAATCGATTTCCAACAACCATTTAAGTCGTCCCTATACATTTAACACACGAAAAAAAAGCGCTAAAGAGTAAAAGCGCGAATTTCAATTTTTTCAATCTATAGAGAACACATTTTCGTCTCTTTAGATGGCGCCACAATTTGATTCTGTAGGGACGACATTCTTTGTCGTCTCTATAGGTCTGTAATCTAAAGAGACGACAAATAAATCGTCCCTATAAATACTGGACCTGTAGGAATGAATTTTAATGCTATTAGGACAACAGCAGTCGTCCCAGTAGCTTACAAAGCGGTAAAAAATGGCGCCATTTCTTATAATCTAAGGGGACGAATTTTTTTGGCTATAAGGATGATATTAGTCGACTTTATTTCTGTAGAGATGACATTCCGTGTTGTCTCTATAGGTCTGTACTCTATAGGGACTACAAAATAAATTGTCTCTATAGATGCTGGACCTATAGGGACAACTACTGTGTGTTGAGACGACTTTTGTCCTTGTTATAGTTATTACAATTTTTAGGGACGACATTTTATTGTTATCCCTATAAATGCTATATATACAAAAGAATTTGGTGTCGTCCCTATAGTTCTTTTCTTGTAGTGATACTTCACTTATATAAATAGTGACAATGTGGCATTGTGACCTGGATGATTGTTGCATGTCCACATATGATTGTCTGATGGGAGGTTGGCTAGATTATGCTAGTTCGAGAAAGATCCCAATCCAAACGACTGACACTTCACTGATGGAATATGTTACTCTATCATCATCATTCTGGGTTGATGATTGGTACAATCCTTCTTCTTCTTTGGAAGATTTGTAACTGAAAAGGATATATAATCCATGAGGTGTTGTACACGGTTTGTTGAGTGACTTGTGAACAGTAACCAGACGTTTGGTTATGTTTAGGTTTCGGAAGTAAGGCGATAAGGGATTAGTTTGATGCCTTTGGATTATTGCTTGTATATGCTCTCTAGAAGGCGATAAGGGCTTAGTTTGATGCCTTTGGATTATTGCTTGTATATGCTCTCTGGAAGGCACTTAGTATTTTAGACTATTGCTAAATTAGGTGTGAACAATTTTTGGCGTCTTATTTTTCTGCGATTACTTTTATGTTCTTTGCCAACGTACGATTTCTGTTATTTTGGCGCTGTTATTAGAGGTTATTAGAGGTTCTGGACAACTTATACAGTCTCTTTTTTGGTGGACGATGTGTGTGATCCAATAATCTCCAACAAACTTGAGATTGAGTTTTTCTTGGTGAAGTTTGCGTTGATGTGGAGCAGAGATCTTGGATTAACACAGATTTGTTCGGTGTAGATTATTTTTTTTTCCAAAAAATGGGTTTTTTTTTTTTGACATCTTTTTTTACTTTTCAAACTTTTTTATTGTGTAAAAAGTTTGAAAAGTCAAAAAAAGTAGATAAAAAATGGGTTTTTTAGAGAAAAAATTGGAACCGAACAAACTCATAAATTTTGAAGAGTTACACTGTTTGTCAACATTATATGGTGAGAATCTCAGTTGCTCAAGTCTTGATGCCCAAGCGACCAGGAGGAAGAAATCAAACTGCGACCAACCGGAGGGATTTTTCCTCCCTAGTTTCTGGTAGTGTAGCGTCGGAAACTAAGATGGAGAAATTCTCCCTTGTTGGTTGTAGATTCGACGATCATGGTGGGGTGGGGTCGTGTAAATTTTTAGGAAAAAAAACTAGGCCAATCCAGCTTTTAGTCCGATTGGCCAAGCGAGCAAATCATTCTAGACTAATAGAGCCCGTTTTTTATGGGACATATTTTTATTGGGCCGGTCCGACCCTAATTCTTGGTTATTTGGACTACCCTGCTGGCCCGGCCCATTTTTGTTATATAATTTGTTTGTTCTTTCAAAATATATTTAAATATAATAATTAATTATTTTCTACAATAATGAATTGCTTTACTCGGAAAAATGGAAACAAGTACCGAACTTCAAAAACTTATATCACAATTTAAATACAGGCTTCAAGAAAAGGTCTCTAAATTCTTGAAGCTCATTTCCATCTTTTTCCCCCTAATTTCCATATTGTCGACACAAGTGGTGTCAGTAGAAGAAGCGTACGAGGCATAATCAAACAACAGCTGCAATAACAAGGTCAAAGCGCTACGTCTAAAGATAATTGCCATTGCTTCATGTTGATCCAAATAATTGAAGCCAACAAATCCTTATACCCACCTCCTTGCTCAGAAGAATAATTCAACCTTAATAATTGTCGTCTAAGAATCAAGAATTCTAAGAGCAAGAATTTGGCTAAAGTTTTCAATTGATCTCCATTTATTTACGATTTTAAGGGATATTTATAGATTTCTTAAGTTAGTGGGCATTTTGGTCATTTTGTATCTTTTGGACATGTGTCCCTTTGCTATTTGAGAGTTAAGAATAAATTGCAATTTTAGAAAGTTCTATGGCACGTGACATTTACTTATAGCATTGGTTGTTGTTCTCATTAGATTCATCTTCTGTGAATACGCATTAACAGTTTTGCCACATGGCACAAAAATCTAACTGTCACATGACCAAATAAGATATTTGTATGTTCCTTTGTAACTTCGACTGACATATTTTGTTGGAATCTAATTAATCTCAAATTTAATAGATTCGAACTTCGCCACTAGGTTTAACCCTTCGTCCACCAGGGTTCACCTGCCAAGTCAACCTCTTTTTTAAGTAAAAGAAGAATTGATCTTGCAGCTTTGCTGTTGCGAAGCGATTCTGATAAAGCTTAATTCGGTTCGTTTTGTAGTAATGTCGTTATGATACGTAGATTTATCTTGTGTTCATGTGGGACAATTTGTGTCACATAAAATCATGTAGTAACACTTCCATCATTTTCACGAGCATGATTGGTGTGTGCTTACGCATTCTTGTTATATTTTAATATATTAGAATTTGTGCTTGTAATAATTTATTTTTAAACAAACTTCTTTTAATATATACGCGTTTCAAAAATAATGAAAGTTATTAAACTTACAACGAAATTTCATGTTATTCACTATATGAATTACACAATTTCATACCAAAAGTAAGTAGGCTCGATTAGGAAGCATGAAACAGTATATAAATAAATGATTTGACAGGTTTTGGAGCTGGGAATTATTGTTCATTGGATAGTGATAGGGCTTTCTCTTGGTCTTGGAGCCTCGAACAAAACACAATCAAAGGACTTGTAGCTGCTCCCTGCTTCCATCAAATGTTTGAAGGAATGGGACTTGGTGCCTGTATACTCCAGGTATTTAGAATACAAAAATAAGAATTTGGTAAGATCATCCAGTATTACGATGTTAAATTATTTGTGCTAAAGAATACTCGACTTCGTATTAATGCTTCTCGAAATGAATCAATTTTGAATTGCAGGCCGAGTACAAGTTTCTAAAGAAGGCAGATTTCGTCTGGACTTTTAATTTGCATGGCATTGGTGGATCTCCTTGCGGCAGATTTAATGGGTCCAAAGTTTCAAAGTTGCATTAAATTACAGATTAAAGCTTGTAGTGATGTTTTTTTAGGAGATGGGGGCATGTCTCTCATGGCCAAATTGACGATGACATTAGCTTTGCATTAGAAAATTGATCGATGTGCAAACAATAATATCTATTTTAAGTTTGTTTAAACGTTGTTTTTGAAATTATGTTACAATAAGTTGACTATTTTTACACTTTAAGATTCTGTTTGTAATTGATTTTAGACAACAACTTCTGATTATTTGATAATTAAAAGTTGTTTTAGGTTTTTGATGAACTTAAAACTTAAAAGAAGCTGATTATAGAAGCATATATACTAACAATTGATTTTGAGAAGTATGAAAATGATAGTTTCTAAGATTTTCTTTTTAGCTTCTCCAATTAACTATAATCAATATACAAATTATAACTCCAATTAATTAAATTAATTTATTTTCTATAATAGTGAATACATTGTCTTACAAAAATATTTGTTATGAAAATAAAAAATTTACCTTACTACCTATAATAATAATAATAATAATAATAATAATAATAATAATATAAAATGACACAAATGTCTATTTTAGTAATTATATACTGTCACAATAATAAATTACTTTTGTTAGCAAAACGTTAAAATGCTGACTTTAAAATATACAACGATTTTGAGATAAAAGCTTACAAAATACTAAGCTGATTGTTCTCTACTACAAATTGTCTTAAAACCACAGCAAATCAATCAGCAATACCAAATTAAGCTTAACTTGAAAACAAGAAAATCTTTTAATTATCTACAACGTCTATTGTATTTGTTGATAATCATTAATTTGTATGCTCAAGTCGCTTTTGCACTTTTATTTTCAATTTTTTTTTTTTTTAATGATGCCAAAGCGGGAAAAATCTGTATTAAAAAAATTGTGATTTAAAATCAAACCAATGTGTTCAATTTGGTTTAGATTTGGAATTTCATCATGGAACTGTTAACAATAGACCAAAACCGTTAAAAGTGGAGTGGCTACAACCCGAGTAATGCTACTTGTACATTCTCACTTAAACTCACACTTACACTTGTTCATGCGATAGAATAAAATAATGAAAAGAAAATTTAAAATAATATTTTGATCAAATATTTCACTCCTAAATCATACTGCCACAAAAGTAAGTATAAGTGTGAGTGTAAGTAGGGATGTACAAATAGCATTACTCCTACAACCCTAACTGGCAATTTTGCTTCAAGCCAAATCAACATGCTAAAGTGCCCCCACGGGCATGGCGCAGTGATAAATCATGAAGGTTTTCTCACGGAGGATCGATGGTTCGAATTCCTGCGGCACCTGGAAGACAATATTTCTTGTTGGAAGGCAACAACTATGTTGGAAGGCAGTGGTCCACAGGAAAAAGAATCGCCGAATGTCCGACCCAAATGTGTATAAGCTGTGACCGCATCCGAATTTACTTGGGTGGCAAATCAGGGAGAAGGCCGCCACTCCTCAAGATTAGTCAGGTGGAATTTGGAACACCTGAGTCATAAAATAATAATAATAATAAATAAATAAATAAATTTAAATGCTAAAGTTGACCGTGAAATAGGATCAATAAAGGGAGAACTCTTCGATCAAAAAAAATAAAGGGAGAACTCTATATCTTAGTAGTATATTTGATGAGTTGAAAGATTTAAAATATCTATGTATGTTGTATATATAATTTTTTTATATTAAATATATAATTATGATGGTGTTGAAAAATCTACCGATCTTGATTAATCCGTTACTTGTAGCAGGCGTGATGATGACCTTTGTTAAGGTTCATTAGTTAAATTGCTATATTTTGCATTAATTTCCCTATAATTAGTTATATACCCGGAAATTGCACCTATTACTTTATATTTCAAAAATATTCTTAAAACTACTTTTAATATGCATTTATTTTAAAAATACTGTATAATATATTATAATTTAACATATTGTTAATATATTAAAATAAAACAAAATCAATTGCACCCAACAATTTCGCTCAATAATATCAAATTATCCCAAAAATATGAAATCAATTTAACGACCCAAATGTGAGAATCCTAAATTTCTTGGGTTCTTGTAGATATCGATCAATTCCATTGTTTGCCTAACATTTATCTTAGCGATCCCGGAGGTTCCTAGAAATATAGGGTTCTTGTAGATCAAACAAACCATCGTTTGCCCAACAATTGATGAAAATTGCCTTTAAGCACATTAAATGGTGCTGATTATCACAGCTTTAGAAGTATTTGGACGGTTCTTGATGTTCTAAGAGAGTTGAATGCAAACATATTTTCTTTGTAGGATGTGATGAAATACTTGAAAAGTGAACAATGCACAGATGCAAAGGATTTTGCTGGAGAATGCGAGTTTGTTGTTATGATTGCCAAATGACATAATTTAACATTATCACAAAATATAACTTTATCATAGAATTTAACATCTAATGCAATGTATTGAATTTCTTAACATAAGTCTTACCAAAGTTCTCAGAAGAAGTTCTTCTAAGATAGATGATTGTTTAATGTGACAAATTGCATTAATTGTATTAAGTATCATATACCATTAAAATTAACATTATCACATAATTTAACATCTCATGCAATGTATTGAACCTATTAACATAAGGGTGTGTTTGATTCCTTTCATTTTCCATGGAAAATGAAAATTTTCCACCAATTTTCCATCTTTATTCTGCATTTGATTGGCAAAATTTTCCAGGAAAATGCATTTTCTCACCTATTTTTCATCTTTCGTTTGATTGGAACTTTTGTTTTCCATGGAAAATATTTTCCATGTTTTCCACTTTGGCCATATTTTCCTTGTTTTTAAGGAAAATATTTTTTTAATGGGATAGGAGAATTTATTTTCCATGGAAAATTTGTTAACCTTTTCCAACCCATTTATTTTCCATGGAAAATTTGTTAACATTTTCCAATCCAAATTTTCTTGGTAATTCATTTCCATGGAAAATATTTTCTTTCCACCCAAATTTTCCACTTGCAGTCAAATACAACCTAAGTATTGTATTGTAGTAGATTGTGCCCAAAGTCATGTAACATAGACTATTGTTTAATGTAATAGATTGCATTAATTGTATTAAGTATCATAAACCATTAAATTTAACATTATCACAGAATTTAACATATGCAATGTTCGAACTTCTTAACATAAGTAGTATATTGTAGCAAAGTCTCGAAAGTCCATTGAGAAAGGTCATGTAACATATATGCTTGTTTAATGTAATCGATTGCATTAATTGTATTAAGAATCATAAACAAAATAGATTTATAACAATATGTGTATCATAATTGTAACACATCATGCGACGTTCAAGTTTTAACACATAAGCTATCTTTGTGTAATAGAAAAGACGTATCACCCACAACATATTACAAAATATCGATTAGTCCGAAATCTTTTTTAACAGCAAACATTACATATTGAATTTAGTATCAAGCATATGTTACGATAATCGATTGATTATATACATTTTATATATTTCATATCACAAAATCTGTAAAAAATCGAAATCGGGTTGAAGATTCAAACGCCATTGACAAAATGGCAAAAATATTTCAAATCAACCATTATCATACATAATCATAATTTATAGTATCAATTGAAATAATATCAAATAAAATTTAGTCTTGCTGGGGTATATACTTTCTTCACAATCCTCTCATATCAAAAAGTCATTTTTTTTATTTGGTAGCTAATCCCATGGAATGTAGACGTCAATGGGTGGAGAGAGAATATGATACTAATTGGATTGTGATTAGTTAGTTAATAATAGAATTATATTTAACCAATTAACTAGCTTGATTGAAGGAGTTTTTTACATTGATTTATCCAATTCTAATAGAAAATAATAAATAAAAAGTGGAGGCAAATTCCAATATTTGACTATTTTTACAATAAAAATGATATGACAATTTTTAAATAAATATTAACATTTATTGGTCTAGTAGTGAAAATTTCCCTAATATTTATTATATGCCTATTACAAAGGGCTGCGTTGGCTAAATGGCCTTGTCAAATGCTCGGAATCGTAGAAGAGTCCAATTTATATAAAATAAGTTTTAAAAGCCTATTTTATATATATAAAAAGACTTCAAAACATTTACTATTAAACTACTGTTAATCGACCATCCGACAAACCATTAACAAACCAACAGGCCTGTTAAGGCCAATTTTGGCCTTAACAGGTCAAAAATTTGTTAACAGATTCATGGTCTGTTAATGCGAATTTACACATTTCAACTGATTTTTTAATTAACCACTTTAAATGAATTCAGATTTTCAAAAATTTAAAGTAAAATTTATAATTCATACTCAAATTTATATATTTTTTCATGATTTATACTACAAAATTAACAATTTCTATCGTAAGTTAAAAGAAAAAAATAGAGACGGGTGAATTTTAACTTTGAAATGGGATTTCTTACACAAATGAAATGGGTTAAATTCTAACATTGAAATGAGTTAGATTCTAACTTTGAAATCTTCTCATTTTCACAGATAGATGAATTTGAAATCGTTTTAAATAGTTATATGCGGGGAAGAGAAGGCAGGAATAAATTTGATAATTTACCGTCTAATTTGGATCAACGGCCATTCTAAAAATTGACCAAATCACTCGACCATGTTGGAAATTGGTTTAAATATGTTGAGAAATTAACTAAGTGTTAAAAATAACGTAAGTGACTCGTATCAACTTGGCCAAATATACAAGACCCGACCCAATCCGTTTAGGTAAATTTGTTTGCCACTTCGACGCTTCGGGGGCAACGCCCTCGGAACGGGGATCGACCTGCCCTGTCAGGTCGCGGGGTTCGAATTTATCTGCATGTTTAAAGGGTATATTTGGCATCTCGAAACCAATATCGAATGAATGAGAAATTACGAAAAAGGACAAAATCGAGTAAAAGTTTGACCATGCGATCGCATGGTGGTTTTACACTGCGATCGCAACTTGCTTAAATTTTAAGCAGAATGTATTTTGGTCCTTCCATGCGATCGCGGGAGGCAAAACCTTGCGATCGCATGGTTAATCTGGATGAAGTCTTGTTCTATTTTTGTACCTTGCGATCGCGGTTTGGTTAAACCATGCGATCGCATAGGTTTGCGTGAAACGACATGTGTTTTTTGAAGGGTTATACGATTTTGTTCATTTCTTTTCGTTTTCAACCGAATCTCCAACGTTAAAAAATTTGTGGACGTCCATATTTTTGAGAGGATTGATACAAAAACGATTTGCAAACATTAAGCTCTCATACATTTCATCTTTTGAATCAATTTTATTGCATTTAAGTTGCACAAAATTTGATTTTCCATTTCATTTCATCCGTTTGAGTACAAAACCATTTTGGTTCATTTATCTTGAGTTTTTTGAAGTCTACAAAACTCAAGCGAAATCGTCAGATATATTGAAGTCAATTGCCAAAAATCGAAGGCACATTTGCGGGACAATATTGACTTAGGAGTTCAACTCTTACCCCGGTTTATTCATCCTTTCCATATTTTCGATTTCTAGTTTCTACTGCGTCATTTATACAAATTCGCCAACAGACCATTCATCACTTATTCCACTATTACAAAGAGTTCTTTATCAAGTCCTTTTTGGATAGCAGAGCAGGAGCGAGAGCGGCCACGTCCAAATATTCCTATATCTTTTGTCTTTTTGATAATATTTGGGCGGTTGTCCTAATCAAAATAAAAATGCTTTCAATAATAAATAAATAAATAATTAAAAGGACAGCCAACTCTTTGTGGGCCGTGGCCCTGTTAAGGACATAGAAAAGGGCTCAATGATAACACATGACATTAGCAACAAATAAGTGAAACACAAAGAAGAATTTTATTTATTTATTTTTTTTTTTTTTAATGAATTAGGCTGTTTTCACCCAAATATAAGGGTACATTAATAGGAGAAATAAGTTTTTTTTCCCCTTTTAAATGATTCACGCGTCTAATTTATTTTTTCTATATTTTTGGGAAATTTTTATTGGTTGTCAAAGGACAAAGAAAAGGGCTCAATGATAACACGTCATTATCAACAAATAAGTGAAAGACAAAGAAGATTTTTTTTTTTTTTTAAAGAATTAATCTATCTTCACCCAAATATAAGTGTACATTAATAGGATAAATACGTTTTTCCCCCCTTTTAAATGATTCACGCGTCTAATTTATTTTTTTCTATATTTTTTAGGGAAATTTTTATTGGTTGTCATCAAATTATAGATTTATTTTATATCAGTCACCTAGCTTTAATTTATTTTAGATTATTCACTATACTTTCTCTTTTGTTTCAATCTCACCACTTTATTAATATTCGTGACCCAAAAAAGAGGTTGCTTTTTCTCATTTTTCTTAAAACTTTCCTCCTCCTTTCTTTTGATTATGCTTTCTCTTTATGACTAAATAATGAGGTTTTCTATAAAACCCTAGTTTCGAATGGAGAGGAAAAAAAAAGTAGGGATGACAAAATATTTTGTCCCATCCCGAGGACATGATCTGTGCTTTGAATGTGCATTGACTCTTATTTTTTGTATTATTTTATTTTTATATTTTAAATTTAAATCGTATTTAAAAAATAAAAATTAATAAATAAGTTCGTGTGGCAGAAAATTGAGATATTTTAATATCGGCCCTATGCCGTCTCCAAATAACCCCGACATAATGGGGGATCGGGAGTAGGGACGGATTTAGGGGAGGGGTGTGAAGGGACCGGACTATAGGTTGGTCCCGTCCCGTAAAAAATGATTTTTTTAGTAACAATCCAATCTTTAAATGAATTTTTTTAGTACCATCCTGGTCTCCAAAATTTTTTGGATCCACCCCTGATTGGGAGGTAGGGAAGTCACCCTGATTTGTTGCCATCTCTAGGCAAAAGTGGGTAGAAATCATGTTGACATTTTAATTTTGTCAACAACGATGATTCCAAGTTTGCATTTAGATAGAACTAATGGTTCACGTCATTAAAACCATCCACCATGCTGGAGAGTCCACTAGTTTGGTCACTATTGCTAACAAAGTAGTGAGACAGAAACCAAAAAAAAAAAAAGTATAGTGATTAATCTGAAATAAATTAAAGTTTGAGGACTGACATGAAATAAACCTATGAAGGTGAGTGACTACCAATGAAATTTTCCCGTTTTTTTATTGTTGGAATTTTGGCACAAATGATCCCTAACGTATGCTCTTAGTGCGTTTTTTGTCCATAACCTTTTATTTTTGGCTAGAAGGTCCCTAACATATGTCATAAGGTGTGAAAGTGGTCCATATGTACAAATTCCGTTCAAATGCGTCGTTAGTTACTTGCGTGGAGTGAACTCTCCTTTAATTTTTTTTTACTGCAGAGACAAAGTCGTCAGTTCTCTTTTTTCACCTTTATTGATTTCTGCTGCCAATTGAAACATACCCGCCACTTATATGCTCTGAGATAAAACTACCAAAATTAGAAGAAATTATTTCTACAAGCTTTGAAAAGAGTAAATGGAACTCAATACTTAGTGTGAGCTACAACTCCAATGGTAGCCCACATATTTTTCTACTATTTCCTAATTTTTCCCAACACTTTTAAATGGTGATGGCAGCTGAAGTATCGGTATTGGAGCAAATAAGAAAGCATTTTCTCAAGGAGTTTTCTCCTAGAGAAATTGCGTTTACTACTCATGATTTCGAAAATCAAAGCAGTTGTAACTTAACTTCTTCGATTTTTTGTTTGGAATCTGCAAGCTATGAATATCAGATTTCTAGCTCCGATTACTTGATTGATTTCTCTGATTTTTCAACCTCTAGATGTATATTTTTTGAGGAAAATCAAGTAATAGATTTCACAACACAAAAAGTATCAAAATCTAACTATCGGAAACCTTCACTGAAGATCAAATTGCCAGAGGTTAAGAAGCTTGAGTGAAGTGATTCATCCAAGTCCACTAAGAAGAACTCGGGTGCGAAGAAGAATAGACATTATAGAGGGTCCGACGGTGTTCGAGGGGCAAATACGCAGCAGAGGTTTGGGACCCCAAGCGGCAAGGCTCGTGTATCTGGTTGGGGACATTTGACGCCGCCATTGAGGCTGCGAAAGCCTACGATATGGCCGCTTTTCAAGCTGCGCGGCAGCATGGCAATCGTGAATTCCCTCTTAGATACAAAGAAATGAGTTTAAATCACACGCATCCAGTGGATGTCGAACGGAAGCGGACGAGAGGTGGAGGACGAAGTTGTAGTATTTGAAATGGAGAAAAAAATAAAGTGTGAAACAATGGTTCAAAAAGAAATGATTTTGTAGCCATCATCTCCGGCAGAAACCAACAAATGTGAAAAAAATGAATTCATGATTTTGCCCCTACAAGTAAAAATAAATTAAAGACGAGTCCATTCCACTCGAATAACTAACGGCGCATTTGAATGGAATTCGTCCATAAGGACGACTTTCGTACTCAATGACATAGGTTAGGAACCTACTAATCAAAAATAAAAAGTTATGGACCAAAAATATATTAAGAACATACGTTAGAGACTATTTAAAACAAAATCTTTTCATTGTTGTTGTCTGATTATCAAAAGAAAAATAATAAAGTAATACCATAAAGTGTATTCATATTTTGTTTATATTTAATTCAATTTTTATATTTGATAAATAAATTATTACCCTTAATTTTAAGCGCGTCGTAATTCTATTCTAATTGTAAAAGTTTTTCGATTTTTTTCTTTGGCCACGCAATCATCCTCCATATTGACACATAATAATTAATTACCCAATAGACCACATTCCAATAATTGAATGGTGGGGGGCTAATCATTATTATCATATATTTATCTTCTAATCTTTATTTTACACTCCTTAATAACGACTCTTGCCGAATTAATTAAATAATTAAATACTGGATAAAATGGATAAAGTAAATAAAAATAATAATAATAATAATAAAGGGCGTTGAAAAGTCAAAGTGGATTCACGTTTTGCAGACTTAAGCAAACGCAAACCATGTGCCTGGGTTTCGTAAAAACCCAGAGAATCTTTCTTCTCTAACTAATGCGTCATTCCACGTCGGATTATAGTATTGCGGTCCAGATTAACTCTTGCACAAGCGCAACTTTACATGTTGCCACGTCACGTTTATTGTAAATGCCTTGTTTAGTTTACCTAAAACGTTTTTAAAAAATTGAGCATGAAAGTTATAATTTTTATCAATTTTTTAACTATACAATTCATCAATTTTTATCAAAAACTTTGTTAATCAGCCTCTAATTTTGATTGAGTCAAAGGTGAAACATGAATACAAGTTAAAAATTATAATTTTGATGCAAGACTCGGTTTCGACATTATATCGTGTAGTGCATGGATTTAATCTAAGAAATGGAGTTCACTTTAAATAATCTCGTCGGAAGTAGATTAGTGTTTTTTGGCACCATATAAGAAGACAATCCATCAACTCGTTATGCTGTTGGAAGATTTCAAGTTTCCCAAACAGTATTTTTTCTCATGTCAGTGTTTTTTATAACTTACACTAACGAGTAAATGAAACACGTCTGAGTTATCTAAACTATCAAAATAAAAAGTTAGATCATTAGTTGTTCATATCTCAATAGTAAGAAATAAAGTTATGGAACTAACATAATAGATATAATAGAAATTACAATTGCAATGTTCATTATCATCGATCAAGGGGATTTTTGTCATCTACTTATTGAATGAATACTCCAAACTAAGCATTCAAGGGGATTTTTGTTTCTTCTAAAATTGTTCGGTATTTCAAATATTACTTTTCTTTGGAATACTATACTTCTTTATTTTTTCAAATTTGTAGTTAAGTGATTGTTTAGTAGAGTTTTTTAGCAGATTTTAATAAAAAATTGATAAAATATGTTGTTGAAATATTAATAAAAATTGTGAGTGATACAAAATGTATAGTTAACAAAAACTTTAACTTCAACCTTTTAAATTCCCACAAAAGAATTAAAAAAAAAAAAAAAAAAAAAGCTTAGAAATAAAGAAAAGGAAAATACAACCACCCCAACAAATTACTTGACTTTCTTCAGATGCCATTAACACCAATAGTAACCGATTAATGCCCCCACTCCCACTCCCAATGTAAAATCCAGAGAAAAATATAGTAAAGCACTGTCCAGACACAAAAGGAGCATTTGTCAGATTAGGGTTCTAATGCCCGCCCATTTATTAATAAGGTATAATCAGCCTCTGAAACTCTCTTAACAAGAATCATATCAATAATTCTTCCCACCAAGGTATGGAACATTCAGTTCTTGATTTCTTGTGCATATATATGTATATGTTTATATATATTCACATGCATATACTTTTTAAGAAAAATTATATGAATTTTAATTGAAGCCAAGATTATGATTACCAGTGATGTTTCTTGGGCTGTCTTTTTTTATGAACGAAGAATTTATGTTTCTATACCTTTTCTGGCTGATGGGAAATTTTTCTTTTTCACTATTTGTTGAAAAATTTTGTTCTTTTTTTGTGATTCATCTGGAATCCTGGATCTCGTGTTTAATAAGAAATTTATGTATTTCGATGTAGAAGGCAGAGACGTGTATTAAAACATCTGGATCTTCTTTTTTTGAGTAATTTCAATGAGTCACCATTTGAACTTAATGGTCCTTTATCTTGGACCAAGGGTGCTGTAATATCGTGTTGGTTATTTGTTAGATTCTGATATGTTTTCCGAAATATTTGGTCTTTTATTAGATTTGAAATCTATCAATTCTTGAGGTAGTGGAGCTGTGAGCCTGTGAAGAAATTGTAGCTATTTGGAAATTTTAGTACATGGTAATGGAGGAACAAACAATTATGGATGGTTCGTCTGCGGATGAAACTAAGGAAGAAGAAGAAGATTTTAGAAGCTGTTGCGAGGATGAGGATGAAGTGGAGGATAGAGAAGAATCCACAAAGGAAGATATAGAGGACGATCTTGATGATTATTCTGTAAAGATGTATTTCAAGGGTGTGTCTATAGCAGGTCCTGGAGATTCTGGTTCTAGGCTTTCTGGAATTGGGGTGGTTATGGAGAGGTCACCCAATTTTTCTCCCATTCGAGTGCAGAAAAAGCTTGATTTCTATGTGGAAGAATCAGTGGCTGATTATTTAGCTTTGCTGGATGGTTTATCAGAGGCTGCAGAAAACAATATTAGGCGGGTTTTCGCCTTTACCGAATCTGATATCCTATATGATCAAGTAAGCAATTTCCCAGTTCCAAACATGTAATCTTGCATTGCATTTTGTTTGTTCTTTAGTGATCACAATTTTTGAGCCAACAAATCTGTAATTAGCCCATGACTTTCAAAATGGGTAAGTTCTATTATCTCCTGAATATTAACGAAACAATATTGCACTTCTCAGCACTAACTGATTGCTTTAAGTCATTTACTATTGATGTTTGACTTACCGCTTAAGTGGTACTAATTTCTTTCAGATTACAAAAGACGAGGAACTAGAAAATCCACTTCTTGCGGCATTGAGGCAAAGGATCCTAGAACAAGCTAGTAATATGGAAACCTTTGTTCTAAAATTTGTCCGAAGTACAGAAATTGTAAAGGCTGTACAATTAGCTCAAGTGGCGGTTGGAATAGTCTCTGTTCCTGCTGAGGGAGATAAATTGACTGAAAGCTGTTCAATCTGTTGTGAGGAGAAGTTTGCATCAATGATGATCACGATCAAGTGTTCACACAAATTTTGTTCTGGCTGCATGAAAACCTATGTTAAGGAGAAAATGCAATCTACTCATGTTCCCATTAGATGTCCTCAATTGAGTTGCAAATACTGTATTTCCACAGCTGAATTTAGGTCTTTTCTTCCTGTTACCTCTTACGAATCTTTGGAGAGAGCCCTTGAAGAAGCAAATATACTCAACAAGATTTGCTGTCCATATCCTAATTGCTCGGTTATGCTTGATCCTCATGAATGCTTGTCGACTCGGGCAAGTTCGTCTAGTCAGACGGACAACAGCTGCGTGGAGTGTCCTGTTTGTCGGGGATTTATATGCGTGGATTGTGGGGTTCCTTGGCATACTTCTATGACCTGTGAAGTGTATCAAAATCTCCCATTAGAGGAGAGAGAAGCTTGTTACATAAGTTTGGTACAGAATAAAGGGTGGAGGTGTTGCAAGCAGTGCCATAGGATGATTGAGCTCAATCGTGGTTGCTACCACATGACATGCCGGTAAGATTATTTTCTTTCAAAATATTTATGCTTTTTTTTCAAATGCTTTTGAAGTATTTTCTCATTGTGATGCAGTAAGACAGATACTGAGACTTTAAAATTTTTAGCAAAATTTTTCCTTGCTTCATGAGTTGGTTGAACATCATTTTTTTTTCTTTACACACTTTGGGTCAATTTGTATGAAAATGGTTGCGGAAGAAAAATGAGAAGACCAGGGAAAGATGGCCTGCAAAAGTATGCTTTGATCTTGGTTTCTCAATATAAACTAAGCTACGAATATAGAGTAGGATGACTAAGCCATCATAAATTTACCAAAACACCTTGATTTTCTCACAATTAGCAGATTGGACCGATTTGATGTGTGTGTGTGTTAGAATGTTGGAGAAATTTTATCTTTTAAATGGTCCTCGCCATGTGGACATCTGAAGATAATGGGCAAAACCCACCTGAACTCGACCAACAACCATTGTGGTGGATGCTGAATTCACCCGTAGCGTGGCATGCAGTGAGGTTAAAACACACCGACATCTTTTCTGGGGTCAGTCAAATCCGTAACAGATTGTAAATTGTTGTTATGGAGAGATTGGCATTTGCCCTCCTGGATTTGACTTCACTATGGCATCGTGATGGTGAGTAGTTGGGCTCTGTGGTGATATTAGTTTACTTTCAATGGGTACAACATAATCAGCAATAGAGTCTAAGCATTACCAAACATGGTACATTTTCACTGAAGAACACCAAATTTGGCGGTTCATATGGTTCTCTAAAGGTTTTTCAGAGCCATGCTATTATTTTCTATAATTTTGAGAGTTTCATTTAACAAACATTAGGTAGCAAAGCAAATGAAGAATGACCATTTGTCCAAGTAGCACCCCCTTTTTTTTTTTCTTTCCTGTCATTTTCTTCTGTAAACTTTATTGTTAAGAATAGCTTTAACCAATGGAGACACTTGTTTATAATTTTCCTTCTTAAAATCTTTAGAAATTGGTGGACTTATTGCACTATAGTGAACTATTTACTTGTTAGGAAACGACCTATAGCTAAATTTATGTTTTTCCACTAGGTAAGTAGGCTTATTTTTAGCATATAATCTTTTAGAATAGCAAATTATATCATTCTTATTCCTGAAACTGGACCAATCTGCTAACTAGGGAACATTGGAAAGCTCAATTGTCAGTCATGCCATTGACAACTGATGCTAGCAATCCTCAAGCTCTTAAGAAAATCATTGGCATTTTTTGTTCTTGGGTGACAAGCATGTGAATGTTACCCAACCCATTTATGCCCCAACTTTTTGTGAGCCAATTGGCATTGATGTTCATCTAGATCTATCCCTTTTTAACCATCTGAGTTCTTCAAAATATTTGTCTTCTGTTGATGAAAAGGTATTAAAAAAATAGTTGATTAGTGTTGATGTCAAATTCAGTCAACATTTCAAATCAAATCTGCGAGAGTTTCTTAATGTTGTTGCTTTATGAGCTTTATGACTTAGACCTGGGAATAGACTTGCAAAACAACACACATCTAAGACGGTGCTGGGTTGCCCTCTGAGGCTCAAGTCAGTAAGAGTTATTTGAATATCACCATAATAAAAGCATCTACGTGCCTGTATTGTAAGATATGGCGAATAAGTGTGTGTTGTGTATATATAGAATGAGTTGTCATACCAAATCTCATATGCCCTTTATATACTTGTAAATTATGATTTATAAATAGAATTACACGTGAGCTTATTAGACTTGTCTGAATCTTCTTTATTAATCACATTGTATTCACTTGCTGCAAAATGTGAGACCATACTTAGTTTAGGTGAAGTTTCCAAGTAGGATGAGAAAGGAAATTTCATCCTCAGCTTTTATCATCCAATGATGAGGAATATATTATCTTCCTTATTTAATTCAATACCTACCATTATTGGGTGAGGTTGCATTACAGTTAAAGGTTTACAATAATGATCTTATTTGTTCTTGGATTTATGGCATAGTTTTTTTTTTTTTTTTTTTTTTTGTCTTGCAATATCTCTTGGCACATCTTTTGAATAGATTATGTAAGATTGCTTAACATGGTTAGTAGGTGTTGGGAGAGGCATCATTGAAATACTTATGGAAATTGTGATTTAGCTTGCTTATTGTATATCAAAAGGATATATTGGCATAAAAAGAAGTCAAAACTATAGAAATCTGAATGGTTGGGTTAATAGAGTAAGCGCCCATTCTAATTGTCCCATGTCCATCTTTTACCTGCAGGTGCGGGAATGAGTTCTGTTATTCTTGTGGTGTGGAATACAGGGATGGCCAACAGATGTGTGAATGTGCATTCTGGGACGAAGATTATTCTGGTGAATCGGCGAATTATCCTACCCAAGAGTTTGAACAATGGGCATGGGATTCATTTGAGTCACTCCCAATGATGATGGACGCCTATTCAGATCAAGAAAAGTCACAGCTAGCACTGATCCAGAGGTTCCTTGCAGGGGCTTTCAGTTTGACCGATCATCAACCTCAACAATCCCCACCTCGTTGTACAGATTCCTACGTTGATGCCATGAAGGATCTGCATCAGCTACCTTGGCTCGAAAGATTTGTGTCCGTTATGAGTGATAATTACTACGAAGACTACATCCAATGAAGTCTATTAGCATTCCTAAAATGTTTGATTTACGGGGTAAAGAGTATCTTGCTCTCCAGCTACTTGGACATTTGTAGCGAATAGGTACCTTCTCATTCAGTTCTCGAATTCCTTCTTGCGCTCAAAACTTATGAGCATAAATTTCTTTGTGCAAGGATTAGGAGTTTATACATTATAGAGCTTCCTTCCTGCAGAAGGAAGATGAAAGAATTAAAGGAAAACAAAAGGATGAATGTTTTTGACAATTTAAAAGGCAAGGAAGCAAACAGGTTTATATGTTGTCTTAACATGTGATTCACTTTTTACACAGTATTGGCATTTGATAATTGGAACGCTTGTTGATATCTTAGCAACATAGACTTTATGGTTACTAATCACTGAAATGAATCGTCTTAATTAAGCACAAAACAATGTGGCATACATCATGTGACTACGAGGCCATTCCCGATGCCTGGCGGTTGGTTCTAAAATAAGAGCATAATTGTCTGTCTAGTTAAGAATTGAACAACGCTACAAAACTCGAAGGTTGGATGAAAGTTGGTACCACAGAGCTCTATGAAGTAAGGTTCTTGAAGGCCAGCAGAATACATGCAACCTTGTTGTGCAGGGCTGGTATTGAGGCAGGCCACCGGTGGCTCAGCATGGAGCATTTGAAATACGCCCTTGATGTCCCTCAAGGAGCACACTAGGGGTCATCGGACAACCTTTGGTACCATTGGTAGGATCAGGTCACCATCCCAGATACCATCAAGAAAAAGAGAGAAATTACTTCAAACAGATAGGAACATCAGGATTTTTCAAAATGTGCCAAACTGTATCGAGCAACTTACTAAAGTAATATTCACAACTCTCTTTAATTGCACATTATGTCAAAGACGAACAACCAGATTCACTACTCAAGAATCTTAAAAATTTCAACCGACGAGTTTTTGTACATTTAATGGACTATGAGATCCGTCGTTTGTTATTGGTAAAGTGTTAACATATCACTTAAATAACAGCAAAAGGAAAGCTTATAACCTTGTATTACACATGACAGAGTTTACAATGAATACAGGAAAAAGAAAAGCTTTTATTGCAACTGACAGTAAATGTGCCTACATAATTTAATCCTCAAGTACTCCACCAAGATACATGTCCTATCACTAAATGGAGCCCAAAAATATCAAGAAACTCAGAAGATTCAAATTAAATTTACAAAAATGAAAGTATACCTATTTTGTTTACAAAAAGAAATTTTGAAGCCGTACCACCAATTGCGTCCAAGGGGCTTGACGAATGTCCAAAAGAAGCATTGGGTAATCATCTACATTTATGACCTTAATCAGCAGGAGACGTGATTAGAACCATAACTAATTGCTTGCAGGTTAAGATTAGACATATTTGTCATCCATGGATGTGGCCCTTTAGATTCCCCATGTAAATTGTAAGAATAAGAAGGCCACTTAGCTTCCATGCCACAGAGATTCCTAGCACCCATTTTGATCATCTTCTGGGTTCGATCAAGAACAAGAAGGCTGGAAAATGTGGAAAAACTGTTCCCAACAAACACATCAGATCTCAAGCAAACTTCATAATCGATCGCTGACTGAATGAGATACGGGTGCTTCCTGTATATTTCAACAACACCTAACTTTTTCTTCTCGAAGGGAAGCAATCCCTCTTTCCAACCAGTTAGTATAGAGTTATCTTCAAGAAGGGCATCGGCTACCGCAAGGTAAATTACAGCCGGGGTTTTCAAGCCGACAATATTTCCCACTCTTTCCATAATCTCCTCCTTACTGCTACAAATTTCACTTATGTTTGATCTTTGTTCCAGCTTCTTGCAGTGAATCATCCAATCCTTTTCTATTCTCATATGAACTGCTACATAAGGCACTGGATCGATAACATTTTGAACCGGCTCAACTTTACGGATTTCTTTTGACCCAATCTCTCTAATCTTGGAAACAATTTTATCAGCTTCTCTTGATATTTCTTCAACCAAAACTAAGCACTCAAAGACCCTCGCGTAGTCTTTCACCGGCCAATGATCGTGCCACAAAAACGGGTTCTTCCCAACAATCCGAATGATCTCATACCCGTCATAAAGATTGTTCCTGAACTGTCTCAACTGATCTAAATCTCTCTCGACTGTCCACCTCCTTCCACTCCCCTTTTGAAGCTCGAAAACATCACTTCGGTTGGAAACCTTCGAATAACGACCCAATTGGACAAACCCCTTGCAAAGAGAGTTAAAATTTTCGAATTGGAAGACCTTATCAAATGAAATAGGTTGCAACAGATCAACCTCTTTGTAAAATAGCGACGCACTCAGGCTGGGCATCAAAAGTGTCCGGTTCAGCATTCTTGCAGTTAAACAAGCTCTTGCAAAGGCAATTTTCTGATTATTCAACCCCCAAATGATTTGAGGAACCTCCAAAAACTTTGTCTTTTCAATACGTAATTCTTGATTCAATGTCGACGGGCCATTGTTGACTGCAAATAGGTTATTGTTTCCAATCCCACCAAAGCTAGAAAATGAAGGAAGAAAAACTGCTCTAAGAACCAAAGCAATGACAATCAGTGCCACACATTTGCAGGCCAGAGAATTCAAATGGAGTCCAAAGAATCTCAAATGCTTACAATTTGATATGTCCATTTGAGATTCAGTCTTCAATTCTCAGAAATTAAACCATTCCAATCACAATCTTATCCAACCCATTTCATTCTATCCTAAACTGAAGAAATGCATTCACACACATCAGTTTCAAAATCAGTATTGATGACAACCAGAAAATTAAAGAACAAAAACCAATAAATCATCAGTTCTACCTCGATTCAGTACTCACCGGGTGAAACCCAAACAGCGATTTCTGAAAATCAGAAAACCCAGAAACGTTCCTTTTGATTGATGATAAAATTTCAAGATGAAAATGACAAACACAACCCAACATGCAAAGTGATTCGAAAACAAAATGCATGAATCCAAGACGCTTTTTTGATTGACGATAAAAGGAATCTGGATTCTAAAAAATACCCAGATAAGTACGATTTATGGGTACTAATCCAAGAAAAGAAAATTTCTATTAATTGGAAATCAAATCCAGCCCATCACAAAAATCGTACGACCCGTAACAGAAAACTTCTTGATTCAGCATATCCAGCTCTGGAAATAGCAGTTGGATCTACAAACTGTCAATCAATCTAGAGATGTATTAACAATGTCTTCTGGTGATGTGATCTTTGACTTTTGACGCCTCAATCTTGTTAATCGCAAAACTGGAAATTCAAGACAAAGTTGAAGAATCAATTGAGGAAAGTAAAGAAAGATGGACAGAGCATTGGGGGAAGGAATATTATAGAAAAATACGAAAAAGAGGATGTGAAAAAACAGTGTCAGAATTGATCAGAACGAGGAGCAGTTGACAAAGGCACAAAGCTAAACTGTCTAATTTTGTGCACGACAAAACAGATAGCGACATGGCATTCAATTCAACATGTGTGTATGCCATTGGGGGGTAATGAAATTTGTGGGAGATTAAACAGCTGGGAGGAGGGGTGGGGGGGTTGGTGGGACCGCACCGCACCTGGGTTAGGGCAGGGTGGGAACCTTGTGAGTTGCGGAAAAAGAAACTTTTTTTTTTATAGTTTGTTGTAATCCATGGTCCTTCCTCCATGAAATTTGTAATAGAAAATTTTAAAATTGGTTTTGAATTATTTAAATTTGAGGTAGATGGGTAAATCAAATCGTACCAGATTTGAAAAGGTTCAATAATAGTATCAATCGATGAAGGGATGGTGTTCCTACCATGGTTGCTATTTATGAGTACAAAGTTTTCATTCGCGTTCATGAAAAGATAGAGTCAAACATGTCAAATCGACAAAGAACCTAACTTATAAAATTTAAGTTGTAAATGTCAATTTTTTATGAAAAGACTTAAATACCCTCATCGATTATGTCTGTTATGATTAGGTTTGTAAAGAGATAATAGGTTCATAGACCATATGTTAACAGTGAACCTACAATTTGTTAATAGATCTATGGCCTTTGACGCAGGCAGAAACGTAAAAAAATGAAAACAAAACTCATAATCAATTCGTTGATTCTTATGAATAACGAATTAAATTGATTGTGGTGGAGAAACTCCAAGAACAATATTCTTATTCAACAACATCTAATTTAACGAATGAAAAAGGACTCTTAAATAGTAAACTCCTAGTTGAAAGAAAATCACTAATTGATAAGTAAATGCAAAAAGATGAAAATAGACATGACGAAATCTATGCCCGCTTCTTTGAAGAATCACGATTACGATCCATCGCGTCCAGATAAGCCAAAGTTAGGTTCTCTACGCCATTATCTCCCTGGGGGTCAAGAAGATTCGACCTCGAATCTCCAGCCACCTCGTCATCAGACGAACTGTCACTCACATAAGGCACTAGGTGTTTGACATTGAAAACGCCAGAAGTACGAATATGGCTCGGTAACTTCAAGCGATATGCATTGGGATTAATTTTCTCCATAATCTCCAAATGACCAATTTTGCAGGACGATAATTTGTTGTACTCATGAGCTGAAAAAGGGTCACGAACAGTCCAAACAAAATCATCCATCTCGAATTCGACATGCTGTCAATGTGCATCAGCTACCTTCTTGTATTTGCGATTGGCGACCACGAGATTGGCATGAGTGGTCGAGTGTACTGCTTGTAGTCCCTCAATGAAGTCGAGAGCGCCCATGATGAACGAGTAGCGATCGGCAAGGATAATAAATCCAAAGGACCCCAAGGTATCATAGAATAAACAATCTGGAAGGGGCAATACCCAGTGCTGCGATTGATTGCCACATTATGAGCAAACTAGGCTTGACTAAGCTGATGATCCCATGATTTAATATTGTCTCCAACCAAACAATGCAACAAATTACCCTAGAGACCGGTTCACAACCTCCGTCTGTCCATCCGTCTGTAATTGAATGGTAAGAAGGACTCCCTCATGTGTTTCGTTAATTTTTGCCAAGAAGAAATTTTGGACTTACCTAGTCGCAAGCGGGTGGCTTTCAATTGCTGCCACCATGTTGCCGCCCTGCCACGAAACCGAATCTTGTTTCGCCACAAGAGAAATACGCCTAGCATCAGGAACTTCCTTGAAATCCAAAATCTTATCCACATCGCATAGCCAATCCAAGAATTCATCGGCCTCTAATCCGCCATTGAATTCTGGAATATCAACATGAAAACCCGATTCCCAACGTCTGTCAACTCTATCACCCCGCCCGACACGCCATTCAGGATCCAAATGTGCAAACGGATTGTGCACAGACGCCATCTCTTTGTTGGATGAGAAGTCCAATTGAGGAGGACAGCCCCTCCGTCGACTCCACTACTCCCATGCAGCCACGCCACCCGCAGTTGCCGCTAGATGTGGTCCACCCGCGCCTCAAAGGCCAACACCGCACTGTGGACCACGTCCCCCCAGGTGTGTGCGCACCCGAAATCGGACCGGTCAGAATTCTCATCTATTCTCTGTTTTGATCCAAAAGATCAATATGTTGGTCCTAATCTCGACCATCTCTTGTACCAACAAGTCAATTTGTTGGCGGACCTGAATTGCTTCTTCTCTACGCTGCTTCGTCTACAATATTATCATGAGGAGCCGCCGCCGCCCCTGCCACCGCTGGTGGTCGTCGTGGAGGCATGTTCTCAGAACGTTGAACTGGCTCTGATACCAGCTGACGCATGCAGAAACGTATATATTACATAGATCATTTTGAAATCGTATAAAATAGAATAAGTGGAGTTTACACAGTGATATATTCAATAATTATATATATAAAGTTGTCAAAGACCATTCAAGTAAAGTGGTTCAAAGACCATTCGGCCTGTGTTTTAGAAGGTCTAGTTTGGCCACCTTAGGACTCGTTTAATGAAGATTATAAATTAATATTGGTTTATTTAAGTTGAAATTATTGACTTTTCAAACTACTTTTAACATGAAATAACAAATCATTTCTACTTTGAAATAACATTTTGTTGATTAAGAACAATTTGTCATTTCATGTTAAAAGTAGTTTAAAAAGTCAAAAATTTTAGTTCAAATTAATTAATTTTGATTTATAATCTCTGTCATTTGAACTCTTAGTGCCCGTTTGATATAGATTATAAATTAGTTTATTTGACCAAAATGATTTATTTGACTAAAGATGGTACAAAATATCATGCTACAGGCAACAAATTTTGTCAAATAAAATATTTTTGGTCAAATAAACCATTTTGATCAAATAAACTAGTTTATAATCCACATCAAGCTGACTCTTAATTAAGACCCGACGCAGCCCACAAAATGGAATGTGTGGACACTCGAACTTACTGATTTTTAGTTTTTTCGGTTGTTTCTTTAAAAATAAAATAAATGAAGAAAATAGAAGGAAGATCCTGCCATCCAGGCTAAATAAGGGACAGACTTGTACCTAGGGGAAGATTTGATTATATTTATACTATAATTTTTATTTTGCATATAATATTTTAATTTTAATTTGGAAAATTGACAAATGGTCCATAATATTTACCCTCAGTGTAAAAATTATCCATAACCTTAACATAACAATTCCTAACCTATGTATTTAGTGCGCAATTTATCCTTATTTGATGAAAAAGATAAAATTGTCCTTAGTTTTAATGAAAAAAATTGCAATTGGATTTTTAACTTTTGTAAAATGTGCAAATAGGTCCGACATATTTATTAAATAATATTTAATTTAGCATATTAAATATATCACTATAGTCGTGTCAATTAAATTTATCATAAGAGAAAAATATAAAATTATTGTACTCTAGGTATATGTAATTGCTATGTGATATGAAAAATTGAATAAAAATTAAGTTAAATAAATAATAAAATGGCGTATATAATTTTATAATATTGAACCAAACTTTATTATATATTTTTTTTTACATAAAACTACTAATAAAAATTAAATTACACATTATGTGTTTTTTATTTTTCAACAATAATAAAATGATAAATTAAAATATGAATAATACAATTTGAATTCTAATATTTGTAGTTAATAAACGAATAGCTCAATTAAATAAAAATACTTGAGTATCAAATTTGTGACAAAGTTATTTTTCTTTTTATGTTGTAACGATAAAATTAAAGTTTAAATTTTAAATAATATGATTACTTAATAATAATAAAATAATTTTAATTAACACATTTGTCAATAATTATGAACTTAAATTTTAGTTATTTTATAATAGTTCGTAAAATATACAAAATAATTTAGTATATTATCAATTTGTTAGTTTTTTTTTTTAATTTTTCATAAAAAAAAAAATAAAAGTATCGGACACATTTGTCCTTTTAGCAAAAGTTAGGAATCCAATTGAATTTTTTAAAAATAAAATATAGACATATTTGTCTTTTTCATCAAATAATGACTAATTAGGCACCAAAATATGTAAGTTAGGAACTTTTGTGCCAAAAAATAGAAGTTATGGACATTTGGGCACTGATAACAAAAGTTAGGGACCATTTGTGCTGATTTTTCTTTTAATTTTACTTAAAATCTTCAATATTTGTTTATGCATTTATATCTTTAACTTTTTTTGTCAAATTTTTATCGTCAACTTCTATTAATTAGCACATATCATCATTAATGATGATTTTTATCAAAATAATTTGTTTTCGTGTTTTGAAAAGAAAAAAAAAATATTGTCGAACTTTTGTATTTATTATTATTATTATTTTAAAAGGACAAATAAATCTTTTTACACACCCCAACATGATAGAAATCTTTATTAGAGATAAATCATGCTAATTAATAAAAAGTCGAAGATATAAGTACTATATTGATCAAAAATTAAATTTTTTTAGTCAATTAAAATATGTTGCATCAAATAAAAAGTGTGATGCAAATATAATTATTTTTCATAAGGGTGGAAAAGAATATTATAAAAACTGTTGAACTGGGTGATTCTATATGGGATGAATAAATTGAAAGCCCAATAGGCTTCACTAGGAAAATGGTAATCATTTCAACACCTGGTATTTTGGGCTACAAAATCACCCACGATAAGAATAATCATACCCGAATTTCACGTGAATTAGTGAAATAATGATTTTAATTTTATGAATCAATTTCTGTGTTGTGTTGTAGTTTAAGTTAATTGTTAATTTTAAATTTAATTTTTTACATTGATGGAAAGACATCATATATTTTCTAATAATGATTTTTATGATCTTTGATGGAAAGATTTCAGATTTCAAATTTTCCTCTTCAATATGTGACTCTAAATTTTCACTCCATTTTGTTATTTCCCGTCTTGATGGGTTACAAAGAATTCTTTCCTTTTCTACCTGTAACATAACTCACAACACTTCTGTGGTCCATTCTTGACTATTAAAATAAACTTCATAAATTGCCATGTTCTGTTTACAAGTAAAAATTTTACATCTTCGCATCTAGACATGTCGGATATTGATTTGAAAAAAAAATAAAAATCTTTGAACTTCCTTTTTAAAATGTAAATTTTTAAATTGAAACTTTGCAGAATTCTAATTGATTTATGTCTCCTACTCCAATAATGATATCTATCATTCTGTTCTTATCAATTTATAACTCAAAGGTGCCATTGAAGTTTATATGTGATTGTGACATTCTAGTTACAATTAAGGTTCCGTTTGATAGAGATTATAAATAAAAAATAGTTTATTTTAACTGTATTTTTTGACTTTTCAAACTAAATTTAACATAAAATGCCTATATTTTCTTTAAACAACAAAATGTCATTTCAAAGTAGAAATGACAATTTTATCAATTTACATTAAAGTGATTTGAAAAGTCAACAATTTCAACTCAAATAAACCAACATTAATTTATAAAGCTAGTTTATAATATCTGTCAAACGGGTGCTAAAAGTCATATATAAAGAATCGAAGGTCACCGAACGATAATTTACGATCACAATGACTCAACAATTCAATATATATTTATTGGAAATGATCTCCTACCTACTTATGTTGTCCACATATGTTGTCGGCATCATATGATTGGTAGTTCATGGTCTCACACTCATTATTTTTATCAATCATGTGATGTCATTTCAGCGTGGGCAACATAAATAGATAGGAGATCATTTTTCATATATTTATTCCTACAAAATAGTCACATAACAATGTTTGAAATATCGTAATTTAAGTGATTCGAAGTTTAAAATAACGTGATTTGAGTGAATGATACTAAGTGCTAGCATATATGCTCATAGGATCACATATTTGTGGTTGTGAATAATTCATAATACTTTACTTTTTCTTTTTCTCTTTTACTGCATCGAAGATTCTTGATCTCGTAGTGCACGCTTTGAAAAAATTCGGGACGGTAGGACGAGTAAGAGCATCTCCAATGCAACAATATCTACTATATATATGTGGCAAAAGACATTGACATTATATCGAAAAAACTTCTCCAATACAACAATGTTCATTATGCAAATGTGGTAAATTATTATTAACTTTTTAGAAGAAAAAAAAGAGAGAGAAATGTATTGATTGAATAGAGATTATTAAATTAATGATGGACATTGTCAAGAACAATGTCTAGAATTAGATATTGTGCTAGACACCTTCTGTATTAATTGTACCACATAAGCACCTTTTGGCCATTTGTCAAAAAAATTACTAGACATCGTATCTTGACATTATAGCATTGGAGATGCTCTAAGGGCACAACACCACAGACAGTGTAGTCAAGTATTCAGTATAATAATCTATCAAAAGCCAAACTTGCATTGCAAGTTTTGCAAATTTTCTCCGTGCCCACACTTCCTGCTTTCAACGATCCTTCTAGAACTTTTGTTTTTTTCCTTGTTAACTAAGAGCATCTTCAATCTTTGTTAAAAAAAAATTATCGCATAAGTAAAAATAGAGGAGTGATTTCCTACCCCAGTCAGACAATTCTTATGTTGCCCACATCCAATGTGCACATTGGATGTGGGCAACATAAGAATTGTCTATCATGTAGGCAACATAAGAATTGTCTATTGGGGTAGGAAATCACTCCTCAGTGTATATATTAATTTTTTTTTTCTCTTAAATGCAATCTTATATGTTTGGTAGGGTTGAAATTATGTTTTAAATATTGATATTATAAGTTGTAGGTAAATATGTAGATAAAATAGATTGTAAGTTGTGGTACTTATAAAATATATAGATAAAAAGTACGTTTGACTAATTTGACCAATTGAAATTATAATTTAAACATTCCCAAACGGGTTTTGCTACTCTTACATAATGCTTTACAGATCTGCTTACATAATCTGATGTGGCAAGGCAAAATACAATTTTTTATTCTAAGCCAATTTCTCATGAGATATTGAATTAAAATCAAATTGAACTGTGAGTTTATATAGTGCAAGCTTAATTAAGTTGTTATCAGATAAAAGTGCATTTCTCCAAGTTCACGAGTTTGAGTGGTGTTCACGTTTTACACTTGATGATGACAAGTGGACTAATATGCATCGTTGGATGCTGGAGAAGGTGAGGAGGCTTATAATACACTCTTTGGCAGCACTATTCACCATAGGTCTTGAGGTTTGCACCCCTTTGATCAACCGAACTCTCTCTCTTCTCAATTTTGTTCTCTTCATCTCCTTCTTTCTGGGATTATTGATCTTGGGTGATCAATAATGAGTTTTCTCTGAAAGATAATCACTCTCTGAGTGATTAGTTGTTCTGTGGGAGTTATTAGGTTTTGAGTAATCTTCGGTGAACAGTAACTTTAGGTTGGGTGTATTCTTGAGTGAGTTTTTGGCTGATCTTGTACTCTTGAGTGAGTTCTTGGATGGTCTAAGGAAAGGAGTGACCTCTGGCTATGAGTGATATGCTATGCCCGTAAAACAAGCTCCTGAATCCGATGATATATGTGATGTGACCGATTCTCTGAGTTGATGCTAAAAGGGAGTGAATCTACTTTGTGTTCTTGATAAATATCTTTTTTCATTTTTAGTTTCTTGTATTCAAGTTTCAGTTTAGTTTTCTGTACTAATTTTGGATCTATAACATGAACATTTGGCCAAAGTGCTTCAGCCCAAAAGCAGGCAAAGCAGAACACATCAACTGGACCTTGAAACCACCGACCCACCGGCCACAATCTCTTTTCCATCTCTAAGCCTCCATCTCCGGCAATATCGATTGAATGATGGACACGGGTAGTTGTTTGTTTCCTGTTATTTCTTACGAAAAATGCTAAAAATAGAAATTTATCTTCTTCGCTCAAAATGAAACACAAGAGAAGCAATTTTTGTCAAATATTGTTATGGTCTATTATGAGTTGTTTTAGGTATTTTTTTTTATGTTTTTGTATTTCTTTTGTCCACTCCTTTGAATGTATATTTGAGATGGTTGTTGCCCAAAAATTATATTTGCTACGAACATGATATAGCTGGACTTAGAATACTGGCTCAGGTATTTATTGAAAAAAAATGGTATTGTAATTGCAATATTCACGCTCTTTTGCATTGGATTATTTTTAGGTTGTTTAATATACATTATATTATTTGTTTAACTTTTGTGTGTTTATTGAAATTTTGTAATTTTTATCCAGGAAGCTGTTTATCCGCTGTTGCCTAGCTTCCCTCCTTCACAACCGTAAGTACTCCTTAGTTGCCATATCACAATGAAATTATGCCAAGTGAATGTTGCTTCATTTTGACATTTAAATGTGCAGGGTGCTCACTACCAACATTTGAGCCATTCTTATAGAGTGAACTTGATGACTACGTTTCGAATAGATTGAGGTTTGATGCCATTGTATGGGGTACCTCGATATCCAGTCCAACACGCACTTCCAAAGTAACGGATGAGTATACTAGTGGTCCAATTCATAGGCTTAATATGTAATTGTCATGTTTTGATATCATTTCAACAATTGTATGCTGGTATGCCTTGTGGAGATGGACTTTCAATTAGTAATTGTCATTTTCTGGTTTGTCATTGTATGCATTTTGGTTGAATCTGTTACAGAGTTTTTGTTTCATAATTATTCTAGAAAATTGCTTATATTTATGTAGATCATGGTCATTCTGGAATGTGGTAATCTAATCATTTAGTTGAGTTCACAGATTGTGCGCACAAATTCTCGGTTTTAAGTAAAGTTTTAGAGTAATGAAGTGATGTATTGATTCGATTCTTGTACTGAAAGTATTCCATTACAGCTGCCTAATATGTGCTCCAAATAGGTTGAATGTTGGAAATTATTGCTTACATGATTGTTAAAAGTGGGCATACATGCATGCTTAAGTGCAATTGTGCAAAGCATACTGAGCTGTGGCCAAGTGCAAAAACCGAGGTTTCTCATTCTCATGGCTAGACTCACTCACTGTTGCTAGAATTCAAAAGATAGATCAATTCTCAGCTTTATCTGCACAGATTGCAAGGAAAGTAGACAGTCTATGATATCCATCAGCATGTATCACCTGAATTGAAATCTCAAAATTATGACATCCATCAACACAAAATTCAATCTCATAATTCAGTTATTGTATCACCTGAATTGAATATAGTCATTGAATTTTTTTTTTAAAAATGGCATTCATGCGAAATTGTGAAATGGTATTACCATATGACAATTACAAATTCAGCCTATGACTTGACTCACTATTACACTCATTTGTTTATCCAGGATTTGCATCTTACATTGAATGTTGATGCACCCCATACAATGAAATCAAACAACGATCCATCCCCATACGCAACAATGTCACTCCATAAGAATGACACTAATGTTGATAGCGAGCACCCTACACATTTAAATATCTTAATGTGACAATATTGAAAATTACACATATATCAAATAACAAGCAACCCGTGCATATCAAAGCATGAAAATTGCAGCCAATACCATTTTTTAAAGAAATACCTTGGCCTCTATTCTAATTTTAATCTTTGAATTTCGTAAGAAAAAGAGTTTTTGGACAGAAACATTCAATGGTGTGAAAAAACGAAAGACATTTATCCATGTGTTCAAATATATAAAAAATAAAATCATAGCAAATCGAAATACCTTCATCTTTCTCTCATGATCTAGTTTTTCTTAATAGCCCATAATAATATTTGACAAAGATTGCTTCTCTTGTGTTTCATTTTGAGTGGTGAAGAAAAAATTTGAGCATTTTCCTTAACAAAAAACGGGAACCAAGGAATTACATGTGTCAATCATTTCGTCAATGTCGCCGGAGATGGAAGTTGAGCGGTGGAGAAGAAAATATCGCCGGTCGCCCGTGGTTTCAAAGTTTGGGAAGGTTCGAAAAATGTTGTTCTCTCCTTCGCTTTCCCGCTGTTTGCTGAAACAATATGAGCAAAATGTTTAAAACCAATTTCATTTTGATTCAATATATCGTGAGAAATTGATTTTAAATTAGCACAATATTTTGATTTGCCATGTCAGCATCTGTAATGAGTTATGTAAAGAGTTATATACAACTAGCATTTTCCTTTCCAAACATAGGCTTACATAAAATCTGTTAAGCTGGTGTGATAAAGAAGAATATAGATATTGTTTAGAGTTATGTTTAAATTCACAAGTTCTATTACACACGTTGATTTATCAAAATTTATACTCCACGTTTCATAAAGATAGACTTATTTTTTTTATTCATCTGTACTAAATTATATGTCACTTTTTTTTGATGGGATAATTAATTTCTTAGTTTTCTAATATGTTCCTACTTAATGTGTGTTGTTATCAACAAATATGAACTACCATTATATTAATTACGACTGTAGGGAGTTTTCTCTACTACGAGAAAAAAAGGCATCCGCTACGTCTTCAATTTCATCTTTTTCAAAATTTGTTGTTTAATTATCACCCTCAACCGATTATATCCAAAATCTGTTCATCTCATCAACTCATCTCTCTCCACTGATCATCCTCAAAATCTGTTCACAACGTCAATCCATTATTATAATAGAACTTACGATCGAATTTTACCGTAAAAAAGCAATATACTACTTGTCAAAATATAACTAAAATTTATTGAAGCCAATTATAAAGTTCAATGTTTATTATTGGAACCAAGTAATCACAAGTTTTGTTGGAAATTGGTTTAAAATGTTGATAAATTAACTAAGTGACTTCGTGTCATCTTAGCCAAATACAAGTCCCTACCAATCCGTTTAGGCATATTTGTCTCGTATGTTTAAAGGGTATATTTGGCATCTCGAAACCAATATCGAATGAATGAGAAATTACGAAAAAGGACAAAATTGGGTCAAAATTTTGACCATGCGATCGCACAGTTATGAAAACCTGCGATCGCAATATGGCTAAATATTTAGCAGAATGTATTTTGGTCCTTCCATGCGATCGCAGGAGGCAAAACCTTGCGATCGCATGGTTATTCTGGATGAAGATCTGTTCTATTTTTTTGTACCTTGCGATCGCAGCTTGGTTAAACCATGCGATCGCATGGGTTTGCGTGAACAGACATGTCCTTTTGAAGTGTTGCACGATTTGGTTTAATACTTTTTCGTTTCCAACTGATCTTCAACGTTAAAAAGAGACTCTGGACGTCCAATTTACAGAGATATTGATACAAAAAACACTCTTGCAATTTTAATTCACTCATATTCCATCTTTGAACCAATTCATTGCATTTGTGCATAACTTTTGGTGTTTCATTTCATTTCATTCTTGAGTACAAAACCGATTTTCGGTTCGTTGTGCTTGTGGTTTGTAGTGCTTCAACCACAAGTAGGAAGCGTCAGATATCTTGGGAGTCATTTGTCAGCCACTCAGAGGCACCAGAAGCGGGGCAAATAGATTTAAGGACAAAGAGCTCAACTCTTTTCTACAGTATTTTCATCCTTTCCAATTTCGGTTTGATTGCTTTGAGTCATTTCTACGTAAATTCCGCCAACAGCTTTTAACTTGAACTTTTCTCACCGTCTTCCATCGAGATATTTTTGTGATTTACATCATCCACCAAAGTTACAGAATAGGAGTGGTGGAGAACTTTTAAAGTTGGGGTTCAACCTTTTTTTAGCAATACATCATAGATGCAGTAAGAATCTTGATGATTTCTTACCCTTTTAACGAAACTTCAGCGATATTTTTGGAGTCCACCTGTCGTTTCCTTTCTTGGGTTGCAAATTTTTTTTTTTTTTACATCTTTTGTGTCAAATATATGTGTTCTTTCCTTTCTTGGATTCCAAGAAAAGCCCCACTCACCCCATCCCACCCCACACGAAATTTTTTTTCCCTTTCTATATAAAAGACCCACACGGTAGAGATTCTAAGCCGAATTTGCTTTGTTTAGTCTACTGAAATCATACAGAGAGCGTGTGTACATTACCAAGAGAATGAATAACGACAGAAGCAACTACGGCCGAGGAGGTGCTGGTGCCGACGACGACCGTGGTCGAGGTCGCGGTCGAGGTGGTAATTATCAGAATCAACAAGAGGGACAGGGTCGTGGCGGTGTAAAAGGAGAGGTGGGAATCACTCGAGTTTTACCAATCAGCTGTCGGTTCAGCAGCAACGGACGACCAGGCCACCGTTTCAGGGAAATTCAGGTGGTGTTCGTGGTTTCAGCCTCCAATTCAGCAGGCCATGAGTTACAGGCCACGACCATTGACGGTTTGGGGACAAAATGGTCTGAGCCCCACAAAACTACACCTCAACAGGAAAGAGCAGGGCCTTCGAGTGGAAGAGGAGTTTGGATTGAGAGACCCTGGGGTTCAACGCCTCCTTCACCCTCCGTTCAGCCTCAGAGAGCTCAATCATCTCCTGGTATTAATCTTTTAATTATTCATAGTATTATTTCCTTGATCTCATGTAAAATATGTGATATATTTTTTATCTACATATATTTTTGATGATTTATTTAATGGGTTCATTGTAATCTTCCTTACAAATTTGTTGTCCTTACTTGGATCGAGATAACTAGATAAATGTTTTCTAACCAAGTATATTATATACTTGCTCTCTGTTTTAGCATATTTCAGAAACTAATGTCTTCAAATTTTTTTAGCACCGAAGCAACCTGTTGGTATTTGACTCCATTTTGTCAATAATTTTTATTTTTATTTTTGCATGCAGATAATCTTGATATTCAATTGCTAAAGATTTCAGAACAGCCTGCATCTCTGCCATCAGAGAGTGTGGAGAACATAATTCTACCTATTAAAAGGCCCGATGGGGGAGGGACACTTGCTGTCAGGTCCATTAGGCTTCTTGTTAATCACTTTCCTATCAGATTTAATTCCGAGGAAAGTATAATTCACTATGATGTGGATATAGAGCCTAAAAATCCGCATGGAAAGAAAAGGGTACCAAAGTCTTTATTACGTTTGATTAGAGATAAGTGGTTCTCTGATAACATCGACAGATTTTCAGTCCTGCAAACTGCTTATGACGGTGAAAAAAATATTTTTAGTGCAGTACCTCTTCCCAATGGAGAATTCAAGGTGGATCTGTCTGACGATGAAGATTTTAAATGCCGTTCCTACAATTTCACTATCAAATTAGTGAATAGATTAAAGCTTTCCAAGCTGAAAGATTACTTAAGTGGGAATCTCCCATATATTCCTCGTGATATACTACAGGGAATGGATTTGGTGATGAAGGATAACCCTTTTAGGCACCGAATCTCTGTTGGTCGGGGCTTCTATTCTCATGAGATCAGAGCAGGTGACGACCTCCATTGTGGAGTTGCTGCATATAGAGGTTTCCAACAGAGCCTAAAGCCCACGTCTCAGGGTCTTGCTTTGTGTTTAGACTATTCCGTTTTAGCATTCCGTAAGCCATTGCCAGTTATAGAGTTCCTTAAGGAGCATGTTTCAGGTTTCAAAGAAGTGAGCGATGTAACAAGGTTGAGGCAAGAGGTAACCCGTGTGCTTAAAGGGTTGAAAGTAAGAGTATCTCATCGTGCTACCAAACAGATATATACTATTGCAGGGTTAACTAGCAGAAATGCACGTGAGATTTCTTTTCACTTGTTGGTCCAGAAAGGCAAGCAGACCGAGCAAATTAGGCTTGTAGATTATTTTAAGGACAAGTGGAGAAAGGATATTTTGTTCAAGGATATTCCTTGTTTGGATCTTTCCAAAAATAACAAGCCTAATGATGTACCCATGGAGTTTTGTGTCTTGGTAGAGGGGCAGAGGTACCCTAAGGAGTACTTGGGAGTACAAGCAGGTTCAAACTTGAGAAGAAAATCACTCATTCGTCCCGAGGAAAGGAAGAACACAATATATCAAATGGTGCATGCTAAGGATGGATCTTGCGGGTACTTTAAAACCATCTGTTCATGTACTTTAAAATCACTCATTTGTTTCTTTACATGTATTTGTGTGTTCATGTGAATTGGTGTCTCTCTCCTTAAATTCTATGGTTTACTTGTTGAAGTACTATTTTTTTTTTAATTCATAAATAATGTTGCATGTAAATTTATAGGCATTACACATCCAACTGTTAGTCCAGTTATATTCATTGATTTGTTTGATGAAATCTTAAGTAGTCCATATTTCATAATTG
The DNA here is from genome assembly GCA_023638005.1 of Forsythia suspensa. Taxonomy (NCBI): domain Eukaryota; kingdom Viridiplantae; phylum Streptophyta; class Magnoliopsida; order Lamiales; family Oleaceae; genus Forsythia; species Forsythia suspensa. The sequence continues at coordinate 9,734,565 of CM042674.1, read as the reverse complement.
ATCTTATTGAAGCTGCTTGAGAAAAGAATGCATAAAGAATAAATATGTGGAATGTTTTTGTATAAAACTTTTTGTAGAAAGGTGATAGCTGATATGTATATTAGACAAGCCTCACACCCCAAACAGGGAAAAAAAGGTGAAATGAACCTGGATGGTGAATCTGTTTATTATTTTGAACTAATATTTGTTATTAGAAAATGAAAGACAGGATATATCGATACAATAGTAAATCTTATATATAATTATATATGTAACTGGGTTATAAATAAATGATAGGATATTCTAATGCTTCTTGAGAGAGAAATTTTGGAATTAATTTATCACTGAGTAAAACATGAATATGCATATGAGTTGTAGTTTGGTTAAATTTGCATTTCCTTTCTGAACCATGTTGTAATATATACTGTTATGCTTCAACATAAGTTGTTACTATGTGTCTAATGCATTCTGTTTATTTTTTGCAGTGATGTCATGCAGAATTTTGGAATTGGTGTTGATATGAACATGACAAGTGTTGTAGGTCGTGTAATTGGTGCTCCTGAATTAAAGCTTGGTACTCTCAATGTTGTTAAAGTGGACGACGAGAAATGTCAGTGTAACCTTGTTGGCAAATCTTTGGTAGAAGGAAAACCAGTCGAACGATGGGCTTTGATAGACTTTAGCTATGGTGGGCTGCAGGCAGATGCATTTATCAAGAATTTAAAGCTTCGATCTAGAAAGCTTGGAATGTTTATGGAGGATCCTCTTGTGCGCCGTTTCACGGGAATGGATGAATTTTCGTCTGTTAGTAGGCTCGATAATCTTCTTAGAAGTGTTAAGAATGAGTCCAGCAAGAGAAACAAAGGCAAGTTACAAATCATTATTTGTGTGATGAGTGAAAATCATCGTGGCTACAAGTATCTTAAATGGGTTTCAGAGATTCAAATTGAAGTGATGACCTAGTGTTGTTTGATGGTGCATGCTAACAAGGGACAAGACCAATATCTTGCAAATCTTTGTCTCAATATCAATGCAAAGCTTGGAGGAAGCAACGTTGAGCTAATTGAAAGGCTTCCTAATTTTAATGGTGAAGATCATGTTATGTTTATTGAAGCTGATGTGAATCATCCTGGGCCAGGGAATTCATCCTGTCTGTCCATAGTTGCAGTAGTTGGCACCGTTAATTGGCTTGTTGCAAATCGCTATGTTGCAAGAATTTGCCCACAGGACCACCGTAAAGAAAAGATTATAAATTTTGGAACAATATGTTTAGATCTGGTCAAGACTTATGCTCAGCTCAACCGTGTCAGGCCAAACAAAATTGTGATTTTCCGTGATGGTGTTAGTGATGGACAGTTTGGAATGGTACTCGAGGAGGAGTTAAATGATCTGAAGGAGGCCATTTGTGACGACCATTATAAGCTGAAAGTCACTGTAGTAGTTGCTCAAAAACGGCACCAGACCTGGCTTTTTCTCGAAAATGAACGGGATGGGGGTGCCTCTGGAAACGTGCCTCCAGGTACTGTTGTGGACACAACAATTGTACATCCTTATGGGTTCAACTTTTATCTTTGCAGCCATTATGGAGGCATTGGGACGAGCAGGCCTACTCATTATCATGTCCTCTGGGATGAAAATTTCTTCACATCCGATGGGATACAGAAACTCATTCATCACATGTGCTTCACATCTGCTAGATGCACGAAACCTGTTTCCCTTGTGCCACCAATATATTATGCAGATATGGTCGCATTCAGAGGGCGTATATACCAGGAAATCACGATGGAATTGCAGCCTACTTTTCATTTGCCCAGAGATTCTACAACCTACATCCCGAGCTGCAGAATGCCATGTTTTTTGTTTGAGCGGGCTCAACGAGGCCATTCAATGTCCTTTGCTATTTGCAGTGGTGAAGGATATTGTATTGGTCGCAGTTGAAATGCCCACTCAGCATGTCCAATCTCCTTTCCTAAACTAGTAGTGAAGGAGTTTGTGCGTGAATCTAATGGGTTTTTCCCCCTTTTGTTTCATAATAAGCACATGTTCCTTGAGAAGCTATGTGCAGTGGCTCATGGTACAGCCACCTCTTTTATTACCATACTCCTAGGTAGCAAGAGCTACGTGTGTGATGGCTTCTTGTGGTTAAGAGTTCGTTGTGTCTTGATTTTATGCGTGTTGCCGTAAGATTTAAGTACGTTTGTCTTGGATTTTTATGTGTGTTTGAGTTGTTGTCTGTAATGGAAGTTTATCTTTGAATAAAGATGTTGATTGATGATTTATCGTATTTGTCTAAGCTTAGTATTTAGTTTCTGATATTCATATCTTTAACATATTTCAACTTCCTGTTATACAATTGCAATGTGGTTTATGTTGAGTAATTGTAATGGTTATTGATGAGTTGTAAACATGGGTATTCTATTTTGTGCACTACATTTTTTCAAAGATATAAAAGAATGAGCATAAGAAAATAAATCGGTCTCTCTACAGCTAAGCCGCTGTTTTTTCTTCTATATAACAAACGGAGAGTTTGCTTTAAAATGGATAAGTTGTCTATCCGGTTTATGCATTGATTCAACTTTAAATTATGTCTTCCAAACCTTGATTTTCAATAATTGCGTCGTGCTTAAAAATAATAATAATATTTGTTTAATTTATGGTAATGGACAAAATATTTACCAAATTGAACTTTATAATCGGTTGTCTCATACTAACCATCATAACCAAATATGTAATAATACAACCATCTCTCACGCATTTCTTATTTCATATACATTGGTTGGGCCTCAAGTTTTCTTCAAGGATCTTTACAAGTTTTCGTTCAGATTTCTCCTTTCCATCCCATGTATAAAAATTGAACATTCATTTTTCATGTACCCTTTTCACATTGACTCAAAAATATGCGATGCCATGGCATTTTGATTTTCTGGAAACTGTTGGTGGAGTGTAGACCAATCGATCTCTCCACTATTGGGTAAGAAGAGTCTGTTTTTTGTAATTACTTTGACAAAGAATGGTTATTTTGTTGATTCAAAGTGCACTTGCCTATTTTAGTGATTTTAGTAGCATGGGCAAGGTCAAAGGTGTATGGCTGGACTCTGGAGCATAATGTATAACCGTTGTGTTGTATATTGCGGGCTCAACAGTCCTGATCTACTTCCCATAGTGGAGAGTAGTTATAAGTGTCCAATGGGAATTGGACAAGCAAAAGTGGTTCACATTAAAAGTCAATTGCTTGTCCAATGGTGGGTTCTAATTACTCTCCAATGTGTGGAGTAGATCAGGATTGTATTATAAAAAGCTTAAAACTGCTAAGTATTAACTGTTGTCTGCATAGATATTATTGTGTTACGAGGTATATTTGCATGTAGTTTGAAAATTATTGGTTTTAGTTTTCATTTTTCTATTTACTTTTGCTTATTGTATGAGATGAAGAGGAGGAGGGGAACATTTTTATTTTTTTAGAAGTTTGGATTGCATTTCATGTAAAATAATTAGCAAGCCAGAAGTGAAAATTAACACTTTACGAGCTTCATCGGGAATAGCCTATAGGTGATCTGCGGTTGTTTGCATGAACATCATTAACTAGTTTAAAGTGACATGAAATTTAGTTTCTCTTTGTTTATGTGCATACAACGATATAATGGATAATTAGTACATTTCATCTCTATCTTTTTAGTTAATTACGCAAAATGTTTCTATCGTTTAGATTTTGACATTTAGGTCCTTAAATCAACGTTTCTTTGCGGAAAAGGTCTCTACCGTCCAAATCTGTGAAATTTTACTGTTAAATTAATGCGTATAGTGTACTTTTTCAATTTCTGAAGGACAATTTCGTCGAGTCACAAATTATATTGTTCCCGCCAAACCCAATTTCTTTTCTGCAGATTTTCTTCTCTTAGGTGATCTATCCAATATCAATTCAACCTGCAAATCATAATCTCAAACAATATTCATTGTCTAAGCTTCTAATATTTGATGAAATAATCAGAAGGCAAAGACAATTCTATTCCGAAAGAATTAAATATAGGGAGCCCATTCATTTGGTAAGAACAACACTACCAAAATAATTTTTAGGAAAAATCAAGTCTCAAGACTTTTGATACAACAGAAATACCAGAAACTAAAGCTATCCACACAAATGAATAAGAATTCAAGACCCAATAGCAAATCAGCATATAATCCCTTCTCCAAAAACCAAAATCATGAAAATCAGATAGGCATATATATCTTTATATTCAAACACACACTAGTGTATATGAACACCTGTCATGAGGATCCCAACGCTCTGGATGAAAGAAATTAATGTTGGGAATTGAGACCAATTCATTTATTGCCCACAAGATCATTGTTCAGAGAAATATAACAAAACAGAAAAATATAAAAATAGAGAAAGATTTACGAACTATCAAAGCTTTCACTATATGAAAAATTGTTACAATCATATAAATTTCACCTATCCAAATCTCTAAGTATCTCAAGAAAAATAATATCTTAAGCTTTACCGCATCCACCAATTTCTACTCTTTGTACAACCCACAAAGAGAACAAAAAAAACAACTAAGATGCTAGGCTTACAATTTCTCTCAGAAAACTCTCAAGTCTCTACTACAAAAGAAAATAAATTATGTCAATTTATAGTTAACGAATGACTTAATTTTCTTACAAGTTTAAACTGCCAAGGAGTCCAAGATTTGAAAACTTGTTCAATTTTAGTTGACCTAGATGTCTTCCAAGTTTCAACTACCAAAGTGTCCAAGATTAGGAAACTTGTATATTAGTCGACCGTGCATTTTCTGATTTTGGCAAGTTTTGAGAAAATATCCCAACAATCTCCACATTGACGAAAAACGAGTCAAAAATCAATCATCTCTTCTGCAGCTCTTCATCTCGATACTTAAAAAAACGGTACACTTTGACAATCTCAATTCTCAAAACAGAGAATTAATATACTCCACCATATAAGTATAATCACTTAGAATTAACGAATTCTAAGAATTTCATCGGTTCATGTCGAACAAATTTGCTGAAATATTATGGTGCAACTCATTTGCTTGACTTACTTGGAAGTTCATCAGCCATCGACATTAATTCCACTACACACCTTGCATTAATATCAAGTCAATGCCCGGATGCAAATGTGGACACGCTAGTAGTAACACATCCTCTATCATGGCAACTAGCGCATGTCACAAGGATGTAAATATTTACTTCAAGCGACATCATCATCTCTCATAAAGAAAGACATATTGTCCGTATCTGATGTCGAGCAGTTAGCCAAGCCTTTTCCACCTTTTGGACAATTTTTCCTCACATGACCAAGTTTTTCAGTATCTTTGTCAGAAACAAGGGTTGGTTTTCCTTTCAAAGCCCTGTGCAGTCATGATTGAATCAAAACATCCTTGACTTGTACTTGCCACAAGCCAAAATTGATTCTTCCTTCAAATTTCTCCACGTCATATTTAATAGACATACCCTTCTCACGTGCACCAACATTTCGAACGACGATGCGACGCTCGACACTTAATGTTGGGAATTGAGACCAATTCTTTTATTGTCCACAAGATCCTTATTCAGAGAAATATAACAAAACAGAAAAATATAAAGATAGAGAAAGATTTACGGACTGTTAAAGCTTTCACTATATGAAAAATTATTACAATCATATAGATTTCACCTACCCAAATCTCCAAGTATCTCAAGAAAAATAATATCTTAATTTTTACCGCACCCACCAATTTCTACTCTTTGTACAACTCACAAATAGAACAAAAAAAACAACTAAAATGCTAAACTTACAATTTTTCTCTTAGAAAATCCTCAAGTCACTACTATAAAAGAGAATAAACTATGTCAATTTATAGTTAACAAATGACTTAATTTTCTTACAAGTTTAAACTGTCAAGGAGTCCAAGATTTAGAAACTTGTTCAATTTTAGTTGACCTAGATGTCTTCCAAGTTTCGACTACCAAAGTGTCCAAGATTCGGAAATTTGTAATTTTAGTTGACATAGAAGTCTTCCCTTCCAACAATTGGTGCAACTTCTGATTTTGGCAAGTTTTGAAAAAATATCCCAACAATTAAGACCCAGTAATAAATCAACGTATAATCATAAAAATCACTCCTCCAAAAATCAAAATCATGAAAATCAGATAGACAGATATATACACAAGTGACTATAGAAGAAGATGTTATAAGGAATTCATAAATCAATCAAGAATTCAAGACCCAATAACAAATCAGTATATAATCACCCCTACTGTCCTCCAAAAACCCAAAAATAATGAAAATTGGATAGATATATACATACACATACAAAAGTGAGTATACAAGCACCTGGGCAATGATGTGGTCAAGTGGAGGTGTCACGAGGAATCCCATCACCATGAAGCACACCATGTGAATGAACCTCTTTCCTGCATCTTTTCAAGATTTTGGTGGAATCAATATAATTTGTGACTTGACAAAATTACTTTTCAGAAATTGAGAAAATGTATTGTACGCGTTAATTTAATGGCAAAAGTTCACAGATTTGGATGATAGGGGGGGTTTTTTCGCAAAGAAACATTGATTTAAGAACTCAAACGTCAAAATCTAAACAATAAGACGTTTTGCTCGATAGACTTAAAAGATAGGGATGAAATGTATAAATTACCCATTTCATTTCTATCCATTTATGACTTTAAAATTACCATTGAAGTTTACATTCTATTTATAATTAAAAGTCATATAAAAGGAATCAAATGTCATATAAGTAAGAAATAGAAAATCACTCGCAACCTCGAACTTTGGGGAGTTCGATTCTTGGATGGAAGAATTTGAGTGATGTAATCTTCGATTATGGGTGGAAGCGAATTTGGTGATGTAATATCCATGGAGGAAAGCCTCGGCGCTGGTAGAAAGTATAAAGGCCAAGACGAACCCGCAGTAACTCAAGATATCATGATGATTTCACTTCCACTCATCATCGAGGTAGGAGATGGGTGGTCTGGGATATAATGCCCCACAGAACTGGGATACCCGGATATTAAAAAAAGAAAAAGAAAAAAAAGAAATAGAAAATCACATAACGATAATTTACAGTCACAAATGACTCAGCAACTCAATAATAATCACAAAACTATGTCCAAAATATCGTGATATAAGTGAATGATTCTCCACATTTGCTTATAAAGATTATTCCATTGAAGTATTTCACGTATTGGTGGTTGAGATAATAATTCATAATACATTTTTCTTTTTCCTTTTTTATCCCTTTGGAGATTCTTAATCTAGTGGTATGCGCTTTAATGAAATCGGGGACCCATTAACATGGGGCACAACACCACAGAAAGTGTAGTCAAGTCTTCAGTACAATAATTCTATCAAAAGCAAAACTTGCATTGCAAGTTTTGCAAATTTTCTCCGTCTCCTGCCGAAAGGATGGCCCACACCTCCCCTGCTTTCAACGATTCTTTAACAACTTTTGTTTTCTTCCATAACAACTTTTGTTTTCTTCCCAGTTAAGAGCATCTCCAATACTTGTTAAAATAATTTTATCACATAAAGTAAAAATAAATATTGATTAATTTTTTCTTCCTCCAATCAATTTTACAGCTGTTCCGAAAACGATCTAATGTCCATTAGATATAATGTCCACTGAATACTTGTTCAATAGAAACACTTTTTATTTGTCTAATATCCACTAAACAAGTGTCCAGTAGACATTATATCTAATGCCCATTGTCGACGTTAGATCATTTCCAAACTTCGTTAAACTAGCATAGCAAAAAAAATAAATAAATTTTGTTAAACATGTTAACTCATCAAATTTATATTTTCTATATCAATTTAGGTGTGATTTTATTTTTATTAAAAAAAATAAAATATACATAAATTTAATTATTAAATTATAAATAAAATATAAGTGTTTATTTATTTATTGGAACCGCGTAACCACAGGCTTGCTTTCAACTTTAAGCAGTATAAATCATATGGTGCATGAGAGATGTGACTTCTTACCCTTTTAACCAAACAGCCACGATATTTTTGGAGTCCACCCCACCACCTGTATTTTTTTTTTTTTTTGAATTTTGCTATTTGTATATCTCTATTTATATCATCACTTACACTTACTTATATGATAATATAAAATAATAATAAAAAATTGAAAATAATATTTTTGTCAAATGTTTACCTAAATTCTACTACCACGTAATTACATTTACTTATATGACAATATAAAATAATAATAAAAAAATTAAAAACAATATTTTTGTCAAATATTTACCTAAATTCTACTGCCACGTAAGTAAATGTAATCACTTACACTTACTTATATGACAATATAAAATAATAATAAAAAAATTAAAAATAATATTTTTGTCAAATGTTTATCTAAATTCTACTGCCACCACGTAAGTAAATGTAAGTGAAAGTCTAAATAAGTGAAAATGTAAGGGTGTGTTTGATTCCTTTCATTTTCCATGGAAAATGAAAATTTTTCACCCATTTTTCAAATTTTTGGTGCATTTAATTGACAAAATTTTTTGGAAAAACGATTTTCTAACCTATTTTCCATCTTTCGTTTGATTGAAACTTTTGTTTTCCATGGAAAATATTTTCCATGTTTTCCACTTTTGGCCATATTTTCCTTGTTTTCAAGGAAAATATTTTCTTTGTGGGATTAGAGAATTTATTTTCCATGGAAAATTTGTTAACCTTTTCCAACCCATTTATTTTTCATGGAAAATTTGTTAACATTTTCCAATCCAAATTTTCTTGGTAATTCATTTCCATGGAAAATATTTTCAATTTTCCACTTGCAACCAAACACAACCTAAGGGCGTGTTTGATTAGGCGTGTTTGATTCCTTTCATTTTCCATGGAAAATAAAAATTTTCCACCCATTTTCCATCTTTGGTCTGTTTGATTGGCAAAATTTTCCATGGAAAATGTATTTTCTCACCTATTTTCCATCTTTCGTTTGATTGGAACTTTTGATTTTCCATGAAAATTTTTTTCCATGTTTTCCACTTTTACCATATTTTCCTTGTTTTCAAAGAAAATATTTTCTCATGTGGGATAGGAGAATTTATTTTCCATGGAAAATTTGTTAACATTTTCCAACCCATTTATTTTCCATGGAAAATTTGTTAATATTTTCCAATCCAAATTTTCTTGGTAATTCATTTCCATGAAAAATATTTTCTTTCCACCCAAATTTTCCACTGCAATCAAACACAACCTAAGTGTAATTGAAAATTTACAAATAGTAATATCTTTCTTTCTTCGTTACCAAGAAAAGTCACTCTCTCCAAACCCCAACCCCAACCCCAACCCCACCCCACCCCCACCCCCCACCCCCACCCCCACCCCCACCCAAAAAAGGCTCCCCTTTCCTATAAAAAGGGATCCACACCACACGTTATAGATTGTAAGCAGAATTTGATTTGTTTTAGTCTACTGAAATCATAAAGAGAGCGTGTGTAAATTACCAAGAGAATGGATAACGACAAAAGCAACTACGGCCGAGGAAGTGCTGGTGCCGGCGGAGGCCGTGGACGAGGTGGCGGCAGAGGTGGTAATTATCGGAATCAACAAGAGGGACATGGTCGTGGTGGTGGAAGAGGGAGAGGTGGGAATCATTCGGGTTTTACCGATCAGCCGTCGGTTCAGCAGCAATGGACGACAAGGCCACCGTTTCAGGGAAATTCCGGTGGTGTTCGTGGTTCCCAGGAAGTCGCGAGTTTATACAACTACAACATACATCCGGAGCTGCAGAACGACATGTTTTTTGGTTGTGTGGCCTCAGCGAGGCTATTCAATGTCCTTTGCTGTTTGAAGTGGTGAAGGATATTGTATTGGTCGCAGTTGAAATGCCCACTCGGTATGTCCAATCTCCTTTCCTAAACTAGTAAAGGAGTTTGTGCGTGAATCTAATGGGTTTATTCCCCTTCTATTTCATAATATGCACGTGTTCCTTGAGAACTATGTGCAGACGTGCAGTAGTTCATGGTACAGCCACCTTTTTAATTACCAGACTCCTAGGTAGCAAGAGATATGTGTGTGATGGCTCATCGTGGTTAAGACTTCGTTGTGTTTTGATTTTATGCGTGTTATGTAAGATTTAAGTATGTTTGTCTTGAATTTTTATGTGTGTTAGAGTAGTTGTCTGTAATGCAAGTTTATCTTTGAATAAAGATGTTGATTGAACTTATTTCTAGACGATTTATCATACATGTCTAAGCTTAGTATTTCTGATATGCAATTGCAATGTGGTCTATGTCAGAGACTCAGAGTACTTGTAATGGTTACACAGTAAGTAGAAGGGTATTTTATGCACTACATTTTTGTCTAGATACAAAAGAATGAGCATTCTCAATAGGGAAATTGGCGTAAATGGTCCTAACGTATATCAATAGTGTGCGAATGGTTCTTAATTTTTCATTTTTGGTAGAGTGATTCGAACCTATCCATTTAGGTGCGCAGTTGGTTCTTCTAGACATATTCTTTTAAAAAGGTCTGTTAGTTGCACAAGTGAGTTAAACTTTTATTTTATTTATATTTATTGATGAGGTAAAATTGTCAAGTGAATTTTCTTTTCTTTCAATTTTATTAGAATGGTTTATTGTACTGAAATGTCGCAAAAACATAATCGAAACCAAATTTTACATCAAATTGAGTTCCTTTTTCAAATTTCCTTAAAAATTAAAGCAAAAGAAAGATGAAGAGACTTCAAGAGAGCTAAGAAAGTGTTCAGTAATCAGAGACTCCATTCGACAGTTGCAAAGATTCTACACATGCGTCACAAAATCTGAGGCAAATGTTAAATCGCCATTGCCATTGAGAAGTGCTTATGTGGCTAAGCAAAATCCATTCCAGCTATCATCAATTTCTCCAATTCAATCTTCAACCAAAGAGTCCAAAACCTCCAAATTACACATAGGCGATGATGTCCAGTCATCCACTGCGGCCATTTATAAAAACTTCAACAATTAATTATGCAAATTTTATTTATTGATATATAAACGAAAAGAACTCTAATTCAGACTATAGCTACAATAGCTACAGACATACATCTGTGAACATACATCTATAAACCAATAGACATACATCTGTGAACATTATACACATGAGAATAATTTGTCGCCATATTTTACATTTAAACAGTGTGTATTATAAATTTGTAGAAAAGAGAAATTTTATGATAAAGTTGAAAGATGTTCCTCTTCAAAAGAAACTCAAGAAAATTACAAATGGAATTGGACTAAAGAAGATAGTTTTACATCCAAAGATTAAATTTGAAAATATTCCATCTCAAGTTTTTCAGACTCTGCTATGTTTGACAATTTTACCCCACCAATTACCCCCACCAATAAATACAAGTAAAATGAGAGTTTAATTCACTCGCGCAACTAACAAATATTTTTAATAGAATCTGTCTAAAAGGATTAATTGCGCACTTAAGTAGATAGGTTAGGGACCACTCCACAAAACATGAAAAGTTAGGGACTATTTGCACACTATTGACATATATTAAGGACTATTTGTGCCAATTTCCCTTCTCAATAAGAGAGCTTTTTTTTTTTTAAAAAAATAACTATCTTCTTTCTCAATCCCATCCCAACTTTGGAGTTTGGGTCGGAAACCGGGGAAGAGGAGAAATCCCCGCGGATGGTTACTGATCATGATGGGGGTAGGGGAAAGAAGTAGACCCTTTTTTTTTTTTTTTTTTTTTTTTTTTTTGGTAAATAATTGAATGTGAGAAAACTATTTTGTCTTTGTTAAATTGGTCAAATTTAAATTAAATGTTTGACTTTTGGTCAACTAACATACCTTTAAACGAAATCCCTCCAGAGACGTATGTGCCAAGATTATAAGATTTGTGACCTGACGTTACATTTTTTATTATTTTAAGTGAAAAATTTTAAAAAATAAAATAAAATGTTCAAGATTTATTTGCACTTTTGTAAAGATTAGAGATTCTAACTCCAATTTTTTCATTTTATTTTTCTATTTTTGCTATTTTAGTTTATTTCAATTAGGGGTAAAATTGTCAAAATAGACTATACGTGAAAGGTTGGGATGATAGGTGGTGCAAATAAAATTAAATGGGGACGAAATTGTTATTAACCTGAAAGGGTAAGACCGTGAATGTAATTTATCCTAAATGTTTTTAAACCAATGATCTGACCCAACTCATCAGCATCTTTTACTTCAGGGGTTAAAATTGCCTTTATATGGATTGAATGGAATCACCAGTGTCTATATTTGCCCTTTGTTCTTTTTCCATTAACAGTGTTTCCGACTTGTTTATAACGCCTTTAGTACATACTTCTTTGCAGTGGTATCACCGCTCTCAACATTGCGTCCTTTTCTTTCGCTTAAAAATAGTCTTTGAAGGCCATGCTTATTATCGATGCCAAAAATCATGTTGGTACTATCAGAAAACTTGTTATCTGTGGAATAATTTCTTCTTTCCGTATATAGTAATTCTTGATATAAAATGTATATTGAACAAATTCATCTAAAAATTTGAAAAGTCCGAGTTGAATACATTTATTTATTTAAACTTCGTAGTCAACATGCCTCCTAATGTACAAGTGAGATAGTTTTTCATCAAAAGTAACATGCCTCCTAATGTACAAGTGAGATTTATTTTTTCATCAAAAGTCTTCCACGTACATAATTTCTCGACTCTATTGTTTGTTTACGAACATGAAAAGGCCATTAAAAAGAAGTCGCAGCAATCCTACTTTTCTGAGCAAGCTCATTTCATGTAGTTTTGTTTTGCACGTTACCATTTGTACTGAACTGAAAATTTATACAATCCATCGACTACTGGAATCAAAATCCGTAGAAGCACTAATCACATTATGCTATGTGACAAAGAAAAAGTTCACGATGAAGCCAAGTGATCCCAATCATACGCTATTCCCTGTTTTTATGCCAAATTGGTCAGAACTCAAAACTGAAAATCCACCTTTTCTATAAGATTTTAACCTCTATTTTTCTTTTCCCCCCTTATAAAATCCATAAATATGATCTCTTGCATTGACAGACATTGACGAACAATAGATCAAAGAGAAAGAAGCCTTTCTTTTTAATCATTTCATTCATTAATGCACAATAAATCATGTAGCTATGCAGAAATGTTCGGATAAAGGATGCACAGTCCCGGTAAAAGTATGTTCCTTGGCCATACATCTAAATGAAGGGTCAATAAACTGAGGTCATTTAGGACTGGATCTACAATAGATTAATCATAAATACAACTATAATATTTTTTTCCTTGATTAAGAAAAAATCAGATCAATGGTCGAAACCAAGAAATAATATCTTTCACTCATCTTTCATCACATGAGAACCAAATGCGGAAATCTTAAAACATTTGAAGATGGAACATTTTGTGGACTCTTCTGTACAGTTCTAAACAATGGTACACAAAATAGATGCTAAAATTCGTAATGAACACAATGCAACAAGATTTAACTTGAACACGCACTATTCTTTGTTGAGAAGCACGCATCAACTTCAAGAGCAACAAGAAGTACTAGCAACCCTCTCTGCCGGTCTATCCATGAGAACCATGCCTGATGGGTTTGGCACTGGCTGCAAACGAGGCAGTCTCTTGGCTGCAGATGCATATGGACATTTATTAGAAAGAAAAGAGAGAGAGAGATCAAAAAAATATGAGCTATTGGATTAACCTCTTTGTTTCTATTGATATGGCAGGATAAACCTCAGTATAGATGGTCTTAAGGAATTATATGTGTAACGGGATTAAGCATGTCTTTTCTCAACTGAAGGTGATGTCTAAACTCCAGTCTATTGCACCAGGAGAACATATAAAAGAAGAGCATGTATATTACTGCCCTAGGACAGAGAGAAAATAATCTATTAATCTACAAATACCCAAATTTATATACTCATGCACTCGTCAAATTGTGTCCTGATTTCTGAGGGATCACGAGTCCGTTTTTAAATGGACACTTAGTATTCTTTCACTCTCTGAAAAAGACAACAATTTCCCTTGAATGACCGATTTCAGGTTGTTTGCGCATAGAAATATATGTTTCAAAATATTTTCCAAAGGAAAACTCTACCTATTTCATAAAATAGTTCATTAATATTAGTAGCTGCCTTTGCAGAGGTTTCCATAAAGAAAAGGCTGCTCTCCTGTGCATATGCTTGTGCTTCCTGCAGAAAAGAAAAGAAAAGAAAGAAGACACGCATGTCAGTAATAAAGTTGTTTTGAACATGATAAGCAAGAAAATCAATGGTCTGAGTGATGCAACACATTCCAGATGCATGTACTAATCATTCAAAATTCTATTTGTTTATTAATCAAATATGAAATATACGATCGCATAAAGCTCAAAAGTGAGAGCTTATCTTAGATTGAATTTTCCAAATGAAAAATGAATGCAAATACATGGCATAAAAAAAAAAAAAAAATCCAACTTCTAGAAGAAAATAAAGTCTACTTGCCTCCGTTGACACCTTTCTTGCATCTAACAAATCAGCCTTATTCCCAGCAAGAGCCATAACCATATTTGGATTACCTTATGCCACAGCACAGAATCAAGTAAAGGCAATTAGAACACTTATATTCATCACAATTATATAAACATTTGACTGTGAAAATTACATTAAATGCGAATAGAATTACTGCATTACCTAACGTTAGACAATAATACAACCTAGAAAGACAAAAAGGAAAAGCAACTGAAGCCATTTTTTGCCCAATCAAAAAGATACGAAATTTACCTTGAGCTTGAAGCTCCTGCACCCATTTTTTTGCCCGATCAAAGGATGCCTGCATGGTGTAGACTTTAAGATTAAAAACTTACAACTTTGTTTGCATTGTAAGATATCATGACAAGAAAGAACCATCAGACACTCCTTAAGATGGAATGAATGAAAAATTGCGTAATGGCACAAATTGAATTAGTGCATTAAGACACATACGTAGAGCACGCTTATGTATTGTGCTTGTTTAGGTACTAAGAATGAGATGCAGAATAAGAAAATAATGACATAGTCCATGGGCGGGTGATGAGTAGTTACTTGATTTGTAATGTCATACACAATTATGGCGGCGGCGGCTCCTCTGTAGTACATTGGAGCTAAGCTATGGTATCTCTCCTGACCTGCTGTGTCCCATATCTCAAATTTTACAGTTGCATCGTTTACAGCAACGGTTTGTGAGAAAAATGCAGCACCAATTGTTGATTCCTACGATACCGTACAAGAGGAGTCAACTATTGAAATCCAAAAGAAGAATCTTATGTGACGTGGGAGTGGATACATAAAATAAGTACCCGACCAACCTGAAATTCAATAAATTGCCCTTTTACAAAGCGCAACACTACACTTGATTTTCCAGCTCCAACATCTCCAAGAAGCACCTGAAATAACAATAAAACTTGTCCAATTTAGTGGCAGGGGAAATCAGGGTAAGGAACTAGAGTTCAATAATAAAGATGATTCTTGATAAACAAAACCAGAAAAGAAAAAAGTTAGAATCATAATTCATAAATCATCATAACATCTGAAAGTAGAGTACTTTTCAAATAGAAACTACAATAAATTAATCAAATAGACTTATATGCTATCTAATTAGTGGACACCTCTGCTTCGGCCTTAAGTCAAACTACCAATAAAGGAGTTAATCCGAAATCTAGTCTTTGAAATACAATAAAAGCATCAGAACACATGTAGAAGGTTCCACCTATAGAATTAGAAATTTGGTGATGCAGCAAAGTCTTGTATCACCAGTCATCAGTGAAATGGGATTCGCATCATAAAACAAATATTCATTTTGGTATATTCATTCTCTCTAAAACAAATCTACATTGTTCAAAAGAAATATTTAACGGCGGCGAGTTCTTTGTCAAATGCTTGAATCAACAAACCATCGGCATATCTAACTGTGAGGGCCAACAGAAATAAGCTCAAACTTAATTCCCAAATAAATTATTACATATTAAAAAAATGAATTAATTTGAAAACCCAAAAAAGGAATAATCAATAACTACAGATACCCAAAGCTAATAATCTATATGGATCGAAGAAAGATTGTGAAACCAAGCAAGAAGACCCACAATAAATCTGACGATCAATAGCATATAGCAATAAAAAAAATTCGAGTCAATGCAATTTCTCATATTCTATGTTCAGTAACAAAATGACATAAATCCCAATGCAGTAGAAAACACAATTTATGGTCAATGAATAAAAATTCGACAGAATTAAATCAGACCCAGTTGATATCTGAAGACTTAAAGCACATCGGGACGAAAAGTGCATTAAAAAAAACCATACGCAATCATAATCAAAAGCAAAATAAAGGAAAATTAGATCGGAGAAATTACGAACCAGCTTGGCGTTGATGTTCTTGTTTCCGCTGGAGGCCATGAGCTCTTGGTTATCAAAATTCAAACAACAATTGAAGTATATGTAGAGAAAAGAATAAGAAAATGGATTGAGACTTGAAGGAAAGAAAAAGAATTTACGAGGGTTTATTGTGACGAGGTATGAGTTGACAAAAAGCAAGATGTCGATGTTAAGCTAAGGTGAACAGTTACTTTCAAACCTACCCCCATCCCTTCTATCTCGCAATAACAAATAATAAACTAGTATACCAAATTAATGCGATGGGATTCGATATTATATTGCTCTACTGGATCTAAGATTCTTAAGTCGTGGGGGCCAAAAAAAAATATTGAAAGGGGACGGGGGTTCTTTGACGGGTAATCTACAAGCAAAATATAATAACTATATTCAATTTACAAATTCACATCACAAATATCAACATACAAAACAACCAAACAATCATTCATCAATTGACCACCCATCTCTATTTAAAAAACAAAAATATATAACAAAGTTACGGCGTAACATTAATGTATTTAATCTTCCATTTTTCAAAGAAAAACCTTTGAAAATTTGAAGGAAATGGAGTTGGAAAAATAAAAAGAAAAATGTAAAAGTCAATTGTGGTCCATTTATTAAAAAAAAAAAAAAATAGAAAAAAAAATTTGTCCAATGGGTGTGGGGGCCATGGCCCCCATACCAAATCCACCCCTGGCTCTACTGAGATAGGATTCGACTGAAAAATCTATGAGAATAGATTATTGAGATTTGAACCCTTTTTATGGGTGAGAATGACGATATGAGATGCGGTGGTTATGATTTTAGGATTGAGAGTAAGAAGAAGATTGTTTAAATGAGAGTTTCATTTGAGAAAGAAATTGAAGATGTAGAAACACACGGATGTATATCTTCTTTTTAAAATTTTTTACGATCGTGATTAACAATAGTATTTACCAAATTAGAATTCTTCTCTTTTAAATGTATATATATATATATATATATATATATATATATATATATATATATATATATATATATATGATGGTGATCTCCCTTTAGGGGCGAGAGATGAACCCATCACCGACATTGGCGGTGCCATGTCGGCAGTGCAGATGAATTTTTCAAACATTGCGTACTGCAGAATAAATTGCCTTATCAAATGGTTCCTCGCCTTATTTCACTCTCTCTCGCCTAAATGGTTTCCGCCCTTATTTCTCACCGGCCACCCCATTTTGCTCAATCGAAACCCCCTCCCTCTCGCCTCGATCGCGCTCTCTCTCTCTCTCTCAGCCATTTGGTTGAACATGGCGGCGAGGCCCATTATTTTTGCTTAGTCCGAACCCATAATCTACCGGGCCACCTTTCTCAAGCGCCTCATCTAGCCCAAATTTTCGCCACCGCGTGACCCTCATTTCATCGTTGAGCACCACCGCGACACTACATCACCGGAGAATTAATCACTTCGGCTAAATGACCCGTTGCCAATCCACATTGTCGGTGAAGCCACTAACATGACCCGGCGCTAACATGACTCGGCGTGACAACCTTGTCGGTGGTAATCTAATATTGATTTTAGGCCCATTTGGTATGTTCCTTAAAGCGATTTCTTAATTATGATTTATGATAACCACTTGAATGAGGGAATTATTATAGGATCAAGCCCCAATATTTTTCCCCAATGATTGATACTTCAATCAGCTGTGGAAATCGAATATTAGTGTTGAGGCGGTGTTGAATTTTGCGCCATTATGTGTTGGGAAGTGATGAAATAATGGGCAAGAGCCCATTATTTTTTGAAGCTTAGTCCGAACCCATAATCTCATCGGCCACCTTCTGCGCGGCCTCATCTAGCCCAAATTTTCGCCACCACAGCGTACCCTCATTTCATCGTTGAGCACCCACCGCGACACTACATCACCGGAGAATTAATCACTTTGGCTAAATGACCCCCGCCGAATCCATTTGTCGGTGAAGCCACTAACATGACCCGGCGCTAACATGACTCCGCGTGACAACCCTTGTCGGTGGTAATCTAATATTGATTTTCGGCCCATTTGGTATGTTCCTTAAACGATTTCTTAATTATGATTTATGATAACCACTTGAATGAGGGGAATTATTATAGGATCAAGCCCCAATATTTTTCCCCAATGATTGATACTTCATAACTGTTGTGGAAATCTGAATATTAGTGTTGGGGCAGTGTTGAATTTGTGCCGGTTATGTGTTGGGGAAGTGATGAAATTCTTGTGGTTATGTGTTGAGGCAATGATGAATTTGTTGTGGTTATGTGTGGGGAAGTGAACAAATTTTTGTGGCTATTTGTTGGAGCAGTGATGAATGTCTTGTGGTTATGTTCTGGGGCTGTGATGAATTTTTTGTGGTTACCTAACGAGGCAGTGATGAATTTGATCAATTTTTGTAAGTAAATGAAATAATGATTGTGGTGCGAGATAAACGGACACGTATCTTGGCTTGGCAATTCGGAAGGCATGCGACTATGGGTTGTGTACAACCTTTAGGTCAAATGCAACCGGTTAATTGCAGCCATGGCGTTGACGCAACTATCTTCCCCTTAATTACAATATTCTGAGCCTCTTACTGAACGTTGAATACAATAGGTGAATGGTTATATTATTTTGAATTTAATTAATACTTGATGATTGTTATTATTCGTTTGAACTCGATTTGCACATATAGGTAAGAAATGACGTCTTCCTCTAGTATGAATGATGCGCAATCACGGCTTAGATGTAGTTGTGGTGCGCGTATATGAAGATACACACGTCCCACATCGAAGCGGAATCCTCTTCGTAGGTATTGGAGATGCCATAATGTTACTTGCACGTAACATAGTTTCAGTGTTGTATGTTGTTATATACCTTCACTAATTACTTACATTTTTATTTTATTGGTAGGATGGTGTCATGTGTAGAGGATTTACGTGGGCGATGAGGTCGAACAACAAATGGAAAGTGTATCCGAAATGCACACTAGAGCTTTGAATGAATTGAAGGTTGATGTGATGAAGTTGTCGAAGAAAATAGACAACGTCATTTATGACATAGGAGCCCTCCGCGTTTTGTAACATTTGTATGTATTATAGTAATTTCACTTGTTGTAATCAAATTTATGTAATATTGTAACGAGTTTATCTTTATATGTAATCTATGATGGAAGTTATTTTGTATATTTACATGTTGTGTCTATTATGAGTTCGTGTTTATTATCAATTTGATTAATAGGTAAAACAATAAGGCAAAATTACAGCTAGGTACACATTCATAATAGAAGTACAAATATGACATAATCCATAACTCTTAATCCAAGAATACATAATCCATAATCACTTACATAAACCATAATAAATAAAAACCATTGTTGCCACAATATGATTATGCTAGATACATGAACATTTCACGTTAGTACATATGTCAAAAAAACCAATTGCCAACATCATAATGACTACTTGCTTGTGACGTGAATGTTCCATCATCTCCTCCACCAAAGCTGCGTTCCATCATCTCCTCCACCAAAGCTGCGTTTCATCGTCTTGGGCATCGCCTCGTTGGTCCACATCCGTATTTGACCTACAACAATGATTAAATTGCATATGATATTAGATACTAATAAAATAAAATATTCATAAACACAAGTTAATAGTAAGCATGAACGCCTAACTAACCTTTCATTCCTTAGAGGACATGTCCTCTTTGTCGTGACCATCTTTGTCCACAAACCGACATTGCTGTTTTGTTTCGCAATTGATTTTTCTTTTCCCGATTTCAATCTTTTTCCCACAACCCTTTGCTCTCACCGCACTCGGATCTTGTATAGTGACACCGTCTGCGGGCGTGTAATACTTTTGAATCGGGTCGAACCAATATTACCTCCGGTGCTATATCTTTAACTCTTCAGATGCAATACCTCGAACTCAGCGGTGAGATATGTGCTTGGCTCATCCGCTGTCACAGCGGCGTCATCAACAATCAAAGAAGCCTTTGTGCGACAAGAAACCATGCCGTGCCATTAATGACGTACTCGAAATGTCATGAGTGGACAAACCAGCAGAAGATCATCATGGGTAACCGACTTTGCATTTTTCGTCCATCTTGGTAATATGTACTTGTCCCAGAAAGTGAGTACTTGTTTTTTTTCTCAAGTAGCTAATCATGTGCCGACACGGATACCCATTGAATTCAAATGTCCAAACAACTACACGAAATGAAATCGATCTCAGTATAATATGTAATATGTACAACACGATCAAATGTTTTCCCATGCTCCCGCCTCTCAACCACATAAAATTTTGATTCACCGGATGCGAGATATCTTCGTGCAAATGTAGAAATGACTTTGATCAATTTCTTTTGGAACAACAAAATATTTTCTTTGTATACACATGAACCATTTGATTCTCCATCCGAAATTTTGATGTCGATCGAGGTTGTTCATCGATATCAATATGATTGGCAACCAACTCCTCATGTCGCTGATGGCGTAATGCCATATTGAAACGAGTAATAAAATCCATGAGTGAGTTCTTTCGAGTTACATACCTCTTGAAGAAGGAGTGATTACTCTCTGACCGCTGACTACTGGACATTCCCGCACTGAAAATGTAATTCACATATGCTGGAACCCATCGGCTACGAATAGCAAACATGTTACATAGCCATTCATTGTTGGCGAAAGCCTCGTTTTCCATTACTGCAGCCCAACGTGACTCAAACTCTTCGGGTGACTCCGAATGTTTAATAATATTTACCAACATGTGGTACTCATCGTTATAGACCATGACATTAATCTTCTCAGAGAACTTGTTCAATATGTGCCAAATACAATACCGATGGAAGGTGAATGGTAAAACCATTGAGATGGCTTTAGCTATTGCCGCATCCCGATCTGTAATAATGATTTGTGGTGCTTGTCAGGCATGGCTTCCAAGAACTTGAAAATAACCACACAAATGACTCGCCGACTCGTCACTCAATAAACCACATGCAAATAGAATGGTTTTGCGATGATGGTTAACCCCAAACGAACGGTGCAAATATCATCGAGTACTTGTTGGTGTTATATGTAGTGTCAAATACAAACGGCATCTCCAAAATATGCGTACGATCGACGTGACTCGAGTGCGCTTAAAAACAACGAACCAACTTATTAATAGAATCAATCTCATAATCGAAGTAGAAATTGGGGCTTTCTCTTTTCAAATGTGAAAAACTCAATCAATGTATCAAAGATCATGACCCCGTTGCTCTTCTCGAACATTTCCTCATGGTTCCTTATATCTCTCTCAACACACCCAACCGATGATGGACCACCCGAGTCATCTCCATAAAGTAATTCTTCGACACGTTGGTATGTTAGCGTCGCCAACTGTTGTGTTAATGCCTTCTTTGTTGTCGATACATGTCGATGTGAGCGTAATAAATGTACTCGACTTCATGTAGCAGAGCGTGATTATGTTCCTCCACAAATTTATTCACCACCCATAAATGTCCTGTTTGTTGTTTTCACAATGATAATCCAGCATTGCATCGGTCCGCGTCTCCACGATTTCTTTCTCCCGCCCAACCACTGCGCCTTTATGTTTTACTTGATATGTGTTGTCTGCTTTTTCCTTCCTTTGAGCAAGCAAAAGTTTCGAGAAGTTTCATTGGATTCTTTTTTTTTTTACTATTGGCTATACGCAGACTGAAACCGACTTCTTCCCATGCATAATAATAATTGTAAAAATTATATGCCTCCTCATGCGATTCAAACTCTTGTCCAATCTTGAATTCGACTTATGGAAACTTGAGGAACAAAAATATTATCCGCACTTTCAGCTTCCATTCCTATTCAAGAACAAATAAATTACATTATTCACAAGCAAAAATTTAACATTTAATTTGATGAAGCAAAACGGAAAAAAATAAAAACAAGTAAAACCATAATCCAAATTTGAAATTGTACACAAGTTTGGTTTATGCTAACAAACCAAGTTTCATTCCATTATTAGCTAAAAATCATTTATTTCGCATTTACCTCAACAATGAAAGCTCAACGATGAAATGAGGGTCTGGGCGGTGGTTGGAAATTTGGGCCGATGAGAGCGCAGAGAAGGTGGCGGGTGAGATTATGGGTGGGACTAAGCTTCAAAAATAATGGGCCCTTGCCATGTTCAACCAATGATGTAGAGAGAGAGAGAGGAGAGCTGATCGAGACGAGAGAGAGGCGAGAGGCGAGGGTTTGATTGAGCAAAATGTAACAATGTGGGGTAGAAATAAGCGAGGAACCATTCAAGGGGAGAGTGAAATAAGGCGGGAGAACCATTTGATAAGGCAATTTATTCTCGCAGCCGCAATGTTTGAAAAATTCATCCGCACTGGCCGACATGGCACCGCCACGTGGCGTCGGTGATGGGTTCATCTCGCCTTTGAGGCGGAGATCACTATGATATATATATATATATATATATATATATATATATATATATATATATATATATATATATATATATATATATATATATTTTAAACCCCAAATGGTAAATATTTCATTCAACTATATTTGTGGAAAAGAGATGTAGTGAAAAGAACCGTGATGATAAATATTTTCTTCTTATCTGAGCACAACGACGATAGTGGTGGAGATCTGTAAAAAGTAGCGGGCTTTTTCTCCCGTGTCTACTCCAATGTGATAATCAAGTATGTGATTAAAATCGGATATGTAGAATAACCATATGGAGTGTATGAGAGTTGTGGTACTTTTTACCCTGGGTTTGTCTCTCATTTATAGGTATGGTGCTGTAGTTATTGATGATTGGTGTCCTTTCATCTCCCTCATTTGATGATGAGTGTCCCTTCATCTCCCTTATTATTAGGAGTTAATGAAGGATGTTTAATCTTCTCAATTGATGGTGTTTAATCTTCTCAATTTGTTGATGGTAACTGTCATTTTATGAGTTGTCTCTTATCTATCTGTCAGAGACGAGCTTATGATACCAACGAGACGGGCAAGTCAATGAGGCAGATATGCCAAGACGTGCCACTATTGGCAGACAACATATAACAACTGTCATTATTTCTATCATCATAAGCATCTCTACTTTTCGTTGTCAATGGAAAGTAGAAATAATCAACCACACATGCTTCTTTCTAAATTTTTTAGACAGGGGCTCATCGCTTTGTTTTTAGGACAGAGGCTCATCGCCTTGATTTTCAGACAGAGGCTCATCGCCTTGATTTTCAGACGGAGGCTCATCGCCTTAATTTTTAAACAGAGGCTCATCGTCTTGTTTTTCAGACAGATGCTCATTGTTTTGATGATAAATATAAGCTCATCACCTTAATTTTTAAATAGAGGCTATCGCCTTGATTTTTAAACATAGGTTCATCGCCTTGATTTTAAACAAATGCTCATTACCTTGTTTTTTAGATAGAGGCTCATCGCCTTGATTTTTTAAATAGAGGCTCATCACCTTGACTTTTACGTGATAGGCTCATAGCTATGTTTTTCATACTGGAGGCTCATCGCCTTGATGATAAATATAGCTCATCGCCTTAATTTTAAATAGAGGCTATCGCCTTGATATTTCATCGTTGAGCACCCACAGCGACACTACATCAACGGGAGAATTAATCACTTTGGCTAAATGACCGTGCCGTGAATCCACTGTCAGTGAAGCCACTAACATGACCCGGCGCTAACATGACTCCGCGTGACAACCCTTGTCAGTGGTAATCTAATATTCAGATTTTCCGGCCCATTTGGTATGTTCCTTAAACGATTTCTTAATTATGATTTATGATAACCACTTGAATGAGGGGAATTATTATAGGATCAAGCCCCAATATTTTTCCCCAATGATTGATACTTCATAACTGTTGTGGAAATCGAATATTAGTGTTAGGCGATGTTGAATTTGTCTTAGGTTATGTGTTGGGGAAGTGATGAAATTCTTGTGGTTATGTGTTGAGGCAATGATGAATTTGTTGTGGTTATGTGTGGGAAGTGAACAAATTTTGTGGCTATTTGTTGGAGCGATGATGAATGTCTTGTGGTTATGTTCCTGAAATTTGTGATGAATTTTTGTGGTTACCTAACGAGGCGTTGATGAATTTGATCAATTTTGTAAGTAAATGAAATAATGATTGTGGTGCGAGATAAGCGGACACGTATCTTGGCTTGGCAGCGATTCGGAAGGCATGCTTGACTATGGGTTGTGTACAACCTTTAGGTCAAATGCAACCGGTTAATTGCTTGACCATGGCGACGCAACTATCTTCCCTTAATTACAATATTCGAGCCTCTTCTTGAGCGTTGAATACAATAGGTGAATGGTTATATTATTTTGAATTTAATTAATACTTGATGATTGTTATTATTCGTTTGAACTCCGTTGCACATATAGGTAAGAAATGCGTCTTCCTCTAGTATGAATGATGCGCAATCACGGCTTAGATGTAGTTGTGGTGCGATATGTGAAGATACACACGTCCCCACATCGAGCGGAATCCTCTTCGTAGGTATTGGAGATGCCATAATGTTACGATGCGTAACATAGTTTCAAGTGTTGTATGTTGTTATATACCTTCACTAATTACTTACATTTTTATTTTATTGGTAGGATGGTGTCATGTGTAGAGGATTTCACGTGGTAGATGAGGTCGAACAACAAATGGAAAGTGTATCTGAAATGCACACTAGAGCTTTGAATGAATTGAAGGTTGATGTGATGAAGTTGTCGGGGAAGAAAATAGACAACGTCATTTATGACATAGGAGCCCTCCAGTGCGTTTTGTAACATTTGTATGTATTATAGTAATTTCACTTGTTGTAATCAAATTTATGTAATATTGTAACGAGTTTATCTTTATATGTAATCTATGATGGAAGTTATTTTGTATATTTACATGTTGTGTCTATTATGAGTTCGTGTTTATTATCAATTTGATTAATAGGTAAAAACAATAAGGCAAAATTACAGCTAGGTACACATTCATAATAGAAGTACAAATATGACATAATCCATAACTCTTAATCCGGAATACATAATCCATAATCACTTACATAAACCATAATAAATAAAAAAACCATTGTTGCCACAATATGATTATGCTAGATACATGAACATTTCACGTTAGTACATATGTCAAAAAAACCAATTGCCAACATCATAATGACTACTTGCTTGTGACGTGAATGTTCCATCATCTCCTCCACCAAACTGCGTTCCATCATCTCCTCCACCAAACTGCGTTTCATCGTCTTGGGCATCGTCTCGTTGGTCCACATCCGTATTTGACCTACAACAATGATTAAATTGCATATGATATTAGATACTAATAAAATAAAATATTCATAAACACAAGTTAATAGTAAGCATGAGCGCCAACTAACCTTTTCATTCCTTAGAGGACATGTCCTCTTTGTCGTGACCATCTTGTCCACAAACCGACATTGCCTGTTTTGTTTCGCAATTGATTTTCTTTTCACGATTTCAATCTTTTCCCACAACCCTTTGCTCTCGCACTTTTCGGATCTTGTATAGTGACACATGCAGGCGTGTAATACTTTTGAATCGGGTCGAACCAATATTACCTCCGGTCGCTATATCTTTAACTCTTAGATGCAATACCTCGAACTCAAGCGGTGAGATATGTGCTTCGCTCATCTGTCAAGGCAGCGTCATCAACAATCAAAGAAGCTTGTGCGACAAGAAACCATCTTAGTGCCATTAATGACGTACTCGAAATGTCATGAGTGGACAAACCCCAGTAAGATCATCTGGGTAACCCGACTTTGCATTTTTCGTCCATCTTGGTAATATGTACTTGTCCGTAGCGATGAGTACTTGTTTTTTTCTCAAGTAGCTAATCATGTGCCGCTACGGATACCCATTGAATTCAAATGTCCGAAAACTACACGAAATGAAATCGGATCTCCGTGTATAATATGTAATATGTCTAACACGATCAAATGTTTTCCCATGCTCCGATCTCTCAACCACATAAAATTTTGATTCACGGATGCGAGATATCTTCGTGCAAATGTAGAAATGACTTTGATCAATTTCTTTTGGAACAACAAAAATATTTTCTTTGTATACACATGAACCATTTGATTCTCCATCCGAAATTTTGATGTCGATCGAGGTTGTTCACCGATATCAATATGATTGGCAACCAACTCCTCATGTCACGATGGCGTAATGCCATATTGAAACGAGTAATAAAATCCATGAGTGAGTTCTTTCGAGTTACATACCTCTTGAAGAAGGAGTGATTACTCTCGATCGACTCTTTGGACATTCACCGAAAATGTAATTCACATATTTGGAACCCATCGACTCTGAATAGCAAACATGTTACATAGCCATTCATTGTTGGCGAAAGCCTCGTTTTCCATTCTCGCAGCGACAACGTGACTCAAACTCTTGGGTGACTCCGAATGTTTAATAATATTTACCAACATGTGGTACTCATCGTTATAGACCATGACATTAATCTTCTCGGAGAACTTGTTCAATATGTGCCAAATACTGATACCGATGGAAGGTGAATGGTAAAACCATTGAGATGGCTTTAGCTATTGCCGATCATCGATCCGTAATAATGATTTGTGGTGCTTGTCTAGGCATGGCTTCCAAGAACTTGAAAATAACCACACAAATGACTCGTGGGCTCGTCACTCGATAAACCACATGCAAATAGAATGGTTTAGCATGATGGTTAACCCAACCGACGGTGCAAATATCATCAGTACTTGTTGGTGTTATATGTAGTGTCAAATACAGCGGCATCTCCAAAATATCGTGCGATCGGCGTGACTCGAGTCCGCCTTAAAAACAACGAACCAACTTATTGTCCGAATCAATCTCATAATCGAAGTAGAAATTGGGGCTTTTCTCTTTTCAAATGTGAAAAACTCAATCAATGTATCAACATCATGACCCGGTTGCTCTTCTCGAACATTCCTCTCATGGTTCCTTATATCTCTCTCAACACACCCAACCGATGATGGACCACCCGAGTCTATCTCCATAAGGCTTAATTTGGTCGATACGTTGGTATGTTAGCGCGTCGCCAACTGTTGTGTTAATGCCTTCTTTGTTGGCGATACATGTCGATGTGAGCGTAATAAATGTACTCGACTTGGCGTAGCAAGCGTGATTATGTTCCTCCACAAATTTATTCACCACCCATAAATGTCTGTTTGTTGTTTCACAACAGATAATCTGGCATTGCATCCAAATCCGCGTCTCTCCACGATTTCTTTCTCTGCCCGAACCACGGCGCGCTTTATGTTTACTTGATATGTGTTGTCTGTTTTTCCTTCCTTTGAGCAAGCAAAAGTTTCCGATAAGTTTCATTGGATTCTTTCTTTTTTTTACTATTGGCTATCGTCAGATGTCGAAACCACTTCGCATAATAATTGTAAAATTATATGCCTCCTCATGCGATTCAAACTCTTGTCCAATCTTGAATTCGACTTATGGAAACTTGAGGAACAAAATATTATCCGCACTTTCGAAGCTTCCATTCCTATTCAAGAACAAATAAATTACATTATTCACAAGCAAAAATTTAACATTTAATTTGATGAAGCAAAAGCGGAAAAAATAAAAACAAGTAAAACCATAATCCGGTGAAATTGTACACAAGTTTGGTTTATGCTAACAAACCAAGTTTCATTCCCATTATTAGCTAAAAAATCATTTATTTCGCATTTACCTCAACAATGAAAGCTCAACGATGAAATGAGGGTGCGCGGTGGTCGGAAATTGGGCGGATGAGAGCGCAGAGAGGTGGTGGGAGATTATGGGTGGGACTAAGCTTCAAAAATAATGGGCTCTGCCGCCATGTTCAACAATGACAGAGAGAGAGAGAGGAGGCGCGGACCGAGGACGAGAGAGGCGAGAGGCGGGGTTTCAGGATTGAGCAAAATGGGGTGTGGCCGGCAGAAATAAGGGGCGCAGAACCATTTGGGCAGGAGAGAGTGAAATAAGGCGGGAACCATTTGATAAGGCAATTTATACTCTGCAACACGCAATGTTTGAAAAATTCATACGCACCGCCGACATGGCACCGCCACGCTTGGCGTCGGTGATGGGTTCATCGCCTCTTAAAAGGCGGAGATCTATTGATATATATATATATATATATATATATATATATATATATATATATATATATATATATATATATATAATATTTCAAATGGTAAATATTTCATTCAACTATATTTGTGGAAAAGAGATGTAGTGAAAAGAACCGTGATGATAAATATTTTCTTCTTATACGAGCACTGTGACGATAGTGGTGGAGATCTGTAAAAAGTAGCGGGGCTTTTTCTCCCGTGTCTACTCCAATGTGATAATCAGTATGTGATTAAAATCAGATATGTAGAATAACCATATGGAGTGTATGAGAGTTGTGTGTTCTGTTTTTACCTGGGGGTTGGTCTCTATTTATAGGTATGGTCTGTAGTTATTGATGATTGGTGTCCTTTCATCTCCCTCATTTGATGATGAGTGTCCTTCATCTCCCTTATTATTAGGAGTTAATGAAGGATGTTTAATCTTCTCAATTGATGGTGTTTAATCTTCTCAATTTGTTGATGGTAATCTGTCATTTTATGAGTTGTCTCTTATCTATCTGTCGAGCGAGCTTATGATACCAACGAGGCAGGCAAGTCGATGAGGCGAGATATGCCAAGACGTGCCACTATTGGCGAGACAACATATAACAATTGTCATTATTTCTATCATCATAAGCATCTCTACTTTTCGTTGTCAATGGAAAGTAGAAATAATCTACCACACATGCTTCTTTCTAAATTTTTTAGAGCAGGGGCTCATCGCTTGTTTTTAGGATGAGGCTCATCGCCTTGATGAGGCTTTTTTTCAGACGGAGGCTCACCGCCTTAATTTTTAAAAATGAGGCTCATCGTCTTGTTTTTCAGACAGATGCTCATTGTTTTGATGATAAATATAAGCTCATCACCTTAATTTTTAAATAGAGGCTATCGCCTTGATTTTTAAACATAGGTTCATCGCCTTGATTTTTAAACAAATGCTCATTACCTTGTTTTTTAGATAGAGGCTCATCGTCTTGATTTTTAAATAGAGGCTCATCACCTTGACTTTTACGTATAGGCTCATAGCTATGTTTTTCATACGGAGGCTCATCGCCTTGATGATAAATATAGGCTCATCGCCTTAATTTTAAATAGAGGCTATCGCCTTGATTTTTAAACATAGGCTCATCGCCTTGTTTTTCAATAAAGGCTACCGATTTGATTTTTAAATAGAGGCTATTAATTTGATTTTTAAACATAGGACACCTGCACCTCTCAAATCTTTATTTTTTATTTATTTTTATTTGAGTCTCACCTTGACTATTTCTTTTTTTTAGGCTCGCCGCGGCTAATTTTTTTTTTTTTTTTTTTTTTGCCTTGGCTCGCCTCGTTTGACTATTGTAGTAGTTGAGAATATTTTTATTACAGGTCAGGTCTAGTAGGTATGTCAGAACCTCCTAGCTAGTCTGATCCTTTCTTGGTACCCTCATCATTTATTTGCCTTAGATGATTTATTTTCTACTTGCCTTTATCATCTCGAGGTTCAAGTTCGTCCCAAGTCTTCTTTTTGTTAGACTCAAGTTCATTTCAATCTTTCATAATTTTGGTAATGAAATATGCTTCCTCAGCGTCCACATACTTATCTCCTCTCCTTAGTACTCATGCATCGTATCCGGCGGGTTTTTAGAGAGTGGCATTTTGAAAATGCGACTTCGAGTTCCACTCATCATGGCAGTGACTACAGCAGACATCTGCAGATCTTTGATTCCCAATGTGGCCCTATTGAATCGGGCAATGAAATCTTTCAACATATCATATTTGTCTTAGGTCGATTGCATCAAGCCGATGGCAGTTTTCTTAGCACGTTTGCTGCTGGCAAAGTATGCAGCAAAATTCTTAGAAAAATCGTTAAACGTATAGATTGATTTTGGGGAAAGGTGGCTACCTAGTCTCTGGCCTCCTGCTTAAGTGTTGGCGGGAAAGCCCTACATATAATCACATCAGGGATGGCTTGCAACCTCATCAAATCGACAAAATTTCTAAGATGATCGACAGGATTAGAGAATCCGTCGTATTTCTCCATCTTTGGTTGTTTGAAGTCTCTGAGCAAGGGGACCGTCATCACTTCTAGAAAAAAAAAAGGTTCTTCTTCCAACAATATAGATTGTTGCCTATCACTTTTCTTAGACATAGCCTCAACGATTTTGTGACCTATCATATCTTCTAATCGTTGTTCCAAGCTTAGCACTGGTGTCTCAACCAGCGTAAGTGTGGGCATCCATGACGGTCGTCTCCAATGTAGATTTGGGCCAGATATCAATGAATGGAAGTGAGGCGCGGAAGGCGGAGCCAAAGAAACTGGAGCCAGCGTTGGAGCTGCCGTTGGTGGTGTTCCCATTGCTGGAAAGTTAGGAGCCTGGAGAGGAGCCCCTAGCGATGAGAGCCCTACCAGTGGATGGCTAGGACCCTAAAGTGGAGCCCATGGTGTTAATGATCGTACCGGCAGAAGGCTAGGACCCTGTGGTGACTGAGAAACTGTAGCGTTTCGATAATGGAGTAGAGTCGTTAAGGCCGCCACTTGAGCTTGCGATGCGGTAAGTTGAGCGACAGAGGCAAATTCTTGCTGTGGGTGATTAGTGGCGGCGTTAGACTCGGTGTCTACATTCCCGACGGAGGCTGATGGAACGATTACATTCCTAGCTCTTCTAGTTCAAGCCATGATTTTTTGTGAAGTTTCCCACAGACGGCGCCAAATGATGATAAATATTTTCTCATCCTCTGAGCACAACGGCGATAGTGGTAGAGACCTGCAAAAAGTAGCGGGACTTTTTTCCCCCATGTCCACTCCGGTGTGATAATCAGTGTGTGATTAAAACCAGATATGTAGTAACTATATGGAGTGTATGAGAGTTGTGTGTTCTGTTTTTACCTGGAGAATTGGCCTCTATATATATGGATGGCATGTAGTTATTAATGACGGGTGTCTCTTCATCTCCCTCATTATTAGGAGTTAATGAGGGATGTTTAATCTTCTCAATTGCCGGTGTTTAATCTTCTCAATTTGTTGATGGTAACTGTCATTTTATGGGTCACCTATCTGGCTGGCCTAATAACAGTTGGGTCATTGTAATCTATCTCTCATAGACGAGCTTATGATACCAATGATGTGGACAAGTCAGTGAGACGGGCGTGCCAAAACGTATCACTATTGACAGACAACTTATAACAACTGTTATTATTTCTATCATCAAACCGCATCTTGACTCCTTAACTAATGCTAAAATATCACTGAAAAGAAATGCATTAGAAGCAAAATTACTAAAAGCATTAAGCCATAGAATAACATGTACACACCCTATGTACTTTGAGACCATTTTCAATCCATGGCGAAGTGGCATTAATTCACCATGCTCGGGAGAAAAACCACTATTAGAAATCCCTTCCACTCTACTTATATTTTCTTGATCACAACAGTCCATAATTGTCTGTGTATATTCTTTATTATGGCAATGATCTCCTGCACCCTAGGGCAGGATAAGCCACCCACCTGCAGGAGATCACCCACCTTCCTTATTAATAGAAGCATTTCCAGCTCAATTCTAAGAATTTTTTTTTTTTTTAATAGAAGCATTTCCAGCTCAATTCTAAGATTTTTTTTTAATTTTAGTCCTTGATGTAGATGGGAAATAAAAATAAAAAGAGGAAAGAGAAACTAAACAATAGGGGGCTTTAATTAATAATGGGGTAAATTTTATCAGCCCACGAACTTTCAACGAACTCTTAATTG
The DNA here is from genome assembly GCA_023638005.1 of Forsythia suspensa. NCBI lineage: Eukaryota > Viridiplantae > Streptophyta > Magnoliopsida > Lamiales > Oleaceae > Forsythia > Forsythia suspensa. The sequence continues at coordinate 9,702,370 of CM042674.1, read as the reverse complement.
AGTAACTAAACTTTCATTTGTTTCAATTGGGTCACTATATTTTAGTTTAGTTTCAAATTTCACAACACTATCACATTTTGTTATCTATCGTTCTCAAATTAACAGAAATTGCTTAGTTTACAGCCATACCGTAATTGATGTTCCAAATAGTGACTTCTAAGAGTGAACGTGGTTTGATTCAAACAGTTTTTGTTCTATTGTCAACCAAACCATTTGAAACGGTTTGAAAAAATTATATACCAAATCATTTTTGCGGTTTGGTTCGATTTTAAACCACGGTTTACCAATCGAGATAATAATAACGCATTTAAAACAAATTAAAATATAAATAATTTGGTCTAAAATTTTCAATACATTACATTACATTAATATTTATCTCAATTGTTATATTACAGTTGTCGTAGTAGGAAATGAGAAGGGGATGAAATTGATAGAAATTAGTAGATTGTGCCCAATAATGAACTTGTGAATGATGGGCTATAGCCCAATAGTTTCACAAAAATTAAATAAGTCTCCTCAATTCACTTTGTAAATATGCAAGTGAGTAGAATTAATTAATTTTTAATTATAAAAAATTAATAACAGTTCGGTTCAATTTAATAAATTTTTTAAACATTGAAAATTAAATCAAACCATTTTCAAACGGTCGATTTTGTTTGAAATTGAAATTTTAACAGGTCCACGTGGACCCGAACCAACAATTTGAAACCAACAAATTCAATTAAATTTGTAATTTGGCGATTTGTTTTTTGTACAGTCCTAGTGGCTACATGGTACCTTAGAAAAGAAAAATGATAAAATGAAGAATAAGAAAAATGTCTTCAAATTGAAAAGTTAAGGCCCCATTTAGTTTGCGTTTCAGTTTTCTATTTTGAATGTCTGTTTTAAGATTTCTAAAAATATATTTGATTTCGAATTTTGAGCAATTGTTTCACGATATTTTATTCAATGAATTTGATTATACAATAAATTGAACAATTTTATGCTAATATATACATTTTAAAGTTAATTAATCTTACAATGTTTTTTTTTTTTTCCATTAGAAAAATAAAATACAAACAAATAATAAATTGAGTTGGCAAAAAGTAGGAAATAAAAAATAATGACGTGAACTAAGAAATTTTATCTATTTTCATTTAAATACTTTTTAGAGTTTTTATTTAAATAACCAATAGATGCTTGAATTATTTTTATTTTTTTAGAATTTTTATTTAAGCTTATTTCTTGTATTTTTTGTGTTTTCAGTGAAAATGTCAAAAATATGTTTTGAGTTGTATATTATAAGTTTAACTTTATTTTAAAAAATGCATTTTAAAAATATTAGACCATATAAGTTTTTGTGTTTTACAAATTTGAAAATAGCAAATCAAATGGGGCCTAAAAGATGTGTTTTTTAAACACTTTATAATGTGACGTAGTTGTCATGTCATGTAGTGATTACATACAAGATTCGTCGCAACACGACGGAAAAAATTTAGCAAATTTTTATCAAAGTATGTGAGAGTGGTGAAATTTGAAATTAAAATTGAAGTTCAATGGCCTAATTGATAATTTGTTTGGCTAAACTTAAATTTTAGTTTAAAATGGTCAAATTGGATAAACATATTTTTTATCGACACATTTCGTATGATCTACGACTTATTACTAACTTATTATCTACATAATTCATAAGACTCGCAACTTATAAACACTTTAAAAAAATATTCAACGCTGTTAAACATGCACTGAAATTAAATTGAAGTTCAGTAATTTAATTGTGACAAATTAAAGTTCAGTGATTCAATTGATTTTTTTTTAAAAGTTCAGTGACCACATCTAAAATCTACTCAATAATAATACAATTTAATTAATGAAAAGATTTAAGTGGATCTTAACGTAGGTGTCACATTAAAAATCGCATCACATATACATGTGACATGGAAAAAGATGCATATTATGTTTGGGTTATTTATTGAGTGTATTTTATATCTTCATAACATGTTGAGTGAATTTTATGACAAATCATTCTTACCGAACTCAAGTATATACACAAATATGTTAATCGTGTATATTAATAATTGATAAACACATCATTTCATTGAAGGAATAGTAGTACTAACTCTTACACCTCTTAGTAATGCATCTAAGTGGCAAATGACATGTAACCATAGTTGCAGACTCAGCCCAAAATTGGACTGATCCCTTAATGACACATGGAAAGCGACTCAGGATTACCTGGACTACTTTGAACAAAAGTAGTCTGGAGCATCAAGTAAGAACCGAACTAACGTGATTGATTGATGGGATGGGACTAACAAGGTCCTATTAACTTGACAAAGACAGAGTGTAAATGAGATGAAGTGACTGCCTGCAAACCCAAAGCCATACGCACAAAGGAATGGGGACAGTGACTACTTGATAGATGTGGGTCAATCACACACGTGTAGAAGTTAAATGCTCACCAATCACTTTATTTCATGCTATAAATAAGAGAGAGAAGGCCAGCAATAAGTTAAGTTTTTGATAAGACAGAATTTACTTAATATTTCTATATATCTTCTTCCTTTCTGAAACTCTTTGAAGAAATCTATTTATTAAGTCAAACCAGTCCGGCCAACGCATGGATCCTAACTTGAGCATCGGAGCACATAGAATAGTCGTTCCGACTGCCTATGTTAGCGGACCATTTGGTGTAAAGTGTGCAAGAAAAGGTCATTTGGAGCATAGGATTACGATTCAGTGTTGATCTGAAATCCAACTAGGATTGAGGGTCATCACTAATTGTTGTGATATATGCCCAAAATTATTTGGATCATAGTTAAATATTTTTAATTTAATTAAATAAATATTATTTATTTATTTATGTTTTTAAACAATTATTGTATTTTATATTGAGCTTGCTATTAAGTGTATTTGAACGTTGAGTGATAATACAAGTTGTGTACTTGCGTAGAGAAGTACAGACAAAAACTATTTAAATTTTAATTGAAAATTATTTGTCCTAGGACGCTAAGCAAAGGTTGGTATTTTGTTCTAATAAGACCGTAGGCTCGACAACTCCACCATATGAGGTATGCAGCTAGTTGTGAATGAAACTCATAAGTAGTAGCTCTAGTAAACTTGGAAGTGTGTTGAATATGACAAGTGTGTGTAGAATTTGATTCTTTAGTATGATCGTGAGAATATTTAAACTCCACACGATTGCTTTATGAATTACCTTAATTCAAAATGGAATACTGGTTGGTATTCGTGAACTCGATGGTCTTTGATGTGCCAATAAGTAAGATAAATTAATATGGTCAAATACCTCGGTGTATCGGGAGCCGAAAACAGGCGAAATAGTAAACAAGTATTTGTGTTCGGAATTCGCCACTCATTCTATTTGGTAAATGAATTCGCTTAATTATTCTCTTATGAGCAATTTAAATACAAACTCAACGTTTAGCAATGGCTAAATCGTGATTTGTTCGAAAATAAACTCTTTTGAGAAAATACGAGCTTAAGTGAGATGATAATTAGAAATAGAAAAACCGTCATTTTAGTCCTGCACTTATCGCATGTTTGGTAGTGCTGAATTTATTTTTAAGTACTTATAAATTGTAGGTCTTATTGAATATGTGGAATAATAAGTAGATTTTAAATTATAATTTAACCTTTGGCAAACATGTGCTAATTAATTGATGTTGACGGGGGGTAAGATATAAGCACAACTAGTTAAGACGATGCAATTACAAAGAATATAAATTGCTTTTAAGTCTTGGGTCTTTAATAGAGTGAATTTAGACTAATAATTGGATTGTACAATATGTATCGGATTGACTGAATATAATTATTGGAACTTGGATTATATAAGTTTGATTAGGTCCCCTTGGTAGCTCCATAAATAGTTGAGGACTTAAATTATGCAAATAATTAAAGTTCAAGATTTGCACATATGAGATGTCAAAATGTTGACTAAGTCAATCATTGGTCAAGTCAAACTCAAGTTTGACTAAAGTCAAATTTAGAGTTGACCATGTCACAAAAGAAGCTCTACTGTGATTAAAAAATGAATTTGAAGTTACCAAGTTATTAAGAAGTTCTAATTCAATTGGAATAAAAAATAAGATTATTACATAGATATTTATTTGTGAAGTTTTTCTATGCTAATTAGTTGCTAATAATCTAGTGTTCTAGAATTGAGGCTTGAGTTTTCAGGGTTCTTGATTTTTTATGCTCACTCATAAAATGTGATCTAGAGTTTGGAGAATAGAAAAAGAAATCTGAAGGTGGAGGCATTGGAGATTTCAAGATTAGAGATTAATGATTCAAGACTTAAGATTAAGATTTATATTCAAAGATCATCAATAAAAAAGTATTTTATTTTAAATACCTATATAATTAATTTTAAAAAATGACAATGTGTAGTAAATCATCTAATTAAGATATGATAATAAAGAAATAGACGATTATATTCACACTACAATTTGTTATAAGTGCACTATATTTTAATTGTACTTAAGATCCTCAACTTTTGTTCATTATTGCAATTATGTTCTTAATTTTTTGTCATCGAATTCTTATCTTCAACTTTTATTAATTAGCATATTTCATCATTAATGATAGTTTCTGTCGAGATATTTTATTTACGTGCTTTGAAATGAAGAAAAATATTTTATCGTACTTTTATATCTATTGGTTTTTAAAAATATGACAGACAAATAAGTCTTTTTACAAATTTTCAACAAATATTTTAGACTGAAACCGTTATCAAATACAAGATGTGCTAATTAATGAAAAGTAGAAGATAAAAATGTGATAAAAAAATATGGGGACATGAATGCTATAATGTTCATAGATTAAAAATGTTAAATGTAATTAAAATATGGTGTAAAAAATAAAAAGTGCTTTGAGAATATAATTACTTGAAGAAATTTTTGTTTTTATCAATTTAGACGAACAAGTTTCTAAAAAGTAACTGACAAGCATATGTGTACAATCACATGCACAGGCGTACAATATTTATGTTGGGTAGCTATCCATTGGAAAGGCTATATAGACCGCACATTGTTAAAAATATGGTGCATGATCCATTTGACCTTCACGATAATGTAAGTGAAATTATACTAGATATTCGGCCGAGTTTCAATTGGTTTAAAAATTTCTATTTATATGTAAAGTAAATGTTCGATCACTTAATCTTTGTAGACACGATGGGAGGTGACAGTTCAGGGCAAGATAATGATTGGTCTAGCAGTCGAAAATAATTTCTAAAATTTTAGTAATTAAAATACGAGTTAGAAATGAAAAATCAATAAACATAATCAATGGAACTAAATGATCATCATTATGTACAAATCAATTTCCCTGTAAATACTTTGTTTAATTAATTGAAAATTTTGGACTATTTTGTAGGTGCTTGGTTTTTGTCGGAAGCAAAATCAAGAATTGAATTGGATAGTTTATTAACGGCATCAACCAGCCCGTTAATGCCTTCCCTTTTGATCTCAGCCTTTGATTCCTCAATTTGCAGTCTCCTCTCATGCAAACTCAAGAGTTCTCTGTGTCTTCTTTCTTCTCTCCCCTCACTTGACTGAATGGCCTGTGCAATAATGGAAGCACTCTCAGAGATTGCACTGCCAACTTCTTGTAAGTTGCCACCACTTGCAGCCGCGCCACCGGTTCCTCCGCCTCTTCTTCTTCTCTTTGCCGGTGAGTCTGAATGCTCACTTGTATCAGAATCTGAGCTATCACACAAGTCCACAACATAAGCATGTGCAATCAAACTCAAATTTCTGAAATGAGATACAAAAGTAACAAAATAAAGATGCTAGTTCTGAAAAAAGTAGAACACGTAACACGTTGCGGAAAGTAGAATGTACAAAGATTATGGAAACTAAATTGGTGATTTGTGTGAAAACAAAGGGGTAAAACCAATGAGAGTACCTACGGCGGGAAACGGCTGAGAAGAAGGAAGAGTCGGCGGCGGTGTTTGTGCTGATGGGGGGAGTGGTAACAGCATTGTTGAAGCTGGGAAGGGCTGTTGCATTGGAGGAGGAGGAGGAGGAGGAGGCGGCGGCGGCGGCATTGAAGGATGACCAAAACCTTTTAATCTCTCCATAACACTAGGCATACCACCGCCGGTATTAGAACCAGAGCCACCGCCAACCACCATTTGATTACCTTTCATCTCCACCACCTCAACCAATCCCTGGTATATCTTCTGCAACATATTTGTAGGCAAGTAATCTTTCCTCTCATTCTTGTCAATCCTCCAATAAGATTTCTCATCTTCTCCTCTCTCTAAAACTCCCTTCTCATATTCTCTCACTTTCTTGGAATCTCTCATCAGATTATCCCACTTGTCATTACACTGATTTTGGCTTCTCAAACATTTATTCCCCCAACAGTAATTTTCAACCCATTTCCATCTCAATTCTGATGGTTTTCCTCTCTCACTGGTTCCCCCTTGTTTCTTCATTCTTCTCTCATCATCCATTTTCTTTGCTTGTATAAGAACCATCGTCTCCTGCACTGTCCAGTTCCCTTTTCTGTAATCCCTCAGCACACCCGGATTAGCCATTTCTTGATCAATGTAAAATAGACCAAAAAAAAAAGAAAAAAGAAAAGTATATGTCTTGTTTATTACTGGTTTTGCAAGTTTGATTAGCTATATAATTTGCATATATATGCAGATTATGAGAAGAAAGCAATGGTGGGCTTCCAGTTATCGGCCATCTTTTCACTTTGTTTAAAAAATTTCCAACTTTTTTGAGTTAAAGTGCATTCACCTCAAAAAATCATAAAAAATCTCCAAAGCTTAAAGTTGGAAACCCAAACTACTGATTCAAGCCACTACCCCCACGAAGTCATGGAAACTGTGTTTCAGAGAGAGATAGAGGGAAAAGCATAAAGAAAAAGGCCAACTGACACATCCCACAACTCCAAGAAAATTTAGAGAGAGACTGCATGGGAGACTGATCTTGAGCAGCAATCGTAACATCAATTTTGTTTAATAATCATCCCAACTGAGTTAAAATTTGAGTATCTTATTCTCTGGTAATATATATATTTTGATTAATTAGTCCATTGGATATTGCAACGAAGGGGCTGGATTTTCCCAAATGCTTGAGAAATGCCCACATAATTAAAATAGTTCCTAGTATACTTTGTTGTGTGAAAAACCTTTTGTCCATGCATGGGACACATTGTTTTAAGAATCACTTAAATGGAAATTAAATTTTTTGACCAACTAAATTGTTTATTTAAATATTGCAAACAATTGGAAAGTTTGGAAAAAAGCTGTCATTCTTGATTTCAAATACCGCAATTGTTGACTACAGATTTATTGCACATTGACATTATTGCCTTTATTTTTAACCATTTGAAAAGCTTCGTAACTCATTTGCATGGACAAAAATAGGTTTTGAAATATATAAATTTTGGAATAGTACTATTGTATATTCAGCTTTTCTATTTCATAGTCAAACCAAGTTTTAGATAAATCCGTCCGTAATTGATTCTAGACAAACCTTAAATCATTGGGCAATTAATCCTTCCTCAACAAGCTATTAGAAAACTTAAGCACACAACATGCCCAGGGGCAAATGACGAGAACTAAAATTTTTTGCGCCAATAGGAGAACTTAGAGATGGCAAAAATATTCAATCCGTCCCGAACTCGATAAATAACCGATCCGAATAGAGCGAAAAATACCTGATCCGCGGGTCGGCGGCGGATCGGGACAGATATCCGTGATCCGCCACGGATCTCGGGGCGGATCGGATCGGGATGCCGATCCGATCCGTCCGTATTTAAAAAAAAAAAAAGATTAAATTATAACAAGATAAATTTTTTTTGGAGTATTCAATTTTTTAATTAAGTAATTGATGTCGTTTGTTTCTTTTGGACATTTAATTAAGCAGTTAATGTATTTTAGAATGTTGTTTAAACTCTATAGTATAGTAGTAAAACTTGTTTCAATATATTTTAAATTTTTTGAATGCCAAATAAATAAATAAATGGATCAGTATACGGATTAGGGCTCTGATCCGCTCCGATCCGTATCCGATCTGCCTCGAAAAATTGCGGATCGCGGGGCGGATTTGGATCTTCTACAATTATTACGGGGCGGATTTGGATCATGCCGATTCACCCTGATCTGCTCTATTGCCATCACTAGGAGAACTCCAGTAAAAGGGTACAAAGTCTAAGGGCAATTTTGTAACTTTGAGTTCTATCTTTTTATATGCCATTGAATTGCTTGATGGCCCACCTTGGTGTAAGGCGAAAGGCGTTGTTTTTTTTTTTTTTTTCTTTTTAATATTTTTTCGATAGGAAGTAAGGCATGGGTTTTGTTATGGACGTGGAGGACTCAAAGTTGCATTGCAATAATCCTCGGGGATAATTGCAGTTGGATTTCAAATCTCTATATATTAAAAGAGTGACTTTAGTATGGCACTATTTCTATGAATGCGTGCCACCACTTTTTTTTTTTTTTTTTTTGTATTTTTCTTGATTTCTTGAAATTGACAATATTTTTCCCCCTTTTTTTAGTTTGACAATATTTCTATGAATGCTCACCACATTTACTTCTTCTTCTTTTTTTTGGTCACATTTTCCTAATTTTTTGAAATTGACACCGTTTTTTCTCAATCGTAGATCTTTTTTCAGCACCATTTTCTTTTCAACATTTCGTTATTTCACTTGTATTTTTTTGTTCATATTTTTCGCCTTTCTTTCGATTCTAATCATATTTTTTGAAAAATCGCCCCAAAATTTATAGATATGTTGATTATTTTGAGTATCCATCCAAATTTTGTTTTATAAAAGTTGTTTCTGCAAATCTATCTGCTTAACTTTTCGCACCACTTATTAAAATAGATTTGAAGTTTGCTATTAGCTCTTATTATTTCTAGGGTTCGTGAATTGACCATTACAAGTAGTTGTTCAAGTCTTGTTTTTGTTAATTTTTTATGCTTATTTGAACATTTTTGCTTGTTTGAGTGTTGATTTTCAACTTTCATTTTGAGTTCTTAAATAGTTCTAATATTCAGTATTTTAATATATTAAAAGAGGGATCTTCACCACTGTTCTTTTTTTTTTTTAAAAGATTTTTTTTTTATTTCCTAAAATTGACAATATTTTTTTTCTATTTTTTTAGTGTAATATTGTTACTATAAACGTCAACCACTGTTCATTTTCTTATCTCTTTTTTTTTTTTTTTAGTTTTTCCTAATTTCCTGCAACAGAATTGGTAATATAAGTTTTGTTTTTTTTATTTTTTGGAATACAATAGTAATATTAAATTTAACACCGGTCAAGATACAAAATATCGTTTCTAAATATGTGTTCTTTTACACCAATTTATTTATGTTTTTATTTTTATTTTTACCTAGGTTCTTGATTATAGTAAAAATAATTTTTCTAATTTCTTGTTGGCTACGGCAAAAGAATATAGTGAATACCACTCAGGATGTTGAAATTTGCACTTCGAAACACGCTATTAAGAATGACAAATGCATGTGTTTCATTATTAATCATTGTGTTGAGAAATTATAAGCATAAATTATTTAAATTCTAGAATAAACATTCATTTACTTTTTGAATTATTTTTGTTGATTTAAGCTATTGAGAGTGTTTTTTTTTTTTTTTTTTTTACGTTTTTATGTAATTTAGTATCATGAAATTATGTTTAAATTATTACAATTATAAATGTATATAGTATTTGTTACCATCCGATTTTGGTAAAGCCTCCACGTCAGCAAAGTTCTAGTAAAAGTCTCATCTAGGCCTCGCTAAAGCCTTATAGGCCCAGCGAAGGCCTTCCAGATTCATAAAGGTTCCATTGGCCCGGACGAGAGGCCTCGAAGGCCCATCGAACATCTTAGCATTCACGAATCGAGTATTGCGAGAGGCCCATGAAGGGCTTCGACACTCATGGCCAATCCGAGAGCCTTGTCCGGCCAGATTTATTATGGTCCGCATGACTAAAAGGATATCTAAGGAAAGATTGTATTTGATTGTCAAAAGAAACTATATCCCAATCTAATAAAATCGCAACACAATCTTAGAGATTGAGAGAGATTGGGATGCAATCTCGGAAGATCACGGCGAGATTGGAACCTACCTTATCGATAAGGAAAGAGAATCTCAATAGAATTCTAATTGATTGCTTCCACGAATCAATTAGGATTCTCCCCTATAAATATCATATTCGGGTTTATTCAAGTGCACGCACCACGAGCACGCATTCTTTAGTCACACGCAATTTTCATGACGCACTTTTATGCTTAAGAATCCCACCCTAAACTCTGCTCAAATCTTTGCACCGCTTGTCTCTCCCACACCCTTCTTGTTCCCGCCTTGGTGTATCTCTCATATACCGGCAGTTGACTTGATCTTCGGAGTGCCAACGATCGCCGGACCCTTTTCTCCGGAGATCTTGGTGCTAACGGTCGTCCTAGTGTGCGGGTAACATCTGGTGGGCAGAAGAGTGGATGGAGATCTGTTGGCACGTGGATGGTGCAAGTTCAGACGTCAACATATTGGCGCCGTCTGTGGAAATCGAAAAACCTTACACGACCAACAATTTGTGGTAAAACGTGTCTTCTACCCAAAAGAGCATGGCAATAGAAAACTCCGTGGAAGAAGAAGTAAAGTCCCATCATAACGACTTCATTGCTGAAAAGCGGTCAAGACTTTCGAGAATGCAACCCAGCCGCTAGAGAAGAAGACAACGATGGAGACGCCCAAGTTGGACAACTACCGGATGAAGGTGGCGCTTGAACTGTTGGAGAATCAATCTCTTCAACATGGACCCGAGCATGGCCGTGCCGGGCGAAGTCCTTCGAGGTCCGGCTCTATCGAAAGTCGTCGGTCTCAAGATGATTCGCCAATCCTTAATGGGAAAATCCGGGACCAAGAGAAACCTCGCGCCCGGGAGTGGGGAAGCTGGTCGCCCGCCAACAGTATTCGACGAGTTGAGATGCGGGTCGTGCGTGGCTCGACCTCAATCGTTGAGTAGCCGGCGAGAGCGAGCCCAGCGTGATGACCACCGAGAGAAGAGAAGGACTCTAGGATTGCGGATGAAAGACCGTAACGGTTGTGCGACCTTGATGACGACGATGATCTCCCATTCTCCAAATAGTTGAAGGCTAGAGAACTCTCCGCAGGTTCAAAATGCCTCATATGAAGAAATATATTTGGAGATGTGATTTCACGGATTCCATTGGAGGTTCGCTTTCTAAAGGCCTTCGTCCTTATTTAATGCTTCCTCTTAAAGTCCTACGACTGATATAAATAATAGGCTTGAACTTGGAGGACTACTGTTACCACCCGATTTTGGTAAAGCCTCCACGTCAGCAAAGTTCTAGTAAAAGTCTCATCTAGGCCTCGCTAAAGTCTTATAGGCCCAGCGAAGGCCTTCCAGATTCATAAAGGTTCCATTGGCCCGACGAAGGCCTCGAAGGCCCATCGAACATCTTAGCATTCCGAATCGTAGTATTGCGAGGTCCATGAAGGGCTTCGACACTCATGGCCAATCGAGAGAGCCTCGCCCGGCCCGTATTTATTATGGTCCGCACGACTAAAAGGATATCTCGGGAAAGATTATATTTGATTGTCAAAAGAAAACTATATCCCAATCTAATAAAATCAGCAACAACACAATCTTAGAGATTGAGAGAGATTGGGATGCAATCTCGGAAGATCATGGTGAGATTGGAACCTACCTTATCGATAAGGAAAGAGAATCCCAATAGAATTCTAATTGATTGCTTCACGAATCAATTAGGATTCTCCCTATAAATATCATATTCGGGTTTATTCCAAAGTACGCACTTACGAGTACGCATTCTTTAGTCACGCAATTTTCATGACGCACTTTTTATGCTTAAGAATCTCACCTAAACTCGCTCAAATCTACGCTCGCTTGTCTCTCCCACACCCCTTCTTGTTCCCGCCCTGTGTATCTCCCATATACCGCGGTTGACTTGATCGTCGGAGTGCCAACGATCGCGGACCCTTTTCTTCGGAGATCTTGGTGTCTAACGGTCATCCTAGTGTGCGGTAACATACGAGGTGATGAGAAGAGTGATTGGAGATCTGTTGGCACGCGGGTAGTGCGAGTTCGGGACGTCAGCAAGATTGATGCTCTATACTTTACTATTGCGAAAACAAGTAAAATCTCATTAATGCACTTATTTTTTTATCAACTCTTTTTGAGATTTTTGAATAATTTTGTTGATTTTCAATTTTTAAATTGAGGAAATAAATATAAAACAATAAATCAACAATTTTCTTCGAATTTATTGCTTATTAATTACTTCAAAAATCTACCTAATGAGAAATGACTAATTAACAACTTATGCTAATCTATAATAAGTATTTTTACTACTTATTACTGCAAGTTCACGAGTAATCTTTTACATATCTCATGACACTCGTGTGATCTAAAACTTTTTTGAATGTTTGATTAGAATAAATAAAATTAAATAAGTGAACTCATGAGGAAAAATATGGAACTTTAAATTTGAAAGCAGCAGAATAATTTTTTCACATAATAACTTAAGTATCCAATTCTAGGAATTACAATAATCAATTTTGTCAGAAATCACATACCATTCATCACATCTAAAAGTAAAGAACGTTCATGTTAAAAATTAATCGAAACTATACCGCTCACTCTTAAAAAATACGTATTTTCTCCAACAAATTTTAATACATATTTTACTCAGCCTTTCATAACTAAAAAAATAATTAAGAAACTTACAAATAATGATCACGCTATTAAATATTTAATTAAAATAAAACACGTGCTTTCTGCACGTGTACTCCACTAGTATTTTAAAAAAGTATAAGTGGGGTTTCAAATCTTTTATTTTTGATATTGTAATCTCAAACATTTGCAAAATATGCAACGCAAGAACATTTGGACTATAATCGTCCAAAAGTATGTCTTCCAAATTTATTTTTCTTGTGTACAAATAATGTTTTCAAATGAAAAATTGAAAAATGAATTTAAAATTTAAAATTGTATTTTTTAAAAAAATTATAAAAAAAGATAAATAGTAACATAGTAATGAAAATAAGGAAGAAAAATATGGTAAAACATATGTGACATGTGTAAAAATTTGAAATATTTATTTTATATGAAAATATTTTAATTTAAAACAATTATAAAAAAGAGATAAATTGTAAAATATTAATGAAAAAGAAGAGACATATTTCATATGAAAAATTGAAAATTTAATTTTATACAAAAATAATAAATATTTTAAAAAATTAAGAAATAAGATAAATTATAAAATATAAATGAAAATGAGGAAGTAGCATATTGCAACATATATATTACCACACATATTTTACAGTGTAAAAATGTTGTTTTCAAAAAAAAAAATGAATTTTTTGTAAGATTATAAAAGAAGATATATTATAAAATATTGATTGGTGACACATATTAATGGCACGTGTATTACTTTACCAGTGTAAAAATGTTGGTTTCAAATGAAAAATTGAAAAATTGATATTAAATAAAAATAATGTATATTTAAAAAAATTATAAAATGAAATAAATTTTAAAATATTAATAAAAATGAGGAAGAAACATATATGATAACACAGATACTACCGTCTAGAAATGTTGATTTCAATGGAAATTTTGAAATACTAATTTTAAATAAACATAATGTATGTTTTAAATTATTTTAAAATGTTAGTGAAATTAAGGTAGTAACATATGGTAACACTGTAAAAATGTTATTTTCAAATGAAAATTTGAAATATTAATTTAATATATGTTTAAAATATTATAAATTGAGATAAATTGAAAAATATTAATGAAAATTAGAAAGAGACATGGCAACACATATATTGCCCGCGTAAAATGTTGTTTTCAAATGAAAAAAAAAATTGATTTTAAATAAAAATAACGCGTTTTTAAAAAAATTATAAAATAAGATAAATTGTAAAATATTGATTTTAATGAAAATGAGTAAGTAATATATGGTTACATATATGATAATACATATGTTACTCATGTACACTATTTATTTTTAAATGAAAATTAAAAAATATTGATCTTAAATAAAAATAATATACTTTTTTTTAAAAATAATTATAGAAGGAGACTAAAGTATAGATTTTAATGATGTGGAATAATATGGTAATACATATGTTACTGTCTAAAAATGATGTTAGCGAATGAAATATTGAAATATTGATTTTAAATGAAAGTAATGTATTCTTAAAAAATTATAAGAGGAGATAAATTGTAAAATATTGATTTTAATAAAAATAAAGAAGTAACATGTATTTTTAGAAAAATTGTTAGAGTAGATAGATTCTAAAATATTGGTTTTAAAGAAAATGAGCAACCATATGGTAACACATCCTTTATAAAAATGTTTTAAAATGAAATTTTAAATATAGATTTTAAATGAAAATAATTTATTTTTTAAATAATTGTAAAATATTAATGAAAATGATGAAGTAATAAATGGTAGCATATACAAATATGTTGTTTTCAAATGAAAATATGTATTTTAAAAAAAAAAATTATCAAAAGAGATACATAGTAAAATATTCATTTTAATGAAAATGAATACTTAACATAAGTTATCTGTGCAAAAATGTTATTTACAAATGAAAAATTGAATATTGATTTCAAATGAAAGTAGTGATTTTTCATGAAAATTAAGAAGTAATATATGATAGCACATATGTTACTCGTGTAAAAGTGATGTTTTAAAAGAAATTGAAATATGGAGTTTAAATGATAATAATGCATTTTTTAAATAATTATAAAATGAGATAAATTCAAAATTTTTTATTTTAATGAAACCATATGTTACTCGTGCAAAATGTTGTTTTTAAATTAAAAATTAATTATTGATTTTAAATGAAAATATAAAATGAGATAAATTGTAAAATATTGATTATAATGAATATGAGGTTACCCTTGAAAAATATTATTTTTAAATGAAAATTTGAAATATTGATTTTAAGTGAAAAAAATGTATTTCTAAAATAAATATAAAATGAGATAAATTGTAAAATATTAATGAAAATGAGGAAGTAACATATGGTATTATATATTACCACACATATGTTACTAGTCTAAAAATAATATTTCAAACAAAAAATTGAAATATTAATTTAAAACGAAAAATACTGTATTTTTTAAAAAAATCATAAGAAAAGATAAATTCTAAAATATTGATTTTAATAAAAATGAGTAAGTAACATATGGTTAAAATTATTATTTTCAAATGAAAAATTGAGTTTAAATGAATCAATGTATAAAATGAGATAAATTGTAAAATATTAATGAAAATGAGGAAATAACATATGGTAACGTGTTTTATACTTTTATCCATGTAAAAAAAATTCAAACAAAAATTTTCAAATTTGTTTTTAAATGAAAAATATATATATTTTTAAAAAAATTAAAAAATATATAATATATAATTTTAATTTTAATAATAACGAGAAAGTAACCATATGTTGCCCGTGCAAAAAGGTTGTTTTCAAATGAAAAGTTTAAGTATTGATTTTAAATGAAAGTAATGTACTTTTAAAAAAAAAATTATAAGCAGAGAGATAAATTAGAATATATTAATTTTAATAAAAATGAGAAATTAACATATTACCATAGCATATATGTTAAATGTGTAAAAATATTATTTTTAAATGAAACTTGAAATATCGATTTTCAATTTAAATAATGTATTTTAAAAAAAAATTATAAAATGAGATAAATTATAAAAATATTAATTTTAATAAAAATGAGGAAGTACATGTTACAATGAATATATATTACCAGTGTAAAGTTGTTTTCAAGTAAAAAAAAAAAAAAAAAAGAAATATTGATTTTAAAGGAAAATATAAATCTTCTAAAAAATTATCAAACGAGATAAATTGTAAAATATTAATGAAATGAGAAAATAACATATGGTATCACATTACCAAACATATTTTACCCGTGTAAAAATATTGGTTTCAAATGAAAATTTTAAATATTAATTTTAAATAAAAATAATGTAGTTATTAAAAATTATAAAATGTGATAAATTATAAAAGACTAAAGAAAATGAAGAACGTTTATATGGTAACATATATACTACTCGTGTAAAAATAATAATTTTGATTGAAAATTTGAAAAATGAATTTCAAATTAAAATAATATAATTTTAAAAAATTATAAAGTGAGATAAATTGTAAAATATTAATGATCATGAAGAAGAAAATATGGTAACACGTATGTTACTAGTGTAAAAGTGTTATTTTTAAAAAAAAATTTAAAAATTAATTTTAAACAAAAACAACACATTTTTTAAAAAATTATAAAATATGATATTAATGAAAAAGCGGAAGTAACAAATTATTCATGTAAAAACGTTGTTTGTAAATGAAAAATTAAAAAATTGAGTTTAAATGAAAGTAAACTTTAATGAAATCATAGAAGGAAATAAATTGTAAAATATTGATTTTAAAGAAAAATATTAATTTTTAATGAATAAGATAAATTGTAAAATATTGATTTTAATGAAAACGAGAAAATATCATATAGTAACACATTTGGTAATACACACGTTAACCGTGTAAAAATGTTGTTTAAAACGAAAATTAAAAAATTATTGAACTTAAATGAAAGTATGATATTTTTAAAAATATATATAAGGAGCCAAATGGCAAAGTATTGATTTTAGTGAAAATGTTGTTTTCAAATGAAAATTAGATTTTAAAAAAATTATAGAAAGAGATAATTCGTAAAGTATTGATTTTAATGAAAACGAGGAATATAAATGGCGACATCTAAGTTACCCGTGTAAAAATGTTGTTTTCAAATGAAATATTAAAATATTGATTTTAAATTAAAGTAATGTATTTTTTAAAAAGTTATAAGAGGAGATAAATTGTAAAATATTGATTTTAATGAAAATAAATAAGTAACATGTATTTTTAGAGAAATTACTAGATGACATAAATTTTAAAATATTGATTTTAATAACAATGAAGAAGCAATATATAGTAACACATATGTTATCCTTTTAAAAATATTTTAAAATGAAAATTTTAAACATAGATTTTAAATAAAAATAATGTATTTTAAAAAAATTGTAAAATGAGATGAAATTTAAAATATTAATAAAAATGAGGATGTTACATATGGTAACATATATTAACATACATATTTTACACGTGTAAATATGTTGTTTTCAATTGAAATTTTAAAAATATTAATCTTAAATGAAAATAATATATTTTAAAAAAATTATAGAAGGAAATAAATTTTAAAGTATTGATTTTAATGAAGATGAGGAAGGTGACGATACATATGTTACCAATGTAAAAATATTGTTTGAAATGAAATATTGAAATATTAATTTTAAATGAATGTACTATAATTTTAAAAAAATTATCAAAAGGAGATAACGTATTTCTAGAAAAATTATAAGAGGAGATGAATTCTAAAATATTAAATTTAATAAAAATGAAGAAGCAACATATTATAACATATATTACCATTGTAAAAATATTTTAAAATAAAAATTTTAAATATAGATTTTAAATGAAAATAATATATTTTTTAAAAAAAATGATAAAATGAGATAAATTATAAAATATTAATAAAAAGGAGGAAGTCATGTATAGTAACATATTAACTACACATATTTTACATGTGTGTAATATGTTGTTTTCAAACGAAAATTTGAAATCAAATTTTAAATGAAAATAATGTATTTAAAAAAAAATTATAAATGGATATATATTAAAATATTGATTTTAATGAAAATGAAGAAGTAACATAGATTACCAATTAAATTAAATATTGACATATTGATTTTAAATGAAAGTAATGTATTTTTCAAAATAAAAAGATGAGATAACTTCTAAAAGATTGATTTTCATGAAAATGAGAAAGTAATAGTAAGCACATATGTTAAATGAAAATTTAAAATCTTAAGTTTAAATAAAAATAATGTATTTAAAAAAGTTATAAAAAGAGATAAATCCTAAAATATTTATTTTAATGAAAATAAAGAAGTAAAACTTATGGAACCTCATGTAAAAATATTGTTTGTAAATGAAAAATTAATCATTGATTTGAAATGAAAATAAAATATTTTATAAAAAAAAAATATAAAAGGAGATGAATTGTAAAATATTGATTTTAATAAAAATGAGTAAGTAAAATAAGATAACACATATGTTACCCTTGTAAAAATGTTGTTTTTAAATAAAAAGTTGAAATATTGATTTTAAGTTAAAATAATATATTTTTTTAAAATATAAAATAAAATTAATTGTAAAATATTAATGAAAATGAGGAAGTAACTTATGAAAATGTTAATTTTAAAAGTTGAAATATTGATTTGAAATGAAAGTAATGTATTTTTTTTTTTAAAAAAAATTATAAGAGGATATAAATTTTTAAATATTGATTTTAATGAAATAAAGAAGTAAATCCTAGTAAAATTTTTGTTTTTAAATGAAAAATTGAAATATTGAGTTTAGATGAAATTAGTGTATTTTTAATGAAATTATAAAATAAGATAAATTGTAAAATATCAATGAAAATGAGAAAGTAACATATTTTATCCGTGTGAAAATGTAGTTTTCAAGTAAAAATTTGAAAATTTGATTTAAATGAAAATAATGTATTTTTAAAAAAATTAGAAAAGAAGATATATTATAAAATATATCATTAATAATGTTATGTAACATATGTATTTTGTTACCCATGTAAAAATGTTGTTTTTAAAAGAAGATTTTAAATGAAAGTAATGAAAATTTTAAAACAAATAAAAAGTATAAATAAATTTTAAAATATTGATTTTAATGAAAATGAGGAAGTACTACATAAATGAAAATTTGAAATATTAATTTTAAATTAAAATAGTGTATTTAAAAAAATAGATAAATTGTAAAATATTAATAAAATTGTAAAAAAATAGATAAATTGTAAAATATTTATAAAAATTATAAATTGTAAAAGTGTTATTTTCAAATGAAAATATGAAATATTGACTTGTAGATGAAAATAATATATTTTTAAAAAATTATAAAATGAGATAAATAGTATTATATTAATGAAAATGAGGAAGAGATATATTACGTATATTACTCGTGTAAAATATTGTTTTCAAATAAAAAATTGAGTTTGAATGAGAATAATGTATTTAAAAAAAATGAAAAAATAAAATAAATTGTAATACATATGTTACCCGTGTAAAAATATTGTTTTCAAATGGAAATTAAAAAATATTGATCTTAAATGAAAGTAATATATTTTTAAAGAAATTATAGAAGGAGATAAATTGTAAAGTGTTGATTTAATGAAAATGATGAAGGTATATGACCGGGTCGGGTCATATGTTGTTTTCAAATGAAATTTTGAAATATTGATTTTAAATGAAAGTAATGCATTTTTAAAACAAAATTATCAGAAAAGATAAATTATAAAATATTGAATTCTAAAATATTGACTTAATGAAAATAAAGAAGCAACATATTGTAAAAATGTTTTAAAATGAAAATTTTAAATATAGATTTTAAATGAAAATAATATATTTAAAAAAAACTTTAAAATGAGATAAATTGTAAAATATTAACGAAAATGGGAAAATAAAATATGTTGTTTTCAAAGGAAAATTTGAAAATTTGATTTTAAACGAAGATAATGTAATTTTTTTAAAAAAATTATAAAAGGAGATATATCGATAACATATATAAAATTTTATTTTCGAATGATAAATTAAAATATTGATATTAAATGAAAGTAATGTATTTTTAAAAATTAAAAGATGAGACAAATTCTTAAATATTGATTTTCATAAAAATGAGGAAGTAATACATATGTTACTTGTGTAAAAATGTTGTTTGTAAATGAAAAATTAAATATTAAATATAAATGAAAAAATGTATTTTTTAAAAAAATATAAAAGGAGATAGACTGTAAAATATTGATTTTAATGAAAATAAGGAAATAATATATTACACAATGTTATCTGTGTAAAAATATTGTTTTCAAATGAAAAATTAATTTTAAATGAAAGTAGTGTTTTTAAAAAATTAAAAAATGAGATAAATTGTAAAATATTAATTTTAATAAAAATGATGAAATAACATATGGTAGCACATATGATTCCCGGGTAAAAATATAGTTTATAAATGAAAATAATGTGTTTTTTAAAATTTTATAAAAGGAGGATTTTTTTTAGAACACTAGCATATAGACAAACACTAGAACAAATATGCCTTCAAAAATTTACACAAACACACGAAGACTAAAAATGTAAAGAAAGATTAAATGAATGTGCACCTGATAAACCAATCTTTAATCACCTGCGCATCCATCTTTTCCACTCTTCAATTTGATGTGTATTTAAATACATATTTGTCTTCTGGAAAATGGTCTTTTTCATTATATGTATCTTGACAATAATTTGCCACAGAGAATCGATGATGTCCCCCAGGAAAAACTTAAGCAATCGAACGTTGAACGGCCTTGTCTCGGCTATACACGGGTTGATTCATCTACAACTAAAGCACTACTAGGAAGTGTTGATTGCCTATGTTGATTAACCCCAATAAACGAAGCAAATGGAACCAACTAACTACCTCTCATCTATGTTGTATCAAACACAATGGCATCACCAAATTGAGTGCAGAAAAATCTAGATCGTGCATCAGTCCCAGAAAATATTCATGCCTTTATCCCATCATGAATTTCCACTGCATAAAAGAAACATTTATCCTCAACTTTGCCGAGACTGAAAATACCCAAGAAGCACATCATACCAATCACTTCCAGTGTTACTTTCTCACACTCTTTTGACAAGGCTGAGACAACCCCATTTGTCTCAACTAAATCCAAATTTTCCAACACACTACTTCATTCCTCTTTAAATTGATTTGATGCAAAGGTCACACTTCTACTGGGATCAGCCGGAGAGTCAAATTCATGAGTATGTTCCTTTTGAAGACGACCAACTCTACCCACCTTCCCGATTCTTGTCTTTGTATTCTCAAGTATGCTCCACAACCTACTCTTGAAGGGTGCTGACGCCCTTCCGTTGAACATACAAATCTTCGAGAAGTAATTGAACCATCATGTTTAGAGCGGAATAACTGACATATCTTGACTTTGAACGAACCCTTTATTAGCCGCATAGATGTAGTAAAATTTGTACGCTTCATTGGTATAATTGAATTCAAGACCTTTATATGGTTCACCTGCAAGTGCTCCAACTCCATCCAACTCTTCCATTTTAAGACTTTTGACATCGACGACACCCGTCAAACCATCATTCTCATTTGATCTGATTCCAGTCCTACCAGCCCCACCAGCTGATGATCTTGCAGTTGGAATACTTTTCCTTTGTATCCTATGAGGTACAATTCTCTCCAATGTCTTTTAGTTCATGATTGTGTTCCTTTCTTATATTGTCTCGAATCCATTTCCCAGAATCAGCTCTTTGCACTCTTATGAAAGCTTGACAAACACGTGAAGACTAAAAAAGTAAAGAAAGATTAAAGGAATGTGCACCTGATAAACCAATCCTTAATTTCTTGCGGATCCATCCTTTCTACTCCTCAATTTGATGCCTATTTAAAATCCACATGAAAAAAATAAAATGTAACAAATAAAATAAGCTCAAAAATGTTATAATTAAGAAAAATTACTGACCTGACCACGTGTTGATGGTCATAAATCACCATTTCCACTGATAATTTCTATTACTTTAACCCTTGAGAAAATTTTACATTAGAAAATTAGGATAAAAAATTACAATGGAATTTATTTATTTTTTTCCTCGCAACAATAATCACAAAAAATAACAATGGAAGTTCAATTTTCAAACAGAGTAATAATATCAAAATAGAATTCAAATAAAAATTATTCTAATGTAAACAAATTATGGAAAAACAAAATAAACAATCAAAAAATCAAACCAAATAAAATCTACAATAAACAACATTCAAAATGTTCAACGAAATTGAACCAATACAAAACAACTAAACAACATGAAGAAAATCAAAATGACCAAGAAACTAAAGTATAAAAGGAAATTTGTATATATCATCATAAAGGCTAGCCAAATACATTAGAAAACAAAATCCACTACGAATTAATCATCAAATTGAAGAATCACTAAGTTTGCAACCAAGTTAAATCCATGAGCAACAAAACACAACTCAAAAAAACGTATATAAACTCAAAATGGACAACAATCCAAAGTAGAAACGATTATTTGTATATTGATTCAACAAAATCCAAGTAGCCAACCAAATACATTGGAAAACAATATCCACAATGAATCAATCATTAAAATGAACAACCAAAATAAATTAACGGGCAACACTACTCAACACACCTCAACTCAACAATACAAAGAAACTCAAAATGACCGAATATCCGAATAATAAAAGTTATTGGTATATTGATTCAAAACATTAGGAAAACAAAAACCACAATAAACCACAATCATAAAAATAAACCATCACTTAGTAAATCAAACCAACTTAAATTTATGGACAACACAACTAACTCAACAACATAAAAAATTTCAAATGGATAGCAATAATAAAGTATAAAATATCATTTGTATATTGATTCAAAGCAAACCAACCATACACATTGGAAAACAAAACCACAATGAATCAATAACCAAAATGAACAATCACTAAGTAAATGCATCAAAATTAAATCCACTAGCACTACAACAAAAATCAACAATATAGAGAAACTCAAAATGGGCAACAATCCAAAGTATATACGATGTTATTTGTATATTAATTCAAAGCATTCGAAAACAAAAGTCACAATGATGAACAATCACAAAGTAAATGCAACCAAATTAAACGGATAACAAAAGACACAAGAAAATTATTAATTCCTCGTTACAAGCAACAACTATTAAAAAAAAATCTAAGGAATTAATTGACAAATCAAAACAGAACCACATACAACATAAAATCAAAATCAGATATTTAACGCACAATTCAAATAGAACCATGTATAAAAATCAAAACATTCTAATGCGTCTAACAATCAAAGCAAGAACCCCATAAGAATTTGATTAAAAAAAAGAAAGAAACTACTCAAAACTGGAAAAGATAAGCATGTTAGTCACTCAATAATGTTCAACAGCAATAAAATCCAGAATCCCGGAAAAGATAAATGGATATACAATCATTCATGTAT
The DNA here is from genome assembly GCA_023638005.1 of Forsythia suspensa. NCBI lineage: Eukaryota > Viridiplantae > Streptophyta > Magnoliopsida > Lamiales > Oleaceae > Forsythia > Forsythia suspensa. The sequence continues at coordinate 9,679,200 of CM042674.1, read as the reverse complement.
GCAGTCAATATATTATCAAATATATTATCAAAAACAAGGGAAAAATTGAAAAACCAAAAGGAGAAATGAGAAAAAAATAATGACTACGCCTGCAAGATTCCACAATAATTTTAACAATCTTCGTGTATTGAGGAAATATAATCTCAAAAAAATAAAAAAGGCATACACAAAATTCCAAGAAAATTGATCCGAACGAATAACAAAAAGAAAATCAAGAACCTACACAATTCAAAGAAAATTGATACGGTTCTAGCAACCCTGAAGGAATACGTACTGAAAAGAAAAGCAAGAACCCACACAATTCCAAAAAAATGATCTCACAGCCGAAGTAAACGAAATTTTGGAAAAAATTACCGTCATCGTACAATAATTTTAAAAATTGGCAAAAGAAATTGAAAGAAAACCTGAAATGGCACAAGTATAATACTAACATATAGAAACAACCGACCTCTTTGCTGAATTACTCACAAGATTATAACTAAATGCCGTGGTGCGATCGAACTCTGCGGTGGAGAAAGGTCGGTGGAGATCATTTTATTTCCGACGATTGTGAGTATAACTCGTCCACTGCGGCCCAGACTGAACTTTCTGCGGCGGAGGAGAAGGGGCGACCATCACTAATGGCGATCTCTAAGGATATTTATTGGGGTGGGGTGGGGTGGGGTGGGGTGGGGTGCGGAGGTTACCGTTGCTACTTTGCCGCCTTCGGTTTCTTGGTTGATTTGGGCTTTCTCAAATAACGGATATTTTTAATTCATATATATGTATATATGTATGTATATCTATCAATTTCAAATATTTTAATATTGGGCACTTTGATTTCTTATTACTATTCTGACAAGAAAAAAAAAAAAACTATTGGAGTATTCGTTCCCATACTTTGAGAAAAATTTCATATAGACCATCAATTTGTTTCTACTAAAGTTGTCTTAAAATCTATTTGGTGGAGTTTAAAAAAAGAAATTTTGTAAAAAATTATAAAAAGTGTAGTTGAAAAGTTGTGGGTCCCATGAAATATGTTGTTGAAAATGAGTGTGGAAAAAAGAGAATTTATTTTAAACTCTACCAAACATAAGCTTAGTTTGATCACTTTGTCAAACTCCATTTGAATGAGCAACAATAAATTATATGTGCCCACATATAATCAAAGGAAGAATGTTCTAATGCCCCCCATGTGGGCACTTCATGTTGCCCACATGGGGGGCATTAGATCGCCCCTCATAATCAAAGTGGTGACATGACGTGCCAACACATGATGTCATAATCAAAGTGGTGACATGTAAGAATTTCTGTTGAATACATCAATTTTTTCACTAGTAAACTTAACGACATGATAAAATTGAAACAAAATATAGTTCAGTGACCAACCGTGATACTATACTTCAATTTCATCAAATATTGTTATATTTTATTTAAATTTCAATAAGATCAGTATACTTTAACTCGTGTCAATTAGGTCATTACTCATCATATTTTAACACCACACGTAGAAAGACCGTTAGTAGTTAATAAAGTCCACATAAGTATTCGTCAAAAGAAGATAAAGCGACCCAAAATTAAAATACAATGACATTTATGCAATTAATTAATTGGGAGATTAGATTATTATCTAATCTCCAAAATAATTAATTTTGAGTTTTTTTAATGGGCCAAAATTACTTAATAGGATAAATTAGAGTTGAAAAATTAATGATTTTTTGCTAGCACAAAAATAATTCTCAAACCCTAATCTTACATAGTTGAATTTGGCCACCTTATTTGTTCCTAGTGTAGATTTTTGTCTTTCAACTATCCTGTGTGGATTACTGTTAGAGGCAGAATATTTGGGATGTTGTGGTAGTCGAGATCTGGAACAAAAGCATTGTTAATGTGCAAGAGAAATCAATTTGTAACGATTTCATATCACAAATTATATTATAATATTAAAGTTGATCATGCGTAGAAATTAAATTTTAAATTTCTAATGTAAATGTAAATTTAATACCTAACAATGTTATCAGAGTCTATTTGATTGTTTAACATGATTTGTTATTATTTAATTACAAGGATTAGTTTTTGATGTCCCTGAATAATTGTGATTTAATTATTTGAAGCTTGATTGAGATCTAAAATTGTTTTGGATTATGTGAACTTTGAAAACTGAGTTTCATTTTTTTTTTTTTTGGGATTAGATCTAAAAATTAAAATCTTTTTTAACAGCACATGCGTGTTTTCTCACATCGGCAGTACGGCTTCGGCAAGCAGTGATGGCTCTAATAGTTTTTAGTTTGAGCAAGACTTTGACTAAAATTAAAAGAGATAAATGCATCAAAGATCTCCAACGTTTCAAAATCGTTGGAGACATGCCTTTAACTTAAAAAAATAGCACCACACATCATAACATATGAAAAATTTAGCGTCGTAGGTCCTTTATGACCAAATTGTCATTCCTTTAAATAAACAAAAAATAATAATAATAAACAAGAAAAAAGAAAAACATACTTGAAAACTAACCATTTGTACCCAAAAAAATAAAAAGTAAAAAATGTAACCAAAAAAATAAAAAGTAACAAATAGATCATCTTTTTCAAAAAGTCCTAAAATTTTATTTGTACCAAATTCGCCGGAAAACACCACAAACTCACCAAAAAAACCACCAATTTTCTCGGATTCCAACCCCTTTTTCAAAAATATTGTTTTTAAATGAAAAATAAAAATATTGAAATTAAATGATAATATTGTATTTCTTTTTTAAAAGGGTAATTTGCACTTTTGGTCCCTAACCTTTCAAATTTGTAACAAATCTATCCCCAAACTATTTTTTTAGCACCATGCATCCCCAACATTTGATTTAATTGCAAATTAGGTTCTCAATCACAATTTTCATTAAAATATGCCGTTAAGTCACTAACGTGGACCTTGCGTGTTTATGTTTTTCCTCTACTAGCGCCTTAACCCATTTGCCAAACTCGGGCATAGGGCCCAACAACATATTGTTCTGCAATGTAATGTTAACAAGTTCTGGTGGGCTAATCAATGAAGTCAGAACCAGATCGGTGAACTGATTATCCATTAACTGCAAATCAAACATATTTATACACTTCAATAGTTCCAGATAACCCCAGTTTCTGATTGTTGAGCCACATATTTTGTATCTCCGACCTACCAAAAGATGCCGGCTAATTTGTAAGACTATCTCGAGCTTTGAAAAATTGGAAACGCGAAGAAGAAAAAAAATCCAGGATCACACCAATAAGGCTAGCATTAATAGCATAAAACATGAAAATATTTGCACTGTCAGTCAAATAAAGTGGGATTTCCCATTGGCTGAGATTATAATTGTCATCTATGGTGAAAGATCGAAGATTTGTGAGGCCCATAAGGAAGTTTGGCGGAATAGATTCAAAATTGTTGCTATCTAGATATATTTCTTCAAGGGAAAACATGTTGGAAAATGAAGGTAATGTCCCAGAAAGCGAGTTTCTTTGGAGGGAGATGGATTCGAGCTGGGAAAGCTGGTTGAGTTAAGAATGGATGGTGCCTGAGAGGGACTTGGAAATAATAGAAGTGACAAAAGATTTTCTGTTATCACAATTGACATTGGTCCAGGTGCAGAAATGGGTAGTGGATCACCAGCCGAAAGGGGTGGGGAAATATGAAAAGAGTAGTTTTGACATGACATCTGTGGGTGAATACAAGGTGGATGAAGAAGAAAGTGGAGGTGGTGGCAGCGACGGCCATTTTGTGCTGGGTTCTTGGAAAGTGGAGGGAGAATATATTGAAACAGTAGCAACAGTAGAGGAAAAACATAAACGCGTGAGGTCCACGCTAGTGACTTAACGGCATATTTTAACAGTTTCTGTAATTGGGGACCTGATTTACAATTAATTCAAAGGTTGGAAATGCCTGGTGCTAAAAAATTGGTTGGGGATAAATTTATTACAGATTTGAAATGTTGGGGATCAAAAGTACAAATTACCCTTTTAAAAATTATAGAATAACATAAATGGTAACATATTAATGAAAATGAAGAAATAACATAAAGAGTTACACATAATATTGTTTATAAATAAAAAATGGAAAATTTGATTTTAAATGAATGTATTTATTAGAACATTATAAAATGATTATTGATTTTAATGAAAACGAACATGTCTTACCCTTGTAAAAATGAAACTTTTAAATGAAAAATTGAAGTTTTGATTTTATATGAAAATAATGTATTTTTAAAAAAAATTATAAAAGAATATAAATTCTAAAATATTGATTTTAATGAAAATGAGAAAGTAATATATGGTAACATACGTTTATCTTTGTAAAAATGTTATTTTCAAATGAAAAATAGAAATATTAATTTTAAATGATATTAATTTATTTATTAAAACATTATAAAAGAAAATAATTCTAAAATATTGATTTTAATGAAAAGAAAATAACATATAAATTATAAAATGAAAAAGAAGAAGTAACATATGGTGACAAATATGATAACACACATTTTTACATAAATGATATTAAATGAAATTATAATTTTTTTTAAAAAAAATTATATAGGGAGATATAAAAAAAATTGATTTAAAAAAAATGAAGAAATAACATATATTAATGTTACCCATGTAAAAATAATTTTCAAATGAAAAAAAATTCAAATATTAACTTTAAGTGAAAGAAAACAAGTATCCACCTTCTTCCTTTGACTAAGGGGGGTGTCCTCAACTCAGATTTTAATAAATTTCTTAATATTTATAAATTCTTATAAATTTCATAGAATTTAATAGAATTTGACAGATTTGATAAGATTTTAATAGATTTCTATATTATAGATTTTAATAGATTCTCATGGATTTCATTGAATTTGTGGTCTTTTTATTAAAAATTATATTTTCATCTCCTCAATTGTGTCAACTGTAAATTTTGAAAAAACTTTAAAATTTCATCAAAACATTTCAAGTCTATTTTTTTTCAAACCAAATTATGTCTTAACGAGAGACTTGCTCTAAAATTAATGTTGACGAGTAAATTCACCATAAAAGCACAAAATTTTCTTTTTAAAAAAAAAACTACTACTAGAAAAAAAAATGACAATTAATTCATGATATATTGATACATATAATTTACATTTTAAATATTAAAAATGAGTATCGAGACATTTTAACTTTTAAAGATTTCTAAATTATAAAGGTTAATGGAGTTCGTATTTGTGATTTTTTTTAACTATAACCACTCATTGCGCATAAACGGATTATTATTATTTTTTAAAAAAGCTAAGAAAATAGTATAATGTCTCACTAGATCACTAAAAAAATAGCATTGTGATTAAAAAATAAAATCCATAACAAAGATCGTACATTAAAAGAAACTTCTAATTTTGTCATTTTAAACAAAAATTCATGAAGTTGGAAATATGAAATGATTTTGAGAAAAGCGAAATAAAGGCGTGAAGAATTACAAATTGGTACAAAAGAGTTTCAATAAAATTTTATGTGAAATGTGAGAGGTTTGTGAGATAAAGAAAAAAAGTCAATTGACAAAAAAGAGTTTTAACAAAATCGTATGTGAAAAGTGAGAGGTTAGAGAGAGAGAGAGAGAGAAATCAATTGAAATTTTGAGGTTTGGAACAAGAATTGTTAAAAATTTTAGTAGTTATAATTATAGTTCCAAATCTATTGAAATATGTCAAAATCCATCAATTAATGAAATCTTTAGAAATTCAATAGTTATTGGGGACACTTAGATTTCTAAAGAATCTATTTAAATCTAAGTTGGGGACACCCAAATTTCAATGAAATCTATTAAAATTCTAAGTTGGGGACACTTAAATTTATGTGAATTTTTCAAATCCATTCAAATCTGAGTTGAGGACACCCTCCTAAGTCATTTCACACTAAGCAACTTATAAGAGGAGATAATTTCTCAAATATTGATTTTAATAAAATAAAGAAGCAAATATGTTACTTGTGTAAAATAATGTATTTTTAAAAAATATATAAAATGAGATAAACTGTATAATATTAGTGAAAATGAGGAAGTAACATATGGGTAACACGTCTGTTATCTGTGTAAAATGTTGTTTTTTAAATGAAAATTTTTAAAATAATTTTAAATGAAAATAATGTATTTTTAAAAAAAATTATAAAATTATAAAATTGAAAAATATTGATTTTAATGAAAATGGAGAACTAATATGGTAACTTAACACACATGTTACCCGTATAAAAATGTTGTTTTCAAATGAAATTTTGAAATATTAATCTTAAAGGAAAGTAATGTATTTTTAAAAAATTATAATAAAATATAAATTATAAAATATTAATTTTAATGAAAATATTAAACATATGTATTTTTAGAAAAATTATAATAGAAGATAAATTCTAAAATATTAATTTAATAAAAATAAGGAAGTAATATACGGTAACACATATGTTACACTTATAAAAATGTTGTTTTCAAAAGAAAAATTGAAAAATTGATTTGAAATGAAAATAATGTATTTATAAAAATTATAAGAGGAGATAAATTTAAAAATATCAATTTTATTGAAAATGAAGAAGTAAAATATGGTTAGCCTTGTAAAAATACTTTTTTTTAAATGAAATATGAAATATTGAGTTGAAATGAAATTAATGTATTTCAAATAAATTATAAAATGAGATAAATTGTAAATTAATAATGAAAAATAAGGAAGTAACACATGGGTAATGTTTTACCGGTGTAAAAAAATTATTTTCAAATACAAATTTAAAATTTTGATTTTAAATGAAAATAATGTATTTTCTAAAAAATTATAAAAAAGATATATTATAAAATATTAAATTTAATGACAATGAGAAATATGTTACCCATGAAAAAATATTGTTTTCAAATGAAAAGTTTAAATATTGATTTTAAATGAAAGTAATGCAAGCAGAAATAAATTCTAATATATTGATTTTAATAAAAATGAAAAATTCACATATGGCAGTAGTACATATGATATACGTGTAAAAATGCTGTTTTTAAATGAAACTTAAAATATTGTATTTATTGAAAAAATTATAAAAAAAGATAAATTGTAAAATATTAATTTTAATGAAAATGAGGAATTAGCATATGTTAGAACATATGTTACCCTTGCAAAGTTGTTTTCAAGTAAAAAATTAAAATATTGATTTTAAAAGAAACTAATGTATCTTTAAAAAAAATTATAAAACAAGATAACATGTAAAATATTAATAAAATAAAGAAAGTAACATATTAACAAATATTAACACACGTATTTTACCCGTGTTTTACCATGGTAAAAATATTGGTTTCAAATAAAAATTTTAAATATTGATTTTAAATAAAAATAATATATTTATTAAAAATTATAAAATGAGATAAATTGTAAAAATGCGCTATTCGATAATGTCTGTCTAGTAGACCCCCTGCTAACCCGAACGAACATTCAGTAAGATCCGCTCTTTTACTTTTGAGCACAAATTGAAAAAGAAAAAAATTGTATCTCCACATTTTTTTTCTTTAAAACAATTTTAAAAAATGGAATAGAGAAGAATTTAGAAAAAAGAAAAAGAAAAAAAATGTTATCTTCTCCAAACTTCGCCTACCTCCGCCCTGCCACAGCTACAGCCACCACCAGGGAGAGAGTGCGGCTGGGCCCGTTGGGGGTGGGTGGGTGTTGGGGAAGGATAAGTATTCATTTTTTTGTGTTCTTTTTCTTTTTCTTTTTGGATTTATTATTATTTTATTCTTTTCATTCTCTTTCCTTTTTAATTGTTTTAATAGAAAATATGGAAATACCATTTTGCCCTTCTAAAAACTCTCAACTGAAGGTCAAGCACTGCATATTTGGTCAACTTTCGGATTTTTGGATGATTTTTGGTCAACTTTCGGATTTTTGGATGATTTTTGGTCAACTTTTGGATTTGTGGATGATTTTTGTCTAAAGGTTCTTACAATGAATATTTTTGCAAATGTTTGGGACGGCAGTGCCAAAAATAAAAGTTTGGGACCTGTTGCACTTTTCTAAAAGGTTTATGACCCCGGGTGCAATTATCCCTAATCCTAGGGTGGAACACGACGAAACTAAGAAGTAACAAAGACGTAGGGTGTTAAAAATCAATCAAAATCGAATACTTGTCTCAACTGATCAAAGTCTCGACACATTACTTCTTTGGCAGTAGCTTATCCTCTCCATATCCAAAACAAGAGAATCTAAGCGTACAAGAACACTAACTCAATTTTACTAAACAAACAATATAGTCAATTAGATAAGGTTGCACTAGATTCTTCCATCGGGAGTCACTTTTAAAGCATTATAATATGATAAAATCTATAAAACAATAAGCTAATATCATTTTTTAATTATAGATCGAGATTTTTTCGAATTTGATGCACAAATAAATAGAAAAGCAGTAAATAACATCTTTCTAGCCCGCATCTAGGAGCTCACTCTCATTTAATCAACAATTTTGGACAATTGAATGAGAAGTATTTTAGTTAAGGACTTTACAATAGGATGCGCTCACCTAGCGAGAAATGCTCGGATAGTGCAAGAATAACATGATTTCAATATAATAAGTTAAAAGAGAGAGGCATATTTATATCATGTTAAAATTCTTCTTCTAAATAAGATTGGATCACTAATCATTCCATGAATATCACTTGCATAACAAATTTTAGCAAACATTTATGACGAAATTTTGTTGAGACTCAAGTAGTCAAGTACCATGGAAGTTGAGGTTGATGATCAAAATGTCACCAAAGTTTGAATGACTCAAATAATTTAAGAATAGTATAGGGACTGTGGCTGCAATTTTTCATAAAATTCTTCCTCTCACAGGATCACTAAACTAAAGTGATATCAAGTTTATTAGTAGCAGCATTCGTAAAATGAAATTGCATCAACAGCAAACCAAAATTTTGAGACTAAAAGTTTAAAATAAAATATAAAAAAATTGTTAAACAAAGCATTTAATAGCCTGCACAACTTGTTATCCTGCAGCATGGACTCTATACCCACATCAAAACTGGAATTCTAGAAAGCAGATCAGGAATAAGACTCGCGGGGCATGGAGATGGGGATTATGGAAAATATTTACAACTACAATTTTCTGCGAAGTCGAGAAACTGTTAAATCTGCACCGCCAAATCCATCCATTATGGCAATTGCTGAAGGAAACTCGGCTCTTGATGTCGAACTTCAGGATCCACCACGAGAAAAGAGGAGAAAAAAGGCCAAAAGATGGATCAGTATGCTGCAATAGAGAAACCTTGAAAGACAATAAATTCCAAGGGGAAAACGACTAGTAACCCTGTAATATCTCATAGAACTGAAACTGAAACTCAAATATCTCCATAGCAGTCCCCCGTGCCACAATCTTATTGAGTCACAATACCCACTCCCACCTTAGAGTAATCAAAGTAATAGTAGAATCGATTTCAGGTTGCACAGATGTTTCAGTTGTAAAGTGTTTTTTATCTCTTCTTGAGATCAATTTCCAGTTAAATATCGAATTTTGCTACCCCTAATGAAACTGCAGCTGCATGGTTTCTTGTCTTCATAACCATACTACAAGAGTACAAGGAGAAAAACAAAACAAGGATAGTAACTTTAACTTATTTTACCTGCTCCGGAGAACTACACAAGGCATGCCTATTCGCTCAGCTGCAGCAACTCCAGATTGGCTTCCAGCAACCAGAACACAGCTGTGGATGGGTACATCTGCATATTCTGACCCTGCTCTTAGCGTAGCAATTATATTTTGCAATCTGTATAAAACATTACACAGCATTTTTAGCAGAAGCCGAAAATAAATTTGACCTGCTAACAGATAATTGTTCTAGATCCCGCCTAATATACACTTGAGAATTTATGGAAATTAAAAGTATCAATCACTACAAATTCATCAACGTGTGTGCACATATATGTTCACATGTTCAAGCGCAGTTACAAATGATGCCAAAAAAATTCCTGGAATTTTTTTTCATTTGCTGCGTCACTTGAGATAAAATGATTTCAGTATCTGAGTCATTCACAACTAAGTAGCTTTACTTGTAAAGTTTCAGATACATTTTACAGGAAGAATATTCCATCAATTTCAAATAGTAAAATATAACTGCAAAAGTTAGATTGTTATAGTTATTATCTATCTCAAATTGGATGCAGCCAGTAGGTTTCTAAGAGCGAATACAGATGTCAAAATTGCATGTCTATTTGATTTTGACAGCATGTCCAAGAGTTTGCCATTTTCACCCAATCAAGCATTCTACTTCACATTCATTTGGCACTACCATCAACCAGGATTACACAATTCTAAACTGTGACTTCATTAGACATGCAAAAATAAGTTTCATACATAGAAAAGAGATACCAAATCTCTAAGTAGTCAGAGAAGTTACGAACTATTACATTTGATATGGAAGCTCATCCAAAGACAATATCTAATATTTGAAGCATTCATTTTGGTCCAAGTCTATGATGTGTCATACAACATAAAACACACTAGAAAAATTACTAAAATTATGAAGTATTATTAATAAAGAATGTGGAAAACCTTTCACTTGAGCTAGTATTCAGTTCAACTTTCAATTTGAGCATAGAAGCAACCTCCTCTGCGATTCTCTGTCTCTCAGCAGAAGCTGGCCTCGAAGAGAAGGAAACCTTTTTGAGTATTTTTCCTCCAAAAACAAGTGATGAAGGGAAAAAGAAAAACTCAACCCAGATTGCAGATTTACCTGCTTTGGCCACTTCCTTAGCTAGTTGCTCGTCCATACTGGAAGATACTCCCTCTCCAAAAATAAGTTGTCCATAGAAGCTTTGCTTTACCTCTTCATCTCCAATTATTTTTGTCTTCGACATTCTATCAGCTCCAAGCTTTTCAACAATTGATCTAATAATCAATCAAATCAAAGGCATTCAGTTGTTTCTATACTATCCATAAACCATACAAATCAAGAAACATCAAACATTAATCAGATAAAAAAAAGGACTAAAAAACTACCAATAATTGCTAAATTTTCTAGAGAGGAAAATACATAATCCAATATTATTTGTCAGCTAGGATTACCCTGATTATTATTCGTAATAAAAGACTATCCTGTGCTAATCCAATATTTCTTCACTAAAAACTGGCTGAGACTATTTGGCATGACAAAGTAAATATGCAGCACATCAAGTCATAAGATCTAAACTGAAATTTAGCTGTAATTAACAAGTGCACCATCTTTCTAGACTAACACAAAAGTGATATGCCAGTTTCAAGCAACAATCACAAAGCAAGGGCTAAGAAATTATGCACAAGAATATGCTGTCTCGCAAAGCCCATACACCTTAATGTGCCGACTTGTGGCACGATACAGATTGGACAGTATCGGGCCGTGCCTTTATGGAAAGTGTACCTGGCCATGGTGCCCCAGCTCACTTTACATCTCTACCGACGACAATCGTATGCCAGTTCCATTACTTTAGCTTCTCTTTTCTTTTGGCTATTTAAACAGTCACATATCAGATTCTCTAATAATCATAAAGATCCCCAGAAACCTTTTCCAGTCAAATTTAAGAATGTTATGCATGCCATGTTTATTGAATCCAGCATATGCCTAATGTTTCTCTTCAAATTTTAATGTTTTGTGCATGTTCACCATTCATTCTTCAGTGAAGGGCCGTAGATATTGAAGGGCAGTAGATATTATATTCAATCATCAAATTATCTATTGAGCTATGGAAAAGATTCAAAGTGATTGCAATCATTCTGTTCATGAAAATCTATGGTTAAGGTAATGACTATGGGGATGGACTAAAATTGTTAAAAGTGCTCCCGAGCTAAACAATCTTAAGCAGTTCTTTTGCTCACCCTCCATTGCAAGATGCCCTCACTCAGTTCAAGAAATATATAAAAATTCTGTGTCTGGATGAAGCTATACTATCATTAAGGATCAGCTTTTAAATTTTTCAGACATATTCACCCCAAATAATAAGATCCATGTAGCAGAAACTAGGTCTCAGTTGCATAAGCAAAAAAAAAAAAAAAATAACCACATAAAATTAGTATGAAAAGATATAGTTAATGATTAATACGTTGATAAGTCCATCTTAAGAATTATTAACAAGGGAAGACTAGCAATAGCGGTATGTCTTATTTAGAAGAATATTAGCAATTTTCCAAATAATACCAGGGCCTTACTGTTGTATTCATTTCTCCCATTCAAACCAAAGATAATATCCATTACAACAATTTGAAATATGCATATTAAAGACCCCCAAGTAGTGACCATTCCGATATGTATAAGCACAAAGTCTTGCCTCCCTTACTACAAAAATATATCCTTTCAGTCAGGAGTGAAGCTAGTATATGGCTGGGGGAACCCCCCCTTCAGTGGGCAAACTCTGTTTTGCACTTAAGTCCTTCGTTTTTTTGTGGAAAAATCCTCAAGTTTTCTGGCTTTTCCCTGCTCAAATATGTTTGGTGATTAGACACAAACCTTGCTAATTTTTCTCCACTTATACTGTATGCAGCTAAAAAGATCACAGGTACACCTTCTTCACACGCCTCATCAATGAACCTGCAGTAAGGGGACAACATTTTACAAGGAACCATCACACTACGAAGAAAATCACCCGATAATACAAATAAATAATTACAAGTGACACATAGTGAATAATTCTCCATATATCCTTAGGTTTGGCTAATTCTTATTCTGGCAATTGCTGACCAGCAAAAATTGTAAGAGGGAGACAATTTATCAGGGAAACAAGTGAGGTATGTCTGTGAAAATGCTATCATTTTTCCAGTTATAAGAACAACTGCCTTTGCTAATTCTTAGTCTGTTAATTGTTGACCAGTAAAAATTGTAAGAGGGGAAATTTATCAGGGAAATGAGTGAGGTATATCTGTGAAAATGTTATCATTTTCCCACCAGTTGTAAGAACAACTGCCTTTGCTAATGGTACAGTTTTAATTGCTAATTTGTATCTATTAAAGAGACAATGATTGATAGAATAGAATATTGCATATTATTGTCAAGAAATTGTGAGCAGACTGTAAAACTTTCAATACAAAGACGCGTCTCTTGTAATTTTTTGTGGCATTTAAAGTCAACAAAGTCCAAGCTAATATTGCTTCAAAAATAGAAAAATCATGGACCACAAGAATCACCAAGAACTGTGACGCAGAAAATAGTCTTGAGAGTCTAAACACAACATGCCAGGTTAAATCACACAACGGATCAGACTACTCACTCCTCAACGCCTGGTCTTAAAGGGAAAGCTTTTGACATGACAAGATCATCCAGCGCATTCTTCTGCAGACAGTTAATTAACGATTCAGCTCCTTCTGGAAATGTATGTGTTTTATTGACAGAAAGGAATAAAGAAAATAAAATTGAAAATGACATCATCACATTATTAAATTAAAAAAAAGGGAACCATTATAGCAATAATGAAGAAAAATGAAAGTAAAAATGACTTTTTTGATTTGATATTACATTTATGCAACTAGATCAAAAGACCACAAAATTTTCATTTGTCAAATTGAAGCATGTGTTTTTATATGTAACTAGTTCGTAAGGTAGACTTATATATCATGAGAGGAAGTGTTTCTTAGCAAGGGATGACAATTATAGAAGGTACTGAGCTCTAATGAAGGGGGATCCATGAGCAACTACAACAAAGACTATTGTAACTATAATGACTGGGAAAGGATTATGCTTGAAGAATTCACGTGATTATAAATCCCTTTTAACTTGAATGATTATACATTACACTGGACGAGGCTTCATAAAGTGTATAACCATCAAGATAGGTTATATAGGTCTTTTTCCTTTACAAGAATGGCTCTAAAAGATCAATTTGAGGTGTGGGCATCTTGAGAACTTAATTTGATGTGAGAGATACACTAATGAAATCTGGCAATTTATAGCAACTACCTAATCTCATTTGGTGGCATTTGGCTTCAGGCATAACTCTCAAGTAATATTTTTCCAAAAAAAAAAATGCATGGTTATATGCTCATGGCATACAAAAATTATCCAGAAGGAAAAACTTGGTCTCCAATATACTAATGTCATAGCAGACAAGCATAATAAACAATTTGACCTATCCGCTCCATTATGAGTTTTATCATGCTCTATTATGAGCTTCACCGTGCATATGAACAATTAGATGATCTAGTTTAAGATGAGAACTAGAGAAAATCTAAAGGGAAAAGGACAGATCACATGAAAAATGCGTTGATTGACGATACAGACAAAAGGGGATGGGAACTCATAAACATTATTTAGTACCTTCTCTCGAAGAATGCTTTTCATGAAAGCTCTCTTCTCACTTGTAGGAACTGAGGTAGGCCAACCAATCTGTAAGGAATTAACTACAACGATACATTACTACCAAATTGAAGTCGAGAAAGAATTTAAAGTTATTGCATTTGGACTATCCTAAAGAAAATTATGAGAGGCTCACCCGATCAAAATACAAGATTAACATCCTTTCCTCGTCACCAGCACTCTTCCTGAGAATAAAGGACTGTATCATATTTAAAGCAATGAAATACTAAACGGTGATCCAAGGTCATACTGTACTAGATAAGTCATGAAGTGAAAAATCATGGAGACAATTTAAGGTAAAAAATGAAATGTTCACACACACACATACACATACACGCACTCCCTCTCTTGTTTCCTTTCCTTACCCTCAACTTAGGACAAGCATAGCAAGAGGAAAAACACCAATAAATATGTAATTAAATTTTGAAGATGAGTATAAAGTTGTTTACCATAATAGTAAAATGACCAGTATCATCTCATCGATTTCTGGCCTGCAATTTCTTTTCTGCTGTCATATTTTTCTCATATTTTCATTGATATCCCAATTATTTCTTTTTCCATTTTCTTCAACTCTCTTCAATAAAAGATATTGGTAAAATAACCTTTTAGTCCTGAAAATTCCTTTATTCTCAGACCAAAGACAAACAAAAACCACCAAAAAGGCTATCAAATTAATTATTGGATTTAAGATATTATTCTATTGATAATTCAGCGTCACTTTTACACTCCTTCATATAAAAATGATAGCAGATAGTTATATAATTTCTTTTACATTTTTTCCAGTGTGTCTTTTAATGGAGTAAATGAAGAACCCACAACTTTACATGGACTCAGCAAGTTAATATTATTCTGTTTACTTAGGTTGAAAAGAAGGAATACAGCAAAACTAAGCTAACCCTACTTCCAATAAACTTGGGTATGCTACGCAAATTATTTTTCACCACTTTTGATCCAGTCTTACATCAATTGAAAGATCAAGACAAATCAAATATTTGTACCCACATTAATCCATATCCATTTTGGTTTATATCTTCCTCTTTTGGTGGCTCTTGTTGATGAGAGATCTTTAGGTCTTCGTATAATATGCCCCAACCAATTAAGTTGCCCTTCCCTTAATTTATTCTCAATTGGTATCTCTATGTCTTCTTGTTTTATCCATTCTAATGAAAAGACAAGAATTACAGGAAACTAAGTTTAAATGAGGAGCAACAAAGCCTCAAAAACACAAATATTTAAAGTCAACTACTTGCATAGATAGTTGATAAAAACATCACACCTTACAAGGTCTAGATAGACCGGTTCAGACCAATTTGCACAGTCTAATCCCAGCTTTTGAAATGCTGAATTTGTCAAATAAAGAAACGTGAGATTCATAATCACATAACTCCCAGTTAATCACAGTCACGAAGATAAATTAATGACACGAGTCTTATTTAGCGGCACAAATAAATTTAAAAGCATATGTCGCACCTACATTAAAGGCTTGGCGATTGCCCAGGCGATAGACATCCATTAGAACCCTGAAGAAAAGAAAATTTCGTAGTAAATCCACGAACAATAGTGATAGTTACAATACTGTGTCAGGATGAGGATAGAACTCTTTTCAAGTATCTATATCAAAGCATACTGTAAGATAGAAGACTTGTAGTGATCTAGAACTATCTAAAACAGAGAATTGCAATGTCCACAGAACATTACACAATAAGTTTCCTCACAATGCATCAGAAAAGTGAGAATGGATGGTTTACAATAGACACGACATAGTTGAACATTCCCCTGAACTTCAAAGTAAATTTAGGTTCAATCCAAATACAACAAATTTGCTGCAGTTCAAAACATCAAGTCTGCTTCTGGCAGCACTATTGAAGTCTTGCCATGGGAAAATGGATCTCTTAAAAGATCAACATTAATTTTAGTAGAACTTTTTCCCCCCGATTGCAATTCTAATGCTCCAATTGAGTGCCCGCCAAATAGCATACTAAAATCCACATCTTGGCCCGAACCTTCTAACAACTTGTTAAATAAGTGCTCCAAGAAACAGTTCAACAGTTAAATCCTACGCAAATTAAGCCAAAAACTGAATTTAAACACTATATACGCAAAACATCAGACAAAAATAGATACAAAACTCAAAGCCCACAAAAGCAGCAAACACAAACACTGACATAAACACACAAGTGACACAACAGATAAAAATACACAAACAATGAAAAAAAATGACAGAGACAGACCCTTCAACTTCAAGAAGAACGGCGAATCGCTGAGATCGATTACGATCAGTACTACGGGAAGAGGCATTAATGAACCCATTAAACCGCAAACTCCTTTTGCTTTTGGTACTATAATTGAAGGCATAATTTCTGGGGAATGTGAGAGCGAGTGAAGGCAGAGAATTAGTAGTGAGATATTTAGTGGGCATTTGATGGTATAATTTAGTAGTATTATTTGTGCGGTAAAAGAAAAGAGCGTATGAAATTGGATGGGAAGCCATTTCCATTGGAGCAAACGCTACCAACGACTTTTAATCTTTTATAGAGGGCTTTATGTTTACGGGAGTTCAGGAAAAAATGAAATACTTATTTATTTTTCAACCAAGTTGTTTTTAGATCTTTTGTTCTTTTAGTGCAATTAATTCCTTGTTAGATTTTGTTAAAAATTAATATTTTAGTAAATTTTGATAAAAGTTTATAAAATATGTAATTGAAAAATTGATAAAAATTGTGGATCGTGTGGTTAAAATTAATTGTTAATTTTGATTCAAAATTTTATCAACAAAATCAAACAAATGTTAAGTGTAGAAGCGACATTTTCTTTACAAAAAATCATTGGGTGGCTATATTGACAATATATTTTTTTATAAATGCACTACGTTTTAATTGTATTAAAGATTCTTAACTTTTATTCATTGTCACATTTATAATTTTTTTCGACCGTCTTCCATTAATTAGTACATCTTGTTCTCGATTACAGTGTTTATCCAATAATTTTATTAGTGTGCTTTAAAATGATTGAAAAATATTTTGTCGTAATTTTTTATTTATTTATTAAAAATTAAAAATACAATGGACAAATAAATCATTTTACTGTCTTAATGAAATTTTTAGATGAAAACAGGTATTAGGAACAAGATGTGCTTATTAATAAAAGGTTGATGTGATAATGAATAAAGATTATGAATTTTTCATGCAGTTAAAATGTGGTGCACATTTTTTTTTTAAAAATGAAGCGTTAATATATTTAACCAAAATTGTTATGTGTTTTACAAAATTGTCCAAAAATTATTTTAATCTTATTTTTTATCCACCAAACCATATAAATGAGAGAAAAATAAATTTATCCCTGGTTGCCTTAGAATCTCTTTTTTTTTTTTTCATTTCGCTTTTGTCACACATTCTGACATTCACTTTGGAATATAAAAACCCAATTTTTAAATATAATATAAATGTGTCAAAATGGGTTTGGGTGTTGAGTTTTTACAGATATTTTCATGTAGTAACTATTTTAAAAATACTGTTTTAACTTTTTTATTACAAAAATACTATTTACATATTTGTTTTAATACTTATAAAAATTATATTACACCAATCATCGACAATCTGCTCAGCTCGATTTCACTCGCTCCGACATGCAGTAGGTTCCACAAGGGCTGAAATTTATCAACAACAAAGTAAACAATTGCGTTGATGCCTGAAATGAAGTTCAGAACAATTTTGATTAGCTTGCGAGATGGCTTCCTTCACCCCCAATTTTGCACAATGCATAGATTAATTATATTTTTACACCTCTAATTTTAGCTTATTTTGAATGTTTGCACGCCTCAAATATGGTGGTCAAAAAAGCATTGATAGAAAGAATGGAAAAGGCCATGTAGAATTAGTCGTAATATGATCAGATTCTGCTTAAGAAACTCCTAGTCGTAAACATTTATGTTCTTTAGGAAGAACATACGACTAATTTAATTAAACAACAAATTTACAATCTTATTATTGACTTCACATCAAACTTCCGTTCCAGCGAGAGATGCCATAAGCAGCCACTGAAAATGTACAGTGTCCTTCAATTTCAAACAAAACCACATACAGAATGAGCAATTTGACGCGCGTTTCAAGCGTGTGCAAATTATCCATGGTGGACAGAAGATTTGGCTTGTTCTATTGATGAATGAGACGTCCAGATATCAACACCATCCATCGAGTTCTTTGCCTGAAAATTAAATTTAGATAGTGGGGTTGGCTTCTTTTCATCTTTAATGGCAATCAAGTAGCTACGGCCCACCCACTCGATCCATCCAGCAATGTACAAGAATAAAATTCCAGGAGTGATGGACTCACCCCAGTCTCTGGTCGCCGATCTCTATCAGGTGAGGCAAACTGTCTGATCAACACAACAAACCTTGCTTACCATAATTCTCAAACTTGAGCATAAAAGTAGTGGATTATGATTCGGGAATCATTCCATTATCCTATGATATCTTATTCGAACACTAGCAAAATTGATGATGTTAAGATGGACGTGTAGTCGTACTATAATATATCAAATAAGAAATGAGAATTCACACGATCATCTGGAGGTGATCGGATATTTTTTGTTACTGCACTTGGTCATTCCATGGTACTTGGTAGCCTTAATGGCAAGAGCAAGAGCACGGTCAGGTGCATAGAGCTTCAAGGACTATAGGCTTTTAAGCTATTGTTTCTCACGCTTCGCAAACTGCTTGGACTATTTTCATGGCGTGAGGCCGGAGATATCAGCTGATGCTGGAAGTACAGGGGAGGATAAGAGAATGGATGAGTGCAATTGCAGCAGAAAATGCCTTGAGAGGCGATAAACAAGACTGCTCCGAAGGGTGGCTTTTGCTGTATTTTGGTTAGGAGAATTTGCTTTGCTGCAAACTATTGTGCTGTCAGATCAATGGGAAAAGGAGTGTGGAGAGATAATTTCAAGATTTTGGTGAGTAATGGTACCGACAATCATTGATCTTCTAAGGGTAAAACCGATGTAAATAACAACATTGGAGAAACTGTACCTATTTATGTATTGACCATTTAATATTTCCAGTTTTTTCCCCCTGTAATACTTCATTTTTGCTTCTTCCTCTCATCTATGGATGCAAATAAATGTTTTCATCGAAAAACCATGATATTTCAAGTTAAACGATGTAAATTGACGCCATCAGTGCACACAACTTCAATAAAAAGGAAAAGAAGTAGAAATAAGTCAATAACCAACAAAGACGATATCTGTTACAAGCTTTCAACAATTATTCAATATAATAAAACTTACCGGAAAACAATCAACAGAAAACCACAGCAACCAACTAGAACACAACAAATGCATATTGCTAAAATTAGATTCATATACCTATCTATTGCAAGCAGGCTATCCTTGCATGAGAAACTATTTAATAATGGAAAACCAGTCATGTATTAGGAATTCTTATTCACATTTTAATCAAGCTTGTGCTCTTGTTAAGTCTCTGAACATACTCCGCTTGATAATTGACACTAAGATTCTGCGATTTTGAAACCATACTGACCATTGATGGGGTATCATAGCCGATAGATACAGTGTTGCTTGAGCACCCGCCTTCTCGTAACAGTATTGTCTGCGTAGTTGAGTCGCCCCTAGTTGTCGCTCTCTGCCAAGAATGAGAGCTTAACCCAGATAGAACATAAGCTCGCCCCGTATGCTCATACATCTCCATGCTTGCCATTCTCTTTCTAATTTCGATTAGCTCAGCTTCAAGCCAGCTACAGAGGCAATCACCTGCTTGGGCCGATGCAGAAGATAGGAGAGTCGATCTCGTTTTCATTAGTACAGCATGTGCTCCATCCATATTTCCCATTTCAGCCATTTCTTGCGCCTCGGAAATGCCTTCTGCCACCTGTAGGCGATTTCTCTGGCGATCGACCTCTAGGCTGACTATTACATCTGTAGGAGACAAAACTTTAGGTCGATGTATCTCAACTTTCTCGCCTTCCACCTGTACCATCTCCTTTGAGATGGTGTCCCAGAAAGAACACTCGGTTTTCACTAGTGATATCTTTTCTGTCCCTTCCTCACCTTCAGAAGCTGGAGATAAAGGAATTGACAAGTAGACAATAAATTCTTTCTCCTCGTCTGCATACAAATCTCCAATATTTATCACACCTAGGTGTCTTAGATCAGAAATTTCACTTGTGTATTTTCCAGAGGGAATCGATACAATTTCCACTCCAGAAGATGCTGAACTAACAGTGAGCTGAAGCTCCTGAGCCACGACACTGAGGAGACCACCAATACACCTTGCGAAAGCATCTTGCACCATACCAACTGATTCGATGAAGGAAAAAGTGCCGCCCGATGCATCGGATATAGTAAGCATAACAGAAGAATCATGGTCCGAACCAAACCCAAATGTGTGGACTGGGAAAGTAGGTTGCTGACCCTGATTTTGTGTTTCTCCAATGCTGGGACAGAGAGAAATGGGCAATAAGTTCAAATATTCTAGAACCTGTGATGGATTTGAGGAAATTGCGTTCATCAGGTTCTGTCGACCACGATGGGGGTTGATATTATCGCAGTAATAATTGTCTTTCCCATCAGATAGGAGAATGATGCTTGCAACTGGATTTCTTTCACGCCTTTCTGCAAGAACCCTCATCCCCTTCCTAAGCCCTTGTACAATATCAGTCTCACCATCTGAAGAAAGCGAGTTAACAGCCTGTCTGGCATCCTTGCGACCTCTGTCATTCATCCTGCGTAGAGGGAAGATTCTTTGAGCAGTATCTGAGAAAGAAACAATAGAAAGCCTGTCAGAAGGTCTCAAGTTTTCGATGACAAAACAAACAGCTTGCTTCAGAAGAACCAACTTCGGCCCAGCCATGCTGCCACTAACATCTAGCACCGTTACAAGGTCAATAGGTGCACGCTCAACGTTATGTGCATCATCTAGAAGTGACAGTCCTCGAACACCAACAAGAACTGCAAATGCAGAAACAGATTCTGAAGCAGCAACAGCAGGAAATTCTGCAAAAGCCTTGACAGTTACAGTGTTTGAGTGGGAACGTGAAGTGGGCAAGATCAAATCTTCAGGTATAGGAAGTAGGGGTTCATCATCAGAATATTGCATGAGTCGAGAGCGGGGTGGAGACGGTGGTTGCAGAACATGATTATAATTAGGTGGGTAATCTTGAAGTGGAGCCTGATATGGAGAGACACGAGCTTGGCAAGCGGCATTATTGTTGGCATCAGTGTTAACATTGGAAAGTTGGAAAGGGATCTCTTTCCATGTGGTGCGGCAGATGGGGCAAAGGTCATTTCCATGCCTAACACTGTTGGTGATGCAGCTAAAGTGGAAGGAGTGGGAGCACTCAGCCGTAAAGATGGCCCCTTGCCCAGTTTTTAAATTCTCCAAGCAAATGGCGCAAGTTTTCTGTAACTAAGATGAAATTATTCAAAGATGGTCAATTGTGGTTTAAAATTAAGATGCTAAATGGTAATGTGAAAACAATTAATGAAACATGCATTTCACTATAAGGTAACCTTTGTGATATTGTCTCAATGTAAAATAGTATTTTTCCTTATCAACAAACAAGGATAAACCAATTGGTTCATAATTGATTCTTCACACAGTTCTCACTTTAAGCAGCCTAAAGTGGGTCAAAAATACACTGAAAATGTCTCAGAAGCCAGGAAACTTCAAGGCTCAAACCACAATTAAGCTAATTTAATATCAACAATTCAACAAAGTAATTGCTTCACAAGAGAAATCTCAAGCATGGGCCACATCGAAAGCACAGATGAAACAGATAAATAACAAAAGGTACATTTTTTAACCAAAAAGTACAAAAGTTTCACTAATAAAAGTTCCATGGCCTGACCCTGCCCAGTTTTTAAATTCTCCAAGCAAATGGTGCAAGTTTTCTGTAACTAAGATGAAATTATTCAAAGATGATCAATTGCGGATTAAAGTTAAGATGCTAAATGGTAATGTGCAAACAATTAATGAAACATGCATTTCACTATGAGGTAACTTTTGCGATATTGTCTCAATGTAAAATAGTATTTTTCCTTATCAACAAACAAGATAAACCAATTGGTTCAATCTTCACACAGTTCTCACTTTAAGCAGCCTAAAGTGGATAAAAAATACACTGGAAATGTCTCAGAAGCCAGGAAACTTCAAGGCTCAAGCCACAATTAAGCCGATTTAAAATCACAGTTCAACAAAGTAATTGCTTCACAAGAGAAATCTCATGCATGGGCCACGTTGAAAGCACAGATGAAACAGATAAATAACGGAAGGTACATTTTTTAACCAAAAAGTACAAAAGTTACACTAATAAAAGTTCCATGGCACAATATTTTCAAAAATTGAGTTTTGATACCTTCGACAATTTTGGAAGGAGAAAAACAAAATTCAATAGCTTTTGTCAAAATAAATGAGGTAACAGTCGTCAGCTTGTCAATATCAATTTTTTATCATGATATTTAGCGCAATGCTAACAACGCATTACCTATCTGGCTATCCACATAAGTGTTCACTGGCAGGTGGCATTGTTGTGTTGCACGATCAACTACCTAAATTGATTTCTGATAATTATTGATACAAATAACCTTGTGAATATTTGAATCGGAACCTTGTGAATACATCTAACTACATTGAAAATGAGAAAGTTTCCAAATAACCACAAATAGATATAATAACACTGACTTTGGATTTTCTATCTCAAATAAGCACTATATGTATGACTGTAGGGAAAGCACTCATACGCATTAAATACAACGTACACGGATAAAAAAATAGCAAAAAGTACAATTAATTCCCGATCATCTGTACATGTAATAGACTCTTGACCAAACACATATCTAATCCATTGCAGGTTGGTTTGAATTTTGAAATATATATAGTAAAACAAGCAATAAATTCTTGCACACCAAAATAACCAATAATATAGAGATGATTCCATTCCAGAAAAACCCACAAACTGGAAAGTGGTCAAAGTATGGAATGTGAATCAGAGTGGCAGATTAAAGAAGAAAACAATCAAAATTCTACATTATTCAATAGCAGTAGTACCTTGCTTTAGCATTATTATTCCTGTTTAAATGTTCTAATACAGTTAATAAGAACAAAAAAGAATTGATGTAAACACATAGGATATATTCAAGTCAATCTAGAGCACCTGCACTCAAAAAGCCATGGCAATTGGTAAAGGAGACCTTCTATTAAGGGGAAAGTCCCGAAGGCGAAACCCCCCCACCTGTGTCAGAGGCCCCGACTGAGGCGGGTGTAGAATCGAGAGATGTTCACGAGTGGCAGGACCGAGGAGAGAACCAATAAAGCCAACCCCAGGATGCACCCGCACAATATTTCGGTGAAAATCTGTCCCACACGGGAATCGGACCTGCGTTGCCGGAGGATTTTTCCTCACGTCAGAAATTCTTTAGTTTTGGAAAAAGTGACAACAAGCAGAAATGACCATTTAAACCTTGGAGTCTTGGATGATACCAAAGCATATTGTCATTTCATAATCACTTAGCATAATCTCAGATTCCATATTTCACTAATTATCAGCATCTCCAACAAGCACTTTACAGGTAGGATTCCTACTCTTTAATGCTAACCAACTCTTAAAATTCTGCTCTCTCTAATTTTACATTTTAATTCAAAGAGTGGATTTGGCTAGCTTTAATTAATTACTATATAAAAATCGGGAAGAAAGCAAATGAAAAAAAAAAAAAAGAGTGGTAAAGACATTAAATTTTTCTTAGAAGAAGTAAAATGAAGAATATGGATTATTCTTTAAATTTATAATGCTTAACCAGTTGTTGATGCTCTAAGATGTCAAATCTGCATAAGTGTAATTAATATACCAAAATTAAGTCCAGAAAAGCAAAGCTCAAGGGTATATGGGTAAATTGAACAAACGTTTCAGTTTAGAAAGGAGAGTAATTTTGCTGGTCTCTCGGGAAAGACAGCTGTCAGAATCTGAAGCCATTTCCCGGCAAGAGTGCAACAAATATCACAACCGTGAAACCCAGTTCAAGTCATCGGGAAAACACCAAAGCACAAAAGAAATCAAAAAACAGAAAGGAAAATTTTTATCAATACAACAAAATTTTAAATGAAGAAACGGACCTTGGAGGAGTAGGGGGTGGAGTTGAAACTCCGGGAGAAGCGGGAGGAGGAGGTGGGGGATAAATCCACGGCGGATCGAGAATTTGACGTGTTGGGCAAGGAGGGCGAGTGTTGACAGGTGGACCCATTAGAGGTCTTAAACGAAAGCGTCTTCTTCAGCTTGCTCCACGTCCCCGGCATTCTCCTTCTTTGTCCTCCCTTTTATGTGTCTACGTGTAAGAGTGTGTGTGCCTGTGTGTGTATATATACACGAGAAATGATTTCAGGATTAGGGATTGATTGAGAATGTTAATCTTTCAGTGTGTGTGTGTTCACATGCAGAGAAAGAGAGATGAGAAACAGAAAGAGAACAGAAGAGTATTATAAAATGGCTTATTTGCACAAATGGTCCCTGACTTTTGCACTTACTGCGGGTTGAGGACCTATCTTTTCATTTTTGGCAGTTTAACCCCTATTTCAAATGTTTTTGGCAGCAATGGTCCTTTTCAACAATTTCCATCCAAATACCGTGAAATTTGACGGTGGAAGTTTTTTTTATTTATAAAAGGCTTATTTGCACAAATGGTCCCTGACTTTTGTAAAGAAAAATTTGCAGCAAAAGTCCCTAATATTTTAGAAAGTGTTGAAAAGTCCCATAACCTTCTAATCCTAACACATATGACCCTAAACTTTTTTGACAATTTTACCCTTAACTTAAATAAATTAAAAATAACTCACAAACCTTTTTAAAAATACAAATAAGTCCTAAATCTTTTTATTTTTTTACAGATTTACACTTAAAATAATAAAAATGTGTCATCAATTTCAAAACTTTTAATTTTGTTCACCAAAATGATATTTAAAATGTGTTTGATTAAAATTAGATTTTTAGTAAAAGTGATTGAAAAATTGTGGGACCATAAAATGTGTGGTTAAAATTAATTGTTGACTTTGACTTTAGCTTTTAACAAAATCAAAATTGAAAAGCAACAGCTTAGAGCCTCTCTCTTGATTTTGTCCAGGTTAGTGCATTAATTATGAAAAATTATTATCTGTGATCAAAATTTGACCAATTTAAAATTTTAATTTATTTTTCATATCGATTACTTAGAGGTGGCAAAATGGGTCACCCAGGATAGCTTGGTCTCTAAGTTTGGGTCGGTCCGATAAAAGTTGATTTGATAAAAATTAGGTCGATTTAGTTCCGCACAACTAGCCAATCGATGGCTCGATAATTTTTTTGCCCAAGTCCTCACACCACACTCTCAAACACCCCCCCCGGCGCCCACATTTCACGGGAGGAGGGATGGGTGGGGTGTTTGAAGTGTGGGGTAGGGACTTGGGCAAAAAAAATTATCTGACCAAATGCCGATGACTAGTTGTGTCGGACTAAATCGACCTAATTTTTATTTAATCAATTTTTATTAGACCACCCAGGCAGACCCGCTATCTGGGCTGGCCCATTTTACCACCTCTAGTAATTGATATGAAAATAAATTAAAATTTTAAATTGGTCAAATTTTGATCACGAAAGATATAATTTTTGTTAATTAATGTAACCACCTGGACAAAATCTGAGACTCTAAGAAAGCCCATTTGTTTTCAATTTTGATTTTGTTAAAAAGTTAAAGTCAAAGTCAACAATTAATTTTAACCACGATTTATGCTCCCACAATTTTTCAATCACTTTTACTAAAATATCGATTTTAATCAAACACATTTTAAATATTATTTTGGTGAACAAAATTAAAGTTTTGGGACTTGATGACACACTTTTTATTATTTTAAGTGTAAATCAGAAAAAAATAAAAAGATTTAGGACTTATTTGTATTTTTAAAAGGTTTGTGAGTTATTTTTAATTTATTTAAGTTAGGGGTAAAATTGTCAAAAGTTTAGGTCATATGTGTTAGGATTAGAAAGTTATGGGACTTTTCAACACTTTCTAAAATATTAGGGACTTTTGCTGCAAATTTTTCTTTATAAAAGTCAGGGACCTTTTGTGCAAATAAGCCTTTTATAAATAAAAAAAACTTCCACCGTCAAATTTCACGGTATTTGGATGGAAATTGTTGAAAAGGACCATTGCTGCCAAAAATATTTGAAATAGGGGTTAAACTACCAAAAATGAAAAGATAGGTCCTCAACCCGCAGTAAGTGCAAAAGTCAGGGACCATTTGTGCAAATAAGCCATTATAAAATTGTTGTCAAGTGAAAGCGAAGAATAACAGTGTCGTATCTGATTCTGGTCCTATAATATGTTCATTAATGCTTGAAAATGATATGTAAAGCAGTCAAAAAGGATCAGGTCGTGCAGATTAGGGGCGGGTCATGTAGGAGTTGATAATTATTAAAATTTTCTCGCTCTTCTAAAAAATTAACAAAATTATGGAATAATTTTTTAAAAAGTGGAACTTAGTTCCAATACGAAAATTTTATTAAAAAAATTAAAAATTACGGTTAAAATTTTAGTCCATTCTATCTATACTAATTCTAAAAGTTACTTAAAAAGAGAAATATTTTTGGACAATTTTACCCTCATATATTACAACTTTGGATTACTTTACTCTCGTACATTAAATTAAAAAATCTAAAACTCTTTCATCTCCCGAACTATTTTACCTTCCTACATTAAATTAAAAAATTCAAAACCTTTTAATCTCTCAAACTATTTTACCCACCTATATTAAGTCAAAAAATCCATAACCCTTTCATCTTCCAACATTATCAAACAAAATAAGTTGTTTGGGACATTTGGACAATTTATCTTCAGTTATTTTTTTCAATACGGAATACAAATGATCATATGATAATTCCAAAAACCTTTCATTTTCTACTATTATTAAACAAAATAAGGGGTTGTTTGGGCCTTTGGACAACTTATCTTCAGTTTTTTTTAACTGCAGAATACAAATGGTCATATGATGATTATGTAATTCCTAATTATGTATTTAGAATCATAAAAATGGGACTATTTTATCTTCATATATTACATCTTTGGATTATTTAACCTCCCACATTAAATTAAAAAAATCCAAAAACCTTTCATCTCCAACCATTATTGAACAAAATGATGGGTTATTTGGATCATTTGGACAACCTATCTTCATTTTTTTTTTTCCTTCAGAATACAAATGTTCATATGATGATTATGTAATTCATAAATACGTATGTATAACACAATCTCACTAATATACAATACTTTTATAATATTTTACCTTCTCATATTCAAGAATCCAAAAACCTTTCCCATACCACCATTAATAAACTACATAACATAATCTCATTTATGTACAATTATTTTATAATAACTTTTCCTCTCATATTCAAAAATATTAAAACCTATTACCTCCCATCATTATTAAACTATATATAATCCGTTAAACTATATATAATCCGTATTGTGTGTTTATGTGTAGTTACTATATAATTTTTGTGAATAATAATTGAATTGATTTTGAATTAATTGTAATGTTGAAGTTAATCCATTGGTATAATTGGAGCTGGTGGTTGGTGCAACTGATAGTGATAAAATGTGTAAACTGTGAAAAGTTTTTAAAAACTTTGTAGCTATATGATGGGAATTCAAAATTTTTCCTTTGCTTATGAAGTGTCCTGATAAGAAATTATGAGTTTTGGGATTCTAATGCATTTTAACTATTGAGAAGCTAACTAGAATATTTTAAAAAAACGTTATGATAACTACTTGAGAGATCTTAGCTCATATTTGATCAATCGGTAAATTGAGATTTTTTGTGATGACCTCAATGTAGTTCTCTGAGAAATTTGGGAGGATAATTAACAGAATTCTGGATGAATTGATATAAGGGATTGTTAGAAATACTATGGTAAGTGACAGTGTTAAGGAAACAAAGTGCCGAGTCCTTCATCGGTTAAATAATATAGTAATATCTATGGATCACACTGTGTGTGATATTTATTGTTGAACTACTTTACAGGTTAGAACTGAAAAGCAGTGAAGAGCTTCTTGAAAATAAGTCAGGGAAGCGGATGCTGCAGAAAGGATTGCTGTTAGAGTTCAAGAAAGATTCGGAGAGAGTATTGCTGGCAATTGCACAAAAGCCTAATGGCAAGAAGAATTGGATGGTTTTCGATCAGGTTTTATTAGAAACAACTAACGCGGCATATTGGATAGGTTGCTAGGTGTTGGATTCTTGTCTTTTTCTACATTGCTTAAGCACTTTGTGCCTCGGGTCTCTCAAATTGTCCCATTGGTTCTTACTTATGGAGAACGGTGCCATGACCTCTATTAAGCCACAACAAATTACTTTCATTGTTCCTGGTGTTGAAAAATTTGACCACACAGAAATATCAGACTTTATTCAGAGAGCTCAGAGTAATTTGGTCTATTGATCCTGTCATTTAGAGTAAAAATACAACTGTTTTGGATACTATTCTTTGTCTCTACTTTGTAAAACCATTTACTTTGTTATTTGTTCAGGGTCCAACGTTGCTTGAATTTGCCTGGATTGAGCTTCTTGAAAAGAACAAATCAGTAAGAGTGGAAGAGTTGGCTAAGGTAAACTTTTTGCATTACTAAATTTGCATTTCTGTGTTCCTCTAATGACATTAGTTCATTCTAACATATGATTTTTGGTAGTGCCGAGCCTCTTGAGAGCTATTGTGCTCATCTACTGCTTTCGAAGGATGACATATACTTCATTGTTTTGGAGAGTAAATGTTCATTTTCTGTTTATGGGCCTCGACCTACTGTGCAGGTATGTTGCAACTTTTTATAGAGACATAGATGTTTGGTCACTAATAATGCAGATTTTTTGTTTTCATTTGGTCTGTTTTGTATTATATGTTATGCTCATTTCCAGTTGGTGTTTCATTTTAACCTGTGGATTAATTGATTTGTCGTGATGCGCCCCACCATGATACTTATTTGTTTTGTTGGCTTGTCTACTAGTTATGATTCAGTGAATATCAATTGCTAGGTTGACGAACTTCTACGGAGGAAGCATGCCAAAGAGGCTGCTGAGAATGAACTTAAAGAGTTTGTGAAGTTACTGAAATCTACCAGGGAAATGCCATCGCATTCAAAACTCGCAAAATCTTCATGGAGGACTGAAGAGAAGATCCGGCATAGAATTGAGTATCTGGAAGCATATACAATAGACAAACATTATATTTCACCGTATTTTCTAATGTCAGATTTTTGTATTTTAATGCAATATTAAATTAAATTATATTTATTTGAATATTTAAATAAACATATATCTTACAACACCAATATTAAATAACGTGCAACACACGTTTTACATACTAGTTAGTTGAAAATATGGTATGTGACTTTTTACTGAAAAATATGGTATGTGACATTTTAATTAAAAAATGACACAACATATCACTTTATAACGTAGACTAAGTACATGTATAATAGAATTTAAAAGTAATTTTTTCAGAGTAATTGATAAAAAATGATAAAATGTGTAATTGAAAAGTTGATAAAAGTTGTGGATCCCATTAAATATGTAGTTAAAAATGAGTGAGATAAAAAAGAGAGTTTATTTTAAACTCTACCAAACATGTGGTAAACATCCACTACAAAAAAATAAAATAAAAGCATGAGCTAATATTAATTTAAAAGATTCTTATAAGCGCATTGTAACCTTAGTCAATGGCCTATAGTGAGAATTTTGAGAAGTTAAAGGAAGTTAAAAGAGTCGACTCGGTCAGGTTCGATGATTGTGACAAACAGAATGAATATTCTGTTAAAAATAATTAAATTACACAGAATGTAATATTTTAATTAAAAAATGACGCGTCATATCACTTTTTAGTATAAAATATTAATTCACATTCAATATAACAAAAAATAGAACTAACAACAATATTAGTTTGTGAAGTTTTTATAATCACATTGTAACCTTAGTTAAAGATGCTCTATTAGAAAAATTCAAATTATAGTATGTAATTTTTACATTAAAAAGTGACATTGTTGTCACTTTTTAATACAAAATCTTAATTTTTATCTGAACACAACAAAAAATTAGAGTAACAACCAAATATTAGTTTAAGATGTTTTTATAAGCACGTTGTAAAGTTAGCTAAAGGTGTTATATTTGAAAAAAAATTAAATTACATGATATGTGACCTTTTAATTAAAAAGTGATAGATAATGTCACTTTCTAACTTTTATTATTTTTACAGTTATGCACATTTGACAAATTGAAAATTAGCTCGTTCATAATTACAAACACATTACGAGTGTTTTCTCTTATCGATGTTCAGACTCGTAATGCTCAAATTTTTATCATCGTAGTTGCACCACCTAACTCACCAACATCGATCCAAAGTTGAATTTTCACATATACTAACGTGTGTATCCAAAATCCGAACAAATTCAGCATAGTTAGAAAATTACATTATGGAAAAATATCAGAAAAAACCCGATCTCTTGAACAATTTAAAATTCTAGAAAGTCGCAATAAGTAAATTTAAAACCATATAAGATTATTATAAATTTTAAATTCAACATTGTGATAGAGAATTAAGGTAAATTACGATTAATAACTTCCATATGTAGGGTAATCGCAGCTTGAAAGTCTGAAATTAACAAAAATCGTGTCAAGAAATTCAGACTTAAAATTTTTGCAGCAGCTTCATGAAGATTTCTGGTGATTTCAAGCGACCTGATTGTTTGAGGGATTTTCAGAAACATTTTTCGAAAATTATTGTAATAGTTCTCTTATTGGAAGTTGAATTCAGAAAGTAATTTTGATGGTTATAGGAACAACCTACGTATTTTTAGGGATCAATTTTGTCAATTTGGGATTATGAGCTTTGGGGTTTTTAATCAGTATTTATGGCCTTTTTAACAATGGGGTTTGAGCGTAATTAATACTGTTTTTAATTTGTAATTAACTATATTTTCAACTTAAGCATCTTTTAAATTGATTTTTCAAAACCCCTGATTTTAAGTTTATTTGTGTAACTAGCCAGAAAAAGGGTAATTAGAACTTTTGGTCCCCAACCTTTGCAATTGGTTACTAATACCTCTAACTAATTTTTTTAGCATTAAACATCCCTAACTTTTGAAGTTTGTTGCAAATCACGTCCTCATTGACATGTATTGATGGATTTGCCCTCTTTTTTAAATAAACAAAAAAAAAAAGCTAAAAAAAAATTGTAAATGAAGTCTCATAACTTCTAAAAAGCACAAACTAACTTCATTTGTAATTTTTTTTTTGTTATTTTTAACTTTTTTCTATTTTTTTTATTTAAAGAGGAGGACAAATTCGTTAAAATATGTCAATAGAGACGTGATTTACAATTACTTGAAACGTTGGGATGTTTGGTAGTAAAAAAAATTAATTAGGGTAAATTAGTAACAAATTTGAAAGGTTGAAAACTAAAATTGCAAATTACCCTAAAAATGTTGTGCCAAGTGGCCGGCTGACACATTTTTCGTACTACCCAAAAATGATGTTTGTGTCAAGCCTTGATACAAGGCATTCTTTTGTTTTGACTTTAATTAATTGAGTAACTTCTTTATTCAAATCCTAAAAAAATTGTAGTTTGTACATGGAATTTTAAAAAAACTTAAAAAATTAAATATTCTCTTTCTGATATATTGGAACAGATGCAAGTTGAATAACTTGTTTAATTTTAAATGAAAACACATTTTATTCATATAATAAATTAAGATGTACAAAAAAAGTTAGTTTTAATATTTCAAATCCATAAAATTCTATTATTATTGTAAAATTATGAAAAACAATATTGATGATCATATTTAGATATTTCTTACTTAGTCTTCAAGTCTTTGAAACTCTAAATATATGGATCCATCATTATAATAAAATCAAGAATGTCTGCGTTTTCTCTATTCTCTTATACTATTTTCTCTAGTTTATAATAATTATATATAATTTTAATAAAATTCTTTGAATTTGGTTGAATTCTATTTAAATTCATAAGAATTCATAAATATTAAGAAATCTATTAAATTTGGAGTCAAGACAACTTTTTGGACTAATATAGACGTTACAAGGACATCACATTTGACGTGAAATAACTCGTGAAGACAACATGACACTTGATGTTGACACATACTTGACTTAACATTTCATCTACACTCACTCGATATTTATACATACACCAAGGCCATACCAAATGAAACAAACAAAAGTCTAGACATGCTATCTTTTTATCTTCTTTCTATGAAGTTTTAAATTATATGTCAGAGTGACAACGGTCGTCCTCCTCACGGAAGATGGCCGGACTCACTAATTGCTCAAGGACGGCTTGGGCCTAGGTGGATAGGCTGCCACCTTGGGCCCACAACTATTGAAGGGCCCCAAAAAATTCTGGTCCAACTTTTTTTTTTTAAAAATTAGTCTATCTTGTAAAAGTGACCCCATTCATTTTTAAATGGGCCAACCAAACAACTGAAACAAGGCCCAAACAAGAATCCTACATATTATCTAAGTCTTACATTAAACAATAAATCCTAGACTACAATTGACAAAACTAGAGAGTGGAGTCTGTAGACAAGCTGTCGTGCCTCAATCTCTCAAAGTAATTGCTCAATTAATTCATTATTTAGTTACTTCAATTTTAAACACGATTAATTAAATAATAATGGACGATTTGGAGGCTCCAGTAGGTTTACATTCAAATTTTTTTTTTTTAATCTTTTGCCACATAGCATTTTGACTAAGTTACCACTGTTAACCGATTCTTTGGACTGCGTTCGTTACTTCGTTTGATCGTTTATACTTTCTTTTTCTATTATATAAGTTTTATGTAGTTTGATTACTAATGTTTGTTAAAAGTATTGTATTTCTTTAATTTTTGAAGTCTATGCATAACTCCTTTTTATTTGTGTAGTTCAAACTTTGAAGATTGAATCTCTCAAAATTAATCAAGTTATATTGTTCCTCGCTAGTTTTAAATAAACCCTATCTTATTTTTAATAGTTGGAATATCAAATTGCATTATTATATCTTCTAGGAAGTTCTTGTATGGACATGAAAAAAGATTTAAGCAGGAAAAAAAAATTGAAGATTTTATTCAAGCTCAAGTAAGAGCGATAGAAAAATTTCTCACTCGTAATATTAATAATACAAGAAAAAAATTAGTTGGTGAAGAATTTGAAAATAAAAAGGTTCAAAATAAAAACAACATCGATAAAGAGCATGAAAATTTAGTGGATAACGAATACATGAATCGTGGGCAAGAAAATTTAGAAGATGAAGAAAATAAGAATGGACAATAAAAAGAATTAGTTTGTTGCAGAATGTATTACTTCTCTTTATTAAGAGCCCTTATTTAAAGTTTCGCCTAAGGCCCTCAAATTCTTAGGACCAGCTATGTAATTGCTTCTTGTTTTAAAATTTCTGTTGATCAAAGAGTTCAATAGGTTTTTGACATCAACAAAAAATATTGTCAAGAATAAACTAACTGAATATCACAGATTCAAGAGCAAATAATAATTTTAATCCCCAGGGGTTAAAGCAGTATGTTTTAGATACAAGCAGGATATGTGAAAAGTTCAGCCACTTGAATGTAATGTGAAGAACACAAAATGGTGGCTCAAGTGATTTTAGGACAGCATAATAGCAATGAGGAGGACAGAAACAATACTCAAATAAGTGCTTGGGATAAATGTTGGTTGCCTATTTGGTCGGGTCGGAGAAGCTGCTGGAGACCCATTCTTAGTGCCAGGTGCTAGGGGTTTTGCTGCAACAGGTGGTAGAGGTGGCTCGACCACATCTCCATCCAAAAGGACCGGGTAGGGAGCCTCGGCTGGTGGCACAGTATTCATGAATTGGAAGAGTTGGCCAGGCTGGACACTGCTCATGTACTTGGGAATATCTTTATACCCCAAACACCGGTTCCCTGTTGAATTGCCAAGACATCAAATGTTCATTATGTGCTACAGAATATTTGAGGAGCACAACATTTCAGTTGATAAACAAAGAAAATAAGAGAAACTAAAAAAGTGCAATGACAATATGAACAGATAACATGGCTGGTGAAAAAATGTTACATATTGATAATATCCATTTAGTACTTCATGAAAACATGAATCAAACTCAAATAAAATGGTATATAAATGGTAACAGAAGGACACGTTTTACAAGTTACATGGAAATCATATGTAAACTTACGTTTGTATTTAGCTGCTGTTGCAGGGTAATCTGTTATGAGACCATTAATGCCAGTTTCAGCAAATGTATTTATTTCCACGTATGCATCTGCAAAGAAGTCCCATGCTTGAGATGTAAACTCGTTACTGAAGAGTTGCACGTAGACTGAGAGGTTGGATGCCTGCAATTTTGACACCACATTTGTGGTACTAGTAAGAAATCCTTTATCAATCGGGAAGACAGAATGTTTGCTGATCACCACATATTTGGCAAACTCCTTGATCTCCATGATGGTTGAGTTGTGGACATCGCGAATATCCTTGTTCACCTTGTAAACAAGCTCGTACTTGCTTTTCTCTTTAAATTTTTTCAGAACTGAGCTGTCTGTGGATTGAATCATAACTTTCTTGATCGTCTGATTATCGTAATCAGCTTCGTTCAAGGATTTTAGAACTACATCAATCACGTCCAATCCCTGCTTTTCTGCTAGATAGGTTGCATGCTGCATGAAAAACCACAATATATTGGAAATCAAACCTTTTGGCCTATTCAGACAAGCACGTGCTCTTACTGTGTATAAATTATAAATGCTTCTCAAACGTTGCAAAATGAATATTCTGTAAGTAAAAATAGAACTTCTTGAGGCTATTATACGTCAGAATGGAAGTCTATAAATAAGTTTAGATGTTAAACATATGGAAGATTTACTCTAGATTTTCCAACATCACATGTAGTAATTTGGTTATGCAATAAGAATATGAAACAAAACACATGAACTCACCTCTATACCGATCAAGACACCAGAAACAGAAGTTGCGTTCTTTGCTGAAGCCAAAAAGTCAGATAAGGATACAAATTTCCCAGCATTTCTTAATTTAGGATTCCGGTAGAATGTATAATTAACCCATGGGTTTGTTATAGCCGCTGCGACAAACATTGAACATATTAAATATGAAAACTGTGTTAACTACAATATTTTGAAGTAAAAGAATGTATCTGTCTTTTTGGTAGAAATGAACCACCATATGATAGAGAATGGGATAATGCACATGAACGAGCAACCATAATTTATGTCAAATGGTAAAATCTCAAAACACAGCTAAAAGCAAGTAACAGTTCAGATGAACTCCGATGAGCTGAGGTTACATATAGGGAGGAAATTTGGATTCGACTTACGGGTCAATCTCTGAATTTCACTCCATGTGAGGTTAAAGGTGAATATCCCAGTCCCTGTGTCAAGTTCTGGAACATTCGTAGCAAGGTTGCTAAAAGATGATTGAAGTACGGTTGTTCTGTGGATAAGGTTTATAGAACCCAAACAAATAGGTATTCCATCCTTAGTCATTTGGACAGGACAGTCGAGAACATCAACATCACTGGAAATAGCTCGAGCGTATGCCAAATCAGTACAGCCAGGATAGTCTCCACTCGCTCCCTCAGATGAAATAATTGAAAAATTAGCTGGAAGAAGGGAAGAGTGAGAGAAATTTGTCAATATTGACAGCGCATAATACATGTTCTCAGAGAAGTCTAAAAGATATAATAACAATATCAGGTGTAGTTGAGAAGCAAACCCTGCAATGCTTCCTTTTTACCCATGTGAGAGAAGCAATCTGCAATGTCAAAGAACCTTAGCATGTATAGAAAGAAGATACAGGAGGAAAATAATTATAAACAAAAGTGAATAAGTTTTAATTACTAGCAGATAAAGAATAAAGAGAGATGAAAAATTAAAGGCCAGCAGCTCAGATTCAACGACCCTAATAGTAATTCCTGTTCAATCAAGACTAGGAAACTAGTTCTCTAGAGCAAAGAAATGAAAACTCAGAATTTTGTTATGCACAGTAATATACCTTTGGATAAGTTTAATTATCAACCTACTAATTGGACATCAAAAGGAAATTGAAATCAGCAAAAGTTCTCTTCCAAATTCCAATTTCTGGATTCTCATTTATTGATGTTGAAAACTATATCGTCTTCTGTTTTGAACTTTAATATTATTAAAGAGGAAAATCTCTGAGGGGACGCAAATTTAATATTTCAAAAAGTGACACAAGGGAATTTCCAGTAGAGTGGTAAAACGAATAGAGAACACAAACAACAGGATAGGCAATGCTGGTACTAAGAGAGAACCGAGGAGTTCAAATCCATATAGCCCTATAAAGAAAATTCAAAACAAAAAAGAATGATGTGTTTTTGGTCCATTGTTATTGTTTGTGGCTTGCAGCTGACCACTTGATTCATCCAAATCAGATTATTCCGATACACTTGCCGACATGAATCTAGAATAGAAAACTGAATGTCCAGAGTGTTAAAATAAAAGGTTAGTGGATATAGCTCACCTATGGCCGCAGATGGAGTTATTGGGAAGTCAGATAGCACGCCATCAACAGAAAAGTTGCCATTGTCAACAAAGGATAAGTATTCAGCTACTGGATCATAACTGTAATTGTAAGCTAAAGTCACATCATTTGCAAATTCTGATGCAAAAACCTCTAGACCCTCTTCATGAGCAGACAAAACAACAGAGGTACGAGGCTGTAAGTATAGACTTTGGTCTACTGGCCATATGTAAGTTTTGGGAATAAGAATACCGGAGGCAAATGTTTTGATAAATGTAAGATTCTTTAAAAGAGAACTATATGTTTGGTTGGTTGAAGGCTCAACGTCGTCCTGTCCAAGAAACCGAAAAATGAGCTTAGTTGAACTTCGTCTAAATCGTGCCTGGATACTTCTCAAGAAGTTCACTTCTGGTGATGAAATATAATCAACTACAACACTTCTAGATACAGTAATTACGTAACTTCTCGCACTCAGGTTGTGTTGGCTGAAGAAAGAATCATGCTGCAAACACCATTTATAAGAAACTGAGGTTGATAAAGACACAATAGAATATGAATTAAAGATACAAAGGCTTTATATAAATTTAAATAGGTCATAATTCTAAGAGAAAAACTTAAAGAATTGACAATGACCTGAATATTCAACCATAACGAGGATCGATTGAGGATGTTAGCCACCTGTTCGACCACAAGAAGTAATAGAGTATGATCAAAAAGCTCCGTTCGAGATCCGATGTTTTGATTCACTGTCAAAAATACAAAGCACAGTCAGGATTCATATAAAAACATCACAACTCAAACTGCTCTGTTGTAGATGAAATAAAACTTCTGTCTTAGATTCTAAGAATTAAGACCGAATTAGACAATGTGCACTTTTCTTTGAAAACTGATACTCCCTATATAGACTTGAAATAAACTTTGTTGATACATAAGTGGCACATGATGAAGTCCTGCACCTTTGGGCGAGCTAATGTTCAGGGGTTTCAGCCTTTTTATTAACATTTTGTTACAGTCTTGGAATGTTTGCTTTGAGGAAGGTTAGACGCAGCAGATACACCAATCGCTTAATTCTTACAAATCCAGGCATAGTAAAACTAAAAATCACTTGATTTATTTACGATTGAGAGTACCGTAAACTAATTTTAATGATTTTCCTTCTTCAGAATAGAATACTTTTTTCATCTTTTTAGAAGTATAAAATTGAAGGACATTCAGGGTAACGTGTTGGTTTTGGAACACAAAAGAAACTTATTATATAACTTACTTACACAATTGGCACACAACTATTATTTTAGAGCACCTCACTTTAGTTAATTTCACTCATCACTCATTATTATATAACTTACTTACACAATTTGGACACACCACTATTATTTTAGAGCACCTCACTTTAGTTGATCTCACTCATCACTCATTACCACTCACCACTACACTAACATCTATTTATACTTGGTTACAATATTTCTAGAAAAATCTATAATGGAGATTAATAACAAACTAGAAAATTCTAGTACTAATAATGAAAACATCCTCATTGTTTTAGATCCTTCCTAATCTATATGGCACAAGAAAAAGTTCTAGAGAAAGGAAAACAAGGAGAAAACTCTAGTACATTCAAATAGGTTGGTGATAACCTTCAATTCTCCTCTTTAGTACCAACTATTTGATTTAACACTTTTCTTCTCATCATTCCCAGCTGTGTCCTTGTACTTCTCTTTTGACGTATCAGGTCGCCTCCTTACCTTATATACCCATTTACAGGATATAGGCTTTATTCCATTAAGTATTGGCGTCAAGTCCCAAATTTCATTTTGCTTTAGAGCCACCATTTCTTCTTCCATTGCCTTTCTCCACTCCTTGTGTTGGACTGCATCTTCAAAGGTTTTTGCCACTCACCACTACACTAACATCCTATTTATATTTGGTTACAATATTTCTAGAAAGATCTATAATAGAGATTAACAACAAACTAGAAAATTCTAGTACTAATAATGAAAACACCCTCATTGTTCTAAATCATTCCTAATCTATATAGCACAAGGAAAAGTTCTAGAAAAAAGAAAACAAGGAGAAAATTCTAGAGCATTCAAATAGGTTGGTGATAACCTTCATAATGAACCATGCGATTACATAGACTTACAAGTGACATTCTTTAAGTCGTCGAGGGTGAAATCCACGGAAAACCATCCTTGCGTAGAGACCCCATCAACAAGGTAGGTACGACTCTTGTCTGGGAACATAGTAATGTCTGAAGCTTTGTCGAGCCTGACATCTGGAAAGCATATGCCAGCTCCATCTTTCGTAAGTTGTACGTCACACCAGGAGATTACATTAGATAAGCTAGTAGAGAATGTAAACACATAAGCATTCACACTAGAATCAGGAAATAGCCCGGAAAATCCACCACGGGCTACAACTAATGGCGCATTTCCTACAAAAGTAATCAAAAAAGAGGATGATATGAATTGATTCATTCAGATCGATCTATAAATTCACGTGATTATACAAGAAAATATTCTTTTTTTGATAAATGGGACGGGAAATCCTAAATTCTTGAGAATGTCAAAATCACAGAGCATCTGAATCATAGATCAACAATTAAACTGAATTACAACATAAATTCCCTACCAACATATTGTAGAATTCATCACCATTTCACCATAATACCAATCCAGATCCAAAAGATAATAGAAAAATAAAATGAAAACTCAACAAAACCATAAAGAAACCGACCGAAAGCTGTAAGCTTTTGAAGAAACTTCAAATTTCGGAAACAATTCAAGAATTTCAATGTACTATAGAGCTATTAAATCAGAAATTTCAATACCATGATTCAGTATTCCAGTTATTCTTTCACATTTTGTATTGTACTTCAACCCAACAAATCTGTATAAAATCTACAAAATTTATTCAAACTTGCACATAGAAGAGAATTTACCGCTTAGAGTTTGCCATTTACTGTGTCTGCTGGTAGAATTCTTAGCAGAAATCAAAGCCACCGCCCACGAGAAGAGCAGCAAGAGACTGAAGAGAGATTGTGGGTTTCTTATTGGCTGAAATCTTGTCCCTCGTGCCATAACAGCAGGTTGCATGTGCGCCTAATCTCTCCCTCCCAGTGTCCTCTTTAACTCGCTTTTTACGCATAAAATGAGTCTATGACCTTAAACACTTTTTAGTCGCTGCAATTTCAGACCAGAAAATGGAAAATGCTTTTTCTAATTGAATTACATCAAAACTAGAAACTTGATGTTGATGTACACATAAGGCATGAGCTGTTACAAATACATACCATCTGACGTCTACAATGGTTCATTTTTCACCTGACCATTCGAAGTAGCCCTCCCTTAGTTGTTCAGTCCACAACATGATAGTCAGATAGAACTCACTTGTAAAACTAAAGCGCTCAATATCTTCGATGTAAAAGTAGAGTCCTCGACTGTTCGTAACAGGCCTTTTCACAATTAAGTGGGATTTAGAAGCAATAGTTAAATAATTACAGGATGTGCTGAGATACTGTATAAAAGCTCCAAAGATTCCACTATTTCAGGAATTGTGTATCATGAAAGGGTACGGAAACCTTAAATGTGTTGCAGGAAGGACGCTTAATTTTGGCAAAGCAGAATATGATTGGCCACTCACCATTTCCAGAATCTATAATTCAGTCAAATAATGGTGACAGTGATGTGTACGAGATTAAACAATTTTGTCAACTCGTCATGTTCTTGTTTCTTTAATCTCTCAATTAGAAGTTAATGTTTGGTTGTGTTTCAAAGTTTTTTTCTTTAAAAGGAAGTCTTAAATAAATTTTATTAGAGAAACACATAAATTTGAAATTATGTTCGACAAAATAAACAACTTAAAAGTAAGTTCGACTTACTCTTAAGTACAACTAAACATACTAAACATGTTTGCTTAAGCCTTAAAAAATGCAAATTTGTGTTTTTTAAAATTAAGGAAGAGCAAACTTTTAAGAAAGTCAACTTTCGTACTAAAATAAAAATAAGAAACAACAACTTTTAAAGAAAAGCTTAACATGTTTGAGGAAGAAAGTGGCTTAAAAGGAACTTTTACGGTGTAAAACTTGTTTGTCTAAGTTTAAAAGTTATTGTAAACTTGTTTTTATTTTAAGCTTAGCAAAATATGCTCCGAGTCTTGTGAAGTGTT
Organism: Forsythia suspensa; assembly: GCA_023638005.1. Classification (NCBI taxonomy): domain Eukaryota; kingdom Viridiplantae; phylum Streptophyta; class Magnoliopsida; order Lamiales; family Oleaceae; genus Forsythia; species Forsythia suspensa. The sequence goes on along the minus strand of CM042674.1, from coordinate 9,638,193 downwards.
ACTAGAATAAACAAACCCAAGTCTGGTTTGGTTAAGCTTAATAGTTACTTTTAAGTGTGAATTCAAACCATCAGTTCGATGTATCATGGGACAAATTATATATTTTTTGTATTTATTTTCTTTAATTATCTTAATAACATAATATTTGGATCTCTATAAAGAGAACACTTTCGCCAGCTCAAGATAGTTCCATTGCAAAACTCTCACCGCTCATTTTCCTTCATACACGCTTTGTTACAGATGATCTTGTACTAGAAGAAGAAGAAATGAAGCATAAAATCACTCAACTACTCATGTATTAGAGGTGGCTCGACCCCATCACATCCAACATAACTGGGTTGGGATCCTCGGCTGGTGGCTTAGTAACCATGAATTGGAAGAGTTGGCCTGGCTGGACACTACTCATGTACTTGGGAATATCTTTATACCCCAAACAGGTTCCCTGTTGAATTACCAAGACATCAAATGTTCATTATTTGCTACAGAATATTTGAGGAGCACAACATTTCAGTTGATAAACAAAGAATAAAAGAGGAACTAAAGTGCAACGACAATATCCATTCAGAACTTCATGAAAACAATGAATCAACTCTTAAAATGGTTTTGTAAATGGAAAAAGATAGGCAATTTTACAAGTAATATGTAAACTTACGTCTGTATTTAGCTGTTGTTGCAGGGTAATCTCTTACGAAGAATATGAATTTTTTCATGTTGCTCTATTCTTTACATGAGACATCATAAAAAAAAATTATACTAATCGGGAGATTCAGAAACATAATTTTGTTCGAGTTAATTTTGTTATTCTTTCGTATTATGTATTATAGTACTTTAACCAAACAAATTCTGTAGAACATTTACATAATATTTACTCATAAACACACACAGAAAAGAGTTTACCGCTTAGGAGTTTGCCATTTAGTGCATATGTTGGTAGATGTTGATGGACACATTAAAAAAAGTGACCAATGTGGTCAACGTGGTGATGCCACATAGATATTGTCAACGACTTTTAAAAAAGTGATCAATACGGTGATCCCACGTGGACAATAGACTATAACTAGTACCCAGTGGGTGCTATATCACCAATCTAAATATGAGATGCTCAAATTTATCCAAAAAAATAGCAGCACATGATATGATTTGATAAATAAAAACATTGGACAAGAAAAACAACTATTCACCCATAGGACGTGCTCTATCTAGCACATAATCACAACCAACCTCCTAGACTCATTTCTGTGCAACCCACATTCTGTACCAGTTCTAGAAAAATCAATATTTGAAAAGGTTAATTATATCATATATACCATCGAACTTTATGTTCCATTTCATTTATGCTACCATACTTTAATTCATTTCATTTATACCACCAAACTTGAAAATTACTTTCAATTAAACCACTTCGTTAATAACCGTTCATTGTGTGACACAAATTCTGATGTGTCATGAACGTGTCGTTAAATGTCTGATGTATCTTCGAGTTTTGGAAAATTTGGAGATGAAGAAGTTGATATGATTTTGAGGAAATTTGGAATTGATCCTTGGCTAAAGTCATTTAATTGATATGAAAAACGTATTTTTTATTTTGAACTTGATACACGTGGACAATACTTTTACACGTGGTGAGATACGTCAGCTATTTAACGGCTCGTTAATGCCACGTCAAAATTTCTGTCACACAATGAACGGATGATTAACGAAGTGGTTTAATTAAAAGTAATTTTCAAGTTCGGTGGTATAAATTAAACGAATTAAAGTACAATGACATAAATAAAAGGAAGCATAAAGTTTGATGGTATATGATATAATTAACCCATTTTTGAAATGTAATTTTTTTCTATTAAACAGTGCATCTCCAAAAAATCATAACTTCTTCATCCTTGATAACAACTTTCATTCTTGGTTTGACACAGGAAAATGCCTAAGGAGACTTCAATATTAACAACTTAATCAAACAAAAAACAAACTACAATTCATTGACAACAAATACTTCTTTGTGACGGGTTAAATGGATACTTGACATTTTTGTGATCATATTCACTACATTTATATATCTTTTTTAAAATGTTGATGTTCGAAAGATAATTTAAGGATACTCTTCAAACAAGTGCTCAATATATTACAAAGTCGTGTTTTATTTAAAACGTTTAAAAATAAAAATACATGTAAAAATGAAAAAAATTAAACAATTTTAATGGACATATATATACTGTCCTCCTTTTCAAAAAATTAAAGAAAAATTTTAAACAATAATGATGAAATGCCCTAGGAGAGGTTAGTTTTAAATACAATTTTTTGACAACAAATATTTTCTTATCACGGGTTAAATAGAGATTCAGACAAGTGCTCAACATGCTATTAAGACGCATAAAAATAAAGATACTAGTATGGTGGGTCACTTACAACCTTCTCAATGTTCTCAACGAGCTCAATCATCTTGGCAATTTCAACACTCTTTTGGCTAATTGTTAAACATGAATTCCGATGAGGTTGATGAATACGACAAGTACAGACGATTTTTCATTTTCTTAAAGTGTTAATTTTCGTCACTTGTTAAACATGTGAACTGGAATTGCGCAGAGTTTAAAAAATACTCCCACCGTCCCGCAAGATGATAATTCCACTTTTTTTTTCCACATGATTAAAAAACTCATTTAATGTAATTGAAATTATAAAAATTTTACACAATTCTCCCATTATACTCTTATTTAAGTTAAATAGAAATCATATGTGTGTATATATATATATATATATATATATATATATATATATATATATATATATAGAGAGAGAGAGAGAGAGAGAGAGAGAGAGAGAGAGAGTTACGGAAAAAAAAAAAAATATTAATGAAAGTTTAGAGAGAAATTTATATGAGAGAGAGAATTACATTGGAAAAAGAAAAAAAGTAAATGAAAATTTTAGAGAGATGTATTTTGGTTGATATGATATGTAAATTAAATAGGGGTATATTAGGAAAAGAAAAATTTAATATATCATGTATATAAAGTAAGTAAGCGCATATAATTTGAGACGAGATAAATAAGGAAAATGGAATTATATTTTTGTGGGACGGAGGAGTAACTAAAATTGTATTTAGCCACGTGACCTACACTTCTGAATTAGGGATGGCACTCCCGTCCCGCCAAGCCGGCAAAATTTCTGTTTTGTGAATCCACAAATTGAACGTTCAATAAATAAATCTGATCCCCCAAAAATGGAGCTGCACAGGTCCAACTTTATTACAGTAAATGAATTCAGCATACAAGTTGTACAGAACGATTCCGCATATGCCCAATTGAAACACAAAATAGTATAAACATACAATACACAAATCCTTCAAAACAATTCACTCAAAACCCACTCATCATTCTCTACACAGTACAACTCAAAACTGAGCTTATCCTCGCAGAAGTGTTCGGACAGCCTTAAACATTGTCGGAATAGTCTTTTTTGAATTGGGGTGGCGAAGGAGAAGTATGAGAATCGGCAGCAACGATACCTGGCGGCGGCGCAGGCGTGCCAAAAACCTGGGCGTTGGTGTATACTTCTTGTCTACCTTTGGCTCTACCAAGAAAATAACACCCAAACCCGAGACATATTGAAAAGAGAATCAATGGCAGAGATATCACAATAACCATACCCATCTTAATTTTCCTTTATAACTTCTCAAAACACCCTCCGTGTGATTTTGTGGGTATGTGAGAGAGAGAGAGGTATTTTGGAGTTGATGGGAGTGCTGGAGTGGAGTGGGAATATATAATCAGAATATCTACCCATCTGGAAGTTTCGAGATCTGTGAGAATTTAAAAGAAAGCTCTAACGGTCAAATTTCTAACGTTCACTTTCTAACAACCAACAGTAGATTTGTTTTGCTGTCACCAGAATTTGAAATAAAAAAAATATTATAAATACATCATAAGAAATTTTGTCCACTCTTAAAACTAAAACTTAAGTAATATTAATTGTAATATTTATCTAGTTATCAAAAGCACCTCCGTTTAGGGGGGGGGGGTCCCGTCCCACAAAATTTTATTTGTTTCTTTAAAATAAAATAAAAAAATGAACAAAATAATTAAAAAATAAAATAATATTTTTTAAAATATTTGTAGCAAAAAAAAAAAAAAAAAAAAAATTGGGATTGCAGTGTAGTGGTTGAGATTTGTAGTTTATAACTTCAATCTGGTTTCGATTATTCTTTAGTTTATTTCTAGTAAAAAATTTGTATTCTATTTTATGATTTTACAAAAAAAAAAAAAAAAAAAAAAACTTGTTGGGGCAAGTCATTTGGGCAAGTCCGGGTAGTCCCCGCCCGCTCGCGACCTCATTGGGTAGAAAATCTGTCCCAAACCCGTCCTATTACTCGAATAAGCAATATTTTGACCCGCCAATAGTCCATAAAATTTTATTAGTTTTTAAAAAAAAAAAATTAAACAAAATAATTAAAAAATGAAATAATATTTTTTAAAATATTTGTAGCAAAAAAAAAAAATCAAAATTGGAATTGCAGTGTAGTGGTTGAGATTTGTAATTTATAACTTCAACCTGGTTTCAATTATTCTTTAGTTTATTTCTAGTAAAAATTTGTATTCTATTTTATGATTTTAAAAAAAAAAAAAACTTGTTGAGAGCAAGTCATTTGGTCGGGGTAGGTAGGTAGCCGCCCCCACGCGACCACCATTGGGTAGAAAATTTTGCCCCAAACCCGTCTCTATTACTGGAATAAGCAAGGCCAGGCGAGGCAACCCAGGACATGGTGGATTGGGTTGGGTGCGAGTTTGGGACGGCGAATTTTTTGCCATCATTACCTCAGTTCAACCACCATCCTTACTACCACCTCGATCAGTCAATCAATTGTGCATATTAGACCAACCTGATTAGGGAACTCAGGGTACGATTCACTTGAAAGTCCTAAAAAAATACTATCACGTTACTTAAGAATTATATATCCACAAATCTTGAAAAATGACAACCTATCAAACCCGATAAAGAGCCTAGGCCCTCCTGGGGTTTCTACTTCAAGTAACTTGCACTATATAAACTCTACTAGAAATTCTCATTTGTGAACTCTAATTTTAAGTAACGAAGTGAAAGACTGTTTACTTTTCAAAAAGTGAAAATTTTGTTTCTTCAGTCCATTTTCTTATCAAAGCAATGCTTTTTGCTGAGGCTTTACGTGTACACATTCTGCACAAAACTACACACCTTAAGCCATAATATAGAAAGGCAAAGGATTACTCCCTCAAGTATTTATACCGATAGATTCTAGAATGATTATGTAACTACTACTACATAAATCTCGCCTCATTAGTTCATCGTCCAATAAGGCCTCGGTGGAACAATGAAAATTAAAAAAGTTAAGTGCACATTTCAGTATTTCTGTGTGTGAGAGAGAGAGAGAGAGATGGCCGAGCAATTTTGATCCAAATGGATGAGTCTAGATTGCTAAAAGAAAGATAAAAAAAGGAGCAAACCACGGAATTTGATTAACACAAGTAAATAAAGGAAAACACTGAACTGAAAGGCAGAAAATGGAGAAAGACAAGAATTTTAACAAAAATCTTCAAGACACTCAAAAATCTGCTGGCTGATCAACTTAGGGATATTGACTCTTAAGAACTGCTTGCTCAGCTTCGTGCACCTCCTTCTCCGTCTTCTTACCTTTCTTCGACTTATAATACAAGCTCATGAAGGTACCAATGGATCCATACTACCTTCTGCATTGCTCATAAACACCAGCATCAAACATTCTCCAGAAATTCTTCTCAACTAGTTCAGACACAGCATATTGTGGCTGGAATTCATGGTTTTCAATCAACCAGTTCTTCCCATCATGCGTACAGCTTCTGTGGGAGAGTAAATCATAGGTTCAACAAAGTCTGGAACTTTTGAAGGGTTGTCCTGATCTCCGTCCCATGGTGCAAAAGAATCCACGTATACTTGTGCAAGGTCTTTCAAGTTACCCACTACAGGCTTCTACGTAAGTTTCATGTATTACATTAATTATGAATAATTCATCTAATTGAATAATGTGGCGTGGGATGACTACACCAAGTGATGACTATGAATAAAGATTACTCATTACTTTATAGGTATAAGCTTAATCTTAGCTGGGACTCCTTAGCTGCAACAAGGAGTCCAAGTGTTCCCTGAGACCATGGAATAGCACAAAAAGGGTCAGAGTATCTCTGTCCTTTATAGCTCTAACCAACCGCCCATCAGCCAAAATAATTTCATAAGCTACAACAGTATCAGAGAAAAGGCTGTAAATGTGGGAACTTCCTTCAATCCCATAGCCATTGATAGGACCACCAACGGTCAGATCATCGACCCGTATTGACCAGCGGCTCGACTGTAGTTTTCCAGGCCTGGAAATCTGACCCATATTGACCAGCGGCTCAACTGTAGTGATCATTCTGTCCTTGTCAATGTCAAGAATGTCTCTGATGGCCGAAAGATCAACCTCAAAATGGTGAGCACGCTTATAGTCCACATTTCACATTCCAACAGCAATCTAAGGTTTTCGGGCTGTGCAAACCAGGCAAACCTTGAGGCGTTTGATAACTTTCTTAATGTTTTTGTCATGCTCCTTCTGGCGCTGTTTGAAGGATTTGCATTCGGATCTCACGTTCCCAAAATACATGAAGAAGTACAGCATGAAGGAGATGAGGAGAACAACCAAAATAACAATAATACATCAAAATTTGACAAAATAGTCCACCCAACCTTCTTCCTCTTGGGGAATAAGGAGGCCCTCAAGGTCTGACATTGTGTGAAATGAAGAGGCCTACACAGGTGAAACGAAATAATAAGACAGTCATGAAACTTTTGGCTTCACATCGAGTTTTTCCAATTTCCAGATGGGCTAATATAAAGAACTACTTCAAATGCATAAAGAATCATGATATTGGAAATGAAATCGAATCACTATGCTAACAACTTCTATTCAATTTTTAAAGTAAGGAAAAACAAACGTTAAGATTTTGGAAACTATAATCCAATGTCTTAAAATAAAATTCCACCTGTCAATTTTTAGGTTTGAAACTGTATAAGTGCCTTGAACTAGAAATGGAACAGTAGTTGTACTCGTGACATCCAATTTGAAGTTTGCTGTACTATACAGAGTGCAAATATAGTGATCCTTAATGCATTAAATCAAAAGAAACAGCCCAAAATTCTTCAACGCATTTATTGAACATAGATCGCTGGGTGGAAATAGATGCCAAAAGAACAAGAAATCCATAGTTTAATGTAAAGTAAAACAACCCACCCCACTTCAAAATAAAGGCTGGAAATTGAAAATACCCTGAGATTTGTACATAATAAAACCCAGAAAATTAAAGCATGATTAGTGACCAAAGGAAAAAATGAAACACACAGAAACACATATATATCTAGAGAGAGAGAGAGAGAGAGAGAGAGAGAGAGAGTAGTGTGGGTGTGGAGTGTGGACTGACTATGGAGAAGCAAATGCAAAGGAGACCAAGAGAATACGATATTTTATTCCTGGAAAATGCTTGTTTAACCAAAAGTTGGACCAAAATTTGGGCTGTAGGGCTAGAAAAAGGCCTTTTAACTGTTCACATTGAATTGGGCCGTCGGGCTTGCGATCCACATTGGCTGAATAGACAATTTTAAGTGGGAATAGTGGTGAATGGCCGGGTGACCGACAATTTTCCAAAATGGTAGTTGACCATTTTGGTGTGTAAATTACCAAATATATCCTTGTTTCTTCCCCGCTTATAACCATTTCAACGATTTTAAATTCATTTGAAATGGTTATAATCCAACCCATTTCAAATTCGTTTATTCTGCGTGAAGAAAAGAAGATTTGAGGTTAGAATCCAACTCATTTCGATGTTAAAATCCAACACATTTCATTTATGTAAGAAGTTTCATCATTCTCCATCTTTTTCTTTTAATTCACGGTAAAAATTGTGGATTTTGTAGTATAAATCATGAAAAAATGTATAAACACGAGTATGGATCATGATTTTACTTTAAATTCTTCGCAAATCGAGTTGATTTGGATGGATTAATTGAAAAAATCGAAATCTGCGTTAACGGACTATAAGTGCATTAACACACCTGATAACAGACCATGGGTGCGTGCGCGCCCCAAAGCTGTTAAGGCAAAATTTGGCCGGACCCAGTGCATTATGAGACTACGTTATCGGACCTTGGGTGCTGATGCCGCGATTTAACAGTTCGAACAATGCTCTCTGATGCAGACCCATGGTCATCGCTAATGAACTTGAGGTCTGTTAATGGTGGGTTAGCACGGACCATATGTTAATGAAGCACATTAGCGGATGGTGCATTAGCAGATGATCTGATAGCAAGCGCATTAGCTAGATGGTGCGTTAGCAGGTGATCCGATAAGCGATATTATAAAGTAAAGGGTATTTTAGTACTATTATACTTAAAAGAGGCTTTTTAAAACTTATTTGGTATAAGTTAGGCTCCTTCCATGACTCCAAACTTTTGACGTGGCCATTTCAAAAAATTCACCCCAATTTTAATTGTTTAGTCAGGATTTGATTGTCATGTTTACACCAACTGACCAGTTAAAATTTTAATTTCTGTGGATAAATAAGTAGATTTTGCACGCGTGTAGATGCAGCACCAATGTATATTCACTAGAATGGGCATTGCCAATGTCTATTCCCTGGGTTAGGTGGATAAGTTTACTTAGCATCGAGTCCAGAGTTTTATACGTTGATCTCCATTATTTTTTGAATAGTATCTTATATTCAGTTTAATTTCTACATTATTAAATTCTTAGTTCATCATAAAAAAAAAAACATGTCAAATAATTCAAATTGTTGTTTTACTTTATTTCCAGCCACATAGTGCAACATAAAATAAGGAAACGTTAAATTACATAAACAAAATTGAAAAATTCAACCATTCAATTACCCTTCAATTTTTAAGAATAACGTTTATTAACACCAAGAGTGCCAAGCACTAATGTAAAATCTACATTCTATAATTGGTGATTAATTTTATATTTATTTATTTATTTTAACCAATTGTAAGATGTAGTATAGTGCACCAGTGGTGCTACATAGTATAATTCAATTTTGAGTCTCTGATGCAATAAAATACATCCAAATTTCCATTCTATCCCATAAAATAAAAATCTATAACACACTTAGAGTTGATTGGGTTATAATTGAAATATTGCATATGTAATTCACGACATAAAAAGTATACATTTGATATCGAAGAACCATCTATCAACTAAGCCACTCCAAATTATAACTGCGTACTACGAGTAAAAAACTTAAATGAGAAGATGAAAATAACTAAGTGAATGTACAAAAGTTCGTGATTATTTGTCTTCTACTAATAAGTTGAAAATACTATTTCTATGTATTGAAATTGAATTATTATCAAATTAAGGACATAATTGGATTTGATATATCATCTTAGTTGCAATGTCAGTTTGATAAGGATTGCGTTGGATTTTGATTTGTGCATAATTAAAGAGATTAGGGATAATTTTCTTTTTTGACTATTACTTAAGTGCTGGCACCAGCTGGAAAGTAGAGAAGAAATGGGAGTTTAAGGTATTCTATGGTGAAAAAGTAGGTTTGAAAATCAAGCACGTTAATCAAACTTCAATCCGAGATTTCCGGTAATTCTTCTATTGATTAGTTCGTTATCTGAACAAATTATTATAAAATTTAAGCACTTTTGGATAACAGTAACTTTTTCCGATAATAATTATCTTACTTATAAAAATTTAATCAAAGATGACTAAACAATTATGACATGCCATTATTATATTTTTATTTTTATTTTTTTGTATATCAAACACTTAATTGAAAATCTATATTTTTCTAAGTGTGTGTTTGAAAAGTTGTAAAAAACTGTAGGTCTCATAAAGTGTGTAAATAAAATTAATTATTGAATTTGACTTTAATTTTTTTATTAAAATAATAATTGAAATTGATTTTAAAGCTTCAATTTTTAGTGTCAAACAATTAGAAGTTGTTTTAGGTACTTGGTACAATTAAAAAAGTGATTATAAAAGAATTTGTACTTTTTGGCAACAGATTTTGAAAAACAAAACAACAAAATGATAGCTTCTCAGATTGTCTATTAATTTATTATTAAAATACCAATTTAAACTCTAATTAATTAAAATAAATTCATTTTATGTCATATGTTTATTAGTATTCTAATTATAATGCATATCTACAAATATATTAAATATAAATTTGATTTATTTTGTACTATATGATTATGCTTTTACTTTGTAATTTTATAGATTTTGAGATTTAATATATTTTTATTATTTTTATTTTGAAATAATAATGACGAATGTATTATCTTGAAAAAATATTTCATAATATTACATATTGTTATTAAAGTAAAAATGAATTTTACACTACTCATGTTAATAATAATACAAAATAACATTATATTATCAATGACTATTTTAATATACATTCATAGCAATAAATTACTTTTGTTTACCAAATGCTCAATTGCTGATTTTAAAATATATAACAATTTTGAATGAAAGTTTATCAAACATTTGTCTGATTTTTTTCATAACTGATTCTTTTTCGCATCACAGCAAAATTGATTATCTTAAAAGCACGTCAATACCAAACTAATCCTAAATCTAAAAAGAATTATGCATGAAAGTCAAAAAATATTATAATATACTAAAAGTTTTATTTACAAAATTTAATTTATGTTGTTGTATATTAAAGCTTGGTTTAGTATTAATTTGCTTTTAAGAGAATCAAATGTAGTTGTGCTGCAAAAAAGAATTAGTTACATGAATAATCAAGTAAGTGTTTGGTAAAGTTTTATTTCAAAATTATTTTACGTATCAAAATCAGTATTTGAATATTTGATAAATAAAAGTGATTTTATTAATATGTATGTATACAATTATTAAAATTGACATTGATAGTAACATATTATTATTATTATTATTATTATTATTATTATTATTATTATTTGTACTTTTATAATGAAAAGTAAAAAAGAGCTTCAATAAAAGAACAAAAGAATAGGAAGACTGTAATTTGAAAACTTAAGTCATACTTAGAATATAAAAAGAATTATTTTAATTAATTAAAGTTGAAAGTGATATTTTAATAATTAATAAGTACAAAAGTTAAAAATAGAACGGTAATTATATTTACACCACAATTTTTATTATTTGCACTAATATTTTCAATCTTTGTTCATTGTATCACTCATGTCTCCAACTTTTTTTATTTTATTCTTATATTCAATTTTTCATTAATTAGCACAATTTATGTCGAATTCCATCCAAAAAATCCATTGATCATATTAAAAAAATTACAAAAGTGCGACAATTTTTTTTCATCCTTCAAACTACGTGAGCGGAATATCTTGAAAGAAATTATCATTAAAAATAAGATATGCTAATTAATAAAAATTAAAGATAAGAATTCAACTGAAAAAAATTAAGAATATAAGTACTATAATGAATAAAAATTGAGGACTTTAAATACATTTATTAGAAATTATAGTGTTATTATAGCTATTTAGAGCAGAAGTTGAAAAGTAATCATTTAGCAGGATCTCAATTTATACTATCATATATGAATCTAATGTGTGCCATGTGTCCGTCCAAGTGTGAATTAATACAGTTTATGTCTCAATCACAGTGTCATTGATCATATTACTTATCAGGCATCAGCGCGTGAATAAACTATTGTTTCGCCAACTAATTAATTAGATATAAGTCTATCCTGCGTTGGTAAGTCTATCTTAGCACATGTTTAGTCCCGTTTGTTTCAAAAATATTTCTATGGGTAAATAACATAGAAAGTCCTAAATCTTTGAACTTTGTGACGATAAAATTTTAAATCTTCAATTTTTAGTATTTAGGGTTCTTAACTTTTAAAAACTACACAAGTGTGATCATTCTGTTATAAAAACTGTTAATTTGACTGTTAAATAACCAATCTACTCTTTTTCAAATTAAAACAAAAAGAAAAAACAAAAATTACAATTAGCCTTCTTCTTCTTCTCTAGCCCACACCCCCAACTTATTCTTTTCCAACCTACCCCACACCCTACCCAACTTTACTATCCCACCGCCATTGCAGCGGACTTTCCACCACTGTCAAAATTTGGTGAGCATATATTCCATTTTCTTTGTAATTTTTCAAGATAAATTATTCTCAAATTGGTGACCCACTTCATCTCCCCACCAAATCAAAGCTTCATTTATTTTCAAATTGATAACCACTTAATCAATCAGCTTGCTGAAATTGGATCTAGTAACGAAGAAAATGGAATACGCACAAAGAGGAGGAAGAAGAAGAAATAATCACCATATTGAACTTCTACTCTATTATCATCTAAATATTATAGAATAAACAATCAATCAGTAAAACAATTACTTGAAAGTCAAATTTTATTGAGAACAACCTTCGATGCTAGCCAAATAGTCTTGCAAAACAAAATTGAAATAAGGTTATATTTCATTTTTCTAAAATATAAACATATCTGGAGTCTTGAAAAGCTACATACCGCAAGTGACATTCTGTTCATGCCATGTGCTGTTGGAAACTTGGAATGATATTCCACCTTAAATTTCTTAAAATTTTCTGACATATACAAGGTGTACCCATTCACCTAGCCATCAAATCAAACTCAACAACATGAAAAGATCGAATACAAATAAGGGAAAAGAACAGGTGCATTTACTAAAAAATACATTATGGCGAAACAAAGAACTTGTTATTTCCAGTATCAAAACAAGTAGTGCTTTCTAATACAATTTGATGTTTGAAAGGTGGCTTAGATCTTTATTATATTGAAATATAATTTGATGAAAAAATTGAATATTCAAAATCGATAAAATATATAGTATATTATATCAAATCAAACATCAATTTTCGAATAGATGGTAACCAAAATCCGTCCATGGTGATCATCCCACCATTAAAACATAAATCTGGTGAATATGGAGAAGATTAAAAGATATGTCTATAGTATTCATCAGCAATACTTTTCTTTCTCTTTTTCAACCGTCGAAAGAAATCTATATGCACAACCGAGTTTGACAGTGGTGGAAGGGTCGCCGCTGTAGCGGCGGCAGTGAGGTGGTGGGATTGGGTAGAATTTGGGTTTTGTTGACTGGGAGTTAATTGGAGAAGAAGAAATAGAAAGGGGTTGGCTACAATTTTTTATTTTTCTTTTTTCTATTTTCTTGATTTAGTTTGAAAAATGGTGGATGGGTCATTTGAAGAAACTTTGGATTATTTAAAAGTTAAACTAACATTTTTCGTAACAAAATGATTATGCTCACATGATTTTTTAAGATTAAGGATCCAAAATGCTACAAATTGAAAGTTCAAAACCCTATCTTTATAAAATTTAAAAGTTAGGGATCCCAATACTATTTACCCTATTTTTATCTCTACCTTTTAGAAGTTTCAAAATTTTGATGCATGAAACCCAACAATAACAGCATCGGACAAGTGTTGTGGACTGTCGACCGCCACATGGTCGGTCTCATGACTCACAAATCGCAACAGTTTAAAAAACTAGCCAAAAGTACAAATTTGCCCTCGTATATTCATAGCCGTTATAATCCGTTCCAATACCCGATTACAATTCAGGACACATTCGTCATTTCCGATTTCTCCCTCCTTCTGTAGATTTCCCCACACTGGAAAATCCATCACACACACTCTCAAATCACTTTGATTTTCTCTCTTAGGGTTTCAAAAGCTTTAGCCATGGCTTCCTCTTCATCTGAGCCTACTAAACCCGAAGATTTTGGTGGCGGCGGAGGAGGAGGTGGAGAAAGCTCTGAAGCGGCGGCGTTCCCTCTAGACACCGATCAACTTTTACTGTACAGAGGCCTGAAGAAAGCGAAAAAAGAAAGAGGATGTACTGCAAAAGAGCGCATCAGTAAAATGCCCCCTTGCACCGCCGGCAAGCGCAGCTCCGTTTATCGTGGTGTCACTAGGTATATTATGAAATATGTGATGTACTTCGTGCTTCAATATCGTACCTTGATCTGCGGATGTATTTTTATTTACTCTATAAGTAATTGGAAGAGTCAATTAAGTTGGGACGTTTTCTGGTTGATGATCTAATTGCTTATTTAGAGTATGTAAGTTTAATTTGTACTGGGAAGAAATTCTTCTCATATCATAGTGAACATAGGGAATTCTATAATAAGGTACAGTTTTTTAAGCATAAGATACTTTCGTCTTCTTGTTCTTTTCGTGCCCGGATTTTGTTCCTCGAAAGCACTATTATTTTCTTCATTTTTCTTTTATCTATTTAAAATATTTCTGAGATCGGTTTATCAATAAGATTGACCGGACAAGACTTTCGGAAATGGTGTGCTACTGAATTTGTGTAATTGATGCCAGGCATAGATGGACTGGTCGTTATGAAGCTCATCTTTGGGATAAAAGTACCTGGAATCAAAGCCAAAACAAGAAGGGAAAACAAGGTAAATCTCTCTCTCATGTAAACATACAAGATGCTTGTAAAAATTCCTACTCAAGTATCTAATGGTGTCTGATGTTTAATATTTTATTTTTCCCTATATATTGCTGAAATTGGATCTTCGCTGGTGCATGATATGCCTGGACAGTTTACTTGGGTGAGTAGTCTGATCAGCACATTCCTTGGAACTCAAATGACAATAGCATTTGGACTTAATATTGACATTTGACCATGTCGAATGGCTCTAGGGGCTTATGATGACGAGGAAGCTGCAGCCAGAGCATATGATCTTGCTGCTCTAAAATATTGGGGCCCTGGAACGCTCATAAACTTTCCTGTAAGGCGTTGCAGATTAAGATTTCCACGCTGTGAAACAATCATAAGCACCTCTGATCTTTGTGTTTTAAGTTCTTTGATTTATTATCTGACAGGTTAACTGAATCTTTTTAATTTGTTGTCATCCAAGTTGATTTTCTTTGCATGTATTGATAAAACTAATTGGGGTCTGCAGGTGAAAGATTATACAAGAGACCTTGAAGAGATGCAAAATGTCTCAAGAGAGGATTATCTTGCATCACTTCGAAGGTGTGTATATATTTTGTATGTCTCTATACCATGAATGGATGTTTTCTGTTTCTTATGAAGCATTTCTTGTGCAGAAAGAGTAGTGGTTTCTCAAGGGGTATCTCCAAATACCGGCCACTCTCTAGGTATGCTTTTGTACTTTCATTGTTGTTTTATACATGAAAGATAGCTTTTGTACTTTCATTGCTGTATGCTTTTGTACTTTCATTGCTGTATAAGGCATGGATGTGGGTTAGTTACCACCACACGTCCCCTTATCTGGAAATGCTGGTTTTAGTTTCTTGATGCTTCGACTTTTATTATAAGCCTGAATTTTGCCCTTGTTTATGATTTTATTTGCCTTCTGTTCTATCAATTTTCACTATGTCATTAGCCGATGGGATTCACAATTTGGTCGTATGCCTGAAGCTGCTTACTTCAACAACACACTCTATGGTAAATATACTTTGAATATTGAGAAAAAAAAAATGATATTGTGTTTCTGTTCATGACATTCTGGCATTTGACATTTGAACTTTTTTCTGCTGTTTTTCTTTACGAGTCGATTGCTAATTGCTTAGTAGTTCTCTACCACTAAAGGTTCCGGTGACGAGGCAAGCATTGAAAGCGAATATGTAGGTGGTTTCTGCATAGACAGGAAGATTGATTTGTCAAGTTACATCAAATGGTGGGGAGCGAACAAGTCCAGTCAGACTGATTCTCATGCAAAATCATTAGATGAAACAAAACATGGCTGTCCGGAAGACATTGGTAGTGAACTTAAAGCTCTAGAAAGGTCAAACAAGCCCACTGAACCCTATGAGATGCCACGTCTAGGTTTGTCTCTGGAAGGAAAAAAGCACAAAACAGGGTCCGCTATGAGCATTTTGTCACAGTCAGCCGCATACAAAAGCCTGCAAGAGAATGCACTGAAAAAGAAAGAAAAGGATGAGAATGACGAGAATGAAAACAAAAGTAGTATAAAAAAAATTGACCTTGGGAAGACGGTTGAGAAATCATGGCATGATGGTGGAAGTGAGAGACTTGGAGTTGCATCTGGGATATGTGGAGGATTATCTATGCAGAGGAATGCATACCCACTAGCTCCTCTTCTGTCTGCTCCACTTCTTACCAATTACAGTACTATTGATCCCTTAACAGACCCTGTTCTTTGGAGTTCTCTTGTTTCTATTCTTCCTGCTGGATCTTCACGTGCACCCGAGGTTTGTCTCTTTTCCTGAAGCTTTATTTTGTAGGAGTTACAACTCTCTTTTAACAAGCTTACACTCCAGTACTTATCACCGGAAAAACGAAAAAATGAAAAATGAAAAAAAAAAAAAAAACTCCATACACTCAATGATGTGGGATAGGAGACATGAGTAGTTGAAAGTTACATCCAGTGATTAGTATGATGTTTCTTAGTTATCACAAAGCCACTGACCCATCCCAGTTTGTTGGATTTTTTGTTTATGATCTGGAAACTTGGTACAAATTTTGATAAATTGAAAGACCATATAAAATACTTGGTTACATGTACTCTCATTTTCTTCCTCGGTCTTGAACAATATATGCTTTGCTATGACAATTAGTTCTCGAAATCATCTATCAATTATACTTGTGATTCTCGTCAAATTTTCCTGTACCGAACTGTTCCCTAACAACAGCTGATCAATTTGGCTAGTCAAAAGGTTCTTTTATCAACTTAATTTGGTCTTGGCAAGTATTTTTGTCTACTTTTGCAAGGTTTATGGAAACATTGAACACCTTTATTTTGTAGGCAATAAGTATAGGATCACTGTACTGTAGATAAGTCAATCAGTTCACTTGTTTCATGAAAGGGAAATGAGGAAAATTTCATCCCTGATGCATTTAACCGTTGAAATATTATTCCTCATGATGTCGGCAACAATTTGTGCAGGTTACGAAGAACGAATCCAGCTCAGATTATACTTTCTTCCAGCAAGGAGATTAACATTTTTCACTTGTTTCTGCAATCAAGTTAAAACTGATGCCTGCTTAAGATTTATTGGAATCAAGTAATGAATTTCCGCGGGCAAACACAGGAATATGTTGGCTGTGTAGCCGAATCATGCATGTGTATATCGCCAGGGCTTGTACACTACAGCAGAGTCTGGAAACGCTGAAACTAACTGCAAAAGTTGTGTATTACTTAGTTCTTGTAAATTATTTTATTATTATCATGTTTTATGTTTTATGTTTTATTTCTTGTAGACGACACGGGTTGAGGCTTCGGGGCATGTATAGAAAACTAAGAGTTAGATAGACGTTCTTTCTACATTTTGAATTCTTTGTTGGCCTTTCCATCTCATTTATTATTTTACTCCATCAATGTTGCTTTGAAGTCATTGCAATATATGGGAAACTTTCCCCGACTGGGGCAAGGGCCAGTTCGGGGAACAGACTTTTCCCTGCAATATATATAGCCCTTGCTACAATACCCATTTAAGACTATTGTTGGAAGCGTGTACGGTGGTACATGATCGGATTTACAATCTACAAGTTCAATTCATTGAGATAGTCACACAATATTCACGGCTAATTCACGTTCTAGAACTTATATAGCTTGGGTGTTATTTGAACAACCATATAGTTATCTTATCTAAGGTCATCTCCAACCCATATCTTCATATTGGTGCAACTTTTGCACTAAAATGGTGCAACTTTCACACCAAATCCAAATGTCATCTCCAACCCATTACTTCAAATATTATCGTCGAATGAGCAGTGTATATTATCATATATTTATATTTGTAATTTTGAACAATAATTTAATTCAAAAATTAGTTAAGCATATAGTGTATTTATAAAAATTTAAATATATAAATTTTTATTAAATTTAATTTACGTAATAATTGCATTTATTAAAAAAAAAAAAATAAGAAAAGGCACGATAATAAATATCTCAATTTCAATAACATTTAACATAATAAAATAAAAACATTGGATGATTATAAAAAAAAAAAAGGCGCGTCAAAACATAATCAATTTTGTCATTTAATCAATTTTAATAATGAGTACTTTTTATTCAATATATGTAGTAGATGTTATTTATTATCCAATTTATTACTCCTCATACAATTTTATCATTAAATATAATAATATAATTCAAATAATTATGCATCTTGATATATTACAATGATATTGTAAAGAAAAAGGTTAAAGAAAATAGGATACAAAAGGAAACCAAACATTCAATTCAAGCAAAGCCGAGGGTAAATGTGGAATAAAAAAAAAAAACGCCATTTTCATCTTTATTCTACAGTCTTTGCGCCATATATACTGGGTTTTGGTGTCTCGATTGGAGAAACGATTTGCTCCATTTTAGCATCTTCACTTCAATTTAAAGATGGGTTGGAGATGCCCTAAGAACGTGTATAATAGAGATAGTGTATTAAAATATACTACTGTTGAGGGCTCACATTTGTAATTGCATCGTGCTACAGCATTTTGTAATTCCGATCTCACATTTTGAATTTTATGGAGTGCCTATCTATTAAATGCAATTCCTTAATAGAGATCTTGATAATTAAAGAAACAAGACTTATGATCAGGTGACAAGTCACATACTCACATGTGGAATGTACAACCCGAATGAATAATCTCCTTTGATTTTTAGTATCTATAGCTATGATGTACCGACACGGATACGCGTGTTCGATACGACACGTTTTGAATATGTCGACATACAATTTTTAAAAAACTACCGACACCGACACACCGTCGACACATCGATTATTTTTTTTTTTCAAATTTTATTGTGTAAAAAAAATAAAATTTTCTATACTTATTTCATAAAAAACAAATACTCAAAAAGTGATTGACTCATTTTAATAGGGATTTTGGCGCAAATGGTCCCTAACCTTTGTCCTTAGTGTAGAATAGGTCTCTAACCTATGTGTTTTGGTGCAAAATCGGTCCTAATGAGATGAAAAAGACAAATATGCCCTTAGTTTTAATTAGACAAAATTGTATGTAGATTCCTAATAATTACAAAATGTGCAAATAGGTCCAATACTTTTATTTTTTTTTTATAAAAATTAAAGAAAACTAATGAGTTTTTATTTTTATTTTATTAACACTTTAGTAATAAACTTATCAAATAACATTATTATTTTTATTATTAAGTAATTATATTATTTAAAATTTAAAATTTTATTTTATTGTTCTATAAAAAAATAACTTTTGTCACAAATTTGATGTTCAAATACTTTTATTTAATTGTGTTATTTGTTTATTAACTACAAATATTAGAGATCCAACTATATTCTTCATATTTTAATTTATCGTTTTATTTTCGTTCAAAAATAAAACACATAATGTGTAAATTAATATTTATTAGTAATTTTATGTTAAATAAAATATTTATTACATTTTTATTTAAATAAAAAAATTATTACACAACTTGAACTAATCTTATTACATTTTTATTTAACTTATGACATTAATAAAGGGAGGAGAATATGGAAAAAGCTCAAAACAGCAATCGTTGAAATTGAAAATGTTTGACCGAAAATTGTACCAACCTATGACCAATGAACTCGAACTTTCACAATTTTAACATGAAAACATGGATAATTAAACTTACATATAACAGGTTTGATCATCTCAACACCTATTGACATTATTTACATAAAATTTCAGTCACTACCACCTGCCATCATGCCGCTGCCAAACTATTAAATTTGGTAAATAAAATAATTTGAAATGTGAGTATTCAAAAAAAAATTTCAATAGTATGTACACACTCCATTGAGAAAATTATATATCCACAATCGCACAACATGTCAAATAAAAATAATACACGACATATCAAATAAAAATAAAATTTTTATTAAATAAAAATTATTACACAACTTGAACTAATCTTATTACATTTTTATTTAACATAAAAATACTAATAAAAATTAATTTATACATTATGTGTTTTATTTTTGAACGAAAATAAAACGATAAATTAAAATATGAAGAATATAGTTGTATCTCTAATATTTGTAGTTAATAAACATATAACTCAATTAAATAAAAGTACTTGAACATCAAATTTGTGACAAAGTTATTTTTTTATACAACAATAAAATAAAGTTTAAATTTTAAATAATATAATTACTTAATAATAAAAATAATAATTTTATTTGACATGTTTATTACTAAAGTGTTAACTCCAAAATAATAATAAAAAAAAAACTGATTAGTTTTCTTTAATTTTTTTATAAAAAATAAAAGTATTTGGACCTATTTGTACATTTTGTAAAGATTAAGAATCCACATACAATTTTTTCTAATTAAAACTAAGGGTATATTGTCTTTTTCATCCCATAAGGACCAATTTCACACAAAAACACATAGATTATGGATTTGTATGTCAAAAAAATAAACGTTGGGGACCAATTCCATACTAAGGACAAAAGTTAAGAACCATTTACATCAAAATCTCATTTTAATATTAACAAACAAACAATTAGTTCATTTAAAATGTTGACTGGACCATAAGGATTGAACTATTTTTTTTAAACATTAAACAAATACTTGATGAAGTGTTCGATACGTGTCCGACACTGCACGCCGGTAGTGGTGGCATGCACATGTTTCCTTAGATCTATAGCCACTAAGAGATCTGTATTTTGATATCCATCGGCTACCGTGGCCACTTCTCCAGGGTTTTCAGGGGTTTGTACACTTTCCTTTGCCATGAACACTCCTCGATAGTGGTTACATGATGACGAAATGTCATGGATGGCCATATGTGACAGGCACTTAACCAGTACGAAAGGCCATATTTGGCACTTGACACGATCCATAAACTTCATGAAGCAGGGGTTTGTGACTCTTTAACATATATTGCTACATACACTATTATGGCATGTATCGGTGATAGATATAACATTAGTGACTAAAAGAACACAACTATAGACAACTTCATACAACACACCACGTGAGTACTTGGGAGAATATAATGTAGGAACTACTCGCTTCTTAAGTATATTAAGCATGAAAATAGCAAGGAACAATTGCAATTGTTATGAAGAAAAATTGGCTTTATTAATTACTATATTGTTAGATTTTTGTTGACCTTTATCTATGGTTGAACTAAATTTTAAATGATTTATTTGTCTTTTAAATTCATCTACAAAGTCGAGGATTTGAAAAAGAAAATTCTGAATATTTTTAACCCTATTTTACGTTGTTAATATATTTGAAATCAATTTCAATTATTAATATACTAATCTTTATTACTAAATTGAATATTTTGTTATTTAATATGACAATAAGTACAAATTTTTCTCGATTTCTCTCAAATGAATCAACTAAGCATCTTATCAAAGGGCGAGAGGGACAAACAGGACGGCTAACAACTAGCTCTTGATTTTTAATTTTGGAAACCTCGTATCATGACTATATTTGACATATTTTTTGACGCTTATCTATTTTAAAGAAAGGAAGAGGAGACTCGAATAACTTGATCGTCCCTAGTTTTGTCGTGAACAAGTACAATTTTGATTATGTAGCTTTAGTTGTGTTGCACATAATTAAGTATATTACATTGATTATGTAGCTTCCGTTCAACACATGCAACAACGGCAGTCCAAAACTTCGCGCAAAAGAGGGGACAGTTTGAATCTAATTTTCGAGAAAAAGTGACAGAGCGAAGGGAGAAAAATCATGAACGCGTGATTCTTGTCTGGAAATCACTAAATGTATACGAGAAATCCAACTTCATTCCCAAGAATTTTCTCACAAATTATTACTGCTTTTAGTTCCAAGTCCCATTTTATCCATACAGCCATACCGAGACAACCCTTCTATTCTCCATTCACTCTGGAGGTTTTAGCATCCAATCTTGCACCTCTTCTAGAAAAAAACCCTTCTCTTTCACCTTCTGTTCTTCAACAAGCCCTGCAAATTCACGCCCAGATTACCGTAAATGGACTCCAGAAAGTGGGCATTCTGGGCACAAGAATTTTGGCTATGTACATTTTGTGTAACAAATATTTTGATGCCAAGGAATTGTTTTATCAGCTTAATTTATGCTACTCCTCTCCTTGGAATTGGATGATTAGATGTTTTACCATGGCCGGTTATTTTGATTTTGCGATTTTATTCTATTTTAAGATGTTGGATTTTGGTACTTGGCCCGATAAGTATACTTTTCCTTATGTCCTTAAGGCTTGTAGAGGCCTGCGTGCTGTTAATTTAGGGAGATATATACATGGCTTGATTAAAGATTTAGGCTTTGAGCTGGATATGTACGTTGGTAGTGCTCTGGTCAAGTTCTATGCAGAGAATGACTGTATAGAAGCTGCACATAGTTTGTTTGATAAATTGCCTCAGAGGGATAGTGTTTTGTGGAATGTAATGCTTAATGGTTTTGTAAAATGTGGGAATTCGGTGGATAGCGTGATTGGTTTGTTTGTGCAAATGAGGAATAGTGAAGTTAGGCCTAATTCCGTGACTTATGCATGCATTCTTTCTGTTTGTGGGTCGGAGGCTATGGTTGGATTTGGTACTCAGATTCATGGGTTAATTGTTAGATGTGGGCTGGATTTGGATACTCTGGTGACTAACACTTTGGTCACAATGTATGCGAAATGCCGTTGCTTGTTTGATGCACGAAAGTTATTTGATTCGGTAAAACAAGCTGAACCTGTGACTTGGAATGGGATGATTGGAGGATATGTTCAGAATGGTTATATGGATGAGGCTTTGGATGTATTTCGTAATATGATATCATCGGGTGTCAAACCGGACTCCGTTACTTTTGCAAGTTTGCTTCCATCAGTTTCTCACTCTGGGAATTTCACTCAAGGTGAGGAAATCCATGGTTATATCATAAGACACGGTGTGACTCTGGATGTTTTTCTAAAAAATGCACTTATTGATATGTACTTCAAGTGCAAGTATATGGAAATCGCTTGCAAGGTCTTCCACCAGGGCTCTGCAGTGGACACTGTTATTTGCACTTCTATGATTTCTGGGTTTGTGCTCAATGGGATGAATCTTGATGCCTTCAAAATATTTCGTTGGATGCTTCATAAGAAAATGAGGCCCAATGCTGTTACTTTAGCCAGTGTTTTACCAGCTTGTGCTGGTTTGGCCGTCTTGAAATTGGGTAAGGAGTTGCATGGTAACATCCTTAGAAATGGGCTTGAACAAAGACTTTACGTGGGAAGTGCACTAACCGATATGTATGCTAAATGTGGAAGGTTAGATCTTGGTCATCAAGTTTTTACAAGGATGTCTGAAAGAGATTCTGTATGCTGGAACTCAATGATTACAAGCTGTAGCCAAAATGGCAAGCCAGAACAGGCCATTGATCTTTTCCGCTGCATGGGTATGGAAGGAGCCAAATATGACTGTGTCAGCATATCAGCTGCTCTTTCTGCATGTGCAAACTTACCAGCTCTTCATTATGGGAAAGAGATCCATGGTTTCATGACACGCAATGCATTCAGCTCTGATCTTTTTGCCGAGAGTGCACTAATAGACATGTATGCTAAATGTGGCAATTTGAATTTGGCGCAACAAGTTTTTGACACGATGGAGTACAAAAACGAAGTTTCTTGGAATAGCATAATTTCTGCTTATGGAAACCACGGTCTACTTAAGGAGACTCTGGCTCTATTTCATGAAATGAAAGAAGATGGGTTCCACCCTGATCATGTCACTTTTCTTGCCATAATATCTGCTTGTGGTCATGCCGGTCAAATTGAAGAAGGAAAGCGCTACTTCAATTGCATGATTCAAGACTATGCGATTGCAGCTCGAATGGAGCATTATGCATGCTTGATCGATTTGTTTGGGCGAGCTGGTCGTTTAGAAAATGCGTTCCAAGTAATAAAGAATATGCCATTTACTCCAGATGCAGGCATTTGGGGGACATTACTTGGGGCATGCCGTGTTCATGGTAATGTGGAGCTTGCTGAAATGGCTTCAGAACATTTACTTCACTTGGACCCACAAAATTCTGGCTACTATATATTATTATCAAATTTGCTGGCTGATTCTGGAAATTGGCAGAGGGTTCATGAAATCCGGAATATTATGAAAGAAAGAGGAGTACAAAAAATACCCGGCTTTAGCTGGATTGAGTTAAATAACGTCACCCATATGTTTGTTGCTGCAGATACAAGTCACCCACAGTCTTCTCAGATCTATCTTGTTTTAAATAATCTTCTTCTGGAGCTCCAAAAGGAAGGATATGTTCCCCAACTGTACTCTCTAACTCAGCAACTGGCTGGTGCAGTGTCTTTACCAGCAGAAGCCAATTGATTCTGAGAAATAATTCAGCATCAGCTAGTTTGCCCGTAAGCAGATCAAAGACGAGTTTGTTTTACTTTTTGTTGCAATTTTCTAAAGTACCATTGTAGAGATTTTTTTTCTTTTTTAATTCTTTGATCATATTGAACCTTTCCAAAATGTTCCATTATGATCTTTGGAAAGGATATCTGAATTTTAGCATGACAATGACTTTTGGTGTTTCTATAAGTGAAAGTTGGGAAACTGATTAATGCTCTATCTATTACCATCTTAAGAGGCAATTGAAAACCATTTTCTATATTTCTTATTTTTGGTGTTAACATAGACTTTGAATCACATTTGGTGGTTCAGAACAAGGATTCGCCATACTATAGCAGTTGACCTCATAGTGGCTTGGCGGTTACCGCGCCGTACCTGCCCATCCCTTGATTGTAACATACTTTTATTTGGGAAGTAAGGAAGGAAGACTCAGTCCAATATAGCGTCTCGTGCTTAGGACAGAGCATCGACGGAAAGAGTCCTTCCCCAACTCTATCAGGCCAAGATCTACGGCACTGGGACAGCTAGTAGAAGAATAAGATCTAACTAGCTGGGGGGGAGAGATATATATAAGGGATATATCTCTTGAGGAAAATTACTACTTAATATCATGGGCTACGAATCCAAGTGGAACTACGTTTTCAGGAAGTCGCTTTCCTACTCTTGTCCAGTAACCATTCTGAGTGGAGGTCGACTACTAGGAAAAAGACATTGATGCTTCCGCTGCTCTATTAGACTCTCCTAGACTAATAGGGCGTGAAACTTACTTGCGGATTTCCTTTCTTTTTTAATCAAAAGAGAAGAAAAGAAGAATAAGAAAGAGAGGCGACATCAATACAAGAAGGCGGACATTGATAGCTGGAAAGTGGAGTGGCTCTCATTACTACAGTTATCGCTTGGGTGGTCCGGAGGTACCATCCCCTTGTGAGGAGCAAGGAAGTAAGCGTGCCGGGGTGAAGAAGGTGGCTCCAGACGGGGGAATGAGGTTCTTGATAGCCCAAGAATAACTAACCAAGAGGGGGTGAATTGGTTTTCTCAAACTTTTCGAAAAATATTCTTAAAAATGAAATTTAAGAAATAAAAATTGATTCACTCAAATATAAGCACAATATAAGTAAATAAAGAGAAGAGAGAGTGCAAACGATTTTTATGGAGGTTCGATCCAACCAATGATCTCGTCCCCGTTACCAAGCTCTCCAACACGAGCACGGCCTTTCCACTATTTTGATTGACTTATGGTGCAATTCAAACCCTTACAATGTATCCGGTGACTTACAAACAAGGAGCACCGATCCTTATACAATATTGAGCTTTTGCGGGACCTCAATATGACCCAAATATATGAAGAAATTGATTTGAGTATTTCTCTCTAGATGAATGATAGATACAAGTTTAGTTCTAAGAGAGACTAACACTTTAATGAATAGCAATGAATAAGGAAAGCTCAAGTGTTAGAAGAAAAACTTTGTTGAGAAAGATGAATCAAATGTTTGATTTAATCAAACAAAGTTTTTCAATATGAGATATTGAAGATATAAATACAATGAAGCTTTGGATGAAGTTTTTCAATATGATTCTCTCTATAAATGCTCTTGTAAGTGTTGTTCAATGATAATAAATGAAGTGATATTTATAGAGATGAATTTTCGTCACTTTCTGTTGAAACGGATGACCAAACGGATGACCAAACGATCGACCGGTTAGATTGGTCAGAACTAGCCGTTGAACTGCAAAAAGTCAGAACGGACACTTTTTGAGCGAGATCACGCTCGAGACGGTCGACCGGTGAAAATGAAAGCGGTCGACCGGTTCATCCGATTTTCCAAGCGGATGATCCGTTTCCACGATTTTGAAAATCGATTTTGACTTTGATAAAGCGATTTTTATGCAAGTGATAAAAATTATATTTGAGCTTTCGTTTATTTAATTGCTAAGGATTAAAGAGTTAATACCTTTACAATTTTATCTAAAAATCTGTTCTTCAATCTTGATCTTGAATCTTGAAATTCGAGCGGATCTTGAGATGCTTGAACTCTTGTATTGATTTTGACTTTGAACTTGACATAGCATGAGAGTTCGATTTGTAGTGCTTTGAATTTTGCTTGAAAATAAAATGTTAGAAAACATAACCAATTTGTTTGTAATAATCAAAACATTAAGGTTTAAAGTTAACCATAGGTTAACAATTTCCCCCTTTTTGATTATGACAAACAATGTGAGAATATTAAATAATGAGATACAATAAAGCATATATATTCCCCCTATCTTTTTCAAGTAAACATGATTTGATGAATTTGTATCACATTTTCATTTGATTTGCCAATTTTATCTCATTACATGATTTCATGCCAAATTCATCACATCACATATTTCATATATTTCATTTGATTTGCCAATTTTATCTCATTACCTGATTTCATGTATTTCATCACATATGTATTTTCCCCCTTTTGTCATAAACAAAAAGGCAAAAGATAAAAACATTAAGGTTTAAAAATATATTTCCTTTAAACGAAATATAATTCATTCATTGATAGACTTGAAATTTAAAAACAAGCATAGTTTTATAAATGAAAGCTAGGACATAGACTTTGTTTCCAAAACATAGCTACAAAAAGAAACAAGAGAAATAACTAGACTAAGGCTCGGGGCGTTGTGGAGGAAGCGGCATCGAGGCGGGAGTGAAGATCTCGAGCAACGTCTTCATGTCGGCAACCCGAGTCTTTGGAGAGTCCCCATGGTGTGGTGCAGGCCCTCGGTGAAGAAGTAAGTGAGTCGATCCGTCCATGCGATGGGTGAATTGGTCCCTCGTTGTGGCGAAAGTGGAGGACGGCGGCCTTTGTGATCTTTACCGCGGAGGGGACGGAGGGCATCCTCGTCAATATCTTCCCCTCGAAAGGTAGAGTAGAGGCGACTCCTCATCAAATCCCTTCGACTTTGCCACCCATTGACCGTTCTCCTTTACAATTTTCATTCTTTTTAGTGTAAGAATATTGATGGTGTCGGTGGCTTTTGGAAGGAGGGTCACCGTATCACGGAAGGAGATATCGAAATGTTGAAAGATTTTGGTGAGAATCATGCCATAGGGAAGAGCCTTAGAACTCTTGCCGCTAAGGACGTAGTGCATGTGTTGGATCATGATGTAAGAAAAATTGAGCTTACGCCCTCGGAGAATGGAGTCGAGCACAAAAGCATCAAAATGGTTCACCTCATCTAAATGACCCTTTCGAGGGACAATTATGTGGCGATGATATTATGTAGGACACGACAAGGAAGGGTAAGTTGATTTGAGCTAAGAGGCGAGCAGGCGTCAAAATGCTTGCCGGTGACATTACAACATGCTTGACGGGATTATACTCGTCGGTGTGAGGAATTGTCTTGGTGGTATACTGAGACGCATACCACCATTTTCAAGATGGAGAATGGTACGAATAAGATCTTGAGTGATCTTAATTCGTTTGTCGAACGAAAGATGAAATACCCGACCCCAGGGAAAAACCATGTTTTGTAAAATTCTTTGATAATGGGGGTAAACGGTTTCATTGAGAGTGAGAAGAGGAATCCACCCCATACCCATGAAGAGATTTTCAATGTTAAAAGATGGTGCTTCGTGTGTGAAAGAGGCAAGATCGACATTCTTACCTATGATGAGCGGGACTTCGTTCGATGCGCTTGGATTGAGGATCTTTGAGGAGGAGGAAGAGGATGGAGATCGTTTCCTTTCTCTCCTAGGTCGTTTGGCTGCCATTTTCACCCGAGGCATGGTTTTGGAGACGGATTTGGAGCCTGGGGTTGGAGGTCGACCGTGTGAGGGGTTTATCGCGATTTGGTGGATGAAAATTGGGGATTTTGAAGATTTAGGCGTGAAATGATATGGATTTTGAGATTTTGAATGTAAATTGGAAAGATTTTGGGAAGATTGGAAGATTTGAGGAAGATTTGAGAGAAAACCGTGGTTCGCGGGAAGTTGAAATGAAGAAATTTGAAAAATTTCTAACTTAAAACCCCGATTTCCGCTTATACGGACGAATGGGAAGACTAATACGGTCGACCCGGTTGGGCTAGAATTTTGATGTTCAAACTTTACATTCAACCGGATGATCGACGGATGATATACTGTCGTCCGGTTTAAATAATATGGACGTCTGTTTGATAGAGGCGGTCAACCGGTTAAACTTTTTAATTTTGACAAAATTCTCGCTTTCATACGGATGATCAAGCGGTTTGAGCGGGGATCATCCGTTCATATTAAGCGGTCGTCCGGTTTATGAAACGGTCGACCGGTTAAAAGATTCACCAAAATTAATGAATTTGTCTTTTGACAGATAATTTTAGAACATGTTTGTCACATATAAAGCAATTAATCATAGGAAACAATAAGATTTAGCCACATATTTCACTTTCATCAATTATACCTAAATTTCGTCGAATGTATGAAAATCGTTCAAGAGCTAATGGTTTTGTGAGAATATCGGCCAATTGTTTTTCGGTGTTTACAAACTCCAAAGTTATATCTCCCTTTTGTGCATGGTCTCGTAAAAGTGATGTCTAATCTCGATGTGTTTGGTGCGAGAATGCAAAGCAGGATTTTTGATAAGTTGATCGCACTAGTATTATCACACATAATAGGAATTTTGTCAAATGAGATGTGATAATCATTTAGAGTTTGCTTCATCCATAGGATTTGAGCACAACTAGCGGCGGAGATATACTCGGCTTCGGCGGTTGACAAGGCAACGGAATTTTGTTTCTTACTAAACCATGAAACTAAGACAAAGCCTAGAAAATGGCACGTTCCACTAGTACTTTTACGATCAATTGTGCAACCGGCCCAATCGGCATCCGAATAGCTAAGTAAATCAAAATGAGTTTCTTTGGGATACCAAAGACCTAAAGATCTAGTTCCACTAAGATAACGAAAAAATGCGTTTCTGGCACTAATATGGGAATTCTTAGGATTAGATTGATATCTAGCACATAAGCAAACACTAAACATAATATCGGGTCTACTAGCGGTTAAATAAAGAAGGGATCCGATCATACCTCGATATTTTGTTACATCAACGGAAGTACCTTGCTCGTCTTTATCTAGTTTGATTAATGAGCTCATTGGAGTATTCATTGGCTTCAAGTCTTCCATTTCAAACTTTTGAGCATATCCAAGATATACTTAGTTTGACTAATGAATATTCCATCATTGGTTTGTTTGATTTGGAGACCAAGAAAGAACTTGAGTTCACCCATCATGCTCATCTCAAATCCCTACTCATGCACTTAGAAAATTCTTCACATAGGGAAATGTTAGTAGCACCAAAAATGATATCGTCAACATAAATTTGAACAACTATCATATCATTCTTTTTGGTTTTTATAAATAGTGTAGTATCCGCTTTACCCATTAAAAAACTATTTGATAAGAGAAATTTACTCAATCTCTCATACCATGCTCTAGGAGCTTGTTTTAAACCGTAAAGAGCTTTTCTAAGTTTGAAAACTTTGTCCGGATACTTATGATTTTTGAAACCGGGTGGTTGCTCAACAAAAACTTCTTCTTGAATGACTCCATTCAAGAATGCACTTTTGACATCCATTTGAAATAAAGTAAAATTCTTATGACAAGCAAAAGCAAGAAGCATGCGAATTGATTCTAATCTAGCAACCGGGGCAAAAGTTTCTTCGAAATCAATGTCTTCTTCTTGATTGTAACCTTGAGCCACTAATCTAGCTTTGTTACGCACAATTATACCATTTTCATCTCGTTTGTTTCGAAAAACCTATTTTGTGCCAATTACGGTTTGTGAATTTGGTCTAGCAACTAAATCCCAAACATGATTTCTTTCAAATTGATTTAGTTCATCTTGCATAGCTAGGATCCAAAATTTATCAAACTCGGCTTCTTTAAAGTTCTTTGGCTCAATTTGAGAAAGAAATGCACAATTGTTATGAAAATTTCTAGAAGAATTTCTTGTGCTTACCCCTTTTGATGGATCACCAATGATGAGATCTTTTGGGTGAGATGGGACAAATCTCCATTCTTTTGGTAATGATGAAGTGTTGGGATTTTCATGAGGTTCTTCATCATTTTGTTGCATACTTGTTTCCTCCTCATGTTGACTTTCAATGTTATTTGGATTCCATTTGTCTTGATTTTGAACACTTAGTTGTTCAAATGGAATTTCAAATCTTCATCATCAATAACTTTTTTCTTGTATAGAGGAGTTAGTTTCATCAAAAACAACATGCATGGATTCTTCAACTACTAAAGTTCTTTTGTTGAAAACTCTAAAAGCTTTACTAGTAGATGAATATCAAGAAAAATTCCCATATCGGATTTTGGATCAAATTTTCCCAAATTTTCTTTTGTGTTTAAAATAAAGCACTTGCAACCAAAAACTTTAAAATATCCGATATTGGGAATTCTATTTTTCAAAGCTCATAAGGAGTTTTGGTTTTCTTTCGACTTACCAAAACTCGATTTAAGATATAACATGAAGTGTTTACGGCCGCCCAAAAGTACTTTGGTAAATTGTTTTCATTCAACATAGTCCGAGCCATTTCTTGCAATGTTCGATTCTTCCTTTCTACTACACCATTTTCTTGAGGAGTTCTAGGAGCCGAGAAATTATGTTCATATCCATTGGATTTGCAAAAATCATCAAAGGCTATATTTTCAAATTCTCCACCATGATCACTCCTAATTGTGGTAATGGTGTATCCTTTTCATTTTGGACTCTTTTGCAAAAATGTTTAAATGCATTTAAGGCTTCATCTTTTAAATTCAAGAAAATGACCCAAGTATATCTTGAAAAATCATCAACAATAACAAAAGCATAATATTTTCCACTTAAACTAGCGGTTCTAGAAGGTCCAAATAAGTCCATGTGGAGAAGTTGTAAAGGTCTTGAAGTAGAAGAGTGTTGTTTAAGTTTGAAAGAACTCTTTACTTGTTTTCCAAATTGACAAGCATCACAAATTTTATCTTTTTCAAACTTTATATTTGGCAATCCTTTTATAAAATTGTTTTTGGAGATTTTTGAAAGTAAGTCCATACTAACATGACCTAATCTCCTATGCCATAACCAAGAATCATCCTTTATACTTGAAAGGCATTTTATTTCCTTTTCAAGTTCAAATTCAATAGATATGATGTAAACATCTTTACTTGACTCCCCATGAACAATACTTCTTTAGATATAGCATCCTCAATGAGGCAATTGGAAGAATCAAATTTAATGAGATAACCTTTATCACATAATTGACTTATGCTAAGCAAGTTATGCTTGAGGTTATCAACTAATAAAACATTTTCAATAGATGGAGAAGAATGATTACCAATATTTCCAATGCCTATGATTTTTCCTTTGGCATTGTCTCCAAGCGTCACATGACCTCCATCTTTTCTTTTGAGATTTGATAGCAAGGATCGATCTCCGTCATATGTTTGAACACCCACTATCCAAGAACCAATTGCTCTTGACTTTTGTGGTACCTACAAAAATAATTTTAATTTTTGATTTTTGGTACCCACATAAGTTTGGGTCCTTGATAGTTAGAGCTTGTAGATTCTTTTATCCACTTGTGTTTCCTTTCAAAGAATAATTTTTTTTTAGTTAAGCAATTATAAGCAACATGACCATCTTTCTTGCAAAAACTACATGTGATGTTTTGTTGAGAAAACTTGGATGATTTTACAAAAATAGTTTCAAGGGATTTTTGTTTCAAGAGAGGTTTATATCCAATCCCTCCTTTGTTAAACACACATTTTGCTCACCAAGCATTAATTCAAAATTTTTCTTTCCTTGGATAAATTTGTGAACAATGCTTGTTAAATCAACCACTTTTTCTTTCAATAAAACATTTTCTTTAATTAAGGACTTATGATCATCTTTCTCTTTTTCAAAGTCCTTTCGAGCAATAAAAAGCTTCTTGACTACATTTTTCAACAAAGAGTGTTTATTGTTAAGAATAGAGTATTTTGACATAAGTTTCTCAAACTCTTCAAGAATTTCATCATAAGAAGAAGATAAGTCAAAGTAAGAGTTATTGTTATTTGTACTTACCTCATCCTCAATAGCCATGAAGCACATATTAGCGATTTCTTCTTGAATTTCATCTTCTTCTTGATCATCTTCATCACTATCATCCCATGTAGCTTGAAGTGCTTTCTTTTGATGAACTTCTTCTTGTTTGGGCATTCGGTCCTCTTGTGACCGGGTTTGTCTAATCGTAACATATGATCTTTTATTCTTTTCTTCACTTTTGTCTTCTTTCTTTGAAATCGCCTATTGTTTGAAATCCTCTCCATTTCTTGACAAGAAGAACTAAGTCATCAAGTTCTTCATCACTTATGTTTGTATTGGAGGATCCTTCATCATTTGTTGATTTCAAAGCAATTTGCTTCTTGGGAAGCTCCTTCATCTCTTCTTTGCTTCTCCTAGTTTTCTCCTTTGTTTCGGCATTGTTGAGCTCATACGTCATCAATGTTCCATATAGCTCCTCCAATGGATAAGTGTTGATATCTTTTGTATTCTCTATCAACATCCTCAAGGAGTTCCAATCTTCCGATAAAGACCTAAGCATTTTGGAAAGGATATCTGAATTTTAGCATGACAATGACTTTTGGTGTTTCTATAAGTGAAAGTTGGGAAACTGATTAATGCTCTATCTATTACCATCTTAAGAGGCAATTGAAAACCATTTTCTATATTTCTTATTTTTGGTGTTAACATAGACTTTGAATCACATTTGGTGGTTCGAACAAGGATTCGCCATACTATAGCAGATTGACCTCATAGTGGCTTGGCGGTTACTGCGCACTGCACCTGCCCATCCCTTGATTGTAACATACTTTTATTTGGGAAGTAAGAAAGGAAGACTCTGTCCAATATAGCGTCTCGTGCTTAGGACAGAGCATCGTGAAAGAGTCCTTCCCCAACTCTATCATGCCAAGATCTATTTAAGATCTTTGGGACGACTAGTAGAAGAATAAGATCTAACTATTTGGGGGAGAGATATATATAAGGGATATATCTCTTGAGGAAAATTACTACTTAATATCATGGGCTACGAATCCAAGTGGAACTACGTTTTCAGGAAGTCGCTTTCCTACTCTTGTCCAGTAACCATTCTGAGTGGAGGTCGACTACTAGGAAAAAGACATTGATGCTTCCGCTGCTCTATTAGACTCTCCTAGACTAATAGGGCGTGAAACTTACTTGCGGATTTCCTTTCTTTTTTAATCAAAAGAGAAGAAAAGAAGAATAAGAAAGAGAGGCGACATCAATACAAGAAGGCGGACATTGATAGCTGGAAAGTGGAGTGGCTCTCATTACTACAGTTATCGCTTGGGTGGTCCGGAGGTACCATCCCCTTGTGAGGAGCAAGGAAGTAAGCGTGCCGGGGTGAAGAAGGTGGCTCCAGACGGGGGAATGAGGTTCTTGATAGCCCAAGAATAACTAACCAAGAGGGGGGTGAATTGGTTTTCTCAAACTTTTTCGAAAAATATTCTTAAAAATGAAATTTAAGAAATAAAAATTGATTCACTCAAATATAAGCACAATATAAGTAAATAAAAGAGAAGAGAGAGTGCAAACAATTTTTATGGAGGTTCGATCCAACCAATGATCTCGTCCCCGTTACCAAGCTCTCCAACACGAGCACGGCCTTTCCACTATTTTGATTGACTTATGGTGCAATTCAAACCTTTACAATGTATCCGGTGACTTACAAACAAGGAGCACCGATCCTTATACAATATTGAGCTTTTGCACGGGACCTCAATATGACCCAAATATATGAAGAAATTGATTTGAGTATTTCTCTCTAGATGAATGATAGATACAAGTTTAGTTCTAAGAGAGACTAACACTTTAATGAATAGCAATAAATAAGGAAAGCTCAAGTGTTAGAAGAAAAACTTTGTTGAGAAAGATGAATCAAATGTTTGATTTAATCAAACAAAGTTTTTCAATATGAGATATTGAAGATATAAATACAATGAAGCTTTGGATGAAGTTTTTCAATATGATTCTCTCTATAAATACTCTTGTAAGTGTTGTTCAATGATAATAAATGAAGTGGTATTTATAGAGATGAATTTTCGTCACTTCTGTTGAAAACGGATGACCAAGCGGATGACCAAGCGGTCGGCCCGGTCGATTAGTCGAGAACTAGCCGTTGAAGCGCAAAAAGTCGAAGCAGACACTTTTTGAACAGATACGCTCGGACGGTCGACCGGTGAAAATGAAAGCGGTCGACCGGTTCATCCGTTTTCAAACGGATGATCCGTTTCCACGATTTTGAAAATCGATTTTGACTTTGATAAAAGCGATTTTTTATGCAAGTGATAAAAATTATATTTGAGCTTTCGTTTATTTAATTGCTAAGGATTAAAGAGTTAATACCTTTACAATTTTATCTAAAATCTGTTCTTCCATCTTGATCTTGAATCTTGAAATTCGGCGGATCTTGAGATGCTTGAACTCTTGTATTGATTTTGACTTTGAACTTGACATAGCATGAGAGTTCGATTTGTAGTGCTTTGAATTTTGCTTGAAAATAAAATGTTAGAAAACATAACCAATTTGTTTGTAATAATCAAAACATTAAGGTTTAAAGTTAACCATAGGTCAACAGTTCTTAGGAGGGTGTCTTCCGTTTCTATTTTTTGTGGGGGAGGCCCGCTTTTTTCTTGCTAAGATATCAAATAAGATAATCCTGGGAGATAAAAAGCGTGTCTGATGTCTGATTTTATTGAACAGCAGCCCCCACATCGAGGAGTTTTCTTCTTTTTAAGCCGCAAGGGCGGACAAGAGAAGAGCTCCAGAGACAGAAGAATCCCCCTTGGAACCCCCCGGAGGTGGACCAAAGCAGAACTTTGGCCCTCGTAGGCGGTTCTTCGGGATTAAGCAAGTGATGCGGGAGGGCGGAAGCTGCTTTATCGAATATGATTCTTTTTATTTAGTGTTATCAAAGCTCTTAAAATACTTCTTAAAGGAATTATTTAACTCTTTTAACAACAATTAAAAGATATAATAGTTGGAGAATACTTTAGAAGTTCTAAATAAACTTTAAAAAGGAATTTACCCCCTAATAAGATAAATCAGAAAAACTCAATAACTCAAAACTCAAGGACAAAAACTCATTAACTCGAACTCTTCAAAGATGAAAAGGTCAACCCTTATTCTATTCCTTCCTTTGTCAGGAAATAGTCGGGTCGGAAAGCTACTCAGCTCAAGGGGAATAAAGATGAGGACCTTACTCCATTCCTGAGTCGAGCTCAGTCATGGCGGTCCATTCGATAGTGAAAAGGCCCGGCCCTTACTCTCTTCCTGAATAGGATTCAGGAAGAGCGGGCCGGAAACAACCTTCGGGTTCTATTAATCCAAAGTTAGTTCTATAAAAAACAAGAAAAAACTCAACTCAAACTCTTCTATAGTCATCTCTTTTTTGGATTATCTTATAATAATGTTCGAAATCATCGATGTTTGATCAGTGTTTGGAGTACTAGTTAGCTCGGAAAACCTCTTGGGGCATTTGGATTCGCCATACTATAGCAGTTGACCTCATAGTGGCTTGGCGGTTACCGCGCCGTACCTGCCCATCCCTTGATTGTAACATACTTTTATTCGGGAAGTAAGGAAGGAAGACTCAGTCCAATATAGCGTCTCGTGCTTAGGACAGAGCATCGACGGAAAGAGTCCTTCCCCAACTCTATCAGGCCAAGATCTACGGCACTGGGACAGCTAGTAGAAGAATAAGATCTAACTAGCTGGGGGGGAGAGATATATATAAGGGATATATCTCTTGAGGAAAATTACTACTTAATATCATGGGCTACGAATCCAAGTGGAACTACGTTTTCAGGAAGTCGCTTTCCTACTCTTGTCCAGTAACCATTCTGAGTGGAGGTCGACTACTAGGAAAAAGACATTGATGCTTCCGCTGCTCTATTAGACTCTCCTAGACTAATAGGGCGTGAAACTTACTTGCGGATTTCCTTTCTTTTTTAATCAAAAGAGAAGAAAAGAAGAATAAGAAAGAGAGGCGACATCAATACAAGAAGGCGGACATTGATAGCTGGAAAGTGGAGTGGCTCTCATTACTACAGTTATCGCTTGGGTGGTCCGGAGGTACCATCCCCTTGTGAGGAGCAAGGAAGTAAGCGTGCCGGGGTGAAGAAGGTGGCTCCAGACGGGGGAATGAGGTTCTTAGGAGGGTGTCTTCCGTTTCTCTTTTTTGTGGGGGAGGCCCGCTTTTTTCTTGCTAAGATATCAAATAAGATAATCCTGGGAGATAAAAAGCGTGTCTGATGTCTGATTTTATTGAACAGCAGCCCCCACATCGAGGAGTAACATATCGACAAATCCATGCCCACAAGCCAGATTCATTAGACTGACATGTGAGGTTGTGCTGTCTTCAAGTGTGTTTTCCTTAATAGCTTCATACGATTTTGGTCAACCATTAATGCTGCATAATGCATCAGTAGTGGTAATAATGAATTTTTGAAATGAAATGAACAAATAGAATTGGATCCAGTAGAGCTTAAGGCTTTTCTCTACCACAATTTTGGCACATAAGCAATGTGAAAATTATTGGGTCTTTGGCCATTATTCTCTTATGTATGCATACGTGGATATTCCTTTGCTAAACCATATCTTATCCTCAGAAATTTTCCTTATTGCAATCACTAACTTGAGGAAACTGAATTATGAATAAAATGTTAGAGACACGTATTCTGATCTTTCCTAGTGAGTTTTGATGTCGACATGCCCATGACAATAATTTTGGGATCGGTTCGAGGGACCGATTCGGTCTATTCTTGAATTTATTGAAGAGAGTTTAGTGATGAAAATAAGCGATTCGGTATATTCTTGAATTTATTGAAAAAAGTTTAGTGATGAAAATAAGCTGAAGTTTTCTTTTTTTACACTGTCAATTTTGTTTACCATTTTCTTGACATATTCTACTTCTCTAGGTCGCTCAATTAGGCCATTTGATAACTACATCAATCGAAACTTTGAAACTCTTATTTCTCATGGATTAAAACTTTGAAACTCTTATTGGTCATTGATCGAAAGCTACCGCTGCAGCAGCCACCACTATCAAATTACGCAAAAAATGATCTACCCATGTGGCCCCATGTTCACTGGTCTGAAATATTTAAACTAGTATACCGCTTCAGGTAAGGCACGGAGCCAGGGGGTCTTGGGGGAGACCTGGACCCCCCAACTTCTGGGATTTTTTTTTAAAATTTTTAATATACAATTTAACTTTGATCTAATATCAATTTAATAGATAGCAATTGGATCAATTGACCCAATATCAATTTAACGTAAGACAATTGAACATATTGACCTAATAAAATTAATAATACAAAATTACAAATGATTGACTCATTCTTCAAATGAGAATACAAAATTAATAAAGGTACTTTGCTTGTTAATACATATCGTGTTCAATTGATTTTTTTCTTTTTTCTTTTGAGCTTGAGTGATATTTAATTTTATTTGTGTACTGGATCTTCTTATTTTGGAGGATATTTTTGTAGAAGGTAACGTGAATAAAAAGAGTTTGACTAGTTTTAGATTTTGAATATTTTTGTGCAATGATTTCTTGTAAGCTTTTTAAAGATTATGATATATAAAAAAATATTAGATTCTCATAAAAATTGGTACAGTAATTGTGTTTTGAGAAAAAAAAAATTTGTGAGAGGTTTCCCCCCTGGCCAACCCTTATTTGAAGACTCTCAACTTAAAATATCTGACTCCGCTATTGCCCGAGGTGGGATATGATCGTAGGATCTTTGAGAATGGGTCACTGAAATTTGAACCCCTATGTTCCTGATAGAGTCTTGATGAACAAGGATGACGATCTGAGTTACGTTGATTATCGTTTTAGGATTGAAGCGGTGAGTTGAGCAAAAAGAATATAGTTTGAGTGAGAGTTTTATTTGAGAGGGAGATTGAAGGCATAGGGACACACTGACGTATATATTCATTTTTTTATCAGTAGCGGAGAAAATTCTCTACGGTCGTATTTATATATATTTTTTAATTCAGTTTGAATAGAAAACATTTTTACATTTAATTGTAAGTATGTCTAGAAAAATGTTTCAACGTATCCATCTCACCAGTATCATATAAGATAAGGGTTAATTACACTTACAGTTTCATTCTTTCAGCTTTATAACAATATTATTCTCATTTAATTTTATTCGCAGATATCGTCTCCATCTTTTTATTTATTTGCACAGATGGTCCCCAAATTATTATTTTTTAAAATTTTGCCACTAACTTAAATAAATTAAAATAACAAAAAAAAATAAAATACAATGGAAGAATTACAATTGAGACCCTAATATTTTCAAAAGTAAAAATAAATTCTAAATCTTTTATTTTTTACAAATTCTCACTTAAAATAATAAAAAATGTGTCATCAAGTCCGAAACATTCAAATTATCTTCACCGAAAGGACCTTTGGAGTCTAGTCAGATTTCGTCCAAAAGTTCGTTAATTGACAAAAAATCAAATTCGTAACTTAAATTTGACCAATTTAACAAAGACAAATAGTATATTCATATTTTATTATTTAAAATAATTATTAAAAATAAATAAATAAAAGGGGGGGGGGGGATAATTATCCACCCCAGGGGGTTTCTCCTCTCACTCGGTTGCCGCCGACGAAAGTGGGGTGGGGTGAGGAAGATTTTTTTAGGTTTTTTTTCTTTTTCTTTTATTTTGTAAAAATAAATGATTTATTTACATTTGTTAAAAAAAAAAATGGAGACTTCAAATACAATTATTTTATTTTATTTTCTCTTCAATTTATTTTAAATCAGGGGTAAAATTATTAAAAAAATTATTTGAAGATCATTTGTACGATTAAATGAAAAAATAGAGATGATGTCTACGAATAAAATTGAATAGAGATGATATTGTTATAAAATTGAAAGAATGGAAACAAGATATAATTAACCCTATACATAATAATCTTTCTATATTGAAGCGTGTGTGCATGGTAGAATTTGGTCCATAGTAGGCAAAAAAATAGCTTCAGAGTCTCCCATTAGCTTTAAGGCCAAGGGGTGTTTTTAATGTAGATTTGTAAAG
This sequence comes from Forsythia suspensa, assembly GCA_023638005.1. NCBI lineage: Eukaryota > Viridiplantae > Streptophyta > Magnoliopsida > Lamiales > Oleaceae > Forsythia > Forsythia suspensa. The sequence continues at coordinate 9,598,738 of CM042674.1, read as the reverse complement.
ATTATTATGGACTTTTTTAAGTGATTGATTTTTGTAGAATTTATGAATTTTTATTGACTTTTGTAGATGGTATAGAATTACGAAATATTTTTATAAACTTTCATTTTTAAAGATTTTATAGAATTTCATTGAAATAAAAACATCAAAGTATTGCACTATATATATAGAATCAAAGCAAGTGAAATAAGTCAACAACTGAAGTTATATCAAAATAATTTTACGAAGAAAAAAAACATGTCATGCTCATCAAGATAAAAGAAAATAACGTTTCCATAATTGACCAACGCAACCAAAAGGGGAAAAAAGAAAAACCACCTCCGGACAAAAAAATACAATGATATAAGATTAATTTTTAACATGTTGGAATTCATTAATAAACTACAATCAACTATTGTACAATAATTTAATTACAAATTTATCTTCTTTTAAACTCTAAATTAAATATACCCCCACAAGTTTCCACTTCAATTTTCATACCTAACAAATTCTAAAGCTGTTTTTGATAATACATTTAAAAATCTGTACATAATAAGATCATATTTGATATGTAGTAATAAACAGCATTTTTCTTCATTTCCCGTGTCCATTAATACTTTGAGTAATGCTACAATGACCACATGTTAGATCAAAAGTTGGACAATTATGGATAAAATGTCTAATATATTATTTGAAAAGATATAATTCAAATTTTCAAATATATCTTTTAAAAATACATATTTAATAATTTATCAATAGTTGTCCAAGTTTTAGTTAAACAAGCATTTTCCTAATACTCTATCTTACAAAACAAGCTATAAATGAAATTTGAAATCTTACATTTATCTCGTAGAAGTTGATTTTTCAATACACGTACAGGTCATTTGAGTCTTTACGGCAGTTCTAATAAATGCTAATTGTCTTTTATCAAAGTAGCCTTAACTATGTTAGAACCTCGCTGATTTGATAGCTTGACAAATATCGACCTCTATTTGATTTTGACTGCCTATCCTTTAGAGATGCTTTAGGCAACACATGGTTTTGTGGGTTCGAGTAATTGGTTAATTATTAAGGAATTTCGTTGAACCAATTCAACTGGGAATTCTCCTTAGGGCTGCTATATGCGATGTGTAGCAACCTGCTATATTTTTCATTGTTAAAAGAAACCAAAACCCTCTTTCACAAAACCTAATTCACCGAACAGTGGCCACTGTGGTGGCACCACTTTTATGTGGTGGAGTTGATTAAAGAATATATTACAAAAACATTAGTCACAAACACCACTTACAACACAGATAAAACCAAATTCTACATTAATTTAAGCCCATATATTAGATAGTGTAACTATAAACTGATTACTAGCTGCTAAAATTTCAAGCTAAAGCTACTGCTAGTTCAGAACAGATAAAGGAATCATGGAGTTTATAGCATCAGATGAACCTGCCATGACCAGATTTTCATTGGATTCCACAACTGAATTCACACGATTGCAATCTAATTCTTCCAACATCACTTGAGTCTCTTGTTTCTGCTGTGGTTTCTTGCGCTTCTTTTTTTCATAAGCAATCCCTCTAGCCTTAGCCTGAGTGTCCCTCACCTCCCTCAGATACAACCTGACGGCGCGTGCACCAAAAGGGTTGGCCTCCGACCGTCCACCGTTCTCCTCGAAAGCGGCACGGAGGCGGCCAATGAGTGCATCGAGGCTGCCCCAGGCCTGTTTAAGTGGGCAAGGACATGATGCTGGAGGATGAGGGTGTCCATAGAAAGGACATGTAGCGTTATGGACTTTAGTTTTGCCAAACTGGTCTAAGTATCTGAGGAATTCAAGTATGTGGGCGCCGCTGCACCGAGAAAGAACTAGTGGTGGCTTGTGGTTCTTTAGGTACTGCCCAAATGTGTTCCAGTCACGACGCTTTTGGGACTCGTAGCGGCTCAATGTTGTTGTTGGTGGTGGTGGTGGTGGTTGTTGGCTGCTGATGCTGGTTTCTGATATTGAACTGCCGGTGTTGCTTGAATTGCACTGACTATTTCTAACGCCTGACATCATATTTTGTGGGACACCAAGAGCTTTTCTTTTGTAGAAATTTTATGGTTATTCTGTGGATTCTTGCTACTTTAGATTGAAAAAGGAACTGCTTTTGTGGGTAATCATTATGCAGTTCATTTTCTTGGGTCTGCAATATAAACGCCGCAAGCGGCGGCGGTGGATGGAGAAGGAGGAGGAGAAATTCAAGAATCAGAAACTGGAGGGAGGTATTGAAATGGAAAAAAGGTACTAAATTCAGTAAAGATACACACAAACAACAAGTGGGATGAGGAAAATTTATAAAGCAAAAGTAAAAGTTAGAAGTGGAAGAGGGAGGAGACAAGTGGGGGCCCCCGTGCATATACCACCACGTAGCGCAAGTGATGACAGTTTGAATATCACTTGCACATGTCCTCTCTCTATATATTTGTATGTATATAAAAGATTTACCTTGTCATGAAGTGAAACTGTTCAAATTTAACTTGTCTTGTGTTGTGTTGCATCAGAATCAACACACCATCACTTGTTGTTTCTTTAGGTATTCTCCTGCATGGGATGTAACTTGTAGCAATGACCAACCCTATAATTTTCAGTCTTTTTCTTTTTCTTGTTTTCAGGACCCTTTTGTTGCACTATTTCTTTCACTTCCCTAGTGTTAAATTTTGAGTGTTTGTTTAGTTTAACTTAAAAGTTGATAAAAAGTTGAATTTAAAGTTTACAATTCATTTTAATTACACATTTCATGAGTACCTTGAGCTTGTTGCGACTTTCTACTCCATGCAATTATTAAAGAATTTTAAGAAGAAAATCTTGAGATAAAGCTTCCAATTTGGGTCGTTTCTGGGTCTTATGTCTGGTGCAGAAATGTTGATGGCCGTTGGAACAAAATAAGAAAATTTCGCCAAAGAAATCCATACTTAAAACATCAATACTGAAATACGTCTCAATCTCATCTATTTTATTTTCTGATATAGAGAGGATGCAGCTTTTTCAGTTTAATAATTTTTTTTAATGTGAACTAATTTTCGAATTAATCCATTTTTATATATTCCATTGCCAAATGTTTTCGTATTAATTTAAATCTAATATTTTGTAAATTAATATGTGTAATTTATTTTACTATATTTTACTGTAAAATACATGCATTTGTTGTATATTTTAAGATTTTACGAAGTAAGAAAACAGCACAGTGAAGCTATATATGATTTGAATCCACAACTCGGGTAATCAAATGAAGGGGAATCTCTAATCCAACGAGGCAATCTACTCATGCCATAATGTTTTTAAATTGCATTCTCTAATTGGAATAAAATTGTGAGTAATAAAAATTTGGAAAATTTTCAGAAGAGTCCGAATGAATCTAAAATCTTGAACATTTCATTTGTTGCATTTTTTTTGGAAAAAGTTACAATTGGGAACTGTTAAATTTTCGACAGTTGGTTAAAAAATCGAAAATTAAAGAATCAACAATTACCTTGATGAATTATTAATTTTCCGACAGTTTAGTTGAAAATCGACATCTCCAAAAAAAATTGGAATTAGTAGTTCTTGGTAAACTGTTGATTTACTTTATCTAACAACAATTGGATTTTCGCTTTCTGTTTTAGTTTAATCCTGAAAAAATATTATAAAAATGAGATTTATATTTTTTACTATGAATTAATTTATATTATCTTGTGTGTATTTGTATTATATTGTATCTAATTTCAAGATCCACTTTCACATCTTCTCTTTGAAGCTATTGAATAAGTTTCATGTACAGTGGAGAATATATTAAACATTTTGCATCTAAAAATATATTAAACATTTTTACAAAAGAATATATTAAACATTTTGCATCTAAAAATTGTTATATTTGCAAATGTTATTAAAATTTTCCATATTTTCAATTAACATCTTACTTTTGTAAGCTTTTGCAAATTCTCATTCCAACTTATCTAAGTTTAAGTGACTTACTTTGACATTAATTTCTCACACCCAAATTTTGTTTTGAGAAAATAAATATACTACGTAATCTACTCATAAAACATACATGGCCAAAAAAAATTTGTATCCGACTAACGATACTCACTCAAATAATTGATCAAACCAACTTATTTAATAACCAGTTTTCAACACAATTTACAAATTCCATCCAAATAAAGATTTCAAATCAAGCAATAGAACATGGGTGGTGGTGGGCAGCGGGGTTGAAGGTGGGTTTGATTCCTCGGCATATTTTTGTTTTAGACCCAACCTATCTCTCAAAAATCTCCGACAAAATAAGAGACAAGATGTTGCCATGCCATCCGTAATAATAAAATAAAAAAAACTAAAAACAAAAGCAAGTAAAAAAAAATTTACTGACTTATGTGGTTCATTTTCAACGCTATAACGACATACACTTACTATAGCATGATTTCACCGCATCGACTCAAAACAAAATTACAATATTTCACGAAGTTGTGTTGGGAAGAAAAAAAAATTAAGAATATTGTATCTGAACTCATTCTTATTCATAGTGGACAAGAAAAAATATTTCCTATTGTGTGTAGATAATATTTGAGTCTACACATAATTGTATGCTTCATGTGGCACTCATACATCAGCAGTGAACAACAACTTATCTCCCATCACCGCTAAAATCCTTTCCACATTTCCCATTCACGTATTGCAACAGAGTTGACTGATTTACTGTGCAAGAGAAGACTTAATTATTGAATATGGCATAAGGGATAATGTAACATCTTGTCAAGGCGTCAAATCTAACAGACACAGCTCCTGTCCTTTCAATCTGATTTACTGGTCCAAATTCATTCACCGCACGTGGCTAACCCTAAATCTCAGCTGCACCCTCACAATTATTTGCATTTACATTTTACCACCCCAACATTAATATTTCTTGTTTTTCTACTATGGTAAAATTTCAACTCCCAACCTGCTCCGACTCTTATTTTATATTTTTTAAATTATTTTTAATGTGTTTAAATTAATTTATATTTAAGAAACAAAAATATTTTAATCCCAGCCATGCACCTTCTAAAAATTAAGGACGAGTCGAAGAACAAGGAAAGGACCACCCAGTCTCATCCTGCCGGTTACCATTTTTTCTATTCCTTGTGAAAATCAAATTGACATCTATTCTCTTAGTTTTTGTTGGACGAAAATCTGTTACCGGTTAATATCTTGAATGTTGTTTTACTTGAAGAAAATGAGAAATGGGCGAACCTTCAAAATTTATGAATCTCTCATATGGACGGCTATTGTTGCCCTCACCTTCTCCACCTACAAGTCACCACAGTGGCGTTGGCAAAAAGATCGAGTAAGACATGATGAATTGGACAATAGTCTAACTTATAAAATTTAAGTTGTAAAGACTTTTTTATAAAGAAAAGACTTAAATACTCTCGTCGGTAAAGTCAATTAACTGATGGTCTGTTAACTAACCAAATCTTAACATAGTCTGTTAAAGCTAGTTTACACCTATTAAACCGACTTTTCAATTAACTCACTTCAAATAAATTCAAATTTACATAAATTTAAAGCAAAAACTCAAAATTCATACTTAAATGTATACATATTTTCATGATTTATACCATAAAATCCACAATTTTTACTATAAATAAATAAATAAATAACCATTCATTTTGTAAAAGTTTAGATGGATTATATTCTAACATTGAAATGGAATTTTCTACATTTGTTTAAGCTTGATTTGAAATTAATGAAATGTTAATTTTTTTGAAAATAGTGAAATTTAAAATCCTCTATTTTCGATGTGTATAAGTAACTGAAATGAATTTGAAATAATTTGAAATAGAATAAGTGGAGATGAAAAGATAGGGATATATTCGATAATTTATTTGTGAGAATAGATCAATAGCTATTCGCATAAATTGGTCAATTTACCCGATCATTTACCACTATTTCCACACCTCACCACTTTTACTAACGTGTTAAAATTTACTAATCGTGTTAAAATAGGTGGGTTCAAGGTTTGAAGATTCCTGATTCCCAATTCGAAGACCTGACTGGAATTGAACCCACAAATATTGTGGGTTAAGGTTGGTCCAATAGATCGTTATTTTTTTATTATTATTATTATTATTATTTTTTATTATTATTATTATTATTATTTTGGGGGGGTTGTTTGAGAATTAAAGACAATTTAAAATTAAGCTATAATTGAAAAAATGAATATTTTCATTTTATGTTACATGATTAAAATTTTTGTGAAATATAATAAACAATTTACTTTTACTTTTTAATATTTTTCAATAAACCAAGCCAACAGGGTGATTAAGAGGGGGAGGGGGGGTTCGAGGCGTGGTTCGATTCTAGAACCAATCCGATACCAAACTGAAGAACTAGGTTTGAATTTTGAAATTGGATTTAAAATTGAACCAACCCAAAAATTGCAAACCCAACAAACTGAACCAACCCAAAAAAATTGGGTCAGTTTGTTTTGGACTTGGACTCAATTCAAATTGGATTATTTAAAACAAAATGAAGTTTTGTAAAGGCTTTTGTTTCTTCAATAAAATTGCAAACCGACAAGACTCAATTCTTCTAAGGAGAAATCGAACTGAATCAAAATATTGTAAAAATCAACTCAACTGGACTTGGTTATGTATGGTTGATTTCGCAATTTAAATGCCTACCCTGACGAGTGGTAGGTTGTTGGGCTAGAGTATCAAATTCGACTATGCTCATTCAATATAGTAGACCAATCTATAAACTGGTCCAAACCTAGATTAAGTTGATTTTAATCCAATTTTTTGACAGAGTGAATCTTACTAGTCAACAGCTCAACCCATTTTAACATCACTAAACTCTACCCCTCTCTAGACCCAAGTCACCCTCACCAGACCTTTAGTCTTAAGATCCTTGCTCATTCCACTTCACAATACAATACCATCAATGTAGTGTCACGAGGTACTATAGAGATTTGAGCACCTCATGTGCACACACAAAAATGCACTTCCATGCATATGCACACAAACCCTCAAACAATTAAGGTGGGGATCAAGGTCTATTTTATAATTAACAAAAGTCATTGAGAATAAGATTTAATTTATTACTTCATTATTTATTTGACATGTGTGTTAAGTCCATTCTTTTAAAAAAATCGTTTAGGCGGTGTTGAGGCATGAGTCATAGCCACACCTTACGCCTTGCCCTCGCGCTCTCGCTACATCACAAAAGTTTGAAGATCGATCTTCACATCTAATAACGCTTTACACTTTTTAAAACACTGGTAAAAGAATTGACCAAGTCCACTAGGCTTGGCTCTCCCCAACAAAGGCCACTCGATTCGGCCTTTGGTTCTTGAGCCGAGCCAAACCGAGCTCCACAAGCCTGACTCTTTTTTTTGTTTTTTTTAAGTTTGAAATTTCAATATTGTTTTCGAGAATTTAAAAATAAAAAAGAAATAAAAATAAAGTAAGAGCTTATGACCTTGTTGCTTTTTTTTTTTATTATATGCTCTAGCTCGTCGTGGCCCATTATGGGCAGAGCCAAAATGGATCGAGATGACAAACTCACAAGCAGTTCAGCCCATTTGACACCCCTAATAAAACTTTTTCTTTCCTAATTGCTTACAAGTAGAGGTTCCAAGTGTATTCAAAACTATCTCCAGACTCCTAATATCCACCCTTATAAATTCTTATTGCTTACAACTCCAGCGCTATCTATCATGTTCGAAATAAGCACTTAAAATTTTTTTGATAAAAAGTTAAAATACGTCTTGACAACAAGTTTAATAATTGAACTCAAAGCCAAAATGTTTCACCACGTCAATGTTGCCTTACCCGGAAAAAAACCAAAATATTTTGACAAACATATACTTTCATTTATAATTTCTACATCTTCAAAAGGTTAATGGACGCTGGCCGTATGTGTGAATGTTTTCATTTTTTCTAATTCAAATTTTTGGCCTGTGTGTAGGCAGCGGGTCGAGAGGTCGAATGTATATGCAAATTGTACTGTTAGGTCTAGTGTTGGGCGGGCTCCCTGCTTACTGGCAAATTATAAGCAAGAAAACTTGTTCCCAGAGTCTTGATCCAGCGCACATAACAATATGCTCATTCGTGATAACTTTGGTCGAATTGATCTCAAAAAAGAAATTAAATAATTCCCATTTCCTCACAAAATTAAGTACTCTGAACTTATAAACTGTAACATCATACAAAAGTTGGTACTTACTGAGATGGTAAGCTGCCAATTCCTCACCAGACAACAAACATTTACGGTTTTTTTCTCTCGTACCATTTCCCTCTCTCTTTCTCTACTTATTGTTCAAAACGACAGCAAGATCTCGAAGCTCCTCAAATGCATGCATTGTTTCTGCATCAAATCCTCCGGCAAACTGCAGCAATTGAGGCAGAAATTTAAAAGATGAATTCAACTCCTTCAGACAAATAGAAAACCATGTCCAAATTCTGATATGGGGTGTTCGATAAAGTGGATTAGACAACATTGAACATTATGAAGAAAGGAGAGTATTAAAAGAGAGAGAATCTAAAATCTTGTTTAGAGTAAAAGAATCTAATATCTAATATCGTATACCAGACAATAGGGATGGCAAAAAAAACCCATGACCGAACCCGCCCGCCCGCCCCGCCCGCCACGCCCGCCCGCCAAGAGCCGCCCGCCCACGAAGCAATAGGGGCGGGTTTGGGCAGAAAAAAATCTGCCCAGGCGGGTCCGGGCGACCCGCCCGCCCGCCCGCCCCTTGACCCCAAAAAAAAAAAAATTTTTTTGGAAAAATCATAAAATATAGTAGAAAATAAGCTAAAGAAGAATCAAATAGGGATAAAACTTATAAACTATTAACATTAACCACTATATCACAACCCAAATCTTATAATTTTTTTGTTTTGCTTGGTATAAATATTTAAAAAATTGTATATATATTTTTTAATTATTTTTCAGTTTAACAAAAAAAAAAATAAATAAATAAATAAATAGTTCAGAGGCGGTTGGCGGGTCAACGGCCGACCGCCCGCCCATGGTCGCGGAGTCGTGGGGCGAGGCGGGCCAAAAGTTCCTTGGCCTTGGGCGGGCGGGCGGGGCCGACCCGCCCGGACCCCGCCCATTGCCATCCCTACCAGACAAGCAGCCAGTTATCACCTATCAAATCTTTATTCGTTTTCCTTAGCAATATCCTGACAGCATCATGTTGTGTACATTCTTGAACTTTAATTTGTTTTTCACCTTCATATATCTTAATTTAGTAGAAGAGAAATATATGTAACTCAACAAACCTGATGAATTCGGAAAGCAAATCTCACTCCTTGGAGTAGCATATAATCCATGGAAGAGTCTTTATCCAATGTGCCCTTGGATTGAAGTTCCGTAGCCACTCTCTTCATGTACATCTTCGCCAGTTTCACAGAGCCAAACTTTATCTGCAATGAAAGGGTGAACTTAGACAGTGATTGCACATACGAGACAAAGGCAATATATAATTGTTTCACCACCATTTACTCGTAACTTATCAAACATAATTAAGAAGTATAACTAATTATAATTGCGCATTATAAATGATCAGATAGAAGGATAAGTTCTGTGCTAAAATGTATAACATGAGGAAAAAGATAACATAACAGCCTAACCTTGCTTAATATCCCCATGTCAAGCATCCAGTCGGTGGGAATTTGGAACTCCTTGCAGTGTCTCATTAATAAGTCTCTTGTCCGAATAAGATTATAGACAATGCGTTCCATTCTGATGGAACAAACGATTTATTTGAACAATAAAAAATAGTACATAGTAAGGAATCTCAGAGAAGTATAGGATATTCTTACCGCTCGGACAAAGATACCATTTTCTTTAATGCGATATCACATGGCATGCGAGGATCATCCTGAAAATTCATAACTTCTTGCTCCAACTTTTTCAGATCTCTATACCCAAATGCTGCCTCTCTTAATGTGTCAGCTTTCTTTCTGGCCAATTAAAGTGCTTCAGAACTGCTCTTTCATCCACCTTTAAGACAAGTGAGCCAAAGTGTAAAAGGACATAAATATTGAAACTTCTCAATAAGTTCTAGCATTAAACCACGATTTTAGACAAGTCGAGCAAACAATGCTAATTGTGTAAAAAATAGGACTCGACAACATAAACAAGCAAAAATCGGTTAAAATTGAAAATATCAACAATAGGTATATTCTTCTAGCATCAACTTACAAGAAAGCAGAGTTCATCATCCAACCACTTTACAAATGCAACTACATCTTCAATGTTCTGATAAACTGCATCATTGACCTCTCGTATCAGGAAGTTTATAAATTCTCCTTGAGTCTCAACATCCGCCTTAATCTACACATAGAACATGATATGAAACAGGATCCATTGTGTCAAGTAGATTAAAATTGATTGCTATTTTGACATTTATGCTACTTGTAATATAGTTTCATTGAAAGGGATAATGGCAATCAAACACTTACAGCAATCAAGTGCGATGACCGGTTCTCAATTTCTCCTATCATGCTACTACGAACATTTGCAACGTCCGAGGAATCTGTTATCCCAGCATTTAACGAATCTTTCCTTGAATCCCTCTTCATGAGTGAGTGATAAAACTCAACAACTTGTGGAGCTCGTTGCACCATTCCTGTCATACTTCTAGCCATTAACTTTGGAGGAGGCGGTGGGGGTGGGGAGGAGGTGGGAGAGGAACGGTTTGAGTAGAAATTTCTTCCTTCGGTCCACAATAACTTGTGCACGAAGGTCTTGGAGGAGGATTAGGGATTCTTAAGGTCCGTTTCTCAACCTCCAATGAAGCTGACACTTTACTGTTAATTACTCCCAGATCAAACTTTTGGGAAACATCTACATTTTCTGCTTCCTTGGAACATATAAAACCATCAGATTGCCTTCTCTTAGTAAATATTACATCTTCAGTACAGCATTTTGATCCACTTATAGAGTGCCTTCGTGCAGAACTCTGTGAATCATCCCAAATACGATTCACAAAATTATCCGTGCATTCTAATTGTTTTATGTCTTCATCCGTAATAGGCCATTTCTTTAACTTTTTTATAAGATTTAACGTCTTTGTGGCACTATTGTTTGACTCTTCATCAGTCTGAAAAGATGAGAAGCAAATAGATTGTCTTCCTTTCTCAACAGAAACCGGGGTTGACACCTTGTTCGAATTCACTGTCAAGGAATTGTTCAACTCATTTCTTAAACATGAATTAACCCACCTCAAGTAAACAAGCTCTTCAACCTCATTCAATCGGTTCAATTGAAGGCCCTCTACTTGTTTGCAGAGATCCTCATTTGTATGTCTTAACACAGATGCCTCTGCTTTAATTTTCTCAACAATGTCACTCTGTCCATGATGAATTTGAAGTGGAATAGTTAATCACAGTAAAAACAACTCGAAGAATCAAAGACAGAGTTTCCCGGCCATTGTAAACCATTAAATAACGTTAAAGTCTTGTGAATTTGAAGGGAAAATGAATAAGATAATAACCTTAGAGAACTATATTGAGCACATTTGAGATATGTATGCCAAAACAGCCGGGGAAAAAAAAAAAAGCATGCTTTTAAGCAAGGCCTCAGTGCACTGTCCAAAAAAGCCGAGAAAAGCATGCTTTTAAGCAGAAGGTAACATGCTAGTATTTGAATCCCTAGACGTTTATGAAATATAAACAGACTACAATTTTTGAGCCTAGTTGGTTCGTAAGTCTGTCCAACTTCGGTACTCATATATTATTGGAAACAAATTATGTAGAAACAAGGGCTTGAAATGTGAAGATTAATACTAAAGTAATGTATGGCATTCTCCATTTCCTTAGAAGTTAGAACCAAGGTTAAAACTTAAACACAAAACTAGAACACATAAAAACAATAATCAGCCTGCAGTCTATAATAAAAGATGCAATGATGATACCTCAGAGACTTTGGCAAGATTGGCTAATTGGGATTCCAAGGAAGAAATCCTGCAAGCGAGATTCCTCTTCTGAAGCTGCAGCTCCTTGTTCAAGCGCCTCAACTCGACAATTTCCATCTCTACACCGTGTGAATTCTCGTGTTCTTCTCTTTCCGATAACTCATCCTGCTTTTCTGAAACGAAATTCAAAGTAATCAATTGTTCAGAAAGACTGTCCCTCTCGCACTTGAGCAAACCAACTTTCTGGACAAGACCATCAATTTCACTCTTCTTTAGCTCAAGCTCTCTCTCAAGGTCCAAAACCTTGGGATTTCTTTTATACTCTGATAACTCAGCTTGCAATTTGAACTCCCTATCCTTCGATTCTTGGAGTAGGTTCCTCAAATGATCAATCTCAAGAAACAAATCTTGAGAACCACCCAAAGACTTTGTCTTGGTGTTGCCATTCACTGTATGTGGATGAACTTGTGTGGCATATATTGAACAAGATAGATCACCAATGAGAGACCTCTTGATTCTTGATTGCGAAACCACAGACTGGTTCTTTTGGTTCCCAACGCCGGAGCCGGTGAGTGGCAATTTCTGGCCTTGTGTTGTGGTTTGTACCTTGGTTTTCGTTTTCTTCTCCGCAGCCGTGAACCCCTTCACAATGTGAGACCCCATGAAGACTTCACCTTTGAGGAATTGCTGTTACCCTTCACATTGCTGTTATTACACTTTGGAACATGGTTTTGATCAGCAAACTTTGATGCTTTCACTCTATTATCAGATGGGTTTCTTCTCTCATTGTCAAGAATAGTAATAAAAATTCAGCCTTTTTGTTCTCTTAATAAAATTCCTTAAAACCCATAAAACCTTCAAAAACCTTAGAAATGCTAATGGTTTCAAGAATCTGGTATAAAATGATTTAAAGGCTAAAAAGTGAAGAGTGTTTTTTCATTCAAATGAAGTGGTACCGTTTCCTGAAACCAAAAACTCCAAAAAAAATTCGAATGGATTTCAAGAATCTGATATAAAATTATTTATAGGCTAGAAAAGTGAAGACTTTTCATTCAAACAAACTGAGTAATGTTAACCAAAATATCCCCGAAAATTCGAATGAGGTTCAAGAATATGATATAAAATGATTTATAGGCTAAAAAAAGTGAAGACTGGGCACTGTTTCCTAAGGTTGTCTTGACTCTTAATTCAAGCTGAATTTGTCGACAACTAGGCTCCCTTTCATTATTTACTGCTAATTCTAATTAGTAATTACTCATTCGAGTGGAGAAGTCTTACAATGAAGGCGCAGATATAAAGGTATTGGGCAAAATGGCATTGGGGAGTGGAGTTTGAAGGGTCCGATGATTCTGTTTCTGTGCTGTGATTTTCTGAGGCTTGGAAGAGGAAAAAGGGTACTGTGTCACAGCCTTTTTTTCTCTTTATTGGCAATTTGAAATTTGAATGTTTGAATTTGCGTAGAATTTATGGCTCAGCAATGAGATTCTGTGGGGCCATTCTGGATCGACGGCTTAAAAGAAGTGGAAGAAAAGGAGAGTGAGTGTGCACGAGCTGAGGCTGAGTGTATTTTGCAACGGTCAAATTTGGAGCCTCTTCATCTGTTAATTTTTTTCTTTTCAAAATGTCCTCTTAAATTTGAAAATAAAATTACCAAAGAAACTAATAAGACGTGTAACTTGTATTATTTGTGAATTCTATTATTTTTCATTATTTTCATTGTATTGTATCTCACTCTCACTTAGTAGAGAGTTCGACATTTCGTTGTTCTTTTTATCTCTTTTGCGCTCAATCCCCGCCTCTATCTCTTTGTCATTCTTGTCGTTAATGTAATGTTTTGTCATTATTCTTCGTTCACTTATTTTACTTTCATTCTGGTATGGAAATCATAAATTTGCCATTAATGATTTTTGTTTTTTCAACATGTTCGTGATGTTTGACGGTCTAAGATTCATAATTAATGAAAATGCTAACACTAATCCACAATAACAAAACGAGGCATGAGAAATGCTACTTGTGCGTAAAGATTATATGTAATTTTTCTGAGATCTTCGAGTTGACATATTTGTTAAATGACTATTATACCCTTGTTTACAATTCCCAATTTTGGAGAGATACATTTGGCAGCGTGGAGTCCCATTTGCAATTCCGATTTAACTCCAAATTTCCACCGTGAATCTTGACAAACTCCAAAGATAAAGTTTACCCATCAATCAAGCCAAGCGGGCCACCGCTTAATCTCATGATTTACCGCAGTTTACAACCAATCCAATGAAGAACCAAAACCCAAATTTATAACCCCATGCGCTACCCACGTCGTCCAAACCCCACCGCCCACCACCGCCCACAACCTTTGTCGACGCCGCCTCAGGTTGTCATATGCAGCCTTCTACATGCTCTACCACCCCCACCATCACGCATTCTCCGTCGCCTCCCTAAAAATATCCCAATTCAACCTCACCGCTACCACATCCAACGGCACAAGGCTCGAAATGCTCTTTGGGATTTGGCCACTAATTTGATTTCTTGATAAACTCAAAACCACCAAGCCGTGCAATGTTGTCAGTCTGCTGGAATCTCTCCATAAAAGTTTGTTTCTAGATAGATCTATAGAGGTCAAGAGGAGAGTCTTGTTGAACAACCGAGGTTGATTTTTCAAATTGAGAACTAAGTTTTCTTCATAGTACAGACTTCCCATATAAAGAGATTAATTTATCATTTGCTTTTGTGCCATGGCTTATAGGTCTCCCAAGGTTGGTGAAATTGTCTCCCGTAAAGTTACGCCAATTGACTCCATGTCTAAAAACCTTACTCGCCGGTGGTTGAGAAATGTAGACGGTGGAGAAGAAATGACGAACAAAAACTAAGGTTGAAATGAGTGAAATGGAACTTTGTAATTTTTATTTTGATTCAAAATATCATGATCTTTTGATATTAGTATTTTCTCACGAGATAATGGTCATGTGTAAAAAAATCTGTAGAAACTTTTTATACAAGTAGCATTTCTCATTTCTTTTCATGAATCTTGGAGTTTTAAGTAATAATATCTCATTTAATGGTTATTTATTTGAATTCGCATATGATTTCGAGCAATTGCAAACAGTCCAAAAGTGTCCATAATTGATAATTGTATCGAGAAGAGGACTATAAGAAATAAATAAAAAGTCAATGATGATGTGGAATATTAATGCTCCCGATGGCTGGGTTTCAAATAGAAATTCAAAACGTAATTGAAAAAGATTATTGTTAATCACCTCGTGGGATGGATGGTGCGATAACCAATAATCATACTCCAATATATTAAAGCCACATGAACTTTATAATAAAAAGGTACACAAATTAATTTTTCATCAATTGTAATTTGAATTTTAAAGTCACTGATTCAATTTTTGTGACTCTTTTTTCATTTATTTATAATAATACATACAATATTTTAATGCTTTAAAATAATTTGAACTCCTAAAAAGTATAATAAAGTTTATATTAGAAAAACATAGCACCTATGATTTTATAAGTAACCAAGACACTTAGAAAGTGCAGAAATAATTGATAGAATAAAATTTCAACTGAAGTAACAAATTTTCAGGGATTTTTTTTTTTTTGCACAAATGGTCTATATTGTTTGCCTTTGCTGCAAATTAAAGACATATCTTTCTATTTTTGACAATAATATCCCTATTTTAAACCTTTAATGGCACAAATAGTTCTTTTCGTTTGCTACCGTTCAATTTTCCTTTAAAAAAGCGTGTGCAGTGTATAACACAAAAGTAATTTTATTCTGGATTTGGACATAAAAAATAAAGAAAAATTTGCGATAAAGTTTCAAATCTTTCAAAAATATGTTGAAAGATTCCAAACCTTCTAATACTAACATCTATGTCCTAAAACATTTAAATAAATGTATGTCCGAAGGACCTTTGGACGAATTTCAACAAAATGTCTGTTAGTTGACCAAAAATCAATAGTCCTACCTTAATTTGATTGACTTTAATAAGAGAAAAATAGTATTTTCTTAAGAGAAAAAAATAATTAAAAAAAAAAAATAGTCTTCTTCCTAAATGCATCCCACCACTCTCCCACCCATTCCAAAACAAAGTAGATGAGGCACCTCCCACCACCACTCGAAATGTCGTCACTAGCTTCTTCTCCCTTCCCCATCTCCCTATACCACAGTCAATCTCCGCCAATGAACACCATGGATTTGGATTTTTTTCAAATTAAATATTATTTTTCTCAAATTTAATATTCTATTTATAAAAAATATTGTTACCACCCATTTTTTTAATGGGTGCCGCTATTTTCATCCACAATTTTTATATATTCTATCCACTTTTAATATATATATATATATCACTTTAAATTCATCCACAAATATATATCCTTATTTAATGCTTTTGAACGTTTTATAATCTTTTAGACTTTACGTTTAACTAAAATCATAATATTTATAAAATATTTCTTCAACTAAAGTCAACAAATCATGGAAGAGACATCATTAGAACAAATACATACATACATAGTAATATATGAAGAAGATTTTGAGTAATTATTAAGTGATTGCATGCAAGAGACACCTTTAGAGCAAATATTCATATTTCTAATCTTCTCCTATTTTATTTTTCTGGTTTTGATTGAATTGTGATTGTTGAATAAATTTTTCATTCCTTCTTTCTTTATTAATTTTTTTCGGTGATATTTTTATTTTTTTGTGATAGATTGTAGGAATATATTGATTGTGCTAAACGATTTATTATGTAAGTTTTGTGAAAATATTTTTTAAGTGGTGAGCTTTATGGATTTAATGATGATTGGTGATTTGCTTTCCTTCTATAAATAATTTGTTTTTGGTTAAACTTTGTGTATCATGTTTAAATGAATAAGAATAATGTTAGAATGTAACGACGATTAATATAATATGTTTTTAAAATTATAAAATTTTAATAACAATAGATTTAGAGTAAGATAGATATATAAGAACAGTAAATGAAAAAGCGATTCTTTTTTTTTAATTAATTATTTAATTTTAATTTTAATAGGCTTTAAAAGTATGATGAACTTCTAAACTAGAATGGGCCCTATTAGACGTTTAATTTTAGTAAATTTAAATGAGCTACTTGTTTTTAATAGGTCGAGTGCATTTAATTATTTTATTTATTGTTATTATTTTAATGTCTGCACCTCACCATTTCATTCATTTATGCACACAAATATGATCACATCACACGGTTACATGCATATCCATATATATTTATATTTTTAAATTTCACTTCACCGAGTCATTTTGCAGGTCGATTTCGAATTACCATTCTCGAACTTTAGGAAATGCTTTTATACCAATTTAGAGGATTCCCGACATACTTTGCAATACACCTTTCGATTTGCAAAAATTTTAAATTGTGAAGTTGCAATGGCAAGTTAAAATGATTATTCGACTTGATTTAATAACTCTATTTTGTCGCCGTAACTTCATTTGACTTATTTTCGAGATATACTTTTCAGAAGCATTCTTGATACCATTTTAAAGTAATTATAATGAGTATAGAAATACACTTTCCAAAACGAATACCAGTTGAACAATAAATTCAAACTAACGAGCCAAAGTGTACTAACATATATATTCTCATATTTGCATCACGTCTTTCAGCTCGTATTCGAGGCATGACTCTTAATCATTAAAATGAGTTCTTAGCATCATTTCAAAGAACTAACGGAAGGTTATATAATACAAATTTTGATATAAAAAACCGTTAAACAATAAATTTACAATAGCTAATCAAAAATGGTTTTTAAAATAGATTTAATAATCCTATTTCACATAAGCCAATCCAACGTCCACTTAAATAAAATTTTGTTTGACGTCAATGTAGACATGCCTCGACTTGAATAATTAAATATAAAATGTAATAAATTTTCAAGAGCTAAATCATATCTCTAATTAAAAATTCTTCTACACTTCGGATAAAATGTTGAAAACTTTTTAAATTTAAGTCTTATCATTGTCTATTTATAAAAATTCTAGACATTTGATTTTTAATTAAAATAAATCTGATGTATGCCTACGAAAAATACTAAATATATAAATACAAATTAAAATTTTGGACATAACGTAGTACAAAATTCATTTACATCGTAACAAAAATATGCAAGCCACCGGCTTCACATCCCACCTATGAAACAAATGTTAAACATGGTATGTACAAGTTTAAAGTCATTAAAGGGGCGACTTCAATAGCACATTTAGGGACTGCTTGGGAGTTTTGGAGTAGCGGTTATCAGCGTTTTTTAAAGTATCGATATTGAGTATTTATGAGCGGTCCGGTTTTGAGTGGTTTTTAGTAACAGTTTTAGAAACTGTCCAACCCATGCTTGTGAGTTTATTATCCAGCAGTTCTAAAAGTTTTTTAAAATAATCAAATTACATGTATGCCCATCTAAATAGAAAGCAAATGTGTAATAATATGGTATTGTGTAATTTTCCTCTCCACTTTTTTTCCTATCTTAATTTTTTCTCATAATCAAATTTATATTATTGAACGAAGTTAATAAAATTAATTGTGATCATAAACCAACTTTCCAAATTTTTTCATCTTTAATTCATGACTACACAAAAATATGGAGCACATACATACGCACAAACAGATATATGGAGCACATATATATACACACAAAAATATAGAGCACATATATGCACTAACATATATACGTACACAAATATAGAGCAAATATACACACCATAGATGCACCCAAATATTTCCATATACACACAACATAGATATACACATATATTTCACAGAGGAGATTACCTTTTTAAAATTGGTCAATTTGATTTTCACTATAGCAGCCGGATTTGTAAGAATAAGTGTCTGGTCTATTGGTGGTGATAGGAGTTGAAGAAATGTTTTTATTTTTTTGCAGATTTTAATTGTTTAGGAAGGGTAAAATTGGAACAAATTTTGAAGAACGGCAAAAAACTGCCGATTTAAGGGGTTGAGAAGAACACCCAAAATTACACTACACCGTTTTTGGGTGGTTTTTAAACCACCCAAAACTGGTGCTCCAAAAAACTAACAAGCACGGGTTGTCCCAACCCCTCATAAACAGTGTCATCCAAAATCGGTAAAAAAAAAACTCCCAAACAGGCCCTTAGGTTTCTTCTATTTTTATTCATGTTGGGTGACAATTTTTCTATAAACAAATCTCAATAAAATTTAACTCTTAACTCTTTTATTTTACTCTATTAGACGAGACAATTTAACCAAAAACAATGACAATAAATCTTAGAACAATATGTTTGATTTTTGTTTTTTGATTTATTATCTTTGTGATCAACCCTAGTACCCCAATTAGTCCAAATGATTCATTCAAATGTAATACAAATATAGAACGATAAAATGAGAAATTAATTTTTTTAATTTTTTATTGACAAGAATCTATTATAAAAACAAATTGTGTAAAATTTTTCTATAATCTTGAACAAGGGATGTTTATGTAATGTCAGGTTAATTAGGGTTAGTTAAATGAATGATGACTGAAATATAAGCCGTGCTATTACCTAATATTTGAACTTTAAAATGTATATCAATGGTCAATGAACTATACGTTGTATTACCCATCCATCACTAAAAATAATTTTGTCCCAGCAACTTAACGGATTTGTACACATGGAGGACGGAGTCACTGTGTGGCACCTTTAGGGTGATAAATAAAGCCATGTTAGCAAAATGCACTTGTAAAACGAGAAGAGCACAACTGACTTCTTTTTCTTCTCATTGTTGTTAGAATTTCGTATGAGCTGGATTAATAACAGACTTATACTGCGGGTGAAAAGGTGGATCAACCCACTCAAAAAAATCACATATGTTGACGTTGGAAAAGCGATTTGTATTAATTCCAAGCCAACTTAAAGATAAGTATTGAGGTCGGTTATGACCGTGGTAAGTGGCAGTGATATGTAAGTATATATAAGAAGACCCGATTGTATGATATTTTTAAGAGTATTTTTCTTCAACAGATGAATGTCCGACACGGAGGACATTTATGTCTCCTATTTATAGGAAAATATGCAATGATTATTTCCATTTAATGCTAGGACGGTGTATTAAATATCCTATCTAGCTAGGCATTAAATGCCAAGGTAGGCATTTAATGCTTACAAGACATTCCCGATCAGATAGAAGGATAAGTTCTGTGCTAAAATGTATAACATGAGGAAAAAGACAACATAACAGCCTAACCTTGCTTAATATCCCCATGTCAAGCATCCAGTCGGTGGGAATTTGGAACTCCTTGCAGTGTCTCATTAATAAGTCTCTTGTCCGAATAAGATTATAGACAATGCGTTCCATTCTGATGGAGCAAACGATTTGTTTGAACAATAAAAAAATAGTACCTATTAAGGAATCTCAGAGAAGTATAGGATATTCTTACCGCTCGGACAAAGATACCATTTTCTTTAATGCGATATCACATGGCATACGAGGATCATCCTGAAAATTCATAACTTCTTGCTCCAACTTTTTCAGATCTCTATACCCAAATGCTGCCTCTCTTAATGTGTCAGCTTTCTTCTCTGGCCAATTAAAGTGCTTCAGAACTGCTCTTTCATCCACCTTTAAGACAAGTCGAGCACAATGAGTGTAAATAGGAGGACATAAATATTGAAACTTCTCAATAAGTTCTAGCATCAACTTACAAGAAAGCAGAGTTCATCATCCAACCACTTTACAAATGCAACTACATCTTCAATGTTCTGATAAACTGCATCATTGACCTCTCGTATCAGGAAGTTTATAAATTCTCCTTGAGTCTCAACATCCGCCTTTAATCTACACATAGAACATGATATGAAACAGGATCCATTGTGTCAAGTAGATTAAAATTGATTGCTATTTTGACATTTATGCTACTTGTAATATAGTTTCATTGAAAGGGATAATGGCAATCAAACACTTACAGCAATCAAGTGCGATGACCGGTTCTCAATTTCTCCTATCATGCTACTACGAACATTTGCAACGTCCGAGGAATCTGTTATCCCAGCATTTAACGAATCTTTCCTCGAATCCTCTTCATGAGTGAGTGATAAAACTCAACAACCTGTGGAGCTCGTTGCACCATTCCTGTCATACTTCTAGCCATTAACTTTGGAGGAGGCGGTGGGGGTGGGGGAGGAGGTGGGAGAGGAACGGTTTGAGTAGAAATTTCTTCCTTCGGTCCACAATAACTTGTGCACGAAGGTCTTGGAGGAGGATTAGGATTCTTAAGGTCCGTTTCTCAACCTCCAATGAAGCTGACACTTTACTGTTAATTACTCCCAGATCAAACTTTTGGGAAACATCTACATTTTCTGCTTCCTTGGAACATATAAAACCATCAGATTGCCTTCTCTTAGTAAATATTACATCTTCAGTACAGCATTTTGATCCACTTATAGAGTGCCTTCGTGCAGAACTCTGTGAATCATCCCAAATACGATTCACAAAATTATCCGTGCATTCTAATTGTTTTATGTCTTCATCCGTAATAGGCCATTTCTTTAACTTTTTATAAGATTTAACGTCTTTGTGGCACTATTGTTTGACTCTTCATCAGTCTGAAAGATGAGAAGCAAATAGATTGTCTTCCTTTCTCAACAGAAACCAGGGTTGACACCTTGTTCGAATTCACTGTCAAGGAATTGTTCAACTCATTTCTTAAACATGAATTAACCCACCTCAAGTAAACAAGCTCTTCAACCTCATTCAATCGGTTCAATTGAAGGCCCTCTACTTGTTTGCAGAGATCCTCATTTGTATGTCTTAACACAGATGCCTCTGCTTTAATTTTTCTCAACAATGTCACTCTGTCCATGATGAATTTGAAGTGGAATAGTTAATCACAGTAAAACAACTCGAAGAATCAAAGACAGAGTTTCCCGACCATTGTAAACCATTAAATAAGGCTAAATCTTGTGAATTTGAAGGAAAATGAATAAGATAATAACCTTAGAGAACTATATTGAGCACATTTGAGATATGTATGCCAAAACACCCGGGGAAGCATGCTTTTAAGCAAGGCCTCAGTGCACTGTCCAAAAAGCCGAGAAAAGCATGCTTTTAAGCAGAAGGTAACATGCTAGTGTTTGAATCCCTAGACGTTTATGAAAAAAAACAGACTACAATTTTTGAGCCTAGTTGGTTCGTAAGTCTGTCCAACTTCGGTACTCATATATTATTGGAAACAAATTATGTAGAAACAAGGGTTTGAAATGCGAAGATTAATACTAAAGAAATGTATGGCATTCTCCATTTCCTTAGAAGTTAGAACCAAGGTTAAAACTTAAACATAAAACTAGAACACATAAAACAATAATCAGCCTGCAGTCTATAATAAAAGATGCAATGATGATACCTCAGAGACTTTGGCAAGATTGGCTAATTGGGATTCCAAGGAAGAAATCCTGCAAGCGAGATTCCTCTTCTGAAGCTGCAGCTCCTTGTTCAAGCGCCTCAACTCGACAATTTCCATCTCTACACCGTGTGAATTCTCGTGTTCTTCTCTTCCGATAACTCATCCTGCTTTTCTGAAACGAAATTCAAAGTAATCAATTGTTCAGAAAGACTGTCCCTCTCGCACTCGAGCAAACCAACTTTCTGGACAAGACCATCAATTTCACTCTTCTTTAGCTCAAGCTCTCTCTCAAGGTCCAAAACCTTGGGATTTCTTTTATACTCTGATAACTCAGCTTGCAATTTGAACTCCCTATCCTTCGATTCTTGGAGTAGGTTCCTCAAATGATCAATCTCAAGAAACAAATCTTGAGAACCACCCAAAGACTTTGTCTTGGTGTTGCCATTCACTGTATGTGGATGAACTTGTGTGGCATATATTGAACAAGATAGATCACCAATGAGAGACCTCTTGATTCTTGATTGCGAAACCACAGACTGGTTCTTTTGGTTCCCAACGCCGGAGCCGGTGAGTGGCAATTTCTGGCCTTGTGTTGTGGTTTGCACCTTGGTTTTCGTTTTCTTCTCCGCAGCCGTGAACCCCTTCACAATGTGAGACCCCCATGAAGACTTCACCTTTGAGGAATTGCTGTTACCCTTCACATTGCTGTTATTACACTTTGGAACATGGTTTTGATCAGCAAACTTTGATGCTTTCACTCTATTATCAGATGGGTTTTCTTCTCTCATTGTCAAGAATAGTAACAAAAATTCAGCCTTTTTGTTCTCTTAATAAAATTCCTTAAAACCCATAAAACCTTCAAAAACCTTAGAAATGCTAATGGTTTCAAGAATCTGGTATAAAATGATTTAAAGGCTAAAAAGTGAAGAGTTTTTTCATTCAAATGAAGTGGTACCGTTTCCTGAAACCAAAAAACTCCAAAAAAATTCGAATGGATTTCAAGAATCTGATATAAAATTATTTATAGGCTAGAAAAGTGAAGACTTGTCATTCAAACAAACTGAGTAATGTTAACCAAAAATATCCCCGAAAATTCGAATGAGGTTAAAGAATATGATATAAAATGATTTATAGGCTAAAAAAAGTGAAGACTGGGCACTGTTTCCTAAGGTTGTCTTGACTCTTAACTCAAGCTGAATTTGTCGACAACTAGGCTCCCTTTCATTATTTACTGCTAATTCTAATTAGTAATTACTCATTCGAGTGGAGAAGTCTTACAATGAAGGCGCAGATATAAAGGTATTGGGCAAAATGGCATTGGGGAGTGGAGTTTGAAGGGTCCGATGATTCTGTTTCTGTGCTGTGATTTTCTGAGGCTTGGAAGAGGAAAAAGGGGTACTGTGTCACAGCCTTTTTTCTCTTTATTGGCATTTTGAAATTTGAATGTTTGAATTTGCGTAGAATTTATGGCTCAGCAATGAGATTCTGTGGGGCCATTCTGGATGGACGGCTTAAAAAGAAGTGGAAGAAAAGGGAGAGTGAGTGTGCACGAGCTGAGGCTGAGTGTATTTGCAACGGTCAAATTTGGAGCCTCTTCATCTGTTAATTTTTTTCTTTTCAAAATGTCCTCTTAAATTTGAAAATAAAATTAAGAAACTAATAAGACGTGTAACTTGTATTATTTGTGAATTCTATTATTTTTCATTATTTTCATTATATTGTATCTCACTCTCACTTAGTAGAGAGTTCGACATTTCGTTGTGCTTTTTATCTCTTTTGCGCTCAATCCCCACCTCTATCTCTTTGTCATTCTTGTCGTTAATGTAATGTTTTGTCATTATTCTTCGTTCACTTATTTTACTTTCATTCTGGTATGGAAATCATAAATTTGCCATTAATGATTTTTATTTTTTTAACATGTTTGTGATGTTTGACGGTCTAAGATTCATAATTAATGAAAATGCTAACACTAATCCACAAGGAAAATGCTATTTGTACAGCGCCAAGGTACAGACAGAGTTACAGATGAGCTGGCAATGAAAAGTACTTTAAACAATAAAACCAATTTATCATAAATTCAAAATATCTTTGAACTTAAAACCAATTTATCGTGAGATTTTGAATAAAAAAGAAATGCAACTCAAAACCTATCATTTATGTGGGAGTCAGAAAGCGGGAAAGAGTTTCATTTCCCGCACAAAGAAATTTATCGAAAGTGTGAAACCACCCAACTGGCCGTGGAAATCTTCATCCTCACCTCTCGGCTTCCATATCCCACAACCAATATTCCATCTCCGGCAACATCCATCAACGATGGACGCTGGTAAATGCTCGACTCCATTTATATGTTAATAAAAATATAGATTTTCGAGTTTGGACTTCAACTATGAAAATGATAGTTAAGAATACACAAAATGAAGCTCAAATAATGTCATGGGCTAGTAAGGAAAACAACACGTTGGTAGAGGGAGTATAGTATTTTCATTGAGGTCGGTTTTATTTATTTATATATCGGTTTATTTTTATAATTGTAAAAATTGTAGAATTTTCATGAAGTCATTGATTAATTTGCCCTAAACTGTATGTATTTTATTTTTAGCTTTATTAATATGCAGGCATTAGTTGTTTAAATTTGATGTGGGTATTTGAATTTTGTTTTTATTCCAGAAATACTAATTTGTATTTTGATGATGAGACGGTGAATATGAATTATGGAGTTGTGGATGACAACACATTTGGAGAATCTGATAATGAGCTAATAGGGGAAAATGAGAACATATTGGATGATGGGAAATTAGGGAAAGATAGTGCAATAGTACCTAAGGTTGGAATGAAGTTTAAGAACGACAATGAAGTTTTGAATTTTACAAAAATATGCTTATCATATAGGTTTTCCATTCGGGAAAAGAAATTCAAGAAAGGAGATGATGGGATTGTAAGATATTTGGCATTAACATGTAGCCGAGAAGGTCAAAGAAGTAGTACTACGAGCACTTCTTTAAATCCCCAATCAAGTATTCAAACATGGTGTAAAAGCAAGGTCGATGACAAGTTCGATATTAGTGGAATATGGCAAATTAACACAATCCATCTCGAACATAATCATCGAACTAGCCCTTCCAAATCCAGATTATATAGATGCAATCGACAAGTTAGTGCACATGTCAAACGGAAGCTCGGATGTAATGACATAGCGGGGGTTCCATTACACAAAAGTTTTAACTCAACAGTTGTTGAAGCAGGTGAGTATGACATGATGACATGTGTAGAAAATGATTGTAGAAACTACATTGAGAAAATTAGGCGATTAAGACTTGGGGAAAGAGATGCTACAGCAGTACAGGCGTATTTTTCTAAAATGCAAACACTGTGTCCTAGTTTTTACTTTAGTATGGACTTAGACGAAGAATGTTGATTGAAGAATGTATTTTGGGCAAATAATAGGTGTAGACAAGCATATAAAGAATTCGGCGATGTAGTGACATTTGATACTACATACCTTACTAATAAATATGATATGCCTTTTGCTCCTTTTGTTGGAGTGAATCATTACGGACAATCGACATTACTTGGATGTGGATTAGTTTCCAACGAGGACACAGGGACATTTGTTTGGTTATTTAGGACATGGCTTGAATGTATGAATGGTCAGGCTCCCAATGGAATTATTACTGATCAAGATAGGGCAATGCAAAATACGATTCATATAGTTTTTCCAACAACAAAGCATATGTGGTGCTTGTGGCATATAATGAAGAAGTTACCTGAAAAATTTGGTAACAACAAACATAAGAGTTTCATACTTTCTACTATACATGGTTTGGTATATGACTCACAAAGTCCAGATGAATTTGAACATTCTTGGAGTCATATGATTCATACGCTTAATTTACAAGACAATGATTGGTTTATTCGGTCTTTACAAAGAAAGAAGTCAAATTGGGTTCCTTGTTTCTTGAAAACTAGCTTTTACAGGGGAAGTCTACTACTCAACGTAGAGTATGAATACATTTTTTGATGGGTATGTCCATTCGAAAACCTCTTTAAAGCAATTTGTAGAACAATATGAGCATGCAATGAGAAGTAAAGTGGAAAAGGAGTTTCAAGCTGATTTTAAGTCATTCTTGCAAATGGTCCCATATGAGATGGAGAAGCAATTTTAAGAAATGTACACCATCGCAAAATTCAGAGTTTCAAGTAGAATTTACTGGAAAGGTGTATTGTGAGGTTATGTCTACTGAGGAGGAGTGTTTGGAAACGAAATACGAGGTACGCGAGGATATCATATACAATGAAACAATGAAAAAATCAATTTTTAAGGTTTCATTTCAAAGAAATATATGCCGCATTGTTTGTAGTTGTCACTAATTTGAGTTCAGGAGAATATTATGCAAACATGCTATATCAGTATTGCTTCGGAATGATGTGACAAAACTTCCTGAGACGTACATATTGAGAATATGGAGGAGAGACGTAAGTCAACCCCATACGAGGGTCAAAATCAATTATAATGGTTGGATTAGTAATCCTGGGCAACTACGTTATGATCGACTGTGTCTTGCATTTGCGAAGATAGCAGACTTGGTAGCAGATGATGAAGAACGAAGCCGGGAGATTATGGATCGAATTTCAATCCAATGACATATCTAACACAAGATCGAGACCAAGTTGTGGTAGTAATTTGCACTCCCAACACAGTGTTCAAATGGGCTCGGGTAGTGTCGAAGGTGAAAAAATAACAACCGAGTTAGTATTGGATCCGAAATTCTCGCGAACTAAAGGAGCGCCGAAGAAACTACGTAGAAAAGGCCCACTGAAAAAAAGCACTTCTAAGAAACATAAGGTATGATATAACCGCTACATAAGTCATGCAAATTTTATTACATTTATGTTCTAATAACATTGCACTGCTCGCAAATAACCTTTATGTGTTAACATCGTTCCAAGAAGAGCACACAACTCAAAGAGATTGAGCGAAACAAACGTTGATGAACATGGAAAATACTACCTCAGCCAACCGTCACTGGAATTGGAAACTCCCTTGCTGCCTAACCTGCCTTACTCCTAACCAATCATGGTAAGTAATTGTGCAAATTGTGAAGTGCTAATGACATTGAAATGCTTATTATTTTGGTGATTTGAATTCTAATTGGAACATGGTAGAAGGTTGAAAGAAGATTGGTGCTTTTGTCATTGTTTATAACTGTCCATACGAATTGTTAAATGTATGGTGCTCACTTTCAAAATTGGAGTACTTCTTATGGAGTTAATTTCATGCCTACAATTCGGATAGATCGTGATATGAATGCACTTTCCGAGAGTACCGAATGAGTTTACAAGTGAACCAATAGATAGGCTTCATATGTAATTTGGGTTCATTTAATCAACTGTAAAATTTCAGTATGGATATTTTGGTTTGAATCACAGAAAGTGAATTATGGTTGGCAGGTCTTTTGGAAATTTGATGCCAATATTGCAGTTAATTATGGATAATTGCATAATGCAGGTCTTTTAATTTCATTTTGCAGAAACCTGTTTTGTATATTAACTTGCTGGAAGATGACTATCTCTTAATTGCATAAGGTAGGTCTTTTTATTTCATTTTGCATAAACTTGTTTTGTATATTAAGTTGCTGGAAGGTAATTATCTTTTCATTGCATAAGGCAGATCTCTTAATTGTAGTTAATTATGGAACATGCCATCAATCCCATTTTCATTTTCAGAAACCTGTTAATTATGAAAGATTCCATCGATCCCAACTACAGATGTGCAATCTGGTGCTTGAGGAAATTACTTAGTGTTGGTGCAATTCAATTGTTTCATAACTTAGACTTGGTGCTTGAGGAAATAGTTAATATAATTGATTTGTGATGATACACCTGAATTGGAATATAAAGTAAGTGGAAAATGGTACTTCATTTGCATAACTTAAATGAATTGATCAAAACTGCTGCTATAATATAAAGCATTGATCTGAATTGAAGATTAAAAACTACCGACTTAGAATTGATAAAATGGAACCAAACAATATCGGATTAATATACATTACGCAAATTGAACCCATTACATGACTCTTTGTTCATTGCTAACATACAATCACACGGTGATCGAATTCATATGATGAAACCAAGTCCAAAACCAAATAAAACCAATACATACACAAATTTGCCTAATTCATTTAGTCTTATCCTTCTCTTGATTGTTCTCTTCCGCAGTTCCTTTGCCCTTGCGAATAGTGACATTGATCGATATCTCCACATTTTCTTGTTCGAATATTCGAGCTAATATTTTGAATATACGCGATAAATCTTCAATTTCATCTTTCGCCGCATTTACAGCGACTTAAACGCCACTTGATTCACCTACATCATAATTACCACTAGCTTCACTTTCGTCATCGCTCCATTTAAAATATCCACAATTACTACTACAACAAAAAAATAGCCTCCCTAAATTTGCGGACTTCTTCTCCACCTCCATCCATTTTACAAAGCCCTCTCCTGCAGACGGGCATCGTTTCTTCTTTGGACATGTCGGCAAGTAGTGCCACGACCGAGTCTACAACTATGACAAACTCCTTTGTTTTTCCTAACATTGGAAAAAGATGTTGCATTCACAATTGTACACCAATTAACAATAATATATTTAATCACGTGACAACAACAAATTAATTATAAACTAATTATAGGAAACATGCATTTCACGCGAAACTAGTTGAATCCATCCCAACCCACAAAATTAAGATCGAGACAAACATTAAACTTATTTAAGATCATACAACATTAAACTCATCCAACAACAAGGAAAAAAAAAAAATAAACAATTCTCTCTTTATGACCAAGTGTTATTGTACAAAACAAATTGATTGCAATCACTTGACATATAAAAACACATTTCAATTATCAACATATCATTATGTGCAACACCAGTTTGACAATGAAGAAAAACCTGCAACTTGGTGAATCTGGTGGTGGGGGTGGGGTGGGGTGGGGTGGGGTGGGTGGGTGAAAACTTCTCCCAATATGTGAAGTGGGCACTACAAATATCCTCTTAAAATTTTATCAAATGGATACAAGGATGCAAAGGTGTGGATAGAATGATTATAAGACAAATTATGAAAATCTAAATCAATGAAAAACTAAAATCACAATCCCTAATTCAAAATCTAGACGATATCTTCATAAACAAATGACAAATAAATTCTGAAAATCAAACCTAAACTTTTACTCAAACATATCTTATCAAACATAAGCTCATATTATATTGATATACCCAAATCTATAATTCAAAAATGGCACTCACTATGAATTTTAGAACACATGAATAATCTACTGAGCTTCATCAATGTCAAAAAAATTCATTACTAACCTGTGATGTTACACTTTCCGACGACGACCCAGTTGGTTTCTCCGGCGATTTCCTCGGACGATTATTAATTTCTTATGGATTGTTTCTCTGGCGATTTTCTTTCTTTACTCGCGGTTTTTCTTACAATGGTGAATTACTTACAATCATATATGAGCATTTTGGTCAAGAATAAGTATATGGGCATTTGGTCATTACATATTTTGCCACCTAAGCATCTGTAACTCTATCTGTTAAAAGGCGTACAAGTAGCACGATTGAATCCACAATAACAAAACGAGGCATGAGAAATGCTACTTGTACAGAAAGATTATACAGAATTTTTTACAGATGCTGAGTTGGCATATTTGTTAAATGACTATTATACCCTTGTTTACAATTCCCAATTTTGGAGAGATACATTTGACAGCGTGGAGTCCCATTTGCAATTCCGACGAACTCCAAATTTCCACCGGCGAATCTCCAGCAAACTCCAAAGATAAAGTTTACCCATCAATCAAGTCAAACGGGGCCACCGCCAATCTTGCGACGGCCGCAGCTACAACCAATCCAGCAGCAACCAAAACCCAAATTTATAACCCCATGCGCCACCCCTGTCGTCCAAACCCCCCCACCACCACCACCACCACCACCACCACCACCACACATTCTCCGTCGCCTCCCTAAAATATCCAAGTTCAACCTCACCACTACCACATCCAACGGCTGACAATGCTCGAAATGCTTTTTGGGATTTGGCCACCGATTTGATTTCTTGATAAACTCAAAACCACCAAGCCGTGCAATTTTGTCAATTCTCACTGGAATCTCTCCATAAAAGTTGTTTTCAGATACATCTATAGAGGTCAAGAGGGAGAGTCTTGTTGAACAACTAAGGTCGATTTTTCAAATTGAGAACTAAGTTTTCTTCATAGTACTGATACTTCCCATATAAGAGATATTAATTTATCATTTTCTTTTGTGCCATGGCTTATAGGTCTCCCAAGGTTGGTGAAATTCGTCCTGTAAAGTTACGCCAATTGACTCCATGTCTAAAAAACCTTACTTTCGCCGGTGGTTGAGAAATGTCGACGGTGGAGAAGAAATGACGGACAAAAACTAAGGTTGAAATGGAACTTTGTAATTTTTTATTTTTGATTCAAAATATCATGATCTTTTGGTATTAGTATTTTCTCATGAGATAATGGTCATGTGTAAAAGAATGTGTAGAAGCTTTTATGCAAGTAGCATTTCTCACGAGGCATTTCTTTTCATGAATCTTGGAGTTTTAAGTAACAATATCTCATTTAATGGTTATTTATTTGAATTCGCATATGATTTCGAGCAATTGCAAACAGTCCAAAAGTGTCCATAATTGATAATTGTATCGAGAAGGGGACTAAGAAAAAAAAAAAAGGTCAATGATGATGTGGTATATTAATGCTCCCGATGACTGGGTTTCAAATAGAAATTCAAAACGTAATTGAAAAAGATTATTGTTAATCACCTCGTGGGATGGATGGTGCGATAACCAATAATCATACTCTAATATATTAAAGCCACATGAACTTTATAATAAAAGGTACACAAATTATTTTTTCATCAATTGTAATTTGAATTTTAAAGTCACTGATTCAATTTTTGTGACTATTTTTTCATTTATTTATAATAATACATACAATATTTTTAATGCTTTAAAATAATTTGAACTCCTAAAAAGTATAATAAAGTTTATATTAGAAAAACATAGCACCTATGATTTTATAAGTAACCAAGACACTTAGAAAGTGCAGAAATAATTGATAGAATAAAATTTCAACTGAAGTAACAAATTTTCACAGGAATCTATAATTTGAAAAGGGATTTTTTTTTTTTTTTTTGCACAAATGGTCTATATTGTTTGCCTTTGCTGCAAATTAAAGACCTATCTTTCTATTTTTCACAATAATATCCCTATTTTAAATCTTTAATGGCACAAATAGTTCTTTTCGTTTGCTACCGTTCAATTTTCCGTTAAAAAAGCGTGTGCAGTGTATAACACAAAAGTAATTTTATTCTGGATTTGGACATAAAAAATAAAGAAAAATTTGCATCAAAAGTCTCAAATCTTTCAAAAATACATCGAAAAATTCCAAACATTCTAATCCTAACATCTATGTCTCAAACATTTAAATAAATGTACACCCAAAGGCCATCTCGACGCAATTTCAACCAAATGTCGGTTAGTTGACCAAAAATCAATAGTCCTACCTTAATTTGATTGACTTTAATAAGAGAAAAATAGTATTTTCTTAAGAAAAAAATAATTAAAAAATAAAAAAAAAAATAGTCTTCTTCCTAATGCACCCTACCAACCACCCACCCACCCATTCCAAAATAGAGTAGATGAGGCACCTCCCACCACCACTTGAACTGTCGTCACCTGACTTCTTCTCCCTTCCCCATCTCTCTATGCCACACCATCAATCTCCGCCAGCAAACACCATAAATTTGGATTTTTTTCAAATTAAATATTATTTTTCTCTGACTTAATATTCTATTTATAAAAAAAATCTTGTTACCACCCAATTTTTTAATGGGTGACACTATTTTCATCCACAATTTTTATATATCTATCCACTTTTTTTAAATATATATATAAAATTACTTAATTAGACAATAATAAAACCAAATAAAATCTATCACTTTAAATTCATCCACAAATATCTATCCTCGTTTAATGCTTTTGGACGTTTTATATTCTTTTAAACTTTATGTTTAACTAAAATCATAATATTTATAAAATATTTCTTCAACTAAAGTAAAAACAAATCATGGAAGAGACCTCGTTAGAACAAATACATACATACATAGTAATATATGAAGAAGACTTTGAGTAATTATATAGTGATTGCATGCAAGAGACACCATTAGAGCAAATATTCTTATTTCTAATCTTCTCCTATTTTATTTTTCTGGTTTTGATTGAATCGTGATTGTTGAATAAATTTTCCATTCCTTCTTTCTTTATTAATTTTTTTTTGTGAGAATTTTTTTTTTTTTTTTTTTTTTTTTTTTTTTTTTTTTGGTGATAGATTGTAGGATTATATTGATTGTGCTAAACTATTTATTTGTAAGTTTTGTGAGAATCTTTTTTAAGTGGTGAGCTTTATGGTGGATTTAATGATGGTTGGTGATTTGCCTTTCTTATATAAATAATTTGTTTTTGGTTAAACTTTGTGGATAATGTTTAAATGAATGAATTTAATAAGAAAAATATTAGAATGTAACGAGGATTAATATAATATTTTTTTAAAATTTTAAATTTTTAATAACAATAGATTTAGAGTAAGATAGATATACAAGAACAGTAAATAAAAATAATGGCTCTTTTTTTTAATTAATTATTTAATTTTAATTTAATAGGCTTTAAAAGTATGATGAACTTCTAAACTAGAATGGGCCCTATTAGACGTTTAATTTTAGTAAATTTAGATGAGCTACTTGTATTTAATAGGTCGAGTGCATTTAATTATTTTATTTATTGTTATTATTTTAATGTCTGCACCTCACCATTTCATTCATTTATGCACACAAATATGATCACATCACACGGTTACATGCATATCCATATATATTTATGTTTTTAAATTTTCACTTCACCGAGTCATTTTGCAGGTCGATTTCGAATTACCATTCTCGAACTTTTGGAAATGCTTTTATACCAATTTAGAGGATTCCCGACATACTTTGCAATACACCTTTCGATTTGCAAAAATTTTAAATTGTGAAGTTGCAATAGCAAGTTAAAATGATTATTCGATTTGATTTAATAACTCTAATTTGTCGCCGTAACTTCATTTGACTTATTTTCGAGATATATTTTTCAGAAGCATTCTTGATACCATTTTAAAGTAATTATAATGAGTATAGAAACACACTTTCCAAAACGAATACCAGTTGAACAATAAATTCAAACTAACGAGTCAAAGTGTACTAACATATATATTCTCATATTTGCATCACATCTTTCAGCTCGTATTCGAGGCATGACTCTTAATCATTAAAATGAGTTCTTAGCATCATTTCAAAGAACTAACGGAAGGTTATATAATACAAATTTTGATATAAAAAACCGTTAAACAATAAATTTACAATAGCTAATCAAAAATGGTTTTTTAAAATAGATTTAATAATCCTATTTCACATAAGCCAATCCAACGTCCACTTAAATAAAATTTTGTTTGACGTCAATGTAGACATGCCTGACTTGAATAATTAAATATAAAAATGTAATAAATTTTCGAAGAGCTAAATCATATCTCTAATTAAAAAATTCTTCTACACTTCAGATAAAATGTTGAAAAACTTTTTAAATTTAAGTCTTATCATTGTCTATTTATAAAAATTCTAGACATTTGATTTTTAATTAAAATAAATCTGATGCATGCCTACGAAAAATACTAAATATATAAATACAAATTAAAATTTTGGACATAACGTAGTACAAAATTCATTTACATCGTAATAAAAATATGCAAGCCACCCGACTTCACATCCCACCTATGAAACAAATGTTAAACATGGTATGTACAAGTTTAAAGTCATTAAAGGCGACTTCAATAGCACATTTAGGGACCTGTTTGGGAGTTTTAGAGAAGCGGTTATCGCGTTTTTTAAAATCCGATATTGAGCGTTTATGAGCTGGTTCGATTTTGAGTGGTTTTTAGTATCGAGTTTAAACCCGTCCAACCCACGTCTTGTGAGTTTATTATCCAAATGATTCTAAAAGTTTTTAAAACAATCAAATTACATGTATGCCCATATAAATAGAAAGCAAATGTGTAATAATATGGTATTGTGTAATTTTCCTCTCCACTTTTTTCCTATCTTAATTTTTTCTCATAATCAAATTTATATTATTGAACCAAGTTAATAAAATTAATTGTGATTATAAACCAATTTTCCAAATTTTTTCATCTTTAATTCATGATTGCTACAAAAATATGGAGCACATACATACGCACAAACAGATATATGGAGCACATATATATACACACAAAAATATAGAGCACATATATGCACTAACATATATACGTACACAAATATGGAGCAAATATACACACCATAGATGTACCCAAATATTTCCATATACACACAACATAGATATACACATATATTTCACAGAGGAGATTACCTTTTTAAAATTGGTCAATTTGATTTTCCTTTAGAAATTTGGATTTGTAAGAAGAAGTGTCTGGTCTATTGGTGGTGATAGGAGTTGAAGAAATGTTTTTATTTTTTGCAGATTTTAATTGTTTAGGAAGGGTAAAGTTGGAACAAATTTTGAAGAACGGCAAAAAAAGCGCCGATTTAAGGGTTGAGAAGAACACCCAAAATTACACTACCTTTGTTTTGGGTGGTTTTTAAACCACCCAAAACTGGTGCTCCAAAAACTAACAAGTACGGATTGTTCCAACCCCTCATAAACAGTGTCATCCAAAATCGGTAAAAAAAAAACTCTCAAACAGGCCCTTAGGTTTCTTCTATTTTTATTCATGTTGCGTGACAATTTTTCTATAAACAAATCTCAATAAAATTTAACTCTTAACTCTTTTATTTTACTCTATTAGACGAGACAATTCAACCAAAAACAATGACAATAAATCTTAGAACAATATGTTTGATTTTTGTTTCTTTATTTATTATCTTTGTGATCAACACTAGTACCCCAATTAGTCCAAATGATTCATTCAAATGTAATACAAATATAGAACAATAAAATGAGAAATTAAATTTTTTAATTTTTTATTGACAAGAATCTATTATAAAAACAAATTGTGTAAAATTTTTCTATAATCTTGAACAAGGGATGTTTATGTAATGTCCAGGTTAATTAGGGTTAGTTAAATGAATGATGACCGAAATATAAGCCGTGCTATTACCTAATAATTGAACTTTAAAATGTATATCAATGGTCAATGAGCGTTACGTTGTATTACCCATCCATCACTATAAATAATTTTGTCCCAAAGAACTTAACGGTTTGTACACATGGAGGACTGAGTCATTGTGTGGCACCTTTAGGGTGATAAATAAAGCCATGTCGACAAAATGCACTTGTAAAACGAGAAGAGCACAACCCGACTTCTTTTTCTTCTCATTGTTGTTAGAATTTCGTATGAGTTTGGATTAATAATGACTTATCTATCTGCGGGTGAAAAGGTGGATCAACCCACTCAACAAAATCTGATAATTTTATTTATTGTCTCCACTTGTCCATTTGACTGGGGTGGTTTGGAGTGGAGAAGTGCTTTCGATATTGAGGTCTTCATGAGAATGACTCGAGTCTAGCATTGTCGAATTGTTTGCCGTTGTCCGTAATGATCGAATGTGGGACTCCAAAACCGCAGACAATCGATTTCCATATGAAACCGGTGGTTTTCGCTCGATTATTTTCGTGCTGGTTCCGCCTCGCCCATTTGGTGAAGTAATCCACGGCGACTATGGCATACTTAGTTCCACCCTTCCCGCCTGGCATGGGACCGATGAGGTCAATTCCCCATTTGGAGAAGGGCCACTGACCGAGGATCGAGGTCACTCTTCTTGGGTGTGCTTTGATGGAGGGACCAAATTTCGACATTTGTCGCACTTCCTCGCGAAATCGATGGAGTCCTTCTTCATTGATGGCCAAAATACCCCCGCCTCAAGATCTTGAGTGCGCAGGAGTGCCCCCATGTGGTTGCCGATACCCTTCGTGGACTTCACCGAGGGCGATTTAGCTTCGCTTTCCTTTAGGCACCGCAGCATAGGGAGCGAAAAGCCTTTTTGAACAGGATGTTATCGATTATAGTGTACCTTGCCGCCTCGATTCTCAACTTTCTAGCTTCCCGCTATTTGGGGTACCTTCCCATCCTTCGTGAATTGGATGATCTCGTCACCCACCGAGCTCGCCTCGGACGTGTTGCTAATTCGCTCGCCGGGCCGAGATATAGCCGCCACCGAGTCTTCCAATCGGGATGCTCTCCGACTCTTCTATGCCCTCACCGGTGGAAAGTCTTGCTAGTGCATCGCCGAGGCCATTCTGTGTCCTTGAATCAAGCTAACCTCGGACGGTGGCGAATGATTTCGAGCCTCGCTCCACAACGAGTGAGTAAGACGCCATCCTATCGCTTTGGTTTGGTAGGACTTGTTGATTTGATTGACCACCACCGAGAATCACTGCAGACACGAGAGCCTCGAGTGCACCCATACCTTCGCAAAACCTTAGGCCGGCAATTAGGGCCTCATACTCACCTCGTTGTTTGAGGCACGGAAATTAAATCGTAGAGATCGCACAAATGGCTCTAGGTCCGGCTCATCAGACTACTCCCGGCTCCGGCCGAGTCTCGGCCGATGAGCCATCCACAAAGAGAGTCCAGACTTCCTCCTTTTCTCGCACTGGGCTTGTGCTCCGGGCCGAACTCGCTGATGAAGTCTCATGGAGCTTGACCCTTGATTGCAGCCTCGGTTTGTAGTGGAGCTCGAATGGCCGAGCTCAACCGCCCACTTCATAAGTCTCCCGGAGGTGTTCGGTTTCGCGGGACTGCCTCGGAGGATAGTTTGACAGACCGTATGGATGTTGCAAGAAGTAGGTCTCGAGCTTTCTCGTAGACATGATAAGGGCATACGCCAATTTTTCCATCGGGATGTAGTTAAGTTCGCATCGTAACGCCTTTGGCCGACATAGTACACCTGGGTGTTGATGCCTCGTCCGTCCCGATGAGTACGGAACTAATTGAGTGCTCGAGACTGCTAAGCAGAGAGTGAGGACCTCCTTCACTAGAGGTTTGGAGAGTAGTGGAGGTCGTGCCCGCTTGCTTCTTGACTCTTGAATGCTAGCCGACATTCCTCGCCCCACTCAAACTTCTTTCCTCCGCGAAAGCGTCGAAGAAGGGTTTGCACTTATCGGTCGATTTTGAAACAAAGCGACTGAGCGCTGCTATACGCCCAGTAAGGCTCTGTACCTCTTTGATCTTAGTGGGGGGCCTCATCTCCTGGAGAGCTCTGATCTTTTCCGGGTTGGCCTCGATTCCTCTCTTCGGTGAACCATGTACCCTGTGAACTTCCCCGACTTTTACAATCAAGGAGCATTTGTTAGGATTGAGCTTCATTTTATATCTCCTCAGTATGGAGAACATCTCGGAGAGGTGCTCCACGTGGTCCATCTCCTTGGTGCTTTTGACAAGCATGTCGTCAACGTACACCTCCATAGTTTTCCCAATGAGCTCGGAGAACATTGAGTTCACCACTGGTTGATAAGTGGCTCGGCGTTCTTTAACCCGAAGGGCATAACTCGATAGCAAAGACAAACCTCGATCGGTGATGAAGGAGGTGTGCTCTTGATCATCCTCATGCATTGCAATTTGATTGTAGCCGAGTACGCATCCATGAAGCTCGTGAGCTCGTGCCGCCGGTGGCATCCACCATTTGGTCTATCAGGGGTGGAAAGTCGTCTTTAGGGCAAGCTTTGTTCGGATCAATAAAATCTATGCACACCCTCCAAGCTCACCGCTTTTTTACGAGAACAGGGTTGGCTACCCACCGGGATAAAGTGATTCCCTAATGAAGCCGCACTTGAGTAGTTTATCGACTTCCTTAGCTGGGGCCTCGTGCCTCTCCGGATTGAGAGGACGCCGGCGCTGTCTTGTTTTGGTTTGACGTCCGGATGGTATTGGCCCGTGGGCGCGAGTTTGGGGTCAATTCCTTCCATGTCCGCGTGTTCCCATGCGAAGACGTCAGTGTTGCTTTTCAGGAAGGTTATAAGTTGGGATCTTACTGGTTGTTTGAGTTCCTTTCCGATGTGGAGGACCTTTTCAGGTTGGCTGGGGTCGACCTCTACTTGCTCCAGTCTTCTTGGTCGGTTCCTTTCCGTAGCACTTCAGGCCGACCTGGGGTCGAGGTGACCCAGATCTTCCACTGTGTTCCCATTCAGCCCATCCTCGGGCTTCCCAGCTGCAAGATCAGCGTCAGTACGGATTGTGTTTACCCCTGCTCGGGCGAAGTTGATGTTGCAGCTCCTCGCTACTAGTTGACTTCCCCGGACTACTCCTACCCCATGTGGAGTGGGGAATTTGATGGTGTAGTGATAGATGGACGCGGCTGCTTTTAGCTCATGCAGAATTGGCCGCCCTAGGATGGCATTGTAGTTAGATGGGAGATCTACAATTACAAAGTCCGCAATGATCCTCCTGTGACAGGGAGGCAATCCGAGCTCAACCACCAAGGCGATCTGGCCCTTGGGATTTACACAATCCCCAGTGAACCCCTGCAGGGGCTTTGGGAAAGGCCTGACGTGCCGAACGTCGAGATCCATCTGATTGAATGTTCTGAGATATAGGACATTTACGGAGCTCCCGTCATCTACCAACGTTCGATGGATGTTGACGCCGGAGACCGGCATAGTAATGACGAGTGCATCCGAGTGTGGTTGCAATACATGGGATGCGTCTTTCTCGGAAAAAGAGAATTTTTCCGCATCAGGGTTAGCTGTGGTACCTGCTAACACTTGGTAGCTATTGTGAGCTTCCCTGGAGGACCTACGGCGCTGTCTCCTTGATCCTTCCAGGTACTGACTCCCACCGACTATCATGTGAATTTCGCCTCGTCCGGGTTGAGGCGGAGGTGGAGGTGGTAGTTCACCCGGGCCAGGAAGGCTCTGGCCTCACCGATGGCCGTGCTAGGAACTCCTTTAGGTGGCCTCGTCTAATGAGGCTTTCAATTTCTCCTTTTAGATCACGGCAATCATCCGTGTCGTGCCCACCGATCGATGGTACCTGCAGATCTCCTTTGGTTTAGTACGATGAGTTCGCTTCATAGGAGCCGGACTTTTGAGGATGCCCTTATCTTTGGTTTTCATTAGGACATTCTCAAGCGAAGTGTTTAGGATATGGTATCCCGGTGGTACCTCGGCGTGGTGGGCCTTGGACGCCCGCATCTTTGAAAATCCGGTGTTTTCTTAGGACTCTCATTCTTCTCCGTTTTAGGTCTTTCTCTTTACCCTTCGTCTTTGTCCTTACGATCGTATGTTCATTCTCTGATCCGAGGTGGCTTCCTCAATACCGATGTGTTTTTCGGCTCTAGCCGTGAGTCTTGGTAGGTAGCGGGTCCGTCTTCGTGAATCCGGACCACCGTAACCGAGTCCGTGTTCTTAGTCCCA
This sequence comes from Forsythia suspensa, assembly GCA_023638005.1. Classification (NCBI taxonomy): domain Eukaryota; kingdom Viridiplantae; phylum Streptophyta; class Magnoliopsida; order Lamiales; family Oleaceae; genus Forsythia; species Forsythia suspensa. The sequence goes on along the minus strand of CM042674.1, from coordinate 9,558,945 downwards.
CAGCAGACCGCCATCGTGGCGGCATCATCCGATATTTTGTCCACCTCCACTATCCTCTTGCTAAATCGATCCATGTAGGACCTCGGTGTTCGGGATTCGGCCTTGTTTAACGCCGATAAGGCGCGCTTTCGGGGTGGATCGAGTTCTTGCCCCATGAAGGTGGAGACGAACCCGACACGAGAGGTCATTCCGCTTCGAATGGAGCGCGGTGGTAATTTTTTGAACCACCTCATTGCTCTATTCCCGAAGGTGAGGGGGAATGCTCTGCACATGATAGCGTCACTGGCTCCTTGGAGTTCCATCCAAGAGGTATACCTGTCGAGGTGGCCCACAGGATCATTGCCATCCTCATAGCTAGTCAACTGCGGCATTTTCAGCTTCTCCGGCAGGGGTTTTGCCAAGATGTCCTCCGTGAATGGGGAACGCCTGTCCGTGGTGACTTCTTCCGAGGTATTCTTTTGCTTTGCTTCCAGTTCGGCCAGTCGTTGCTTCATGAGTTCAAGCTCATCCGGAGTGTCCTGTACACTCGAGGCTGCCATGGATGGAGCTTTCTTCTTTCTTTCGCCTCTTGTTCGCGAGGGACTTGAGAAGAATGACCCAGACGGTCAAATACGCTTAACCGACCGCTGCGGAAGCTTTCACTGGGGACTGGAGCGCACACTTTTTCTCCTTGCTTTCGATGGGCTCTTCGTCAAGTCTAGTCTCCGTTTTACTCGACGGCTTTTAGACTCATCACAGTGTCTTTGGTGACTCGGCCCGAGTCGAAATTGTTTGGTAGTGGCTTGATTTCTCTCGAGCCGCTCAATAGCTCGAGTTAGGTATTCAAGCTTCGAGGATCGCATCTCCCTCGGGCACATGTGTTCGAGCCGAGGTTTCTCCCTCATTGTCTGCGACGGAAGACACCGGGAGGTTGACTCTTGACTCCCGGTTCTTGGTGGCCACGAGCCCTCGAGTCATATTTGCGGCTCATGTTTGGATAATTTTGAGTGTTTTGGTGTGGTGTATGGTAGTTGTGGAAAATGGAGAGCCTTTTTAGAAAATGAGCCTCCTTCTAGCGCCAAACCGTTGACGTTGGAAAACGATTTGTATTAATTCCAAGCCAACTTAAAGATAAGTATTGAGGTCGGTTATGATCGTGGTAAGTGGCGAGATATGTAAGTATATATAAGAAGACCTGATTGTATGATCTTTTAAGAGTATTTTTCTTCACAGAGATGAATGTCCCACCTAGAGGACATTTATGTCTCCTATTTATAGGAAAATATGCAATGATTATTTCCATTTAATGCTAGGACGGTATTAAATATCCTAAATGCCAAGGCAGCATTTAATGCTTACAAGACATTCCCTTTTGAGGGCATTTAATGTGAAGGACGCCCCGACATAGGGACATGATAAGCCATTATGATGACGTGAACATGAGTTCGGACATGAGAGGCCGAATGGATGTCTTAGACGACGTCCGACCGATTTCTTCTCCAGGGTGGCCTTCGACTGTCATTGGGAAAAGTGTCCGAACTGAGAGTCATGCAGATGCACCACAGGTCGGCTATCTCGTACTCAAACCTTCGGATAATTAATATGTATCATGACAGAGCCAGATCGGAGATCAACAACATACATCTGGCCGCCCATAATATCTGCAACCAGAAAATCTTCTACTGGGGTTGTTCTCGGTCCACGAATTTTTAACAATTGGAATTTTTTTCACAATGACACATTTGACCTTCTGCAATTTGCAAAGAAGAAGAAGATTGCTACGTTGTTAAGCCAATATTTTGGGATTAGGGTTTTTGGTTTGGGATCTATTGTAATTCGAATTAGATGCAAATTTGGGGAAAACCACTTAAGACTAGGGGAAGAACATTTTTGAATTGAGTCATTTTACAAGTATGTTTTGCTGACATGGTTTTATTTAACGTTCTAAAGGTGTCACATAATCACTCTGTCCTCCACGTATACAAATTCGTTAAGTTGCTAGGACGAAATCCTTTTCAGTGATGAATGGATAATACGGCATAATATTCAGTGACTATTGAGTATTGAGATATATTTTGAAGTTCAGTTATTAAATAGTAGCGCAGGTTATAATTTAGTGACCATTCATTTAATTACTCGTAATAGTAAGACGTGTCTCTCATATTTACTTTAAAATTTAATTTATTATTATTGTTACGAAAGATGATATAGCATTTATGGTGGAGAATAATTATAGTCTAACTGACGACGCGTGATACCGTGCGTTGGTTATTTTTTAAAAAATTTAAACAATTATAAACAATTTTTAAAAAAAATATTAATATAGTGATGCCACGTGTCAAGTAGATACCATAATTATTATCTATTATGAGTGTTATATCATTACTCGTACTGTTACTACGAGTGAGTAGTGAGTTGTGTATAGTGTACTTCCTTTCTATCTGCACACGCGGTCTTCTCTTGGTCCATTAACAATTGGTCAACGCTTTTATTAATCATGGGAATTTCCTGCTACCAGATTTGACGTCATCTCCTTTGTCATCATTTTCTAAAAATTATTTTTTGATAAATTATATTCATATTATACATTTTTTCAATTTTGTAACAATATTATTTATATTTAATTTTATTATCAGATATTATCATATTTTTTCATTAATTCGCACATATTGACAATTTTACTCATAAGTTAAATAAATTAAAATATGCATCTTTATTCAATTTTATTTGTACATATCATCTTCATCATTTCATTAATTCACATAAATAGTCCCCAAATAGTCTTTTTGACAATTTTACCACTAGTTTAAATAAATTAAAATAACCAAAAAAAAAACATAATGAAAAAATTACAATTGGGATCCTTAATTTTTTTAAAGTGCAAAATAGTCTTTACATTCTATTATTTAAAACAATTAAAAAAATCATCTTCACCTTCTTCCCCACACCCACACCCACACCCACACCCACACCCACAAATTCCGGCGAGTTTGGATCCAAAATTGGGAGGTTGGTCACGGGTAGGGATAGGAATGCGTTGGATGAGGATAGAGAAGAAGATGAAGATAATGTTTTTTAATTTTTTCAAATAATAAAATATGAAGAGACTATTTTACTTTTTGTTATTAAATTTAAGTCACGAATTTGACTATTTATTAATTAACGTAATTTTGGAAGAAATCCATCCAGATTTTAGAGGTTCTTTTGGCGTACATACACTGAGGGGTGTAGACGCCAAATTAAAAGGTTTGAGATTTGATGACACATTTTTTAATATTTTAAGTAAAAATGTGTAAAAATAAAATAAAAAATGTAGGATTAATTTGAACTTTAAAAAAAGTTTTGGACCTCTACTACAATTTCTTCCATAAAGTTTTCTATTTTTTTCATTTTAATTTATTGAAGTTATGGGCTAAATCGTCTAAAATAATCATTTGAGGACCATCTGTGTGAATTAATGAAAGGATTGGTATTATATATGCCAGCAATAAAATTGAATAGAGATGATATTGTTACAAAGTTAAAAGAATTGAAACTATAAGTGTAATTTATCCTTAATTTTTCTTAAATTCATTTTCGATCTTATATTTCAACTTACAATTTTTATCAACTTTTTAATTTATATTTTATCAATTTTTTATCAAAATCTCCTAAAAAACTATTTTTTATCTATCACAAACATGGGCTATATTATAACTAGTTACAAGTAAAATAGAAATTTCAACTTCTAGCACTTTTTTCTATGGTCTAAATTGACAATTAGTACACTTGATCCTATCGAGGTTTGGAAATATTCGAGATAACTTTATGTGTTAAATTAAGTTGTGTAGAAATTAATTTGTATAAGCTAAAGAGTTTATAAAAGAGTGAATGAGCCTTCCGAGGCTTGTAACTTCGGAATTACAATAATTTGAACAATGTTTAACATCTAAACACGCGTTGGTGATTATTAAAAATCTAAAACATGACTCAAAGTCCAGTCAAGACCTACAACGGAAAGAGTCAATAGGATTGTTAACAAAGATGTTGGTTGAACTAATATGATTTGAAGCGTCTACCTTAGTTCAAAAGTGACTTGCGAAAAGCATCTTTATATAGATTGTGTTTATTTATAAATTGATCAAATATTAATTTTATCCACACATTTTATAAAATTCACGATTTAAAATGTATAAAAAGCTTTATTAAACATGCACATAATATATAGTAGATAGCCAAAATTTTAGGAAAAAAAGCAAGCTTTGTAGGTGAAGAAACTCTAAAAAGATTGAAAATAGTGGAAAAGGAGATATTTATTCGGAAAAGGAGGAGTTTGCTTTGGGTCTCTCTCCTTTTCACGCTAATAAACAGGCCACATCTTAATGGAATTTGATTATTACTCACATTATTAAACACACTAATCTCACACCAAATAATACTTTTCTCATCTCTTTCTCCATTTTGGCAGCAATTCGAAAACGTACGGTCTAGCAGAAATAACATTTTTGTGTTTTTGATGATCCGCTGGGTTCTTATCAAGAATTGATTTTTTTTTTTATTTTTTTTTTTTTTTTGATGTTTGAGAATGCATTGAAGTCATCGTCCTTTTGTTCTTTTGTTACATCTGAGACTACCTTTTCATTGGTCCCTTTTACTTGTCAGATCATCTGATTGTTCAAACACATGAACTGAACACTGAAAAATAAAAAAAAATTATTTCTTTACCAAAAATTTCACTGCTAGGCATCAAATGCTATATGGGCTCTTCGTTTCTCTGAAAAAGTTTGAAACTTTTTTATCAATTATCATTGTTGTGCTATACTGGTATTCTCTCATGGGTATTTTTTAGTTTCTTATTTCGTAGGTTTTAAACAAAACATTTTTTCTATAGCAATTTTAATAATGTCATTAGTAAGTTAAATTCTTTACCTTTTTCGGAAACAAAATATCTGTTCAATTATCGCCTTTTTAAACTATTCACTATAATGGATTGATTCTCAGACTTCCCAATTCCAGGTGGAGATTCAGTGGACTACTGATGTCAAATACTTGTAATTCTTGAATCATTTTTATTAGCATTGAGAAAGTGGTTTCTCAAATGCTAAGTTTAACCAGGACAAGAAATCAAGCAAGGTCTAATAGAACTCTTTCTTTAGGAGGTAAAGTTTTCTTCATCTTTTACAGTTTTGATTCATTTTTTGGAAATTTTGTTGTCTGTTATTTGAAGCTTAGAGGTTTTTGGTTGGCACTTAATCTGCTAAGCACATTTTTTGAGTATTTTGATTATTGATCTGCTTATTATTGTATGAGTTTTTCAGTCAATTTTCTATTTATATTCGACCCTTTCATTTGCAGGCATGGATTATGTGGAGCCGAAGAAGAAGAGCAATTTAGTAGTACAAATTCTGATGGTTGCTGCCTTAACAGCATTGTGCATTATTTTGCTCAAGCAATCCCCAAATTTTAATACACCAAGTCAAGTAATTATCTGAACGTGTTATTTATTTACTATTGTTCAGTTTCCAGTGGTAACATATAAAAATGTACGAAGGACTTCATTTACACGCGGGTTATATTATTGCCAAATAGTCTTTCAATGTGGCTTACTGTGGCAAGTATCATTTTGATTTTTTGTTTTTGTGTTGTTCATTTTGTAACATTTCTTTGATTTAGTGTAAAATTTGAGCTCATCATTCTCGCCACGTGCTAGGACTGTGTCATATCATTTGCCTGGATGTAGAATGGACCTTTCTTCAATGCAAATTCTTTTGTGTATGGAAGTAACTTGAATCTCCCAAAGAAGTACCGTATAATGACTTAGTTTGTCTATAGGTGGAAACTGTAGTTAGGGATGAAGAAGAGTTGCCTCAGTGTTTGGAAGAACGAAATCAATTTGTGAAAGTTCTATGTCAATTTTTTTGTCTCCTGTTTATTTATAAGTCAGTTTTTGTGCTTCAACAGTTACGTTTCGGACTTATGATTACGTGCCCTATAATTGAAAACGTTCAAACCAGTTTCCACTCATGCTGGTTAACTGCCGTACAGCAAAGAAACAAAGGCTTCCTAATATCTCAACTAATTAGTGTTCTTTTGGCTTTCATAGCATTTGAATTCTTTTCGCTGTCTGATTACTTTCTAAGTGACACTTTTTTCTATCCACATTTGAGTTGGATCTGACTCTTCTATCTTAATACAGTTCTCTTATCATGAAACCGGGGTCACTCATGTTTTAGTAACTGGAGGTGCCGGCTATATTGGTTCTCATGCGGCATTACGACTTCTTCAGGACTTCTACCGTGTAACCATAGTGGTATTTATCTGTCATATATTAGCGGTTTTTTCTAAACAGTTATTAATTCTCGAGTTAAAGCTTAGCAATACACTAAATGTTAATGTGACAGGATAATCTCTCACGGGGAAATCTTGGTGCCATTAATGTCCTTCAACAACTATTTCCACAACCAGGAAGACTTCAGTTTATATATGCTGACCTGGGTGATCCAAAAGCGGTATCCTGATTCAGCACTTTCATTTCTTTAGACATTTTCAATCTTGTAGATTTATGTTGACAGAATTGTTACCTTGATCAATATATCCAGGTGCACAAAATATTTGCAGAAAATGCATTTAATGCTGTGATGCATTTTGCGGCCGTAGCATATGTTGGAGAGAGCACACTCGATCCTCTCAAGTACGTACCTTTTGCTCTCGTAATAGACCTTCTCAAATATGATCTGAAGGTTTAATAAATAAATTTCAGGTGTATAGTGCCATTTCTAGTGGTGATTATGCGCATATTTTTATTGCATTGGGAGATGTAGAATTGCAATTACAGTTTCCCCTCGTTTGTATATTTTCCTATATTAATTTCTTTATGCAACACAGGTATTATCACAATATTACATCAAATACTCTTGTTGTATTAGAAGCTATGGCAACTCATGGCGTGAAGACTCTGATATATTCTAGTACATGTGCAACGTATGGAGAGCCTGAAAAGATGCCTATTACAGAACAAACTCCGCAGGTGAGGTCTGTCTAGTGTAACATACAAATATTTTAGACTACAATGCGACAGTTATTTGATTATTTCATTCAATGAATTCAAAGTTATAACTTGCTTGTTGCAAAAAAATTATATGGACGGAGTTGTAAAAAATTTATATCTTTTTTTGGAGTGGTGCAGCTCCCAATTAATCCATACGGTAAAGCAAAGAAGATGGCAGAGGACATAATTCTGGATTTTCATAAAAACTCAGACATGGCTGTCATGATTTTAAGGTTGGCATTCAAACATATACTTGGTGTTTTTCAATTTTTTTTCTCATTTTACGTTGATTTGCTATCAGCAATGGTTCTTATCCCGCGTAAGTTTTTGGATATATATTCATTCATGGTGAAATATATATCATTTTTACCCTATTTAATTTTCTTAGTCGACCATGTTACCATGTTATTGTCCATAACCTATAACCAAGTTGACTCTATTTTCTCTCATTCTGTGCACTCAAATTGTGGCAATTCTTAAAGCGATCTTCCATCTACAATTTTTGTTGTGTCATTATAGTTAATATAGAAAGGTTCTAACTTATTTCATATTATTTTTTTGATGAAAGTTCGGAGAAAACTAATATTGCTGTCTGCTAGAAGTTCTTTTGTCACTAGCTCTAAATTATTCAAACTAACCCCTGATTTTGTTTCCTTCCCTGATTTGCAGATATTTCAATGTGATTGGTTCAGATCCCGAGGGAAGATTAGGAGAAGCTCCCCGACCAGAACTACGCGAGCATGGACGGATATCTAGCGCTTGTTTTGATGCAGCTCGTGGTATTATTCCCGGCCTTAAGGTCTGGTTGATCTCTGCTCTGTTCTCATCTCTGTTTGATAAATTTTGCTCCAATTAGTTCTACACCCACCTGTTTATCCCTATAGATTTTGACTTGCAAAGTTTTCGTCCCTGAACACATCTAATGTTGGTTGAATATACTTCATTTTAACATGGTCTTTACCATCGTGGATAAAGATAAACGTTGAGCTTTCCTTATCTAGATTTCTTTTATATTATGCAGGTGAGAGGAACTGACTATAAGACTTCGGATGGCACATGCATACGAGACTATATTGATGTTACTGATCTCGTTGGTGCTCATGTGAAAGCTCTGGAAAAGGTGAAAACCGGGCATGTTGGCATCTACAATGTCGGTACAGGAAGAGGTAATAGTCATTTTCTTTTAACCATTCTTTTCAATTGATGAAAGATATCGTTTTTCAATCTGTGTTTTTTTCTTTGAGATCAGGCAGATCGGTGAAGGAGTTCGTGGAGGCTTGTAAGAAGGCAACTGGGGTGCCTATAAAAGTTGATTTCCTTCCACGCAGGCCTGGTGATTACGCAGAAGTGTTCAGTGATTCAACGAAGATCAGAAATGAATTGAACTGGAGCGCGAAATATACTAATCTTCAAGAAAGTTTACAGATTGCATGGAGATGGCAGAAAGCTCATCTTAATGGGTACGAAACCCCTCAGGTTAAGTCGTAAATATATCTCAAGTTTCGAAGCAAAAGAGACCAACTTAAATCCCTTTTGCTGCCCCATTTTGCCCGGTTCTGTTAGTTTAGGAGAGGGGATTGAGGCCAGGGGTTTGTTATGTATTTTCTACACCTCTATTCAACCACATTGATTAGAGTTGGGTAATTATATCAATTTTTATTTGTTGCACTACATTTTAATTGTCTTTAAAATCCTCAATTTTTACTTATTATAACACTTATGTCTTCAATTTTTTTGTCGCATTCATATCCTTATTTTTCCATTAATTAGCACATTTGTCTATAAATAATATTTTTCATCCAAAAATTCGTTGGGAGAGCGTAAAACATTTTATTTGTCCATTATTTTTTTTAAAAAAATAATAAATACAAAAGTGTGATAAAGTATTTATTTTTATTTTAAAGCACGCAAATAGAATATTTTGACAGAAATCATTGTTAAGGATGAGATGTGTTAATTAATGAAAGATTGAATTTTAAAATTCAACCAAAAAAAAATCATAGACATAATTACTACAATAAAAAAAAATTGAGAACTTTAAATATAATTAAAATATGTACAATAAATAAAAAGTGTGGCATTAACGTAACAATCCTCGGAGTTGCAGAGGAAGCAAACAATTTGAAGCTTTGTCAATCCTCGGAGTTGCAGGAAGATTTGAAAGCAAACTGATTTGAAGTTTGCTTTGTCAAATCTGATTTGAAGTTTGTCTTATTTACAGCCTATTTTTAACACGTGAAAAGTCAACAATTTCAACTCAAATAAACCACTTTTGATTTATTTGATCTTTACAAACAGTGTTTGATTTTTAAATTTTTACTAACAAAATTGAAATTTAAAACAACAATTTTTATTAATTACACACTTTATGAGACTTACAACTTTTATTAATTTTTTAACCATACATTTCACTAAAATTAATCAAATTTAAAAAAAAAAAAAAAAAAATTCTAATATTTATTAAAATCAAACGGACATTATCAAGCTTGTAATTACTTTTTGTCTTCTTATACTCTTCCAGTAGGCCTCTAGCATTCCAACATGTAGTTGCTCTTGCTGAAAAGATCCATCTTAAAAATGAGTTTTTTGGGATAATTGCATCAAAGGTCCCCAATATTTCAAAATCGTTGAAAATATACCCCTAACCTAAAAAAAATAGCACCACACATCCCAAACGTATGAAAAACTTGACATGGTAGGTCCTTTATGACAAAATTGCCCTTCCATTTAAATAAACAAAAAAAAAAACAAGAAAAGAAAAATATGATTGAAAACTAACCAAATGTACCATAAAAAATAAAAAGTAAAAAATATACTCCAAAAAAATAAAAAGTAACAAATAGATCATCTTCTCCAAAAACTCAATAGCAAACATGATATTTCAGCAAATCTTTGAAAGAATGCTCTTTTCACTTCTCTTTCTCTGTATTATTTGCTCCAACTGCAAAAAGCCATAATAAATTGATTCATCCCCTCCACATCCATTTCAAAACCTCCCTCCAAAGTCCAAAGTTTCCTCTCCCTCCAACTCGGCTGTCCATCGCCACTCGCCACCATGAAAACTCAAACCACCATTACTAGATAAGAGAATCGTGACTCCAATAGGTTGTTGTGTTAGTCTTCGCCAAAGAAATCGCCACTCAAATTCTTACGCTTCTAAATCCAATGGTGACAATAAACTCAAACAAATCTCCACCTCCATCACTAAAAGAAGAAATAGTTAAAGAAGTCTTTTCAAAGACTCCCATGATTCCCAAACAAACATCATCTACAATTCCGACATTCCAAGAAAATCAGCAAAACAAAGTTCCATCCATAAAGTCTTCATCCTTATTGTCGATTTTTTCAGAGATCCTATGTGAAAAGCAAAGAAAGTGATGGAATTTTCAAGAAATCCGCTACGATTTTCAACAATGATGAGGTCTCTCAAGAATTTTCTCGAGATCTGCAAAGACCTCAAAGAAGAGTGTAAGCGTTTCAAATTCTATTACGTAAAAGAGAGAAAACAATGAAAATGTGAACGAGGTCGCAAAGTGCACCTGTGTGATTCAAAAACCGGTCATTCTCCCCAAGGTGAAGAAGGAAAAATGGTGGACAAAACTCCATGGAGGAGATCCGATCCTCTCACGGTCGGGGCTAGATCCGTACCACTTGACCGGAAGAAATGGTCATACCGTACATGGAAGAAGGGGACAATGGGAGGGTTCTTGCTGGAGGTCTATGTCGTCGGTGACTTGTACGCATGGTCCAACGAAAACAGGAAATGCATTGGGTTGGATTTTGGGTTTTTGGAGAAAGGACTTCTTTCTTACTTTTAATTTTTTTTTGGTATATTTCTTACTTTTTATTTTTTAAGGTACATTTGATTAGTTTTTAATCATGTTTTTCTTTTTTCTTGTTTTTTGTTTTTTTATTTATTTAAAGGGAATTGCAATTTGTCATAAAGGACCTACCATGCCAAATTTTTCATACGTTGGGAATATGTGGTGCTACTTTTTTAGATTAGGGGCATATCCCCAACAATTTTGAAACGTTGGAGACTTTTGATGCAATTATCCCTTTTTTTTAAAATAAACCTTGTGCGTGCACAATCAACACCTAAGAATTACTGCGTCAGAACCTTGTGCGCGTACAACTATTGGAAACAACTTACCCATGAAGAGAGATGAAAGAGAAACCGAACACCACAACAGTTTGTTTTAAGGACTCAGCTTAGCAACGCGATACATTCAGCAATCATAACATTTTACATTTTATATCCAATGGAGTCAAAACCTGGAACCCTGTGAATTGAATTTAAACCAAATCTAATATCAAAAGATCCGAGTAGAAGAAACAAAAGTGTTGAAAATTTATAAAACTAATTTTTCGGACAACTCCAAATGCTTTCAAAGGATGTTAAAGCAAAGTATACTCGTCATATTGGTGTGACAGACTAGAACCGACACGATGAACATCTCATATCTTGCGTAGAGCCCATTCTTCAAGCATTCATCTGTACTGCTCTGTCAAAACTCTCTTCCGCAGTTTTTGCACGTTTGACAAGTATGTGATCCGGGTGTGATAATGTCAATTGGCTGCAAAAAGTGGCATACATCAACAAGGAATGCTTTCCAAGTAAATTACGGATTTTTTTTCAGTTTTGAACTGAACTATAAATAAGTTGATAACAAGTAAAAAAAAAAAAAAAAAAAAACTAATTGGATTGCAGAATTAGACAAGTTGATTAACATGGGTGAAAAACAGAGAAATTACAGAGCTTAGAAATAGATACTGGATTCAGTTCAGCATTAAGTATCAGAGATTAGTTATGTTTTTAACAAAAACAAAAACGATCCATGAACGAGAAAAGTATCAGTAACATTTTGAAAGTTAACAGCTTTTATGGATGACTAAGAATTTCTCGAAGTTGCACTCTTATTTTCCCCTTAAAAGAATTTTCATAGTTCAGATATTCTCTAGATATCAGGAAACTTCATACAGAGTGTGTCGAATTCGGTCGTACAAGAATAGCAAGAACTTTCAAAAGTAGAAACTCTAAAATTTCACAGGGTTTTGAATAAGAGAAATAGAGGCATAGAGATACACAATGACACAATGGTGTTCCCAAACACGTAAACAAGGGACAATTAAAGCAGTTGACTTTAATTTATGAAAAGAATCAGAAACTCTCCAACATCACTGACTACATTGCATGTAATTGGTTTGTCATATTGAAATTCTACCTGAGGTAGCGTGATGATGGCTTTCCGAGATGAAGACTGCACACAACCAAATTGGCAAGAGTTTCTGGATCCTTTGCGTCCTGTGCAAAACCATCAAAACTCACTCGGTATGGACAAAATCAACATAAACTATCCCTTCCAACATAATATGCACAAAATGTAGACAGAACATATCAGATGAAATTATAACAAATACAAAGCATAATGAAGAGCCAGCCTTAGGAAAAAATTCTCTAAATTAAGCAGATGGCATGCATCAAGTCCAACTCTATAAAATGAAGAGTTAAACCACAGTAGGTGGAGTTGCACATATAGGTGTATTTTGAAGACATGCATCATATACTAGAATTAACAAGACACAACACTCTCCAGAAAACTGAGGCCCAAAAACAGCATTACGAGCTTCAAGAGAAGCAAAGACTGAGTTATGCAAAACATGCCTTGTTTAGAGCTTCAAGCAATAGTGACTCTGCTTCATCAAAAGTCCCCATGTGCATGCAGCAAATAGCCTTCCCATTCAGGATCAAGCTAGTCATTTGGTATTTCTCTGAGAAGTCCTGAAAAATAAGATATGCTTCCTGTATCTTCGAACCACCCTATTTCAAAAGAATGCTTCTTAAGTTTACAGATTTACAGTTCCAAAATGAGCACGGTAGTACAGAATGAAACAACACATACCACAGCCAAATTTAGCCATGCATTTGCAAGTTGAGTAAGTGTATGGTCTTCATCTATTTGCTGCATGATCCTCAATTGTTTCTCTGCATAATCCGACCTGTGCATCTTCAGAAAAATTTGAACATTCAAAGCATGCCTGCAAGAGCAGTAGAAAACATCAAACCAAAAACGTTAACATGCAATGCCTAATTACAGGAAAAAGATTGCATGAAATGAATTTGTAGATAAGGTGGAACTCACAGTCCCCTTATGCATTTCACATATTATTATGATTATTTTCTTTCTTTTTTCAGTCATTTAACCTTTATTGATTGGGCACCAAAGGTAACATATCTAAAGAATAAAGGCAAAATTTCAAACAAACAATTAACAAGGAACAAATATCCAAAGAGTTGCATGTGAATTAAATTAGCCTCATACCAAACAGAAACGTTTGTCAAAAATTGCACCATGATTGGAAACAAGAGAAATATTTGGAAAAATGCAGGGAATCACAACACATCATTTATATTGATAGAAATTTCAGACAACCATTTAAAAGTATCTCCTCATATTCAAGCATCATTACAATGAGATATATTTGAACCAAAACATGCTACACTTAGATAAAGAGTTGTCCGACAAATCCTGACCAGAAGGTTAGACACGGTGTTAAACCTGTGTCAAAAAGTATCAAACTAATAAAATTATGTTGGCAACAAATGATCGTGGAGACACAATTTTACTATAATGTATTTCAGAATTTATAAAAAAAAAACTATTTATTATTTTACAATAAAATTCATAAAGAAATGGTGCTTATTTGAAATTAAAAAAAAAAAAGAAAAAAAAAAAAGAGAGAGCATGGTTTCCACTCTGTAAACACATAATGAAACACATCAATTAAAGGTAAAATATAGAATAATGAGCATAGGAAAATCTCACAAAAGTAGAACTAGTATCAAAATTAGTTTCACGGGATCAAATTATTGACAAAAAAAATGACAGCAAACTTTTGACTATTTGCTAACTGTAGACGCAGTTCTAACTAAAAGAAGTGGAGGAAAGCCAAGCGTGGAGAAACTACATAACTGGAGGTTTCAGGACGCATTGATGATAAGCAGGAAATTTAGTTGAAAGAAATGGTGATACTACATAACTAACTCCAAAGTTTGAAACCCATGGTATCCAAGAAACAATACATTATTAGGGAGCAGATGATTAATGACTTTGAATTAATACTCATCCCCAATTCAATCAAGAAAACTTTACAAATTCCATGTGACAAAACTACATAGCAACACCTGAAGAAGCATGTCACAACCTACATATCCATCAAGCATCCAGCACCACCAATTTTGCTGGAATCAACCAGACATTATCAAGATTCACCATGCTTGTCTAGAATAGAAGGGAAACAACTAGAGATTCTCATCATCAAATCTAGAAAAGACTCACAGATCCATGGTTCCCCCTGCATTGGTATGTTTCAAAGCTTCATTAAAATCCTGCTCATGCATGAATATAATCCCAGCAAGAAGACGTAAGATAGGGTTGTTTCCAATGGCTGGATCTCCTAACCACTCCTGGAGACTAGAGATTGTCGTTTCCTACAAAACATAGAACAACCGATTCCATTAAAGCCTTATCTGGTGACAAAATTTCAAAGACAAACTATAAAATGAGAGTTTTTATGCACCATCAAGATTTTCAAATAATATAAAGAAGGCAGTAAAATTTAATTTGATTTAACTACGCCTTCCATCATAAATGATCAAGTAGAAAAATTAGCATCCACAACTTGAGCTTGTTCATACATAGTCAAATATCTGGAAAGGCTTGAACAATGAACTTATCATCACTGTTCCCCTTTCACAGAAAATAGAGAGATGAATCTAATCCTCAATCTCATGCTGTACATGAAACACTTCAGACCTAGGAGAATGTCTGCTCTTCGTCGAAAGTAAAGACTATTTATAATATATTCTCCATAATAAAAGAAACAATGAGTGATATTAAAATTTATTCTTGCTTAATTTCGTAATTATATCCATCATTTCCTTTGGAATGAACAAAACTATTCTCTCCCTTGTTCTTTTCTTTTTCGCTGAATTTAGGACACAAATGCAGCATCATGTTCTACTTCAAGGGCGCCAATTCCCTATAGTCAAATCTAAGAGAAATTTGTTATAATTACTTTATATTCCTACAGTAGGATAGAATAACCTCTATTACTCTTACGTCATTCCCAACATGCCTAAATCTAATAATCACAAATTTGAAAGTTTTACAAAAGAAAGAATTAATCTATCACATCCCTGATCACCAGACAGTCAGAACACACATAAGAAATTGCAGTACTATCCCATTCTACTTGTAAAGTTCCCTTCTTCAATCATTTTGTCAAACCAAATTGCTTATTTTAAATTCCTAATTGAACTGAGGAAAAAATCCTAGTTGAAACCCTCGTTAGAGTATTACTCTAGTCCAGATTCACAAGCGAAAGTTCATATCACCGCAGTAATAGCAAGATCAGATGCACGATAAATGATTTAAAAACAAACGAAATTCACCTTGTTGTCGGGACTCGAGAGGTACAAAGCAAGCAATTTTATGGCTTGAAGTGGCGTTGCTGCCGACGAATCAATCTCATTTATCACAAGCTACACCACAAAAAATTGACAAAAAAAAAAAAAAAAAAGATCAATCAAAATTAAGAAATCTTTCGTTCAACAAATCAAAAAATTCATGAGGTACAAAAAATAAAAAAATAAAAATTGAAAAATAAAACAAGTTTTCAATTTACGTAATCTAAAAGTCCTACTTCTATAGCTGTAGGTACGATCTTGAAATCACTACGCAGAACGCTTATTTAATTATACCTGATAACTGCCAAGGGCAATGTAAGATCTGTAAACGAGTGAGTCCCTCTCAACGGCGTCGTCTGCGGAGAGATTCGGGATGTCGCTGTTATTGATGGCCGCCTGATATGCACCCAAGTAGAAACTGTTCCTCAATCCAAACAACGGATCGGGTCCTCCTGCTGCCATTTTTGTTAATTTTCTTCAAATTTCGCGTAGTAGATCAGATCTATCAAAATCAGATCCTGAGAGAAGGAAAGACTGAAACACAGCGAACTACCGAAGCTTAAATAAAAATTATTCGAGTCTTTAGATCGTTGCGATTTAGAAAGCCGGTGAATTCATTTTTTGGGAGTGCAAGGGCCTAATTCCATACGAATTTGATCCGGTCACGGGCTAGTGTAGTTATTTTTGGTTCCAGGCCAGCCCAATACGTGGCCATTACATGATCAAATTTAACAAAGGGTTAATTACGTCCCAATCCTTTCAAATTTATAACGATTTCATCTTCAATTCTTTTTTCAAATTTTCAAATGTAGTTTGACAATTCTTTGACAAGTTTCTCTAACTCCATTAAGTGGAAAATTTGGATGGCGAGAAAATATTTTCCATGTGATTTTTTTACAAGAAAAGATTGGAAAATGTTCAAATTTTCCATCCTTTCATGGAAAATAAATTTATTATCAAGAAAATATTTTCTTGAAAAAAAAGAAAATATGGCCAAAAGTGGAAAACATGGAAAATATTTTCCATGGCAAATCAAAATTTCAATTTGAAAATTTTACAGGGAAAATTTTGACTTCAAAAATAAATTCAAATGATTGGAAAAACCAATACATGATAAAAAAAAATACAATAGAAAATACGAGTTGAACACATAACATTTTCAAAAGTATAAATAAAATCTAAACTTTTACATTATTCAAAATAATTTTAAAAAATAAAAAAATCAAACCCCACTTCATCTTAGGCCGATGGAAGGTTTTCAATATCATTTTCAGTCTTGACGTTTCTCGGGCTAATTTGTCAAACAATGTTATATTCGCACGATCGTTCCTCTTTTGATTCTCTAGTTTATTTAGACCGCGAGCAATGATGTGAAGTACCAAGATATCTCTATAGAGCCAAGACAGATCATCTGGAGAGTATACCATACTATCTCCCTATTACATACATGCCATTTATTACGGATTATTCATTGGCGATGAGATATGGATATTGCTCCTCTTTTTAGTATCTCTCTTACTATTCCATCTCTTCCTCTCCCTGTTTTGGTTTATTGGCGTACTCCACCAGTGGGATCTTACAATGTCAACACTGATAGATGCGTTAAAGATGTATTTGCTAGTGGATGAGGAATTATTAGGGATTCGTCAAGTCAGTGTGTTCGAGCCTTCTTCTCTTCATATGATAAGTGCCCTATTCTAGAGGTTGAACTCATGGCTATTCTTGGCGATATCATTATTGCTCAGATGATTGTACTTTCAGATTTATGAATCAAGTCTGACTTTACTTTGTCCATTCACTGCATCACCAGAGGTGGAGGACCTTGGTCTATTCAGGCCACTATTCACCACATCAGACATCTCTTTACCTTCGACCGTGATACTATTTCTCATATTTATCGCGAGGGCAACCAAGTGGCTGACTTACTTGCTTCAGAAGATTGTGATCGTCGTTGCTATTTTGAGTACATCGCTCAGAATTTACCGCGACGTTACCGTAACTTAGTTTAGATTCATAAACATAGGATTCATACAGTTAGAGGTCTATAGAATTTTTTTAGGACTATTTACCTAGAAAGTAGTACCTCATTTTTATTGCTTTATTATTCATTCATTTATTTAGTTGATTCAGTCTTTATGATTGAAGGTCGGTTTTATGTCCCACTCCCATGTAATTTTCATGAGTTCTTTATATATGGTTGGGGTAGATTCATAAACCCCCCCTCTCAATCCTTTTTAGGACTGGTGAAAGTAGTACTTCATTTTTATTGTTTTATTACACTTAGTTGCTTTAGCCTTTAAAATGTGATGGTATGTTGAAATTTTTTTAAAAAAGTATCATAGCATGATACTTCTATGTTTTGAAAATATCGTTATCATTAGGTTAGGTTGAGGTGTAATTTTGCTTTGAATAATGAATTTAGTTTTATCACAATTTTGTCTAAATTAAATTTTAATAGTATGTATCACTTTTCAACATTTTATTAATTAGTCAAGTTCGTCTCCATTGATAGTTTGTATCCATTTCTTCTGTTAAAGAAATGTAAAAGGACAATTTTATTCTTGCCCTTAGACTTTAAATAAAAATAAAAAATAAATTGACGGAAAAACAAGAAAAAAAAATAAAAAAATAAAAAGATTGTTGATCTTCTCTAGTGACCCATCCCCCAACCCAACGTGCCATCACACCATCTTCTCTAGTGATTTAAAACTTCATTTTGTAAGGTTGGAGAGTCAAAACTACATTAATTAAAAGTTTAGAGAATCTAGCCTTAATTTTCCAGTAATAATACATACATACATAAGAAAAGTCCTTTTTATAATAAAAAAAAAAAATTGCAGAACTTTTTTTGTACTAAGAACAATTAAAAGTTTAGAGAATCTGGCCTTAATTTTCCAGTAATAATACATACATACATAAGAAAAGTCCTTTTTATAATATCTATATATTGCAGAACTTTTTTTTTTTGTACTAAGAACATTAATTCTTATGAATAAACATATGAGGAATAGACTTGTATTATTTGGATGGACAAACAAATTTATATACGTGCTAACATATATTAGTAAAGTTAGATCAAAATCATTCGCTTCAATAATAAAGATTTTTCTTAATAGAATTTGTAAAGTTGAATATTAGTGAAACTAGTTGATCTGATAGCTAATTATCTAATTACATTCCAACACTAAGAATCCGTTTGGTAAGGTTTATAAAATAGTTTATTTGACCAAAAATAGTAAAAAATGTCATGCTACCAAAGCAAAAAATTTGGTCAAATAAACTATTTTTGATCAAATAAACTATTTTGATCAAATAAACTAGTTTATAAACTCTATTAAACGGGTTCTAAACATTGTGTGCAATATAATTTGAAAGAGGTTTTTTTTTTAGCTAAATTCGTAAAGTGTGTGTGTGTCAAATAGTACAACTTATTTGCATCAAGAGAATAGACCTCAACATATCATAGAGTAGGTATGGTATGTGGGATTTGCGTTCAATGATAAACTTTTCTCTTCTAGCAGATATTTGTAGATTTAACTACAAATAACTATAACATCTTATTAAGTGGCGGATTTAGGATTCTTAAGTCATGGGGCAAAAAAAAAAAAAAAAAAAATTGGGGGGGGGATTGGGGTTCGAGGGCGCTCCAAATTTTTTTTTTGGACAATCTAATCAATCTACAAGTAAAATATAAAAACCAAATTTAATTTGCAAATTCAAATCACAAATATCAATATACAAAGCAACCAAACAATCTTTCATCCATTGACTACCCATCTTCATTTCAAAAACAAAAAAAATATAGCAAAGTTACGATCGTAACATTAATGTATTATATCAAAAACATCGAAAGTTACGAATAAATTAGAAATATCTATTTCATTAAAAAAAAGAGTAGTCTTTCACACTTGCTAAGATAATTTTTGTGAGACTTCAATTTGATGATTTTGTGATTTCTCCTACCATTTTTAATCTTCAATTTTTTGACATTGAGAGGCGCAAAGGGTTGAAAGAAATGGAGTTGGAAAAATAAAAAAGAATGTGTAGAAGTCAAATGTGGACTATTTAATAAATAAAAAAAAAGTAAAAACAAAAATTTGTCAAATGGGTGTGGGCCATGGAAATTTGTCAAATGGGTGTGCCATGATCTTATCATTTACTTGAATATGGGTCCATGCCCTCCAAGCCAAATCCGCCACAGATCTTATCATTTACTTGAATATTAAAGACTTATATACTTTAGATACAACGAATTTTGTATGCATCATTAATTTTGATTTGAGGTATGGGTGAGCAAGTAAATGTCAATTAGTTAAGAGTATAAATCTCAATTAGAGAAGGCCAAGTAGTTGATCGTTAGATGGATTTTCAAATCAAGATGGACCCACTCGACTTAGCAATATTACATGCATTGCTAACGAGATGATGATCAAAACTTTGAATATTTTGATATATGTGCTCTAGATTCTTTCGTGACATATTTAAATAACAAAACAAGATCAAATAAAATATAAAATGTGTGACAACTATCAAAACATTGTCTTTTTAGCTTTGCCTCTAGTCAATATGTAAAATATTAGTCTACTTTTTTCATGTGTTTAACATATTAGACTTGTAGAATTTGTAGCCTTCCTAAAAAATAATCAAAGACACACCACCTACTTTTGTGCATTCAAAAGATAATACACGTTGTCAATTATTTTCTTTAAATAGCATTCTACGACCATTATTATATCACTGTTACTTATAGTATGTTTAATAATGTTAAAAATATTTTTTAAGTATTTATAATTTGTGGGTTTTATATAACGTGTAAATAATAAGTGAATAATAAATTGTAGATCTTATGTGAATAAAAAGTATATTTAACTAATTTTATCAGTTTAAATTATAATTTAAACTTAGCCAAACATAAAGTTAGAATAAAGATTGCTTATTTTAATTTTAATAAACACAAAAAGTCACTTGTACATCATGCTTATATATTCTTTATACTTCATAGTAATCAATACACAAACGAACAAACATAATTTTACAATATATTTGATACAATTGAATTGACTCTATGAAACTGAATGTTTGTTTGTTTATTTTGACAAAAGTTGATAAAATGCGTGATTGAAAAGTTGATAAAAAATGTAAGTTTCATAAAGTGTATGATTAAATTAAATTATTAATTTTTATTTTAACTATTTAACAAAATTTTAAACAAAACAAAACAAAGTGCGAACTATCATGCAATGCTCTCTTTTAATCATCTCGTACCAACAGCACAAAAGATTAAATAGCACCAGCCAGGGGTGGAGCTAGGAAAGAATGTGCCCGACGATGTATTATTGGTTTGAAGAAAAGAATGTAATGTCGTTGTTCCTTTCTTCGTAGGATGTTGTTGTGCGGCTAATGTATATTCTAAAAAATCAAGAAATTCTACATAATTAATTAGACAAATAAATTATAATTGAAATAAAATTCTAAACTAGAAATAAATGCAAAAAAATAAAAATAAACATGACAAACTAAAGATTACAATTTTAAACTACATAGACAACTTCAAACGGTCACATTTAGCAAAGGCCAGAGAACATCACTCACATTAAAATAATTTCAATCATTGCGTTATTTTTAAAATTTTCAATAACTTTTACTTGTAGGGTTGTGTGGACTAATATGTAATCATATTTTTTCATTCACATGTCTTAACTTATGTCACTTGTCGAGTTCGAACACATTATTATTTTATTTTATTATTAAGTTTTTGAAAATTTCTTTGTAGACTGAAAATGAGTCCCTCTAGTTGAAGTAGTGAAGTTTATGAAAAAAATTGAGTACATACCAGCTGATAGGGGTGGGCATCTAAGCCGTCAAATCGCTCAAACTGAACCGAATCGGGTCAGTTTGGTTCGGTTTTTCACACCCTGGTGGTTTAGTTTAGTTTACTAAGTTAAAAAATATATTTTGTTCGGTTTGGTTTCAGTTTGTAGCAAATAAACCGAACCGAACCGAGAAAAACACACATGAAATGAAATTCAATCCAAGTGGCCCAACCCAACAACCCAGCCCAATCCATTTCACGTTTCAGTATGTCCACAATTCATTTCCACATATACAATTCTCCAAATAACAGTGGACCCTAAATCACAATTGAAATCGCCTCTTTTTCTCCATTCCATCATCTCATTCTCATCGTCTCTTCATCGTCGTCGAAATCGCCATTTCCTTCTCCATTTCATCATCTCCTTCTCATCGACCGCGAATGTTCATTATCCATTTCATCATTTCTACTATCTTCATCAATTTCAATTCATACTTCATAGTATTAAAGTGAAGCGACTGTGAACTGCGAAGTGCTAGCTGCTGGCTGCTGCGTCATTAGCATAAGTCTGTTAATCTCTCTCTGAAGGTGAAAGCGATGTTGGGTGCTGTTTCTTGTCTAAGCTCCAAGCCCCAATTCGAAGACCTAGGGTTCCTCATTTTGATTTGCCTCAATCTTCGACCCAAATTCTCGAACAAATCAAATAATAGGTTATCTCTTATGCTCTTTTTGTGTAACTCATTCTTCTGTGTAAAATCAAAACTGATAACATCTAATTATCGACTACTAGTGGCATTATCTCCATTAAAGTCCAAACCGCCTAAACCAAACGAAACCGAACCGAGTCGGTTCAGTTTGGATCGGTTTTATCCAACACGGCAGTTTGGTTCGGTTTCAGATAATGGTCAAACCAAATTGGTCGGTTCAGTTTCAGTTTGGGCCCAAAACTGAACCAAACCAACCCATACCCACCCTTACCAGCTGATAGTATAGCTTTTTCTTTAAGACAATATGATATAAATTTTTATGGTTTGAGAAATCTCCCAGTCGATGATTGATTTTTGTTTTTATATATTTTTTAAGAAGGTTAGGGTCTTCGACTATAAATTTTCTATTTTATTTTTCTTTTAATTTATTTAATTTATGGGCAAAATTGTCCAAATGGACCATTTGTGTGAATTTATTGAAAGGTTAGGAACGATATATGCGAATAAAGTTAATTGGAGATGAAATTGTTATAAATTTAAAAGAATGGAAATTTTGAATGTTATTTATCCTTTATTTTACTTATTGGTAACAAACAACACATGTTGCTGAATAAATTCAAGTATCACAATCAACAAATCACACCATATAGGTTACAAATCACATCATATATATGTTACATTACCTAACACTTTACATATTGTCTTATTATTCTTCAAATATTAATTTCTATTACTCTTTCGTTCAAAACTTAATTTTTTTTTTCTCTATTACATCAATTTTTTTCATAAATTTATTTTCTATAAATTCAAGTATCTTGACTACACTATCAACATGACATTTTTAAAATTTTAATTTTTTTACCCAAAATTGTATATTTTTTTTATCAAAAATATTTATAATCGTTTTATCTTCTTAAAGTTTTCTCGTTAAAAAAGAAAAAGAAAATTAAAAACAGAAATTAAAAAAAATGTTTTATTCTTTGAAAAAAATTTAAATTGAAAATTTGTATAAAGCTATAACCTCAACTTAAAATTAATAAGAAATTCATTTTAAGCTGCAAAATAATATATTAAGTGTACATTATTTATTTAAAAAAAATTATTCATTGAACATAAATTATTTATTAGATTATGACAGCCAGTAATTTTCATTTGTCAATTTAATAATGTTGAAAAAAATTCAAATGAAGTTTTGCTATATTTTCTAACAATTTTTAATTTATTAAAATTTATTTTCTATTTTTTCAAGTTGTAATTTAAAGAAAATGAACATCATAAATTTTGTAAACCTCACACTAATGAAAACCACACTTCAATGAAAAAAATATTTAATAAAACATCACAATCTCCTAGTGATTAAATTTTAAAGAATAATAAAATAATTAAACAAATGGTATGTAAATTATTAAATAATTTAATATATATGATGTGATTTTTTATTTTTAATTAAGAGTATTTTAGTGCGTCAGAGTCAAAAGTCATATGTAAATTGTATATTATCAAAACATGATATATGCAAAATATAAATATACCCTACATGCTGAGTATATTTTGTAAATTTTTCTACATAACAAGTACATTTTAATGAGAAAATTCAAAAAAAATCTAGATTTTTATTTCCACACTTTACACAAGCCAAATCGAAATGCAAGTGCCAAATTAAAGGCGATGGAGGCGGATTGGAAGACCTTTCTCCGGCGTAGGCATCATATCACCATTAACCTTCTCATGAGGATCCATTACTTCCCACTTGTAATACTTCACCACATTATGGACGAAAGCAAGCATGGCTAGCCTAGCATACTCTTTTCCTGGACAAGTTCTAGGCCCTCCTCCAAACGGAACATAAGTATATGGAGCCGGTGCTTCACCTTCATTGTATCTTGAAGGATCAAATTTTTGAGGTTCTCGAAAATATTCTGGGTTCATGTTTGTCGTGCTCACAGTCCAATACACCTACAACTGAAACATATTAATATCGAAAATAAAATTTAAATGAAATTTTATTCGTATTTTTATCTGTTTAAGTTGTTACATAGCAATTATAAACACTAGGGTCACTAAACTTTTAGTGAAATAAAACTAGTTCATCTTAGTATTACATTCAATCGAACAATTAGATTCAAATTTCGTTTCCACCAATTATAAAAATTCAGCTACGTGTCGAGTTGTGCATCAATAATTAAATCAGTAGACAACAGTAATCATTTTTAATTTGCTGAACTACTTTTAATTGCAATTAATGCTAACACATACATTTGATGTGCCAATTGAATAGAAATGTACCTTCCACCCCTTTGGCACTGTGTAACCAGCATAGCTAAATTCTGTCAAAACTTCTCTAAAAGTTCCTTGCAGTGGCGGAACCATTCTCATTGTTTCACATATTGCGTTCCAAGAATACTTCATTTTTTGCATGTCTTCCCATTCTAATAATTCACCTGGCTTCTTCGATGCTGCTATCTCCATTTGCTCTGTATTTTACAAGACATGATTTTGATTATCACAAACTACATGCACGTGGCAAAATGGATAAGATATAAGCTTAGTTGTTGGGATATCCTTTTTCTAAGGTTTTCGGGCCCATAAATGTTAGTCATGGGGCCAATCAAGAGACGTCTTGGTACCAAGCTTTTGTCATTTTCGACCTGACTTCAACCTCAATTATGCAAATTGAGTTATGCTTCTTGTACACTCTTAACTTACATCCTTAATTACATCTGTTTATGTGACAAATAATGATTTGACCAAATATTCCACCACAAAAGTGGGAGTGTAAGTGAGAGTGTACAAATAGTATAACTCATGCAAATTATTAATGAGTTGAATATTCATGCATGTCTACCTACTTTAGTACGAATTGATTTGGATCATCATGACATTAAATGGGACGTCTTACTTACTACCTTTACTTCACTTCCCTATATAGACAATTGGCCATTTCTTACGATGTATCTATAACATTTTAATTTGACTATCTCGATCCCTTAGGTGACGCCGAAATCACTAATCGGGTTTTGTTTTGTAGATATTTTAAGGGCTTGTTCCGTAGCTTTTTTTTTTATTTTGGCAAAAAAACCATATTTTAATTTTGATAATGTTGACTTATCAAAGTTTGTGAATGTGAAATGATTATTTTGTCCATAATCAACACATTTCCATTTCAAAATAATAAAGACAATATAATCATTTCACTTTCAAAAAATTTGAAAAGTCAACAATATCAAACTAGAAAAATAGTTTTTTTGGTAAAAAAAAGGGACCGAACACACTCTAAATAAGTCCAAAAATATTTTGAAGTATCATGAAATAATTAAGGGGGTTACCAGCTCGGATATTTTGATAGACATCTGGATTTAAGCCAACATATTTCATCAAGAAAGTTATGGTGGTAGCAACTGTACTATATCCAGCAACAAGCAATCCCATTACTTTGTCAGCAATTTCAGCATCAGGCATGAATTTTCCACTAGGATCAGCTATAACAAGCATATGAGACAGAATGTCTTGCATTTTGTCCCCTGAAGCCATTGCATCTTTCTTCTCCTTGATCACGCTCAGGAGTTCCATCCGAATGGCGGCCGCCGCTTTATTTGCACGGTAAAATATAGTCCCCGGAATGTTTAACATGATCGAATGCATACCAACAGTAATATCGTCGAAGTATTGGACAAGTCTGGCAATGCGGTCTGGCTTGTCCATGCCCAAAAAGAAGCGGCAAGCAAGTGTTAGTGTTACAGTCTTGGCGAGTGGGTAGGCTTTGACGACATCCTTGCCTTCCCAGTGAGCTTGCAATTGTTGCTGTGTGATCGAGTCCATTTTATCTGTTGAAAACGCAATTTAAATAAATAAATGTTTTAAACGAGGTGGTTTAACATATGATGACAACATGACAAAAATCTTGAATTCAACTCTCAACATCAGACTTGGTTATAAAATTTATATATGTTAGATCTTCGATAGAAAAATTGATCAAATTGAAAATAGAAGACAAACTTCATTGATCATTTGAAACAAAACAAAGTTCATCGAATATAAAAAAATATTTGTTATAAGTAGAGCGATTAACAGTTTCTATTACCAGAAAAAAAAAAAAAAAATTGAATGTGTACTTTTATATGCAACGTGTGTTAAATACGAAATTTAAATAAAATAATTTACTACATCTTTAACACTTTAAATTTTTAGACAAGGTGATTCAACGTTACCCAAGAATCGGATCAACGCTTCGGGCTTAAGAAATCCAGGCTGTCGCAAAACTTTAGTCTCGTCCCGGGGCACCAGCGGAGCAGCAGCAGCTTTGGTTTGGTATGAACGAAAGAGGTATTGCATTGGGTGAGGACGGAATGCGGTGAAGTACTTGTGTTCATTAGTGAAGAGAAACTTGTGGGCATTCGGACCGCAAATAACTGCAGTTTTCTCTCCAAGTATTTTCGTCTTGAAAATGTCTGAAGAGTACTTTTTCATTCTATCACCAACAAACTTTTCCGGCTTGCCGAACAAAAATTGTATAGTTTCTCCCACGACGGGCCACCCGAAGCTACCCGGTGGAAGTTTGGTACTGCGGTCGGACCGGCGTCTGAAGGCTAAAATGGTGATAGAAATAGTGAAAACAATAAGGGCTAGAGCCAAAAGTTCCATTGCTGATTGTTTTGACTTTTAAGGGAAGTGATTTGAGTTTAGGCTGGATAGATTATAGAATGTGTGTGTGTATATATATATATATGTATAGAAAATGTTTTCATTAGGCAGCTTATTGACCCCGACCCGTAATTCCAACGCTGCCAAATTGTCAAAAATGGACGGCTAAGTGACAATTAGTTGGTTAAAATTTTTAATTCGATATATTATTGTGTAAAATTACTATACAATAGCTGCATCAGTAATTAGCAAATTAGCAGTGTCGACCGAGTTAGATAATTTTTTATGTGTGGACAAGATTTAAATTGCAGTTTTGTTTTTGTTTTTGTTTTTTTAAACAGTACAGTGACAGAAATGTTATATTTTAGTGGGATTGCCAAAGTCATAGGTATTGGCCATTGGGGAGGAATGTGAAATTAATGGATGATTTTGGGAAAAGTTGTGTACAGAAGACGGGAAGAAATAAGAATGAAAATTTAAATTTTTAAAAAAATTAATAAAAAAAAGTTTTACAAAATTCCGTAAAATCGGTAGGGTCAATGGCCCCCACAAACACTATGTAGCCCACCACTGGTACAAGGGAATGTCATCTCCGATCTTTGATGAGTATAGAATATTTCAACTTATTGTCTACTTTTACTACTCATTATAACGATTATAGGGAGTTTCACCTTTACATGTCTAAAAATCTAATATACGTGTGTCTTCATCTTCTCCAAATATTTTTTTTCAATTTCCTCAATTTTTTCTTTCTCAATTCTCTTTCTTTTCACCATTCTTCTCCAAATCTTTCTTTCTCAATTTTTTTATTCCTATCAATCTCTATTTATTTTTCTACGGTTGAATTCTACTGATAAGCGATATACTAGTTATATTTTATAGATAATGATAAAATAAATCATCCTTTGCTAATATTGGTGGCTGAGATGGTGCTTTCTCCCGTTACCTCTCCAGTGTGAAAATCAATAAAGGAAGGAGAGAAATATAGATATAAATGTATGAATATGAAAAATAACTCGTACAGTGTCAAGCACGCACTCTTATTCACTCTAAAATGTTAGGCGCAAAAGGAAAAAATGTTGTCCAATCAAAACGTATCTGTTACAACAATCATATGCAGAAATTCCAACAAGATATTTATTATGATCGAACAATTGAGTCCTATGTTAATTGATCGAAACACAATTTGTTATGATCTGTCTACAAACAGTGAATTATGTTATTCCCACTGACATGATGCAAGTATGGTAAGTAAGACAATGATGAGTGAGAACAAAGTGGAGTGAGTGATAGAGATACATAGCTGTAGTACATTTAGTTTGAGGAGTGCTGCCTGCCGCCTTTGAATTAAATGATATCAAGTTGAATTAAATGATATCAACTGTAAGTCTAATGAAAAAAATAAAAAATGGCTAGCGCAGTGGTAAAACAAGAAAATTCTCTACGAAAGATCGAAGATTCGAATTCCTGCGACACCTGGAAGACAACATTTAAATTTTGGAAGGCAGTGGTCTATATAGAAGAGAATCGTCGAATGTTCGGCTCAAGTGTGTATAATTTGTGACCTCATCCAAATTTATACCAAATAAATAAGGAGAAATGCCGCCACTCCTCGTAATTAATCAGCGAATCTTGAAATAATGAAAAAAAAAAAATGTGTATTACCACAAAATGTAGACTCTATTAGTGACATGCGTGCTTTAAAAATATGCTTACCATATTTTATTGGCATTTTAATTAGTAAATAAATTTATATAATAGTACGTAGATAATTTATAATTCTAAACAATATTAAAAATTTGTTTGATTTTGCTAAAAAATCTAGGGGTGTATTTAATCTAGACTTTGATTAACATTTTTCAAATAATCGACTTTTGATAGATTTCATTAACTTTTATTGACTTTTATAGATTTTAATAGACTCCTACAAACTTTTATGGAATTGAATAGATTTCATTTTGAAATATTTTCCTAGACTTTCACAAATTTTTATGGACTTTTATAGACTTTTTTTTAATTAAAAATTTTGAATATAAAAATTTAATATTCCACAATTAAAAAAATGTCACTTGAGAAAGTCTAGTAATAATTTATTTAATTATATTAATATTATTAAATTCATAAAAAATATTCTATTTAATTGTTGCAAGTAACTACATCAGAAGTTAATGATATAATAAATTATTAACTCACTCTATTTATTTGTTTTTGTAAAACTATAAACTTTCAAATGACTTGTGGATAAATTCAAAAAATAATGGTATGCAATTCTTTTTAAAAATATTTTTCAACAAAAAAATTTATCTAGTTTATAACCTTCCTTTTTATATTTAATAATCTATAGGTAACATGTCATTATTAATTACGACAATTGTAATAAGTAACCAAAGTACCAATTTACGAAGACAAAAATGCAACCATTATATAGAAAAAACAAGAATGAAAATGAAAAAAAAATACATTAATAAAAAACTGATTTTTAACCCGAAGATATTAATTAATAAACTATGATCAACAATTATATAAGAATTTAATTATAAAATTATCTTGTTTTTAATGAAAAATGAAAAAACGATGAAAAAAAGAGAGAAAAAAATAGTTATGGGAATATTGAAGAAAAAATCAGATTGTCTCTAAAAGTTCATAAAAGGAAAAAGAATAAAATGAAAAAATGGTTAGGAGAATATTGAAAAGAAAAAATAAAATAAAATCAACTAGAGATAAAAATATTGCTAATTAATCATGATTATAGGATTTGTAAAATTAAAAATAAAGAAGAAGAAAAAAAAAGTTGGGAGAATATATTGAAGAGTGAAAAAAATGACATTGAAGAAATAAAAAATATTAATCTTGACTCTACAATTTGTTGAGGAAAAAAGAAAAAAAAAAGAGAAATGTTGAATATCGAAAAAAAATAAGGGAATGAAATTTTTTTTCTCAAAGTCTTTCAAAATCTTAGGGGTGAATGGGAGAAAAATTGTGATATTTTTTTTTATACATTGTGCTTTAAAGTTTGTACATATAAAATGATCTATAAAGTCATTAAAAGTCATCGACATTTTGAATACCCCTAAATTTTATAGGATTTTAAAATGTTTGAATTGAATATCGCATGATTTTATAGACTTTTTAAAAGTCTCTACAAATCTATATTAAATATTCAAAATTTTATGGAATTTAAAAATCTAAATTGAATACACTGCTGGATTTTAAATTCCATAAAAGTCTTTAAAAGTCTTATCAATTCTTAATTGAATACACTTTTTTAATTAAATTAACAATTAATTTTAACCAAATATTTTTTGAGATCTACAATTTTTCAATTACATATTTTATCAAAATTTATTAAAAATTAATTTTAACAAAATCAAACGGCGACTAAAAAAGTTCACGTGCCAAATATTGTGCAATGTATTGGTGCTTTGAATTGGGTAATTTTCCATCACATGACAGCAGCTTTCCATTTTTAATTATACCTAGTGCTTTAGGTATCATTAGGATTAATAGGCTTATATCGTTGACTTTGTAATTTTTAAATAAATAATTTTGTTAGCACAAGTCAAAAAATTTGTTTATAAATGAAAAATAAATTACTTAAATATGTTTGAAAAGAGTTATGTAAATTAACAACTTTAAGAGAAATAGATAGAGTGAAATA
Source organism: Forsythia suspensa (assembly GCA_023638005.1). Lineage (NCBI taxonomy): Eukaryota > Viridiplantae > Streptophyta > Magnoliopsida > Lamiales > Oleaceae > Forsythia > Forsythia suspensa. Next base: position 9,528,651 of record CM042674.1, on the reverse strand, counting down.
TTATTAATTGTGTGGGTATTATTATTTTAGTTGGTCAATCACTCGTTTTATAGTTAATAATAAATTGACCTTTTCTTCAAACTATTATATTTTACTAATTTTAAATATTTACGTGTAACTAAAGTTTACAATTAAATGCTGTCATTTAAAGTGGTGAAACATATTTCATATAGAATTAAAAAATTGTTGAAAAAAAATAAGAACTTGGTGATTATATTTCACAATTAATATTTAATGAATCCAGCAACCAAAGTGAAAGGAGAATTGCCAAAAATTGGCTGAAATCCACGTTGTTCATGGCGTGGCTTTGACTGCAAACTCCCTAAGAAAATAAATAATAGAAAAACAAAATTAAGTGGGTTAGGATTCTATTTGCCAAACTTATAGTCAAAAGAGATTTCAATTTTCATTCTCCAATGTTAGAAATAATACAATGTACATCATCATGTCCCCCCAAAAAAATTTTTTTTTTTTGACTTAGATCGAGATTGTATATCTGTAACGTTATTTATAATTTATAATATATTAAATATCATGTGAGTTAAAAATTATTTTATGATCGATAATTTATTAGATTATTTGGTTAATACCCTTCACATTTTAATTTATTAAATGACAAATATATATTGAAAGAAGTCAGAATAGACTTAAAACTTTTAAAAGATCAATATAAAATATTCATTAAAAGTTCTAATGTCAAATAAGTTCTAAAAGTTGTAAAATTTCTTTGAAAGCATATTATTGGTTTAAATAATTTCCACCTTTTATTATTCAAACTGTTGACGTTGGAAAATGATTGGTATTGATTCCAAGCCAACTTAAAGACAAGTGTTGAGGTCGGCTATGACCGTAATGAGTAGCAGATAGGTAAATATATATGTAGGAAGACACGATTGTATAATCTTTGTAAAGTCTTTTATTAAGCGAGTTAAATGTCCAAAATCATTGGACATTTATGTCTCCTATTTATAGGAAAATATGTGATGATGATGCGCATTTAATGTCAAGCTAGGCATTAAATGCCTACAAGATATTTTCTTTATGAACATTTAATGTGAAGTGACATCTACTGTGATGGGCGGTGATTTGACGTCGACACATGGGAAGACGTGCCATGCTAGTGACGTGAGCTTAGTAAGACACGGGTATGAGGTCCGGACACGAGTAAGACCCGCCTTAGGATGAGGTCCGACCTAGAGTAAGGCCCGCTTGGGATGAGGTCAGGCACAGAGTAAGGCACGCTTGGGATGAAGTCCGATCTGGAGTAAGACAGCTTGGGATGAGGTCAGGACACAGAGTAAGGCCCGCTTGGGATGACGTCCAGACACAGAGTAAGACCCGCTTGGGATGAGGTCCGGCACTGGAGTAAGGCCCGCCTTGGGATGAGGTCCGACCTGGAGTAAGGCCCGCCTTGGGATGAGGTCCGATCTGGAGTAAGGCCCGCCTTGGAATGAAGTCAGGACCGAGTAAAGGGTGGGATGAGGTTCGACACGGAGTAAGGCTGCCTTGGGAAGAGGTCGACACGGAGTAAGGCGATGAGGTCCGACACGAGGTAAGGCCCGCTTGGGATGAAGTCCGACACAGGTAAGACCCGCTTGGGATGAAGTCAGGAGCACAGAGTAAGGGCACTTGGGATGAGGTCCAGGACACAGAGTAAGACCTAAATGAGGGATGACGTCAGACCTATTCTTGTAGCACCGGTGAAGAATTACTTAATTGATGTAACAGATCGAATTGGATATCAACAATTGCCCCCAAAGCACGCTATTGACTTGGGTCATGGGTGGCCTTCAGTTCTGGGTCGTTTTGATCTGCATTTGTGTGTGCACACATTCTTGACATGATAGTACTAGCTGTGGGACACGAGATATCGGTGTAGGATCTCTTGGACGATAGTGTGGAGGTTAGGTTGGACCTCCCTCGTGGAAGTTAGGTGGATCATCATGACATTAAATGGGACATTACCTACCTTTACTTCACTTCTATAGACATCATTTTGATGTATCTATAACATTTTAATTTGACTATCTCGATCCCTTAGGTGCAAATCACTAATCGGGTTTTGTTTTGTAGATATTTTAGGCTTCATAGCTTTTTTGAAACATTTAATTTGATAATGTTGACTTATCAAAGTTTGATAATATTTTCTATACATCATTTAAATAATAAAAATATAATCATTTACTTTAAATGAAACAATATATAAATTTTTAAAGACCACACTCTAAATAAGTCAAATATTTTGAAGTATCATGAAATAATTAGGTTACCAGCTCGGATGTTTTGATAGACATCTGATTTAAGCACATATTTCATCAAGAAAGTTAGTGGTAGAACTGTACTATCCAGCAACAAGCAATCCCATTACTTTGTCAGCAATTTCAGCATCAGGCATGAATTTTCCACTAGGATCAGCTATAACAAGCATATGAGACAGAATGTCTTGCATTTTGTCAACATTGCATCTTTCTTCTCCTTGATCACGCTCAGGAGTTCCATCCGAATGGCGCGCCGCTTTTGCACGGTAAAATATAGTCCCCGGAATGTTTAACATGATCGAATGCATACCAACAGTAATATCGTCGAAGTATTGACAAGTCTGGCAATGCGGTCTGGCTTCCATGCCCAAAGGCAAGTGAGTGTTACAGTTGGAGTGGGCTTTGACGACATCCTTGCCTTCCCAGTGAGCTTGCAATTGTGTGATCGAGTCCATTTTATCTGTTGAAGACGCAATTTAAATAAATAAAGGTTTTAAACGGGTGGTTTAACATATGATGAGAACATGACAAAAGTCTTGAATTCAACTCTCAACATCACACTTGGTTATAAAATTTATATATGTTAGATCTTCGATAGAAAAATTGATCAAATTGAAAATAGAAGACAAACTTCATTGATCATTTGAAACAAAACAAAGTTCGACGAATATAAAAATCTTTGTTATAAGTAGAGCGATTAACAGTTTCTATTACAAAAAAAAAAAAAATTGAATGCGTACTTTTATATGCAACGTGTTAAATACGAAATTTAAATAAAATAATTTACTACATCTTTAACACTTTAAATTTTGACAAGGTGATTCAACATTACCCAAGAATCGGATCAACGCTTCGGGCTTAAAATCCAGGCTGTCGCAGAACTTTAGTCTCGTCGGCACCAGCAGCAGCAGCTTTGGTTTGGTATAGAAAGAGGTATTGCATTGGTGAGGACGGAATGCGGTGATACTTGTGTTCATTAGTGAAGAAAACTTGGGCATTCGGACCGCAATAACAGCATTTCTCAAGTATTTTCGTCTTGAAAATGTCTGAAGAGTATTTCATTCTATCACCAACAAACTTTTCCGGTTTGCCGAACAAATTGTATAGTTTTCCGACGGGCCACAGCTACGTGGAAGTTTGGTACTGCGGTCGGACCGGCGTCTGAAGGCTAAAATGGTGATAGAAAGAGAAAACAAAGGGCTAGAGCCAAGTTCCATTGCTGATTGTTTTGACTTAAGTGGTTTGAGTTTAGGCTGGATAGATCATAGAATGTGTATATATTTAGGCTGGATAGATCATAGAATGTGAGTTATATATATATATATATATATATATATATATATATATATTATGTATGTATGTATAGAAAATGTTTTCATTAGGCAGCTTATTTATCCCGACCCGTAATTCCAACGCTGCCAAATTGTCAAAAATGGACGGCTAAGTGACAATTAGTTGGTTAAATTATTAAATTCGATTTATTATTGTGTAAAATTACTATACAATAGCTTTATCCGTAATTAGCAAATTAGCAGTGTCGACCGAGTTAGATATTTTTTATGTGTGGACAAAATTTAAATTGCAGTTTTTTTGTATTTGTTTTTGTTTTTGTTTTTTTAAACAGTATAGTGACAGAAATGTTATATTTTAGTGGAATTGCCAAAGTCATAGGCACTGGGGGGAGGAATGTGAAATTAATTGATGATTTAGAAAGTGGTGTACAGAAGACGGGAAGAAATAAGAATGAAAATTTAATTTTTTAAAATAAAAAAGTTTTACAAAATTCGAAATCGATAGGGTCAATGGCCCCACAAACATATGTAGCCCCGGTAGGAATGTCATTTCTGACCCTTGATGAGTATAGAATAATTCAACTTATTGTCTACTACTATTATAAATATGCACTACCAAATCAATATCGTCTTCATCTTCAATATTTTTCAATTTCCTTCATCTTCTTATTTTTCAATCTTTCTTCCATTTTTATCTCATATTTTTTATATCTCGATAGCGATCATTATATTTATGAGATGAAATAAATCCTCCTTGCATATTGGTGGCTGAGATGGTGCTTTCTCGTTACCTCCAGTGTGAAAATCAAAAGGAGAGAATATAGATATGAATGTATGAATATGAAATAACTCACAGTGTCAAGCACGTACTAGCACCTATTCACTCTAAATGTTAGGCAAGGAAAATGTTGTCCAATCAAAACGTATCTGTTACAACAATCATATGCAGAAATTCCAACAAGATATTTATTATGATCGAACAATTGAGTCCTATGTTAATTGATTGAAACACATGTTATGATGTGTCTAGAAACAGTGAATTATGTAATTCACTGACATGATGCAATGGTAAGTATAAGAATGATGAGTGAGAATAAAGGGTGAGTGAGAGACAAAGCTGTAGTACATTTAGTTTGAGGGTGCCGCCTTTGAATTAAATGATATCAAGTGTAAGTCTATTGAATATAAATAAAAAGCCCCAGAATATTGAAAATAGAGTTTAAGATCGAGTAATCCCGACACATATTTTGAGAAATAGTGATAGAGATCGAGTGAAGAATTTGATTTACAAAAACGAGAAGCATTTCCAGATTAGTATTAACATTAAAAAAATTGTATTACCACAAATGTAGACTCAATTAGTGACATGCATGCTTAAATATGCTTACATTTTTGGCATTTTAATTAGTAAATAAATTTATATAATAGTATGTAGATAATTTATAATACTAAAATATTAAATTTGTTTGATTTTGCTAAAAAATTAAGTCAAATTAACAATTAATTTAACCAAAAATTTGTTGAGATTTATAATTTTTAACTATATATTTTATTAAAATTTATTAAAAACTAATTTAACAAAAATCAAACGGTCACAAAAAGTTCACGTGCCAAATATTGTGCAATGTATTGGTGCTTTGAATTGGGTAATTTTCCATCACATGACAGCAGCTTTCCATTTTATAATTATACCTAGTGCTTTAGGTATCATTAGGATTAATAGGCTTATATCGTTGACTATGCAATTTTAAATAAATAAGTTCTAATGTCGTAAGTCAAGTTCCCAAAAGTTGTAAAATTTCTTTCACAGCATATTATTGGTTTAACTGTTTCACACCTTTTATTATTCAAGCCGCTTGACGTTGGAAATGATTGAAAATGATTCCAAGCCACCCTTAAAGACGAGTGCCAAAGATTGCCATTTATGGCAGTAATGATACAGAATATGTAAAGATACGGTGAGGATCATCAGATAATCTTTAAAGAGTGTTTAGCGGTTAAGGTGCTCAAGCGTCCTAACAGACGACATATATGTTCCTATTTATAGGAAAATATGTGATGATGATCTGCGTTTAATGTTCATTTGGGCATTAAATGTCACAAGATATTTTCTTTCTTTATGAGCGATTTCTAATGCTAAGTGACATCTCCTATAATTTCAAGTACTGATTCGATCATTCCGGCCACACGGGGCAGGCGATACGTCTCTTGATGACGTGAGCTTAACTTAGTAAGACACGGTATGTGGTCAGACTCGGGATGGAGACCAGCCTTAGGATGAGGTCGGAGCTCAGAGTAGGCCCACTTGCTGGGATGAGGTCCAGCACAGGAGATGGGCTTGCCAGGATGAAGTCCCATCTCGGGACAGACAAACTGGGATGAGGTCTGGAGCCTGGGTGAGCACATTGGGACGGCGATAGACCCGAGGTGCGGTGGCTTTGGGATGAGGGTGGAGCACACGGAGATGGGCAGCATTGGGATGTAGAGAACTGGACTCGGAGTAAGGCATCCAGCAGGACGAGATCCGATGCTGAGGTGGTGCCCGCCTGAAATGGAAGTCCAGCTGGGTAAAATTTGCCGACGAGAGTTCGACTTTGGACCGAGGCACAGCAGTCAGCAGGTCCGACTGGAGAGTAAGCGCGAGGTCGGAGCACAGGTAAGTGCACTGGCCACGAAGTCCAGACCGAGGTAAGACTGGGCTGGGATGAAGTCCAGCGGAGTGCGCTCAGCTTTCGGATGAGAACAAACTGAGTAAGACTTTCTTCGAGGATGGCCCAGAACCTATATCCTATAGCACCGTGAAGAAGTGCTTTAATCGATGGGTCAGACTTATTCGATATCAACAACTGCTCTCAAAGCTTCTTATTGACTTCTCAGCCGTGGGCAGGTATAGGCCTTCCCAATTCGTTTTGGACTGGCTTTAATAATACTCTTTCATATGATGGGCAATAAATCGTAGCACCGAGACATCGAGGCAGATCTCTTGGGCCCCGATAGCTGGAGGATGAAGTTGGACCCGCCTACGTGGAAGTTAGGCGGACGTGATATCGAAATGTGCCCTGGACGGATACTCTGATGAAAGTGAACTCCTCCTCCACGTACAGAGGTCGTGAAGTGGACCTGATCTTGATTCGAGATGACACATTTAGAGGGAACTCCCCACAAGACTCGGTGGGAACTTCTGGAAGGAGTGGACTTCGAGATATCGTAAGTGGACCTAACATCGAGAGTAGGATATCTGAGCGGTGATGTCCCTCTTTGCAGAGGTTAGGTAGGACCTCCTTTGAGCCTGGGGTAGGACCCGAGATACCAGTGGGCTCGATATTGAGGTAACACCTCACCATTATGATTTGAGCTGGACCACAGAGGTGGTGAGGACCTCCAGCTTTAATCCCATGGGGCGGACTTTGAAGGAGTGGGACTCAGATAATGGGCATGACACGATGACAATGGCATGTGAATTTCTCAGTATTATTCGGTAGGGACCTGCAGAGAGTGAGATATACGTTCTTTGTGATTAGATAGGACATGAATGGGTAGACTCTCCCTCGAAGGGGCAGACTCATTTCTATAGGGGCTGGGTAGGACTGTTCACAGTAGGTGGTACTTCCTTCATGATTCTAGGAGGACTCGAAGATCTTGGGACCTCCGGGACCCGGTGGGAGGGACCTCCTTCTTGTGATTCAGTAGGACCCAGATGATGGGACTTCCTGACCGAAGGATCTTCTCCACATAGAGGGTTGTGGGTGGGACTCGAAGAGGTAGGACCTCCCCGAGAAAAACCTCGTCTACATAGAGATCGGATGGGGACTCCTGCTCTTCACTTTTGTTCGGGGTGTGACCTTAGTTCGTACTCATTGCTACGATCCGTTCACGGACGAGGAAACCAGGGCTGCCTCCGGGAGGTCGTGGAGGAACTGAGAGAAAAGAGGAAGAGCTTATTAGAACGAGTTCTAGCCCTGGGCTTTATGCATGCCAAGTGGAAGAAGAGAAGACGAAAAAGTCTAAAGCCGTGGAGGCTTTATTTGAAAAAAGCTGACGGACCTCCAGAACTCCCGTAGAGGTCGCGTGGAGCTAATGTCGAGGAGCCTTCTTCTTGAGAAACACCCGGAGGCTGGACCTTGATAATTGGATGACGCATGATGCAGGCTCGAAAAAACTCAAGTGTCTGGAATCGATGTACCTGAGAGGAACGTCGTACTGAAGACCCGGTGACCGGAGTTTCGACATTTTTTAACTTACATATCTCGGATCAGGTCCCTTTGAGAATGAGGTCCGACTCCGAACAAGTCCCACTGTGAGATGAAGTTCAACCCGGATCGAAGTTCCACCACGGATGAGATCCGGCTCGATCGAGTTCCACAGCGTGGGATGACGTCAGGCTGGAATGTGGTTCGCTGAGGATGAGGTCAAACTGGATCGTGTTCAGCTAGGAGATGAGGTCGAAGCCTCGATCGTAGTTCCACCAGAGACGATCAGGCTTTGGTTAGTTCCTCTTAGGAACGAGATCAGAACTGGAACGAAGTTCCACCGAGGGGATGAGATCCGACTTTGTTCACGAGCGGCACTTCAGAATTGAGGTCGACCTTAAGTTGATTAGCAAGAAAACAATTGCCTATACGTGTAGCGGATCGGATCGGATATCAACAATCAGGATTCACGAGCCGAGTCACAGGCCCAAAGGGAATATTTGTGTTCAGAGGTTTGTGACTCGGAGTCACATCCTCGGCCCGGAGCAGATTGGTTTTTGAATCGGTATCGGGGCAAAGACGCCTGTTTGATTGATACGGGAACCGAGCCATGTGGGACCTCAAGGCCCGTGGTTTGCCACGAGTCGCATCCTCGGCCTAGACGTTAGCTCCCTCGAGTTGATGTCAAAGAAGGCTGACACTTACGGCAACATCGACGTTCGTCCCAGCCTGAGAGACCTTCGCGTCTGTAGGTTTGTGACCGCGTCACCGCCGTCCACCGGTGTATCTGGTGGCTGGCGCGGCCGATGTCATAATACCGGGCCACCCGCAACATTCGACGGAATTAAACCATGTGGGATCTTTGTGTCCAGAGGTTATGACCTTGGTCGCATCCTGGGATTAGACGCCGGTTCGCCGAGGCGGTATGTGACCAAAGGCAAAGGACTGACGCCGATCGACATGGGTCCGACTGAGTGGGACCTCAGGTCCAGAAGTGTTTATGACCTTGAGTCACATCCCTCGGCCTCGGACGTTAACTGTGAGCGGATGTCCTGGCCATCAACCTGCGGTTGACATGGGATTGGACATTTGTGCCAGTCAGGGACCGCTGTGGCCAGGAAGTTTACGACCGCCGTCACATCCTCGGCCTCAGACGCTGGGCTTCGAGGTATCGGACAATAACACTACTGTTAATGATTTGACATGGGTCCGAAATGGTGGGACCTTTGTGTCTGTGAGGTTTATGACTTTGGTCACATTTCGGGCCCCACGTTGTTTAGATTTTACTAACGCTTGGTGCTATTGGCCCAGGTAATTGCTTTAGATCCCACACCGCTTCCACTGTGTTAGAGAGCTAGACGCCTCTCTCGCGCTAGAGCTGCAAGTTGTGCGTCAAAACAAAATGCTGCCGTAGGTTCTTCCTTCCAGGCTTTAACTAATTGAGTTAATCGATTAGCACTCGTATGCGGTTTACTGATTTTCAGATTCTTCACCGGACCACCTCAACCTTGGTCGACGGTTACTAACGCCCACCTACTGGGTAAAGTAGTCATCAATGGTACGCTTAACTTGGTCCTGGCTTTTCTCAGGGAGCTTTGGGCCGATTAGATCAATCATCTATTTTGAAAAAGGCCATGTTTCGAGTTCGGGTCGTGTCTTGGGAAAAGATACCGTGATTGAAGCCAACCTGCTCTGGCATGGCTATTTTGGACAAACTAGGAGAGAAATATAGATATGAATGTATGAATATGAAAAATAACTCGTACAGTGTCAAGCACGTACTAGCACGCACTCTTATTCACTCTAAATGTTAGGCGCAAAGGGAAAAAATGTTGTCCAATCAAAACGTATCTGTTACAACAATCATATGCAGAAATTCCAACAAGATATTTATTATGATCGAACAATTGAGTCCTATGTTAATTGATTGAAACACATGTTATGATGTGTCTAGAAACAGTGAATTATGTAATTCCCACTGACATGATGCAAGTATGGTAAGTATAAGAATGATGAGTGAGAATAAAGTGGAGTGAGTGATAGAGATACAAAGCTGTAGTACATTTAGTTTGAGGAGTGCTGCCTGCCGCCTTTGAATTAAATGATATCAAGTGTAAGTCTATTGAATATAAATAAAAATAGCCCCCACAGACATATCGCAGTGAAAAAATAGGAGAGTTTCCTACAGAAGATCGAGAGTTCGAATCCCTACAGCACCTGGAACACAATATTTCTTATTGGAAGACAACAACTATGTTGGAAGGCAGTAGTCCACAGGAAAGAGAATTGTCGAATGTTCGGCCAAAGTGTGTATAAGCTGTGACTGCATCTGAATTTACCTAAATAGCAAACCAGGAGAGAATGCCGCCATTTCTCAAGATTAGTTAAGCGAAGCTTTGAACACTTGAGCCATAAAAAAGAAAAAAATTGTGTATTACCACAAATGTAGACTCAATTAGTGACATGCATGCTTTAAAAATATGCTTACCATATTTTTTTGGCATTTTAATTAGTAAATAAATTTATATAATAGTATGTAGATAATTTATAATACTAAACAATATTAAAAATTTGTTTGATTTTGCTAAAAAAATTAAGTCAAATTAACAATTAATTTTAACCAAAAATTTGTTGAGATTTATAATTTTTTAACTATATATTTTATTAAAATTTATTAAAAAACTAATTTTTAACAAAAATCAAACGGTCACTAAAAAAAAGTTCACGTGCCAAATATTGTGCAATGTATTGGTGCTTTGAATTGGGTAATTTTCCATCACATGACAGCAGCTTTCCATTTTATAATTATACCTAGTGCTTTAGGTATCATTAGGATTAATAGGCTTATATCGTTGACTATGCAATTTTAAATAAATAATTTTGTTAGCACAAGTCAAAAAATTTGTTTATAAATGAAAAATAAATTACTTAAATATGTTTGAAAAAAGTTATGTAATTAACAACTTAAGAGGGTAATGATCTCCTCAATGATCTCGAAATATAAAACTCATACATGACACATGTCATATGGGCATTGGACAATCACTTTTTCATCTCTTCAATGTCCACATGACATGACAATGTGTCGGGGAGAGGGATTTTATATGGCCGTTCGGTGTGCGCGAGCGGTGGATCTAGGAGTGAGGCGAGGCGGAATATAAAAAGGCACCAATTAATTAACATGAAGGCTTTTTAAAATTATTTCTAATTTATAATTATATGGAATCCATATGGTATCTAAAGTTTCTAGTTTTCATTAATTGTTTCAATTTTCGATCATTCATGAGTTGTAAAAATGTTTTTTGCTTTTAATACTTCCCCCCAAAAATCTTGGGAAGTATCGGTTTCAATTATCATTTTATCATCTGGTAAAGGATGATAAAGAGAAGGAAGATTTTTTATTTTTGATTTAATCTTTTGAATGTAAAGATTATCTTCTTTTGTCCATTGCCATTTGTAATTTTTCTTAAGTTTCTTTTGAAGAGGTGCTCTCATTTTGGCAATGTTTGGGATAAATGATTCAGCATAATTTAAACAACCTAAAAATCTCATAAGTTGTTTTTGGTCTGTTAAATCATTTGGAAAGTTTTGGATATGATTAAGGATATGAGGCTTAAGTTGTTTAAAACCATAAGCAATTTCTAATCCAAGATATCCAATTTTTTCTTTAAAAAATTCTGCCTTCTTTTTAGACAAAACTATTCTTTCTTTTTGGACCCTTTTAAGGACTTGCAAAACATGTATCTCATGATTTTCTTCATTTTCAGAGAAAACTAAGATATCATCAATGTAAACACGATCGAGGGAGAGGGGAGATTTTATATCTCTCTCCACCATGGAGAGGATATCATTACCCCAACTTAAGATAAATGGATATAGAGTAAAAATTGATTGCTAAAATATTATTAATTGTGTGGATATTACTATTTTAGTTGGTCGACCACTCGTTTTATAGTTAATAATAAATTGACCTTTTCTTCAAACTATTATATTTTACTAATTTTAAATATTTACGTGTAACTAAAGTTTACAATTAAACAGTGTCATTTAAAGTGGTCGACAAATATTTCATAAAGAATTATAGAAATTGTTGAAAAAAATAAGAACTTGGTGATTATATTTCACAATTAATATATAATGAATCCAGCAACCAAAGGGAAAGGAGAATTGCCAAAAATTGGCTGAAATCCACGTTGTTCATGGCGTGGCTTTGACTGCAAACTCCCTAAGAAAATAAATAATAGAAAAACAAAATTAAGTGGGTTAGGATTCTATTTGCCAAACTTATAGTCAAAGAGATTTCAATTTTCATTCTCCAATGTTAGAAATAATACAATGTACATCATCATGTCCCCCAATTTTGACTTAGATCGAGATTGTATATCTGTAACGTTATTTATAATTTATAATATATTAAATATCATGTGAGTTAAAAATTATTTTATGATCGATAATTTATTAGATTATTTGGTTAATACCCTTCACATTTTAATTTATTAAATGACAAATATATATTGAAAGAAGTCAGAATAGACTTAAAACTTTTTAAAAGATCAATATAAAATATTCATTAAAAGTTCTAATGTCAAATAAGTTCTAAAAAGTTGTAAAATTTCTTTGAAAGCATATTATTGGTTTAAATAATTTCCACCTTTTATTATTCAAACCAAAATGTTTGTTTTTGAAATTTTTTAATAGTTCTAATGTCAAATAAGTTAATTAATTTTCACTATTAATTAAATCACTTTATCATAAATTAGAGATGGCAAAAATATCCGATCCGCTCCGAACTCGATGGATACCCGATCCGAATGGAGCGAAAAATACCTGATCCGCAGATCGGCGGGACGGATCGGGACAAATATCTGTGATCCACCACGGATCTCGGGCCAAATCGGATCGGGGCTGCCCCGATCCACCCTGCCCCAATTTAAAAAAAAATGATTAAAATATTGAATTTATATTTTATTTTATATGTGATTCGATAATTAAAATATTTTTTAAATAAAAAATTTATCACTTTCCACATATTGTGGACCTTGCACAAGGTTTAGTGAGGAGGAAGATATTGTTTAAATTCTTATAATATAGTAATAAAGCTTGTTTCAATATATTTTAAATTTTTTAAATGCCAAAAAAAAATGGATTAGATATACGGATCGGGCTCGATCCATACGATCCGTATCCGATCCGCCCTGAAAAATGACGGATCGCGGGACGGATTTGAATCTCCTACAATTATTGCGAGACGGATTTGGATCAGGCCGATCCGCTCCGATTCGTCCCGTTGCCATCACTATCATAAATTCGAGATCGATTATATAAATTATCTTTTAATTTATCACTATATGCTCCAATTTAGTGAGACATGTGTTCAAGATATTTTTATAATAAGAAGTGTACATGTATCAAGCTTTTAAATATGTGAATTAGAATTTTATGTGCACTCATTTTTCATACATAATTTATGTAAGTCACGTATGAAGTTACCGTCAGTTAGAATATAGCATGCGTAGTTTGACCTAAGCTTTCATACTCATGAACAGAAACAAGAGCTACAAACTTCAATACAATCATTAATTAGTATTGACCAAACATTTAAACAAAACAATTTAATAAGACATCAAAACAAATCTCAAAAGTTAACCACAACATAGTAAAGTTAAATGCCGATAAAATCTCGAGCTAGAATAGAATCGGACAAATTTTTTCAAAATATGTTTTTTGAATTTTAAAAAAAAATAACACTGAAATATATTATCTAAAACTTTGAAATAATACAATCACACAGAGAATTTATTTATTTATATTTATATTTTCAATATCCATCCTTACATATATGCCAAATTTAATTAGTTAATTTCATAGTTATATAATAGCGGGAATGACTTAAAATTTCTAGAATTTAATCCCAATATATTTCACTAATTTCTCCATCTATGTTATATTATATTATATACAAGAGGTTAATTCACATTATTCTGAAAGATGAAACAACTTGAAAATTCAAGTGCTAAATAGAAATTGGATTGTTGCCATCCAACTTTGACAATGGACCATAAATATTTGACCGGCGTTTACCAGTTGATGAAACTTGATATTTCATTATTTTGTGAATGATTTGTAAACACATTCACATTTGGCATAAGGTTTGTGTGTTTTTTAACCTAACTTTTACTTTTGGACAGAAATGTCCCGAACCTTATATATTTTAGGTGTCCAAATAATCTTTTTGAACAGATTCCATTCAAAATTGTAGTTAATTTTGCGTGAAAACATTCGTTTTATTTCATATTATTTCAAAGACAAATTTGTCAAACCAAGAATAATTACTTAGATTACATGTTATTCATACTATTTGCTATAGCAAATTTGAATTTTCATCAATCAACAAATATAAAAGCTTGACAGCCATTTATATTCCCCTCTCTTCAATCAAATTGTCCAAACTCCCAAATGTTTAAATTTTTTCTACTATTTCTCCATCCTTGTTTTAGATTTGAAGCTCATTTTTGGATGTTTCGACTGGTGATAATTCACTAGTGTTAAAACCAATTTTCTTGAGCACACATTTTGAATAAACCATATTTTCCATGTATTCTTTCCACTCTTTATAACACGACCAAACCAAAGGGCATAAAGAACATTCGACCAGTGGTGCACTTTTCCCCAAATTTCAAAGTAAAACAAGAAGTCTAGAACACAAAATCAAATCTTTTCAAAAGGAATTTCAATGTGAATCAAAATAACAAAAAAAGAAACTCAAACACTGCACACAGTTATTCAATGATTCAAGAAATCCATACCAATGCAAAACGGCACAAGGGGAATCATTGTAGATCCAAGAAAAATATGTTTTACAACTTTTACAAGTGAAGTCCCTGTTGGAAAATTTAAGACATTAAGTCATGTTTGGTCATAATTTTGTGTAGGATCCGTTTTTTCATTGTGAAAGATAAAAGTATATTTATGTTCTCTTCCGCATGAACATCTAAATTATATATTTATTTGACAAAAATGATTCTCGGGTGAATGAGAAATTGAAGTTCAAAGTGGAATTAAAAAATTATTGAAGGGAAAAAAAAAAATTATGCCACATTGGAAAATTACCAAAAAATTTGACTAGTATTTAAATGGCTATATTTTATAAAAGTGTAATATAGAGTAGCATAGAGGCTCTGCGCGTGCCCTCAAGGGGGTACAAATCTGGAAATGATTTAGAACCTTCGGCCATTGAACTCATGTGCGAGCGCATCTTGCATAGTACACGAATGTCGAACTGAAATTAACCCTCTAGTAGGATTCACATTTTGTCATTAATTTCTCTAAATTATTTTTTTGATTTAATTCCAGACCTTTCAATTTCTCTAATTAACTCTCAAGAAAGCTGTTAACGTTGGGTTGATTCGGGTGTTAATTCTTTAACACCTAAAACTGGCTTGTTTATGAAGGGATTAAAAAGTCATCTGAGAGCTTATATAAGAGGTCCGATTTTTCACAGTCAAAACATGAATTTTATTCCGTTTATTTTTCCTCAATCTAGAAAATTCCAATGTACTCTGCAGTCTATTTTTTCCTTGTTCTTCTAGTACTTAATGATTCTATTAAGGTACTAATTCAGTTCGTCGGAGTAGAAGCTTTGTGCTAAGATCGCTAGTTCTACCGTTGTATGTTGGAAAATAGACGCTCAGTTATTTTCAAGCACCTTTAGTGGAGGGCGAATCTGTTTAAAGGACACTGTAAATACACAGGCTTCGGATTGCTTCAATATGTTGTCTTTTAAACTATTGTTATAAATTCATGTTACGGTTTTTCTATTTAATTAATAAATAAATTATATTATTTATTATTTCTGTAATTTTGATAATAGTCCCTTAATAGAATGCAAAAAAGAAGACGGCTCAAAAGAGCTTGTATGGTTGGGTGTTCAATGGAAGGTGTTTTATGTGTAAAATTCAATATTCTAAAAAGCGTAAAGCGTAGTTAGGTGTGAAGGTCGAATTTTAAATTTTTCGGATCTAAGTGAGGTCTGGGCGAAAGCGAGACAAGGGCGATGCAAGTGCGAGGCGTGAGGCGTGGCTAGGCGTCGAGGTCGAGCTTTAAGCTAAGGCGAATCCTAGGCTGCGCTATCATGAGTTTTTTAAACGGTGACAAAACCAATATTATCATAAGAGTGTGAGCGTGAGGAGTTGGCAATTCAATATTGTATAAGTATTTTTTTTACTAAAATTAGGGAATTAAGGTAGTGGAAGAATAGGTTTTACTAAAATTAGAGAATTAAGGTACTGGAAGAATAGGAAGACGAGGGGGAAGGTGTGGGGGCAGTTATTTTGCAAGCCATTTTCTCACAGTTTCACGTCGGAATGGGTATTTCATGGGGATTTTGAAGTGGCAAAACAGGAATAATTATAATCGAGGTATCGATTCATTGCTGGAAGAAGAATACCCATGATTTTTGGGAATACATTTTCTCCCTAGAGTGGGCCTTTAATGTCATGCAATGATTGCATGACACTTGTCTCGGTGGGCATTATAACAATGTCCACTGGGGGCAATAGATCATGCTCCATTAGTGTCATGCAATGATTGCATGACACTTGTCCCAGTGGGCATTATAACAATGCCCACCGGGGGCAATACATCAAGCTCCATTCCCATAGGGGTGCATAGGCGTTATATAACGCCCATCGACAAGTGTCACGCAATCATTGCATGACATAAAGTACGATGCATGACACTAGTGACTTTGTCTCATGCAATGATTGCATGATATTTTGTTCCGATGGGCATTATAACAATGCCCCACCGGAGTAATAGATCAAGCTCCTATTCCCATAACCATTTTTCTTATATTCACCCCCTACATTTTCTAGCTCAAGTTCTTAGATTACTCGAAAACATGAAGATTACTCCACCATTATTCACCGCCTCATTCTAAGATTCACTTCCATTTTCTTGGACAGGAGTATTGCTGGGAAACACTGAATCTTGGGTGTGTAAACATTCATTAAAACTTCCAAAATGTTGGATTTTGTGGATTTTATGGATTTTGTTTGGAATTGGAAATGGGTTCAATGGGGTTGGAGTGAGTTCGTGCACAACTTTAAAGTTGAATTGGATTACGCAATATATGGTTTGACAAATTTGTTCTTAAAACAAAATGAAATAAAAAGAATGTAAAAGACGCGTTCAAAACTAATGACAATTTTGAGCACCTATATATGTTTGTGATCTCTCTACTAAAAAATTAAAAGTTAAAAACAAAAACACATAGAGGGCAAAGGTTAGAAACTATTTGTGCCAAAATCCCATATATGTATATATAACAACTTATAAATTAATTTTCCTTTAAAATAACCCATAAATTTATTACGCACTAAACTTGTTCGCAAAGTCTGAAATTTGCATGTGAACGAAAAAAATAAGTCTGAAATTTGCATGTGAACGAAAAAAATAAGGTAAAACATTAAAATCAATATATGTGAGAACATGAAGGAGAAACTAGTACAATTGTACACGACATACCAATCGAAATTTCAGAATTATAAAGCAAAAATAAAGCTTACGGGTCACATGGTGGACTAAACTATGGAAAGATTTGTATGTTTTGTACATTGAATAAGATGGAATAAAAGAATTATTCAGCTAAGTGCCAAAATATATAATATACATACAAACACAACTAGAAAGTTCAACACGTCCTAAACCCTACTTAAGACCCAAGGTAGTTTAGAGGGATGAAAAACTCAATAAAGTCTGCTATATCTTCAACAAATCATACTAAACCTAAACTATCTGGCTATTAGGGAAAAATTAGGATGTGCTCTCCAATCTTTTAGTTACTATGAATTTGAGTCCCTAACCTTCCAAATTGAGATTTTGGGTCTTCAATCTATTTAAATTTGTGAATGTGCATCTCCATGTGACATAAATCGTTAATGTAGACGTCAAAATCGGACGTGACTTAACACTAAATGGAAAACGTGCCAACCTACTTTAACGCTTAGTGCATCTCCAATGCAACGTTGGATTGCAAAAAAAAAAAAAAAAAAAAATCTGCCACGTAAGCAAAATAAACAATGTCTAAAACAATTATTCTCCAATACAAGTTGTTAGGCACTCTGTCAAACTGACGTAGTAGGATAAAAAATTAAAAATAGACAATGTATAACACTGTGTCTAATTTCAGACGCTCCATTAGACATGCTAACTCAACAATATTTAAATTTTCTATGTTAGTTTAAAATTTCTTATGCATAATTAAATGTAATCTAGTATATATTTTAATAAAATAAAATCTACCTAAATAACAATCCATAGAATACATTAGAGACCAAATTTGAATTTGAATGTCTATTCATTAGACATCAATACCACGTAAATCGGAAGTCTTTCAATATTTGTACCACCTGAATAGCAATCCATAAAATAAATTGGAGATGCTCTTAGCTTCAAGTCATGTGAAATCGTGTGCAATTTTAATATCTAAATTGACGATTTCTATCACGTGGAAATCTAGATTCACATATTTTAACTTCACTTTTAAAAGTTAAAGACCAAAAATCACGCAATCTGAAAGGTAGGAGAACCAACCCTAATTTCCTGTCTTTTAAGAGTCCAAATTTGGAAGTTAGGAAATATGCATAATCCTAACAAAATTAACAAGATACATATGAGAATAGTACAAGATATACATAAAAATGAACTGCTAACAATCTTGGAATTATTGTGCAAAATCAAAATCATGGGACACATGATGGACTATTGTACTATTGCAAGCTCAAAAAACATTTCGAATTCGATTACTTTCTCAAAATGTATTTCATTTTCTTTATTGTGATAGAACTTTGACCATCGATTTCAATGTGGTTCCAAAAATCCTTTTCTAGTGAATAGAAATTCATTGATTGCACTGCAAAATTCATATTCACTCTAAAGGCAAACCTTAAATATGATATATTGTTATATGAATGGTGTTCTCCTACACACCAGTGGACAAGATCAGTGGACAAGATGTAATTGCCCACTGGTGATGTGGAGGCATTTTACCCACAAGATGAAATGGCCCACAATCACAAGATGTGATAATATGCCTCCACATCACCAGTGAGCAATTACATCTTGCCCACTGGTGTGTAGGAGAACACCACTCATTGTTACATTAGAATTATAGAAAATATGGTAGATTGCATATTGGTCACTTGATTAAGGCTTTTCCTATTACTTATCCATTTAATCTCCTAATTAATATATTGATTGAAAATATTTAAATTTTGCATTTCTATTAATTATTAATGAGACTTATAGGCTCGTCAGCATTTTTCAAAATGTTAAAACAGACAAGCATGTTTTAATTTCCTAACTATAAGTAGATAGTCCATAATTTTTTTAATTTCCTAACTACAAATAGATAGATCAGTGTTGTAAAAAGTGTAAAGCGTAGTTAAAAGTGGAGATCGAGTTTCAAGCTTTTCGGACTTGGATTAGGCCTAGGCAATGGCGAGACAAGGGCGATGCGTAATGGGTGGTTAGGTGTCGAAGTCGAGCTTCAAGCTTAAGTGAAGTCTAGGCACCGTCTATTCGAACTTTTTAGAACAGTTGGTAGATATCCTAATTTTTTAAAGTCGAAACACGTCCTAACAGCCCTTCCAGCGTCCCATTTGTGAGGGCGGGCTAGTATTTATGAAATAAAGCCCATACTATACGGGGCCGATCTAGCTAAATGTGGAGCAAGAAAAGGTTTAGCTCAAGCATCATTCATTCTACGGAAATTGACACAAATAACACTATATGGATCCGAAATACTATATTAACACTCCTTTGTTTAAGGCTTTAAGCTTTCATTTTTTGCATCACATTTGTGAATTCCGTAATAAAAATGGCAATGCTATCTGAAAGGTAAACCTGACAAAACAAAATGGAAAATTGGTGGAAATAGTCCATAACTTTTAACCTCAATACGGAAATAGTTGATAACGTTTGTTTTTTAGCACATAAATCTCTAATATATGTATTTTAGTGTGTAATTGGTCCTTACTTGATGAAAAAGATAAATATGCCCTTAATTTTAATTGTAAAAAATTGTAATTGAATTCTTAATCTTTGCAAAAAGTATAAATGAGTTCGATACTTTTTTTTATATAAAAAAAATTAAAGGAAACGAACTAGTTTTTTTTTTAATTAACACTTTATTAGCCAAATTGATAATATAATAATAATTTTTTTTATTTTACGAACTATTTTAAAATAATTAAAATTTAAGATCATAATTATTAACAAACATGTTAAATTATTTTATTATTTTATTATTAAGTAACTATAATATTTTAAAATTTAAAATTTTATTTTATCGTTACAACATAAAAAAAAAATAACTTTGTCACAAACTTAATGTTCAAGCACTTTTATTTAATTGAACTATTCGTTTATTAATTACAAATATTAGAGCTTCAATTGTATTTTTTATATTTTAATTTATTGTTCAAAAATAAAGAAAACATAATGTGTAAATTAATTTTTATTAGTATTTTCATGTTAAAAAAAAACATAATAAAATTAATTCAATGTAATAAAATTATATATGCAATTTATTTATTTATTTAACTTAATTTTCATTCAAATTTTTTATATCACATACCAATTTAAAAGCATGATAATTTTATATTTTTCTCCTATGAAAAATTTATTTGACACGATTATAATGATATATTTAATATGCTTACATGACTCATGGGGAGTACTTTAACCACGATTATAGTGATATATTTAATATGCTAAATTAATGCTAAGTTTGATAGGAATGTAGATTGAATTTGGATTTGTAATGTTTTTGTTACTCATAATCAGATGATTCTGAATATGAATAATCAGAGTTTATGTCTGTAGATAAATAATACAAAGATTTTGTATCACTTGAGTCTTCAACTGGATAAAAGTCTTGTTTTTCAAAAGTTTTTAACAATTTGAGTCTATCTTCGTTTTCAATTCTTGTTGGGCATTCATTTGCATAATGTCCAGATTCATTGCAGAGCTAACATCTGCAATTCTTTTTCTTTTGTGGACAGAATTTCCTTTTGTTGTTAGTTTCTGCTTTACCTTTTGTTGGTTTACTGAATTTTTGAAAATATTTCTTCTTTTTATTTTTAAAGAATTTCTTCTTGTATGGTTTTTGTATTTTTTGAACCTATAACTTTTTCTTTTAGGTTTTCTTATCATGTTTTTCTTCTCTTTTCAGGATTGCAACCATATTGTCCAGGGATTCTGTCCATATATTGATTACAACAGATTCTAAGATTTCTAGGGACTATTATTTCGCTTGTTCTTACAAGATATCCTTATTTGCATTTTTCTGCAATAAGAGTTCTTGTAATAGTAATAGCTAGTCCAAGAGAAGTATCAATTTAGAGATTGACTTTGTAGTTTTCATTACTTGTTTCTTGCTTTTTAATTGCTTCATTAAAAAGGACGATTACTTCATTGTTGAAAGGGGTTGGTAGTTTTCTCATAAACTTTTCTGTCAACATTTTCCACTGAGTGGGGTGGGAGGACAGGTGTAGTAGTATTTTGAATATTTACATGTGTATTCTTCGAAATAGCACATGTCACATATTGTTATTTTTTCTAAATGGTTTAAAGCATCAGCTTGGTCGATTGTTGATTTGGTATTTTTGAAAACTTCATAAGTTTGTCCTGTAAATTGTTTATAAATTTGTTCCACAATTCTTTTGATGAATTGGAGAATGTTTTCTTGGGTTTCTTGCCAAATGGCATTTTTTGTTTCATATGTGATTGTTTTAAGGAAAGCTTTAGCATTTTCTCTTGTATTGGATATAACATAATTTCAAGAATTTTGTTCATCCCTGTGGATTTCTTTGTTTATTATTATTGAAATCATGATATTGTTATACCAATCCTCAATGATTATTTCAGGATCAAGAACACAATCTAAATCAAGAAACTTAATGCCAATCTGAGTTTTCTTTGGTTTGTGGAGAAGATAAATGGGATCTATATCTTCTCTAACAAGTTTGGGTCTATGAGTGAAATCTCCCAAGGGTCTTTTACCATCTCTTTTGGGTTTGATGATTATTCATAGGGTTCATAATCCATTGGCTCGGCTTCAATTTTTGGTTCTCTGATTTCGATTCCTTTGTTAGGGTTTCTATTGGGAAAGAATCTCTCATGAATGATAGTTTCTTCCTCTGAACTTGAATCAGATTCTTCATTAAAAATAATGGGATCCTGATTTTCTGGAAGTTCTTTTCAGATTTTGCTGTAAGAAAATGTCTTGATTATTGATATCGACTCTTTTGAAGATAAAGGCGATTTGATCAAGTTCACCGTCTTCGAAGGCTAAAAAGGACCTCAATGTGTCTTAAGTCTTGTGAAGTTTCATAAATGTTTTCAAGGGTTTTTCTAACACTTGTCATTCTGGATCTGGGTTATTGAAATCAAATTTTCCATTTTTAATTTTCTTTTCTGTAAATTGCCCCCTATTTTTTGAAAATTTTCAAAATTTGTTTTCTTGATTGGGGTTGAGGTTGAATGTTGATTCTTAACTCCTGCTATTATTATAGCTGAGTGTTGATCTGGGGATTTTTCTGCCTTAGAATGGTAATCCTTAAGGTCTTCTCTAAGTTCTTGAATAATGTCTCTCAAGCTTTTTATTTCTTTCAAAATGTCACCTAAAGACATTATTGATCTCCAATAATAACTTTAGCCAACTCATTGACTATATCTCTTAATTCCTTTAGTTGTCTGTTCTGACTACTTTCAGGAATATCATTTTTCCACCTATATATAGGATCTTTTCTAATAGATGAAGTGTGTAAGAGTAAAGGTCTTTGTTTTTTGACGAGAGTCCTATTTTGTTCAAGGTCAACTTCAATTGATCTTCTTGCCGGTTGGACAAGCCAATCAAATTCAGTTTCTTTGTGTTCAAGGTAATCTGAGAATAAATGATCAAACTTTATTCCTTTCGGTTCCTTGACTATGGTCATGTTGTATTGGCTATGAATAGTATAACTAACAAGGTAAGAAATTGAAAAAGGTATGTTGTTGTCTTTGACTAAATCTTTTCTTCTATAATTAAATATGAAGGAAAAAATTCCATCAAAGTTCTGGTCGTGAAGACTTACAGAAAGTCTTGGGTGTGATGTGAAAATTAATTTTCCACATGCAAGGTTTCCATTTAAGGATCCTAAACATCATTCTTTTAGATTTTTAATTCTCTCATCGATCAATCCCATCGAGATAGGTTGATCAATTTTGTCAAATAGTGTGCTACAGAGTTGAATCCTAATAGCTCCTATCGTGATCCAGTAAAAGTTTTTACTATCATCCAAGTTAATTTGTTGCTTGGCTTTGTTGATGTCTTGTTTAGTAAGAAGAAAAATTCATATCTTACTATAAGTGTGTTGAACATGAATAACAAATTCTTTTTGAGAAACCCCATAATAAATATGCCTATTTTTGTTAACAAATTTGTTGATAAAGTTTGGTTGGACAAAAACTTTACTTAGGTTTAATGTCAAATTTGTCTTGCAAATTTTTGCAAGTTTTTTGTCAGAAATTAAAATTTCTTTTAAAAGGTTTCCAAGTGACTCGTTTTGTTCAAAAACTTCGTCAATTTCAGTTTCAACAATATTTTTCATACTCATGTCATATAGTGATAGATGACATAATGCATGATAAAGTCTTTAACACCTTCTTCATAAAGTGCTTTATATTTATCTTTTTTGTCTCATTTTTATTCTAATGGAATGATGTACATGTTCAAACAATAGTTAGAATCTGTATTTTTCATAGAATTCATATAAGTGTATTTATTTGTAAATGAACTAATGTATGCATTGCATATTCTACAATCAATCATGTTTAATGATGATGCAAAACATAATGTAAAATAAATTCTTGTACACTATTTTCATAAACATGTAAAGCATTTATCATTCTATTTTTCATTCCTACTAATGAAACATGATGTACATTTGCTAATAAATTTTCTCTGTAAATACTTTTATGGTATTTGTAAATTTCATACTGTGAAGTAACTGTAAGGACATGTATTTCGCATGTATCACAATTAATCATTTATAATGTATTTATACTATAAACCTGGCTCTGATACTATTTTTTGAGAATACATTTCCTTTTCATGAATGTATTCAAAAACTTGCGGATGATCGAATTTAAACAGTTAATGTAAAATAGAGCCATTAGATACCATATGAATAAACTGTAATTTAAGATAAAGAAAAATTCTTTAAAACTTACTGTCTGGAATTGGTGCCTCTTAATATGTTGACCCTGCCTCACCTTTTGAATTTTTGCACGTACACAAGAAAACGACCTCCTGCCTGAAAGTGTAATGGCTAGATATCAAGGATCCGTACAAGGTAATACAAATATAAGAGTGGATGTGAACTAAAACATAATATTTTATTTCACAAGGCTTAAAAAAGAAAAATCTCTTTAGCTTATTTGATTACAAGGATGATCCAAATGGATCTAATGTCTCTAATGTAGTTTAGTTACAAAGCATTGTATTGACTCAACAAAATTTTAAGAAAGAAAATTTCTGAGCAAATGACTTCTGCTTGTAATGTCTGAAGAGCTTCCTTTAAATAGACTTCGAAAGATTCCTTCCTTAGCCTCATTATTTTGCTTTTCCAAAAGCAAATTTGTTTGATTGCGCTTTTCACTTTGTGGATGAACAGTTAAAGGTGATCAACTTTTTTCAAAGGTAAGATTCATTGTCCGCCATTTCAGCAAGTAGATGATTGACTAATTTGAAGGTAGGTCCTACCATTTTCTTTTATCTTGGCACGCGTTTCACCGAAAACATCTGGCCAATAACAGAACTGTGAATTTCTCCTGTCATTCTGACTCGTAAGCACCGTCTGCATGTTCACTGATCTTTTCAATTTTGGAGCACTCATCTTCAATGAAATCTTCAAAATCTTCAAGATGCTCTTTTCTTTTCCTTTGTCCTTTTCTTTCTTTCCTTTAATTTTGCAAAGTTTAAACTTGTGATAATCACCAAGGCTGGATTATAATGCTTCACACAGGTGTCCATTGTATTCTGGAGTTGTATTGAAAGTGTTGTAGAAAGTCTTCTCAAAATTACAAATAATCTTAATGGCTTCTGGTGTAATGTAAGATCCAGTTTTGCTGGTCATCATAATGTATTTTGAATGATAATTAACTTTGGCTTTGGATTCTCCATTGAATGATTTCAGACTTGTAAGAATCTTTTGGAAAGACAAGGCTCTCCATTCTTCCAAAATTAATTGGCTTACATTGCTTAATTGTCATTTGTTTGGCTGATTCAGATAAACTTGTTGGGAAGTTTAATCTGAATATGATGATATCCTTTATGAAGAATGTTATTTTCGTCCCAAAAGGGGATTGTGCTGGATATTTTCAAAATGATTTGAAGGTCTTGGTTTTTCACCACAAATTTTTTGAAATCTTTGAGGCATTGTAACAATTTTTGGTCAATTAATTCTAATTCTCTGAAATCGGGTCCAGAGATTATAATTTTGACAAGTCCACTGTAAAATGAATTTCTGACAAATGTTGGTTCAGCTCCTTCAAAGAAAATGAATTGGCCAAATTTCTTTTCAAGTGTACCAATGTAATTCTTTTCAGGGGCAGAGTCTCCAATGATCCTTGCCTCTTCTTCTAGACTAAGAAAGTTTTGAAGGGTAATGTCTGAGAGGGTTGAATCCTCTTTGATGTGGGTTTTTTCTAAAACTTTGAACCTATCACAATTTCAGGAACAGTTTGAACTGCTTCTTTGTAAGAGAAATTTTTGAATCTAAGATTTTCAGAAATTGGCGCTCTAAATGTGGGCATTCTGGGTCTTGACATAATGTCTTTTTGGAAAGGCTGAGGTCTTAGTGAAAGTTGTGTATGGTCAAAAAGTTGTTTATATGGAACTGGGCTTGTTCATTTGGATTGATAGAATTGGGTGAATGAAGTTTGGGCTTCAATAAAGGTTTTGAAACTTTTATGCTTGTAAGGTTTTCCTTTTACAAGAGGTTCTACTTGTTTCCAATTTGTGTAATATCCACGGTCAGGACCATCGAATATTACATAGAACTTTTTTCCTGCCATTGAAGTATTTATTCCCACAAGGGGTGAACTGTCTACCATTTGCGGTTTTGAATGTCCTTCTGTCTTTTTGAGATAGGATTTTGAATGTCTTTGAGCTTTGGTGAGCCCTTTTCAAAAGTATCATATGCCTGAAACGGCATTGTATTTGTAGATTCATTACTTTTAGTAATGTCTCCATCTTTTGGATTTTTCTTTTTCTTTAAATTGAAATTTTTTTTGTTTATTACATGTATATCTATTTCTTTGATTTCCAACTGTTCTTCCAATTCTTCAATCTGTTTATCAATGTTGTCATTTTACCTGTACAAATATAATTCACGTGTTAATGAATCAACAAAATAATTATCTTTACTTTTGATAATTTTAATGTCAAAATCATAATGGCTAAACCACATTTGCTATCTGATTAATCTTCCTTATTTGTAATCTGGGTGTATTTTACAATTTAAAAAAGATTTACAAACAGAGGAATATGTTCTGACAAGGAATTTGTTTGATATAATGTAAAGCCTAAATTTTGAAATAGCCTTTTTCATTGTAAAATTTCTTTTTCATTAATGTGATACTTTTTTTCAGAATATGTGAAAGTTCCTGAAGAATAACTACATAATTTTTTTTCATTTGAAAAACTGTTTTTTGCTTTTAAAACTGCTCCCCAAAAATCTTGAGAGGCATCGGTTTCAATGATCATTCTTTTAGTTGGTAAAGGATGGTAAAGGGCTAGAAGATTTTTGATCTTTGACTTGATTTTTTGTATATAAACAGAGTCTTCTTTTGTTTATTGCCACCTGTTTTTTTTTTTTTTTAATTTTTTCTGCAAAGGTGCTCTCATCTTTGCCAAGTTTGGGATGAAAGATTCTGCATAATTTAAACAACCAAGAAATCTCATAAGTTGTTTTTGGTCAGATATTTCATCAGGGAATTCTTAAATGTGAGTTAGGATATGGGGCTTAAGTTGTTTAAAACCATAAGCGATTTCCAATCCAAGATATCCAATTTTTCTTTAAATAGTTCTGCTTTTTTCTTAGACAAAACTATTTCTTCTTTTTGTGTTGTTTCAAGGATTTTTAAGACAAAATTTTCATGACCTTCTTCATTTTCAGAGAAAACTAGAATGTAATTAATGTAAACACAGCAAAATTCATTAAATTTTTTGAAGGTGTTATCCATGTGTCTTTGAAAAATACCTGGACTTGCTTCAAGCCAAAAGGCACTACTGTCCATTGAAAATGTCCTTGTGAGCAACTGAATGCCGTAAGGGGTTTTGTTTCTTTTTCAAACCTTACTTGGTGAAAATCTAATTTTAAATCAAAAGATGAGAAAATCGCTTTTTCTTTTAATAAGATGTAAAAGACTTTATATGTTTGGAAGAATGCAACCATCTGGTTTGGTAATTTTGTTAAGTTGAGAATAGTCTATAACCATCTTATCTTTTTCTCTTCTTTTTGCACCATAAATACTGGAGAAGAGAAAAGAGATTTACTAGGTTCAATGACATCTAGCTCAAGGAGTTCTTTGATTTGAATAGAGAATTCTTCTCTATCTCTTGGACTGTAAGTCATTGCTTTCGCATGAATGACCTTTTCTTTAAATTCATCAATAATTTCAATTTTTGCTGTGAAAGATCTTTTATTGATTTTTGGATCAAGAAGATTTTCTGAGCAACATTTTTCAAAAAGTTTAGCAATTTCTTGCCTTTTTGTATTTATTTGAAAAGTCTCTAATTCTTCATTAGAGATAAAAATGTTTGAAGTTTTTGCAATATTCTTCCCCTTTAGAAGAGTAAAATTTTTGAAATTTTGGACTTTAAACATTTCTAAAAATTTTGCTTTTAAAGAATTAAAAGCCATAGCTTTTCTTTTCTTTGGAATCCAAATTTTTTTGTTGGATAATGTGAAGCTAATTGCATTAATTTATTGTATAAATGGGTGGTATAACTAACAAAAGTTATTCTCAATTATAAAATCAATACCTGTTTCAAGTTGATAGACTCATGGGGAGTACTAATAACCCTCGCTCCCCCCACCCACCCCCACCCCACCCCCACCACCACCCGGACAAGTGTCCAGTTGGGGGGTGGGAGGGAGGGAGGGAGGGTTATAAGAACTCTCCATTGTGGGGAGTAGATCAAAACCCTTGCAAATATTACGAATCTAATTGTAATTTTTTCCTAATTAAAACTAAATGACATATTTGTTTTTTTTTTCATAAAATATAGACCAATTGCATACAAAAACATAAGACTTTTGTGCCCAAAATAAACGTGTACCATTTTTTTTAAAAGGTTAAGAACCAATGTTTTAAAATGCATAATGCACAACGACGCGACGGGGTAAAGCATCATAAATGATAGGCCTAAGCACACCTATTCAAAGCCTAGGCGTCAAAATGCGTTTTCGATTTTTTTTAATGTTGAAATTTTAAATTTTAATAACATA
Source organism: Forsythia suspensa (assembly GCA_023638005.1). Lineage (NCBI taxonomy): Eukaryota > Viridiplantae > Streptophyta > Magnoliopsida > Lamiales > Oleaceae > Forsythia > Forsythia suspensa. Next base: position 9,500,353 of record CM042674.1, on the reverse strand, counting down.
GCCTACAATATACTGGTTTATATTACAAAATTACAGACATATTTTTCAAAAACCAAATAAAAAAAAAAAAAAATACATGAGTTTTCAAAATTAGATTTACAATAAAGAAAAAATAGATTAATATTAAAGCATTATTATGGTTGAACATATCATCTTCAACGTGGTTCAAATTAAAATTGCAAGACTAATTTTAATAACATAGCCTACGATTATATTACAAAATAACATCCTAGCATAATAGTTTTCAAAAGTTAGTAAATTACAACTACCACAAACATAAGAACAAATTACTTAGTAATTTCCTACAATTTGATTACACGTCAACATAGCCTAACTTTTGTCTAACTCTTTATCTGATTCTTAATCAAGCTATTCTTTTTCTTCTTCTTCATCTAATTCATCTTTCGTGCCATCCGATACAAAATCACTTTCGTCCGGCTCTCTTATTTATTTTGAGAATTTCTAGCACTTCTTGTAGATTTTGAAATTGTTTATCTTGGCCAAATCTAAAAATAAATTTAAAAAGAGGCTTGATTGCTCTAATGCTTGTTATGCTCAATTATTTGTGCTTATTCTCGTCTAATCACGTTTATTCTAGTATATTCGTGCTTAGGCGGTCAACAAAAAGAGTTGACCGTATTTTTACGCGCATACTCTTAATGCGAGCGTTTTACAAACGCACCGAGTTTAGTTGCGTATAGGCAGCACGAGCCTTTTTAGAACACTGTTAAGAACAATTAGACTTACCATTGAAAACCACGAAAAGAAAAGCACATTTTCTCTTCTAACTAACACTATATTGGTCAGTTTCCATTGGTTAAAAAAAAAAGTTTACAATATTATCCGCATTTAGGTTATATTATTCTAAATTTGGGCACTCAAGTCCACTTTGCAAAAGCTAATCATTCCAAATGAAAAAAAGAAAGTGAATTTAATGATTGTAGAATCGGGTTCTCTCCTTTAAATCTAGCAGACATTCTGAGCATTTTAAGCACATCCAACGTCTCTTATTAGTTTTATATGGCTTTAATGGAGTGGAATTGCATAACATGGACTTCCACTCAGTTTCTGTAGGAAACCACTTTTTAACTTTTACCTTCTTTCACATGATTTTGTAGTATGGTCAGTATTAAAAATGAAAAAGAAATTATGTGCTTACAATAAATGATCAACCTGATTTTTACCAGATGTGTTCTGCTTTTTCCCAAGCAATAAATATACCCCCTTGAAATCAGGAATAAAGTTTTGATGCTCACTATGTATGCAATTCATGTGCATGTGCTAGACTAGAGCTTGGTTTCAAGGTAATCAAATTTTGATATCTTACACAAAAAATTAATTGTAAGAAGAATAGTATAAGTGTTTAATAAATTCTTATTTTAAAATTATTGTATATTTTAAAATCAATATTCAAGTATTTGATAAACAAAAGTGATTTATTGTTGTGTGACCGTATAAAATTACTAAAATGAATATTAATTATAAATATACTTTTGTATTATTATTATCATGAGTAGTATTATAAAATTTAATTTTACTTTTATCATAATATGTAATATTAGTAGATATTTTTTCAAGACAATGCATTAATCAAAATTATTTTAAAATAAAGATAATAAATATCCATGAAACTCAAAATTTATAAAAATTACAAAATAAAAACATGGTTATATTGTACAAATATCAATTAAATTTAAATTTAGATGTATTATAATTAAAATACTAATAAACATATGACATAAAATGAATTGTTTTAATTAATTAAGGTCAAATTTTGTATTTTAATAATAGATAAATAGAAAAGTTAAAAGCAAAATCTGATAAAGTACTATTTTCTGTTTCTCAAATTTTATTGTCAGGTCATGCATATTATTTTATAATTACTTTTGTTAGATTTACCAAACACCTAAAATAACTTCTAATTATTTGAGAATCAGAATTTGAGATCTAAAATCAATTTTAAACGGATCTTAAAAAGATTAGAAAAGAAAGCGTCATACTAATTCTAAGAAGACAAATGATGTGGCAAAAAAAGGCTAACGCAAACACACAAAGATAGGCACACAAGTTGGAAAAGTATGTCAAGAATTTAAATCGATCACAAGATAAAAGTGTGTTTAACAAAGTAAAATACTGAAAACAACATACGAAATATTGTAATAATACATAGTCTGGCAACAATATCCCATAATAAACATGTTTTATACTCCTATTGAACATGAGTAACTCTCAAAGTCTACAACCAACATGGCTTTCACTTGCTTTAAGATTTAGGGACACCATATGAGAAATCCTCTTAACTTTATGACAATGTCAAAGACACCGACTAACATTTAAAAAATCACAATAACATTTCATATTTGTAGTTTTAAGTATCATATTTATTTTTGATCACATTTTGAGCCATATTTTATTTAAAATGAGGTTATAGCCTATTGCAAACTAAAGATGAAATTTTATATAATTAATTGTAGCTAATTTGCTCAAAGTAAACAATATGAATATAAATTGACATGTTATATACAAAGGTCGTTTGACATGGTTTAGATTTTAATCCTATAAATTTATGAGCGTAGCATTTGGAGAAAAATGGAATAAGGATGTAAATAATTACAAATTGGTACAAAATAATTATCAATAAAATCTTATTTGAAATGTGAAAGGTTTGAGAGAGATAGAGAGAGGGAAAAAATAGAGAAGTGAATTGATATAAAAGAGTTTCAACAAAATCATACAGGGATGACAATATGGCGGGGCAGGTATTGAAAAATCTCCATTTAACGCACCATTTTAATTAATTAATTTTTATTTTCTAAATACGATTTAAATTTTAAAACTTAAAAATAAAATTAAAAAAAAAAGATTTGGGGCGGGAACCATGAAGGGTGGTTTTTTTTTTTTATTAATGCCATCCCTAAAATTGTGTGTGTGTGTGTGTGTGTGAGAGAGAGAGAGAGAGAGAGAGAGAGAGATAAAAATTTTAAGGTTTTGAGGCTAGAACTATTATAAAATTTAGTTTCAAATATGTTAAAATCTACTAATTAATGAAATATTTACAAATCTACTAGTTATTAGGGACTCATAGATTTTTAAAGAATCTATTTAAATCTGAGTTGATTACACCTCAATTTTCAATAAAATCTATTAAAATTAGAAATGAAAACGCCTAAATTTATATAAATTTTTAAAATTTATTCAAATATGGGTTGGGAGATATCCTTCTAAATTTTACTTGAATTGCAAAAGACAAATATTTATATTTAACATCTTGTATTAGTTTATAAATTTATAAATATGAAATTTTATTGATAAGTTTACTTTTTTTAATATTTAAACTATGTACACATAATATATAATTAATTTAAAAAATTAAATCATCTATTATCAAATTCTTCATCAAATTTTAAGTTGAAATTTCTACTATTATGTATTCAAAGAATTGTGTATGCATAGTCTTTAAATATTAATTTATTATTAAAAAGAATAAATTAAATTACAACTAATTGATTCTTCAACATTTTGAGTATTCTCATTTTAGATGAAATATGACTCAAAAAGTAGTTAGAGAGTAAATATGATACTCAACACTCAAAAAATGATTAACTGATTAATAGGGATGGCAACGGAGCGGTCATTATTATCCCGATTCCGACGTAAATTTTTGGAAGGCGGGACGGAGATTGAAAAATCTCAATTTACTGCCATATTTAATTAATTAATTAATTTTAAATATTATTTTTTATATTTTTAATATGATTTAAATTTTAAAACATAATAAAATAAAATATAAAAAGATTCGGACGTGAAAACCATGATCCTTGTCTCCGCTCCGTTAGTAATCGGGGCAAACTTAATTTTTTGCCTATCCCTAATAACCAAAGTTTTATTTTATGTGTTTTCAAAAAAATCAAGACGTTGAGAGAAAAAGTAACGTGGAAAATGAAAATATTTGCCATGGAAGAGAAAATAAATTCTACTATCTAGGTAAGAAAAAAAATTTTAGCAAATTCACGCTTTTTTTGTCACCAGAAAATGTATTTTCTTTATTTTTAACAAAGGTGGAAAATAAAAGTGTTGAATTTGATATTTTCCATGGAAAATGTTTGAATCAAACATACCCTTAATTTTTTTCAAACTTATTTTTAACTATATATATTATGAGATCTACAATTTTTAACAATTTTTTAATTATATATTTTATCATTTTTTGTCAAAATTTTAAAAAAATTATTTTTAAATTCCACCAAATATGCGTATTTACTCCCAACCTAAATATTATTTTATCCTTCCTCGCCTCAAATCCGACAAAAAAATCCTAGTCAAATGATCAATCTCTCTACTATATAATAATATATTATATAGAATAAGTTTCCACTAAACCAAAAATCTAGGTCAAACAGCTGTAATTAATCACACCTTTTCTTTGTGCTGACCACGCCGCTGGTGCCTTTTCTTTCACATGTACCTTCATAATGCTCGATAGCAGCACCCACCCCACTACCCCGCAGGCATACAGAATTGTTCTTATGTATTAAATTTGAAGTTGGGTCTCCATCTTTACTCAAAATATAGCACTAAAATTTTTTGTACAACTTTTATGAGACCGTTGGATCCTCGACGTTTCATAAATTAGACACGTCAGTTCCATGAATAGAATAGTTTGTTTTATAGTTGTGATGTGCTTTGTCATGGACTCTTTTATTAAAAGTAATTTTACATGGCCTCTATTTTTCTTTAACATTAGCTAAATAATAAAGAAAAAGCAAAAGAGAAGTGTAGCCTCTAAGCCCCACCCACCAATAGGCTAATAACATGTTTGACAATGTTGAGATTATTTTTAAAGTATTTATAAATTGTGTGGATCAATAGAATATGTGAATAATAAGTGGGTGTAGGTTTTACAATGCTAAACTTACATACAATAGTGTTAATTCATTATATTGTTTTTGTTCGCATTCTAGAACACGAGTTTGATTAGTCCTTAAAGAACAATCACTCTCTGAGTGATTAATTAATATTGTGGGGGTGATTAGGTTTGACTAACCTTCTGTGAACAGTAACTTCGTTTTGGGTAAATTTGCGTTAGAAGTATTCTTGTTGGTTTGGGGTTTGGAGTGATCTTAGAGTGTGTGTGTGCGCGCGCGCGCGTGCTAGAGTAGTGATATAACATTTACAGTGAGCATTAATTATAGTGTCCACTGTCAACATGGCATTACCACATTGGTCACTTTTTAAAAAGTTCAAAAATGACAATTTTTTAAAAAGTGACCAATATGGTAATCTTTACGTGACACGATGGACAGCATAATAGTCTTGCATTGATGATCTTTATATCACCACTCATGAGTGCTATGCCTAAGAAAAGAAACTCTTGAATCCAAATATAAACAAATGCTATGAAATGTTCTTCACTTGAAGTTACAAAGACTGGTTTGATTCTTGGAGTTTTGTAAAAACTCATTTCCTTATTTTTTTCGTTCATTCACTAATATTTTTGTGTAATAATTTTGGTTTTGTAACAATGAATAATAAATTATGAATCTTATGAAATATGTGAATAAATAGTATATTTGGTCAATTTGATCAACTTAAATTGTAATTTAATTTATCCAAACATGGGCTAACTCTACTTATCCACTGGTGACTTACACCTCCTCTTGCTTTCCTTTCACTTTTCAAGACGAGACTATGCATCTACGACTTTAACAATAATGTAATGAGATCCAACCCTATGCCCATGTTCTCCCATGGGTGCGACACAACAACTATGAGATGAAAATCTACTACTAGGAAAAACTTATCCAACAATTATATAAAATCAAGGAGGCATGGACGAATTTTGGGATGTAAAATGAAGGTTGTATTAGAATTCTATTTAGATTAGAATACCATGTAGTAGGATACCATATATGTAATATTCCTATTGTAGATAGAACTCTTTTCTTTTTATTTCTTTCCTTATTAGGTTTCTATTAACTTATATATATATATATATCTTGTAACCCCATTCATAATTACATTACATCAATATACAGAAAGAATTATTTCTTCACATGTATTCTCCATTATATTTCTTCATCTCTTTTATATTTCTACATGGTATCAGTGCAACGATTCTGAGCGACGATGCTTCGCACAAACGATGATAGAAAAATTATAGAAACGACGATTGCCCAATCGGATCTCATAGCTCTACATCAATCCGATCATCCCGATTTCATCCTCGTTTCTAATCTACTTAATGGAAACAATTATGGCACAAACACCATAGAGACGACGATTGCCCAATCGGATCTCATGGCTCTACAGTAATCCGATCATGAAGGGCAACATTCAATCAATTCATTCAATTGGAGATCGAATCGGAAAAATAACGATCGGTTGAACCGGCCAACCGTTTCACCATTCCGGTCGACCGTTTCGACGAAAATTGGCGAAACGGTGCACCCATCGCAGGATGATTGGCCACTTCATTGATACACGCTATTTCATCCATGGCTTCCTCCGTGGCACAAGTTTCATGGAAAAGACGTGAAGCCACGAAACAAACGCTTCACAAACACTACTACCGCTTCTACACACGACTCAAAAGGAAGGTAAAATGCTCACAACCAAGGAATATGAGCGGATCATGACACTTCTAAACAACAAGTCGGGTAATAAAAAGCGCGTGTTAACACTCGGTATCAATATCTCTACTATCCCTTTGAGTAATTCATGGATTATTGATAAGCGGGGCCACCGACCATGTGACGAAGGATGAGATTCTTGAGAATAAATTCATGCCAATGCACAAAAAGCGTGCAATTACCGAATGGGGGTCATGCTCTTATTAAATCCATTTAGTACGATTAACTTTGAAAATAATATGACTATTGATAATGTGCTTTATGTTCCTAAATTCAAAGTTAATCTATTATCTATCGATAAACTTACTAGAGAGTTAGGTTGCTATGTGACTTTTTCTCTCGATTTTTTGTGTCATGAAGGATCGACTACGAAGAAAAGCGATTGGCTTGGGAAGGCAAGAGTAACAACCTATATTACCTTTCACAAAACCACAAATACATCATATTACCCGTGGATCAACCAACCTATGGCATAAACGTCTTGGACACCCTTTGAGCCTCACCTCTTCAATTCTTAGCACAAAATATCTTAGGTATTAGTTTTGATTCCCACGATATTTGTGATACTTGTCATCTGGCAAAACAATCTAGACTACCCTTTAAAGTCAGTCAAATATCTAGCAATAAACCCTTTGATTTGATTCATTGTGATATTTGGGGACCTCATAGGATTTATTCTTATTCTGGTGCTAGATATTTCCTTACAATTGTTGATGACTTTTCTCGTTATACTTGGGTACACCTCATGCGTCACAAATCTGAAACTCAAAGCATAATTAAAAATTTCTTTGCTTGGGTTAAAACTCAACACAACCTGATTATAAAAATCACGAGATCGACAATGGCCAAGAGTTCTTATCCTTGCAAACATTCTTAGATGAAAATGGTATTATTTTTCATAGGTCATATCCTTATACCCCTCAACAAAATGGAGTGGTAGAGAGAAAACACCGCCACCTCCTTAATGTGGCTCGTGCCATTAAATTTCAAGCTAATCTTCCGTTAAAATTTTGGAGGGAACATATCAAAACAGCTTGTTACCTTATTAATCGGATACCTTCACCATTGCTCTCTCACACAAAACACCCTACGAAAGATTGCACAAGAAACCACCACGTTATTTCCATTTACATGTCTATGGTTGCCTATGTTTTGCCACCAACCTTAGACCCAGCCATAAATTTGACACACGAGCCAAATGGTGTATGTTCCTTGGATACTCCTCAGGACAAAAAGCATACACCTTATATGACCTAACCGACAAAAAGCTAATAGTATCCCGAGACGTTGTGTTTCATGAAAATATATTTCCATACACTTCCCAATAACAAAATGAAACCAACTCCATTCCATCCACAATCTATGCCTCTAGATGTTGAAACACCATATTTCACAAACCCAGAGGACCAACACATAGCAGAAACGGATAACTTGCTAGAAGATCCCGAACCATCATCCAGACCAACCGATCGACCGGTTCACTCGTCCGCTTCAGCAGAGAGTCCAACCGGTCGATCCACTGGTCGACCAGTTACCTTATCCGGTTCAACAGAGAATTTAAACGGTTGACCGTCTTCACCTACCGGTCGATCGGTTGAGCAATGTCCAACCACAATTGATCCACCTACCTCTACTCACCCTCTAGATGACCAACTTAGACGATCCACAAGATCAATTCAAACCCCATTTCACGAAGATTACTATATCAATCATACTACGCCTACTCAAGCCGGGTCTCTTCCATTCAAATCCAAAGACCGACACCCTATATCAAGGTATGTATCATATAGTAACCTTTCTTCTATACATCGTGCTTTTACATATAATATTTCTCATATCATAGAGCCCATTTCGTATAAAGCGACATGTCGGGATCCCAAATGGGTCGCCGCCATGAATGATGAAATTCGTGCTTGGAAGAAAACAATACTTGGTCACTTGTACCGCTTCCTCCAAATTCTCATCCTATTGGTTGTAAGTGGGTGTTCAAAATTAAATTTCATTCGTGAGTGCGATTACAAAAGCACGATTAGTGACGAATGGGTTTACACAAGCGAGAAGGATTGATTATAATGAAACTTTCGCTCCGGTTGCAAAGTTAACTACGATCGGATGCTTACTTGCTATCGCTTCCATTCGATTGACGCCTTCATCGGATGGATGTACACAATGCCTTTCTTCATGGTGATCTTGACGAAGAAGTCTATATGACTCTCCCCCTCCGGATTTCGTCGATGGGGAGACACCATTGTATGTCGACTTCATAAATTTTTATATGAATTGAAACAGGCATCTCGTTCTTGGTTTCAAAAATTTGTATCTGTTATTATTCGGTTTGGGTTCAAACAAATACATGCAGATTACTCACTCTTTACAAAGATCAATGATAATTCATTTCTGGCGGTTCTATTATATGTGGATGATATGATTGTCACAGGAAATAATAGAGAAGCAATCTCTACTACAAAAATATTCCTTGCATCTCAATTCAAGTTAAAAGACCTTGGCACATTAAAATACTTTCTTGGAATAGAAATTGCTCGCTCAAGATCAGGAATTTCAATAAATCAAAGGAAGTATACTCTTGACATTCTTCAAGAAAGCCGGATTACTTGGATCGAAACCTGCAACATTTCCTATGGAGCGATCATTGAAATTTAATCGGTGACGGAAAGTTATTGAAAGATCCCACATACTATCGACGGTTGGTAGGAAAGCTCATTTATCTCACAATTACCGGACTGAGATCTCATATTCACGATCAATACACTCGGTCGGTTTATGCAGACACCTAGACAACCCCATCTTGATGCGATTCACCGATTGCTCCGATACTTGAAAGTGGGCACCAGGGCGAGGATTATATTTCCCATCAAGTGGAAAATTGCGACTAGCGAGGATTTTGTGATGCAGTTAGGTAGGAGATATTACTACACGACGTTCGATTCTGAGGATATTGTGTATTTTGGGAAAAGCACTTATATCATGGAAAAGCAAGAAACAAACGACTGTGTCAAATCTTCAAAGCAAGGCGAGTATAGAGCAATGGCTTCCATTACATGTGAGCTTATATGGTTGAGACAATTGTCGACGGACTTATGTGTAGATCATCTACAAACAAGCTAATATTATATTGTGATAATCAAGCAAAGAATGCATATTGCCGCTAATCCGAAGATATCATGAAAGAACAAAACACATTGAAATAGATTGTCATATTGTTCGTGAAGCAATTGATAAAGGGAGAGATCAAGACCGCGCATGTTCCAAGCAACAATCGATTGATTTATTTTCTTAAAGATTGGGGGAATGAGGTATTTCACAAATTCACTCACAAATTGGGCACTCTTGACATACATGCTCCAACTTGAGGAGGAGTATTAGAATTCTATTTAGATTAGAATCTGGTGTAGTAGGATCACCATATATGTAATATTCCTATTCAGGTAGAACTCTCTTCTTTTTATTTCTTTCTTTATTAGGTTTCTATTAACTATATATATATATATATTCTTAGAACCCCATTCATAATTACATTACATCAATATATAAAGATAATTATTTCTCCACACGTATTCTCTATTATATTTCTTCATCTCTTTTATATTTCTACAGGTTGAATGGTAGGTTATTGAATTGTGGATGAAGAGGTGTAACGATGGTTGAATCTACCGTTAGAGAGTTTGAAAAAATAGTCCTCTTTTTTCTTTTTAATTTTTACCCATTTTTGGATGGTTGTGTGGTGGTTTGTCAAAACTACCGTTTAAAAAAGTGCAAGTCACATGCCAGTTTGTGTGAGGACTTGTATGCCAAATGTCTTGTTTAATTTTCATTCACCTTTTCCTCTCTTCTTATGTGGTGTGTGGTTGAACCCCGTGGCGTGTGGGTGAGGTGTAGTCACCTGTAGTCATAAGTCACAAGACTCACTTTTTGACAACCTTCCTAACAAAAAAACAAAAAAGAATTCGAACGTTAGGAACAATGGCCTACCACAATCCTACACAGAAAGGCCAAACTCATCATTTTGTAAAATATGGCTATGGCCCATCATCATCTTTTTTAATTCAACAAATATTAACAACTTTTTTACAAATAATTTTAACATTAACGTGATATGTATAAAATATTTCTATCTCAAATTATTTATTTATTTTTTCATTCTTTTGGCAGTTGTTTTTGTTAGATAATTTATTGAGTGAAGTTCAATAATGGAAGCCGACAGTGCAAAAACTAACAAACCCAACAGTCGGAAATGAATAAAAACAAAAGAAAACGTTAATTTTTCTCCTCATCGGTTCATCCCATCTTTTCATAAACATTTTTTGTGATTTCCTAAAGTATTAACAAAACGTTCATATGCACACCACCCAAGAAAGTTGCAGATTCTCCTTTTTCTTCCGCTTCTCTCTCTACATTCACTTTTCTTGTAAATAAAATAAAATAAATAAATAAATGCAGGGGTTTAATTGACTAGGCTGGAATTTCTGTTTACAGCTAGGTATGTGTACTTAGTGCAAAAGGGTTTCTTGCTTTGTGGGTTACTGGGTTTCCTTCACTCCGCTGCACTTGGGAACCAGCAAACGAAGCTTGTGCTGGAAAACCATTAATGGTGGATATGGGTAGTTGTACTTCTTGAAGAAAGAGCTGTACATTCTCATTCAAGAAAGACTTGTTTTATTTCTTTCTTTTGGGAATTCCTCGATTTATTTTTTGGGTTGCACCCAAAATGGAGGATGGTAAAAGTGTTGGATTTGTAATGTTGGTGCTATGTTTGGGAATTTTTGTTGGGTGCTGTTTGGGGCAGAACACTTCAGATTCGATTAGTTCTGTGTATATTGTGACAATGAAACAAGCCCCTGTTTCTCATTACTACAGTGAGTTCAGAGAAAAGAAGGGGCACCACATTAAGCGCAATGATTCTGAGAGAAGGACTAGACTGGATAAACCTAGGTATTCTTTTTCTTAATATTTTCCCTTTGGATTGATTAAATTGATAATGCAATTTAAGGAAATGACAAATGTGTAACTAGCTAGATTGTTTGTTAAGTATATTGCTTTCTTGTTTTGTGCTTTATTGGCTCCTTTGGAAGAAAGGATTTGATAGCACTGATTATGAAAGAAAAAGCTAAAATATTGTTCAGTCTAATGACTCCTTGAAGTTTCTTTTAATAATTAGGGGTATAATATTTAGATTTTGGTTATTAAGGCCTAATCTTTGTCTTGAATTTATTGGATCTCCTTTCTTGTATGAAAGTTGAAATTGATAAAGGTTTTTATGCAGTTGTGAAAAAAAAAAATTAAAGAAAAGCCTCCATTACAATTGCCACAAATCATTGACAAAATACATAATTTATGTTGTGATCAGCAACGTCTCAAGAACAGATACGCATGATGGATTATCTTCCGTATGTTTGTGTCAGTCTCTTTGTGATTAATTTTCTGATTATGAATCAAGAAGGTTGACCTTGTTTATTTGTTTTGGTTTTTTACTTGTGATCAGCAACATCTCAAGAACAGATACGCATAATGGATCATATATAGCCCGGGTACATGATTCCATATTGAGAAGGGTATTAAGAGGGGAAAAATATCTTAAATTGTACAGTTACCACTATCTGATAAATGGATTCGCTGTGCTTGTCACCCCACAGCAGGTTCGTTGCCAAATTTGAGGCGCTTCTTTGACTAATTACCCTTTTTATTATAAGCACAATATTTTCTTGGTCGAATCTTTTTATGTTCACATTTGATATATTTTCACACTGTTGAATTTTAAAGGCCTATAAGCTTTCGAGGAGGAGAGAAGTGTCAAATGTGGCTTTGGATTTCACTGTAAGAACTGCAACCACTCATACTCCGCAGTTCCTAGGTCTTCCTCAAGGGGCATGGGCACAAGAAGGTGGATTTGAAACTGCAGGAGAAGGGATTGTGATTGGATTCATTGACACCGGAATTGATCCAATGCACCCCAGCTTCTCTGATGATACACCTGAAAAACCGTATCCAGTACCAGAGCATTTTTCTGGCATTTGTGAAGTCACTCGAGACTTTCCATCTGGATCCTGCAATAGGAAGCTTATTGGGGCTCGCCATTTTGCAGCATCTGCCATAACTAGAGGGATATTTAATGCAACTCAAGACTATGCTTCACCATATGATGGGGATGGCCATGGAACGTAAGTATAGGCCTTATGTTGTTATAACTGGATCACTATCTTCCTAAAGAGCATTTTGAAATTCAGTGCAGAAGAGGGCATCTTCTTCCTTTCATTCATGGAAAAGTTCTACAATTTCACCTAGAAAAAATTGATAATGTGGATGTCAACACCTAATATTCATTTCTTGATGATAAATTTTGATTCCTTAACAGTAATGTAGAAAACTGCTTTACCCCATGCAGAAGCTATTTTCAATCAAGAGAACATCAGCTTTTTTTCCTGACTGGTGTTTTCACCGAGAATTTTAGCATAACAAGATTTTCTTTACTGTGACTTTTGAAGAGCCATCTTTAAATTCCTTTACTCTTCCTTTGTCGTCCAGTTTGAAAATATTTATCACACTGCAGCAAACCCCCACCCCCACGCGCCCACAGAAAAACCCACGCACCCAATTATATTGAAGTTCTATTTCCTGTCCATTCAACTGCCCTGCACATGCACACTAAGAGATATCCTTAGTTGTCAGATTAATTGTACTTAAGAGAGTAAGAAGGAATTCTTTTGAATGAGTTTTAACCCTTGATAGGATATCATTGACTTTCATCTTCTGCTATGCAATGAAAAGAATAAAAGTTAAATTATATGAAACAGGAAAACATTTTGAACGATAGATACAACTCTCACTTCTTATGATGCAATTATTTCAATCTTAAACGTTTTATCTTAATGAACTAGTAGCTCATTCGTCTAAAATTTCACAATGATACAGCCACACGGCTGCTACTGCGGCTGGAAACCACGGGATTCCGGTTGTAGTGGCTGGGCATCACTTTGGAAATGCAAGTGGAATGGCTCCTCGTTCACAGTAAGCTGACTTTCTGTCTTTGAATTCTATTATTGCGCTCTTTAAGTCATAGTCATCAACCTTACACAAGATGCTTTGACATAAAAATATAGAAGGGAGTTGGCTTGTTAGTGAACTTCATATGGAGTGTTTATTACTAGGGCAGTACTCCAAAATTCTGCAGTTTTCATGCCAGTCGGCTGATCTTAGTTTCCAAGTTTTATATATGCTGAATTAAGAATTGACCACATGACAATTTTCTAGCATTGCTGTTTATAAGGCATTATACAAGAGCTTTGGAGGCTTTGCTGCGGATGTAGTTGCTGCCATAGACCAGGTACACCTTTAGATATGCATAACGCTGCATTTGGATTTTCTTGCATGCATCGTTTATTATATTTTTCTCTTTGTTCATACTCTGAAATAATATTCATAATGATAGCTCATTATTACATATTCATGCTTGCAGGCAGCTCAGGATGGAGTGGATATAATAAGCTTGTCAATAACTCCAAACAGACGTCCTCCGGGCATTGCCACTTTTTTTAATCCTATAGACATGGCATTACTATCAGCAGTGAAGTCAGGTATCTTTGTAATACAGGCAGCAGGGAATACTGGACCGTCACCTAAGAGCATCTCTTCCTTCAGTCCATGGATCTTTACCGTGGGTGCTGCTTCTCACGATAGGGGCTATAGTAACTCTATTTTCCTCGGAAACAACATAACAATTTCTGGAGTTGGACTTGCACGTAAGTCAGGGTTCCTGAGTTATTGATTGACTTCTCTTTATTCTTTGAAAAATATGGTATCAATCCCAAGATTAGTCATGCATAAGAATCTAAGAGCAATGCCTATAGCATAAAAGTATGAATTGAAAAAATAATAATTGGTGTACTACTTGTCTAAGTATATACACGCAGGTCTATCCTTTTACATTCATCAACAGACTATTAAAATCATTTAGTTTTGGAGGTTATATAGTCAGTTTATTGGTTTGTCTAACTATAAATAGAAAGTCTTAATTTTTTATGATTACTAGTCTACAGGTGAGATACTTTGTTTCCAGTTCGAGCTTTCCTGATTTTACACTGTCATTGTTATTTTAACACAAAAAATATATTTAGTATTTCAATGCTCACAACATTTGCATACTCCTCTGATCAGTTCATATTTGGACCATTGATGGTAACCCTTACCTCACTTGCTTTGCTATGATCTGCACATTCAATCGCATGAAAATATATAATTATTTTACGCTTTACGTTGTTGTGGGCAGCGGGAACGGATGGAGATACAATGCATACGCTGGTTTCTGCAATTCACGCTTTAAATGATACGGCTGCTGCAAATGATATGTATGTTGGTGAATGTCAAGATGCCAGCAATTTTAATCAGGATATTGTCCGAGGGAATCTCTTGATATGTAGCTACTCAATCCGGTTTGTACTTGGGCTATCCACTATCAAACAAGCTTTAGAAACAGCTAAAAACCTCAGTGCAACTGGTGTTGTGTTCTACATGGATCCTTTCGTCATTGGTTTCCAACTTAACCCTATCCCAATGAGATTGCCTGGCATTGTAATTCCATCTCCAGATGATTCCAAGGTATGTTTTCATTCTTATGAGTTTTCCCAATTCACATGAATACATGCATGACTTTCTTGATACTACAAATTTTTCGCAATTTGATGTCATCTCATCTGACAAAGTTTCTTATCTTTTGTTTATACATGGTTGATGTGAGTGGTTTTGCTCTCATAAGGTGTGGATGTGTTTGAAGATCTTATTTAGGTTCAGGGTATATTGGATATCCTATATCTATGTTAGATCACCCTAATATTCCTACTATGCATAAAAGACTTTTAGGGGACTGTTTTGTGTGAGACACACATAGAGAGTGAGAAAACCCCATACACTTTTTCCCCAATATAGTGAATAGCTGCAGTGGCTAGTGGACATAGCCTCACATTAAGGGCCTGTTTGGAGCTTAAAGATAACACAAAAAAATTGCCTTATCGTGTTTGGGAGAAATTGATATTCGGAAAACAATTTAAGCCAAAAATGACGGGAAGTTTTATCTTCGGAAAGAGGATGACAATTTTTTTATCTGGATATGGATTCACTCAATTTTTTTTAAAAAGAGAAACATATTCTTTATAATATAGAACAAATCTATTTTGGACACCCATATCCTAGGATAATTACCACCGTCCTCCGCCGCTCCACTCATTTTTTTCTCTTTTATTTTTATTTTTTTTATTTACTTTTCTCGTTTAATTAAAACCAAGGGTAGAATTGTTTTTTTTTAACGAAAAGTTGACTTTTTAACATGATTTTTACCATTCTTAAAACACGATATTATCTGGATAACTAGTATCCATATAACTTTTATCCATATAAACAATTTTATTCACGAACCAAACGGGCCCTAATGGTGAATCACTATAAATCCGTTTGTGCTTCCTTGTTTTCTGATTAATATTGCTCTTGAAAGTAGGGATTAGGTTTAATCCATAACAATTTGCTTGACAGGTCTTACTTAAGTATTATAATTCTTCTTTGGAGAGAGATGGAGTTACGCAGAAAATTGTTAAGTTTGGGGCAGTTGCATGTATCTCTGGTGGAATAAAAGCAAATTTCAGTCGTTCTGCTCCAAAGATTATGTATTACTCTGCTAGAGGACCTGATCCAGAGGACAGTTTCCTTGACGATGCTGACATATTGAAACCAAACCTTGTCGCACCCGGAAATTTAATATGGGCTGCTTGGAGTTCCCGTGGTACTGACTCAATCGAGTTTCAAGGTATTTATCCCAAATACAAGAAAAATTCAAATTATGCAATATATTCATCAGAGATCTTGAAATAAGATTATGCTCGACTATGGTAAATTTTTAGGTGAAAACTTTGCTATGATGTCTGGAACAAGCATGGCTGCTCCTCATGTTGCCGGGCTTGCAGCTTTAATAAAGCAGAAATATCCCACTTTTTCTCCTTCAGCCATCGGGTCTGCACTTTCAACAACAGCTTCACTTTTTGATAAAAATGGAGATCCCATTATGGCACAACGTGCTTATGCGAACCCAGATTTGAACCAATCTCCTGCTACACCCTTTGACATGGGTAGTGGTTTTGTCAATGCAACTGCTGCACTGGACCCAGGCCTTATTTTTGATTCGAGTAAGTCACTCTGCTTTTATCATAAAGTTTCAGTGCATAAAAATTCGGGAAAATTTGAGGCACATGTCATGATTCAACAGTTAGTCACTACATGGTTATGAGTTTGTAACTGGAGAAGATTGTCCAAATTTTATAGTTGATTGGCGCAAAGAAAAATTGTTCAAACCGGTGGGAAAATACTGAATGCAACCAAAAAAGAAAAAAAGGGAAAAATCACTATTTAACTGCTGAAATAGCAAAAATGGAATATCAAGACATCATGGAGTTTGCATGCGTGTTACGCCTTGCTAGTTCAACATATGTTGTTTTTAACAATGTTGTTATAGTTGATATTCACTACTCAAACCCTGATTTCCCCTTGCAGGTTATGATGACTACATGTCCTTCCTTTGTGGCATAAATGGATCATCTTCTGTAGTTTTAAATTACACGGGTGAAAGCTGTGGAGTTTCTACCATGAATGGCACTGACCTAAACTTGCCCTCGATCACAATATCCAAGTTGAACCAGTCGACCATCATTCAACGAGCAGTGACTAACGTTGCCGGAAATGATACATATCGAGTAGGTTGGAGCGCCCCTTATGGAGCTTCCGTTAAGGTGACACCAACTCACTTTTTTATTGCGAGTGGAGAAAAACAGGTCTTGAGTGTATTCTTTAATGCAACAATGAACAATTCAGTTGCAAGTTTTGGAAGAATTGGACTGTTTGGCACTCAGGGTCATGTTGTCAACATTCCTTTGTCAGTCATTGTTAAAATTTCATACAACACAACTAATGTCTAATGATAATTTCCTTGTAATTTCTGTTAACATGTCCAATTTTTTATTAGTTGGTTTGTAAATGTTTTTGTGATGTAGATAAGTAATTGATTGATCAAATAACTGATTATTCCTTTGTCATTTTTAAGAAACTGATTTTAGATTCTCACCTCTCTCTCTCTCTCTCTCTCTCTCTCTCTAAAATTGCAATGTTCGTCTTGAACGTTTATAAAAGAGCATGTTGAATCTCATTATTACAAATTTGTTTGTGCAGTTAGTTCGAGTAGATAATTTCCATCCAAACGAAATTGTAATCTACTCGAACTAACCGTGCAAACGAAATTGTAATGTTGAAATCCAACTTGCTCCTTTTCAACTTTATTTAGAGTCAAATTAAATAATCTTCCAACTTTCTATAGAGTCAAACTGGTCCAAAATAGCCATTAATTATATCTTAACAAGTGGATCCTTCTTGGAACATGACAAGGGCCATCTGCAAAGTGCCAAAGCACAGCACCCTATGAGAACAAGATCCTTTTCACATATACTTTTATGAGAACAAGATATTTTCATGGAATGCAGTGATCAAAATGTCAATGACAAGATTTAAATGAATTCGTAAGCGCAGTTAAAAAGCATTTTCTCAACCCCCGCCCATCAAGACATTTTCATGATTTACATCCTCTACCCGTCTTTTAGACAAAAGAGCCCATTTACCTCGAAGACGGAGTTCAACCTTTAAATGAATTTGTGCAATATTTCATTAATATTTTAAGATTTTAGATTAGATAATTGAGAATCGGAGTTATACAAAATATGCGAGTTCAAGTCTTACCACTGTCAATTTATCAAAATTGTTTATTTGTCAGCAATCCTAAGGATTATGCTAAAGACTATATTTAAACGCTCTTTTTAACCGCTAAAGTTTTAAATAGAATGATTAAGATATACTCGCGTATAAGAGTATTGACCAGGAAATTAAAATTTTCTTGGTTGGGACTTTGTATGTATATATAGTCTAACTTACTGTGAGTAATGGAAATTAAACCAATACTATTTTCCATTTCATTCTAAAGTCTAACCAATGTTGAGAAACACTAAAACACCAAACCATGTATGTATTCATCATCTTCTGCCTCTTATCTGCTACACGTTGATTTTCAGTTTCCTGATTCTAACAAAATCAAATGCATTAAACGAAGAAGAAGCAGTTGGATATGGTTACTCTATTCGATCCTCGACCGTTGATTCACCGGGAAATATACTCACTGCTTATCTTCAGCTCATCAGAAATTCCTCCGTTTTTGGATCCGACATTCAACTTCTCTGCCTCACTGCAAGGTAAATTTCATGTCGTTTTGATTGAATCTTTTTTTTTTTTTTTTCTGTAAAAATATACGTAAATAAAAGGATTTTTATTTGATATTGGATTTACGTTTTCCCTCTCTTTTCTGGATTAATCGGATTTAATTTATGCTTATCATTTTCTATTTCGATCAAATTCCGAAATACGCAATTCATTTCAATGAAAAAGATAAGGTTCTCAACGTACAAGGGACCACAATGGACGAAAATAAGCATAACTCGTGTAAAACGACTGGGGTCAACGCATGATTAAAGAAAAACTTGATTTTAAATGCTAACTAGAAAATTCAATTAACTCGGGATCAGTTCATCGAGTTCTTGGTTGAATTGGGATGTTTTCATCTAATTTTGTATAATGCAATTTTTAAGCTAAAATTGAACTCGTAGGTTGATGTTATTTTCAATATACTGAAAATACGTACCAAAGAATTGACGTATATATATAAATAGACATATTTATTACATCTTTAGTTCTTTAATTCGATTTGATACACATAACATTTTAATTCTAGCTTATCCAAAAAGAAAAATAATTTTTTAATAATTATTACAAGTTATATGAAGTACAAATATATAATGTTTTTCAGGATCCCGGTTCAAATTATTTTTTAGAATCACAATTTTTCTTTTGAAAATTTGATAATAATTTGTATTAATTTCTTTTGTCCACAGTTTGGAGACAAAAGACCGTTTAAGAATCAAAATAACTGATGCTAATCACCCAAGATGGGAAGTCCCGCATGACATCATCCCCCGCCAATCCCACTTTCCCCTCCACATCGAAAACAAACGTGCACCACCACAAAACCGCCGTTTTCTCCTCTCCAGCCCCGACTCAGACCTCATTTTCACTCTCCACAACACCATCCCATTTGGCTTCACCATCACCCGCCGCTCCTCCGGCGAAACTCTCTTCAACACCATTCCAGAGAGCCATCAATCCAGCACTTACCTCATCTACAAAGACCAGTATCTACAACTCTCTTCCTCATTGCCACCCCACAATTCCAATCTGTTGGCGGAATTTTGTGGAAGTGACCCAAAGTAATAAAAACAAGAACAGAAAATCTGAAATGAAATTAGCTTAGAGGCAAGAGTTGAACTCTTTGTCCTTAAGTCAAATTGCCATAGTGCTTTCGGTCTTTGGCAAATGGCTCCCAAGATACAACGGTTTTCGCTTGAGTTTAGTAGAAGACAACAAAAACTCAAGACAATGAACCAAAGATGGCTTTTGTACTCCAACGGATGAATGAAATGGAAAACCAGATTTTTATGCAACTTTTATGCAATAAAAATGGTTCAAAGATGAAGAATATGAGTGCTTTATGATTGCAATATGTTTACGTATCAATATTTACGCAGAATGGACGCCCACGACCCTTTTAACGTTGGAGAGTTGGTTGGAAGCGAAAAGGAATGAACCAAACCGTGCAACTCTTCAAAAGGATATGTGCATTCGCATGAACCCGTGCGATCGCATGGTTTAACCAAGCTGCGATCATCGCAAAGTAAAAAAAATGGAGCAGAACTTCGTCCGAATAACCATGCGATCGCAAGAGCTTTGCCTCCTGCGATCGCATGGAAGGACCAAAATACACTCTGTTAAAAATTAGCCAACTTGCGATCGTGGGTTTACATACCGTGCGATCGCATGGTCAAACATTTGACCCGATTTTGTCCTTTTTCGTAATTTCTCATTCATTCGATATTGGTTTCGAGATGCCAAACATACCCTTTAAACATACGAGATAAATCTAAATTTTTGTCGGGCGTTGCCCCGAAAGTTCTGATGGGCGCCCCTCGACCCCGCGACCGATCGGGCGGGTCAAACCCCGCGACTTGACGGCGGGTCGATCCCGCTCTCGGGCGTTGCCCGAATCGTCGTCAGTGGCAAACAAATTTGCCTAAGCGGATTGGGTCGGGTCTTGTATATTTGGCTAAGTTGACACGAGTCACTTAGTTAATTTCTCGACTTTTTAAACCAATTTCCAACAATCCCCACATGAATGGAATTCCTCGACACGCAAAACACGATGCAAATGAAATGCAATGATATGCGAGACTCTAACAATGGAGTACAAGCGACAAGTCATAGCATCAAGATAGGTAGCTTGTGGCTTTGAACCTTCTTTAGTTGAATACAATCGGATTTACTAGGCTAGTTGGTGAACACGATGTTTTTGAACCATCCAGCCGTTCGTGTAAACCCAAACAATTGTACCAACACCATAACTCATCTAACCAATTCGGTTCTCATGGTTGTGTCCATTTTGCCCTGGACAACTCTTGGTTTCATAAGTGCTCTAAGAGAATTAAGCCTCGAATTCTCGTAGAAGCGGCCCCACTTCACACTTATATAGGTGATCTCTTACCTTTCCACTTCAAGGTTTTGAATCATTAAAAGTATGTATACTTATCCTTATACATTTTTGACATAGCACTTTAAAAGTTAGGAATGAGAATAAGTGCTTTATTAGAATATTTTATAACTTAGTTGTCCCATTGAACCAAGATCTTGGGATCTCCAATCTACAAGGTTGGGTTTCCGTTATAATAATTCTATTCAATAGGCTTTAGGCCCATTCCCTCGAAAGATGGTATACTTGATCTCTTGCAAGTCCTTTTCGTCAAAGGATCACCAAATTCTCTTTTGACTTCACATAGTTAATAGAGATTATACCATTCGATATCAATTGTTTAATGGTGTTATGTCTCAAGCGGATATGTCGAGACTTACCATTATACATCTTATTTTTGTGCCCTTGCTATTGCCGATCGATTATCGCAATGTATATTAATTGCGTAAACCGGCTTTTCCCAACATGGAATTTCTTGAGGAAATTACGAAGCCATTCTCGCTTTTTCTCGGCTTTGTCTAAAGCAATAAACTCGATTCCATTGTGGATCGAGCTATACATGTTTGCTTAGGCGATTTCCGGGACACGGCTCCACCTCCGATGGTAAATACATAACCACTTGTGGATTTTGAATCTTAGTGTCGGATATCCAATTTGCATCGGTATATCCTTCTAACACCGCGGGATATCTTGAGTAGTGTAATCCATATTCAACCGTGTGTCTTAAGTATCTAAGAACTCGGTTTAATGCCTTCCAATGTTCAACACTTGGATTACTAGTGAATCTACTCAACTTGTTGACTATTTGTGCTATATTCGGTCTTGTGCGGTTTGTAATGTACATCAAACCGCCTATGACCCGTGAATATTCAATTGAGATACGGGCTCACCAAGATTCTTAGCTAAGTGTATACTTAGGTCAATGGTGACTTAACGGGTTTGTCGTCATACGCCTTAAATTTCTTAAGTATAGTCTCAACATAATGAGATTGAGATAATGACAAACCATCGGATGTCTTAGAGATTTTAATCCCCAATATTACATCCGCCACTCCCATGTCCTTCATGTCAAAATGTTTTGTTAACATTTTCTTAGTCGAGGAAATGACTTTTGAGTTATTTTCCATAATTAGTATATCGTCAACGTATGCATACGATCACATATTCATCGGTGTGTTTTTAATGTAGACACACTTGTCACATTCATTGATTTTGAAGCCATTTGACAACATAGTTTTATCAAACTTTTCATGCCATTGCTCGGTGCTTGTTTTAATCCATACAAGGATTTTACAAGTTTACACACCTTCTTTTCATTTCCGATGCAACAAACCCTTCGGGTTGTTCCATATAGATTTCTTCTTCTAATTCACCGCTTAAAAAGCAGTTTTAACATCCATTTGATGTATTTCAAGATTATGCAATGCCGCGATTGCAATCAAAGACACGTATAGGCGTAATTCTAGTCACCGGTGAATAAGTATCAAAGAAATCAAGTCCTTCCTTTGTCTATACCCTTTGGCTACTAATCTAGCCTTGTATTTATCAATTGATCCATCCGATTTCAATTTCTTTTGAAAATCCATTTACTGACCTAAAGCTTTGTTTCGGGAGGAGTTCAACCAATTCCCAAGTATGGTTACTCATGATGGATTCAATTTCATTACGTCAAGCCTTCTTTCCAAAAAGGAGCTTCGGGAGTGGACATTGCTTCATCAAATGTCCTCGGATCATTTTCAAGTAAATTGGTTACGAATTCTGGACCGAATGTCTTAAGAATTCGTTGCCTTTTACTACGTCTCGGTTCTTCATTTATTTGAAGATTGTCGTCATTTCCATGTACATTTTCATAAGTTCGTTTAACTGAACTTGCTTCCTTTTCTTTACACGGAAATTTGTCTTCAAAGAAGACCGCATTTCTTGATTCAATAATCGTACCTTCATGTACATCAAGTACTTCAGATTTATGAACCAAGAATCGATATGCACTACTATTGATTGCATATCCAATAAAGACACAATCAATTGTCTTTGGTCCAATCCTAACTTGTTTAGGTTTGGGTATTTGTACTTTTGCTAAGCACCCCCACACTTTGAGATATTTGTAGGAAGGTTTCCGACCTTTCCATAACTCGTAAGGTGATTCAACTTTACTCTTGTGTGGTATCTTATTTAGGATATGATTTTGAAAGTATGGCTTCCCCCACAAGTTTTGAGGTAAGCCGAACTTATTAACATTGCATTCATCATTTCCTTTAGTGTTTGATTCTTACGTTCGGCTATCCCATTCGATTGAGGTGAATATGGTGCGATGGTTTGATGAATGATTCCAAATTCGCACAAAATTCCTCAAATGGTGCAACGTATTCTCCACCTCTATCACTACGAATCATTTTTATTCGTTTTCCAAGTTGATTTTCAACTTCGGTTTTGTAGTGTTTGAACACTTCCAAAGCTTCATCTTTGCTTTTCAACAAGTATACGTAATGAAGACCTTGTACAATCATCTATGAACGTGATGAAATACTTTTTACCACCTCTTGTTTGTACAAATTTTAAATCACACACATCCGTGTGAATTAATTCTAGAGGTGTTGTGGTTCGTTCAACCGAATGAAAAGGTGCTTGGCGCTTTTGCCTCTACACATGTTTCGCATTTTCCATTATTAAAATGCATATTCGAATTAAACTTAAATTCATCAACTTACGTATTGAATTAAAGTTTGCATGTCCTAATCTATGATGCCATAAATTAGATGACTCAAGAATATAAACGGAAGATGGCGTTTTATTCATAACTTTCGAGACAATAGTTAGGACATTCATTTTGAATAGTCCATCTTTTACATAGCCTTTGCCAACATACATATTGTTCTTGGTAAGTACAAACTTATCCGACACACAAAGACTAATTTGAAGCCATTCTTGCTCAACAAAGAACGACACAAGGTTCTTGCGAATATCCCAGACATGAAGAACATTGTTGAGGCTAAGTTCCTTTCCGATGTCATCTTCAATATCACTTGCTTTGTCCTTCAACCTTGGATGATGAGGAGTTCCCCATGAATGACTTTTCTCCTCGGTTGGAGTGTAGGATGTGAACATATCCTTATCGGCACATATGTGACGGGTTGCACCAGATCAACCCACCATTCCATGGGATTTCCAACGTTGTTGCATTCGAAACAACCGCCGATAAATTCGTATCGGATATACCATTTGATATGGAATCAGATTGGCTATGTTTGCTTGGGCTTGCTTCTTTGGTTTGCGACAATCAAGCGGAGCGATGTCCAAGCCTTTCCACAATTGTAGCAATTGCCCCTCGAATTTCTTTGCATTCTTCTTAGAAGGTTCAATGAACGCTTCCTCTTCTTTCCTTTGTTGTTGTTGGATTCCACCACATTAGCCCTCGATTGTGGTATGCTATTTCCAACACGCCCGTCCGAACTTCGATTGTCTTCCTCAATCCTTAGTCGGACCACAAGTTCTTCAATATTCATCTCCTTGCGCTTATGCTTGAGATAATTCTTGAAGTCCTCCACATGGGTGGAAGTTTCTCAATGATTGCAGCCACTTGAAATGATTCACTTAGAGACATATTCTCGCATGAATGTCATGAAGTATGATCCGCAACTCCCGTGACTGATCGACACGGCTTTGAATCTACCATCTTGTAGTCCAAAAACCTTCCCACGATGAACTTCTTTGTTCCGCATCTTGATCTTGTATTTCTTTTCCAAAGAATCCCACAAATCCTTTACGATTGCTTGGAACAATACACATTGTATAAAGTGTTGTCCAACCCATTCGTAATGTAGTTCTTGCACAAGAAATCTGAATGTTTCCAAGCATCCAATGCAATCAATGATGCCCGATTGTTTTCCCCATCTTGAATAGCGGGAGGATCCTCTTTCAAGAATTTTGCCAAGTTGAGGGTCGTGAGATAGAAGAGCATTTTACGATGCCATCTCTTAAACTCAACCCCAATGAACTTCTCGGTTTTTCCCCATGTGGAACGGAGCTTGAATGAACGGTAGTAGGGTAGCCACAACCGAGATCACAACCGGATGAATCACACCGGTAGGGATACTTCCTTTGAAGTTCCCTCATTCGAATTATCATTCGAATTCATTTCATTCACGTAAAGCGGAAGATCAACCAAACCAAATACTTACCACAAAAATACTGCAACGAAGAATTTGACTTAAGATTGTTGGCGGAATTCGTGGAAGTGACCCAAAGTAATAAAAACAAGAACCGAAAACTGAAATGAAATTAACCGAGGCAAGAGTTGAACTCTTTGTCCTTAAGTCAAATGCCCGCAAAGTGCTTTCGGTCTTTTGCAAATGGCTCCTAAGATACAACGGTTTCGCTTGAGTTTAGTAGCACAACAAAAACTCAATACAATGAACCAAAGATGGCTTTTGTACTCCAACGGATGAATGAAATGGAAAACCAGATTTTTATGCAACTTTTATGCAATAAAAATGGTTCAAAGATGAAGAATATGAGTGCTTTATGATTGCAATATGTTTTCGTATCAATATTTTCGCAGAATGGGACGCCCACAAACCCTTTTAACGTTGGAGAGTTGGTTGGAAAGCGAAAAGGAATGAACCAAACCGCAACTCTTCAAAAGGATATGTCTGTTTCATCGCGAACCCGTGCGATCGCATGGTTTAACCAAGCTGCGATCGCAAGGTACAAAAAATGGAGCGAACTTCGTCAGAATAACCATGCGATCGCAGCTTTGCCTCCTGCGATCGCATGGAAGGACCAAAATACACTGTTAAAAATTAGTTAACTTGCGATCGCGGTTTACATACTGTGCGATCGCATGGTCAAACATTTGACCCGATTTTGTCCTTTTTCGTAATTTCTCATTCATTCGATATTGGTTTGAGATGCCAAACATACCCTTTAAACATACGAGATAAATCTGAATTTTTTGGCGGGCGTTGCCCCGAAAGTTTCTATAGGGCGCCCCCTCGACCCCGCGACCGGCCCGGGCGGAGGTCGAACCCCATGACCGACCGGGCGGTCGATCTCGCTCCGGGCGTTGCCCCGAATCGTAAGTGTCAAGTGGCAAACAAATTTGCCTAAACGGATTGGGTCGGGTCTTGTATATTTGGGGAAGTTGACACGGAGTCACTTAGTTAATTTCTCGACTTTTTAAACCAATTTCCAACACAATCTTTATGGAATTGGAGAACACACGAAGAGTTCGTTCAAGCTGCAGCACAACCAGACGCTGACTCTGTGGAATGCTGACATTGCCAGCGCTAATCTTGATGTCAATTTATATGGTTCTCACCCGTTCTACATGGACGTCAGGTCCCCTAATGGAACCACCCATGGAGTTTTGCTGCTCAACAGCAATGGCATGGACGTTGTGTACTCTGGGGATAGGATTACCTATAAAGTTATTGGTGGGGTTCTTGATTTGTACTTCTTTGCGGGGCCTATGCCGGAGATGGTTATGGAACAGTACACTGAGCTCATTGGGCGCCCTGCCGCAATGCCTTACTGGTCTTTTGGTAAGCACTACCATAGATCAACGTCAAGGAGTCCAATGAATTATTATTTACAACAGTCAATTATTTTTTGTGCCCCCGTTTAGGAATCATAGATTAGATTATTTTCCCGGTTTGGGATTTACTGATACGCGTTTTATTTGGATATTACCAGTGTTTAGAATGCGAATTTCAGAATTCACAGGCCTGATTTTTCTTGTGGGATTTTTCTGTGTGACATGCCTTTATTGAGTTTTTTAACCATTTCCAGGGTTTCACCAGTGCCGCTATGGTTATGAAAATGTCAGTGATCTTGAGAATGTGGTTGCTGGTTATGCCAAAGCTCAAATCCCTCTAGAAGTTATGTGGACGGATATTGATTATATGGATGGCTATAAGGATTTCACTCTTGATCCCGTCAATTTTCCTCCGGATAAGATGAAAAAATTCGTTGATGCACTTCATCAGAATGGTCAGAAATATGTGATCATCGTAGATCCTGGTGAGGTTCCATCATTCAAATTGATTCTTTCTCCTGCTCTTTCATTGGCAATCTTGAATAACGATACAATAAGTTAAACCGAATTGATTAGGTTGAAGCATTCCCTATTGGCTTCTTTCGTAAGGTGACACTAATAATTAATAAAGAAGAAAAATAAGCTAAAATCTTATCTATTATACTGTCTGCACTATCCATCCATACTACTATCCATCCATACTGCAAACGCAAATATGCACTATCTGTTTATTGACAGTAGTGCCTTATGCCATAGGGATTGGTGTAAATGAGACATATGGGACCTACATAAGAGGGATGCAAGCTGACATCTTCATTAAGCGTAATGGCATTCCTTACCTTGGTCAAGTTTGGCCAGGACAAACCTACTTCCCTGACTTTGTAAATCCATCATCTGGAACCTTTTGGAGTAATGAAATCAAAATTTTCCATGAAGTACTCCCTTTTGATGGACTCTGGATTGACATGAATGAGTTATCAAATTTCATATCATCACCTCCTAATCCATCTTCTACCCTCGATGACCCTCCTTACAAGATCAACAACGCTGGAATTCAACGTCTCATCAATGAGAAAACTGTCCCTGCAACATCACTACATTTCAGCAACATCACAGAGTACAACGCACACAATCTCTATGGGTTTTTGGAATCCAGGGCTACCAATGCAGCTTTAAGTACTGTTATTGGTAAAAGGCCATTTGTACTGAGTAGATCTACTTTTGTGGGTTCTGGCAAGTACACGGCACATTGGACTGGAGACAATGCCGCCACTTGGGATGATTTGGCATACACAATACCAAGCATCTTGAACTTTGGAATATTTGGAATTCCAATGGTTGGAGCTGATATATGTGGTTTTTCAAGAGATACAACTGAAGAACTTTGCCGACGATGGATTCAGGTTAAATTCATGGTTTTGTCAACTTTTATAGTTAGACTTTGTTCTTGAATATAATCTCGTCACTTTTGGATATCACTCTTTTCCCTTAAGATCCCTTTTTCGCATACTTGATGAGACTAATTTCAAAACTTTGCAATTGTAGCTGGGAGCCTTTTATCCCTTTGCTAGAGACCACTCTGAAAAAGGATCCACCCGTCAAGAGCTATATATCTGGAAATCAGTAGCTGCATCAGCCAGGAAAGTGCTTGGACTTCGGTACCGGCTATTACCATACTTGTACACATTAATGTTTGAGGCGCACTCTAAAGGCATCCCGATTGCCCGTCCAATTTTCTTCTCGTTTCCCCAGGATACCAACACTTACAAAATCAGTTCACAGTTTCTACTCGGTAAGGGAATAATTGTTTCACCTGTACTGCAGTCTGGAGCAGTTTCTGTTGATGCATATTTTCCGGCAGGGAACTGGTTTGATCTCTTCAACTATTCCCATTCTCTGAGCGCACAAAATGGTAAGTATGTCAAGCTTGATGCGCCTCTCGATCACATAAATGTGCATGTTCGGGAAGGAAATATATTAGCTATGCAAGGAGAAGCAATGACAACACAGTCAGCCCGGAATTCTCCATTCCAACTATTGGTTGCCATCAGCGGCAGAGAGAATAGCTCGGGAGAAGTTTTCGTGGATGATGGAGAGGATGTGAAAATGGGAGGGGACGGAGGAAAATGGAGTTTTGTAAGATTTAACAGCGGCATATTAACGAATAAACTGATACTAAGGTCTGAGGTTTTGAATAGAGAATTTGCTCTTAGTAAGAAGTGGATCATAGATAAGGTGACTTTTATAGGACTGACAAAAAGTTCTTACAAGATAAAAGGATGTCGGTTGATCATCGGAACGGAATCAGAGCACAAGGAATTGTCGACAAGAATGAACTCAAACGACAATGGATTCGTTTCTGTGGAGATTTCGGAGCTATCAATACTCATAGGAAAAGAGTTTATATTGGAGCTTACATTTGGAAAGTGAATAAATGCATTGAGTGGAGCAATTTCACTCAGACATTGATAAAGTTAAAAGCTAAAACCAACAATTTGGAATTTAAACCGCAAAAATGTATGTTTTGAGACAATAAAATATCTTCTTTTGAGCATTGAACCTGGGAAATGTTTCTCTACTAAATCCACCTTCGTATGATGATAGCAAGAGCAAATAAACTTGCACGTTTCTTTATAATTCCTGTTTATTTCTAGATAATAAGTTGCTGTCTTTTTCAACTTTCACATATTTCGCAGGTAACAATTTATAGTTCATTTAAGGTATATCCAAGTGACTCTTTAAATATAAAATGCTTTGTGCTTTAAAGAACCAATGCTTGAAATATGCTCCAATAGTCTCTTTAAGAGCTTGTATGGAATCACTTGGATATAGATTTTGCTAAAAGGAATCTGACTATGCACTTCATATTTAAATCAAAGGGTCCCATCATTTCCTAAAAGCTGAATGCAAAGCAGCAGTCGGGAATTACTCTCTCTCTCTCTCTCACAATTTCACTGTTATAAAAAATCCGCCTAAACTTCGCATAGGCTTAAAAGACGGTCACCACATCTAGTCACGTCTCAAGCTTTGGCATCGCCTTTCTCTTGTCTCGCTTTCGCTTAGGCCTCACTTAAGTTCGGCCTTCACACCTAGCCACGTTTTACACTTTTTAAAACATTGGTCAATTTATATTCATGTCCCTACTAGTTTATTCCCACATTCCCATTTGTTTTCTTCATAAATGGGGCATTTTTGTCAATGTGATTGCATTCCTAGTCAACAATTGCATGAAAATTGTCGGAATGTCAGCCTTTATTCAATTTGAAGTTGAGAATTGTTTGAAATATTTAATACTTAAAGTTGTTGGTCGAATGATTTTAGTTGCATTTTTTCGATTCCACACATGGCCAATTAACTTTTAATTTTAAAAATAGAGACTGACTCAGCTCTCTCTATATATGGGTAGTCAATTTCACTCTCTATTTGTATTTTATAGTGATGATATGGGAGATGATCTCCTCCCCACAGTGGGGTGGGGAGGAGTTATAACTCATACTGGAGAAGTGTCTAATTTTTATTGGACAAATGATTGACATTTAATGTCAACCAAATTTTCATTGTCCAATATGTACATGCCATATGCATATGCCCCATAAAGAAGTGCCCAAGATAAGATAAGATTATTCCGGCAACATTTGATCTCGTCGGTGAACCTTTGGCGCGGAAATGATCGTCTTCTTTAGTAAGAACAATCAATAAATGTTAGACCCTTTTACTATTATTCACATCCGATTCAAAATATAGATCCATAAAAGTTCGATATATATATATATATATAGATGAAGAAGAGTTTGTTTTAATTGGATATCAAAGGATTTAAACCTGTTGAAATTGTTGAAAGTGGTGAAGATGAATTTGGGTACAACTGAGGAAGATTCAATGCCTAAGAAGAAAGTTAAGTGAATTGTTCATGAAGTTTATTTTCCAATGGAGGACTCTTATTCATTGCCTAAAATACTAAACTAGAGAGTTTAGTTCAGGAGTAATAAGTGAAAGAAGGGAGTTTTAGCAAAAGCGAGAATAAGCTCTTGGCGCTCCCCAGTTTAAAGAAATATAGAGATATTCAACTATGAAAATAGGACAAATGTGATGTAAAAATATGGTATCCTTTTAAAAGTAGAAGGGTCTGATTAGGTACTTACAATACTGCTAAAAAAAGAATGGCGTGGTAGTGGGTGGTGGTGGTGGTGGTGGTGGTTGTTGTTGATGGGTATGGGTAGGGGTTTCTATTTTCTATTTTCTATTTTCTATTTTTTGTTTTTATCTAAAATTTGATTTTTATTATTTATTTATAAATTGACAAATTTGCCTCCTTTATTCTCGCTCAACTAACATTGATTTTGGATGGATTTTGTCACATAAATCAATTTTGTACTTAAAGGAATATGTTAGGACCTTCTAGCCAATATTGAAATGAGAACATCAATATATGGCTCCACCACGAGGGGGCAGACAAGCTGAAAAATGTCATAAAAATAAGAAATACAATTTGAATGAATTGTGATGAGTGCTATGACTATGATGATGACTATGATTGATATATATATATATATATATATATATATATATATATATAAACACAATCAAAACTACTAGACGAGAACAAAAAGTAATTATCAAGAGAAAGTAGTACTCGACAGACAAGATAAAACAAAAAAAGAACGAAATAGCTGCACATGTGTAATAAGACTGAAAAGAGTTAAATGTTTGAATGAATAATCAATGAATTTTTAGTCTAGTCTATGATTGCTCAACTTCACCTTTAAAATAGTGTTGAATGCTCACTCAACTTTACATCGTTAGTTGCCGCTACTCACTCTTGATGATCCACTAACAACTATTGGATGATCTGCACATGTGACAGACGAAATGCCCACGTGGCACACACTAGGAATGACAATTGGACTATGCCGCCCATCAAAACTCGGCCCGTTTATGGGCCTGGACTGAAGAAAAAATTCAAGGGCCGAGCTGACTTGGCCCTTGAAAACCACAGATCGACTTGTGGATTGAACTCAAAAAAAAAAATTCTTTTTAACTTTAAACTAATTTTTTTTTTTAAATTTAACATGTGGCCCACGAGCCATGGCCTCGGTCCCGGCTCTTGTTTTTTGGACGGGCCAAGCCATGTCCTTGGGCCGAGCTGGGCCCTTCTTGGCGGCTCAACCCATTGCCATCACTAGCGCACACGTTTGCCAAACAATGTACAAGTGCCCGCCATGTCAGAAATCACACTTTGAAAGTGCGATTTCTAAAGGACAAAAAACGCATTCTACTTAATCCAATACAGCCAAAATTCTCCCAAATCCCATTTGGTGGCGGAGATATAAGAGGTGAGAGAGTTGGCTGCCAGATTTAAGTCGCTTTACTTCCGGGGTGCCAGATCTGAGTTCTTTCACTCCCGAATAGATCTAAACAATGAGGTGATGATGGTGACTTTTTTGGTGGTTGGAGGTTGGAGCATATCCAGATTCGATGATGGATTGGCGACAAAGAAAATGAGGTGGTTATGGTCGTGCGGGGACTAAGAGTTTGAGGTTTGTGGTTGGTGATGGTGGTGCAAGTTTGGAGGTGGTGATTTATGGAGAATTTGACGATGTTGGTGGCGGTGATGGTCGAAAAATGGTGGGGCCAACAGAGAAGAGAAGGTCGCAACAAAATTATTGGGGTTTGGGAAACCAGATTGCGTGGGGTGAGTAATTGAGGATAAAACACTTACATTTAATTGATGATGTGGTAAATTTTTTTGACATGGGCTTGCCACATAAGCTTTGGACATCTTAACTCCTATCCATGATGGACAGGAGAACAAGATTGCTTAGAGTAGATTGAGGCTTTGAAATCTTGCCTATGTGCATATGGATAAACCAGAAAAACAAAATGAGGGTGATTAGGATGATTTCAAACACTAAGAGGGCTATTAGGCTAATAACCAAAATTGAGAGGGTAAATAGAATATAGGGAAATTGGCGCAAATGGTCCCTAACGTATCACGTTAGTGCGCAAATGGTCTTTAACATTTCATTTTTGGCGCAATGGTCTCTAACCTTCTACTGTTGGTTGCACAATTGATCCTTTTTGATGGATTCCGTTAAAAATCTTTCATTTAGGTGCGCAAAATGGTCCCTAAATTTTTTTTCTTTATTAGTAGGGTAAAATGGTCAAGTTACATTTTTTTTCCAACCTTTCAATTGGCGCAAATGATCCCTAACCTTATTTTTAATATAAAATTTGCAATTGGATTCTTAATCTTTACAAAAAGTGAAAATAGGTCCGATACTTTAATTTTTTTATTAAATAATTTTTTATTATTAAGTAATCATATTATTTAAAATTCAAATTTTAATTTTATCATTACAACATAAAAAGACTTGCTCTTTTTTTGGCTGACTTGGGTTGGGTTGGGGTGGGGTGGGGTGGGGTGGGGTGGGGTGGGGTGTTTGCTCTCTTTTTTTTTTTAAATAGAAAAATAAATTAAAATTTAAAATTGGCATCTTCATCTTCAATGTTTGTTTTTTTTTTTTTTTTTAAAAAAAAAAATAAAATTTTAAAATTGGGCTGCGCAGTAACCCTATGGCTCAAAAGCAGGCTGAGTTGACCTAGTAAATATGAGATCGTATTAAATCGGGCTGGGTTGAGTATAATTAAAATTTCTATTTGTGACAAATTTAATTTTCTTTATATGTTATAATGATAAAATTAAAATTAAAATTTTAAATAATATGATTACTTAATAATAAAAATAATTTAATAAAAAAATTAAAGTATCGGACCTATTTTCACTTTTTGTAAAGATTAAAAATTCAATTGCAAATTTCTATATTAAAAATAAGGTTAGGGATTATTTGCACCAATTGAAAGGTTGAAAAAAAATGTAACTTGACCATTTTACTCTTACTAATAAAAAAAAAATTTAGGGACCATTTGCGCATCTAAATGAAAGGTTTTTAATAGATTTTTAACAGAATCGGTCAAAAAGGACCAATTGTGCAACCAACAGTAGAAGGTTAGGGACTATTGTGCTACAAATGAAAGGTTAGGGACCATTTGCGCACTAACATGATACGTTAAGGACCATTTGCGCCAATTTCTCTAGAATATATCAAAAATGACAGGACTAAATTGTAATTAACTCAAAGTGGAAGGGGGTGGAATATAGGTCGAATCCTGAGAGAGAATGGAAGTTTCCAAATTAATATCTTCTCCGTTGGAATTTGGAACACAATCTCTATAAAGTCAATCTCACGCGCTTTTAATTTCAACGGAGAAGAATTATAATCCCTAAAACTCAATCCAATCTCCAAATCGAACAGAAATCTATTTCTTTCATTATTATTATTTTTCTTTTACAATTATCCCCAAAATCTGAATTTTCCTTTCGAACTTTTCCCCTTTCAACAATCTAAAAAAATCGTCGGATTTTGAAGTGCTAAGGGTTTATTCTTCTCTGCGTAATTTGTCAAGTCATCAGCGTTTTCTGATGAGCGGTAAGCGCGGGGATTTTAGAGTTTTTAAGTGTTGTTCGATTTCAATATTTGTGATATTTGTTTGGGAATTTCTTATTTCTTTGTGATTCAGTTCAATTCTGCATAATTTATGGGCACACATATGGTGTGCATGTTGGATTCATATTTTTATCAAGCTTGTTTCTTGTGAATTATATGTTTATGTGGTAATGTGCCCATAGGGTTTTTTAAGCACTGCAATTGCGTTAAACCTTTTCTTCTTTATTTCATTTTTTACCCTCAGAACGAACTCTCTGGCCTTTAATTTTCCTAAATGATTGATTGTATACGTATTTTTTATGATTTAGATTGAATTGCTTAAATTCACTTGAAATCTTGGAGAATTAATGAAATCTCTCAAGTTTGTTTATTTTTCCAATAATTGATGTAGGTTTTGTAATGGGTTTCAAATCATAGATTGCAAAATTGTTGAGAGAATGCACATATTTAGGGTGTGTTTGATTGCAAGCAAGAAATTTGGGTGGAAAGAAAATGAATTCTATGGAATTGAATTGCCAAGAAATTATTAGTTGGAACAACTTTTCCATGGAAAATAAAATTTCCTCCCTTCCTAAGTCCTAAGAAAATATTTTCCTTGAAAACAAGAAAAATGTGGTCAAAACAAGGAAAATGAGAAAAGATTTTACATGGAAAAAAAAAGATTGTAATCAAACACACCCGGGCAAATAAGTGGGAACATGTTTTTTTCATGAAAAATCTTGTGCAATCAAACATATCAGTATGAAAATAAGTAGAAAAAAGGCTTTTTCCATGGAAAATTTTATGCAATCAAACACACCTTAGGGTGTGTTTGATTGCAAACAAGAAATTTGAATGGAAAGAAAATGAATTCCATGGAATTGAATTGCCAAGAAATTATTGATTGACAAATAAGACAAATTTTCCATGGAAAATAAAACTTCCTCCCCTCCCATAACAAAATATTTTCCTTGAAAACAAGAAAAGTGTGGCCAAACCAAGGAAAATGAGAAAAGATTTTACCTGGAAAAAAAAGGTTGCAATCAAACACAACATGGAAAATAAGTGAGAAAATATTTTTTCCATGGAAAATCTTGTGCAATCAAACATGTCAGTTGGAAAATAAGTGAAAAAAATGGATTTTCCCTAGAAAACTATGTGCAATCAAACACAACCTTAGTGTTTATTTGTAATTTTCTGATCCAACTTTTGAACTTCGCAGATATGCAGGGTCAATTGGTTTGCAGTGGGTGTAGGACTGTCCTTCTTTATCCCAGAGGTGCTGCGAATGTATGCTGTTCATTGTGCAATGCAGTAACTTCTGTCCCCCCACCTGGTATTACTCGACAATCTTTTTCCAAATGGCTATTTCATGTCCAAAGCAAGGAAACTTTATTGAAGTTCTCTGCTAGGTCACGTTTTGTTGTTTTCCTTGAGCATTTCACATGAATGAATGGGTTTAGGGAAAATATAGCGACATAGAAAACGGGAAATCTGTTATATGATTGGTTTCAGATCTTCAGGTCTATAGTTTTGATGGGTTAACATCTAGTATATGTTCTTTACTTGAGTTTGTATCACATTTAGATTGTTTATTACATCATTCTCAAAATTGAAAGAAAGGTTGAACAGTTAGGGAGAGAATCTACTTCCAGACCTGGTATTTTGGCAAAAATTCCATGTCCCTTTTTTCTTTTGGTTGATTTTACAGAAGTTATCTGCAATTTCATGCTTAGCACAACATGTTGTAAAGAATAAGGATATACGAAAATATTTCATGGCTTCTCCAAGATGAGGTGAAATGGTAGGCAGTTTGTTTTGACTCATAGTATTAATAATCTGAGTCAAGACAGGTTGCATCTGTGCTGCACACGTTAAATGAATTTCTGCGATCAGATGCAATAATTTCTTAGCGGTACCTGGAGTTGGTGATAATTTGATAGACTAAAGTAAAGTAAGGCGACACATTCCAGAGTTATGTTTTCTTGGCTGACTGTACTTTCCAAGCAAAATGTATCCGACATAAATTATAATTTTTCGACAATTTGCATTTAGCTATTTTATTTGTTCTTTTCGGCGTCTGTATCTCTGAAGTTTGATGACAACATGCAGGGATGGAAATGGCTCAACTGATATGTGGAGGCTGCCGCACCTTACTTATGCATGCACGAGGAGCCGCCAGTGTCAGATGTTCCTGCTGTCACACAGTGAATCTTGTGCCAGGTACAGACATCTGATTGTATTTGTATAAAATAATGCTCAAATGCATCAAATATTTATATAATCTTTGTTTCCCTTCCAGAATGGTCGTGATGGTTTCTCTGTAGAAGTTGTATTTGGTTTTTGTGTTCT
This sequence comes from Forsythia suspensa, assembly GCA_023638005.1. Classification (NCBI taxonomy): domain Eukaryota; kingdom Viridiplantae; phylum Streptophyta; class Magnoliopsida; order Lamiales; family Oleaceae; genus Forsythia; species Forsythia suspensa. The sequence continues at coordinate 9,463,687 of CM042674.1, read as the reverse complement.
CACTAATGCACAATGGACAAATATGCCCTGTACCATATTATTCTTAAATTCATGGATTGTGCTAGTTTCCTTCATCTTCAGCCAATTAACTTACATTTTTAAATGATGGATGTGCAGCACCTAACCATGTTGCTCACGTTAGCTGCGGTCACTGCCATACCACGCTGATGTATCCAGCAGGAGCCCCGTCAGTTAAATGTGCAATTTGTCACTACATCACAAATGTCAATGCTAATAACACGGTATTTACTCGAAAGTTTTATAGCATCACCATTGATCACACACCCACACAGGAAATATCATATGGCACGTTTGGGTAGGCTTAATTTTTTGAAATAAGCCCACCTAAACATGCTCTTTGTCTTTTGCTCCCTGCTTTGAAGGCTTCATTTTAATAATGCTTAGAAAATTACTATAATGCTGCTCTTAGAGATAAGAATGTTTGATAAATATTTTGATGTAATAATGATTCAATTTATGGTTGGGATTTATCAGTGCATCTGATTTAGGTCAAGTGTATCAGTTTTATATACTGTAGTTTTTATGAGGTTGATGCTTAGTTATCCACATGTGGAAATTCACACCCCCCTACCCTAAAAAATAAAAATAAAAAAAGAGAAGAAAAAGGAAAAAGGAAAAAGAGAGAGAAACAAAGAAAGAAAGGAAGAAAATAACTATTAAGGGAGAACTAGCTATTGAGAGGACTGTGGTTCTCTCACGTGCCAATGTTGCAAATTGACATCATCATCGACTTCAGTCCTGCTTTTCTTTTCAAAGATATTTATGCTGTCTCTCTAACATTTATCTACTTTGGCAGATGAGTGATACAAGGGTTCCGGCTCCTGTGCACAGACCTGGTGGGAATCCTCCATTTGTGTCAGCGCAGTCTACTTCCATGGTCAGTGCTTTGTTTTTGCTATACTGTTTACTCACTATGGTTCTGATAATTTTATGTTGCATTCAATGATCAATCTTGCTCTATTCGCTACAGGCAACGGCTCATTCTCAGAATCAAACTGTTGTCGTTCAGAATCCCATGTCTGTTGATGAAAGTGGAAAGTTGGTGAGTCTCTCCATATTTCCAACCAATCTTTTCCTTTTACCTTTCATGTTTTTCCTTATTGTTGTTTTGAATGCGGAAGATAAATTGGGCTGATCTGATTGTGAATTTTTTGTAGGTGAGCAATGTTGTTGTTGGCGTTACAACATAGGAATGTTAATGATATGTAATGTCTATGATTGGTTCCCATGGTGGATGGTCATTTCGGACTTGTTTGGCTTCAACTTGGTATAGAGTCATTTTATGTATATTGGGATTGGCAATTATAAACATGGAAATACAATGCTGCAAGTTGTAAAGTTTCATAAGAAACTTGATTTTTTTTTTTTTTTTTTTTTGGTAGTTTATGGAGGGGACAACTGGTCGAAGGTTGATTTTTCAGTCATTTGCTGGTGTGTACTGAATATTTGTTTGATATTAATACATTGTGAACTATTGGGGTGAATACGTTCATGTCATCCAGTCAAATGAAGACATTAACTGATTAATTTGTCAAGTTCTTTTCTAATTCATCACATGTAGTATATTACGATTGAATGGACAAGATTGTATTAATTAAAGAGACGTTTAGAATTTTTCTGAAATTTGTTAGTATGTTCAATCTATCGGACAGGATTTTATTAATTAAAGAGACATTTAAACTATTTCTGAAATTGTTTAGTATGTTCAATTTATCGTATCAAACTTTGAAATGAGCCTGTGAAATTCTTTGCTTGTCAAGTGGTTTTAAGTCTTTTAACAGACTTATTTCTAAACGTTCAAGGCGTACAAGTGTCTCGATAAGTCAGTAAATTGTGTTCCCAAGTGCTTGTAATAGTTTTGCCCTTCCTCTAAGTAATAAATCTGCAGAGAATCAAAAGATCTTCAAATGAGAAACGATTTTGGTTTCTAACAAATAGATCTTGAATTGTTAATGCAAGATGGTTTGACAATTATTATTATTTTTTATTTCCTTGAGGTTAAAGATGTCTAAAATGGCACGCAATATCAGGGTCTTTGTTTTTCCAATCTGCTGTCATCTACATATATATACACCTTTGTTCTTTTTCCCAACAACCTATTGTCAAATGGTTGAGAATTGGACTAACTGAAACAAATTAGAGGAACTTGTTTTACTTACTGGAAAAGAAACTATGCATATGATTCTGTGATCACCCTTTATATATATTCAGCCATATCTGGATCTTTCTGTATCTTCTTCACCTTAATTCTCCTCGATTGATCGCCACCCGACCCAACCCAACCCAACCCCAGAAACTGAAATGGCTTCAGAAGGTTTAGAGAAACCAGAGGTTGTTGGTGTGGAGCAGGTGGCAGTGACTACTAGTTTAAATGATTGGATCATTCCCATACTGAGGTTGCTTGCATTTTTTGCGATGCTTTCGGCGACACTTGTAATGGCGCTTAACAAACAAAAGAAAACTCTTGTTGTTGCCACTATTGGAACCACTCCAATACAAGTAACTCTCACTGCCAAATTCCAACACACTCCAGCATTTGTGTATGTTTCTTCTTTCTTTTCCCTACACTTTGTACACATTTTAGATAAATGTTATATTTGGTACTGAATTGGACTAAAATCACGTATATTCCACTTGTACAGGTTCTTCGTGATAGCTAACGCAATTGGTAGTCTCCATAATTTGTTGATGTTAATTGTCAATTTCATGGGACACAAGTTTGATTACAAGGGACTTCGCCCTTTGGCAATTGTAGTGTTAGACATGGTAAACAATTAATCACTTATGTTTTCGAATATCCATTTCAAAATCTATTTTTTGACGGCAAGTCTGTACTTACTGTTTTTAAATACTTCGTTGATCTCTTTGTGAACTTAGATGAACGTGGCTTTAGTTTCCGGCGGTGCGAGCGCGGCAGCTTTCATGGGTCAGCTGGGTAGGGATGGGAATTCCCATGCAAGGTGGAACAAAATTTGTGACAAATTTGATAGCTTTTGCGACCGTGGAAGTGGTGCCATGCTGGCTTCTTTCATCGGCCTTGGACTAATGATAATCATCAATATTATCTCTTTTAACAAGCTTCGCAATCACAAACTTGTTAACTCTTCTATAGTTCCATGATCTAAAAGGCTATGTATTTGTGTGCTCTTTGTATTCTGTTTTTACTGCATGCCTTATATAATGTAATTTCTTTTGTATTGAATATGATTGAAGAATAGAAACACGTGAAATATTGATCTATTCTACAAATCGAGATTTTATAACTTACTTTTGATGATTCGAACTATGCTAGACATTATTAAGAAATATCTAAACAGCTTATTTACAGAAAAAATGTGACATTCTTCCATGCCCAAATTGCTCTTCCACAATTGATTGTTTCATAGATTGAAATGCGGGGAGTCATAGAAAATCTGGTGAGTAACACACGAGTTGAGAATCATTTCAAATCAATCTCACCAAATGGGACAAATAAATATAATCACCGATCGTAGAAAAGTTTTCTCCATTAGTGACAAAAAAAAGTAATATGTATGTCACTATATCTTCATTCATCTCAAACCAAAACCCATCTCTCTCTCTCTCTCTCTCTCTCTCTCTCTCTCTCTCTCTCTCAATTTCTCCATATTCTTCAAAATCAAATCTCTCCAAACAAAACTCTATCTCTCTCTCAATCTTCTCAGCCCCCCGATCTATTAAAATCCTTCACCACGGTTGGATCCCACCGCAAAAAAAAGTGGTATACTAATTTATTATTATGTCGATTCCATACAATATATGGAAATCAAATAGACAATACATAAATATCACATTGGTAAAGAGAATTGAAAAGCACTTAAGGATATTAAAGAAAAAAAGAACAAAAATCAAGTCAAACCCAGCTACTACTATGTATCAAACTCATCACAGGAGAAAGTAAGCCTCCAATTTTTAAGGTAGCAATTTAATATTAAGCAAATGCAAGAGCATTTAAGTACGGTTGCTGTACATGAGAAAGAAATAAACTATGAAATAAACTATCTTCAAAGAACCAAAGTACAAAATACTACTGGTCTAGAGATGTTGCAAGAGCATCTTATGATCATTACTATACATAGCTCCAAGTATCCGTCTTCAGGCCGTCTTCTCCCCATGATCCTTACGGAGGAACAATCATTCTGTTGACTGACTTAAGTCCCCCAAAATATCCATAATTTGTGGAGTACGACGCTTCAACAGTGTTCCTTACTTTTACCTGCATATCAAAGTTCACTTGTACATAGATATGGCATGTGCAGCACAGAATGCAAATCATGAAAATATGCAAGCTTTGCTAGGTTGAACATTTGGGGACAAAAAGTGCAATTGAAAGTCTAACAGTTCTATTTGCTGACTTGATTTAAACATGTTTCGTGATTATATTTACATATTCGTGTAGCCTCAACAAATACAAATAAACGGTGAGATTTATAAACCCAAGTTAATCGACTCAAACATAGCCAGATCATACATCTCTTTGAGGATCACACAGGCATTGTTTGTTTCTTGTTTCAATTGGTAAACAGTAGTTTGTGGTTCTTTACGAATACATGTGAAAAATCATTCTACTTTCCGATATGACAACCATCAGAATCATCCAACGACCAGTTTCTGAAAGAAGATTTGACCACAAATTGAGAAAATTGATGACCCAGAATTTTTGACAACATTCATTGAATTGCAAATCTTTGCAAACAATATATACATCAACACATACAGCAGATGAGAAAAAATCTCAATGAAATATACAGCAGTATTACCATCAGCTATAACATTACGGTAGGTCCTGAAGAGTCCAACAATTCAGGTTTCTTTAACCAGTACTGTTCAAACCTTTGTCTTGCATACTCCATGTAGTCAAATTCAATTTTATTGACATGCCCCTGAAACAAAGAATAAGTTAGATTCAAAGAATCTTGCAAATTTTGACATAAAAGTGGCCAAGGCTGTTGTTTATATCTCAATACCACTCAACTTACTAGGCTTTTTTATTAATGCTTGGGATGTATTATGTGATGTACTTGTACAGTCACATTTATATGCTGCATGAACTAAAATTCAAAAGGAACAATTGAGGTTTAAACCATCTATTTTTTCCTCTCTTGCACGTTGCACATACTTTAAGGGCAAACGAATTAAATACAATATTGACCATCACTACAATTTAGGTGGTAAAATTCTAGTACACATGATATTCCTTTCGTGTTTTTCATGGAAACGTTGACAATCCAAGTAGATGCGTCCACATCATGCTAAGGAAAATCTCATTGTCAGCAAACCAATAGGTCGGTATAGCCTACTTAATGGACTTTTTCTCAGGAGTGAAGAGATTTTCTTCGCAGTTTTGACCTTGATTCATTTATAACTAACATGGTCTATGTGACAATTCAACCTGTATGATTCCCTCCTTTTATGTTAAAGATATTCTTACCAGAAAGAGAAGTGTTCTGAACCAACCAAATCTGGGAACTAGACTACATAGATAATTGATTTTGCAAATCAAAAAGATACTGATCATGTATGGCACCTTGGGAAGATTAAAGCACTAATCCAATTCACTAATTCTCGGAACAGTCAGTCAATTGGAAACACCTAACTAAGACTAGCAGTTTTGCACCTCCAAGGCAATTTATGTAAATTACCAATATTAGCAGTTTTGCACCTCAAGGCAATTTATCAAATATTTTTCTTAACGAGTTTATGTAAATTACCGAGATTATTCCCCATAAGCCCCAAAGGAGGTGACTGGCAAGAGTATACTTCTCCACTTCATGAACTATCTGATCCACTTCTGAGTCACTAGGTTGAGTGCCTGCATGAAAATCCTAATGTTTCAGGGGATAATAAACACTTTACTAAACAAAAAATTTCACTTATCTACTCCACTACAGTCACTCAAGATGCATTGTGATAGGTAGGAAGAACAGAGCAGTCCAAATTAACAGTTATCGCTGCTTATTTCTCCTTTTACAAAATTAATAAGAAAACAAATCTTATACCAGTTATCATGCATATAAGACTCATCATTGACTCTAAAACTAACAGAAGGCATAATATACTTTCACGAATAGGGCTGTATGTGGAGTTGGTCACCGAGGAAGAAGAAAAAATGCTGACACGATAAGTGGACTGCCCTACTATGATTTACCATCTTGAAGGTTTGTATACAACTTCTTCTTCATAATGAGATTTTCTATTTTCCCATCAAAAAAAAAAAAAAAGAAAGTACTGTACATGGAAAAAATAGGCTTGGTTGAATTAATTTCTACCTGAACAACTCAAGTATATATGCAGAAATCTTTGGCGCTCCTCTAAACCTGTTAAGTCAAGTTAGAATTTATTTTAATTTTCCAGTAACTAAATGTAGGCTCAATTGCCGTGAATCAGGCATAGAAAGTGCTGAAACAAATAAACAAGTTACCTACCTGGATATTTACTATAGTCCAGGATATGAGGGGTTTCTGTATGATAGTCAGCAGCCATCTCACAGAAATGATTTGCTATATCAAAGGGAACAGGGTTGTAACTTGCATACTCATAGTCCTGCATACCAGGCGTGATTAATATTTAAGAACATTAAAATGATTGATGTAATAGCTAGATCAAATGGCACTACAAACAGAATACACGGTCAACTATTTAAATGCATCAGACAAGACAATTTTTTTAAAATGCATGAAAACTCGATTAACTTAATGTCTTTTAATGCCAAGGCGAGCGACCCGTCGATATATTTAAGGTCCATGCGCAGTGTCAGTAGGGTGAGAATTGGGTGGGGTTTGGATGGTGGAAGACAATATAGAAATCAGAAACGCCTCCCTGAAGGCAATGCTTACAAAGTCACTATCTCAGGGAGATATGTTCTGGAAGTTATATACCTTCACAAATCCAAAAACCATAAGGTAATACAAGAACCACAACCTGTTATCAATTTTACCTGATCAATATATCTGCATTTGACTTCAATCAACCAAACTTCGTTAGGGCACCTGCCAGCCCATCACTTCCTCATGAGTCACTCAACCAGGTGGACTCACATATCTACCTAAATGCACGTGAACTAGACTAGATGTGCGTTGGAAGAGTATAACCTACCCTTATAATCATCAAACAAAAGGCAAAAAGTGAAAACACATTAATTTTCACAATAATCTTAGTTCCATCCATTTGTAAAAGCCTGTGGGTGTCTTCTGTGATATTCCATTGAGGGATATAAACAAGATTGGAGTGTTCCATTTTCAGATCCTTGTAAATTCTCTCTTTTGTAATTAACCTGGAGGACAGCCTGTCCTCTTGCACATGGAACATGCACTTACATGTCAAACATATCAATCACCCATCTGATAACTAACAATATATGACTTTAACCCTTAGATTTCACAATTTTGATCAATCAACCTAGGATGATACTTACAATTATCGTTATTGATTTGGTGTCTTCGTCCATCATTATGTTACCATATTGCAAATCATTGTGACAGAATCCTACACGTTGATGACCACTTGAGAGATTATTTTCAAGTGCTGATATTTCATCTTCCATGGCATCCAGGAGGAAAGCTTTGGCTTCTTCTGTTGTAGACAAACGTTTGGCCTTATGTACCCAATTGCTGATACATAAAGGACAAGAGGCCTTAGATAATCAACTAAGATGGTATAACAATTTGGGAAGCTCCCAAGACAAACAAGCATACCGCAATCTATCCCACAGGCATATGGACTTGGGCCCAGGCATTTGAAGATCATTGAATTCTTTCATTTTGGTTGCTATAAGGGAAGATATCTCGGGATCACGCAAATCAGCTGCTGAAAGTGTCTGGAATGGCACAACAAAGGTACAAAATTTACAAGTTAGGCCATCCAATTTTTCATAGTTTCAGATAATATCAAGAAATTCCACATTAAGGGTTGTTGTATAGATTGAATCTTTGTTAGAGCTCTGATGCAATCTAATTACCATGTCATCACTTCTTGCACTTGTGAAGTTATAAACACTACTAGTATTATAAAAGCTCTATTGAACAACATAGAAATCACAATGTACATTAGACTCGGAATATGTTGTAGACTAAATTTAAATTAACAAATGTGTCACTCCTCCAAAAGCTTGAGCTTTTACACGATTGGTAAAAAGCACGCAAAGATCCTGAATTCAATCTTGCCAGTGGCGATTTGTGCATGTGTCATGCAACGAAAAAATGAATCTGGCATTCGTGTGACAAATTGTGTATTGTAGACTAAATTAGATAAATTAATGTGTGCCTTGTCCAAAAGCTTAAGCCTTAAGACAAAGTGATTCGACGAAATCAAAACTTAATTTCTATTTTGTCAACGCTTTAATTTAAATCTTTCTACATTCCTTTTTCATTTTTAGGAAATGCGACATGGGCGATCACCTGGCCATTTTTACAAGCATGTATCTCAAATGTACAAATAAAAAGCACCCTGTAAATGCATACCCGAGCCCGAATGAACTCTTCGATACGGCCATTAGAAAACCGCCCCAGCAAACGCGGCCCGTGTCCTTGTTTCGACATGAACTCAAACGTACGAATCTCATTTTCTCTGTCGAAGAATACATCCACCCCTTTACCATAAATCCTCACCAGCAATTTCCTCGTACGGTGCTGCAATTCGTTGCCAGAATTCGTAGGCCACTTGATTTGATAAACCTCGTTAGTCATGGCTCCCTTCAGTGGAACCACCTGCAACGCATCAACATCGGTAATATCGTCCCATTTTAACGCCAAAGATTTTAGTATTTTCACAGCTTCTTCTGGAATGCGCCGTTCTCTAATTTCACAATCCAATGAATTTCCGGAAGATCCCATGAATGATTTTCCTGAGAAATGAATTCAAATGTTGTAAGGACTCCGTTTGTGTAATTCAATACAGAGAATTTTAGCACTGGGATTATTCGGGGAACAAACATTAAGCGATGCTGGTCAGATCCTTCTGCCAGATGGCGGCTGTTACCGACTAATATGTTGGGACATGTGCTGTACACGTGTACACGTGTTCATGCAGAAAAAATGGCCAAATGGGATCTTAAATGAAAATATAATTTATTTATTTTCAAAAAAATTTGCAGCCGATACGCTGAAGCTTTACCAAATATAGCACGATAAATGCCTTCAGATATTAGTAATTTTTGCTTGATTTGATAATTTTGATTCACTCCACATAATCACTCGAATGGTTGTAAATGAAGAGGTAACGATAATATTTAGAGAATAAAAATTGAATAATCATTTGTTTCTAATCTTTCGAATATTTACACAAAAAAGAGAGTTTTCTCAATCAATTATTTAGATTTTAGGTCTTAACTTCAATTTTGATTCAAGTGTCTCTCAACACGAAAATCATCAAGATGATTTGATCAAACCATTTGGGCACGGTCTCCAAACTCTAGAAGATTTATCAATTGCTAAATTTTAAGATGACAAACGATAGTGACAATGATGCATGAATCTTAAGATTAATAAATATCTCTTTGAAAAATACATAATTTTTTTTTATTCAATAGGGATAATTAAAGATAAACGCCCTTACTTTTTGAAGTCATTGTGAAAATCGCCCATCTTTTTGAAATTTTGGCATTTTCACTCTCACCTACACAATTTTTTGTACAAAATGTTCTTTCCGTCCATTGTCATCCATTTTCTGTCGTTAACTTACTTCCACAACACGATTCATAACACAAATGAAAGATAATTTTGTCCACCTACCTATTTCACTTGTCATCTCGCATATTGTTCAAAGTCATTAATGGTTGTGGAAATTCATATATAAAATAGGAAAAAGCATACCATTTTTCAACAAGATTAGTGGCAAATCGATTGTGCAGATGCGGAATCTAAATTGAGATGAAGACTTTGTGGATGCAAGCAAATCCTGGAATAAATGCGAACACAAGTACTCCATTTGTAGAATGAGAAGAGGACGTGCTATGTTCAGAATGTTTTTTTAGTTTTGTTTGTGGGCTTGTAGTGATGTGGGTAATCATGTAAGAATTTTGTTGTAATATTGTCGAAATTAGAAGCATGGTTTAGTGGTGTAGAATGTAATGTTGGGACTGCTTAACTGGTATTGCTATATACCAGTTTTGATGTGTAATTGTCGCTATGAAAAACATCACAACCTTTGGATTACAATGTACAAATTGTCCCTACCTTTGTTTATGTTTTGTGCAAAACGTCCATATCTTAGTTTATACAATGCATTGAACGTCCTTAATGTTCTTGAATTTTTTGGTGGTGCCCTTTTGCATTCATGAACACATTATTGACACCATCAGTTCCTTCTGCAACCACTCAAACACCTCCAACGTGCACCAAGAGTCCCTCGACTCCTTCACTTCATGCGAAAAGTACACCAAAACTAACTATAACTCGCGGGTTGACAATTTATCATTCATTTCCTTGAGAACATCGAAAGGTTCCCGAGTCATGAGCTCCAGTTCCTCAATTGCCTCAAAAAATCCTTCACTTATTTCATCATCATCGTCACTGGTGACAAACATATCCAATTCAACTGATTTCAGGAGCCTAAAATTCTGAAACATGTTTCTTTGTGTGGGCCTGTTGGGCTTTGGGATTGCAAGAAAATTGTATTGTCTTGACGAAAAACCACGAGTTTACCGAAAGTTGTTGATAGCAACAATCCCACTAACAGAAGCTATTTTTTCAAAATTCCGATTTAACTGAGCTAAACTATTAATGTTAGCAGGAAAAAATTCACAGATATGAAAAAAGACTTCATTTGCATCTCTTCTTGTTGGGCTTTGGAGTGAATAAGTGAAATAGGTATGTGGACAAAATTACCTTTCATTTGTGTTACGAATCATGTTGTAGAAATGAGTTGACGACAGAAAATAGATGACAATGGTCGGAAAGGACATTTTGTACAAGAAATGGTTTAGGTGATGGTAGAAATGCCAAATTTTCAAAAATAGAGATGATTTGAACAATAACTTCAAAAGATAGAAACGTTTTGTGCTAATTACCCTATTAAATAGTCATAATAGTAAACAACACAACTAACTCACTAAAGGTGCACGTAAGTCACTCCTATCCATTTAAACAAATCACATTCATTTAAAGACACTAGTTGTAGCACGTGCGTTGCACGTGTAGTAGTTGTAATTTGATTCTTGATAGTTTTGCAAAATTAAGAAATAAAAGATTAATTAACTATAGTTTCAGATAAAATTTAATACATGAAAGTAATTAAATATATGTATGCAACACAATATATAATGAGTGAAAGATTGGCCAATACTATGTTATAGCACGTGTAATAGTTGTAATATGATTCTTGATAGTTTTGCAAAATTAAGAGATAAAAGATTAATTAATTATAGTTTAGATAAAATTTAATACATGAAAGTAATTAAATATATGCATGCAACACAAGATATAGTGAGTGAAGGATTGGCCAATACTATGTTAAAAATACTTGACAAAATCTATGTAGTGAACACGAGTTTAATTTAAAAACAATTAAATTTTGTACAAAAAAATACAAAATATACCAAACCAATACCAAGAATTCAACCAACACTAAAAACATTTGAAATTTAAACATTGCCTTACAACTTGTATCTACTAAGTTATGCGTATACAACAAAAGCATCTTAAAATATATTATCCCAAAGATCCGAAGTCATCGCCCAAGATAAGCTTGTGTGTCATTTTCCAAAGTAACTCAATTTCAAAACGAAAAATACTTTTGAGTCACTTCAAGCTTCCTTCTAACACTTATTTACTGTCCGTAGTCTCATGTATTAACTTAGCCGAAGAAATCTCTCCCGTGATGCCAATTACATCATTCAAGGACCTCCCACTTAACTTATTCGCAATTCCTCAACCAATCTAAAAAAGTCCTTAAAGTATTTTTGTTACTGCTTATAAATACTTACAAGCTAGTTAAACATTATTTTTATCTACACATTTCGTAAATCCAACAAGTTGGTTATTGTTGAACCTATTTCCTCCAATCCTCAAAATAGATAAAGAGGCAAATAGTAAGTGAATTAGAAGATTGTATTTGTTGAAGAACAGAAAAATAAATTACATTGATAACTCGTAGCTTACTACACTTTTGAGTATAGTTTGAGGGGGCCAAAATGATGCCACGCTATGCTCTAGTTAGTTATTAGTCCAAAGTTTGAAAGAATGAGCCTCCAGTGTCGCGTTTGAGAGGTGCTCATCCATTATAATTTGCTATCTTCTTAAACCGAAGGCAACTATCAGTTCACATATTGGTGAAAGATCAAATCAACATAGAAAGTCCAGTCCTGTCCACGACTTCAAAGACATGTATAGCATGTCGACTGAAATCTTGATCACAGCATTAAGGACATCTTTAGCATGCTTGACTAAATGAAACTATATGATTAGTGAGAGAGAGACGGCACAAAATTTGTTATCTGCCTTGCACAATCTCATCAAATCTAACGTATCATACAAATCATACAAGTTGCAACTTATGTGTTGACCATCCCAAAACTCTAAAATGACAAGTGAACAATGGGATTGAGATTCATAATTTCGAGTAATAACAACTGTAAAAATTTATGTGCGTACCAGAGTCCAAATGAATGCTAGGGCCAGATTCCAATTAGAGAAAAGAATGAAGTTTTCACCCACCAATGGATCAATTATTTTGACCTAGAAAAAGCTAAAAGTTAACAAAAAATGCAGGCCAAGAGTAGTTAAGTTTATACAAGTTCACTCCTAGTCGAGTAATTTTGTAGTAAAAGTTACAATTTAGTCACCATTTTAGTATACTTATGGATTCTATGGAGAGCCCTAATCCTTACATATAAGAAGAAAAAAAAAACGCTGCTCAAGCACATGCAATAATAAATTACTGTAATGTTGATAAAAACACGAAGAAATGAATATCCTAGAGACTAATGGCATGAAGATTAGTCATTCATTTAATCGAAACTAACAATGTTATTTATAATTTTTAGTTAGTAAAATGCGCTCATACATTGAAAGAAAGAGAGCATACATGATTACAGTGGTAATTAGTATAACATGTATTAAATGTATGTAAAAATATGATATATACCATGCTTTCAACCAAAATATGATATATCCCAATAGATAGCTCTCGTGTGAATCCCATTACAAGTAAGACATACAAAAGATGATTCTTATTCCATATGGGATTGTCTTCAAATGCCATAAAACAAAGAATACAATTTGCAACGAAAAATGAACGAGAGAATAGGTACTTCAATACCTTTTCATCTCTAATATGATCACTTCGCATTTCATCTCTTCACAACGCCATCCTTCTTCAAAGTGAAATCCCAAATGCCCCTGCATTTCTCGTTAAAATCCCATATGTCCATGGTGTCGTAATCGGCTATCAACTTATCACGAGCTCCTCTCTACTTATTGTAAATATGATGTTCAAAGTTGTGCAATTCACTTGGCTTATACATCTCGATAATGCAAAATATCACAGTTAAAACGGCAGTGCCAATGTACAAGTATTCCCTCGGAATCCTGTAGAAGGTCCTATCGACTCAAAATCTTCTGCAATTGATCCCCAAAAGGTCCCTGGAATGAAAGTTTAATTACAAGCAGGATTTCTTTATCCATATTCGATGTTAAAAGTTGAAGAGCATGAATTGGAAGTAAATCTGGCAAGGATTTGCCCCATCTTAGTGGCTGCCCAAGAAGAACTTGACATAAAACAAGTTTCAAAGACCATAAAGGAGCAAAACCATCAACAATGTAGAAAAAATAACGAAAAAGGACGGATGAAATTTAACAAAATCAAACAAAAAATGTTCAGCAACATCCTCAAGTAAACGAAATTACAAAGAAATTTCAAGGATCTAAACAAATCTGTAGAATTGAGGTTTCAGATATCACCACAAGAACACACCTTCTCAACAAATACACTTTCATTCTAGGTTCCGTGAAGTCGTCAGAGACACACAACTATGTCGATTCCATGCTTTTATGTATTGAAGGAAGACGACAATAGCCTTGAATTGGAAAGGAGAGATGACAACCACATTTCCTTTGGAGAAAAATAGAACGGATGAAAAATTAGGTTAGTGAAATCGAAATTGAATTCGCCATATGATTTACACGCACCCATGAAACGACGATCGCTTTCGCGAGAAAAAACACAAAAATGTCTCGATTTGGACTAATTTATGAGCGAAGAAATTCTCTATTCATACTTATAAGATAGTAAAGGGATATACCGTATATAAGCAATCGAACTACGTGGAGAAAATGAATGAAGACATAATGTTTATCATCTCGACAGATTAGTTTATCATCTCACAGATTAGTTCATCATTTTTCTACTTATCTTCTTAATTTTATTTTATATCTACATCTCAAACCTTCATCTTCACCTCCAAAATCATCAATCTCTATTTACTAAATTCAAATTTATCTTTCTATCTCTATTACATCATTATAGTTCACTGCAGACCTTAAAGCCTTGGTGTCAACAGTCAACAGAATTGTTTCTTCACAAAATATGTAACTGAACCCTTATTTCCATCACTTTCTTCAGCCTAACAAAAGCTACCCACCACTAATCCAAACTTAGTGGTGCTGCATCAATATAGACCTACGTATTTTCAAGAAAAAAAGAAATCTACAAAAACAAAGTGCATGATTATTTTTCGCTCTGTTTCGAAGGATATGAAAGGAGGATAAGGGAGGTGATCCAGATAATACTAAATAACCACAAAAATTGAGATGTACTAAAATCGCTATATAAATCGTCAACAAAAAATAAACATGAGTAAGCATGCACCTGTTGTTGATTTATAAGCTCAAATTTCTAAAACAAATGATAAGAGAAATCAAATCAATTTCAAACTTTCACCAATAAGAACCTCATGTCATTCAAAAATCGAATGTTTCTACACTTTAACTTGATTCCTATGATCAAATGCAAAAGAAAATAAAGAAGAAAACAAAATTGTTCTCCATGAAAATCTTTAACTTCAACCGACAAGAAACCGATTCAAAAATACAAATAAAAAAGAATGTATTACTCTATGTTCCATAAATATTCCAAAAATCATGATTCCAAAATGAAAGTTTGTTACCTCGTGACTTTAAAATGTTTCATTAGTAGTACAAAATCATGGGTTTAATAGTATCACAAAAAAAACGATTATCACAACAAAGCAAGATTATCACGGAAAACAATTATCACGACAAAACATTATCACCACTCACAATTAGCGTTTTTTACAATTAAGGGTATGGTGGTCTTTTAGCTCTAAAATATGACTTTAATTGAATTAAGTTTTGAGCATATGACTTTAGAGCCCATAAGTGCTTAAACAAAGTGACCAACCACTGAATTTACCCACTTTTTTTAATTAAGAGAACATTTTCAAGAAATTTTAAAGAAAAATTTGGGCACAGGGCCCAAATTGACCATTACTCATGCTCCCTGGATTTAAGTGTCTTTCAACATGAAAATCATCAAAAAATATGTTCAATAGTCACATACTTTGTTTGAAATGACTTGTTTAAATTTATTTTTGTTAAGCCAAAAAAAAAAAAAAAAAGACCACCACCACCAAGATGATTTGATCAAACCATTTGGCACGGTCTCTAAACTCTAGAAGATTTATCAGTTGCTAAATTTTAAGATGACGAACAAACAAGAGTGACAATGATGCATGAATCTTAAGGTTAATAAATATCTCTTTTGAGAAATACATAGATTTTTTATTCAATAGTGATAATTAGCATAAAACGCGTCCTTACCTTTCGAAGTCATTGTGCAAATCGTTCATACCTTTGAAATTTTGGCATTTCACTCACCTACACAATTTTTGTGCAAAATGTCATTTCCGTCCATTGTCATTCATTTTGTGTCGTTAACTTACTTCCACAACACGATTCATAACACAAATGAAAGGTAATTTTGTCCACCTACCTATTTCACTTGTCATCTAGCATACTGTTCAAAGTCATTAACGATTGTAGAAATTCATATATAAAATAGGAAAAACCATACCATTTTTCAGCAAGATTAGTGGCAAATCGATTGTGAAGATGCGGAATCAAAATTGAGATGACGACTTTGTGGATGCAAGCAAATCCTGGAATAAATGTGAACAACAAGTACTCCATTTGTAGAATGAGAATATGACATGCTATGTTCGTAGCTGGTTTTTCGGTTTTGTTTGTGAGCTTGTAGTGATGTGGGTACTCATGTAAGAATTCTGTTGTAATAGTCTAAATTAGAAGCATGGTTCAGTGGTGTAGAATACAGTGTTGGGACTGCTTAACTGGTATTGATATATACCAGTTTTGATGTGTAATTGTCGCTGCGAAAGTGCGTGGGGGCGGAGCCGTGATTTTTTATTCAGGTGTAGGCGAGATATTAGCACAAAACAAAAGTTCGTGGATAATAGTGAAATTATGTTATTCAATGTAGTGGCATAGTCATGCAATCATGTTATTTCTTATTTTCTCAAAGTTGAGAGACCAAAAGTGAAATTTTGAATTTAAAATACCACTTTCTCTCTTTCACCTTTACTCAAATCTTCATAAAGTTATATATATATACACACATATACACACACACATGAAGCTTTCTTCTTTTACTCCTCTTCCATTTTCCTCTATTTCTTCTTTATTTCTCCATAATTTAGTGCAAAGTAATTGTTGCTCTTCTCTGATTTCTTAAAAATTGGTCAGTGTGCAAGTCACGGCGCTTCGGCTACACATGGCTCTAGTCCCCGATTTAAAAACATCCCAACCTTTGGATAACAATGTACAAATTGTCCCTAGCTTTGTTTTTTGTTTTGTGCAAACGTCCATATCTTAGTTTATACAATGCATTGAACGTCCTTAATGTTCTCGATTTTTTTTGGTGGCGCCTTTTGCATTCATGAACACATTATTGACACCATCAGTTCCTTTTGCAACCACTCAAACACCTCCAGCGTGCACCAAGAGTCCTCGACTCTTTCACTTCATCGAAAAGTACACCAAAACTAACTACAACTCGGCGGGTTGACAATTTATCATTCATTTCCTTGAGCACATCGAAGGTTCTTGAGTCATGCGCCCAGTTCCTCAATTGCCTCAAAAATCCTTCACAAATGTAATATCCACCAAGTAAGCCCCTGTCATTTTCATTCCTTCTCACTATTTCATTGTTTGGCCCCACGTATATGAGACTTCATGTTCGTGTATGCGCAATACGCCCTATCATATATGAGTTGGGTTGGAATGACGCCATTAAAAGTTCAACGATCGATATTCGACATCCATGTGATCCATATATTGGATCTTGACATCCATATGTTCAGGCCCCACTCAGGATGGACATGAAGACCATTGGGCCATGGCCCATGAAATTGCTGAAAATCAAGACAAGTTCTGTAAAGACAGATAGATGTTAGATGTGAAAATTAGTTCCTCTTGCCCCTTTTTTTTTAAATTTTTTTTGAATAATACTATATAGATCATTTTCCCCCAATAATACAATGTATCATTTATATTAGTGTATTTAATTAATTAATCTATATTCAAACCTAATAAATAGCCATTTTATCCTTCTTAAAGGATAATTATATTCATGACATATTTTTTTATTTATTGCACCATATTTTAATTACCTTTAAGGTCCTTAATTTTTACTTATTGTAGTACTTATTTTTTCAACTTTTTTGTCGCATTTTTATTATCATTTTTCATTAATCAGCACACATTGTCTCTGATAACAATTTTTGTCCAAAAATTCCGTTGGGAGATCGTAAAACGATTTATTTGCCCACCATGTTTTTAAAAAAAAAAGAACAAATACAATAGTACAACGAAATATTTTTTCTTCATTTAAAAGCACACAAACAAATATTTTGCCAGAAAACATCATTAAGGATGAAATGTACTAATTAATTGAAGATATAAGATAAGAATTCAACAGAAAAAAATCGTGAATATAAGTGCTACAATCAACAAAGGTTGAGGACTTTAAATATAATTAAAATACGGTGCAACAAATAAAAAGTGCAGTACCGATATATTAAATTAAGGAGTAATTAACGTAATACCTAAATTACCCTCTCTAACCAGTCATTCACACTTCACCGTCTCTTACACAATGTAGTGTCGCTAACCTGCGAAGAAGAAAAATCTCATCAATTTTCTCCAATAATAGGCTGCTTAATGATATTTATCACCACATGTGATTATTACCATTTTATGTGGCAACTATGTTAGCATTAAATGATAGATGTGATAAAATGTGAGGATATGAAACTCATTTTATTGGACATATTATTTATGCTACATAGACTAGTGATTATAATCCGTGGTGATAAATATCATTATTATTATTATTTGTTAACAACTCCTTATTCCTAAAAAAAAAAAAAATTTTAAAACATTTTCAGTGCTAGGACAAAAGATGACGTGGCATTCAATTCTGTCTCTTCAGTATTTGTCTAGGACAAGTCACGTACTCACAATTATCAGAACCTATTTCTTCAATTGTTGGCATCTTGAAATCAAGGAATTATCTAAACAACCATAAGTAGGGTATTGTGTACTTGATGTGTGACGGAATCCGCATGTACGATCTTCTGAAATTGAATTACCTAAGTACTTCAAATTGTCTTAATTACAAGTCACCTTGTCAATATCAACACAATGAGAATTTTGACAAGTCTGATTCATTCTTTTATGTTATTGAATTACCAAACAATATGCATGCTACTAAAATTTTAAATTGAGTTTATATGCAGTGATGTCGAGTTTCAAATACTGGAAATGAAAAGAATACGTTAATAATTCAATTTTATTATACTCCCAAATCACTACCCACGTTTGATACTATTATTTGTTTCTCCCAATTTCTAATAAATTGCTTCCATTTAAACTGCTGATTCATTCTTATTAGTAACAATTAATAATCTTGATTCCAAGTAAATACAACAAATCACCAACCCTAGCTGTTAGTCGCAATTTGTAGTATAAAAATTTAAATCTATTATTAGAAAACAATCAAATATGTACCAATCAAGTAAATGATGAGTTGTGTACTGGTACAATAACAATATACTTGAAAGTTTTGTGCTATTTTCTTCAATTTTCATCTCAAATCTTACAAATAGCAGTCTGAAATTTCAGTATCAAGATTTGAAATTTGAAATTCTCATTATCTTTGCTGATAGACGTTTATGATTTAAAATGTCGGGAACATCATCATCGATGGTAATACTGTATTAATTTTGGACTCTTGTAGCAATCCATTGATTATGGGTTGTTTATAAGCCGAGTAAATACTATTAGTTTTTAGTAACAATCTAATATTCTTGCAATTTTTTGATTGGTCGAATACATTTCATTTTTCTGGATTAAAGTAGTGTACATACTCACGGTAATTAGGCATGATCGATCGACCAATAACTGAAATGGACCCACTATGCTTTTTATGCCGGCTGTCAATTAAGTTGAAGCTTAAATGGCGCTACAAATATGAGAAAATTAGTAAATCTTTGACCTACACTACTCCTAGGCCACATTTTTCTCAATATTTTTCCTACATTTTGACTGATATATTTTATTTAAAGTAGGATGAGCTAAATTATCATCTACATGGCAAAAATTTCCTGCTCTAATAATATAAACTTGGACTGTAAGTGGAGATCTTGTCATCGACTGTGATCGACCACTTACTATGAACGATAACAAAATTGAGCGTTGTAGAAGCAAAGTTTATTTATATCTTATTTTTCTTTTTAAGGATTGACGGGGACTTAAAAGCTCGTAAAATGTGAATTCTTAAAACCCAATACACACGCTATTCATTAAACAATGTGATTCGCATGCAGTCACACCCGACAAACTTCTCTCTCTAGAATTTGAAAAGTAATACTCTTTATTTAGATGGTGAAAGAAAAAGGCAAAAAAGTAGGCAATTTGTAAAGCATTCAAAACTGCCTGCTTGGATTGGAAAATGCAGTGAACGTCTGTCTATACGATGCTCAAAAAAGGTCTCTGAAATTTCAATTGTATAACAGGGTTGTACTTAATTTTTTACGATTAAAAGTTTAAAAAACTTCTTCCTGCATCTTATAAAGTTCAGTAACCAACTAGGTTTTATACCCATAGAACGTCTTTTTTGTTAAATTATACAAAAAGGCTTCCACTTAATTGTTTAGTTATTATAAAAATCGACAAAAAAGATTTCATGCAACCTTTACCTAACTCAATTCAGATCTTGTGGAATCATTGTGTGTAATGGGAAATATAAAGATGGAATGAGACGTGAAAAAAGATTGGATTGACACAGATTTTGATGGTCGTTTATTTTTGAAAATTCTTAGTCTAATTAGGAAAAGTTGTAAAGGGTATTCTTTATATATATATATTACTACAATGACAATCACAACACAGAGAGAGAGAGAGAGAGAGAGAGAGAGAGAGAGAGAGAGAGTTTCTCTCTCTATTGTTCTAGTTTCCTAGCTAGTGTTGGGAAATGCTCGTAAAGTGAATTTGGAATTTTTTTCGTAAAATTCGAAATGGAGAAGAAAGCTTTGGAAGATGAAAGGAAAGGTGCGTTAAGATGTGCCTGGCTCCCTGTATGCCACACGACGACACTGATCTAGTTATGAGATTGAGTGTAATGGGTGGCGTACGAGGAGCCAAGCATATCAAAATCCATAACTCTTCTCTCTATTTTTGTACATACATGCAGTTTATATATATCTATGTTGGATTCAGACAAGCAAGCTAATGAAGAAAATGCTAAATAATCAAGATTATCAAATACTTTGATTCTCACTTTAGAGTATTATTAATATAGCAAAAATAAAAAACCTAAGAAATTAGTAGCAGTATATTGTATTATACTTTTGCATTTCTAATCTACACAAGTGGAAAGAGTAGACTAAAATTAACATGATATGTTTTGATATATGCAAATGAATTAATTATATTGAACTCTAAATGGGATTCAACAAGAAAGTGTTGCTCAAAGAATGAAGATTTCTCCCCCAAATTTTGGCATTAGTTCATTCCTCTTTTACATATTTTCCGTTTCTTTCGTGCATCTCTTGCTTTACTTCTTGTTATTCTTGAAGTACATGTTAGTACACGTTGTTAGATGTTACTTGACATTGACATTGTACGAACAAAGTTTTAATTTTTTTTAATTTTTATTCTTTGTTAATACTTAATACAATGAACATGTTGATCAGATTTGAGCATCACTTTTCAGTTCAAATGTTACACTGAAAACTTAAGCTTGTTGAGGACAAAATCGAGAATCTGAGATGGCAATTGTTTGATGATTTGCTCATCATATTTGGGTCACTACCCAAATAATAATATGATATATATAGGGGTGGGCATGGGTTGGGTTGAGTTGGGTGGTTTTGGGCCCAAACCAAAACCGAACCCATCACTTTAGTTTGGCGTTTCTCCCAAATTGAACCAAACCGCCTTGTTAAGCAATTCGATCCAAACCGAACTGACTAATCATGGGTCGGTTCGGTTTGGTTTAGATGGTTTAGACTTAAATGGTTTGTGCTTGCATTTGTATTCTAAAAAAATAACAATAACTCCAATTTCAAAATTTCTTTTGGACATACAACAAATTATTTACAAAACATTGAAATATAACTTTCATTTACAAATTAACCAACATTTGCAACCTTTTTTTGGACATGCAAGTTATTAATTTTTGGACATTTACAACCGGGTTTAATATAATTTTTGTTCTTATAAGTTATAATTCGGTTTGGTTCAGGTTGGTTTGGTTTATTTATCATAAACCGAAACCAAACCAAACCAAACCAAACTGCCAAGTGTGTGAAAAATTGAACCAAACCGACCCGAATCGGTTCGGTTCGATCGGTTTGAACGATTTGACGATTTGAATACCCACCCCTAGACATATATGTCATAATTTATAGGGAAAATTTTGGGCGAGGCCATCGTTAACGCCATAGTGGGTTGAAAAGTCATATGATATAATCTTAATTCAACTAAAGTCATACTTTATTACTAAAAGACCAATATACCTCCAATTGTAAAACATCATTTAAACACGTAAAAACCAACAAAATCATTTCAATAGTTGTTTAGAAATTCCTTCATTTACTTTTAACAATTTTCATCTTCTTCTTGTGTTTGATTCTTCTCACCGTAACTCAGAATCCGCATACAAACAATTCGAAAGTCGATATTTCAATGGCGAACATATTTTTTTATTTTTATTTTTGTATAAAGTAACTATTTTCGGTTAAAAATAATCATGAAAATATTGAGATATTGTTCCAATTGAAACATATGCAATGCGCTTAATAAATGGAGTTTGGATAAACCGATTCAACTAGTTTTTGATAATGTAGTTGTTGTGAGTTAGGATTTTATGTTAGAACATGTAAAATACTTGATAATCTTTGTTTCAATAGATGTGTTTCAATATATGATAATGTTTTAATGATAGTGAAATTCTTTGATTTTTTTTTCTCTGCTTTTTAATGATAGTGAGCAGTTATTCTTTCTTCATCTTGGCATTGCTCAAGTATGTGTTTGCTTGTTTTAAGGGACTCGGATATCTTGGAAGAGCTTTAATTTGCAAAGAAAAGATGTACATTAATCCGTGATCTCTTTGTTTTAGAGGATATGTGATCTTGTTTTGAAAAAAAAAAATTAAAGATTGTTAAATCTATGATTCTTGTAGTGAACTTTTATGATTCTTGTAGTGATAATGAAGAACTAGGATCTGATCAATCAAGAAGTGGGAGTGTTAATGAAAAAGGATCAAGTTCAAAGAATGTTCAACAAGAGAAAGATGAATGGTGGCTTCAATAAAGATATATTTATCCGTGATACTGTTTTAGAAGATTTGTGATACTGTTTTGAAAAAAAAAATTAAAGATTGTCATTTTAAGCTAAAGAGACGATTTCAAACGGGTTAAATCCATCATAGGCAGTAGCAAAGCTACTGGTCTTGACCGTCTCGTCGAGACCATTCGAAAACATATTATATAATAAAAATCGAAAACGCGTGTGCAAATTCTATGTTCATTTCTATTGTGATACTATTTTTGTGATCATTGTTTTGCATAATACAAAGATCAAACAACACACATGACTATAATACAAGATCAAACAACACACATGACTATGATACCATGCTTTTATCTTTGATCATGTATTATGCAAAACAATATAATGGATTAGAACATGGATTAAAACAATATAAAATTACTAATGCACATTACCTAAACAAAAAAAATTATCATAGATTAAAATAGTATCATAGACAAAACTAAGACATTCAAACAAGATATACTGAGTTCAAACCTTGGCATAATTAGACAAGATCAAAAAGAATAAAAGCACGGTATCATAAATAAAACTCATTCCACATAGAATAAAACAAAGTATCATGGATTAAAATAGTATCAAAATATACTAATGCACATTACCTAAATAAAAAAGCGATATCATAGATTAAAACTAAGACATTCAAACAAGATCATAGGATTAATACATATGCCTACATAGTTTTAGATGACTTTCCTTTAACTTGAGAATGATTGGCGTTCTTCTTTCTTCATATTGACATTGTTCTCAAGTATGTGTTTGCTTTTAAAAGACTCGAGATACCTTGGAAGAGCTTTAATTTGCGAGAAAAGGATGTACATTTATCCGTGATAATTGCTTTTAAAGAATTTGTGATAATTGTTTTTGAAAAAAAAAAAAATTAAAGATTGACATTTTAAGCTAAAGAGACTACTTCAAACGGGTAAAATCTATCATAGGCGTGAGCAAAGCTATGGTCTTGACCGCCTCGTCGAGACCATTCGAAAATATATTATAATAAAAATTCGAGCACGTGTGCAAATTCTATGATCATTTCTATTGTGATATTGTTTTTGTGATATCGCTTTTACATGTCTGAAGATCAAACAACACACATGACTATGATATCATGCTTTTATCTTTGATCTTGTTTAATTAGTCATATGTTTTGTTTGATACTTTATTATGTAAAACAAGATCATAGATTAAAATATGGATTAAAACAAATATCAATTTATATGAATGCATATTACCTAAACAAAACATTATTATGGATTAAAACTAAGACATTCAAACAATATTACTTATTCAAACCTTGCCATAATTAAACAATATCAAAGATCACATAAAAGTATCACAGGATAAAAACAGTATCATGGATTAAAACGGTATCAAAATATACTAATTACCTAAACAAAACAATATCATAGATTAAAACAATATCATAGATTAAAACTAAGACATTCAAACAATATCACAGGTTTAAACATTGCCATAATCAAACAGTATCACAGGATTAAAATACTATCATGGATTAAAACGATATCAAAATATACTAATTATCAAACAAAACAAGATCATGGATTAAAACAATATCATAGATTAAAACTAAGACATTCAAACAATATCACAGGTTCAAACATTGCCATAATTAAACAGTATCAAAGATCACACACACACACACACATATATATATATATATTCAAACAAGATCGCGTAATTTAAAACAAGATCATGGATTAAAACATGTTTCAAATGATAGTGAAATATTATGACAAAGTTTCAATCAATTAAAACTTGCCATAATTAAACAGTATCATAGATTAAAACTAAGGCATTAAAACAGTATCATGGATTAAAACTAAGACATTCAAATATTAGATGATGGAACATTCAAGCTCCTATATACAACAATTCTATGTCCATTTATATTGTGATCATTTTCTCGTGATCTTGTTTTGTATAATATAGTATCAAATAAAATACTATGACTAAACATTAGATGATGGAACATTCAATCTCCTATTTACAAACAATTAGATGGTGGAGCATTCAAGCTCCTATTTACATAAGATAGTAGAGTATTCAAGCTCATATTTACAAAGATTCAAGCTCATATATACAACATTCTATGCTCATTTCATTTGTGATCATTGTTTTGTTTAATACAATATCAAATTGCTATTCTATAATACTGATGATCAACAATGATGTTACCTCATTGTTTATATAAGCGGAAAATGCTCATTGTTTACATAAATGCTAAAATACTCAACCTAAATACTCAACCCAAAGTTAATCATATTGGTCACCTCTCTTGCAAGAAGACGGATAGATCAATGCTAAGCTGTTAAGACATTAAGAATAGAGTACAACCACATAAGATGAAGAAATAAAAAGCATACAAACCAAAGATAAGGATTCAAACACTGTGACCAAAGTCCATAAACGTTATTTTTTAGTTTCACACTAACAAAATTTTTACCAAAAAGCGCCAAAAAGTGATCCAAAATCTTCACCAAGAAAAGTGCCAAAAAGTGACATTGTGCGCCTTAGAAGCACTCATGGGAGGTCATGGGAGGTGGGCGGTAGTCGTTGGAGGTCGTCGGAGGTGGAGGCGGTTGTCGCCAGAGGTCGAGAAGGAGGTCGCCGGGAGGTGGAGGCGTCTCGGAGGTGGCCGGAGGTTGTCATGGGAGGTGGCTTGAGGTTGTCATGGGAGGTGGAGGAGGTTTGTGGAGTTGAAAGATTGTGTCAATGAAAATATGGTTAAAAGGGGTGATTTTGGAATTAATATAAAATATTGATGTGAAGTATGACTTAATCACAATTTAAAAAAGTTTTGACCTAATTTGAAACAAGTCATGTGGAGATGACTTATTTGCAATTTTTCCTAATTTATATACACCGCACGTCTATGGCTTTTAAAAGCCCACAAGTGCAGGTGGGCTTGAGCTGAGGTGCCAAGTACAAGGGTTAATTAGGCCCAACATTGTAGCTGGGCCTGTATAAAGAAAAATACATTTTTCAAAAAATACTACAATAACACGACATTTCATTCGATTTCAAACAAATCACACGGAGCCCCATTCCAAATAACAAAGATTGAACTTTTAGGTGGGCCCTATAACTGGTCTGGACGAAAAGTTTATATCATTACCCAATTACGAACGTACTTACACATCTTTATGTCTAATGATTTTTTAAATCTTGTTACTATAACATTATTCGAATTTAATGCATCTGAGTTTATGGATGTGTTTGTGACATCTTAGCATGTTCTAGGCACGGAATTATTTATAAATTTAATATATTGCTATACAAGTTGCCAGACACAAACCAGGACCACTGCCGGCGCCAATCGTGCACCAGAATCACGGCCACCAAATTCATGCGTGTAATTGCCAGCTCCAACGACACACACACACAACTTATAAATATTTTGCCTTAATTTCAAAAATATTTTATTATCAAACTGACCCGATCTTAATACAATACTTCCAAGAGTGAATTTCTTGTCTTCAATATAATATGGGGCCTTTGAAGGTTTGAGACTACTAAGAAAAAGCTTTGAATTCGGAGGGCGATCCTCTGGTTGAACTGACCTTGTTGAAGTAATACAGCAAGATAATTTTGTAAGTTCGGGATAAGATTAGCTATCCTATTTTTAAATTAAGAAAGTCGCTACTCTTTCGAATACCAAATCGAATGAGACTAAGAACCGAGACAATTTAAGACTGCATTCAGGACTATACTTTTTTGAACTTGGAATGCACTTAAAGGAGCGTGGGATTTCTAAACGGATCCCCCAAATTAAGATAAAAACATTCAACTTTTTTTCAAGTGAAGTAAGGTCGTCATGCCCACATGCAGCTTGCTACAGAATCCTAGGGACTATATATTTATCTTCTCACTTTATAATAAAAATTTTCTGAAACACATGCATGTTTACCTCCGTATATTTTTATTCACATTTCATTATACTGTAATGACCTTATATCTACAAAACCGTGTTCACATTAATATACACCTACACCCACTAAGATCTAACTTCGAGCTTTTAATTTTAATGCAAACAAACATAATCTTCGCTGTATATGTGTTGACGTTTATTTTTGCGACCAATTATTTTGACATCGTTATATATTTGTTGCACAAAATTTACTCGTGAAACATATGGTATATAACAATTAGAGTAAATTGTAGCTAGTGTGTCTAATCTTTGATTTTATTTGCAGATTTGTATCTCCAAGATTTAATTCTTGGCATTTATCACCCCAATCTTTTATATGATTAGCAGCGACTAATATCTTCATGTCTCTATATAATAGCAGCCAATGCCCTCATGTGAGGCGCATCGCTAATTATATAAAAGGTCAAGGGGTGATTGATGCCAAGATTTAATACTGAGGATACAAGTGCAAATGAAGTCAAAAGTTAATGACACTAACTGCAATTTATCTAAACAATTATGAGCAAAAGATTATGAGATATAATTATGATAACACTATGATACTTAAATGTATAAATGACTATATAAGAAAATATAGAGAAAAATTAAATGAGGGAAAATATGTTGAGATATTTTCTCAAAACATGCCAAAATCAAAAGATGCACCAATTGTTGAAATGATATATCTAAGTCGACTAAAATTACAAGTTTCTTAATC
Source organism: Forsythia suspensa (assembly GCA_023638005.1). Taxonomy (NCBI): domain Eukaryota; kingdom Viridiplantae; phylum Streptophyta; class Magnoliopsida; order Lamiales; family Oleaceae; genus Forsythia; species Forsythia suspensa. Next base: position 9,436,140 of record CM042674.1, on the reverse strand, counting down.
TTGGATACTTTGGTAGTTAAAATTTGAAAGAAAATTAGGTCATTCATTAACTATAAATTGATGTGGTTTATTCTCTTTTGTAGTTGTGGCTTGAGGGCTTTTGAGAGAAAATTTGTAAGTCTAGCATTCTAGTTGTTTTTCTTGTTTTCTTTATGGGTTGTACAAATAGTAGAAATTGGTAGATGAGGTAAAACTTATGATATTATTTTTATTTAGATACTTGAGAATTTGGGTGGATGAAATCTATATGATTGTAACAATTTTTCATAAAGTGAAAATTTTGACAGTTTGTAAATCTTTCTCTATCTTTTATATTTTTCTGTTTTGTTATTTTTCTTTGAATAAGGATCTTGTGGACAATAAAGAAATTATCTGAATTCTCAACAGTGGTAGCAAAGCATCAAGTCGTTTAGATTGTTGGCGCACAAAGAAGATATGTCTATCAAATATGACGTGAAAAAATTTGATGGGAGAATCAATTTGGGTTTGTGGCAAGTACAAGTCAATGATGTTTTGATTCAATCTGGACTACACAAGGCTTTGAAAGGGAAACCAACCACTGTTTCTGACAAAGATACTGAAAAATCCACTATGAGAGATGAGGTTTGGAAAGATTTGGATTTGAAAGTTGCAAATACGATACGTCTCTGTTTAGCCAAATATATTCTTACAAATATTCATGAAATATCTGTTGCAAATGAATTTTGAAAAAAACTTGAACAAATTGGTTGTACTTGAAAGAATAATTTCATACTTTGCGAATGAATGTAGGTACAAAAATTTTAGACCATCTGAGTATTCTCAATGTGATCGTTTCTAAAGTGGAGACTATTGGAGTTAAACTTGATGATGATGATAAAACGTTAAGACTAATCTGGTCTCTTCCATCTTCCTATGAACAAATCAAACTAATTTTCAGCAACAAGTAACGAATTTCCGGATGAAAAAAAGTTTTGAAGAAGTTACAAGTAAATTAATTTATGAAAAAAAAAGGTTGAGTGGTGAAAATAATATTTCATCTGGAAATTCGTTACTTGTTGCTGAAAAATGGAAGAAGAATGACTCAATGGAAAATAAAGTATATTCTTGGAATTGTGGACAACCTGTCACGTGAGAAAAAATTGTCCAAAAGGTGGAGTAGGCTCGGCTAGCTGCTCGACATCAGATACGGATAATATGTCTCTCTTTATGGGAGACGATGATATCACTTGAGTAAATATTTACATTATTGTGGTATGCACTAGTTGCCATGATAGAGGATGTGTTACTAGTAGCGAGTCCACATGTTTGCACACGGGCATTGACTTGATATTAATGCAAAGTGTGTGGTGGAATTAATGTCGATGGCTGATGAACTTTCAAATAAGTCGAGCAAGGGAGTTGTTGCACCATAATATTATAGCAAGTTTATTCAACATGAACCGATGAAATTCTTAGAATTCGACCACCAGGAAACAACGCCATACCCAAGAAACACACGTTATTGTGTAGCCGAATTAAATAAAAAATAAAAATAAAATAAAAAATTGACCTGTTTATGTGTCTGTAGCGGAAAATAATAAAAAATTGAAGCCAAAAAAATAGGTGGCCAGATGATCTCAGTCACCCATGCCAACAAAATTATACGGTCAGGATTGAACGTGCCAGGTGAAGTGTACCGGTAGCTGGGCGGTTGACGTCAGGAGCGGAGGCAAGTGTCCCCGCGTGCGGATGAAATGGATAATTAATTAATCGCTTATTTTGACTAATTAATTAATCCCTTATTTTTTTATTATTAATTAAATCGAGCTTGAATAAGTCGCAAGCATTGAGGTAGGTTTGTCATTATGTGGAGCTTAATCTGTCATTACTTAGTTTAATTAAAATAATGATTAAATTATGTTTGTTCATCACATGGAAGGATGCTTCTGATTCTTGTACTTGTACTTGTGGGCCGGAATGACAAATTAATTCTCTAAATCAATGCAATTACTCAGAGAATCTCAGTGTTAATTTGTTTTTTGTGCATCAAACGTGGGGTGGGTGGGGATAGGCTATGTGGTGTTTGAAACTTTGAATCCAATTATCAATTTTTCCAAACTAAAAACTAGAATTTCCTACAGATATAAACTTATCCCTTTTTTGTTTGTTTCTGGAAACGCTAACAAGAAAGATCTTTATTTAATAATATCGCTATTAATCACCGGTGAGAGAAAAATTGAATACAATTTATCTATGTAGAATCGACATGTACTAAAGCGGTAAAACATGCAAGTTTGTGGTCCGTTTTATTCTCATTTTTGGACACAAAATGACACGAGCTACACGTCCTGCATAAAAGGTACGATATCTGACAAAATAAAAGTTTAATAAAATTATATGAAATTAAGAGAAGGTGATGTGAATATGCGGTGATGTGGTTCGTGCATTTGAGGGTTAATTAGTTGGACCACACGAAGGCAAGACATGGAGCACAACACCCCCTTGGCGAACCTTACTAGATTATTCATTCCTCTCAATTTTTATTTCTCGTATTTCATTTAGTTACTAGCATTTAAATCTTTGTGAGAGTTTAAGATTTTTTCCGTTCTAACTAGATTTATTATTTAAACCACATTATAACTTTGTTTTTTTCGTTTTTATATATATATTGATTTTTTTTAAAACCCGTCTCAAAATTTCATCAATAAATCTTTGATTCCAAATTGGTGAGAATGGTCAAATTTGAACTCGTGCTGTAAGAATGACATGAGTTTGATCATAATATTAATAAAATGGTCTTTTGAAGAATTTCAGAGCCAAAAACATAATTATTTTTGCTAGTGAGTACAAGATTGTCGTAATGTCCCATCATGTAAAAAGAGGTCGGTGATTCCCTCTTGGATTATTGGTCCATTAAAAATTTAATATATTGACTACTTTATATCCGACGTCATCCCAAATTAAATTTATTTTAGATTGCGAAAGTTTTAATTAAAGGCGAAGTCAAGATTTTTTTTGAGAGAACTACTTTAAAAAAAAGGTTGCACTTTTCAAATTTGACTGTTAATGAAAAAAAAAAATTACAATACAAAAATTAATTTTTTTTTTTTTTTTTTTTTAAAACAAAACCAGACTACAATCCAATCCTACCCCCTACCTCTGTCCCCAGGTTGTAACTAAAACAACAATGACCACAAAATAGATAATTTTTCAAATTTTATATTACATTTATCGCATTTTGTATATTATTGTTCTCAAATTAGTCCCTATTTTGGTTACATCTTACTAGGCGTATTTCTAGAGTTCACAAATTTGCTACTATGATAACCTAACCCTATACCCCAAACCAAAGAAAAAAAAATTAATAAAAAAATATGTGGCTCATTTGAAAAGGCGACTGATTTTTTTTCATGGATAAATAGAATTCAAATATATTTTTATAGTTCCGTCACAAAAATTTCTTAATCTTTCTTTCTAATTAATAATTAGTAAGTACTACCCATATGCAATCACATGATGTACATTAAGATTATAATTAATGATTGATTAATTAGACAATTACAAACATGTTCTTAAATAGAAGATGACATTCTTATTCACAATTATGTATTTCTAAAAATTCCTTTATACCATACTCAAAATAAATAAAAAATAGTGGTTGGAATTGTAGCAACATTCAGTGGAAATTATATTTTGTGGGTTTTAATTTCTCAAATAAATTAAAGTCAAGGATAAACTAGTACCCACAATGACAATATTAATGCAATTGCCTACAAGTCAACCAATTTTGACTTTGTTTAAATGCACTCTCTCAAAAATAAACATATGTCATATAACAAAGTTATTTCCAAAGCTAGCTAGAGAACATCTATAAACTAAAGTACTTACTCAAATTTGACTTCAAATTTGTTAAAATAGACTACCGCTTCAACATTCGTTCATTCATTCATCATCATCATTGATATTTATGAGGATTTCGGAGAATGTCCAAGAGAGGAATGGACTCATCTTAATTAAATTTGCTCACAGAAAGAATTAGCTAAATTTGTAAAAAAAAAAAATATTGAAATTTGATTAATTAATAAACTGAAAAAATAAGAATATGAAATTTTTTTTTTAGAAATCGTGACAGCTAGATGATGACGGTGATAATATGAAGTTTGAAAATAGTCTATATTTAATATATATTAAAAAAAAAAAAAAAAAAAAAGCATCTTGAGGAGCAGCGTGTCATGGTAGATGATGTGTGTGTGTATATATATATTAGAAGAAACAAAGACCAATTTTACAATACCTAACTAAATCCTTGACCATGTAGCTAACTTAAAAAACCCTAAACTTAGGATAATTCCAGTTTATAAACTTTGTCAAAGATCATGAACTGGCCAATTTTTTTTAAATTTATGATGACAACAGTCTAGAAAGAGACATTAATGAATAAATTTCATGGGAGGTAAGGAAATCATATTTTGAGTTATCGAAGTTTAATTTTTCACAAATTAATCACCAAAGTTTGTTGTTTTTTAGCATAAGCCACAATAATAAAACGTGTTTGTGTATATAGTTCTTGTCATTCATTGATAAGAGTGATTTTTCAAAAATTTGCTTTTCTTCAATACGTTTATGACACATCGACATATCACTTATTATTAACAAAACAAATGAAAATATGTCCAAACACAGTTTGTATCAATTTGTCACATTACAAGACAGCCATGGACATGGCAAATTTGTAATAAATCTCAACTTGATTGGTACAAAATAATAATTATATTTTCCGAAAATTAGAAACTGGACATAAATAATAATGTAGATAAATAAAAACTATGCAGGGAGATGCAGCGGTCCCGTTTTGCAAGTGCTGTCCGAAAATTGCGGCTACTTGCCGCCTCTTTACTTTTCCATCACTTATTTTTGAAAATTGACTTTTTCACAACCTATTACTGCACAGATAACATGCATCAAACAAAACGAGAGAGATAGAGAGAACAATTATAAGCTAAAATATAACTTAAAATAATTTAAAACAGTTGCAGAGATTTGACACCTTTGATGTGTATGTATATTATATAAAATAATCAACCAGCTCAAAACCCTATTAGATTAATAACTATCATCTCTTCCTTTAAGCTTGTTGCGTATGGAGAACATCAGTTTTATATCAAAAGTCAGCGACTTACCCGCTCTCTCTCTCTCTCTCTCTAACTTTGCCTGTTTCAATTCTTAGAACAAAGTTTTAATCTTCAAAAAAATTCTTCTTTGCTTCTTCTTGTGCAGAACCCAATCAAGAACCTTAAATTACGTAAAACCTGCATGTTCTTTACGTCTGTTTGGTGTAAAATAATCCGAACTGAAGAGGCTAACAAGACTGTGTTGTATTAAGTATCATGTGCAGTCATTTCTTGGATAAAATGGATCATTATCAAGGTGATTTAGATGATATATTCCGAGCTGGCACTGGTAGCATAGGGAGCAACACCTCTACAGCAGTTCCGGCGATTCCGGCGGATTGGCAATTTCCGTGCAATCCTGTTAATTATTCTTCAGGAATCGAAGAGTTATCGGATTACTTTGGCCATCCATTTTCTAACACGAGAGATCCATTTCTTCATGATACAGATACAACTGTATCAGGGTTCTTCAACAACTCAAATAATTCTTTAGATACAGGAAATCGAGCGGCTGGTGGAGGAGGAGGTGGGAATAATATTCTTGGTAATAAAATTCTTGACGATGAGATGAAAACTAGACCTCCCAATATCTTCTCAAGGATGCTTCAGATCTCTCCGAATGAAAAGTTGCTGGTATTCCCTCGCAATTCTCCGGCGGTGGCTGCCGCCTCTCTAGGAGGATTGAAGGTGGCAGCTTCTTCAGCATCTAATGACATGATTTCTCCAAATAGCTCCAAAAGTTGCTTGGTAGAGTGCCCTGGTGTTCAGATCTCGCCTCCGCGAAACACGGGCATCAAACGAAGGTGAGACGTTTCTTCTTAAACATCGATTTATCTCTAACTCAAACTTTCAAATTCTAATATTTTATGCAACAGCACCGATAGAAAACCGTATAATTTCACAAATTAAGTATAATTAATCTGAGTTCTAAGAAGATTAACTATATAGATTTCACATGTCAAAGTTGAGGATTCCGAAATAGGGTTTTGTAAAATTAATTATTAGAGTTTTAATCCAGAGTTCGCTCTCATGTTATTATTATTTGCAATCACTGTACCTCCAAACCCCAGCCTGACAGGATTTCTGTAGTTTCATTCTTTGAAATTGTCCATCACTTTAAGCTTTCCAGGGAAATGAAAAGAAAAGACAAGAATAGTAAGTCTCAAAGGTTAGAAAAAAAGACTACTAAAATTCTGATTTTCGTGCAATCTGCAGGAAGAGTCAGGCAAAGAAGGTAGTTTGTATACCGGCTCCGGCACCTGTGAACAGCCGGCCTGGTGGTGGTGGAGAAGTTGTTCCATCTGATCTTTGGGCATGGAGAAAGTACGGACAGAAACCTATTAAAGGTTCTCCTTATCCAAGGTAACCTCGTTAATCCCATGTCAAAGCATTGTTGTATATTCCTTTTTCTTGAAAATTCACACATTATTCTCACTTTCTACATGTAATTCTTGGTCGATTACTTGTGTGTGTGTGTGTTTTTTTTTTTTTTTTTTTTTTTCATACTTTATATTTTGCACGCAAAGGTACTTCTTAAGTAAAATCAACGGTATTGGTGTTCTTTTTCCACGGATTAGGTATGTATGAAAGATTGTTTATGTGCCCAGTAAAATCCCTTGGGAAATTTGACCGACACTCATAACAATCAAAGATGTAGTGTTGGAGAACCCTTTCATCTTGAAGTTTTCATAAATAAGTGGCAACGGACTCGAAACAAGATCCCTTGTCTACTATGATTCTTAGAAAACGAGGTTTGTGGGTTCAGATTTTTCTTAATCTTGTCTCTTTTGATATTCACCACGCCAGGGGTTACTATAGATGCAGTAGTTCAAAGGGTTGTTCAGCAAGAAAGCAAGTCGAACGGAGCCGGACCGACCCGAATATGCTGGTAATCACCTACACTTCTGAGCACAATCATCCATGGCCGACTCAGAGAAATGCTCTTGCAGGCTCCACAAGATCACAGCCATCCAAGAACAACAATTCAGCTTCAAAAACTTCACCAAATTCTCAGTCCCAAAAGGCTACAAACCCGGCAGAAGAAGAAACCGAAAACCATACAGAAAATGTAATTCCATCTCCCATGGCTGTGAAAAAGGAAGATCTTGATAACCAGTTAGAGATGGATGATGCAGAACTAAATGAAAAGTTTTCTTCCCAGAGTTATAAACCAGCATTGTTGGGTTCAAACCATTGTGAAGATCTGTTTGCGGATTTGGGAGAAATAGAGGCTGACCCTTTGGATCTTTTATTCATGGATGGTTTTTCAGGAGATGAAGGGAGAGAAAACAAGGCATTGGATCCATTCAGTTTCTATGATTGGCCAAGAAACAACAGCAACACAACATCATATGAAGAACCTAAGAGGGATTCATGATGACAAGATCCTTAAACAACAGAAACTCCCACAGTTCATTCAATCTTTTCTAGTTATTTTTAGCAGAAAAAATTAGGAGATCATCAGGAAAACCAAGAGAGTGAAAGAGTGCTGGGGTGATTGGAGGCAGACCCCACGAGTCATTTCTTTTGGAATATTAGTGGATTTGACAGAAAGCTGAGGAACAGAAGCTTTCAACAGTTAAAAAAAGTACATCTTTCAGACATGACTGGAAAGCTCAACGAGGGATTGATGTTGAAAAGGACTCCCATCTTTCGAGTGGGAACTATTAGGTCAAGCCTGACACTTTAATCATGCGAGTTTACCAAAAAGGAACCATGATTTATATTTTGTATTAAAATCTTAAAGGACAGGGAAAAATTGTTACAATACTGGTAAATTAAGTTTGATGTTTCTTACAAGACAAGGCAATATCATATATATGTAAGTCCAAGATAAGCTTTGGGTTCCTCCGCTTTCTGTTTTTCATTACACTGTTTTTTTTTTTTTTTTTGAAACTTGATGTGTATTAGCATACAACTTTTTATCCATTAATGTGTAGCCATTTGCAAAGAATATTTAGTTTGGACAGGATGACCTTCGGTGTACCGGGCATATGTACAATCAAGACACTTAAATTGCAAATGTTTATGTTTATTTAGAATCGATTGATTAGATATTATTATGTACTTGAACAATAAAACTTTAAAGTCATACATAATATCAATACTATTTAACTTAGACTACCAAATATCACGTCAATGTATTCTTGACCAGAATTGATATCATAGAACGAGAAGACTTAATATGTCCTAATGTTTTACAATAAATGAGAAACGAGCAAACAAACAGATGACTTTGCTTTTCTTCCAAAGTTTATATTTTATTTTACTTTCATTTAGTTTTAGTAAACGTTTCAGCATTGTGGTGGTTTGATTAGCCACATACATATCTTGGTTGAGTAGCGAGAAAGGTTACAATCGATAGTAGGAAACTAGAAAAAATCTTAATTAAAATTTAATTACTATACGAGTTATTGCTTTCGTTTATTTTTATGTTTCTCTTTATTAACCTTGATCATATTCAATTACAAATATTTATAAAATGTAACTTATTTTCTGAAAAACAATTACTTTGATCAATATGAGTCACTTTTCATTCAAATCACTCGTAATCAATATGATAACTTTTTATGATGTTAGTAGTATTGATTAATTGAATCCAAACAATGGAGTCTTAATAATAAGTCCTTTTGTCACATGCCCACTTTTTTCTAAAAAAAAATATAACTATTAGGTAAATAGTAATAAATTTAATAATGTTTTGTCAAATCATCAAAAAAAACTTTTTGAGTTTTGATAAATAATTTTGTAAGCCCCTTGCAACTGAAAGTCACATAATTGATAATTCTTTATAGTAAAAGACTAAAAGGAAAAGGTCCAAAAGTATGTGTGGTTTGGGAGTCATTTGATGGAATTATTTTGCGCATTTGAGTTTATTGGAGTAACTGTTTAAGTCATTATTTGATTTGACACACACATAGAGCTCCCCCATGACTAATTTAAGTCTTGTTATAGCCAATCCTAAATCCTTAAAAGCGTGCTTGTGAATCATTATTTCGTGTTTTTTCGACATTTTGTCAAATATTCATCATTTTCATTACTTTATAAGCAGTAACATCCTCATTTTTATTTTTTTTACGGAATAATTCCCATCTCTTGTATATAAGTTGGGTAGGTTCTAGTATTTATCTATTGGAATTTGACATGACATCTCGATCGAGTTTGCCTTAATTTTGAAGGCTAGCTTTAGACCATTCTCATAGACAATGAATTTCTAAAATAATGTACCGAAAACACCAATAATAAGAATAATCATTTAAAATTCTAATTTGTTGATTCTCGAATACGAAGATATCAAATAGGCCAATCATTGGTTGTAGAATTTTTTAAAAAAATTAAAAGGGAAAGACACGAATTTAAATCAAAAGAAAAATTTAAAGAAATGACAAAATCTACACGTTGAGTGGGAGGGAAGGAAAGTCTAGCAATACCTCCCCCAACTAGTAATTACTCAAATCACATAACTTTCTTTTAGAAATAGTCTTTACCATAGTTTAAATAATATTTTTGTCGAGTAGTCGTTTTTGTTCTCGTTCTCGTTTGTTTAAAAGTATATTACCTCAAATAAAATGAATTTTATTCTGAATTATTACTTTATGAATTTATGAGAGACAGATTCCGACACGGTTTTGAGGGTGTAATTAGTAGGCAATAATGAATTCAAATGTTATTTTATTGTTAACCTAATTCAATCATAACCCAATCCAAGTCTTGAAATAAATTATTAATAAATTATGTATTCATCGCATGCCCTGTCCTTTTCTAAGTTGTTCAATTGTTCGATAACTTTCTTGCTTACTTCTTCTATATATTTCACTTAATTTATCTTTTTTATTAATTTATTTAAAGAAGTCAATGTTTTCTCGCTATATTTTTGGTAAAATTGTACAATTAGTCCCCAACATTTAATATGAAGTATTTTAATTTTCAAAAATTCATTATTAATTCACAAGTAGTCTCAACAACGAATTCATTATATGGTCACGTAATTCTTATATAAATATGTCTCACTTCAAATTTCCTAATTGTAGTTCAAGTTGTGAAATTAAACCTAATTTCATAAAGTTGCACTTATGAAGATCATGTGATGCGTTAATAGTGATTTAGGCTGTTTCTACTGTGAAATTATAATAAAATATCGAGGACCGATTTGCACTCAAGGTAGGGATTATAAATAGAAGGAAACTTTAAATCGTAGAATGATCGTTCAAAATATCGTTAGTATTGTTCTTCTCGTGTTTGTAATTTTATATTTGATGTTACCAACTCTACCACTTTCCGTAGTTCAAGTTCATTTATAGTATTTTCACGAGATCTCTCATGAAACCTCAGTTGAATATTAGATGACTTTATAAGGAGAAATTATTTTTTACTCTATTTATATTGTACATAAAAATAATATTTTTTATTAAATTATGCAAAAGAATAATTATTTTGGGTCCTTAGAAAAATAAAATTGTTGGACAGATCCATAGATTCGATAATCATGATTAGAGTCACAAATTCTTTCTCCTTTATAATTAATTACATTAATCTATATGCGCTGCATGCATCAAATCAACATAAGGTAGGTAACCATCAGCCCCTACCAAATTCTTTCTCCTTTATAATTATATAAATTAAACAATATTTTTAATAAACTTTTTTTCTTTATTATTCTACAAAATCCAATGCAACTTCTTTAATTTTACACAAGACGGATTCCAATAGCTAGAGCCATATATATATATATAATTTCCTCTAATATTTTAATAATTTTAATTTGGTCACATTTTCAATTTATTTTTATGTATGGTAGCAAATAACATATTTCGATCGAATTCTTTGTCTTTAAATCTGGACCATATATTCTAAAAAGTAGAACTCCTAATTAGACGGTAAAACTTTGTTCAGTTAAAATCGCACTAAACCTGGATTTGCATATGGTTAGGATCCTGTCATGTTTTGTTGGCTCGACAAACTTGACTTCTAATAGAGGAATTCTAAAGCCATTCTGATGATACAAGATTTAATAGAAAATAATAAAAATATATTGAAATTAATCTTTATTATCTAAAAGTTTCGTCACATAATAGTTCAATGCTGTGAGAAGCATGTGCCCCGGGCCGAATACCCTAGTAGTAAAGAGAATAATTTTGTGCGCTCCTACTATTTATGAACCGATCTCTCCCAATCTAACACGATGTGATTCATGCTATAGAGACCTGGGCAAAAATTGGAATATGTGAACCCTATTCTTGGAGTGGTCTTATATGCTTTCTGCAGTCATCCACTTACTTCTCATAAACATAATAAAAACCCTATTAATAATTTTTTGTATTAAGACTTGGATTTTCATCATAAAATGTCAACCTTATTAATAGGAGTAACCAAAGTCTTTATATGTTCGTCGGGGCGGTTCGACATTTTTGAACCGAGGCCAAGTCAAAAATTAGGCCCTCAAGACTTTGTCCGACAAGTCATAAATTTGAGCTTCAATTTTTTTTTTTTTAAAAAAATAATTTTTTTCGATTTTGGACCACTCACCTAATAATAGTCGTGGTCCTCATTAAACGCAATTTTGTTTTGCTTTGTTAAGTTTCAAATTTTGCACAAATATTTTTTTTTTAGGCAACTTCAATAATCAATTTTTTTTTTTTTAATGAAAATGGGCCTCCTTCGATTTTGGGCCTGAGGCGGTTGCCTCACTTGCCTACGCCCAAACCGGGCCTGATGTTCGTTAATATTTCGGTATTTAACTGTTGTGAAATTTATCCCTTAACATGTCCCTTTAAGATGGTGACTCATTTGAGTACACCAATCTTGGAATCCAAATGCTTGTTTGAGCAATTGTGGATTGAATTGCTCATTTGAGCTTAATAGGCATTGATACCATATTAAGACTTGAATTTTCATCTTAAAAGGTCAACTTTATTAATAGAAGTAGTCAAAGTCTTTATATGTTGATTAATATTTCGATATTTAACTGATGTTGAATTTATCCCTTAACATTTTGTACCTGATACTTATATTAAGATGAAAGTCGGCAAAAGTTGAAAGCCTGCAACCCTATTGTTGGCCTCAAGAAGCTGTGAGTAGCACAACTTGAGTTCAAGAGATTTAATATAAATTATGGCATGCGTCTCTTTCAATGAAGAAGGGACTTTTAAGGCATAATCCACAATAAACAAGATTCTAATTTTTTTTTTCTTTTTTTGGTGATGATAGAAATAATGACAACTGCTATATGTTATCTGTCAATGGTGGTACATCATGGTACGCCCACCTCAACGGGCTCGCCTCCTAAAGATAAATAGAAATAACTCAACTGTCGTTAGGTTAGCTATACAGGCAACTCGAAGACTAACAATCACCACCTACAATTGGGAAGATGAAACATCACTCATTAACTCTTAATAATGAAGGAGATGAAGGGACACCCGTCATTAATGATCATTGAAGGCTGCAACTGCAGGCCATCCCTATAAATAAAGGCCAACCCCCAAATAAAAGACCAACTCTCAGAAACTCTCACACACTTTGCATTTCTATTCTGCACATATGTTTTAATCATATAACGATTATCACATTAGAGTAGACACGGAGGAAAAAAGTCCCGCCATTATTTTGCAGGTCTCCACCACTGTCACCGTCGCGCTCGAAAGAAGAGAAACATATTTATCATCATTTGGTTTGGCGGTCTCCACCTCTAGTCCAAAGAGGGATTGGATAAGTGTTGGACAAGTAAAAGTGTTTACATTTAAAGTCAAACACTTATCCAATTCCTACTAGACACTTGTCCAATATGTGTTATAAGTCTTCTCTACTGTAGAGAGGAGATCACCACCACTTAGACATAATCCACAATAAACAAGATTCTAATTTTTCTTTCTTTCTTTGGTTTGGCAGAATCATTAAGGTAATAAAAGGCCATTGGGCTCAAATTTAGAGGATATGGATCCGGGGAAAATTGATGGCCCAGATCCCTGCTGTATCTTGTGCTTAGATGATAAGTCCAAGATGAATCTGTTGGTCCAATAGATGTTTAATGGGCCTGCAAAGAATAGAAACAAACCAATTAAATCCTATCTACATTAACAGACCACTAACAAATCTGCTCAAGACTTATTCAACACTAACCGCCCCTAAAGACTAGGTCAATTAATTAAGTAATGCGACATTAATTAAATTAAAGAATTGTCTCCAACATAATTTTATTTTGAGGATTTAAATATTTGTTTACAAAAACTCACTATTTTTCATATTGAGTACCACATTAAAACAAAATACCCTGATTAAATGCTGGTCCAACTCAATAAAAATACTTTTCTTTAATTATAAATAACAATAATATATTTTGACACTAGGACTAGTGGTACAAAATACCTATAATAATTTGACAAAAATTGAATCCGTAGCTTATTCTTAATTTTACATATTAAAAAAATAAATAAATGATGTTTTAAATCATCATTTTTCAAAATAATAAATTATGATGTAATTTAAATATTCCCTAATTTATAATTAGTAGCTGCCAGTTACTTTTAAATTTAAAATCTTGATGTGATATCACCAAAAATATTCTTAAAGGCAAGTAATTTTGGTTTTGGGTTGATTTCCTTTTCTCTTATTTATTTATTTATTTTTGACAGATGTGGCGTGCCAATGCATCAACAAATTAATTTTCTGAACGAAGTCATGAATTGAGATGGAAATCAAAGTTGGTGACCAAATTGAAAATAAATTTAGTGACTAAAATAAAACTTTTCTGTAATTTGGGTGACCAGTAATAATTTTTACCCATACATATAATTGTTTTTATCATGTATGGGTATCATGAGAACTGAAATAGCTAAAACTAAGGGCACAAGGTCCTAATATTTAGCAACTAATGTCAATTTACAGTTACCAAAGGCAACAAACGGCTTCACAGTTACACTAAATATCATTAAAATATAAAGTAAAATAACAAATAATATGATTAGTGACAAATTAGGTTGGCATAAGTCAATTCATTCGTGCATACAAAGGAGGAATTTACCCAAAAAAAAAAAAAAAATTGAAATAAAACCGAGCAACAGAAAAAATACAACAAACGAAAAGAAATTGATCAAATTAAGGAAACAAACAAAAAAAAAAAAAATTTGCATGCACTTGTTGATCCATTAGTGTTCAAATCAACTGCAAGTTCCTTATTGTAAGATGTAACTCGGGCATGCTCGGTCTAGCTTTTTTTTTTGAGAAAAATAAGTTTTTTTTGTCTTTATTGATTTTTCAAACTTTTTTTGGTGTAAAAGTTTGAAAAGTCAAAATTATAGGAAAAAAAATATGTTTTTTGAAAAAAATGGTTACCGAACGTGCCCTCAATTGTCACTTAGACCGGTAGTAAGTATCAGTGGTGCGCTACATAATATTGTCAATGTCCATAAAATGATAAATCATAGATAGGAGCACCGAATTAAAAAAAAAAATTAAGAAAAGTTTAAGCAATTACACCTAATATCCAAAAGAGTAATTTGAATAATTTTTTTATCTCACTTACAAAATATCTAATAAGTATGTAAAATGTGAACCCATTGATCACTTATAAAATAATTTTTTATCAATGTTAACCCATTCAATACATGTATTTAACTATTTTCTTCAGTTAATTTATAAAATAATAGAATTATATTAAAATAGAGTAATAAGATGTCAGTGTTAAATACTATTTAAATTAAATGAAAAAAGGTCATTGTGAAAATAATAAAAATAATAATGTGATTTTATTGTTTTAAATTTTTTTTATTCCCCTTGAATTAAATTTAAAAATTAAATAAAGAATCGAACGTTAAATAGTTTGCATACATTTAAATCTATAGAGCACATAGAATACAAATTAATCTTATAAAAGTAACAAGAAATGAACTTGAATTAAATTCAAATACAAAGTGTAACTAATAAGTTAAAAATAAATACAAAACACAAATTGAAAAATAAAAAATTAATCTAACTCATTAAATATCTAACAAGTTTGTGCGTGCATTTGACTAATCTAATTAGAGTAATATTAGAATTATAATCTCATTAGAGTTTATAGAGTTATATTGAAAATAGTCATTAAATGCAAATCTTAAATAAAATTTAAAAATAAATGGACAAGAGCCCAAAATATTGACAAATCTATAATTATAAGATGGTGATTATTTACACCACAATTTTTATTTATCATATTATATTTTAATTGTACTCAAAGTCATCAACATTTGTTCCTTATATCATTTATGTTCTTCACTTTTTTTTCGTCAAATTCTTATTTTCAACTTCTTTTAGTTAGCACATCCCATCCTTAATGATGGTTTTATGTCAAAATATTTTGTTTGTGTTTTCGCACTTTTGTAGTTATTGTTTTTAAAAAATATGATGAAAAAATAAGTTGTCTTACTCCTTCTCAACGGACTTTTTAGACGAAAATCGTTATTAGAGACAAAGTAATTAATGAAAAACTGAGGATATGAATGCGAAAAAAAAAAAAAAAAAAAAGATTGAGGAGATGGTTGCTACAATGAGCAAAGACTGAGAACCTCAAGTAAAATTAAAATACGGTGGAACAAATAAAAAGTGATGTGAATATAATAAAGGGTTAATTACATAATGGTCTCCATTCTTTCCGGGTTTAGAACGATTTCATCTTCATTCTTTCATTTATTTTCACAGATGGTCCCCAAATCACTATTTTCTACTATTCGACGACAATTTTTAACAATTTTGTCCATTGACTTAAATAAATTAAAATAATAGAAAAAATACAATAAAAGTATTGTAATTGGGTCCTTCATCTTTTCAAAAGTACAAATAAATCTTAAACTTATTTATTTTATACAAATATGTATTTTCTCTAACAAAAAGGAATCATCTTTTCACCTCCCACCCCACCTCGGGGCACTTGCTTCATAACTCGCAAAACCCGCCCACACCATATCAAAAGTAAGAAAAGAAAAACTCGTTGAACTCACATCTTCTTCTAACTTGTAAAATGTATTAACAAAAGCAATATTAGACATTTTTACTGTAGAAAACTGCTTAATCACGATCTCTTGGTCAATTGGAAAGATCTTGAAGCTCAAGCAATGGCAGCCCAGGAATCGAAACAAGAAGTTCCACAACTGGGTAGGGCAACAATTTATGATAGAAATGATACACAATGAAATTAACAGCAAATTGTTGAGTGAAAAAACAACTGAAACAAACTCAAATTTCTTGGGCACTTCAACAACACAAGGCAACAGTGAATTGTAAATCACGCAAACAATTGGATCTCCCAAACTTTGATACTTATAAATGAGTTGGATTAATGATTCTGAATCATTTTTTTTAAACATGTAAGGGCATCTATCAATGTATCTCAGATCGGATATGCCAACTTCATCTTCTCCATCGATATTGTTTCAATTTGGACTAAATTTGTTGATCCTTTTTAACAGAGTGGGATTTTTCTTTCTTCGCCCGCGCCATTTTATCTTGCTCGTCTTCTTTCTTTTCAAGCAATTGTAATGGAAAGTTGTTTTGGCGGCGGCAGTGGAGATGATCATCGCTTCCTTCCACGATAAAGAGCTAAACCTAGAAAAAGATATATTTTCTCTTTCTAAAAAAAAAAAAAAAAGTGATTTTTCTAAGCTTAATTTTATGTTTGCATGGAATCGGCGCAATTCGGTAGCGGTGGGGTGGAAAAAGATAATTCCTTTTTAGTTGGGGAAGAATATTTATCTCGAATAAAATAAAATAGTTTAGAATTTATTTGTAATTTTGAAAAGGTTAAGGCCTAATTGCAATGTTTTCATTGTATTTTTTTTCCTATCATTTTAATTTATTTAAGTCAAGAGACAAAATTGTCAAAGGATTGTTAGAATAGTGAAAAAAGTGATTTGGAGACTATCTGTGAGAATAAATGGAAGAATGTAGATGATATCTGCTAAAAAAAAAGAATGGAGATGAAATCGTTACAAACCTGAAAGAATAGAGACCATTAGTGTAATTAACCGGCCTCTAATAAAAGTGCCAACTTTTTTTTAAAAAAGTAAAATTAGACAACAATATCCCATATTTAGCATTATAATTGTGAAAAATATTAATCTAAAATGTCATGACATTTTCCTAATTAAATCTTTTATCTTTATTTTATTTAATTAGTATATTTAGTTAGCTTAAGAATTTTGATAAAAGAGCCATGTAATATACAATGAGTTTGTTTAGTGTAGTTGTTTTTAAAAAAACATTGGTTTTTTTGTCTACTTTATTGATTTTTCAAACTTTTTGTAATGTAAAAAATTTGAAAAGTAAAAATTGTAGGCAAAAAAAATAGATTTCTCCAAAAAAAATAAATATAAACAAGCCATATAGCCGTACTTCTTAGTTTTTGATTTTCATTTGTCATCATTTTTTCTTTTTACGGTCAATATATATATAGATTGGACATGACTACTATTTTAATAGACATTTTTGTCGACGTGGGAAAACTGAAATAACTAAAATTTAAGGTTTGCAATTTGCAGCATGCACATGGCTAGTAACAAACTCCTATTAATACTGAACTTCTATTTTAACCATTTTGACTTGATCAAACCAATTCTGTAAACCGCAATTGACAGTTACGACCTTGATGTAGGCAACAGTATCTTCACCTAAATTCTCATTTACAGTTAATAGGTGTTCACCAAACATCATTCAAATTTAAGCTTAAAAAACATCATGTCTAAACAAAACAACATGTCAATTCATTCTTGCAAATTAAGGAGGATTTTACAAGAAAAAGATTTGAAATATAATCGCTAACTGCCTGAAAACAAAAGAAATACAACAATTTAATTAATGTAAAAGAAATTCATGGGTTGCTCGAAATTGAGGAAACAACAACAGAAAACAAAATTGCATGTACTTCTAGATTGATCCATTAGGTTCCATGAATGTAAGCCACCAGTTCAAATCAACTGCTTGAGTTCCTTAAGAACTTGAAGTCTTGGTTGGATTTCATGATCATTTGCTAGGGCTTCAACAAATTTTTGCGGAACCAGGCATTTCTCTGTCGAGTATAACTTTTCTTCAATTAATGGCGATTCAAGAAGACCATGAAGTTCTTCACTAAGAAATTGTTCCCCGGCCGTCTCCTGCAAGTAAAATTTGGAATTCCGTAACTTAATACTAATAGTATGTTTAATACGTAGACTTGAGACAGTACTCATCAGAAGGGGAAGCTAAAATCTTGTCTATTATGGTGTGTAATTTTATCTAGTACTTCATTTGGAAGACGAGAAGAAATGGGACACACAGAAAAAAAAAAAAAAAAAAAACGAATTACCTGATATAAACCCATAAATTCAAGAACTCCGACCTGGGCCTGCAAGTACTTGATGTATTTGTAAGCAGCTTGGAACATTTCAGCAGTGTTCATCTTTTGTCCACCTGGAATAAGTTTCCCAAGCTCCTGAGTTTTCTCAGTGATCTTCCTCCTCCTCTGCCTAGCAGCAATACTTTGCGCGGACAAACTTCCGCCATTAGGCTTCTTCACTATACTTTCAGAACTTCCACTACTATAAACTGGTGGAGGAGTTGGAAAATCAGGTAATGGGGGCATCATAACTTCTGGTGAAAAATCCTGAATCATGCTAGGGTTTGGGATATACCCACAGAATAAACCGTGCTGATACTCTGGATAATAGTCTTGGTAATTGTAAGACTTTTGGCGTTTGTAGTGGTTGTAGGATTCAAATTCTTGGAGAAGAAACGGTTCTGGTTTGAGGGTGTTGAGAGGATCAAGAATTAGAGTACTGTAATTTTCTGGGTAAAAGGAGTCATTGGGCTCAAAGAGAGGCTCAATGCAAGTGTCTGCAAGTAGGAAATCATCATTGAATCCAAGGAGCTCGGGAGAAAGTTGTGACTGTGTTTGTGCAAACGAGCAGTTCATATCTGAGTTGAGGTACTGAAGTGCCTCCCAATTTGAGTAGTAGCTCAGTGCCATGGAGATGGAATCTCTACAAGCAACAACAGTTAGTATTACTTGAGAAGAAGAAAGAAACAAAGAAATCGGAAAGTTGGGCTATATAGAAAAACTATAATTATATGTGCACAGCAGTAAAATGTAATGAAACATTAAAAAATGGAAAGTACGTAGCAGAAGACAACCTCGTACTGAATTAAAACAATAGACATAAGACGGATAGAGAGAAATACCTGAAGAAAGATTCTGTCCTTAAAATTAATTCTGCTGTCTTTTACAGTTTTACTAGTCTTGAATGATAGTAGACTTCCACCAACAAACCTTATCAAACTAACAATTCTAATATTCTATGCAGAGAGAGAGAGAGAGAATGTGGGGTTGAGATTAGTGAGTTAATTAGGGAGATTAATAAGGTGAAAATAACTGCTTTTAGGGGATTTGGTGGCTAATTCTCTCTCTTTGCTAACCGTTACTTCAGCTTCAAGTTCCGACCCCACCCACCCACTCCCTCCTTTTCTTTTCTTTTTTTAATATTAAATTTTGAACTCATATAGTTTTTTTTTTGTTAGATGAATTCATATATGCGTTTTCATTTTTTATTTTATTAATTTTTCTTTTCAAAATTGTTTTTTTGTTTCATTTGTTTGTTTTAACGTTATTTTAACTTTCTTTTTTTTTGTATTATTTAAATGATTTTTAATTTTTTTCTGTTCACCTTTTCATTTTTTATAATTTTAAATAAGCAGAGTAATTTAGTTCAACTAACCGACGAATGCATGTTTAAACATTACTCCATTATTTTTATAGAAATAACAATATAATCAAACTCAAATCTGTATATATAGCATGTAAAAAATTGAACCATATAGTTTTATTTTGTAAAATTGCATTCTAATTTGTTACACAATATCAATATTGATCTTTTTTCTTTAAATTGAACCTGTAAAATATGTTTGCTTTGCTCCAATCGTATTGAGTAGTTTATTTAAGCAAACACTTCTATTCATGTTTGTTCATGGTAAGTCTGTTGGGAATTGAGACCAATTTCTTTATCATTCTACAAGAATCCATTGCTCGAGTAAAAATAACGAAACAGAAAAATATAAAGATAGAGAAAAATTTACGGACTGTCAAAGCTTTCACTATATGAAAAATTATTACAATCATATAGATTTCACTAATCCAAATCTCCAAGTATCTCAAGAAAAATAATATTCTAAAGCTTTTACCGCACCCACCAATTTCTACTATTTGTACAACCCACTAAGAAAACAACAAAAAACAACTAGGATGCTTGAGCTTATAATTTTTCTCTCAGAAAACTCTCAAATCACTACTACAAAAGAGAATAAACTATGTCAATTTATAATTAACGAATGACCTAATTTTTTTACAAGTTTAAACTGCCAAGGAGTCCAAGATTTAGAAACTTGTTCAATTTTAGTTGACTTAGATGTCTTCCAAGTTTCGACTACCAAAGTGTCCAAGATTAGAAAACTTGTAATTTTAGTCGACCTAGAAGTCTTTCCTTTCAACAATTGGTGCATCTTTTGATTTTGGCAAGTTTTGAGAAAATATCCCAACAATCTCCACCTTGACGAAAAATGAGTCAAAAATCAATCATCTCTTCTGCAACTCTTCATCTCGATACTTAAAAAAAAGGTACACTTTAACAATCTCAATTCTCAAAACAGAGAATTAACATACTCTACCATATAAGTATAATCACTTAGAATTAACGAATTCTAAGAATTTCATCGGCTCATGTCGAATAAATTTCCTGAAATATTATGGTGCATCTCCCTTGCTTGACTTACTTGGAAGTTCATCAGCCATCGACATAAATTCCACCACACACCTTGCATTAATATCAAGTCAATGTCCGTGTGCAAATATGTGGACCCGCTAGTAGTAACACATCATCTATCATGGCAACTAGAGCATGCCACGAAGATGTAAATATTTTCTCAAGCGACATCATCATCTCTCATAAAGAGAGACATATTGTCTGTATCTGATGTCAAGCAGTTAGTCAAGCCTGCTCCACCTTTTGGATAATTTTTCTTCACGTGACCAGATTTTTCAATATCTTTGTCAGAAATAGGGGTTGGTTTCCCTTTCAAAGCTTTGTGCAGTCCAGATTGAATCAAAACATCCTTAACTTGTACTTGCCACAAGCCAAAATTGATTCTTCCGTCAAATTTCTCAATGTCATATTTGATAGACATATCTTCTTTATACGCCAACACTCGAACGACCGACGCCTCGATACCATTGTTGGGAATTGAGACCAATTCATTTATTGTCCACAAGATCCTTGTTCGAGAGAAAAATAACGAAACATAAAAATATAAAGAGAGAGAAAGATTTACTGTTTGTCAAAGCTTTCACTATATGAAAAATTGTTACAATCATATAAATTTCACTCACCCAAATCTCCAAGTATCTCAAGAAAAATAATATTCTAAGCTTTACCGCACCCACCAATTTCTACTATTTGTACAACCAACAAAGAAAACAAGAAAAACAACTAGGATGCTAGGCTTATAATTTTTCTCTCAGAAAACCCTCAAATCACTACTACAAAAGAGAATAAATGTCAATTTATAGTTAACGAATGACTTAATTTTCTTACAAGTTTAAATTGCCAAGGAGTCCAAGATTTGGAAACTTGTTCAATTTTAGTTGACCTAGATGCCTTCCAAGTTTCGACAACTAAAGTGTCTAAGATTAGGAAACTTGTAATTTTAGTCGACCTAGAAGTCTTCCCTTTCAACAATTGGTACATCTTTTGATTTTGACAAGTTTTAAAAAAATATCCCAACAAAGTCATATGGATAAATGAGTTATTATAATCTAAATTTGCATTAGACTTTGTTTCTTCAAAAACAAAAATTAACTTCGAATTCTTCTTATTATAGAGATAAACATGGTCATTCTTAAAATCTATTTTTTTTTTTTTTTCACGATTATTCTATTTGAAAGAAATTTATGTACACATGGTTAATGTATGCTGAGGTTTCATTTTGGTGCGCTCTGAATTAGATCGTATAAGAAAATTATTAGAAAATTATAATAAATAATGTTAGGTGGATGATATTATATATATTGTGGAATAAGGTGTGTAGTAATATTTTTTGACTATTCATTCGAAAGAATTGCACTATCAATCATGTAACATAATGCATATAGGGCCGGACCTAATATTTTCAAATATCTAAGTCGAACTCTAAAAGTTGGATCCTTAAATCGTAGTGTGCATTCAATTTTTTTTTTCTTCATAAGGATTTACTAGAAATTGGAAAAATAAATGGAAATCATAGTTGCGTACATAAATACGTAAATAACACAAACAAATTTTCGTACATTTTGCTTACAATTTGTCATGATAGGCAGTCGACTTCTTTCAAAAAAAAATTGCACAACGTGCATTCAACCAAAATTTGACAAAATTTGTGTATACAAAAGAAAACAGTTTTTCTTTCCAAATTTGAAATTGAAAATGAAAAAAAAAAAAAAGTTTGAAAGATTGGGTTAAGAAGTGTTTTGCCACTCTTAGAAAAATTAGCTTATGTATTTCGCACAAGGAAATTAATGCCCACGGAGTTATATATATTCAAATGACAAAATGTAAATAGAAATAAATATCGTTGGGTTAAGGTTAGAAATCATTTGCGTGTTTGGTTTTACTAAAAAAGTTGATAAAAATTTGAGTCAAAGTCAAAAATCATTTGCGTGTTTGGTTTTATTAAAAAAGTTGATAAAAATTTGAGTCAAAGTCAACGATTAATTTTAATAATACATTTTATGAGACTCAAAATATTTATTTACTTTTCAAACACATTTCATCAACTTTTTATTAAAATATACCAAAAAGATGATTTTTAACAAAATCAAACATGCACTTAATTGGGGTCAATTTTAATGTTTATGGAAGTTAAGGTACCGAGTGTACAATTTCAATTATATATAGTTGGATTTAGGTTAAAAGGAGGCAGGCTATTCGTATTTGGTTTTATTTTGATTAAAATATGAAAGAAATTGTGAAATTTTCTTTAATTCTTCAATTCAAATTGGTATTTGTACGCTAATTAACAAATTGTGATATTGTTTAATCAAACGTTTGTTTCTTACCTTTCTGCCTATATCAATTAGTATCAACGCTAGTCTATGATCCTAACGATGGTTCGAGGAGTACATGCTAGAGGTCAATGTGCTCAGCAAAAGAAGGGGACAGATTTGTCAATGGATTAAATCGTTGACAATAGGTGCCTGGTTGGTGGAGCTAAGGGGTCTTAGGGGAGACCTGACACCCCCCCCCCCCCACCCCCACCCCACCCCCACCCAACTTTTTGGGTTCTTTTATTTTATTTTATTTTTTTTTTTTTTGTAGTTTTTAATTTTTAATATATAATTTAACTTTTACCTAATATCAATTTAATGGATGACAATTGGATCAATTAGAGCTTGTTTGATATATTTTATAAATTTGTTTATTTGACCAAAATAGTTTATTTGAAAAAAATAGTAAAAATGTCGAGCTACCAAGACAAATTTTTTTGTCAAATAAACTATTTTTATTAAATTAGTCATTTTGATCAAATAAACTAGTTAAATAAATTAAACTAAACCGACTCTTAATGTAAAGGCAATTGGACCTATTGACCTAATAAAATTAATAATACAAACTTACAAATGATTGACTCATTCCTCAAATGATAATACAAAATTAATAAAAGCACTTTGCTTGTTAATACATATCGTGTTCAAATAATAATTGTATATAACACTATTAAAAAAATTTAAATTTGTGTTCATCGACTACGTAGCTTAATTTTAGATAAAATAGATATAAATTTTATTTTTGTGCAATGACTTCTTATAAGTTTTTTAAAGACTAACTTATAAAAAAATATTAGATTCTCATAAGAACGGGCTCAATAATTATGGTTTGAAAAAAAATCGGGGCGTCTGTCCCGAATCCCCGCAAGACGATTCCCCCTCCCCGGTCCACTCCTATTTGAGACTCTCCAACTTCAAAAGTCTGGCTCCGCCCACTTAGTTTGGTGACACATCAACAAGAATTGGTTGATTATGTGCATGGTAATGCGTAGCGGTGAGCATGGTGCAAGGACAGCCGCGAGATGAGGAGCCATCACCAGCTATGGTAGGCGGGGGATGGCATCCACGGACAATTGCTATTCATAATAAATTAATAATTTTTATTTTTAGATATGACTGATGATTGTTACGATAATGAGCTAATTTTCGATGAGGAGGTTATTGCTAAAGTGTTGGAGATAGCGGCATCTTCGTATATACGAACATGATAGAGTTCCTAATTTTGACATAGATAGTAATGTGGGGAATAATTCAAAATTTCCATTGTTGGGGTCGAGAATGCTGAGCATGTAGCAACAAAAGACAAAAGTAAAATGCAAACACTTTGTTCAAATGCGGATGGTAGATACACAATGATGAAACTAATGCAATTGCTAAAGGTTATAAATGTCTATTTTCCACCAATAATCATGTTGCTGAATTTTCAAGAAATTGGGAACTAAAATACATGCATCGCTCCAAGACTGCTAATCAAACAGATGGTAATGGGTTTCTCAGAACTTGTTTGGTAGAGTTTAAAAATTTGACAAAAATATGAGTCAAGTCAACAATTAATTTTAACCACATATTTTATGGGTCACACAGTCTTTAACCACATATTTATCAACTTTTCACTACAAGAATTTTATATTTGACATACAAATTAAATTTGTAGGGAAAGGTCAGACAAAAAACTTGTGTAGGGACATTTGTGGGGCAAACAACATGGGAAAATGTATAAGACGACAAAATGTAGAAATTTGTGGGCTAAAGTTTCTCTCTTCGAACTTTTTAGAGACGAATACAATTTGTTGCCTAAGTTCTTTCCCGATAAAATTATTTGTCTACTAAAGTGACTTTGGCCCACGACACAAGTTTTGTGGGTACATGGTAAAAATTATGTTGTGGCTAAATCGAGCATTTTCTTACAATCGTTTGTGGGCTAAATCCTACTCCACCAAACTAGTGCTTAATGTGCCTATTCACTTTAGCGTGTTAGGACACTAGAGACTCCTACGTGTATTTTGGTGGCATAAAAAAAAAAAAAAAAAAAAAAAGAGTAATGATATTTATTATTATTTGTGATCATGATAACCATATTACTAATATTCAATAAAAAAGAAGAAGCCTACATTTGCTTTTGCGAAGTTGTCAACAAGTGCATTGGTATATTGCTGAATTTGAAGTCTTAAGGAAAAACAATCACTACATTCTATCAATGGTTATGAATCGTTAGATGAGTCTGGCGATAATTTTTAATGGGCATGGGATGAAAATGGCGATGCAACAACATTCGAGATTGAATCTTCTGTGATGTCCAAGACTTTTCTATGTTTTTATTTCTTTATAATTGTGTTATTTATTTCTGGGATAATTTGTAATTTTAGTCTCCAACCTTTCAAATTTGTAACTAATCTACTTCCAACTAATTTTTTAGCACCAAACATTCCAAACCTTTCAAGTAATTACAATTCATGTGTCCCCAATCACATATTTTGATGGATTTGTCCTCCTCTTTAAATAAACAAAAATAGAAAAAAACTAAAAACAATAAAAAAATTGTAAATAAAGTTTCATAACTTTTAAAAAGTACAAAATAACTTCATCTTTCCCAAAAATATATCCGACCCCATGAGCCAATTCAACAGACACCATTGTTTTTACCTTTGCAATAACTTGATGAAAATTCTGCCGCATAATCAATTGAATTTTGCAAAATTCTTCGAGCTTTTTGACTGCCGTTCAGATCTGCCTCCAATTACAGGGGAGATTTTCCATGATGCTCAAGATAATTTTCCAAGAACTACCAATGCGGATAATGATGACAGTGCTAGTGGTGATGTGTGTGCTGGGGATGATTCTCCTCACTGTCCTGGTTGTTGCACTGTATATTCAGAAAACTTGGAAAACAGAACCATTGGACTGCATACACCACCTCCCTTGACGGCCCTTATAAGAGAAGGAAAGTTATGAAGTATATCCATAGTGATGTTGACCTCGACATTCGAACATAATACATTCTCCGTCCTCTTGTGCAAGTGATTGCGAGGACTTAGTTGAAGCTACCCACTACAGGGATGTTTTAATATTACTTCGGTTCAATGATCGAGACCTTCCTTTTAAATTGAAGGAAATAATTATGTCTGACTTGCGGTTACTCACTCTACATGAATCTTGGCTTCCATCTTGGGTAATTTTCCTTCAATCCTACCCGGTATTTTGCCATCTATATCGTCCATAGATGTGCCCTTTGGCAAGAGCTTTATATGTGCTTATATCAATTGTCACTGTCCTTCATGTTGTCGGCGGATACAGCCTTCTTCGCCTCTTTGTTTCAGTTGTGCATCAGTTGTGGATCAGATAAGTTATTTTGTGGTTTTTAAAAGTTGTGAGACTTTATTTGTAATTTTTTTTAATTTTTTGTTGCTTTTAGCTTTTTTGTATTTTTGTTTATTTAAAAAAAGAAGGCAAATTCGGCCAAAATATGTCAATGTAGGCGTGATCTGCAACAAACTGCAAAGGTTGGAGATGATTAATGCTAAAACAATTGGTTGGGGGTAGATTAGTAACCAACTGCAAAGGTTGGGTACCAAAAGTGCAAATTACCCTTTCTTCTATTAAGAGTCTAAATGACATTTTATGTAATTGGGGTCAATTTTAATTCTTTTTAGAAGTTTGGTACGAATTGAAAATTTTCAATTAAAGTTGGAGTTAGGTTAAAAGGACGCCGACGGCTATAGTTGGTCTTTGAGTTTTGTTTTGACTAAGATATTTAAGAAATTGTGAGATTTTCTCATATTTTTCAATTCACATCGGTACTCACACGTAAGTCAGTACTTGTGTCATTTTTATGCTTCCACCTACAACAAAAACTCAATTTTTTTGGTCAAAAAACAACTTCACCGTCATGTTTGATTAAACAAAACAAAAAAAAGTCAATACATAATGAAAAGTAAAAATAACATAAAAAAGCAACATGCACCCAACGTCCTATAATCATCCACCAACCTCCAATGGATTTTGTTTATATATTTTTGTTGTCTGTTATTTGATAATGTGTAAAGTTTTAAATATAGAGACAATTAAGAAAACATAAATTTGAGACATCAGATTTAGACTCGGACGCAAGTTGCAAGCTACGAGAATTGCTAAGACATGAACATTAATTACAAAGAAGTAAAAATACATTTATATTTTGGGTTGACTACTTATAAGCAAAATGTATAGTTAAAACCTTTTCTTTTTATTTACTTCTTTAAGTCATTTTGTGTTGTCTAAACATTTAAATTTTTTATTAATGCTACATGTAATTTATTCTGATTTATTAATACACTAAACTTACTTTTTAAGGATCTACCGGGAAAATAATTAGTTATTCAAAGTAGGTTGTGAGCTAATAGGATTGCTAGGTTGTGAGTCCAATAATTTTTTTTTTTTTTTGATCGAATGTGAGTCCAATATTTATGCATACTTTTCCACGTATAAATAGTATAGCTTCATTTATCCGACTTTTCTCTCCAATAAAAATCAAGATTTGGTCATCTCAAAACACTAAAGTCATAATATGTAAATGTGAGGTTACAAACTTCTCCAGCCTCGTCATCTACTCCAATTTCTATTATACCTTAAAGCATACAGGATTTGAGGCTTGAGCAATATTTAAAACATTTTAAAAGAAGAAATGAATCAGATTAGCGCGCGCCGAGCACTGTAGAGCCCTCTAATTAGGCACGCTAGGCATTTTATCCTAGCCGTGTTGAAACTTTAAGGGACTTCCAATAATTCTCAAAGACGTTTAAGAGAAACAATGAGTTTGGTTAGGCGTGACGTGCTAGACCCGTTTATTTAGTGTGCCACGCTTTTGTGGATCCAATAGTTGGCACCACCAGGCTGATCTTGTGAGAATAGCACTAAATGGGTGGGTTAATTGACTTTTTTGTCTAAATGGTTGTTGACCTATTTTTTAAAATAAATTATCAAATATATTCCTGTATTTTTTTTCTCCAATCTTTTCTTCCCCCGCTCATTTCAAACGATTTCATATTCAAGAAAAAAGATAATTTCA
This sequence comes from Forsythia suspensa, assembly GCA_023638005.1. Taxonomy (NCBI): domain Eukaryota; kingdom Viridiplantae; phylum Streptophyta; class Magnoliopsida; order Lamiales; family Oleaceae; genus Forsythia; species Forsythia suspensa. The sequence goes on along the minus strand of CM042674.1, from coordinate 9,407,891 downwards.
AACTTCACTATTTTGCACGTAAATTAACATCTCATTAATATCAAAACAAACTTAAACAAGTGTAAGAATTCCATTTCAATGTTAGAATATAAACCCATCTAAATTCTTGCAAAATGTGTTGTTATTTATTTTATTTTATTTTAAAATTATGGTAGAAATTATAGATTTTATGGTAATTATAAATCATGAAAATATGTATATTTTTGAGTATGAATTGTAATTTTTGTGTAAATTTGAGTCCATTAATTAAAAAAAAAATTAATAGGTGAAAACCAGCGTTAACCAATCCATGGTTAGTTAAGATATGGTCGGTTAGGGTCGATTCTTCGACAAGGAATTTAACTATTTTCTTTATAAAGAGGCTTTTTCAACTTAAATTTTATAAGTTAGGCACTTTTGTCATTCAGTAGGTATGACATGGCCTTTTAGCCAACGCGGCCTCCTGATTTGTGCTTCTATAATTTCTTTGTTCTATTTAGCGCTTGTTTGTGGTGGAGATTTTAGCATATTTTGATAAAAATTAATGAAATGTGTAGTTGAAAAGTTAATAAAAATTGTAGATCCCATAAATGAATAATTAAAATTAATTATTTACTTGACTTCAATTTTTAGTAGATTTTAAATTCTACTAAACAAGCTCTTAAAATGAAAGCATTGTAAGACTTTGTCCTACTATGCATTTTGCATGGTTTGTGACAGCTTAGGTCATGCTTTTCACGTATGAATCTGCATCAATCCTTTTTTTCGGTACTTTCATGTTTGGTGGTGCTTATATCATAAATTGTGAGTGAATGTGTGGATTAAAAATAGGTTATAAGTTATGAGTTCTATAAAATGTGTGGATAAAAATTTATTTGACCAACTTAATCAACTGAAATTATAAGTAAAACATTCCCAAACATAGACATTATGACTCTTCTAAACTAGCTAGTTAGATGTTAAAATATGGTGCACGAGAGCTTCTAAAACCAACCCTAACATAGGCCAACCATAGAAACAAGTTGGCCCAAAACACATCGTTGGGCTTTGACTTTCATGTGCCTCGTCATTTTGAAGGTGGACACTCGATACGTTTGACACGTCTGGATAGCTGAGCTATGGTGATTCGAGAAGAAAACATTGGCATGAGGACACTTTCGTGTTTTACATTTATGGAGGAGTGTTTGGCAAGCTAAAGCTCCAAAGTTTTGTTAGGAAATACAACATAAAACCTAATACACTTCACTACAGAATTAATAACAATGACTTCAAGAAGATTACAATCGAAAAAAACCACCGAAGTTAGGGCTCAGATTTACTCAACCGATTTTGGATCACAGCACATGTTGTCCAAAGGATAGGCACAAGTTTCACCTTGATCACTAGAACAATCTTTATACTACAGACATAAAGTAAAATCAACCCTGTAACTCAGATCTATCCCAATGGAGTTACTGTTCATCGACAAAGATGAACACTAGATCTTAGTTCTAAAGATTACTGTTTACGCAAGGCAACAACATTCAACCTTTCATCTCTTAACACTGATTATGATGAAAGAAAAGAAAAAAGAAGAGTAGGAAGAAAGCAAGGAGGAAAATGGCCAAGAAAAAAGAGAGATTTTCCAGAGACTCATATGATGAATAATGAATGGACTATACATATACTTCTCTTTTTGCGTAGACATGCCTCAGCCATTGGATTAAATCCAATGGCTCAGAATCCATGAAGAAGCACAATCTTTCCCACAATGGGTAAGCCAATGCCAAAGATCCACATGGCAAAAACTTAACTTTCAGAAATTTGATTTTGCCTTAGACACAAAACGTGTTTGTGAAACAAACTTCTAACATTCTTCACCTTGGTTCACCAACTTATACCAATATCCTTGGTTGCATTTTGTGCTCTCCATTTAACATCGGTTGAGATTATTTCATGACTGCCCTGTGGTTGCCAATCTTCAAGTGCCTGCACAAGTTAAATTTAACCATTGTCAATAAGCAGTTTAGATAAACAAGAATTAAATTTGCTTCTGAGTAAAGGGTCTTAGTACCCATATCAGCTGGATTTTTAGGTGTAGGATTTTTTAACAAAACTATTTCACCATATGATAATTGTTCTCTTACAAAATGGTACTTCACCTTAATGTACTTTGATCTTTCATGATAAACAGGATTCTTACAAAGCATTAAAGCACTTTGGCTGTCTGTAAACAGGCTTACCACATTGTTACTTATGTTTAGTTCATTAAGTAACCCTTTAAGCCATAACCCTTCTTTTACATCCTCAGTTATAGCTACATACTCGGCATCAATACTTGATAATGCAACCAAGGACTGAAGTCGAGATTTCTATGATATGTAATTCTTACCAAGACTAAAGAAGAAAACTATCACCACCAAAATTAGAGTCCACATACCCAGTTAAAGACAACATATCATCGATTTTTCATACACAATACCGGTTTTTAAAGTACCACAGTACCACACACACACACACACACACACACACACACACACACACACACATATATATATATATATGAGAAGCCATTTCAACTCAGCCTAATGAAGCTTACCAGGGTTGGACATAAATCTGTTTAACAAACTGATAGCATATGCAAGATCAGGTGTTGTTGTTATCATGGAATACATTACTGATCCTATGGCATTAGCATAAAGAATATGTTCCATTTCATTTATTTCCTCTTGATTCTTTGGAGATTGAGCTGAAGAGAAAATCATGTGACCAGCAAGAGGAACATTCACACATTTTGCATCTTTCATACCAAACTTAGTTACTACTTTTTCAAGGTAAGATTATTGAGTAATGGTTAATCTGTTTTCAGACCTATCCCTTTTTATTACCATGCCAAGAATCTTACTATCATTTCCCAGATATTTCATTTCAAATTCAGACTGCAAAAGAGTTTTCAGATTCTCTATTTCATTCTTGCTATTACTAGTAAGGAGCATATCATCAACATAAAGAAGAAGATAAATCACACAGTTATTTTTCATGCTGTTATAATAGAGACAAGTATCAAAATCACTTCTTTTATTGCCAATTTTTAACACAAAATTATCACACATTTTATACCATTGCCTCAAGGATTGCTTGAGGCCATAGAGAGATTTCTTAAGAAGACGGACATGATCAAATTTTCCTTTTGATTCAAAACCTAAGGGCTGAGACATATAGATTACTTTTTTCTAACTCACCATGAAGGAAAGCTGTTTTACATCTAACTGTTCTAGTTCCCAATTAAATTGGACAACTAAAGCAAGAACAAGTCTTATTGTCTTGTACTTAATAACATGAGAGAAGATTTCATTGTAATCTATTACTTCCCTTTGAGTGAACTCCTTAGCCACAAGCATAGCCTTATATCTAGGAGAATCACTAACAATGCTACCTTCTTTAAGCTTGAATAACCACTTACACTGTATTATTCTATGCTTAGGAGTACAAGGAACTAACTTCTAAGTTTCATTCTTTATTAAAGAAAGCATCTCATCTCTCATAGCCTCTGTCCACTCCTTACACTTAGGACAACTAACAGCTTCTTCATAAGTGAATGGTTCATGACAAGCAATAGTTTCACCTGAAACTAAGACATATTCAGTTAGGTTGAAAGACTGATACTTGGGATTAGGTTCTATCTATCTTCTCTCTCTATCTCTAATCAATTGATAATCTTGACTAACCCCTGATTCAACTACTTCAGTATGAGGTTTTAATGTTGGTGTTTGAGGAGCTTGAGTAGTGCTTTCTATGTTATGTTCACTAGACTCAATGGGCTGAACTTCACTTTGATTATTAACAGTGGTGTTCTGATCATGTTGTTTGTGTTTTATCTCAGTAATTAGCTTATCAGCTTGTGACCTATCAGTACTACCATCAACCTGATCCTTAGTTTTTAAACTTGGCATTTCAAGTTCATTAAAGATAACATCCCTACTGTTAATGATCTTTATACCCATTTCATCTCTCACCCACAGCCTATAACCATTTACACCAAAAGGGTAACCTAACATAACACACTTAAATGCCCTAACATCTAATTTTTCTTCACTTTGGTGTGAATATGCTGCACAACCAAATATCCTTAAATGAGAAAGGTTAGGGGGCTTTCCATTCCAAAGTTCTTCATGTGTTTTGAAGTTGATAGCACTGGAAGGGGATCTGTTTATTAGGTAAACTGCAGTGCAAGCAGCTTCACCCCAAAATCCTTTAGAAAGACCAGAGCTTATTAACATACATCTAACCTTATCCATTATGGTTCTATTTAACCTTTCAGCAACCCCATTTTGCTGAGGAGTATGCCTCACAGTTATGTGCATTTGTATTCCTTTTTCTTTACAATAAATATCAAACTCTAGGTTACAAAACTCAAGCCCATTATTAGTTCTTAGGGTTTTAACTTTAGTTTCTTTCTGATTTTCAACTAAGGTTACCCAATTTCTGAAGTTCTTAAAGGCTTCATCATTTGTTCTTAAGAGGAAAATACACACCTTCCTAGAATGGTCATCAACCAGGGAAAGGAAATACCTATTTCCTCCATGTGTGGGGTGCTTTTCAGGTCTCCAAAGGTCAGAATGGATGTAAGCTAAGGGACTTACAGAATTGTGAACTCCTTTACCAAAACTAAGTCTGTGGGATTTGCCTAAGACACAAGTTTCACAAAAGGTCAGGGTTGTAACATGATCTTTACTTAACAACTATTGATCACTTAAAAGTTGTTGCCCCTTGTTTCCCATATGCCCAAGTCTTTTGTGCCACGATTCTGTTTCTATCTTCACTAATGAGAGAAAGAACCGTAATTGTCAAGAACTTGGGCTCCCCTGAAGGTAGTATAGGCCATTTTTCTTTAGCCCTTTCATAACCACCATAGACCTCCGATAATTTTCAATACATTACCTTCAGACTTGAACCAGTACCCCTCATCTTCTAACACTCCTAGAGCAGTTAGGTTTCTTTTCAGATTAGAAACATACCTCACATTATGTATTATCCTAACCATGCCATCATGCATTTTATTGGCAATATTTCCTAATCCCTCAACTACCTGTGTTATTATCTCCCATATAGATTTTCTAGGTTCAATATCTTTATAATCACTGAACCAAGCTCTAACAGGACTCATATGGAAAGCCCTTGTGTGGGGATGACGCATCTGCAAAAACTAAGTCCCAATTGAAAGAGGATCTTTCCCTTGTTGGGAGAGGCTTGTTTGCAGAGGCCCTTCCAATAAGTCGCGAGTACCTCTTCACAGAGGCATACGAGAAGATTTTACCCCAAACTTGATTAGGTACTAGTGCCTCTTTTTAGAGGTTGTATTCTCAAATCAAATGATTGAACGATAGACGTGGCGCTTCTATAATGCTAGTGCCTCTTCTTAGAAGCCTCAAACAAGCAAACAATTGAAACTTGATTTATAAATAATCAAATGTTGGTGCCTCTTCTCAGAGGTGTCACCTAGGCTCCAACGAGATACTGACAATGCCTTAGGAATGTTAAACCATTAATCAAGTTGGATAAACTCGTATGTATAGTTTTCCAGTGCCTCTTCTTCAAATGACCTACGCTAGCCTCAATTAGTACTTGCGTAGCGTCTTTTCTTCAAGAGAACTCCTTTGTCCAATGAGGTTTAAGCTTTCGATCACGTTTCACTCGTGGTTGAATGTGTGATTTTCCACAGACGGCTCAATCTGTTGACCTCCAATGATCGCCAACAGAATCCACACCTCCTCTTCATATGTATAATTCTCCTCACGCACTTGGACCTTTCACGCAGTTTATTAGGCACCAGATGCGCTGGAACCGAGTAGTTATGATGTTTGTTGGGAGGCACGCTATGGTAGAGGTGGGCGTCGGGGCCCCTAACTAACAAATCCTCTATGCTAATGAACTTTTAAGTGCTTCATAATCACTTAGAGGAATTATTAGTTAGGGGCCTTGATGCCACCACCTCTACCATAGCGTGTGCCTCCCCCACAAACATCATATCTACTCGGTTCCGGGTGTGTCTGTGTGCCTAACAAAACTGCGTGGAGGTCCAAGTGCGTAGGAGAATTACACGTATGAAGAGGAGGCATAAGGTTCCTGTTAACAGCCATTTTTAGAGGTCAACAAAATTCGATGACAAAAGATAAGAACATAATTGCAACAATAAACAAAAATTGAGGATCTTAAGTATAATTAAAATGTGGTGCACTTATAACAAATTGTAGTGTGAATATAACCACTATTTGTGAAATATTCAATATAATTCAAAAGAACCAATGAGTTGGATTAGGTGTGCCGTGTGTGCCTTACCTTTTAATTAGGCGTGCTAGACGTTTTGAGCCCAGTTGTACTTTCACGTAACAGGTTTCGATTAATTTTAAAAATTATTTAAGAGAAATAATAAGTTGGATTAGATATAATATATTAGAAACTTTTTTTAAATCCGTAAGGCTTTTGTGGACCCAAATGTTGGCACCACCAGGCTCGGATGGCCTGCACTTCCAACAATTTTTTTTTTTTATTTTGTTTTAAATTTCAATTGAAGGAATTGAAAGGTTTTTTAAAGAATACAAGTCCACTTGAATTGACCAAAGCAGACCATATGCCTTTACAATTGAGCCTACTACAACTTGAGTGTAGAGGTGAGCCGTCCCACTGTCATGCCTCGTAATGTATCAGGTCATGCTTTTCACTCACGTATCGATTTGCCTCAATCCCATGCAATTTGGCACATTATGACATTTCTAAGTTGAATATTGAAATATGGTACACGAGCTCCTACAATCGAACTTGACATAGCTGACTATAGAAACAAGTTGGCCCACAATGGACGACTTGTAACAGGTAGCTTGTTCGTTTTCTATTTTGTGCCAAAACAAATCTATTATTTTGACTTTACAATGTTGACTATTTAAAATTTATGAAAGTGAAATGACTATTTTATCTTTAATCAACACAATTCTATTCTAAAATAATAAAGATAATATAATTATTTCACTTTCAAAGGCTTTGAAAAATCAACAGTCAAACTAAAAAAACTAATTTGAGATGGAAACCGAACAGATTGTTTGAAACTAGGAAAACTTGTACATTTGACCATTTGAAAAAGCTGGCATGAGGAGACTTTTGCCTTTCCATGTTTATGGAGCAGTAGTTGAGTCCTATCTCCATCAAGAGGGATTATGTGTTAACCCCGAATTCGGGTAACACATCTATTGCCTTAACTGCCACGTGTCGGGCAGTTGGGCAATTCCAAACCCCTAATTGATGTCCCCTCATTCCTTCCGTTTTATTTTGAACCACCCACACCACCCCACACCACACCACACCACAAAACCAACCCCTTAATTCTTTTTTTTAATTCAATACCACCTTCTATGAATTGTGATTAAATTCATCAACCTCTTCTTAAATCCCTTATATTTTTATTAGAGATGGCCTCCAATTATTGTTTAAAAGTGATAATAATTTATATTAATTTATTCTTCAATATTTATTCAACCATAAATATAAGTGAACCAAATTCAAGCATAGTGATTCGCAATAATATTATGCTTGAATTTAGTTCACATATATTTATAGTTGAATAAATAATGAGGAATAAATTAATATACATTATTAACACTTTTAAACAATAATTGGACATCATTTGCAATAAAAATGTGAAAGATTTAAAAGAAGTCAATAAATTTAGCCGCAATTCATAAAAATGAGTATTAGATTAAAAAAAAAAAAAAAAAAGAGTTAAGGGGTTGGTTTTTTCTTGGGAGTGGGGGAATAGCCGCAATTGTTGAAAATAAAAAGGGAGGGCCCGACTGCCATAGGTGAATGAATTTAACCGAAATTTATAAAAGGGTGAATGAATTTAACCGAAATTTATAAAAGGGTATTAAATCATCCCTGTCTTCGTCAAATACGTAAGTGCTATCTTCTTCATTAATTTCGACGAGGACTGGCATATCAAGTCTTCGGTCCCTGCTCACCATGATTTCAATTTTCACATCTTATTAATTAGTTGTTCATAAAATTAACTCTCAGTGGAAGATCTTTAAGCATCATCATGTTAGACTTGTTGTTTTGCCTGCTCTTTTTCTTTAGCACAAGAAGGGTTAGCTCCGTGAATTATCTTGGTTATGACTGCCCAAATTCAACTATATACAGTCCTAATAGCACTTATACAGCCAACCTGAATCAACTTTTTCTCAATTTATCCTCGACCAGTGCCACCCAAGACAATGGATTTTACAACTATGCCGTGGGTCGTGGCCCTCCCGACACAGTCTACGGCCTCTTTCTATGCAGAGGTGATGTTAACATCGACATATGCGAACAATGTGTGAAAAATGCTACTACTGAAATCGTACGTCGTTGTCCCAATGAAAAAACGGCAATAGTTTGGTATGATGAGTGCCTGTTACGATACTCAAATCAATCCATATTCTCCAGGGTAGATATATCTATCAGATTAAGCTTGGTTAACACTGGGAACGTCACAGATCAACCAAATAGATTTAAACAAGTGTTGGCGGATACAATGAATGAAATAGCAACAGAGGCAGCTGATAACCTATCTGGTAAGAAATTTGCTACGAAAAAAGCTAATTTCACAGCATTTCAGTCACTGTACACCCTGGCGCAGTGCACCCCTGATCTTACGAGCAATGATTGCAATTCCTGCCTTCGTGCTTCTATCTCAAATTTACCATCATGTTGTGATAATAAAAAAGGAGGAAGAGTTATTTTCCCCAGCTGTAATATTATCTATGAGATGTACCCATTTTATAATACCACTTTGGCCCCTGCACCAGCACCAGAACCACCTTTGCCGCCGCCTACTCCAAATACACGTCCACCATCGCGTTCTACAACCAATCAAGGTAACCTCCTGAGTCCTGACTCTTTATTATGAAAACATAACATGGAACACGAATCTTTTACCCAATGTTTGGCGTTTGTGTTCAGGAAATGGGGGAATCTCTAAACAAGTTATCATCGCCATCGTTGTTTCAGTTCTTGTTTCCTTAGTGCTTTTCTTCCTAGGCTGCTTCTTCTTGACTAGGAGAGCAAAGCAGAAACCTTATGATGCTGTCAACGAGGAAAATGGTAAGCTATGAGGATCCCAAGTTTAAATTTGGGTATATGTGGACTATTTGAATCAACTCGTTCATAAGATTAAATTGTTAGAAGATGGACAGTGCATTCATTTTTATAATTTTTTGCAAATTTAACATAAGAAATTTGTGTAATGATTTGCTATTATGTGTGTAGACGAAACAAATGAGATTTCAACAGTTGAATCCTTGCAATATGATTTGAAGACGATTGGGCTTGCTACCAACAACTTTTCTCCCGATAACAAAATTGGTGAAGGTGGATTTGGAAGTGTTTACAAGGTAACTTCTAGAAACATAATTCCGAATATTTTTATAAAAATAGTTTATTTGGTAAGTTGGACTAGTATTTGACAGTATTAAAGAAGATAATTAAATAAAATATTATTATTATATTGTCTAAAACTATGTGCCAAAAATGGTTGTAGGGTACTTTTCCAAACGGACAAGAAATAGCCGTGAAGAGACTTTTCAAAAGTTCGGGCAAGGTGCAAAGGAATTTAAAATGAAGTTGTTCTCGTTGCCAAGCTTCAACACGTGAATCTAGTAAGACTCATGGGATTTTGCTTGGAAGCAGAAGAAAAGATACTCATCTACTTAATTCGTGCCTAATAAAAGCCTTGATTACTTTCTATTTGGTTAGCGTCAATCTTTCCTCATCTTTTTATTGCATTCACCCAAGAAAATATAGAAACTAACCTGATTTATTCTCTAAATGGATGTAAAGATCCAGAAAAACGGCAATTGTTGGATTGGTCAATACGTTACAATATCATAGGAGGAATAGCACGTGGAATGGTTTACATTCATGAAGATTCTCGCCTACGAATTATACATCGTGATCTCAAAGCTAGCAATATATTATTAGATGGAGATATGAACCCAAAATTTTGGCATGGCCAGAATTTTTGGCATTGATCAATCTCAAGGAAATACAAGTAGGATTGTTGGGACATAGTAAGTTGTACACTATATATGTGTTCTATATATGTTTAATCAAATCAAAGACTTGTACCTTCTTAAGTTTATTGGTTTTCTGGCTTGTAGTGGTTACATGTCTCCGGAGTATGCAATGCATGGCCAGTTCTCAGCCAAATCTGATGTTTTTAGTTTTGGAGTCTTGATTTTGGAAATCATTAGCGGCAAGAAGAATAGCAACTTCTATCAATCAGATGGTGCCGAGGATCTCATAAGCTATGTAAGTGCAAACATTTTTGTTATCGTAATTTATATATTTGTCAAACTGGATGGAATCTAATCATACTATTGTGCAGGCTTGGAAGCTTTGGAGAGACAACGGGTCCTTGGAATTGATGGATCCAATAATGCAAAACTCGTATGCCAGAAATGAAGTAATTCGATGCATCCAACTAGGCTTACTGTGTGTTCAAGAAGATGTTGATGAAAGACCAAACATGGCTTCTGTACTTTTGACACTAAGTAGCTATTCGGCCACTCTTGCTGTTCCTCATCAACCTGCATTTTTTATTCATAGTAGAACACAGAACGTGCCCAAAGAGCAAGATTCAGACAAATCCACGTCAACCTCGACAAATGAAGTATCAATTACTGAATTATATCCAAGATAGAGAAATGTGTATTGTCATCAAAAGAACAAATAATATATAAGAGTTTATGTTGTAAAAAGTTTTTTTTTAGTGGATTAGTTGATTATGGTTTCCCACATTTTTTTTCCTTTTAGGAATATTTTGGATCCTATGATTCAGAAGGTATAATATTGAATAGAAACTAGTATACCGCTTCATTGCGGTGGAGAATTTCATCGTTGAAATTTGTTCGTTGAATAATACTGATAAGAAAGAAGACTGTGAAGAGAAATTTGAAGAATGGCGAAGATAATAATTGAGAATGAAAGATTTGAGGAAATGAATTTTTTTTTTTGGAAAGACAGACGTATATATTGATTTTGTGTAAGTGATAGTGAAAACCTCCCTCACGGTCGGTGATAAATATTGTAATAAATAAAATTTTAATATTTTTCTAATATTTTAGAGTACTCGTTATCAAATAAGTCGTAATTGTTTGAGTGAAATTTGTCAACAAGGAAAAAAAGAAAGTGCAGAACAGCTGAGGATGCTAAAGCAGAAGTTGGAAGATATCGGGATTGATTGGTCCAAGCGTGTGTTTTTTTAGTACTCCTTTTGCTGTGTTGCTTTTTACTTTCTACTTTATTTTATTCAGCCATAACCACTTTATTTTTACTTGTTTATTGTTAATTAGGGTTTGTTTGATTTCAATTAAAATTTTGTTAAGAAATTGAAATTAAAGTCAATAATTAATTTTAATCACAAATTTTTATAATTTTTTAACTACACATTTCATCAATCTTTACATCAAAATTAAATCAAGGGGAATGATCTCCTGCAACATATCTCTGTGGGCACGAGATCATTCTCCTCAAAATCAAATACACCCTTAATTTCATGGGCCACTTGGAAACCTCGATGCATTACTTACACCATTAAACTTTTTTCCTATCAAGCTTCACCATTTTAAGAAGTATAGTTATATTTAAATAGTTAATACATTTTTTATTTGTTGTCGACTATTTCATCTACGTAGATATTAGCAAGCAAGACTATGAAATTCAAGATATTAATTCACAAGCTTTTTACCCTACTCTCAACCTTTATAAAAACAACAATGCACACAAACTAGGATCGAATACACACGATTTTCAAAAATTTATCGTTTTCAGCCTTGATTGGGTCATGTAACCTGACCCAAATCATGAATATTGTTTAGAGCGTGTTTGGCAAAACTTAATATGTCTAATTACAAGTAAATGTTCTAAAATAAATAATTATTTTTCAATAAGAGTTCGACATATATTACGTGATTTGAAAGTTAAGATGACCAAAATATGTAACTTTTTTATTTATAAATGAAAAAAATTATCTTATCAACAAATTTAGAAATAAGAAGTTACATTTTTCAGTTGTAGAAGCTACGACTTTTTAAGAGGTGGCTTTTCATGGTTAATGTATGGTTTCCACATACGGTGCCAAATGTTGACTCCAAAATCTGTAGAGATTAAGTGGCAACAAAGAATAAAAAACGTGAAGGATAAAATCGGTGAATTTTGTGTGGATGAGGCATATCTAGGCAATATCATCATCTCCACTCACTAGATTTATTTTGGAAGAGTTTTTACTCTTTTTTGAAGAGCATTTAAGCATGAGTTTTTTTTTTTTTTTTTGGAGTAGAAGAGTCAATTTTCTCTTTTTCAAATGCGTCAGTATAAGCTATTTATAGATAAAGCCTATTTAATGTGGCCAATATAAACTACTCCACGTGTTGGCCGGTCCACGTGGGTTACTATTGGCCTCGGTCAACACAATGAGGACTACCAAAACTTTGGCAGCATCTCTCCTTGATAATAATAGCTAATATGCCGAAGGGGAAATACAATTTATTGCAAAGAGCTTGTTGTCGGAACTCAGTCCCAAATGGTCATCTTTCGTTGTGAGATATCGCTGAAGTGAAAAAATATAAGAACACTTCTCGCATGGCGAGGCATCGCCGGAGCGGAAAAATATGAAGACTTTTCGTGCTTGTCGGGTTGCTTTGTTATTGTTTCTTCTACTTTACACATATTGCGTGATGTAAATTTGTTCAAGTGTGACCACTCCGGACTTCTGTGTAATGTAGGGTACTATGGGACTGTGTTTCAATATAGTTGGACACTTGAGTCCTTGTTTCGTTTGGACACAGGGTTCTTGCTTGAATGGGTGAAAACTCTTTTAAAGTAGATGTACTTGATTTTATCTTCTGGAGAGCGTCGGAATGTGTGTCACTCGGGAGAGCATCAGAGTGTGTTCTTCAAAATTTACATGCTGCTCCATGCATTTAATCTCCAAACATACATTAGCAAAAAATGTTTTCAATTTGATTGGACTTCAAATGTAACATATAAAGGCATGCTGCTCAATATCATCAAAATGGCTCAATTTATTTAATTTTTTTTTTTATGCTCATGCAGTAGGTCTGCAATGGTATCTTTTATAGTGATATCTCAAGGTGATGGCTAAATTTAAACATTACTTTGGCACTTGCAACGAAATAATCAACAAAATCATGTGGACCAAAGACTAATAATTTAGCTGCCATATTAGCTTACTGGCTTGAAAATATTATACCATATGTTCAACTGAATGGTTTTGGTGTGTGGGCTAACTGGTTATTGGCCTTGTTAGATAATTAGAGGGTCTATCGGACAAGAGAAAGAAAATAAATTTTCAAGTCCAATTCAGCATAACCCAAAAGAAAGGTCCAAGAGTGATGTCTCCACTATTAAAATCACATGGGCCGAAATTGATGAGTTTGGAAAATTTTCACAACTAAACCATCTTATGTTATTATTTATAAAAAATCGAAACATGTTTTTTATTCTAAAAATCTTGGGTTTCATCTAATTTTTAATTAATTATTTAATTGATTAAATATTGTAATGTAAGAGAAGATCTCGGATCCCGTGTGGGGTCTAGAAAGTTCCGTCAGGTCTGCGTGTCAATCACGCAGCCCAAAGGAAAAAAAAATTTTGAACCCCCTCTCCCACACCCATCTCGCAAGAAAAACAACCCCACCCTCTCTGCCATAAAAAAACCCCCCCTTCCTCCTTTAACTTTTACTGACCCGAACCCCCCATTTAATTTTACAACCCCCCCAACAAATCCATTTATTTTCTTTTTTTTTCCCACCTATTTATACACCACTCAACATAATAATTTTCATCATCAAATATATATTTTTCTCTCCTCATCAGAATACATATTTTTCTTGAAATTTGGCCAACACAATCGCATTATTTACTTTACCCAAATTTGGCCAACATCAAATATTTCCAATCACTTTTGTTCTCTAAACTTACTTTACTGAATTTGTGTTCCACTTGTTGTTTTTCATATTCTTCAAAAGTTAGCAATAAATTATTAATTTATTTTTTATTTTTGATTATTTGTACAGATTTATTTTTTGTAATTTGTAAGTTAGTTGTAATATAGTTAATAGTTTTTTATATATTTTTTATTTACACATATAATTGATGTGGCACTAGTGGCCACGATAGAAGAACTTGTCCTACGTTACAAAATAGGTAAGTTAATATTATATATTTCCTTACTTATTGTTTTATTAGTGTTTGGTCCATTTGTTTTATAATAGATAATAATTTGATTGTCGGTTTGGACAACACAAATCAACCACAATACTCGTAGAATTCGTCAGATCAACAATATCATGCGCTGGACCCACAGTACGCATATCATGGGCCAGATTCACAGTACACACAATACCCATATTATGAGCCGAGCCCACAGTACTCTTATCATGCTCCAGATTTATTACTCAAATAAAACTAATTAATTAATCTCACTGTAATCTTAATAATAAAATTAACGTTAACTATATTATTTATTATATGATATAAATAATATATAATTTAATAAAATTAATATATATTATATTTTTTTAAAAAATACAATGAATATAATAATAAAAAGTTTATTTTTAATTTAATAAATTTAATTATATTAATAATGTGGATATAAATTTGTTGGTAAATAAATAGGTTAAAGTATAAATAGGTTGAAGAAGAGGGTTTAAAGTATAAATAAATGAGGGGTTGGGGGATAAATAGGTTGAAGAAGGGGTTTAAAGTATAAATGAGGTCATGGGGAGGGGAGAGGGTCATTACATTTGTTTGCATACAAAAGGTGGGTGGGTTTTTTGCGTGTGGGGGGGGGTGCCAGACGGAACTTTTCGGACCCGTGACGGGGTCCGATCTTTTCTCTTATGTAATGTAATCCTTAATTATCTCATTTACTATTTTGATTAAGATTTTATATATAACTAATTAAGATATTCTCTCTTATCAATCTAATATCTCTCTTGTTTCTCTCTCTCTTTCATCATTTACAATCCTAATCATTTCAATATCTCTCCAACATTACAATAAACTGCAACTCGTTTCGGTCAACTGCAAAGCGTCTTCTTCATGCATATCGTGTTCGATAATAACATCCCCATAATTATAACTTAAGCATATTTTTGTAACATCGTTTGCAACAGATTGATAATAGAGAGAACAAAACAGATTTTTGTAACATTGTTTGCAACATATTAATAACAGAGATAACGAAACTGATTTTGTAGCATCGTCTGCAACAGATTAGTAACAGAGACAATGCAAAATGATTTTGTAACAACGTTTGGAAACACGTTAATAATGAGACAACGAAAGCAGATTTTTGTAACATCGTCTCGCAATAGATTAATAATTGCAGACAATGCAAACCGATTTTGTAACAATGTTTGCAACAGATTAGGAATAGGACAATGTAAATTGATTTTGTAACAACTTTTGCAACATATTAGTAAACACCTATTCCCCCTACGACTTCCTTCAATATGTGCATCCAAATAACTTTCTCATTTGGAATGTAATACAAGTTTCTTCACATAGTCGGTGACTCCTTCTTTCATCAACAACCGAGTCATTCTACAAGTAGGCGTATCCATGTTAGGGTATCTTTGTCCAATGACTAAAAATTTTTACAAATTGGAGGTTAGGCTTTTACATAGTGATGGAACCCTAGAGATTAAAGAGATAAGATTATCTTGTTGGCGGCAATGTCGACGATATGGATGTCTTAAAAGGGATAGCGAAGATGAATATGGTATTTTCTCTCCTATGGTTTTTTCTTTCTCTCTCTCCATGAAATTAATGGAGATGTTTATTGTGTTTCCTTTTGTAAATATTATATTATATAAATATATATAGAATAATATATAAATAATACCCAATATTTTTAGAATAAAAACATTAGAAAGTAAATTTAACAATATATTATATATACATAGTAATTAATGTAATTTCCTCAACTTAATGAGCTGACCCGGCCCATCAATTGAGTCAAACAAGGTCACGTGAATCTATCACAATCTGAAAAAAATACCCCCTTCTCCATGTCAGAAAAGAAGCTTATAGATAGAGAAAAACACACCTTCTTCACATCATGTCCCATCAAATTCAGGCGTTAGCACAATAGACATGCAACGACTGCCCCAACTTTCTTGTCGGCAGTATTTTCGGACCTGAACATTTTCCAAATGGCCGGTTGTGCGCAATTGAAAAATCTGATTCCTTTTCTGGACAAACTGATCCTCATCACACTCAGTGTAGAGTATTGCTCCTCCTGAGAAAAGATCTGGACCCCGTCACGGGGTCCAGATCATTTCCCGTCTGGGGAAAAAGGCGCCCACCCCCACTCCACACCCACACCCACACCCACACCCACACCCTCCTCTACAAATTAACACCCCAAAAGCCCCACCCCTCAGTTTTATGAATTAACAGACCTACCCCAACTCGCCCATTTTGCAAAAAAGTCCCCACTCTAATTTATTTTAACCCCCACCACTTTTCTTCAATCTTCCACTTTCCTTAATTACTCACATATTTATTTACCATCAAATTTACATTCACATTATTAATATAATTAAATTTATTAAATTAAAAATAATTTATTATTATTATATTCATTGTATTTTTTAAAATATAATATATAATAATATTTATTGAGTTAAATATTATTTATATCATATAATAAATAATATAATTAACGTTAATTTTATTATTAAGATTAGAGTGAGACTAATTAATAAGTTTATATTTGAATAACAAATTAAATTTTACTTAAAAAATAAAAATAAATGAATCGTGCATAATAAATTTGCTCTAATTGATAATATACACACACAAAGAATAAATTAATATTACATTATAAATAATAAATTAGTGGCGATGGTTAAAGCGTGCATCATACTCCCGTGAGTCTAAGGAATATGATGCATTTTTTACTGTCTATGATCGAATATTGTAAATCCGAAGCAATAAGTAAGAAAATATATAACATTAACTTACCTATTTTGTAACGTATGACAAGTTCTTCTATTTGTACCACTGGTGTCATATCAATTATATGCAAAAATAAAAAAAAACATAAAAAGCATTAACAATATTACAACTAACTTGCAAATTACAAAAAATAAATCTGTACAAATAAACAAAAATTAAAAATAAATTAATAATTTATTACTAACCGTTGAAGAATATGAAAAACAATAAGTGGGACACAAATTCGGTAAAATAAATTTAGAGAACAAAAGTGATTGAAAACGTTTGATGTTGGTTAAATTTCAGTAAAGTAAATAAAGCGATTGTGTTGGCCAAATTTCAAGAAAAATATGTATTCGATGAGAAGGGAAAAATATGTATTTTAATAAAGATGAAAAAATATGTATTTGATGGGGAAAGGAAGAAAGAAAATAGATTTGTTGGGGTGGGGTGTAAAATTAAATGAGGGGGGAGAGGAGGAGGGGACTGTAAAAACTAAATGAGGGGTGGGGGTTTTTGCGGCGCGCTGGGGGTGCGGGGGTGACTTTTTTCCTTGCCGAGGGGTGGGGCGCTGTTTTCCATTGCAGAGGGGTGGAAGTGGGGTAAAAAAGAAAAAATTCAATTAGACGGGAATTGATCTGGACCCCGTGACGGGGTCCAGATCTTTTCTCTTCCAAGGAGATAGTTTTGCAAAGTTTATTAAAGAGAAATGGTGAAGGAAGTATATTGAATGTGGGGCAACATGTTTATAGTATAACAAAGTATATAAATTTGGATTGGCATTCTTGAAGGAGGGATTTTTGGAGCAAGGAATTGTACAGGTAGCATAACATATGTGGGGGAAGGAAATGTTGTGGTGAAGCTTTATTTTGTATATTTGAATTGTTGTAGCTATACTTACAAATGTTTTACAACAGCTAAAATGGAGGAATTTTGGCCTTTCCAGAAAATCATGCTTTCATATCTACTTTCCTCATCACCATTTTTCAGGCCTGTTTTCTTGTATCTTTTCCAGATTTGTTTGTAGAAGCTATTTTCATGACGAATTTAATTTTTTGCTGGTTAATCTTTTTCAGATATAAATATTTCATTGCTATTTTGTGATTGGTATTTTCATGACGAATTTAACTTTTGCTGGTTTCTTCAACCCTTTTTGTCCAGAAAATTTCCATTTTTATATCTGCTCTTCTATCACCACTTTTCAGGTTTATTTTCGCACAATATTTTAGTAGAAATAAGATCATTTTCAGATTATGAACAACCATTTTCAGGCATATTTTTTGTACTTTTCCAGTGGATAAAAGATTATTTTCAGATCATCTAGAAAAACAACCATTTATTTTGATCTTATTTTTCACACTTTTCCAGTGGATAAGATAATCTTGTTTGGTATCATTTTCAAAATCACCATTTTCAGATTTGCTTTTCGTTAAAATAGCCATTTTCAGGCTCTGTTTGCATTTTTTGTTTGTTTTGTGTTTGGATCTCTCCTTTTTCTCAACGAGAAGTGGGGTAGAAATATTATATAGATCTTGTTTTTGCCAACTATTTTCATGGCATTTTTCTTCAACTTTTCTTACCGGAAATCTGCTGATATGGGCGGCAATGCTTCCATTTTTCAGTAGTAGAAGCACACGACTTTTTCAAAGGTGGATTTACATGGTTAATGTATGGTTTTCCACGTACGGTGCCAAATGTTGACCCCAAAATATGTAGAGATTAAGTGGTAACAAAGAATAGAAAATGTGAAGGATATAATCAGTTGAATTTGTGTGGATCAGGCATATCTAGGCAATATCATCATCTCCACTCACTAGATTTATTTTGGAAGAGTTTTTACTCTTTTTTGAAGTGCATTTAAGCCTGAGTGTATTTTTTTTTTTTGGAGAAGGATGAGTCATTTCTCTTTTTTCAAATGTGTCAGTATAAGGTATTTATAGACAAAACATGATTAATGTGGCCAATATAAATTACTCCACGTATTGACCGGTCCACATGGGCTTCATGCAAGCTATTAGACCACCTTCTTACGTATCAGCCATTTATCTGCCTACATCACTTTATACACTATCTCACACTTTGTGTCTAATACGCTATCAAAACATTATTATTAATAACTTATCGATCAATCAAATAAAGAAACCAAACTCATTATTAAACACCAGTTTGAACTTCTTATATAGACTCTTTATTGGACATCGATTTGAATAGCTACATACTCCGGATAATAAAGGGCATTTGGCCCACGCACTCCATAAATATATACAAACAGAAAGTTATAAGTGGGTCCATCAGGAATTGGCTTGGCTATAAAGGCAGTCCGAATAAATAAGTACTCCGGACAAGACACTCCGGATAATGTTAACTAGTCTGGATAAGAGTACTCTTGATAAATGAAGAGTAGTCTTGGCTTGTGATTTTCTTGCCACCTAAGTGGTAGGTCCACATCATTAATGGTCGAGATGGGCTTAAATGTGAAGAGTCCAAGTCAGATAAGAGTAATTTGGTTTAATTGGGCCCAATCTATTTAATGAAGTCGAATCTAGTCATAGATCATGGGACCCTTGCCTGCCACGTGTGAGTTATATAATTGTGAGCGTAAGAAGATATCGGGATTGATGGCGATGGTTGTAAGCCAGGGCAATACTCTGGTTTAATTGGTCCAGGCATATGTTTTTTTTTTTACTACTCTTTTTTGCTCATAGGTTTTTCACTTTTCAGTTTAGTTTATTCAGCCATGACGATTAACTTCTAATTTAATAACTAACATTTTGTTGTATATGTAACATACATTGTATATATAGCATACAGTTTATAAACAGTTTATTTGACCAAAATAATTTATTTGACCAAGAAGTAAAAAATTTCAATTTTTTTGAAATAAATTATTTTTGTCGCAGAATTATTTTTCCAAATAAAGGTATAAAAGTTATCAAACCGACTCATAAATAAGTTAAATTTCATTTGGAGCGACACTGTTGTCGCAGAATTGTTTTTCTGCAATAGTTAACAACCGCTAAAACAATATAATTGTTTGCAATAAGACTGCATTCATGTATTACCAATTTATGCTTATTTTAGTTGTTTGTTCCGTTTTCTTGAGTCCCCACATTGTTGACATTGTAATGCAAAGGTGGGATTCAGAAGAGAACAGCTTATCTGTTTACATCACAGAAGATGGGTAAATTTTCTATTATAGTTTGTTTCTATGTTTTCCTTTTCCTTTTCCCTTAAAAGCATTGTAGTAATATACACCTTGAGGAATACACCTTTGTGTCATAGTGGTGCACAATGTGGACTTGCTTCCGGGATATGTGGGTGGAGAGGCACTACAAGGGTAAGCTTATGGATGAAGTAACTAAATAGACTAACATTGGTGCAAGACTCATGTGGTTTGGTCCTTGTGTGCTTGCATGGCTTTGCTAATGTGAAATCTACTTATGCAAAAATGAATAGACGATTCAGAGAAATCACAGAGGAGAGTCTGGAACTTGAACCATTGGGAAGTGAGGTAGTTATTATTAATTTGTTATCTATGTTTTGTCATTCTCTCCCTTACATATCACTGGCAGGTAAAATCTCTTTGCTAATATTGTTTCAAATCTGTTCAAGAAGTTATCACTAAACTTGGCCGGTATGCCCTATAGGCTATAGATTATAGTTTCAAGCAAATTTTTGATAATTGAGATTGCAAAATTCTTTCTAAGCAGCCCTGTAACTTGAACATAGTTTTTTCTTTTGTGATTGGACAAGGAATCATAGGAATTTGACCTAATAAAATCTAGGATTGCATGGTGTGACAAAGAGATAGAGCTTTCATGGAAATCCTGAATGCCAATCAATCGGTGCACCACCTGTTAATGATTCAGTGAACATGAAAGCCTTTATATTTTAGATTCATCCCTAATTTTGTGGATTTTCTTCTGTTTAATCTCTTGATTGACGATCCCATTGTCATTGAATCTATACGAACATTGAATGTTTATATTTTGTAATAACTTGCCAGCTTGCTGCATGTGGCGCACTGTAAAATTTTGTGCCTCTTTTTCGTTAAGATTAAAGTAGACTATTTATTCCTTGTCCATGATTCTATAGCCGTTCTTTTCATGGTTTGTATATAGCTGACAAGGATATTCAACAGTGTTGATGCCCTTTGACTGTTGTTTCAGCTACTTGCATATTTTGCTGGGCGAATGATACCTAGGAAAACATTGAGCAGAAATTCTGTCATGCAAAAAAGAAGAGGCAACCAGGTTAGACATTATTTTCTTCAGAAATGTCTGTGTATATTCTGCAATCATAAGGTTGTCTTGACATGCTAAAGAATTATTTCTAGCATGG
Organism: Forsythia suspensa; assembly: GCA_023638005.1. NCBI lineage: Eukaryota > Viridiplantae > Streptophyta > Magnoliopsida > Lamiales > Oleaceae > Forsythia > Forsythia suspensa. The sequence goes on along the minus strand of CM042674.1, from coordinate 9,386,534 downwards.
CAGTAATTACAGTGCCATCGTATCCACATCCTCCCTCAACCCTGGGCCCATGGCCTTCTCCCGAAAGAAGAGGAGGGGCAGGGGAAGAGACTATAGAGAGAGTGATGGGTGTCAGAAACACTGTTTATACTATTCGATACTATTATATTCTAGTTAGTTGAAATTGATTTAACTACTAATTTCACTGGAATAACGTTTGATGAAGATTTCTATACAGATTGCTATTGCTTTCAGCTATCGAAGGAATGGAAAACTTGTGAGCTGCAAGTATAGGGATATTAGTTTTACTAAGAGATTTTGGCAGGTATGTTTATGGATAATTTTCATTTTCTGACGAATTGTTTGTTGTTCTTCGTGCCTCTAAAGATTTAAATTTCCGAGTAAGAGCAAACACTCTTGTAAGATTTTGATTTTCTTTGTGATGGTATAACTCTCCTACTGCACCAACCATTGATAATATGGCGTAAGGTTGTCAATTAGACCGTTCTAGTTTTCTGACGTGCCTTTTTAAGTATAGCATAGAAGTAGTTCTAATGTTTTACTAACGCTAGTCTCATTATTATGTTTCTTTGCTGTAATGCCGGTAATGTGCAGGAAACCAATACTGAAAAGATTCTTTATGGACTGGATGATATAAATGGAGCTAGTGATATTATTATCATTGTAGGTTAAATTTCTTCATTGTTCTGTTGCCTATGGTCATTCCATTTACTTTTCATGCTATTATTCCCCATCTTCTTATAAAAAGGTTGAGGGTGAAATGGATTAGCTTGCAATGGAAGAAGCTGGTTTTAAAAACTGTTTTAGTTTGCCTGATGGCACCTCGAAAAGTCTCAAACAAAGAGCTACCTTCCGCATAAAAGATATCTGTCTAGCAGCGACTCTTTAACCAACCACTTATGATGTCTTTTGATGTTTAACCCCAATATTATTGTGCTTTGCATTTTTGACCTTCATAGCTGAGTTACATGCAATTTCTCTCTCCCTGAACCTTTTGATTTCCATCTCGGAGAAACGCTTCAGTTCACTCTATTTCCGTTTCTATATGCCTAGCTCTTTGATCTAAATTTTTTTTTTATCATTATTGTTACTTTTCCATCATTTCCACACAATATTATCATGGGGTTTTTTTATAAATAAGCCACTTGTTGAAAATAATTTCAAAAAAAATCAGTATTGTTTCATTTATTTTAAAAATACTTTTTTTAAAAAAAATTATTATTTAAATTTATTATATTAAATAATATATGGTAATTGAATTTGTAAATTTGCTGCTTGAGTCTTTGATTATTTGTACGATAAGTCATTCATCTTTATAATATCTCTACTTTAGTCCCTATACTTTTTCTTTTATTTCAAGTTCGTCCTCTTTTATTTGCAATCCAAGTTCTTCAACTTTTGAATTTTTGCAACTTGATCCGCATATTTATACTTTTATATCAATCTAGTCCTTTATAGTATCACTATTTGATACATATATTACAAATAATATTGTGTATCAATATTTGATACAAATGTTACAAATGATATTTTGTAACAATCTGTGTTATAAATTGAGATGTAAAACATCAGTGATATAAAATATCAATTCATGTAGCATGTGCTGTGTTAAATAACATAATATAATTTGTAACATATTCAATGATACAAAATATCATTTGTAACATCTGTATCAAACAGTGATACATAATATCAATTGTAACATCTATATCAGATCGTGATACTAAAAAGAAACTGTTACAATTATTACAACTGCAAAACCAACTCTAAACTTCAATAAGTTCATATTAATATACACATTGGACTCTAAAAATCTATTGACACTGTGTAATATCAGTATGATATAAATATGTAATACAATGCCAAATTTAACAAATAAAACTATTGATTTCATCATTTATAACATACATAACATCAGTGATACAGAATACCAATTCATGTAACATGTGATGTATAAAATAATATAATATATTCTGTAACATATTCAGTTATACAAAATATCATTTATAACATTTTGTATCAAACATTGATACACAATATCATTTGTAACATCTATATCAAATAGTGATACTATAGAGGACTAAATTGACATAAAAGTATAAATATGGAAACCAATTTGTAAAAATATAAAAGTTGAAGAACTTGGGTTGTAAATAAAAGAGGACGAAATTGAAATAAAAGAAGAAGTACAGGGACTAAAGTGAAAATATTATAAAGATGATGAATGACTTATCGTACAAATAATTAATTCATTATTTTATTAATTAATATAATATTAATTATGTAGTATTTTTAAAATAAATTTGTTAAATTGTTTGATTTGGAATTATTTTAAGATTGGTAAGTAGTAGGTGTAATATTTCCTATTATTTTTGTTCCTAGTTTTATTTTTCAAACCATAATGACAAGGGCTTTCAATATAGTGTATGCTGGAGCAAGGGAAGCAAACAAGACAGCTCCGTTCTTTTTGTCTTTGACATCGTAGATTTTATAATGAAATCTAATACTCTTTTTATGCGTTCTTTGAAGTTAGGACACAAAGTATCGGTATTTATGGAACTGCGAAGAGTACATTGAAAAGGTTTGTTCTAGTTACGTTTTGTGTCTTTAATTAATGATTTGTAAAAATAAATTGTTGGTATGCAAAGCTTTTCTTTTTTTTGCATAATACTTGCCACGGATGAGGACCCACCTGGTCAAGCCTTGGCTGAAGAACTTGCTCACCGCTTAGGGAGAGGGGTTTATCTTGCAATTAGTACAAGTATATCAACAATAACTCAACAAAATCTAAGTTCTATTGGTTAATTAATTGGTGTTGGCGAGTCAAATGGCCGAATAAGAATGATGCTGCATCATTTAAAGATGCAAACGAGGTTTCGTACAATTTTTTAACTTGTGTTTCATTAACATTTTTATAGGATTTGTTACATTCAACTTGAAAACCATAAATTCGATTGTTTTTTTAACTTGAAAACCATAAATTCGATTGTTTTTGAAATCTTTTCATAGCTGGTTTTGTCTTGACGTTATCTTCATTACTTGTTGATGCTATCACTTGAGTCTTATACCAAGTGTCACGGGCCGACTCTTCAAGTTGCATAGCATGACTATTTTTCATTCCATGCGGCAATAGTCTCATTCTATTCAACTACCTTCCGCCTTCTCCATCACGAATCTAGACATAACATGTTGCTCATTTTACTCACAAACTTTGCTAGCGTGTAAACACTCAAATACATCCCTGTGCTGCACTTGGTGCCAAGGCGCTCGCCTATTTGCAACGCACATCATCATCGATGTTCTCCAACTCTATTGGACTCGACTTAGCTAGCTTGTCCGCATGCTCATGCACAACATACGGTCCCCTTGAAGCATACTCGATAGATTGGAGCTCTCCTAAATCCGTACAAAGTATTGAGGTCATTTGCATGCTCCACAATACAATCATTGTGCTCATCCCTTCCTACGGGCATATTGGCTAATTGTGTGCCGCAATGTCCTTCGTTAGGGCCTCACCCAAGTAGGGCCAACTAGTAATTCATGGCTAACTTGAAGTGCCTTCATAGCATACTCGTTCCAACATCAACGGTATCTTTTTATATTCGCCCAACTATGCGTAGAGATGGCAATGGGCGAAATTTGCCGTGCCATTTATGGTCCGGCTCGTGTAAAAAAGATGGGTTCAGATTGGCCCGTAGTCTGCGGGCCACACGGGCCGAGCCACGGGCCGGTCTCACGGACCCGCGTGAAATTCAATTTTTTTGTAAAGTTAAAAAAAAAATTGGACCACGGACCACAGGCCAAGTCCGTGGTCCATGGACCAGTCCACGGGCCGGATCCACGGGTTGAGCTTGGCTTGGCCCGTGAGTCGATTCTGGCCCGGTCCGGGACCGGGACCGGACCAGGTCCGTCTCTTTACTGAACGGGTCGCCGCCGACAGCTCGTGTAAAAATGTGGCCGGATGGCCCGTAGTCCGCCACACACCGGACCGAGCCACGGGCGGTCCGCAGCGGACTCACGTGAAATTCAATTTCTTTTTGTAAAGTTTAAAAATATATATATGTGGAAATATAATTGTTAATTGTAATTTTGGTCCCTAACTTAAAGCTAGGGACCAATTTGGTCCCATTTGGACCACGGACCACGCCAAGTTCGTGGTCCACGGGCCACCCCGTGAGTTAATTTACGACACTGGTGCGGGACCGGGTCCATCGTTCGATCGGCTCAGCCGGCCAGTCTGTCTTTTTACAGTAGGACCGACCGGGCGGTCCATCTGCTTGCCATCTCTAACTATGCAGATTCACCTCCATGACCACATTTCTAGCCAACGGATCCCTACGGCAAGGCTAGAACCCATAGCCAAGTGCACGAGTTAGCATACATGGCCTTTATGGTGCTTTCCTCGATAGCTCATTCGGCCCGATGAGTTTAGAACTCAAACCGTCCAACGAGTACTTTAGCCATCTCTTGAGGTGCCTAAAGTAGGCCATTAGTTACCCCTGCAGTCCCTAAAGATTTTCCACTTAGTGCATAATGCTGGCTGGCTGACTACTCACCAAGCATGCCCCCTTATAATAGATGTGGAGAAATAACATAAGCGATAATAATTTACTTCTTTTGGCCGAGAAATAATAACCGGCGCTCCCGACCTCCAAATGACATTTTGTTTGATCCGTAGCGAAGCTAACATCTTCAATATCAAGTCCAATAAGTTTCAGCCCCATCGGATACTCGACCGCTAAGCTATTTTCCTTGTAATATTTTTAAATTACGACAATGCCATTGTCGACACTATAGCCTTCGGCCCCTATGTTTCTTAACCAAATAGACTCTGCTTGTCGTTTGTCTTGGTAGGAAGCTTCCTAACTCCTTAGGGAAGCTCTCTGTAAAACAGTTTTTCCAAACTCTATTTGTAAGATACTCTGCTCATCACACGAAGTTGCTACTATTATGACCACCAATAATCTCATGTCAAGCCAACTTCTCCCATCATCTCCGATTGGTCACGGATATTAGCGTTAAACTAAGATGCAATCCGTGAAACTTTGACTTTCACGTGCCTGGTCATTTTGAAGCTGGACACTCAAACGTTTGACACGTCTGGACAGCTGAGGTATGGTGATTTGAGAAGAAAACATTGGCATGAGGACACTTTCATGTTCTACATTTATGGAGAAGTACTTGGCAAGCTAAAGCTCAACGAAATTTCAAGAGTTGTAAAGTCTAGATGATGTAAAATCAACATTATTCAATCATTTCTCCATCAAATATGTATATATGTCATTGCTATCTTCTATCTTAATTTCCACAAAAGAACTTTGATTCCACTGACTAGACACATCACCAATCCTTTCACATTTTATATGCATATGGTTTTTAAGAAATAAACTAAGTGTAAGATTTTGCAAACACCATTATGTCAGTCTTCAAGATTTCTAGTTTTCATTTCTTTCTTTCTTGCTACTTTTTTTATTTAGCACAAGAAAGGTTAGCTCAGATTATCTTGGTTCTACATGTCTAAATTCAACTACATACTCTCCTAATAGCACCTATGAAGCCAACTTGAATCAAATTTTTCTCAATTTATCCTCAACCAGTGCCACCTAAAATAATGGATTTAACAGCTCCACGATGGGTCGTGGCCCTCTTGACATAGTCTACGGTCTCTCCTATGTAGATGGGATGTCCACACGGACATTTACGAAAAATGTGTTAAAAATGCTACCATAGAAATGTTACAACGTTGTCCCAATAGAAAATGGATAATTACATGGTACGATGAGCACATGTTACGATACTCAAATCAATCTGTATTCTCCAGGGCAGAACAATCTGTGGGTTTAATCTTATACAACACACAGAACATTACTGACAAACCAAATAGGTTCAAATAGTTGTTGGCGGATACGACAAATGAAATAGAAACAGATGCACTAAATAATCTCACTGGTAAGAAATTTGCCACGAAAGAAAGGGTATTTTCTTAAAAGACCTAGTCGTACAACGAACATCTTATTTAGATCTTACTTACTCTTCATATCTTTTTTAGGCTTCTTATGTGAAAAAAGTCTATACTATATTTACCATATTTTTATAATAACTGAAAAGCTCTTAAGACAAATGACTCATAAATCCTTTAGCAACAATCTCACACCCTTAACGACGTTAGTTGCAAAAATTCTCCACTGTAATCTTGGCTTTCTTCCTTCTTTTTCTATAGGCCAAGAGAAAGAATTGCCGCCGGTAATCAAGCTTTTCTGTTGCAAATTTTTCATTGGTAATTTATTCTCATCCCTTTCATTCTTTGATCTCTACATGGCATTTGTTTTGTCTGTTTGAATGAATGTTATTCATATGAAATTATGGAGTTGAGGACGGACATGTATTAGTTGTGGGCGGTGGAATATCGTAACGACCATAATCATTTTAAATGATTGTGGTTGTTTTAAGATGACCATTTGTCGTTGTAAACAACGAAACACAATTTGAACTACTATTGCAGCCTAGTTAAGGTCGTTTGAAACATGGTCTTTAATTTTTTGAAAAACACAATTTTTATTTAGATTATATATGAAAAAGTTTAAATGAATTATAGGAATTGACTCAGCAGTATGGATTATTATATTTTATTTTAGAGAGTTTGTTATGGAGGATCAGGGCAAGTGGAATTGAAAACGGGGTGATAGTTATGTTGTGGATGGACTTCAAGTGGAATTGGAAATGGTGTGATAGTCATGTTGTGAATGTACTTCAAATTTCTACAAAGATTTCATATAAAGAGCTATATGGTAAACCATTGGACCTCGTGCAATGTTGACTTCTTCTTCTTCTTGCATCAATTAGAGTTAAGGTTTCTTCTACTTGGTGATGTACTATTTACAGAGTCAATCCAATTACATTAGACAAACATGTGCAATGGTATGTAAGTCTCACTAAACAATGTCCGTCTCTTCCCACTTGCATAACTCGTGTGAGCAAAGGTCCAGTAAATTTTTCACACGGAACAATTAATGATCAATTTACAGTCAAAGCGGGTAAACTAGAGCGTCATATGGAAATGGAGACATTGTCATTCAACAATGTACAATCACAAGGAAATGGCTATTGGGATGACATAGAGATAGTTCCAGAAAATGATGTACGGTTGCAAGCCAACAACGACAATGAAGTGGATCAAAATGTAGATGATTATTGAGATGTGATGGATATAAATGCACGTGATCGAATTTAGATATTCCTACTGAAAATTCTCGGAATGTTGTCTGCTATACCTTTGGACCTGAGGTGGTCGAAGACTATAAGTTCACAAATTAGCAACTTCTCGATTTATCTTCACCTGTTACAACACATGTGCGGGTCAACGGGACACAACCGTCTAAGATGTACACACCAGATTCCAATGGGTGACAACAGAGCGAAAGATTAGTGCAGTATTTTTTCTTTTTCTTTTTCTATGGACAACAAATGTAAATGTAATCTCTTTATTGTGTGAATTGAGATTTATCTTTATGTGGACTGCAGATATTGTATTTATAACGATTACTTATGTTTCCATCATGGTTAAACAAAACAAGTATTTACTATAAGTTGTTAAGTTATTTATTTTTCTTTGGACGACAGATGTTATGTTCTTTAGTTGCATGGCCCCTCTTGGTTACGGAGTAAAAATATGTTGCAAACTTAATTTTAAACAACCGCAGACGTTTAGTCCAGTACGACTAGAGTCGTTCTGAATGTCTCCAGACATTCTCTATTAGAGATTCTTCAAACAATTGAACAGATTTTGAAACGTCTACTATCTTTTTAAACTACTGATAGTCGATTCGTCCAAAACGAATGTAGTAGTTTTGAACGTCTCCCAACGTTGTTGGTAGAGAATTACAAGGTAACTCGATCGTTTTGATAAATTGTAAATTACATCAATCGTATTCCATTATACGTTCTGTTTAACTAATCCACTTTCTGATGACCATCGACTAACTTGATCGTGTCGATGAAATGTAAATTACATCAATCGTACCCCATTATCTGTTCTGTTTAACTAATACACACTCTGATGACCATCGACTAACTCGATTGTGTCAATGAATTGTAAATTACGTTGATTATACCTCATTATATATTCCGTTTAACTATTCCAAGCTCCGATGACCATCAACTAACTCGACCATGTCGATGAAATGTAAAATTATATTGATCATACTCCATTATATGTTCTGTTTAACTAATTCACACTCTGATGACCACCGACTAGCTCAATCGTATCAATAAAATGTAAATTACGTTGATCATACCCCATTATACATTTTGTTTAACTAATCCACGCTCCGATGACTATTGACTAACTCGATCGTGTCGATGTAATGTAAATTACGTTGATCATATCCCATTATACGTTCTGTTTAACTAATTCAAGCTCCGATGACAATCGACTAACTCGACGGTGTCAATGAAATGTAAATTACGTTGATCGTACCCCCATTATATGTTATGTTTAACTAATCCACGCTCCGATGACCATCAACTAACTTAATTGTGTTGATGAAGTGTAAATTACGAATATCGTACCCTATTATACATTCTGTTTAATTAATCCACGCTCCGATGACCATCGACTAACTCGATCTTATCGATAAAAAGTATACTACGTTGATCGTACCCCATTATACATTCTGTTTAATTAATTCACGCTACGATGACCATCAACTAACTCGATCGTGTCGATGAAATGTATAGTATGTCGATCGTACCACATTATACGGTCTGTTTAACTAATCCACATTTTGATGACCATCGTCTAACTCGATCATGTCGATGAAATGTATGTAATATGTCGATCATGCCCTATTATACGTTCTGTTTAAGTAATCCATGCTTTGATGACCATCGTTTAACTCGATCGTGTCGATGATATACTAGAACGACACAGGTGTTTTAAAATTATTGTAGTCGTGTTTGACAAAATATCTAAAATAACTAGGGCTATTTAGATTGACAAAAATAAAATGAATTCGTCGTTGTATAACAGCTCTAGTTGTTTTACAAAACTACCACTTGAAGAATTTTTTTTTTTTTTTTACTTTACTATCTATAGTTATTTTTTGGTATGTTTTGGTTTTTGATTTTGATCTGTTGTTTTCTGGTTTAAATGATATAGGTATCAATGTTGGGCAATTGTAAATGTTGGTTAAGATGTACATTTCTGGTTGATAGTCGTTTGAAACGACAGTAGAACGCCTATAGTCATTTCAAAACATTATTAGTCATTTTAAACTCATCCACGGTCATTTTCTGAACTTACTAGGTCGTTTTGGCTTAATTTTTTTGAAGGTTGTAATAACTTGTGGGATTTGGACGTTTGTTGGTTAATTAGTGTGTTTGCTTTCAGTTTGTCAATTGGGTTTTACTTATCTAAATTCATTATATCTTTGTTGTGATTGCAATTGAATGCTTTACGAATTAAAGTTGTCAATGGTGTTGTTATTTCGACAGAGGTTGATTAAGCATCTTTACAAATGATTCAAATCAATTTTCGCTAAGACCATAATTGTGAAACTCTGATAATAAATTGTTGTTTTTCCAGTATAAAAAATAACAAAAGTGGTTCATTCGATCAGATTTAAAGGAAAAAAAACAACATTTTTGCAAAAACAACTTTTTATTCATAATAAACTTTCAACACAACTATTTAAACATAAAATAACTTTTCAGACAACTATTCAAAACTATTCATCCATCCATACAACTTCCAAACAACTATTTGAACTACTTAATCTTCAAAACAACCTTCTAGACAACCTAACAAAAAACCTTTCAAACAACTATTAAAGCACAACTATTATAACTATTCAACCTTGCAGACAACCTTGCAGACATACTTTCAAACACCAACTATTAAAACAAGTGACAAAAATAAATTTCACAATCTCGACTGTTAATCCTTTTCCTCCGACTGCTCAATCTCTTCTTCCATGTACTTGGCCTCCAAAAAGCGAGAATAGACTTCATTCAAATACTTAGAAGGGTGCGTAAACGTGTCAAGCAAAGCTTCTACTTTCTGATGTAACAAAGTTTGATGTGTATTCTCGAACTTTCCACTAAGGGTCATGCTTCGCAAGAAAGACATCAAATATACGCTCGTCTAACTGCGTACCTTTATCGTAACCAATGAAACATGAGGGTTAAAGAAAAAAAAAAGATCAAAATGATCCCTACCACCAATGGACACTTTTACCGCGATTGTCAAGTACGTTTCTATGAGAGAAATGGATGAATTGTGTGACATTAAAATAATTCGGTGTCTTTGTATAAGTGAATGCATTTGAGGCTACGGGGTTGAATTGGTTGGAGAAGAGATCATTTGGATGCCATCGAAGATGATATAAGAAGAGTAGAAGACAAACCCAATAGAAAGTGATAATAAAAATTGCATAAGACGCCAAATTTAAAGCACATAACAAAGCAAATTAAGAGTTATTAACACATCGGGAAGGAAAAAAGCCACAGTCCTCGGTGAGCATTCGAATTATTATTTACTAACAAATCATTCTGAGAAAAATAGAAGGTGAAAAGCCTTAATGCCTCAGTGACCATTCAAATTATTATTATTTACTAAGTGTCATTTATATAAAGGGGATGGGAACAGCCTCAGTGCCTTAGTGACCATTCGAATTATTTTTTCCATATTTTTAAATGCGTAAAAAATGACAATAATTGTTTAAAAACGAGCATAGTCGTTCCAAAACGATAATGATCGTTTTAAACGACTATTGTTGTTCCATGACGACTTTCATCATTTCACAAATCGTTCTGAATATCTAGGTTTTTCTTAAACCACACCTTCAACAGACATCCAACATCAGAAACAAATGCATACGGCTACCATTACCAATGAAATTACAACTTAGATCGAGATAAACGGTAGAAAAAAAAAAAAAAAAAAAAAACTCTGCATAGCTTATGGAAAATCAATAATAGATAAACAATGTACCTCATCCATACAAATTAGTGTCACATCTTTCTTTGTGCCTGGATGATTCACGGAAATGTTATCGAATTTGAACACCAGTCTATTACAATTTGTTCGCTTCTTTGGATGGGTCTAACGTCGTGAGAAAAGAAGGACGGTTAATTGGATGAAGAAGAGGGGTGGAAGTAAACACACGTTCAAATGCGAGGGTAAAATGAGAAAACACAAATTACACAATTTCTAATTTTTTTTTTAATACCTTAAATCCGGTCAAAGGCCTTAAAAATTCAAGAAGTGGGTGATCCGGCCATTTGAGGTGATTTCCACACAAAAGAAGCTGATTTCACAGCATTTCACGAGTGATTGTATATCTGCCTTCAAACTGCTATCTCGAATTTACCATCTGATAGTAGAAGAGGAGCAACAATTCTTTCCTCCGGATGAAATATTAGGTATGAGATGTACCCATTTTATAATTCCACTTTGGCCCCTGCACCAAATACACATCCTCTTCCGCCACCACCTCCGTCAAATTCTTCAACCAATGAAGATAACCTCCTCATCCTCATTCTTAAAGAAAACTAAGAAGATACAAAACACGGGGAAAACATATAATATATTTTTATAAACTAATAATAATTTTAAAAGAGCTATTTAACTTGAATAACTTGTTAATTTTGTTGTATAGTCTGTAATCAAGTTTTATCAATTTGAAGGCATGCAAAGTGTACTTCTTGAATATTTTAGTTAAAATTAAAGTTTTCTTTGTTTTTTCTTTTTTGTTTGTCTGTTAACAATGTAGGGAATGGATGAATCTCAACAAAAGTTATTATTGCCATAGTTCCAATCTTGGTGCTTTTCTTCATAGGCTTCTGCTTCTTGATTAGGAGAACAAGGAAGATGTTAAAATATTTACTAGAATATATTAGAATAATGTTAGAACATATTATGATTGTTTACCTAATATAGATTAAGATTTTCATTACTATATAAACTCTCTTGTAGTTATATTTTCATTATGCCGTCTCGCCTAATAAAGTTGGTTGTTCTTTCTTTTTCTCGCTTTTTCTCTATTCTTTATTCTTCACATGGTATCGAGCCTTTGGTTATGTATTGAATATTAAGTTCTTGCTTTTTCCTTTCCTACTTAAAGTTCCGTACATTGAAAAACCTTATTATTCCTTTGACCCAAAACTGAAAATCCATTATTTTCGTTCAACGCGACCTCGGATGGGAGAGTGGTGACCATATCTGGACTCCCGACGACGAGACGACCAACCACAACCGGTGCGTGCAGCGCGTGATTCTCATACGTAGAGGCGGTGTGGGAGCGTGTGAACTCCGTTCAGTTTGCTCCTTTTGTACAAATTTTTCCTTGGTAAATTTCGATCTTCCGCACTCGTTTGTTTGGCCATTGGTTGAGGTTCGTCTTTCAAAGAAAATTGTTTGGTCGTTTGTGTTGTTGATTTTTTTAATTGCGTAATCTTGATTCTCCCTTATCTATAATCATGGCAATTGAAAGGGATGATTTCCTTCAATCTATTAGTGTAAGATTAATTGACCGTAACTATTCATATTTGAGTAATGTGATGAAAAATTTTCTTAGAGGTAAAAATTATAGGATAATGTTATTGGAACTATTGTGATACCTAAGACTACCGGTGATAATTATACATCGATGTTGATGCTTGGGAATCAAACAATATAAAAATTCTTACTTGGATTCACAATTATGTTGACCATTCCATTGGTGCACAGTTAGCAAAGTATGAAACTGCAAAGGAAGTCTGAGATTATTTGCAGAAGTTATACACTAAGTCTAACTTTGCAAAACGATACCAATTGGAGATTGATATACGTGCCTTACAACAGAAAAATATGGGTATTCTTGAATTTTACACTGCTATGACATCGATTTGGGATGAGTTGGCTCTTTCAGAATCGGCAGGACTGAAAGCATGTCATGTGATGATTATATTATTTATAGAGAGGAGTTGGCTCTTACATTCAGTCATCATGATTCTGTTTTGTTCTCTAAATGCACCTCATCTGGTCGTATTTTACTCTTATTACATATTGATGACATGATTATCACTGGTGATAATGTTGATGGTATTGCTACCTTAAAATTTGATTTGGCTCGTCGTTTTGAAATGAAGGATTTAGGTCATTTATCTTATTTTTTGGGGATCGAGGTTTTCTCTTCTCCTAGAGGTTATCTTTTCACTCAGTCTAAGTATGCAACTGATGTTATTGAGCGTGCTCATCTCACTGGTACTAAGACTGCTGATACTCCTCTTGAAACCAACGTTCGTTATTTACCTTCTGACGGTATCCCTTTTCCTAATCCTAATCTGTACCGCACTATCATTGGAAGTCTCGTCTATCTAACAATCACCAGTCCCAATATTGCTTATGCTATCCACATTGTTAGTCAGTTTGTTTATGCTCTGACTACCGTTCACTGGGAAGATGTTGTTCGTATTCTGCGCTATCTTCGTGGTACTTGCTTTTAGAGTCTCTTATTCCCATCGACCTCTTCCTTGGAGCTCCGCGCATACTCTTATGATGATTGGGCCAGCAACCCAACTGATCGTAAGTCCACTACTGGCTTTTGTCTATTTTTCGGTGACTTACTTATCTTTTGGAAGAGTAAGAAGCGGATGGTTTTTCGCTCTTTCATCAAGCAGAGTATCGTGCTATGGCATTTACCACTACTGAGATTGTGTGGTTACGTTGGTTACTTGCTGACATGGGTGTTTCTCTTTCATCTCCAACTCCTATGTATTGTGATAATAAAAGTGCTATTCAGATTTATCACAACTCGTGTTTCATGAGTGCACGAAGCATATTGAGATTGTCTGTCATCTTATTCGCCACCATCTTCAACAAGACACTATTTCTTTACCTTTTGTCTCTTCGTCGCTACAGCTTGCTGACTTTTCCACAAAGTCACATCCGGTCCATCGTTTTCGTTTCATACTTGACAAACTCTCGCTGCTTATTGATGTAGCATCATGAGTTTGAGGGAGATGTTAGAATATCTATTAGAAAATATTAGAATAATGTTAGAATATATTATGATTGTTTACCTAATATAGATTAGGGTTTTCATTACTATATAAATTCTCTTGTAGTTGTATTTTCATTATGCCGTCTGCCTAATAAAGTTGGTTGTTCTTTCTTTTTTCTCTGTTCTTCTGTGTTCTTTATTCTTCACAGACGAAACGTTACGATGCTGTCAATGAGGAACATGGTAAGCTACAAGGCATATTATTTAATTATTTTGTGTAATTAAAGAAATCTCTCTAATGATTTGCATATTTTTGTGTAGACAAAGGAGATGAGAATTCGACAATTGAATCCTGGCAATATGATTTAAATACTATTCAGCTTGCTACCAACAACTTTTCTCTCAATAACAAAATGAATTTGGTGCTGTCTACATGGTATAGGATAATTCTATGTTTTAGTCCCTTTCTATTCACAGTGTTTTTGCAATCATTTTTACACACACGCTTTGTATTGGTTATTAAAGATCGTGTATTAAACATCATCCTTATAGGGTACTTTTCCGAACGGACAAGAAATAGCAAGTGAAGAGACTTTCGAAAAGTTCGGGGCAAGGTGCAAATGAATTTAAGAACGAGGTTTTACTAGTTGCCAAGCTTCAACACGTAAATCTAGTAAGACTACTAGGATTTTGCTTGGAAGGAGAAGAAAAATACTCATCTATGAATTCGTGATCAAAAAAGCCTTGATTACTATCTATTTGGTTAGCATCAATCTTGGTTACTACTTTTCTTATCATTTTCTTGAATTTCCTTACATTGGCTGCCTACAAAAATGAATTCATCCAAGAAAAATTTTAAGCTATTGCCTTTTTAAGTTTTCATTTATGACACTTGAGTTTTCATTCTCGATCTTAATGAATGTAAAGATCCAAAAAGACGGCAAATGTTGGATTGGTCGAAACATGATAAGATCATAGGAGGAATAGCACGAGGAATGGTTTACCTTCATGAAGATTCTCATACACCGTGATCTTAAAGCTAGCAATATACTATTAGGCGGAGATATGAACCCAAAAATATCGGATTTTGGCATGGCAAGATATTTGGTGTTGAGCAGTCTCAAGGAAATACAAGTAGGATTGTTGGGACATTGTAAGTACCATATATCATTAAATAGGTTTTTAAGAATCAAACACTTTTATTTTCTTATGTTTACCTTAATTAATATTTATGCTTCGGCTTGTAATGGTTACATGTCTCCCGAGTATGTTATGCATGGCGAGTTTTGGTAAAATCCGATGTTTCTAGTTTTGGCGTTCTTGTTTTGGAAATTGTAAGCTGCAAGAAAAATAGCAGCAACTTCTCCCAATCAGATGGTGGCAAGGTTCTCATTAACTATGTAAGTGCAAACTCCAAATAATTATTCATGTCATTTTTGTCAAAGCAATTCATTGCAAACTCCAAATAATTCTTTATGTCATTTTTGTCAAAGCAATTCATTATTCACCATTATGAATTTATGTGTTAGGTCGTGTGGATCTTATGTTCACTTATTTCCCATTTGCAAATTGTCAAGGGTATATTAGATAGTTCATATATGCATCACCGAGAGAGCATATATAGCAGGAAGAAAATTTGGCATATAAAAACACACATTTTATAGTAGTTGATGTAATGATTCACTATAATAAAAGAAAAATTTACAAGAAAAATCAAACACCCTCGAGCTCTCTTTGTTTTATTTTTATCTAGCCTCTCTCTCCTCTTTTTTTTTTTTAATTGTCATAGAATAAACTCTATTGAAGACTACCTATTTATAAGAAAAAATTAAGACAACCCGCGTACAAGCTCAGCGAAAAGTAATAATTAGGCTTCACAACTTAACAATAAGTTACATAATATTCCCCCCATATATAAAGTATTTTAGAAGAGTGTTGTTTTTGAGACAAGACGTAAAAGGGAAGAGGTAAGTGATGATTTTGTAACCCTCAAGTTGAGAGCACCATTTGAACGCAAGGGTGGGCACATACCATAAGAGATCCTCAAAGCAAGCCAAATGAATAATGTTTAGGGTGGATTCCGAACTTGATTTTGTGTGATAAATGGTTGACTGCATCACTCCAACTAGTCAGTGGCGGAGCCAAACTTTTGGAGTTGAGGGGTCCCAAATGGGGGTGGGCCGGGGAGGGCTCTCGGGATGCCCCCGAAATTTTTTTTTTCCTCAAACCTCAATTACTGAATTTATTCTTATGAGAATCTAATATTTTTTTATAAGTCATAGTATTTAAAAAACTTACAAGAAGTCATTGCACAAAAATAGAATCTATATCTATTTTATCTAAAATTAAGCTATGTAGTTGATGGACACAAATTTAAACCCTTTTAATAGTGTTATATACAATTATTATTTGAACACGATATGTATTAAAAAGCAAATACCTTTATTAATTTAGTATAATCAAATGAGGAATGGGCCAATCATTTGTAATTTTGTATTATGAATTTTATTAGGCCAATAGGTCCAATTATCTTACATTAAAAGTCAATTTGGTCTAATTTATGAACTAGTTTATTTGACCAAAATGACTTATTTGATAAAAAAAATAGTTTATTCGACAAAAAAATTAGCCTTAGTAGTATGATATTTTTATTATGCTTTATCAAATAAACCATTTCGGTCAAATAAACTAATTTTAAACAATATCAAACAAGCTCTAATTGATATTGGGTCAATAGATCCAATTGTCATCCATTAAACTAATATTAAGTAAAAGTTAAATTATGTATTAAAAATTAAAAAAAAAAAAAAAAACTACCCAAAAGTTGGGGGTCCAGTCCCCCCAGGACCCCCCAACTCCGTCCCCAGGACCTCCCCCAACTCCCCCCGCAACTAGTCACAACTTTTGGGAGAATGGTCACGTCACCCTACAAGAAACTAGTTTTCATGTTTCTTATTATTGCTATCGTAATTGAGATTCGGGCTTAAACAATAAAATGAAAATTATTGATGTGCAGGCTTGGAAACTTTGGAGAGATGGTAGACCATTGGATTTGATAGATCCAACACTTGAAGACTCATATGATAGAAATGAAGTAATTCGGTGCATCCAAATTGGCTTACTGTGTGTTCAAGAAAATGTAGATGAAAGACCAAACATGGCCTCTTACTTTTGACGCTCAATAGCTATTCAGCCACTCTTGCTGTTCCTCGTCAACCTGCATTTTTTTTTTTTTATAGCAGAACACAGAGCATGCCCATAGGGCGAGATTCGGACAAATCCATGTCAACCTCAACAGCCCTTTCAACAAATGAAGCATCAATTACAGAATTATATCCAAGATAAAATAATTTGGCAAATATTATCTCTAAATATAAGTTTTGGTAGATAAGATCCCATGCATGTTCATGTGTATACTTTTATATGTTATGGTTTCCTTTTTAGATTTTAGATTTTTAAGGGTTATACAATATTTAATAAGAATAAATATTATAATAAATAAGTTTTCAACTTTTTATATATTAATTAATGGGGGGGGATGGTGAAGAAGATGATGCCAATTTTTTTTCATTTATTTAATTATTTTTTTCTTTATTTTTTGTTTCTTATATTTTAATGATTTGAAATAAGGAAATATGAAAATATTATTTTTTTCTTTATCAAGTGCATGCTTGATTGAGTTTAAAAGTAAAAGTAGTGTTTTAGGAGATTTTAAAAAAAAATGGTGAAATGTATAGTTGAAAAGTTAGTAAAAGTTGTAGGTCCAAAAAAATGTTGTTGAAAATGAGTTTGGAAAAAAAAAGAGTTTAAAAAAATAATACAAACATACTCTAAAGCCAGTCAAATTAAGGTCAAACCATTAACTTTTGATCAACTAACGCACATTTGGACAAAATTCATCAAGACTTTGGGCTTACATTTACTTAAAGGTTTGGGACATATGTGTTAGAAATAGAAGGTTTGGGACTTTTCCACACATTTTTGAAAGATTTTGGACATTTGCTGCAAATTCGTCTTTATTTTTTATGTCCAAAATAGTTCTACGATGAAATTGTGCATTGCACGCAGAATTTGAACGGCAACAAGCAGAAAGAACTATTGCACTAAGAAAGGTTGAAATATAGACGTTATTGTCAAAAATAGAAAGATAAGTCCTCAATCTATAGTAAGAGCAAACGATATGGACCATTTGTGCAACAAATCAAATAACTTGCACTTAACGCAGCTTAGTTAATTTCACCAATGGTCAATGAAGTATGTGAAAAATTTCAAGTTGGTCTTTAAAAGTATTTTTCTTGGCATTTAGTTTTAGTTGATAACCATTTCATTACTAGTCACCCAATTAGTAAAAGTAACATAACGCGACATCTATCAAGTGCTAAATTGGACTACAAACCTCAAAGGCTTAGATGGTATTTTCTTTATGTTTGAGTTTTAAGTTTTAAATTCATTTTGAATTTTGTGTTTTGAGTTTTGAATTCATTTTGAGTTTTGTGTTTTGAGTTTTGTTTTGAGATTTTTGAAAATATATTCTTTTTGAAATTTTTGAAAATTGTTTCTCAAAATAGAAAACTCGAAAACACTTTTACTTGAAATTTTTTAGAATATTTTTATATTATTTTATTGATTAAAAACTTGGAATTACTTGTAATTAAAAATAATTATTGTTGGAATTAAAAATAATTAAAAATTTGGAATTAAAAGTAATTAAATTTAATTATTAATTAAAAACAATTATTGTTGGAATTAAAAATAATTAAAAACGCAGAATTACTTGGGAAAACAATTATTATTAGAATTAAAAACAAAGAAAAACTTAGAATTACTTGGAATTAAAAAAAATTATTATTGAAATTAAAAATAATTAAAAAACAATTATTATTAGAATTAAAAACAATTAAAAACTTGGATTAAAAAAATCCCGCGGATGTGACTTGAACCATCGGTTCAGGAATGACAAAGCGCCAAGATCTCGACCGCTTTTGGAAATAAGGCGCATTTTGTAAAGAAAATGTGGAAAATGATTAAATCATCATTTTTCATGCCCAGCATAAAATATTAAAATAAAATAAAAAGGCCGCATCTTGGACTCGAAACGTTGACCTCATTTCCAAAATGTGCGTTTTGACCGTTTTGAAAATTTCAGATTTTGTGAAGAAAACGATCAAAATGATCCGTTTCTTTTTGTATTTTTTTTTGGTGTTTTGAAAAATGCATTTTCGAATATAGTTAAGTAAACACGTTTTTACTATTTTCAAAAACAATAATCGAAAAATGAGTTGAAAATGCCAAAGAGAACATGCCATTATATATCAAACTTCATTTCCATTTCATTCCACCTCTAGAACTCTGAAGTAGAAGAAATTGGGAGGAATGATATTAAAAATTATAATAACTACAATAGAATATCCAATGCTTTCGTGGATTGTCACAATAAATTTGTCACATAAATAAAAGTAGACAATATTTAAAAAATTATCTCCAATGCAATCTGACGAAGACTCTGTCAAGTTGATGAGTCAAAGAAAATAGACATTGTCTAAAACTTCGTCTAGATTTATAAATTCTATTAGACGTTTTGACTTGTAAAATTATATTCTTTCGGTCACATAAAGATAGACTTACTTCTATTTTCACACATATTAAGAAAATATAATTAATATAGTTGGAACTATAAATTTTACTTATATTTTTTTTAATATATCTTTATCTTGAATAATGATAATTCATATTTGTTAATAACATGATACATTAAATATGAGCATATTAGGAAACTAATACATCAACTGTACTTTCAACAAGCAAATTAAGTTTAATATAATTTGGGACAAATGAATAAAGAAAGTAAGCATATTTTTGTGGGACGGATGGGGTATTCTCTTTCTAAATTTACATATGGTTTTGTTTTTATTTAAAAAAAAAAAAAAAAAACACACGTGTATACGATTATTGAGTTGTAGATAGAATTCATTTGAGCAAACACTTCTATTGATGTTTTAATTTTGCTCCAAGCCTCCAATCATCTATATTTAAGCAAACACTTCTATTGATGTTTGATGATTGCTACGTCATATGGAAAAATGAATTATTATAATCTAAATTTGCATTAGAGTTTGTTTCTTCAAAACAAAAATTAACTTCGAATTCTTCCTATTATAGAGATAAAGATGGTCATTTCTAAAATCTATTTTATTATTTTTCTCGATCATTCTATTTGAAAGAATTTTATTAACTGTGAAATGTATGTGAGGTTGCATTTTTGCCTCGAATTAGATCAGATAAGAAATTTAGTAGAAAATTATAATCAATAATATTAGATAGATGGTTTGTGGTGGATGGATTAAGGTGTATCGAAAGAATTCATTTGCACTATCAATCATATAACATAATGCAGACAGGATTGAACTTGAGATTTTCAAATCTAAGTCGAACTCTAAAAATTGGACTCTCATAACGTAGTTTGTATTCATATTTTTTTCTTCATAAGGGTATTCTAGAAATTGAGAAAATAAATAGAAATTATAGTTACCCGTGTATATAAATACGAAAATAACACATCAAATTTTCATATATTTTGCGTTCAAATTGTCATGAAGTGTAGAGTCGTCTTCTTCAAAACAATTGCACAACTTTCTTCATAAAGCGGTCGTGCATTCAACCAAATTTTGATAAAATTTGTGCTTTAAAAAAAATGGGTTTTCTTTCAAAATTTGAAATTGAAAATGAAAAAAAAAAAAAAAAAAGTTCGAAAGATTGGGTTAGGTAGTGTTTTGCTACCCTTAGAAAATTTAGCTTGTGTATTTCGCACGAGGAAATTAACGCCAATAGAGTTATATCAAATGACGAAATATGTAAATAGAAATAAAGGTTGGGTTAAGGTTAGAAAACATTTGCATATTTGGTTTTATTAAAAAAAAATTGATAAAAAGTCAATGATTAATTTTAACCACACATTTCATTTTATGGAACTCAAAACTTATATCAATGATTAATTTCATTTTAAGGTTAGAAATCATTTGCATATTTGGTTTTATTAAAAAAATTGATAAAAAGTCAATGATTAATTTTAACCACACATTTCATTTTATGAAACTCAAAACTTTTATCAATTTTTATCAAAATCTACTAAAAATATGATTTTTAACAAAACCAAACATGCACTTAATTGGGGTCATTTTTAATGTTTTTGGGAGTTAAGGTACGGAGTGTACTATTTCAATTATAGTTGGATTTAGGTTAAAAGGAGGCAGACTACTATAGTTCGTCTTTGGTTTTGTTTTGATTAAAATATGAAAGAAATTGTGACATTTTCTTTAATTCTTCAATTTAAATTGGTATTCATACGTGAATCAACAATTACAAATTGATATTTGTATGTGAATCAACAACTAGTCAATATCAAATCTAGTCTATGATTTTAACAACGATTCAAGGAGGACATGCTAGAGGTCATGTGCCCAATTGAAGAAGGAGATCATGGAGATGAACTAACACAAAATTGGCTGACAATCTTCATGGAAAGGTGCGCTGTGTGCGTAACGGTGGCCAGGACTTGGCAGTTGCAATAGCTAAAAATAAACGAACAGTGACAAGCTTAACTACAAGCTTAGCTACAGGTGAGAAACTATTGAAATAGTCAACCCCTTCTACTTGATTATATCTTTTAGCCACAAGTCTGGCTTTAAATCTATCAACTGACTCATCTGGTTTAAGTTTCACATTATATATCCATTTTGATCCAATTGCTTTCTTTCCTAGAGGCAGACAAGTTAAATCCTGTGTTTGATTGCTCTCAAGAGCATGAAGTTCATTATTCATAGCATCAACCCAGCTTAGCATCACAACTAGCTTGTTTATAAGAAATAGGTTCTTGGATATTGTTCACATTTGCAAAAAAAAAAACCATACATGTATGTGAGAAATTAGATGAATGAGAATAAGGAAATGTAGGTGGTGTCTATTGATTAACAGATCGTGACAAAGAGACTGAAGAAGAAACAACATAAGAATCAGTAGTAGGATGAATGACATTAGACACAAAATCTTGTAACCGTGTAGGTTGTTTTGTTAATCGAGTACTTTGTCTAGGAATAGAGACAGATGGAGGAGTGATGTTTGAAGGTGAATTAGATGCAAGAACAAGTTCCTGAGATGAGAAATGTGCAGGAATTGAAGTATTTGGTTCAGGTGAAATTATAGGTAATGGTTGTGAAGAAACAATAGTAGAATCTTCAGCAAGAGGAACAACTGGTATATGTATGGTAGGGAGTGGAGAGTTAGTATTTTGGAAGGGAAAAATGTACTCATGAAATACAACATCTCTAGAAATATAAACTTGGTGTGATTCAAGACCATAAACCCTATAAGCCTTTTGACCAGTGACATAACCAATGAAAATGCACTTGAATGCTCTAGGACTAAACTTATCTTTGTGAGGTTTTGTATTAGTGACAAAACATAATCACCAAAAACTTTTAAAAATTATAATCGACATTTTCCATACAAAGTTTCATGTGAACTTTTCCAATTAAGTACACAAGTAGGAAGCTTATTAATGATATATGTAGCGACTAAGATAGAATCTTTCCCAAAAATTTGGCAAGTTTGATTGAAACATCAGAACGTGCAACTTGCAATAAGTGTTTGTGTTTTCGTTCAACCACTCCATTTTGTTGTGGTGTGTAGATACAAGATTTTTGATGAAGTATTCCAAGCTGAGAAAATAGATTTTGAGTTTTAAAATTCAAAAACTATGTGCCATTGTCTGTTCTAACAGACTTAAATGTAGCAGAAAATTGATTTTTAATCAATATGAAAACCCTTTCCAAGATGGATAAAGTTTGATCTTTATGTTGTAACAAATAGGTCCATGTTGTTCTACTAAAATCATCTACAATTGTTAGAATATAGTGAGCTTTTGTAAGGGATGCTTTGTCGATACGGTCCCCATATGTGTAAATACGGTAATTCAAAAAAAATTGGTGTATGTATTTTACTCTTTGAAAAAGACAACCTTTGATGTTTAGACATTGGACAAATATCACATAACCTATGAGATTCAACATTGGACTCATGCAGAAAAGGCAAATGATGTAAAACTATTGAAGAAGCATGACCAAGTCTCTTATGCCAAAGAGACTCACCACGCATAAAACTTTTATTTGTATAACAAACATCAATACAATTTGAAGGATTATCTGCTAAAATTTGAGTCTGAGAGATCTGATTATTGTAGTACTGTAATTGTTCAAACAGAGAAACAAGACTTCTCCAAAATGTATAAATTTCCTACTACTTTTCCCACGTACCAACGCTTCTTGGATCCTCAAGTCCTAGAAAAGACCATAGTTTGGGTAAAAAACTACTTTAACATGAGATGTTCTTGTAATTTTGTTAATGTAAACTAAGTTGAACTTAAAAGTTGGCACATGAAGAACATCTATAAGGTTAATTTTGGATGTAAAAGATATTTCTTTTATGCTCTACTGTATGTATGGTACCATCTGGTAGATATATGGGAGTAAGCTTGGCCAAAATGATAGGTTTATCAACAAAATTCAAATCTGTGCACATATGATTAGATGCTCGTGTGTCTATTATCAAAGTACTTGGTTCTAGTAAAACAAAACTACGTAATGCATACTGCAAAATGGGATCATATGCAAAGTCTCCTAGATGAGCAAAGTTGCTGAAGTTATTTTCTGCTAGTGATTTTCCTTTTATGAACTTAGCACATATTTGTGGTTGCTTAAATTATATTTTCAATTGGTCAAATTAGTTAAACATACTTTTATCCACACATTTCGTATGATCCACAACTTACAACCTATTTTTTATCCACCATTCACCAACAACTTATAATTTCAACACTTAAAAATAATTTAAGCACTACCAAACATGCGCTTAGCTATTTCTTATTGTATAAGTGATGCTGTGTTAGGAAGTGTTACTTCAGCTTCAGGTACAATATTACGTTGGTAATCAACATCTAGCGGTGTTTCAACCAAGTTAGCCACTACTTTTCTCAATCTTTTCCCTTTGTGCTCTTACAATTTCTTGAACCATTCTGGATAGCTATGTAATTTGAAGCATATCTCCTTACTATGTCCATCAGCATTACATTATTCACAGTGCCTATCTGATTTCTTTCCAAAATCTTTCTTCTTAAAACCACCTTTTTCCTACCCCACCCTTGTAAAATTTTGAGCCCTTACAAACATCACACTATTATTTCTAATATTATCAACATAGGACAACTGCAATTCTCTTTGTTTTTCAACTCTTAACACCATTGAGTATGTCTTGTTAACAGTAGGCAATGGATCCATTAAAAGTGTTTGATTACGAATGTGATCATAAATGTCATTTAGCTCCATCAAAAATTGCATCAAATGATTAGAAGCAGTGATATCTGCAACTAATTTAGTAGCACCACAGATACACTCAGGTATAGGCATCAAGCAAGCAAGCTCATTCCATAGTTTTTTTTAATTTTGTGTAGTATTGAACCACAATCATGGATCGTTGAGAAATTGAATTGATTTCTCTTTGTAACTAATATAGTAAAGGTCCATTTGATTCTCCAAATCTCTCCTCTAATTCTTTCCATAATTCTCTTGTAGAAGTAACATAAAGAAATGCTTCATCAATTTCCTTAGAAATTGAATTAAGTAACAAAGAAGTTACCATACAATCTATTCTTTTCCATTGCTCAAAATCAGGGGAATTCTCATTTGGTTTCTCACATTTACCATTCACAAAATCTAATTTGACCTTTGCACCTAAAGATATTCTCATAGATCGAGTCCAAGAAAGGTAATGATTACGTGTTAATAGAGTTGATACTAGCACCATTCTGGATTATCTGAATTCTAAAGATAAAGAGGATCAACATTGCCATAAGTTCTCATTTTTGGTTCATCTTCCATGATTTAGAACATTCATCAATGAAAAATAACAATTTTCAACAAGATGGCTCTGATACTATAAAGAAAATGAACTAATTATTCTGCTATTAAACAAAAAATCTAGAATCAAGATTAAATTGATCAACAAGAAGAAAATGAAAAATATCTCTTCATTCCACACTAAGATCCAATTACAAAAGAGCTTATATATAAGGAAGCTAAGGATAACTATCTAACTGTAAACAAACTTCTATTGTGTATATCTCTAAAAACAATATATATCTTTTCAAACAGTCACGGACGAGGAGCCGTCAGCAGCTATGGTAGGCGTGGGATGGCATCCACGGACGATTGCTATTTAGAATAATATTTAGATTCGACTAATGATTGTTTTGGTAATAAGCCAATTTTTTATGAAGAGGTTATTGCTAAAGTGTTCGAGATAACGGCATCTTTGTACGAACATGAAAGAGTTCCTAATTTTGACATAGTTAGTGATGTGGGGAATAATTAAAAATATCCATTGTTGAGCAGAATTGGGTCGAGAATGCTGAGCATGTAGCAACAAAAGACAAAAGTAAAATGCAAACACCTTGTTCAAATGCGGATTGTAGATACACAATGATAAAACTAATGCAATTGCTAAAGGTAATAAATGTCTATTTTCCCCAATAATGATGGTGCTGAATTTCCAAGAAATTGGGAACTAAAATACATGCATCCCTACAAGACTGCTAATCAAACAGATGGTATTGGGTTTGTTAGAGCTTGTTTGGTTGATTAAAAATTTGATGAAAATGTGAAGTCGAGTCAATAATTAATTTTAGGGTTAATTACATTAATGATCTTAATTCTTTTAAATTTGTAACGATTTCATCCCCATTTTTTTAGAGATATCATCATACACATTCTTCCATTTATTCTCACAGCCTCCAAATCACTATTTTTCACTATTCGACAATTTATAACAATTTTACCCTCGACTTAAATAAATTAAAATGATAAGAAAAAAAATCTGATGAAAGCGTTTGATTGAGTCATTAACCTTTTTAAAAGATAAATAAATCATAAACAATTTTATTTTATTGAATAAGTGTTTTTTCCAACTCAAAAGGAATCATCTTTTCTCACCCCCACCCCACCCCCACCCCACCCCCACCCCCACCCATCTGATTGTACCCGTACACTTGACCCTGAATCTGATGCCCCATCATTTCATACATCCCCTCATAACCACCCCAGAATTCCCCATATTTACCACACTAATGTTTTGTAGAAAATAAGGTCCAAAGGACCAAATTTCTGGAATTTTATACAATACCACTAACCCTTCCTTCACATCCGTTCTTGTATCCTGCATTAGGAATCGTCGTTTCAATGTTTCCACAACCCCTAAACCAACCATAATTGTGACTCCTTCCGAGGAATCCCATGTTTCTGCAACTGTTTTGTGTGCTAAAAACTGGGAATGCAGTAATCCGCAGTGGCGGCCATGATTATGAGGGCATTTCGTATGTATCCAGTGTCGAGTTTATCATTCTCGACATGTTCAATTTCCAGTCGATTGATGTCGACATAAAGACCGAGATTGCCTGGGTAGGTTCCGGCGCCATGCTTGGCTAACTCTATTACAGAATTCGGGAAAAAAGTAAAGTCCATGGTTTCCTAGTGGCGTTTGCCCGACTGTCAGTGTTGGTGGCCACCTGAGTGGTGCCAGTTATGGCAACATGTTGCGTAAACACGGCCTGACCGTTGATCATTTGATAGATGCAAAACTTGTTGATGCCAAAGGCAGAGTTTTGGACAGGAAATCAATGGGAGATGATCTTTTCTGGGCAATTAGATGTAGTGGTGGTGCTAGTTTTGGTGTCATTTTGTGCCTACAAAATTAAGCTAGTCCATATACCCTCAGTTGTTACAGTCTTTCGAATTGAGAAGGCAGGGGTGGGGAAAATATGATTCATTTTGAGTTAGGGAATAACACTTATTTGAATAAAATAAAATTGTTTAGGATTTATTCATGTACTTTTAAAAATATTAAAGGCTCAATCGCAACGCTTCATCAGATTTTTTTCTTATTATTTTTAGTTATTTATTTAATTCTATGGGTAAAATTGTCATGTAATAATGTCGAATAATGAAAAATAGCTTATTTTAACTATCTGTGAGAATAAATAAAGAATTGGGATGATATCTCGCTAAAAATGGGGATGAAATCGTTATAAACCCGAAAGAATATGGATCATTAATGTAATTAACCCTTAATTTTAACCACATATTTTATGATATTTACAATTTTTCAATCACATATTTTATCAATTTTTTTGTCAAAATCTGCTAAAAAATTCTATCAAACAAGTGCTTAATGTGCCTATTCCCTTTAGTGTGTTAGGACACTAGAGACTCCTACGTGTATTTGGGTGGCTTAACTAATATTCCAGGGAAAAGAAAAAAAAAAAAAAAAAAGAAGCCTACATTTTCTTTTGCGAAGTTGTCAACAAGCATTGGTACATTGCTGAATTTGAAGTCCAAGGGAAAACAATCACTACTATCGATGGTTATGAATCGTCAGATGAGTTTGGCGATAATTTTTACTAGGCATGGGATGTAAATGGCGATGCAACAACATTCGAGATTGAATCTTCTGAGGTCCAAGACTTTTCAATGTTTTTATTTCTTTAATTGTGTTGTTTTCTTCTATTAAGAGTCTAAATGCCATTTTATGTAATTGGGGTCAATTTTAATGTTTCTTAGGAGTTTGGTACGAAGTGAAAATTTTCAATTAAAGTTGGAATTAGGTTAAAAGGAGGCAGACGGCTATAGTTGGTCTTTGGGCTTTGTTTTGATTAAAATATTTAAGAAATTGTGAGATTTTCTCCTATTTTTCAATTCACATCGGTACACACTCGTAAACAATAATTGTGTCGTTTTTACGCTTCCGCCTATAAAAAAAAAAAAGCTCAATTTTTTTGGTCAAAAAACAATTTTACCGTCGTTATCTTATTTGATTAAACAAAAAAAAAAAGTCAATAAATAATGAAAAGTAAAAATAACAGAAAAAAGCAACCTCCAATGGATTTTGTTTATATATTTTTGTTGTCTGTTTCTTTTCTTTTTTTGGTTTAAAGATAAGGATAAATTGAGTTTTTAATCAAAGGGTAAAATTGTCCATTGAGGACTTGAGTGCTCCAAAAAGAAAAGGTTGAGAACTACTCAAAATAATAAGTTGAGGATCTACTTGTTACATTTTCTATAGATTGAAGATCAAAATTGTAATTTTTCCTGAACCAGTCAATACCTATCTCTCAACCTTGAAATCATAAAGTTACGTATACTTTGTGTCTACGACTTAAAAGTCGGTCAAGCTTTCATTTATAAGTGTCAACTTCATTCAATTATAAATAAAAACTTGACCGACTTTTAGATCGTTGACGCAAAGTATACACAAAGTATACGTAACTATATATTTACCTATCTCTCAACCTTGAAATCATAAAGTTACGTATACTTTGCGTCGACGACCTAAAAGTCGGTCAAACTTTATAATTGAATGAAGTTGACACTTGAAGACTTGATTCAATTATATATTCTTAGCCATTCTTCTAATTAAACTTTACACATCATCAAATAATATGGGATGCAAGGAGTTATGTATGTTGTCTCAAATATATGTTTTCTTAACCGTCCCTTTAATTAAACTTTACAAATCATCAAATAAATGGTATATAGAGAAAAGATCTGGACCCCGAATCGGGGTCCAGAAGCTTTTCCCGAATGGCCGCGTGTCACGCGGCCATTCGAGAAAAAAATTAATGTACAGCACCCCATCCCTCCCACCCCACCCCTCCCTCCCTCCCCTCTCCACCCCATCCCACCCCACCCCAAATGTCAGGCACCACCCAGCCCAGCTTGGAAAACAGCGCCCCTCAACCAACTTTTACCTTTTACCCCCCCATTTAGCCCACCCCACTCCACCCCACCCCAAAAAACAAAAATCCATTTCATCTATTCGTTTTCTACTTATTTTATACACTACTAAACGGAATAATTTTTTTCTCATCAAAATACATTTTTTTTTCCTTTTCTCATTAAAATACATATTTTTCCTTCTCATCGAATATATATTTTTATTGAAATTTAGTCAACTCAATCGCTTTTATTTACTTTTTACCCAAATTTAATCAACATCAAACGTTTCCAATCACTTTTGTTCTAAATTTATTTTACCAAATTTGTCTCTCACTTATTGTTTTCATATTTTTCAAATGTTAGTAATAAATTATTAATTTATTTTTAGTTTCGTTTATTTGTACTGATTTATTTTAATTTGCAAGTTATTTGTAACATTATTAATAATTTTTAATTTTTTTTATTTACACGTATAAATGATGTATTTTATTTCGTTACATTTTGTAGGAATGGAATTTAAGAGTGGTGATAATGTATATGTTCCTCAAGTGACTATCAAGATCATTTTTCATGTTGGTCAAGAATTGAATCATCCGATGGGGAGATATGATTAATTTGTTACTCAAATATAAACAAATTAATTAGTGTCACTATAATCTTAATAATAAAATTAACGTTAACTATATTATTTATTATATGATATAAATAATATTTAACTCAATAAATATTATTATATATTATATTTTTAAAAACAAATACAATAAATATAATAATAAAAATTATTTTTAATTTAATAAATTTAATTATATTAATAATGTGAATGTAAAATTTGGTGATAAATAAATGGGTGAGAGATTGAAAAAAAATGGGGTGAGGGTTAAAGTTGGGGTGGAATTAAATAAAGGCGGTGGGGCGGGTGGGGTGTGGTTTGTTTGGTTTTGCAGAGGGGAGAGGGAGAGGGGAGAGGAGGGGGTGCTGTTTTTTGGCAGAAGGGGTGGGCTTTTGGGGGTCATTTTGTGTTGAATGGCTGCGTGTAAACACGCAGCCATTCGGGGAAGATGATCTGGACCCCGATTCGGGGTCCAGATCTTTCTCATGGTATATATATATATATATATATATATATATATATATATATATATATATATCTCAACCTTGAAATCATAAAATTACGTATACTTTGCGTCGACGACCTAAAAGTCCGTCAAGCTTTCATTCGTAATTGAATGAAGTTGACACTTGAAGACATCATGAATGAAGTTGACACTTTCATTTGTAATTGAATGAAAGCTTGACCGACTTTTAGGCTCAAGTCTTCGAGTGTCAACTTCATTTAATTATAAATGAAAGCTTGACCGAGTTTTAGGTCATCGATATATATATATATATATATATATATATATATATATATATATATATATTCTTAGCCATTCCTCTAATTAAACTTTACACATCATCAAATAATATGGAATGCAAGGGGTCTATGTATGTTGTCTCAAATATATATTTTCTTAACCATCCCCTTAATTAAACTTTACAGATCATCAAATAAATGGAAGAAGAAATCATTATGGACAATATGTAATACATTCACTATGGACAATATGTAGTACATTCACTGTTAAGTTAATTTATTTGATGATGTATAAAATTTTAATTGAAAATACAATTAAGGAAACATAAATTTGAGACCTAAACACAGGAATGGTTTTTCTCAGAGTCAGACCACGTGTAGGTAACAATAACCACAAAAAGTTCCAGTGGTCGTAGATCAAAAAGAAAGTATCATCCCTTGCTTCTTGGGTACGAAACTAGGCTATTCAAAGTATTGAGAAAAAAATGATATATTTAGTATCTCCCCTTACAATTTCACTAGAGTTGTAACTCTTCTCCGACATCTTACGGAGTTTCCCTCTTATCAATCTTTGATGGTTGTTTGGCAGTAAAAGAAATAGGAATTAATCGAAATCCCTCCCACCCAAATTCCACTCGATAGACAACATCAGATCTGGACTCGGACGCAAGTTGCGAGCTACAAGAATTGCTAAGACGTGAACACTAATTACAAATAAGTAAAAATATGTTTATATTTTAGATTGACTACTTATAAGCAAAATATATAGTTAAAACCTTTTCTTTTTATTTACTTCTTTTAGTTATTTCATGTCGTCTAAACATTTAAATTTTTATTGTGATTTATTGAGACACTAAAGTTACTTTTTGAGGAGCTACGAGAAAATAGTTAGTTATTCGAAGAGATGTAATGTAGATTGTGAATTATGAGGATTGCTAAGATGTGGACACAAACTACATAGAAGATCTCTTCCCACCGGACACGTGTTTGGTGACCTTCATAACTACTCCCCATAGTGGAGAGTAGATCATTTTCCTAGCTTCATTTATCCGACTTTTCTCTCCAATAAAAATCAAGATTTTACCAAATCTTCATCTCAAAACACAAAAGTCATAACATGTGAATGTGTGGTTACAAACTTCTCCAGCCTCGTCATCTACTCCAATTTCTATTATTACTCAAGCATACTGAATTTGAGCAATATTCAAGACATTTTAAAAGAAGAAATGAACCGGATTGGACGTGACATGCTAGACTCTTTTATTAAAAGCCGGTTTGGTGTGAATTATAAACTAGTTTATTTGATCAAAATTATTTATTTGACCAAGAATTGTCAAAAATATCATACTACAAAGATAAATTTTTTTGTCAAATAAATTATTTTTTGTCAAATAAACTATTTTAATCAAATAAACTCGTTTATAATTCACATCAAACAGACTCTAAGTACGCCACGCTTAAGTGGATCCAATCGTCACCACCAGGCTGGGTCCTGTGCTTCTATACTTTCTTTTTTTCTATTTAAAATGAAAGCATTGTAAGACTTTGTCCTGCTATGCATTATGCATGGCCTGTGATACACAATTTTTAATCATATATTTTATGGGATACACAATTTTCAACCGTATATTTCATTAACTTTTCACTACAAGAATTTTATATTCGCATACAAATTAAATTTGTAGAAAAATGTTCTTATTTGTAGGTAAAAACATTTTAAGACAGAAAATTTGTGTAGGGACATTTGTGGGGCAAACATCGTGGGAAAATGTATAAGACGACAAAATATAAAAATTTGTGGGCTAAATTTTCTCTTTACGAACTTTTTAGAGACGAATATAATTCGTCGCCTAAATTATTTTCCAACAAAATTATTCGTCTACTAAAGTAACTTTGGCCCACGACACAAATTTTGTGAGCACATAGTAAAAATTATGTTGTGGCTAAATCTTACACTTTCCTACAATCGTTTGTAGGCTAAATCCTACTCCACCAAACAAGTGCTTAATATGCCTATTCACTTTTTGTGTGTTAGGACACTAGAGACTCATACGTGTATTTGGGTGGCATAAAAAAAAATATATGTAATGATATTTATTATTAGTTGTGATCATGATGACCATATAACTAATATTCCTGAAAAAAAGAAGCCTACGTTTCATCCACCAACCTCCAATGGATTTTGTTTATATATTTTTGTTGTCTGTTATTTTCTTTTCTTTTTTTGGTTTAAAGATAAGGATAAATTGAGTTTTTAATCAAAGGGTAAAATTGTCCATTCAGGACTTGAGTGCTCCATAAAGAAAAGGTTGAGAACTGCAACTCTGCAACTGTACTCAAAATAATAAGTTGAGGATCTACTTGTTATATTTTCGATAGATTGAATATCAAAATTGTAATTTTTCCTGAAACCAGTCAATACCTATCTCGCAACCTTGAAATCATAAAGTTACGTATACGTTGCGTCGATGACCGGTCAAGCTTTCATTTATGATTGAAGTTGACAGTTGAAGACTTGAAGGTGCAAATTTCTTTCAAGTCTTCAACTCTCAACTTCATTCAAAAAGTTTGACCGACTTTTAGGTCATTGATATATATATACAGTTTTGTCCTAAGGTTTACGGTGGACAATATTATAAGGATCATTCTAGTTATACACACTCTTTTACACTCTTCTTTACACTCTCACATATATTAAATACTAGTTGGTATAAATCATTATTTATTTGGTAAATAAATAAAGTGACTCAATCATTACTTGACACATATGAGCGTGTAAGTAAGTGTGTAAATTTTGGATGTACAAATAACATTTTTTTGTTATAACGTCCACGGTGACACTTATCTAACACTCATTAGATGAGTGTAATGACCCACTTTACACTCATCCAATGAATGTTGGACATGTGTTAAATTGAAGCGTTATAACAACGCCCATCATGGGCATTAGAGCGAAAGTGTGTATATATATATATATATATATATATATAGAATGTTTTCATGGTGGGTAGAAGTTATTTTTTACCACTTTGAGTGGCAGCCTCTAATTAGCAATTGGAAATGATCTCCTCCATTTCTAGTGTGGAGAATTATTTTGCTTACTCAAAATAATTCTCCACATAAGCAAAATAATTCCCCCCACATGGGAGAACAGCCATGAATTGGCAATTCATAAAAATAAAATAAAAAAATAAGTGTAGGACTATAAATTGCCAATTAGAGGCTACCACCTCAACAGTAGGTATGATAACTTTACACATCATCAAATAACATGGGATGCAAGGAGTCTATGTATGTTGTCTCAAATATATGTTTTCTTAACCGTTCCCTTAATTAAACTTTACACATCATAAAATAAATGGATGAAGAAATCATTATGGACAATTTTTGATATATTCATTGCTAAGTTAATTTATTTGATAATATTTAAAGTTTAAATTGAAGAGACGATTAAGGAAACATAAATTTGAGGCCTAAACACATGAATGGTTTTTCTCAGAGTCAGACCACGTGTAGGTAACAATAACCACAAAAAGTTGCAGCTAAGAGTGGTCGTAGATCAGAAAGAAAGTATCATCCCTTGCTTTTTGGGTACGAAACTAGGCTATTCAAAGTATTGAGAATAAAAATTGATATATTTAGTATCTCCTCTTACAATTTCCCTAGAGTTGTAACTCTTATTCGACATATTACTGAGTTTCCCTCTTATCAAGCTTTGATGGTTGTTCGACAAGTAAAAGAAATAGGAATTAATCGAAATCCCTCCCACCCAAATTTTACTCAATAGACAACATCGATCTGGACTCGTACGCTGGTTGCGAAGCTACAAGAATTGCTAAGACATGAACACTAATTACAAAGAAGTAAAATTACATTTATATTTTGGATTGACTACTTATAAGCAAAATGTATAGTTAAAACCTTTTCTTTTTATTCAGAGCTTGTTCAGTGTGAATTTTTTTTTTCAAACAATAGATTTTTTTTTACTTTTCACATTTTTTTATTGTGTAAAAAGTTTGAAAAATCAAAAATAGTAGACAAAAAATAAATTTTTTGAGAAAAAAATGAGAACCGAACATGCCCTTACTTCTTTTAGTTCTTTCATGTCATCTAAACATTTAAATTTTTCATTAATGCTACGTAATTTATTGAGATTTATTATGTATCTAAAGTTACTTTTTAAGGAGCTACGAGGAAATTAGTTAGTTATTCAAAGAGATGTGACGTGTATGATTGGTAGTGTTGAAATTATTTTTTAAGTGTTTAATTATATTATAAGTTATTAGTGAATGTGTGGATAAAAAGCGGATTGTAAGTTATGGGTCTTATGAAATGTGTGGATAAAAAGTATGTTGATTAATTTAACCAGCTGAAATAATAATTTAAGCACCACCAAACATGTGGGTAGATTTGTGAGCTACGAGGATTGCTAAGACATGGACACAAACTACAAAGAAGATCTCTTCTTCTGGCTACATGCACATGCGAGTTGGTAAGGCCTGAGGTGACGTTGGGAGAAATCATCCGGCAACGCAGTTTGTTTCTCATGTGTGGCAGATTTCGTTTGAAATATTGTGAGGGTCTATCCTAGGAGTTGGCATGTTGGCTCTCTCCCTCGGTCTCGCCACTCGTGCACATCCCTCAATTTCAACCCGTCTGCAGTCGAGGTACTCTAACACAGATAGGAGGGCTTCGCTTCGAGACTTATCAGAAGAAGATATCTTCTTCTTTCTATTAAGTGTTTGTTTGATACCCATTAAAATAAGTTTTTTGTTTTTCAAATTTTGACCACACTGGCAAAGGGAGAAAGAATAGAGAGAAAATGACCAAAATGACCATGTTGCTTTCCAAATGTGCCGCAACATTTGACTAGAAAAATGAGTAATTTTGGAAGAAAGTTGATTAATGTTGTACCCTGTTTTTGAAGGAAAGTTAACTAATTAAAAAAAAACTCATTTTCATAGATACCAAACAAGTACTAAAGTCCAAGATTTATGCTTATTTGTCCACGTATAAATAGTATTATTCAAATAGTATAACTTCATTTATCCGACTTTTCTCTCCAATAAAAATCAAAATTTTACCAAATCTTCATCTCAAAACACAAAAGTAATAATATGTGAATGTGTGGTTACAAACTTCTCTAGCCTCGTTATCTACCCCAAATTCTATTATTACTCAAGCATACTGGATTTGAGCAATATTCAAGGCATTTTAAAAGAAGCAATGAACCGGATTAGACGTGACGTGCTAGACCCTTTTATTAAGTGTGCCACGCTTAAGTGGATCCAATCGTTGGCACCACCAGGCTGTGGCCTGTGCTTCTATAATTTCTTTTTTACTATTTAAAATGAAAGCATTGTAAGACTTTGTCCTGCTATGCATTATGCATGGCCTGTGACTGCTCATGAGGTCAAGCTTTTCACGTATGGATCTGCCTCAATACTTTCATTTCATTACTTTTATGATTGGCAGTGATAAAATTATTTTTTATAAGTTATGGGTGAATGTGTGGATAAAAAGTGGATTGAAGATTGTGGATCCAATTAAATGTGTAGATAAAAAATATATTTAACCAATTGAAAATATAAATTAAGCATCCGGAAACATAGGCTACTACAATTCTAAACTAGCTAGTTGGATGTTAAAATATGGTGCACCAGAGCTTCTAAAACCGAGCCTAACATAGGCAGACTATAGAAACAACGTCATTTTTAAGTTGGACACTCAACACGTTTGACACGTCTGGACAGCTGAGGCATGGTGATTCGAGAAGAAAACATTGGCATGAGGACACTTTCGTGTTTTACGTTTATTATGGAGTACTTGGCAAGCTAAAGCTCGACGAAATGTCAAGAGTTGTAAAGTCTAGATGATGTAAAATCAACATTATTCAGTCCTTTCTCCATCAAAATGTATGTATATATGTCGTTGCTATCTTCTATCTTGTTCCACAGGAAGACCTTGGATTCCACTGACTAGACACATCACCAATCCTTTCACATTTTATATGCATCTGGTATTTATGAAATAAACAGAGTGTAAGATTTTGCAAGCACCATTATGTCAGCCTTCAAGATTTCTGGTTATCTTTTCTTTCTTTGCCTGCTCATTTTCTTTAGCACAAGAAGGGTTAGCTCAGATTATCTTGGTTCTACATGCCGAAATTCAGCTACATACTCTTCTAACAGCACCTATGAAGCCAACTTGAATCAACTTTTTCTCAATTTATCCTCGAGCAGTGCCACCCAAAATAATGGATTTAACAGCTCCACGGTGGGTCGTGGCCCTCCTGACACAGTCTACGGTCTCTTCCTATGTAGAGGAGATGTCAACACGGACATTTGCGAAAAATGTGTTAAAAATGCTACCACAGAAATCTTACAACGTTGTCCCAATAGAAAAGGGGCAATTATATGGTACGATGAGTGCATGTTACGATACTCAAATCAATCCATATTCTCCAGGGCGGAACAATCTGTGGGTTTAATCTTATACAACACACAGAACATTACTGACGAACCAGATAGGTTCAAACAGTTGTTGGCGGATACGACGAATGAAATAGCAACAGAAGCAGCAAATAATCTCACTGGTAAGAAATTTGCTACTAAAGAAGCTGATTTCACAGCATTTCAGAGACTGTACACCCTGGCGCAGTGCACCCCTGATCTTTCGACCAGTGATTGTAACATCTGCCTTCAAACTGCTATCTCGAATTTACCATCTGATAGTAGAAGAGGAGCAACAATTCTTTCCTCCAGCTGTAATGTTAGGTATGAGATGTACCCATTTTATAATTCCACTTTGGCCCCTGCACCAAATACACGTCCTCTTACGCCACCACCTCCGTCAAATTCTGCAACCAATGAAGGTAACCTCCTCCTCCTCATTCTTAAAGAAAACTAAGAAGATACAAAACACAGGAAAAACATATAATATATTTTTATAAGAGCTAAATAATTTAACTTGAATAACTTGTAAATTTTGTAGTATAATCTGTAATCAAGTTTTATCAATTGAAGGCCTGCAAAGTGTAATTCTTGAATATTTTAGTTAAAATTAAAGTTTCCCTTGTTTTTTCTTTTTTGTTTGTGTGTTAACAATGCAGGAAATGGGGGAATCTCAACAAAAGTTATTATTGCCATAGTTGTTCCAATCTTGGTGCTTTTCTTCATAGGCTTCTGCTTCTTGATTAGGAGAACAAGGAAGAAACGTTATGATGCTGTCAATGAGGAACATGGTAAGCTACATGGCATATTATTTAATTATTTTTGTGTAATTAAAGAAATTTCTCTAATGATTTGCATATTTTTGTGTATACAAAGGAGATGAGATTTCGACAGTTGAATCCTTGCAATATGATTTAAATACTATTCAGCTTGCTACCAACAACTTTGCTCTCGATAACAAAATTGGTGAAGGTGGATTTGGTGCTGTCTACAAGGTAACTTAAAGGATAATTCTATGTTTTAGTCCCTTTCTATTCACAGTGTTTTTCCAATCATTTTTACACACACGCTTTGTATTGGCTATTAAAGATCGTGTATTAAACGTCATCGTCCTTATAGGGTACTTTTCCGAACGGACAAGAAATAGCAGTGAAGAGACTTTCGAAAAGTTCAGGGCAAGGTGCAAATGAATTTAAGAACGAGGTTTTACTAGTTGCCAAGCTTCAACACAGAAATCTAGTAAGACTACTAGGATTTTGCTTGGAAGGAGAAGAAAAAATACTCATCTATGAATTCGTGATCAATAAAAGCCTTGATTACTTTCTATTTGGTTAGCATCAATCTTGGTTACTACTTTTCTCATCATTTTCTTGAATTTCCCTACATTAACTGCCTACTAAAATGAATTCATCCAAGAAAAATTTTAAGCTATTGCCTTTTTAAGTTTTCATTTATGACACTTGAGTTTTTCACTCTTAATGAATGTAAAGATCCAGAAAAACGGCAACTGTTGGATTGGTCGAAACGTTATAAGATCATAGGAGGAATAGCACGAGGAATGGTTTACCTTCATGAAGATTCTCGTCTTCGAATTATACACCGTGATCTTAAAGCTAGCAATATACTATTAGACGGAGATATGAACCCAAAAATATCGGATTTTGGCATGGCGAAGATATTTGGTGTTGAGCAGTCTCAAGGAAATACAAGTAGGATTGTTGGGACATTGTAAGTACCATATATCATTAAATAGGTTTTTTAAGAATCAAACACTTTTATTTTCTTATGTTTACCTTAATTAATATTTATGCTTCTGGCTAGTGGTTACATGTCTCCCGAGTATGTTATGCATGGCCAGTTCTCGGTAAAATCCGATGTTTTTAGTTTTGGCGTTCTTGTTTTGGAAATTGTAAGCGGCAGGAAAAATAGCAGCAGCGTCTCCCAATCAGATGGTGGCGAGGTTCTCATTGACTATGTAAGTGCAAACTCCAAATAAATCTTCATGTCATTTTTGTCAAAGCAATTCATTATTCACCATTATGAATTTATATGTGTTAGGTCTTGTGGATCTTATGTTCACTTATTTCCCATTTGCAAATTGTCAAGGGTATATCAGATAGTTCATATGCATCACCGAGAGAGCATATATATAGCAGGAAGAAAATTAGGCATATAAGAACACACAATTTTATAATGGTTGCTGTAATGATTCACTATAATAAAAGAAAAAAATTACAAGAGACATCGAACACCCTCGAGCTCTCTTTGTT
Organism: Forsythia suspensa; assembly: GCA_023638005.1. Classification (NCBI taxonomy): domain Eukaryota; kingdom Viridiplantae; phylum Streptophyta; class Magnoliopsida; order Lamiales; family Oleaceae; genus Forsythia; species Forsythia suspensa. The sequence continues at coordinate 9,347,660 of CM042674.1, read as the reverse complement.
TTATTTTTATCTAACCTCTCTCTCCTTTTTTTTTTTAATTATTGTAGAATAAACTCTATTAAAGACTACCTATTTATAAGAAAAAATTAAAACAACCCACGTACGGGCTCTACGAAAAGTAATAATTAGGCTGCACAACTTAACAATAAGTCACATAATATTCCCACCATATATAAAGTATTATAGAAGAGTGTTGTTTTTGAGACGAGATGAAAAAATGGAAGCGGTAAGTGATTTTGTAACCCTCAAGTTGAAAGTGAACACTCTACATTTGTGTGTGTTTTGCATTATTTTGATGTGGAGCACCATTTGAACGCCAAGGGTGGGCACATAGCATAAGAGATCCTCAAAGCAAGCCAAACGAATAATGTTTATGGTGGATTCCCGAACATGATTTTGTGTGATAAATAACCACTGCATCACTCCAACTAGTCACAACTTTTGGGAGAATGGCTACGTCACCCTACAAGAAACTAGTTTTCATGTTTCTTATTAATGCTATCGTAATTGAGATTCGGGCTTAAACAATAGAATGAAAAATATTGTTGTGCAGGCTTGGAAACTTTGGAAAGATGGTAGACCATTGGATTTGATAGATCCAACACTTGAAGACTCATATGACAGAAATGAAGTAATTCGGTGCATCCAAATTGGCTTATTGTGTGTTCAAGAAAATGTTGATGAAAGACCAAACATGGCTTCTGTACTTCTGACGCTCAATAGCTATACAGCCACTCTTGCTATTCCTCGTCAACCTACATTTGTTCTTGATAGCAGAACACAGAGCATGCCCATAGGGCGGGATTCGGACAAATCCACGTCAACCTCAACAGCCGTTTCTATAAATGAAGCATCAATTTCCGAATTATATCCAAGATAAAATAGTTTGGCAAATATTATCTTTAAATATAAGTTCTGATAGAGATGATCCCATGCATGTTCATGTGTATACTTTATATCGTTATGGTTTCCTTTTTAGCTTTTAGATTTTTTAATGGCTATACAATATTTAATAAGAATAAATATTATAATAAATAAGATTTTAACTTTTTTTTTTTTTTGTCTTAATTAATGTTGTGTGGGGGTGGGATGAGGTTGGAATGGAGAAGAAGATGATGCCAGTTTTTTTTTTCATTTATTTGATTATTTTTTTCTTTATTTTTTGTTTTTGTTTCTTATATTTTAATGGTTTGAAATAAGGAAATATGAAAAAAAAAAAAAAATCTTATTAAGTGCATGCTTGATTGAGTTTAAAAGTAAAATTAGTTTTTTAGGAGATTTTGAAAAAAAATTGGTGAAATGTGTGGTTGAAAAGTTAATAAAAGTCGTAGGTCCAAAAAAAATGTGTTTGAAAATGAGTTTGGAAAAAAGAAAAGTGTTTAAAAAAAATAATCCAAACATACTCTAAAGCCAATCAAATTAAGGTCAAACCATTGACTTTTGGTCAACTAACGAACATTTGGACAAAATTCGTCAAGAGGTCATCGAGCTTACATTTATTTAAAGGTTTAGAACATATGTATTAGGATTAGAAAGTTTGAGATTTTTCAACGCATTTTTTAAAGATTTTGGACATTTACTGAAAAGTTAGAAAAGCTTACTGCGAAAGAGTCTAGTCCCAGTGGGAGAGGCCTGGTAACAGAAGCGAGTCTTCAAAGTTGGAGAAGCTTGCTGCGAAAGAGCATATTCCCAAGTAGGAGAGGCCTGGTAGCAGGAGCGAGTCTCAAGCTTCTCAGAAGCCTAGTCCCAAGTGGTAGAGACCTGGTAGCACAAGCGAGTCTCCAAAGTTGGAAACTTTTGTAGCGGAAGAGCCTAGTCCCAAGTGGGAGAGGCCTGATAGTATAAGCAAGTCTCCAAAGGTAGAGAAGCTTGCTGCGAAAAAGAGGGTTGGTAGCAGATGTGAGTCTCCAAAGTTTGGAAAAGCTTGCTGAGCAAGAGCTTATTCCCAGTAGGAGAGGCTTGGTAGCAAAAGCGAGTCTCCAAAATTGGAGAAGCTTGCTGTGGAAGATCCTGGTCCCAAGTGGGAGAAGCTTGGTAGCATAAGTGAGTCTCCAAAGTTGAAGAAGTTTGATGCGGAATAGAGGCTTAGTAGCAGATGCGAGTCTCCAAAGTTGGAGAAGCTTGCTGCGGAAGAGCCTAATCTCAAGTAGGAAAGGCATGGTAGCAAATGAGAGTCTCCAAAGTTGGAGAAGCTTGCTACAGAAGAGCTTAGTCCCAAGTGTGAGAGGTATGGTAGTAGAAGCGATTCTCTAAAGTTGGAGAAGTTTGCTGCGGAAGAGCCTATTCCCAAGTGAGAGAGGCCTGGTAGCAAAAGCGAGTCTCCAAAGTTAGAGAAGCTTGCTGCAAAAAAGCCTATTCCCAAGTGGGAGAGGCTTGGTAGCAGAAACAAATCTCCAAAGTTGGAGAAGCTTGTTGCGAAAGAGCCTATTCCCAAGTGTGAGAGGTTTGGTAGCAAAAGCGAGTCTTCAAAGTTAGAGAAGCTTGCTACTGGAAGAGCCTAGTCCAAAGTGGAAGAGACGTGGTAGAAGATGCGAGTCTCCAAAGTTGGAGAGACTTGCTACTGAAAAGCCTATTCCCAATTGAGAGAGTCTTGGTAGCAGAAGCGAGTCTCCAAAGTTAGAGAAGCTTGTTCGGAAGAGCTATTCCCAAGTGGAAGAGGCATGGTAGCAGAAGCGAGTCTCCAAAGTTGGAGAAGCTTGCTGCGGAAGAGCCTAATCCTAAGTGGGAGAGGCCTAATAGCAGAATCGAGTCTCCAAAGTTGGAGAAGCTTGTTGCGGAAGAGCCCAGTCCCAAGTGGGAGAGGCTTGGTAGCAGAAGCGAGTCTCCAAAGTTGGAGAAGCTTGCTGCGGAAGAGCCTATTCCCAAATGGGAGAGGTCTGGTAGGAGAAGCGAGTCTCCAAAGTTGGAGAAGCTTGCTGCGTAAGAGCCTATTCCCAAGTAGGAGAGTTTTGGTAGCAGAAGCGAGTCTCCAAAGTTGGAGAAGCTTGTTGCAGAAGAGAAGCTTGGTAGTAGAAGCGAGTCTCCAAAGTTGGAGAAGCTTGCTGCGGAAGGTAATAGCTTGAAGGTCTCTAACTAACGATTTTCGGTAGTTATAACACTTGAATAATGATTAGCATAAAGGACTTGATATTTCTTGTGTGTGTAATATTTTCAACATCCTTCTCTTGTTGGAATGAGTTGGCTATTTATATAGAAATCTCAAATGATAGACCCCTTTGGATGCGTGACAAGTGGCTCAATCTTAAGTATCCTTGCGTCACATTTCAAGCATCACATCACTAGCATTTATGAGGAAGTCCCTTTTAGCCGCAAGATAAGAGGGCTATGATTGTGACAAGCCGCATTGGCAGGCTGTCCAATTAGTCCTTTCAAGACTGAATTGCAGGTTTGGCAGGGGAGGCTTTCTCATCATGCAACCAGGGTCGGACTTTTATAACCTCTGTTGCTAAAGCTCCTTGGCGTAAATTGCCTCGGTAGTGTAATCTCCTCGGCACAAACAGCATCGATTGATTTTGATCGCGCCCACATGGAGCCCAAGTGGGATTGGAGCGTAAACAAATCCTCGATGCCTTCTTGGATTGTTACAATAAATTTGTCACATAAGCAAAAATAGATAATGTTTAAAAAAATTATTTCTAATGCAATTTGACGGAGACTCTATCGAATTAATGAGTCAACGAAAATAAACATTGTCTAAAATTCTGTCTAGATTCAGAAATTCTATTAGACATGTTGATTTAGTAAAAATTATACTTTTTCGGTCCTATAAAGATAGAATTACTTCTATTTTCACACATGTTGACGTTGGAAAATGGTTTGTATTGATTCCAAGCCAACTTAATGATTAGTGTTGAGGTCGGCTATGACCGTAATAAGTAGTAGATAGGTAAGCATATGTAGGAAGACCCAATTGTATAATTTTTGTAAGAGTTCCTTTTTTTTAGCAGTTGAATGTCCGACCTGAAGGACATTTATGTCTCATATTTATAAGAAAATATATGATGATTACCTCCATTCAATGCTAAGCTAGGCATTTAATGCTTATAAGACATTCTTTTTTTAGGGCATTTAATGTGAAGTGACGTCTGATACTTAGAAAAGGACAAGCTATGTTGATGACGTGAGTATGACGTCTACAGGGCGATGTCCGACCTAGAACTTCAGGGATGAGGTTCGACCTGAAGTCTATTGCAGTAATGGACTTGACCCCAGGATTATGGATGAGGTCCGAACTCAAATTTGTACTTTCAGGCTAGCCCTCTCATGGTTGGCTGCTAAGTACTTTAGCACCTGAAGTGGCAGATTCAGATCTGGCGCCAACAACACATATTAAGAAAATATAATTAATATAGTTAGAACCATAAAGTTTAGTAATATTTTTCTTAATATATCTCTATATTAAATAATGGTAATTCATATTTGTTGATAACAATACACATTAAATATATGCATATTAGGAAACTAAGGCCATGTTCTCTTTGGTGTTTTCAACTCGTTTTTTGCTTTTGGGTTTTTGAAAATAGTCAAAACGTGTTCTCTTTACCATTTTCGAAAATGCATTTTGAAAACTACAAAACGAAAAGCCACCATTTAGTCATTTTGGGTGTTTTGTGAACAAAAGGACTTGTTGGCAAAAATAGCCAAAACGCACGTTTTGGCGTTTTGGTCATTGTTGAAATTGAATCTTTTTTTTTTTTGCTGGCGAAAAAATTGATGATTTAATCATGTCCAAGTGTTGTTTTTTTTTTTGACAAACGGCAGCTCCTTGTCCAAATGGCCAAACGCTTGGAATTAGTTGCAAAAGGTCACAGGTTCAAATCCGAACTCCATTACAAATTTTTGAATTGTTTTTAAATGTTTTGAATTATATAATTAAATGTTTTTAATTGTGTTAAATATTTTTAAATGTTTTTAATTGTGTTTACATGTTTTTAAATGTTTTAAATTGTTTTAAATTGTTTTTAAATATATAATTAAAATTTTTTTAATTGTGTTAAATATTTTTTATTGTTTTTAAATGTTTTTAATTGTGTTTACATGTTATTAATTGTTTTTAAATGTTTTTAATTTCATAATTAAATATTTTTAATTGCTTTTAAATATTTTTAATTCCATAATTAAATATTTTTAATTCTTTTTAAATGTTTTAATTATTTTTAAATGTTTTTAATTGTATTTACATGTTTTTAATTGTTTTTAAATGTTTTAAATTGTTTTAAATGTTTTTAATTATATAATTAAATGTTTTTAATTGTGTTAAATATTTTTTATTATTTTTAAATGTTTTTAATTGTGTTTACATGTTATTAATTGTTTTTAAATGTTTTTAATTTCATAATTAAATGTTTTTAATTGTTTTTAAATATTTTTAATTCCATAATTAAATATTTTTAAATGTTTTAATTTTTTAAATGTTTTTAATTGTGTTTACATGTTTTTAATTTCAAGTTTAAATTGTTTTTAATTATTTGTAATTGTTTTTAATTAATAATTATTTGTAATTCCAAGTCCAAATTTCTCAAAAAATTCAAGTAAATGCGTTTTCGAGTTTTTTATTTTCACAAACAATTTTCGAAAACACAAAAAGAACGCATTTTCAAAAATCTCAAAACACAAAACACAAAATGAATTCAAAACTCAAAACACAAAACTCAAACGTAAAGAGAACACCACCTAAGAGATCAACTATACTCTTAACAAGAAAATTAAGTTGATTATAATTTGGGACAGATGAATAAAGAAAGTAAGCATATCTTTGTGGCACGGATGGAATATTTTATGTCTAAATTTATATGTGGTTTTGTTTTTATTTAAAATAAATAAATAAAAGACACATGTATACGATTATTGAGTTATAGATAGAATTCATTTGAGACCAATTTTGGACTTCAATATTTAATTATTAGACATTAATATTACATAAACCAAAAATCTTTCAGTGTGCTTTAATTACCACATTAAATCTGGGATAGTGATGCATGGTTTGAGTTTGGAGATTGTTGGCATGGTTGATAAATGGTGGTCGAATCTTCAATACATATCGGAATAGTGATCACTGGTTAGAGGAGAATATTTGTGCAATAGGTTCAGGACTAACATTTCACCATTTTACATATGTTAAAGACCAGTCGTGCACCTTTACAGAAAAGGTTAGAGACCACATATGAAACTTTACTAGAAAAGATTATGGCTCATTCACGCACTTTTCTTGAAAAAAATTAGGGACTGTCCATGCACCATATTCACACATTCAACATAATGAAACAAAATGCAATGTTAAATACAGAGATTTGATCTTATTTTCATATATTCATCTATGAACTACAATAGACATTACAACACGTTACAATACATTAACCCTTCATCCACCTTGTAGCAACTTCGCACATAAAATTCAAAAATTAAATCTTCCATAGATCACCCGTCATATCTAGCAAAACAAATTAAAAAATTATGAACTATTGCAGATAACTTCATTACCAGAGAAAAAAAAAAAAAAAAAACAATAGCTTGGTGTCTTCTCTAGCAAGCAAGAAAACGTCTTCTAGATTCAGATCTATCCAAAAGTTCATCTAGAGCCCACAATAAAAAAGATTGAATTTAATTACTTTTCTTAATTCCAATCAAACACTCACTTCAAATTTTGGCTATTTTCACTAACAACGTATACTTGGCGGATATATTTTAGATTATATAGGCGGAAATGAACAGAATGGAAAAAAAAAGGTGAATTGACCGATTTAACCCTGTTAGTATAGACAAATTAAAAGAGATTTAAGACAACACACCCAACTAACGACAAATTTCGACGGAATCCGTCCATATGACCAGTTTCGTACCTAATGACATAGGTTAGGGACCTCATAATCAAAAATAAAAAGTTAGAGACTAAAAACACACTAAGAACATACATTAGAAAACATTTGCGCCAAAATTCTAAAGTTAAAAATCCAAAATTAAAAATGTACATAACTAAGAAAATAGCGTGTCAAGAGAAATGCGTGCACATTTTGGGTTGACTATTTATAAGCAACAACTTTGAAAATAATTTTTTTCATTTGTTTCGAATTGTTTAAATATTTGAATCTTTTAATGCAACTCGTAACTTATTAGGATTTCTTGATGTTCAAAAAAGGAAAAACTTATTATGATTCCTTGAAACACTTGAATTATTTTTCAGGATAAAAGTTCAAGGTATATGCATACGTTTTCATCTATAAAAAGTATACTTTCATTTGTCCGACTTTTCTCCCCAATGAAAATCAAGATTTTACAAAATTTGTCATACCAAAACATAAAATAAATATATGAAGTCATAAACTTTTTAACTTCATCATCTACTTCAATTTCTATTATTTCTAGAGTATAACGGAATTTGTGAAATATTCAAAATAATTGAAAATAACCAATGAGTTGGATTAGACGTGTCGTGTGCTAGATCTTTTAATTAGGCGTGTTAAACATTTTGAGTCTAACTGTGCTTGTGCGTAACATGTTTCAATTACTTCTGAAAATCATTTAAGAGAAATAATAAGTTGAACTAGATATAATATATTATAATTTTTTTTATGTCCCTAAGGCTTTTGTGGACCTAACTGTTGGCACCACCAGGGTCGGAGGACCTGCACTTCTACAAATAATTTTTTTTTTTTTTAATTTCAATTGAAGGAATTGTAAGGTTTTTTTTTTTTTTAAGGATGTATGTTTAATACAAGTCCACTTGAATTGACCAAAGCAGACCGTATGCCTCTACAATTGAGCCTACCACAACTTGAGTGTAGAGGTGAGCCGTCCCACTGTCATGACTCGTAATGGATCAGGTCATGCTTTTCATGTATCGATTTGCCTCATTCCTGTGCAATTCGACACATTATAACATTTCAAACTTGAATATTGAAATATGGCACGGGAACTTCTACAATCGAACTTGACATAGCCTAATTATAGGTAGGAATAGCACCAAATGAGGTGAGCCGACAAATTTTTTTGAATGGCTATTGACCTATTTTACAAGCAAATTACTAAATATATCCCTACATTTTCTTCCCCACTTATAATATTTTAAACGATTTCAAATTCATCTATCTCCGTCTACTGAAAAATAGAAGATTTCTAAATTAGAATGTAACACATTTTAAGGTTAGAATCTTACATATTTCATATATGTAAGAAAGCTCATTTCAAAGTAGAAATTCATCTGTATCTATCTTCTTCTTTTAATTCACATTAGAAATTGTAGATTTTATAGTATAAATCATGAAAATATGTATATATTTGACTATGATTTGTGATTTTTGTTTTAAATTTCTTTAAAAATGAGTTTATTTGAAGTGGGTTAATTGAAAAAATAATGCAAAATGGAAAACTCGCATTAACAGACATGGCGTGACTGATTGTTAAGATTTGGTCTATTAATAGACTACATGTAGTCTGTTAATAGTCTATTAATGGTCTGTTAATAGACTATTTGTTAACGGACTATTTGTTAACATATCTTATTATTAATGAAAATATTTAAATTTTTTTAAGTAAAAGAGGTCTTTTTATCTTAAATTGTATAAATTAGACGTTTTTCATTCGATTTGTTTGACACGGCATTTTAGTCAAAGCAGCCCTGACTATAGAAACAAGTGGGCCCACAGTGGACGACTTGTAACAGGTCGGTCTTCACCTTTAATGTGCCACAGTGACAGATCTTTTGAAACTAGGAAAAGTGAAAAAGCTGGCATGAGGAGACTTTTGTCTTTTCATGTTTAAGGAGGAGTAGTTGAGTCCTATCTCCATCAAATACGTAAGTGCTATCTTCTTCATTAATTTCGACGAGGACTGGCATATCAAGTCTTCAGTCACTGCTCACCATAATTTCAATTTTCACATCTTATTAATTAGTTGTTCATAAAATTAACTCTCAGTGGAAGATCTTCAAGCATCATCATGTTAGCCTTGTTGTTTTGCCTGCTCTTTTTCTTTAGCACAAGAAGGGTTAGCTCCGTGAATTATCTTAGTTCTAACTGCCCAAATTCAACTATATACAGTCCTAATAGCACTTATAAAGCCAACCTGAATCAACTTTTTCTCAATTTATCCTCGTCCAGTGCCACCCAAAATAATGGATTTTACAGCTATGCCGTGGGTCGTGGCCCTTCCGACACAGTCTACGGCCTCTTTCTATGCAGAGGTGATGTTAACATCAACATATGCGAACAATGTGTGAAAAATGCTACTACTGAAATCGTACGTCTTTGTCCCAAAGAAAAAACGGCAACAGTTTGGTACGATGAGTGCCTGTTACGATACTCAAATCAATCCATATTCTCCAGGGTAGATCAATCTATCGGATTACTCTTGGTTAACACTGGGAACGTCACAGATCAACCAAATAGATTTAAACAGGTGTTGGCGGATACAATGAACGAAATAGCAACAGAGGCAGCTGATAATCTATCTGGTAAGAAATTTGCTACGAAAAAAGCTAATTTCACAGCATTTCAGACACTGTACACCCTGGCGCAGTGCACCCCTGATCTTACGAGCAATGATTGCAATCAATGCCTTCGTGATTCTATCTCAAATTTACCATCATGTTGTGATAATAAACGAGGAGGAAGAGTTATTTTCCCCAGCTGTAATATTAGGTATGAGATGTACCCATTTTATAATTCCACTTTGGCACCAGCACCAGCACCAGCACCAGCACCAGCACCAGCACCGCCTATTCCAAATACACTTCCTCCATCTCGTTCTACAACCAATCAAGGTAACCTCCTGAGTCATGACTCTTTACTATGAAAACATAGCATGGAACACGAATCTTTTACCCAATTTTTGGCGTTTTGTGTTCAGGAAATGGGGGGATCTCTAAACAAGTTATCATCGCCATCGTTGTTCCAGTTGTTGTTTCCTTAGTGCTTTTCTTCATAGGCTGCTTCTTCTTGACTAGGAGAGCAAAGCAGAAACCTTATGATGCTGTCAACGAGGAAAATGGTAAGATATGAGTAGAGGTGGCAAAATCTCGAAAATAATCTCCACTCGATCGCCTTGCTCGGAAACACGTGGCCCTTAATCGACTCGGCCTCGATACCACTTGTTGGATTTGGAATACAAAAGGAACTTGTTTTATTATATATATACTTATACAATACTTTGGTTATGGAACACAACACACTCTTTTGTTGATTTCACTCACCACTCTTTTCTCATTTCTCATTACCACATTTCCACTACACTAACATCATATTTATACTTGGTTACAATATTTCTAGAAAGTTCTACTATTGGAGGTTAACAACAAATTAGAAAATTCTAGTCCTAACCATGAAAGCACTTCATTATTCTAGATCCTTCTTGATCTATATGGGACAAGGGAAAATTCTAGATAATGTATTTCATAAGGAAGAATCTAGAACATTCAAATAAGTTGGTGATAATCTTCAGTGCGTAACATGTTTCAATTACTTCTGAAAATTGTTTAAGAGAAATAATAAGTTGAACTAGGTATAATATATTATAATTTTTTTTATGTCCCTAAGGCTTTTGTGGACCTAACTGTTGGCACCACCAGGGTCGGAGGACCTGCACTTCTACAAATAATTTTTTATTTTTTTTTAATTTCAATTGAAGGAATTGTAAGGTTTTTTTTTTTTTTTTTAAGGATGTATGTTTAATACAAGTCCACTTGAATTGACCAAAGCAGACCGTATGCCTCTACAATTGAGCCTACCACAACTTGAGTGTAGAGGTGAGCCGTCCCACTGTCATGCCTCGTAATGGATCAGGTCATGCTTTTCATGTATCGATTTGCCTCATTCCTGTGCAATTCGACACATTATAACATTTCAAACTTGAATATTGAAATATGGCACGGGAACTTCTACAATCGAACTTGACATAGCCTAATTATAGGTAGGAATAGCACCAAATGAGGTGAGCCGACAAATTTTTTGAATGGCTATTGACCTATTTTACAAGTAAATTACTAAATATATCCCTACATTTTCTTCCCCACTTATAATATTTTAAACGATTTCAAATTCATCTATATAAAATCTGAAAAAAAAGAAGATTTTAAGTTAGAAGGAATGGCAAGAATGGTCCCCTAACGTTTGCCATTAGTGCATAAATGGTCCATAACGTTTCATTTTTTTGCGGAATAGTCACTAACCTATCCATTTAGGTGCGTGATTAGTCCTTTTAGGTGCATGAATGGTCACTATCATTTTTGTCTTTTATTAGCGAGGGTAAAATTGTCAAGTCACATGTTTTTCAACATTTCAATTGGCGCCAAATGGTCCCTAATCTTAAGAAATTTACAATTGGTTCTAACCTTTAAAAAGTGAAAATGAGTCCGATACTTTTAATTTTTTATTATTTAAAAAAAAACTAACAAATTGATAATATACTAAATTATTTTGAATATTTTATGAACTATTATAAAATAACCAAAATTGAAATTTATAATTATTAACAAATGTGCTAATTAAAATTATTTTATTATTATTAAGTAATCATATTATTTAAAATTCAAACTTTAATTTTATCATTACAACAAAAGAAGAAAAATAAATTTGTCACAAATAAAATTTTACTTATACTCAACTCAACTCGATTTTATCTGATCTCATATTTCTTGGGCCAATCCAATCCGATTTTGAGGCACAAGGTTATTGGACCGATTCTATTTTAAATTTTAATTAATTTTATATTCAAAAAAAAAAAGGTTCCCACTCACCCCACCCCACCCAAAATCTGAGCAGAAGGGAGGAGAAATCCCCCCACCCTTCGCTCGCAAGCCGCAGCAGTGAAATAGGTGGGAGATAGGGGATTTCTCCCCATCCGGTCATGGGAAACATGTGACAAATTTAATTTTCTTTTTTTGTTGTAATGCTAAAATTAAAGTTTGAATTTTAAATAATATGATTACTTAATAATAATAAAATAATTTTAATTAGCACATTTGTTAATAATTATGAATTTCAATTTTGGTTATTTTATAATAGTTCATAAAATATTCAAAATAATTTAGTATATTATCAATTTGTTAGTTTTTTTTTTATTTTAATAAAAAAATTAAAATATCGGACTCATTTTCACTTTTTTAAAGGTTAGGAATCCAATTGCAAATTTCTTAAGATTAGGGACCATTTTGCGCCAATTGAAAGGTTGAAAAAAAATGTGACTTGACAATTTTACCCCGCTAATAAAGACAAAAACAACGATGATAGGGACCATTTCATGCACCTAAATGGACCAATTAAGCAAGACCTAAACGAATAGGTTAGGGACCATTCCGCCAAAATGAAACGTTAGGGACCATTTGCACTAATGACAAACGTTATGGACCATTTGCGCTTTCCCAAATTAGAATGTAATACATTTTAAGGTTAGAATCTTACACATTTCATATATGTAAGAAAGTTCATTTCAAAGTGGAAATTCATCTGTATCTATCTTCTTCTTTTAATTCACATTAGAAATTGTAGATTTTATAGTATAAATCATGAAAATATGTATATATTTGACTATGATTTGTGATTTTTTGTTTTAAATTTCTTTAAATCTGAATTTATTTGAAGTGGGATAATTGAAAAAATAGTCTAAAATGGAAAACTCGCATTAACAGACACATGACTTGTTAAGATTTGGTCTATTAATAGACTACATGTAGTCTGTTAATAGTCTATTAATGGACTATTTGTTAACGGACTATTTGTTAACATATCTTATTATTAATGAAAATATTTAATTTTTTTTTAAGTAAAAGAGGTCTTTTTATCTTAAATTGTATAAATTTGACGTTTTTCTGATTCGACTTGTTTGACACGGCATTTTAGCCAAAGCAGCCCTGACTATAGAAACAAGTGAGCCCACAATGGACGACTTGTAACAGGTCGGTCTTCACCTTTAATGTGCCACAGTGACAGATCTTTTGAAACTAGGAAAAGTGAAAAAGCTGGCATGAGGAGACTTTTGTCTTTTCATGTTTAAGGAGGAGTAGTTGAGTCCTATCTCCATCAAATACGTAAGTGCCATCTTCTTCATTAATTTCGACGAGGACTGGCATATCAAGTCTTCGGTCACTGCTCACCATGATTTCAATTTTCACATCTTATTAATTAGTTGTTCATAAAATTAACTCTCAGTGGAAGATCTTTAAGCATCATCATGTTAGCCTTGTTGTTTTGCCTGCTCTTTTCTTTAGCACAAGAAGGGTTAGCTCCGTGAATGATCTTAGTTATAACTGCCCAAATTCAACTATATACAGTCCTAATAGCACTTATAAAACCAACCTGAATCAACTTTTCTCAATTTATCCTCGACCAGTGCCACCCAAAATAATGGATTTTACAGCTATGCCGTGGGTCGTGGCCCTTCTGACACAGTCTACGGCCTCTTTCTATGCAGAGGTGATGTTAACATCAACATATGCGAACAATGTGTGAAAAATGCTACTACTGAAATCGGACGTCTTTGTCCCAAAGAAAAAACGGCAACAGTTTGGTACGATGAGTGCCTGTTACGATACTCAAATCAATCCATATTCTCCAGGGTAGATCAATCTATCGGATTACTCTTGGTTAACACTGGGAACGTCACAGATCAACCAAATAGATTTAAACAGGTGTTGGCGGATACAATGAACGAAATAGCAACAGAGGCAGCTGATAATCTATCTGGTAAGAAATTTGCTACGAAAAAAGCTAATTTCACAGCATTTCAGACACTGTACACCCTGGCGCAGTGCACCCCTGATCTTACGAGCAATGATTGCAATCAATGCCTTCGTGATTCTATCTCAAATTTACCATCATGTTGTGATAATAAACAAGGAGGAAGAGTTGTTTTCCCCAGCTGTAATATTAGGTATGAGATGTACCCATTTTATAATTCCACTTTGGCCCCTGCACCAGCACCGCCTACTCCAAATACACTTCCTCCATCTCGTTCTACAACCAATCAAGGTAACCTCCTGAGTCATGACTCTTTACTATGAAAACATAGCATGGAACACGAATCTTTTACCCAATTTTTGGCGTTTTGTGTTCAGGAAATGGGGGGATCTCTAAACAAGTTATCATCGCCATCGTTGTTCCAGTTGTTGTTTCCTTAGTGCTTTTCTTCATAGGCTGCTTCTTCTTGACTAGGAGAGCAAAGCAGAAACCTTATGATGCTGTCAACGAGGAAAATGGTAAGATATGAGTAGAGGTGGCAAAATCAATATATTCCGGATTTTGGTTGCCCCAAACAAAATTAGCTTTTTTTCTCTCTCTTTAAGACTTTAACACACCTGGCTTTTTTTTTTTTTTTTTTCTTAACACTGATCACTCACTCATTTATGTGAATAGCTATAATACATAATCTAAATAATATCAATTTAAAATGGCCTAAACCCAAATCTTCAATTTAAATTATCTTTTTTTGAAACATTAGTCCAAGAATTTTAAATTCTAACATAAAATTATTAGATTATATAAAAATTATTAAAAAAAAAAAAGAAAATAAATAAAATTAAGACCGGATTGACTCGATGAACTGGGTTAGGCGAGTATATTTCTACATTACAAAACCAAAGGCTAAGTAAAAGCACGGTCCAGTTTCAAGATGACCATGCTCGATGGCCAGATCAGATCGATTCAACTCAACTCATTTCATTTACTGAAATTTCTAAGTATGAGAATCCCAAATTTATATTTGGGTATATATGCACTAATTGAATCCAACTCGTTCAAAATATTAAATTATGGACAGCAGTTTCTGTCGAGTGCATTCATTTTTTAGTTTTTTGCAAATTTAACAAAAGAAATTTGTGTAATGATTTGCTATTGTGTGTGTAGACGAAACAAATGAGATTTCGACAGTTGAATCCTTGCAATATGACTTGAATACGATTGGGCTTGCTACTAACAACTTTTCTCCCGATAACAAAATTGGTGAAGGTGGATTTGGAAGTGTTTACAAGGTAACCTCTAGAAACATAATTCCGAATATTTTTATGAAAATAGTTTATTTGGTAAGTTGGACTAGAATTTGACAGTATTA
The DNA here is from genome assembly GCA_023638005.1 of Forsythia suspensa. NCBI lineage: Eukaryota > Viridiplantae > Streptophyta > Magnoliopsida > Lamiales > Oleaceae > Forsythia > Forsythia suspensa. Next base: position 9,332,624 of record CM042674.1, on the reverse strand, counting down.
AAGAAGAAAAATAAACTAAAATATTATTATTATATTGTCTAAAACTATGTGCCAAAAATGGTTGTAGGGTACTTTTCCAAACGGACAAGAAATAGCCGTGAAGAGACTTTCAAAAAGTTCTGGGCAAGGTGCAAAGGAATTTAAAAATGAAGTTGTTCTCGTTGCCAAGCTTCAACACAGGAATCTAGTAAGACTACTGGGATTTTGCTTGGAAGGAGAAGAAAAGATACTCATCTACGAATTCGTGCCTAATAAAAGCCTTGATTACTTTCTATTCGGTTAGCGTCAATCTTTCCTCATCTTTTTATTGAATTCGCCCAAGAAAATATAGAGAAATTAACCTGATTTATTCTCTAAATGGTGTAAAGATCCAGAAAAACGGCAATTGTTGGATTGGTCAATACGTTACAAGATTATAGGAGGAATAGCACGTGGAATGGTTTACCTTCATGAAGATTCTCGCCTACGAATTATACATCGTGATCTCAAAGCTAGCAATATATTATTAGATGGAGATATGAATCCAAAAATATCGGATTTTGGCATGGCCAGAATTTTTGGAGTTGATCAATCTCAAGGAAATACAAATAGGATTGTTGGGACATAGTAAGTTGTACACTATATATGTGTTCTATATATGTTTAATCAAATCAAAGACTTGTATCTTCTTAAGTTTATCGGTTTTCTGGCTTGTAGTGGTTACATGTCTCCGGAGTATGCAATGCATGGCCAGTTCTCAGCCAAATCCGATGTTTTTAGTTTTGGCGTCTTGATTTTGGAAATCATAAGCGGCAGGAAGAATAGCAGCTTCTATCAATCAGATGGTGCCGAGGATCTCATAAGTCATGTAAGTGCAAACATTTTTGTTATCGTAATTTTTATATTTGTGGAATTGAATGGAGCCTAATCATACTATTGTGCAGGCTTGGAAGCTTTGGAGAGACAACATGCCCTTGGAATTGATGGATCCAGTAATGCAAAACTCGTATGCCAAAAATGAAGTAATTCGATGTATCCAACTAGGCTTACTATGTGTTCAAGAAGATGTTGATGAAAGACCAAACATGGCTTCTGTACTTTTGACACTGAATAGCTATTCAGCCACTCTTGCTGTTCCTCATCGACCTGCATTTTTTATTCGTAGTAGAACACAGAATGTACCAAAAGAGCAAGATCCGGACAAAACCACATCAACCTCGACAGCCCTCTCTATAAATGAAGTATCAATTACTGAATTATATCCAAGATAGAGAAATATGTAAAAAATGAAGTATCAATTACTGAATTATATCCAAGATAGAGAAATATGTAAAAAAAGTTTTTTAGTGGATTAGTTCATTATGGTTTCCACTTTGTTTTTGGATCCTGTGATTTAGAAGGTACAATATTGAATAGAAATAAATATTGTAATAAAAAAAAATTAATTATTATTTTTTTAATATTTTAGAGTACTCGTTATCAAATAAGTCATAATTGTTTGAGTGAAATTTGTCAACAATATCATGTTCTTTATGCTGAGATGCTTTTTGCTTTTTACTTTTCACTTTTGTTAATTCAGCCATAATGATTAACTTCTTGCCCACTTTACTTTTAGGAAAATTGGAGCTAACATTTGTCTTCGGTGCGCATTTGTCTTCGGTGCGCAAATAGTCTGTAACTTTTATTTTTTGGCACATTAATCTCTAATATATGTGTTTTGGTGTGCAATTAATTTTTAATTGATAAAAAATACAAAATTGCTCTTAGTTTTGATTGAAAAAAATTATAATTGAATTTCTAACTTCTACAAAATGTGCAAATATGTCCGATATATTTATTAAATAATATTTAATTTAACATATTAAATATATCACTATAGTCGTGTCAATTAAATTTTTCATAAGAGAAAAATATAAAATTATTGTGCGCTTTAGGTATATGTAATTGGTATGTGATGTGAAAAAATTGAATAAAATTAATTTAAATAAATAACAAAATCAGCGTATATAATTTTATGACATTGAACTAATCTTTTTTTTTTTTAACATAAACTATTAATAAAATTAATTTACACATTATGTGTTCTTTATTTTTTAATGATAACAAAATGATAAATTAAAATATGAATAATACAATTTGAGCTCTAATATTTGGATGTAATAAACGAATAACTCAATTAAATAAAAATACTTGAGTATCAAATTTGTGAATATTTTTTTTTTATGTTGTAACGATAAAGTATTGTTTAAATTTTAAATAATATGATTACTTAATAATAATAAAATAATTTTAATTAAACATGTTTGTTAATAATTATGAACTTAAATTTTAGTTATTTTATAATAGTTCGTAAAATATACAAAATAATTTAGTATATTATCAATTTGTTGGTTTCTTTTAATTTTTTTCATAAAAAATAAAAGTATTGGACTCATTTGTACTTTTTGCAAAAGTTAAGAATCTAATTAAAAATTTCTCTAATTAAAAATAGGAGCACACTTTTTACAAAAGTTATGAATCTAATTGAAAATTTTTCTAATTTAAAATAGGGACATATTTGTCTTTTTCATCAAACAATGACCAATTATGCACTAAAAGGTCCAAAACACATAGGTTAAGAACTTATGTGCCAAAAAATAAGGTTATTGATCATTTACGCACTGAAGGCAAAAGTTAGAGACCATTTGTGCCAATTTTTCTTATTTTTACTTGCTTATTGTTAATTAAAATTTGTTTGATTTCAATTAAAATTTTGTTAAAAAGTTGAAATCAAAGTTAATAATTAATTTTAACACATAAATTTTTAAACTTTCCAACTACACTTTTTATCAACTTCTATTAAAAATTTAATTTTAATCAAAATCAAACATATCCTCAATTCCATAGGCCACGTTAGGGAAACCTCCATGAATTACTTACACCATTAGACTTTTTTCCTATCAAGCTTCACCATTAAACTATTTCATTTACGTAGATATTAGTAAACAAGACCATGAAATTCAAGAAATTAACTCATAAGCTTTTTACCCTACTCCCAACATTTAGAAAAACAAAAATGCAGACCAACTAGGATCGAATATACAACGATTTTCAAAATTTTATAGTTTATACAATTTTTTCAATCTTGATTGGGTCATGTAACCTGACCCAAATCCTCGATACCGTTTACCGTGTGTTTGACGAAACTTTAACACATTTAATTACAAGTAAAAATATGTTTTAAAATAAACTAGTATATTGCTTTTTTGCTATGAGATCTAACCGTACACTCTATTATAATAATGGATCGAGACAGTGAATAGATTTTGGAGATGATCGATAGATGGAGATAATCGATTGAGGGACATGGATTGAGCAGGTGATAAGATTTTGGATATGATCGATTGAAGAAAATGATTGGATTAGAGAGATGGACTGAAGCAGTCAGCAAATTTTGGAGGAGATGATTTTATAAGGGGAGAAATTGAAGGCGTAGTGACACACGAATATTTAAGTAATTTTTTTTTCCGTAGTAAAAAAAACTCTCTACAGTCGTGATAATTATTTATCAATAAAAGTTTGACATATATTATATGATTTAAAAGTAAAAATGACCAAAATATGTAACTTTTTTATTTATAAATGAAAAAAAAAATTATCTTATCAACAAATTTAGAAATAAGAAAGTTACTCATGTGTTTGTTTATAAGTATTTATAAGTCGATCAAATATCATTTTTATCTACATATTTTATAAGACTTACTATTTATAATTTATAAAAATATTTAATACTCTTAAAAAATAAATATAAGTAACTTTTATGCACGGCCAAACAATAAGGAACACATGCTTATTAAAAGTGTTATTTTATTCTGAAGAGACAAAAGTAGTCGCAGAAAAATCGAAGTATATACCATTCTTATAACTTTTTTTCTTCTCTTTCTTACTCATCCATGGGATTTTGAAGCATATTCTTCTGGGAATGAATTGAGATAACCTATTTTCAACAACGTTTTGTTTAAAAGTCCCTTGACCAAAAAAATTTAAAAAAAATTAAAAATTCTAAAAATAATAAAAAGACATTTATACCCTTATAAATTTAGAAGGCCTAAGAACTGTATGCGATTTCTTCCTCACTTCTTTGTTGAAATTGAATCCACTATTTATCTATTCTCTCTTCTCAATCGATGCTAATGTCTTAGCTCGCAAGTGCAACCATTACTTCTGCTACCTAACTCGAATTTTATCTCTCCACTATCTCTTCTCTTACGGTAAACCTAACAATTTGTTGTGTAAGAACCGAACATCAATAAAGCAAATCAATGAAATTATTCTTTATTTTTTATTTTGTGTAGCATTCCTTTAACAGATGTATAATATATGATAAAAAATTGATACGTATTTTGTAATGAAATTTCATTACTAGAGTTTTAAGGTTTTGATTTTTTGGTCAATGTTTAATATTGATTATGAGTTGAAGAGTTGAATTTGATTTATTTAGTTGAAGGGCTGGAAATTTTAAAAATGTTGATTACATATTTATTGATGATATAGGAATTCAGGGTTTTAGTTAAATTGTTGCATTTGGTGACTTTCAATGTGAATTTGACCAGTGTATACATTTTAATATTTTTTGAATTTTTTTAAATTTACATACCAATTGAAATGGTAGGCATATGCATTTTTATTTTCTTGCTAGAGAGCATTTCTACTATCATCTTTGATGCTCACTCAGAAATATTAGCTATGTGTGACTTATTTGATGGGTGTTTGTTTCGTTGCTTTTGTTTTAGTTGCTTGGAACTTCTTTTAAAAGCAGAAAATATTGCCAAGGTCCATTTGAAGCATTTGTTGAATCAGAATTTTTGCTTGCATTGTAAAAAAAAAAAACAAAATAAGTTTCTACTATCAGTGAAGATTGAAAATTTTCACGAAAACTTGAAGGGCTTGTGAACGAGTAATGTAGGGCTTCAATTGCTTAAGATATGTTCTCTTTGCTGTTTTCAAAGCTGTTTTGAGTTTTCAATTTTACAAAACACTCAAAATTTGTTTATTTTGTTGTTTTTGAAAATTTATTTTCGAAAACAAGGTTAAATTTATAACGCAAAACTCAAAACAAGTTTATGTCGTTTTGAGTGTTTTCAAAAAAATATGGAAAACACTCAAAACAAGGAAAAAAATATTTATCTAAATAAAAATCTATATAAACAAAAATTATAAAATTATAAAAACAAAATTATAATTATAAATTCTTAACTAATTAAAATTATAAAAATTAAAAATTTAAAAATTAAAACAAAAATTATTTAAATATAAATTTATATCAACGAAATTTCTAAAATTTAAAATTATAAAATATATAAAATTCTAAATTCTTAAAAAATAAAATGTCTAAAAAAATTTTAAAAATTAAAAATTCTAAAAATAAAAAATTTAAAAAAAACAAATTTTATTTAAATAAAAAAAATTTATATAAACAAAATTTCTAAAATATAAAATTCTAAAAAAATAAAAATTAAAGCAAAATTTAAAAAGTAAAAATTTTTAGAATTTTAAAATGATATAAAACAATTTCTCAAAATTCCAAACATAATGTGTTTTCCAGTTTTCTATTTTCAGAAATAGTTTTTCAGAATGACAAATCAAACGTGTTTTCAACAATTTTAAAATAGACTCTCAAAATAGAAAACTAAAAATGAATTCAAAACTCATAACTCAAAATTAAAACGCAAAAAGAATAGTCCTTCATTAATTTTATGCCAAATCACTTGCGAGTTCTCTTGAAAGTTGCTGATGGCTGTTTGAATAATTTAAAGGATATTGCTTTGCTCTTTACTGTGTTAAAGTAGAATATCTATGCGTGCGGATAAAGGTTTGTGTGGAGTTTTGTAGTCGGTTTTGGCATGGCTTTCAGTGTTCGGTAATATGGTTTGTCTATTCTTGTTGACGCCTTTAACTGTTCTTGCATGATGTCATTAAGACGTTTCTATTTAATTAATCTTGTTCAAAATTAATTATCAAAATAGACAATGGATTAAGTTGTGATTTTATTGAGTGTTGCATTCTGTTTGACTTCGAATCAATACTTTTAGCTTAATGAAACTTACGGTTCATAAACTTGTTGAAAGATTAGTCCCGATTAATGCATCATCGTATTTTGATTTCTCATTTGATTATTGACGTCATAATTTTATTAGAAGCATCCATGTTCCCATTGTTTCATTGTCTTGCCTTTTATTTAATTTATATACACTATTTTGAATCATTGTATGACTAGTATATGATTATTAATTGATTTGTATTTTTCGGTGCTATAGAAAAGTTGTATAATATTGAAAATAACGTAAGAATTGAAGTTACGATCATGAATCGATGTAAAATTGGAATGGTGTACGAAGAATTTGACAAACTAGATGCAACGCACAAAAATAGTTGGATTGCACGAGTTTGTACTTTGTACTAGTGGCATGCAAGTGATGGTGAAGATGGAGTTTGTACTAGTGTCCGACTTCAATATGATTTCAATTCTTTTTTACTTGCTCTCATATTTTGATAGAAGATATAAATTATAGTTGTTATAGTCTTGAAAGCTTGATATATTTGAATCAATAACAATATTAAAGAGGTTACGTATCAAATAACGACATTGAAGTCGTTCCAGAACATAACTTGTCGCGTATGTATTGATTTGACATAATGACATTTCAAGTCGTTATGATAAAAATACCGACATTGAGCCCGTTCCATTACATATAACTTGTCCCGCATGTATCTTTGACATCACGACGTTGACGTCGTTATGATAACAATAACGACCTTGGTGTCGTTACGTGTCCAATAACAACATTGAAGTTGTTTCAGTTTAGTAACAAGTACATGTATCGATTTAACATAACGAAATTGAAGTCGTTATGATACATATAACAACATCGAAGTCATTCCAGTACATTTTAAGCCTGGACTCTCGCCCAACCTTAATATGGGCATTCGCCAACCAAGTGGGCGAACGATCGCCCAAGCCAATTTCACGTGATTTTTTTAAAATAATTTATTTCCTTTTCATTTATCAATATTTGAACAATATTACAACACATATAACTTGTTGCACATGTATCGATTTGACATAACGAGATTTAAGTCGTTATAATAAAAATATCGACTTTGAAATCGTTCCAGTACATATAACTTGCGCATTTATTAATTTGACATAACGACATTGACGTCATTAACAATAACAATATTTATATCGTTTCAATACAAAATACAGCTATAACTACATTGAAGTTGTTTAAGTTAAAAGGTAACGAGATTGATATCGTTTCGGCAAAAAATGCTTGAATCGACCGTCCATGACCACTTGACATGCCTCCAACATACCTAGAAGGTCCGTAAAAGGTTATCAAGTGGGTTGATCCCATTAGGACAGTGAAGGAAATGCGAACGGAATGACCTTCTTTCCATCAGAGAACTTCGAAGGTGGTTGACAATGTTGAAACTTCGAAGGTGGTTGATATGAGAATGTCCCTCGAGCCGATTCAACAGTTCTCACTTGGGAGTGATGCTTGCGCGTAGTAACGATGCTTTCACATAACGACATTGGATTCATTACAGTTCTAGGGAGAAGACATTGATGTCGTTCCAGTACAAAATATAGCTATAACTACATTGAAGTTGTTTTGTTAAGAAGGTAACGAGATTGATATCGTTCTGACTAAAAACGCCGAATTGACCGTTCACGACCACCTAGCATGCCTCCAAAATACCTAGGAGGATTGAAAAAGGTTATCACGTGGGTTGATCCCATTCTGATGGAGAAAGGCTAATAGAATGATCTTATTTCCATCAGAGAACTTTGAATGTGGTCGATACGAGAATGTCACTCGAGTCGATTCGATGGTTCTCACTTGGAAGTGATGCTTGCACCCAATAACCATGCTTTGAGTCGACAGAATGCAAAAGATAGTCGAACATTGAGTTCGTTCCAGAAGAAGACGTAGATGTCGTTCCAATACAAAATATAGCTATAACTACATTGAAGTCGTTTCATTAAGACGGTAACTAGATTGATATCATTTTGGCTAAAAATGTTGAATCAACCGTCCACGGCCACCTGGCATGCCTCCAAAATACCTAAGAAGTCCGAAAAAAGGTTATCAAGTGGGTTGATCGCGAAGGAAAGACTAATGGAATGACATTCTTTTCATTAGAGAACTTCGAAGGTGGTTGACAATACTGAGAAACATCAAAGGTGGTCGATAAGATAATGTCCCTCGAGCTGATTCGATGGTTCTCACTTGGGAGTGATGCTTGCACCCAGTAACAATACTTCGGGTCGACGGAGTGCGAAATGATAGTCAAACCCATATAACGACATTGGATTCGTTTCAGTTCTAAGAAGATGACATTAACATCGTTCAATACAAAATACAGATATAACTACATTGAAGTAGAAAGATATCGAGATTGATATTGTTCCTACTAAAAATAACTATAACGACCTTGAAGTCGTTTCAATTCACATGTAACGACATTGAATTAGTTCCATTACAAACATAATTATAATGACGTTATATTGATGTTGAAGTCATGCAATTTAAACGTATCTGACATTGCTCTCGCTTTAGTACAAACACAACTATCCCGACATTAAAATCTTTCAATTCATTCATGAAACTTATGTCATTCCAACTCAAAACGAGGAATCGAATGTTTATGACCACTATAACAATATATATGTCATTCCAGAAAAAGAAAATGACATGTATGTCATTTATTTGTAGAAAAAGAAACGATATTTGCAACTGAAATAATGATATTTAAGTCGTTTCAATTTATTCTTAACGATGTTTATGTCATTCCAGCTCAAAAAGAAATTTTAGTTATTTAATCATGACCGTATGGAGTTTCTCCTCTACTTGTTTAAAAATACTTATACGTCTATCTTCACACTCAAAATTTTTTTTTCAATTTTTTCAATTCTCTCCTTCCTAACTCATTTCTCTTCACCCTTCTTTTTCAAATCTTTATTTCTCAACCTCAATCTTGTTCCTCTTATCAATCTCCATTTATTTTTCTACGGTCGACTTCAAAGATAAGCGATATACTAGTATTTCATTTTTCCATTTTGTTATACCTCTAGATCTTTTAGCCAAATAATATTGAAGGGAGGTTTATTAAAAGAAGATATTGGTTGAGTAGGCTTGTTAAATGAACCCCCTTTTCTTCTTAATTGACATCCTTGCAACTCAAAATATGTTGCTTTTACCTCAGATGATACTCTTTTTGGGCACTAATGCCAATTACAATAGAGCAATTTTCATGGGCTCCAAACACTTGCTTCTTCTTAAGTCTACACTCACACTTGTAACACATATACATACATATGCGACCTATTTTTCTTCAACTTCGAAACCTCAATTATTTTATACTCACACGAAAAATATCACATTTTCTACTTCTTATCCAAAACCCATATCTCCATTTCATCGGATGACCTCTGGGTTGAGTTATTACCCCTATGCCGCTATGCCTTGTTTTTCTTTTTACTTTTTGATGTTTTGTTTCATTTTTAATCTATTTGCTGTGTTACTAATGTTTGAAAATCGACTATGCTAGATGAAGGTACAACTTGTTAAGCAGAAAGCACATTTTTAGAAACTCATATGGTTTTTAAGTTTGTTTATTCAATTTGGTACTTCAGTATGCTGTTATTGTATGTTCACATTGTATAGCAAAGCTGAATTCTCTGTGTTGTTTGAAAAAAAATATTCATTCAACTTTTATAGAAACAGAAACAAAAATGTGACATCATAAAAGCACTGCAACAGCACCATAGAAGTGGTACCGTATTTGAAGATTATTGCAGGTGGCTTTTTTTGTTTGTTATGTTTTTAATGGATTTTGAAGAATGTTTTTATTTGATTTGGTCCCTAGAAGTGATGGCGGTCCCTTTGCCACGAGACTTCGAATAGCCAAACATGGAGAAGTAAGATGAATCCTTTGATCGTGTCAATCACCTCAGGGCTATTGTCGACTTAATGAGGTTGCGAGCCACCACCCCCGACGCAATTATGTGCGGGGCTTTCCGCCTACACTTAGGCGCAAGGCCAAGGATGGGTAGCTACCCTCCCCACAAAATTAATTCGTTTGATGATTTTTCCAAGAAGTTTGTTGCATACTTTACCAGTAGCAAATGTGTTAAGAAAACTGCTATCGGCCTAATGCAATTGACCCAGGACAATGATAAATTGTTGAAAGATTTCATCGTTCGGTTCAATAGGGCTACTTTGGGAATTAAGGATCTACAGATGTCTACTGTAGTCACTGCTATGATAAATAGAACCCGCAGTTACCCTTTCAAAATGTCACTCTCCAAAACCCACTTGATAAGATGCATGAGCTACTAAGGATAGGGATAAATATGTGGATGCAGAAGAGGCATTTTTCATTACTAAAGGTATGGAAGATCGAAAAGAACCGAGAATAATAAAAGAAAGACCCGAGACGAGCCAATGCCCAAAGAGGACAAAGGCAAGCAAAAGATGATCTATCCAGGACATCCTGTATCCCGCTACGGCTTCATCATATGCAATCTCCAACTTTTTGCAAAGCTGATCAACCTCTTTATGAAGTTGATTGATCTCACTATCTTTTTTCTTGGACGTAGTTGTGGCCTTGTCTAATAAAGATTGCATCGACGCTACAGCTTTCTTCTTGTCATGGTCTTTATCGACTGTGCATTTTCAAATTTCTCCAAATCACGTAGTATTTTCTCCTCTATAATAGCCATCTGTACAAAACAAGAGGAAGTTGAAATTAAATAGATGATGAATATTAAATAAGAAAGCAATAGAGCACTATCAAAATACAACAGCTTACCCTGCGGTGGTTGGTATACATGATACGTCGGATGGTAGCCGCTTATTTACTTTTAAAGTTCTCAATAAGTTTTTCATTTAAACAACCCATCATGATCTCGGCTTCAACCGACGAGTCAACATGAGGATTTTCAAACTCTTTGAAAGCATGGGCATCGCTACCTCTGGTAGTACGCGGCACAGAATGAGGGACAACTATTGTCTTAGTAGTGACTTTTCCTTTATCGACCAATTTTTTCTTTTTGTTTAAATGGGATAGAGACGGGTTTTCAGCATCGGTGGAGAATCAAGACACATCCATCACACCTCCAAAATCAAAATTATCCATGCCTGAAAGAGAAAAATAGAGGTTGATACAGCAAATACATGCAAAATGAAAAGTCAAAAAGAGAAATAAAGACATAAAAGTAGCCTACCCTCAGGTGATCCAATGTGAACCAGCCGCAAGTTCTCATTAGATAGCACCTCGCTCATATGCAACCCCGGAGGCATCAAGTGTAAAAGGTTATCTAGACGTGTCTTCAACTTATGATCATGATCCAGGGGTTCATTAAAATACTTCAAAAAAGAGTTCTCCAACAAGTTTTAAAAAGAAATTGTCCTACTTCTGGCCGAACAAAAAAGAAACACTTCATCCAACCGCTATTTGAATTGGAAAAGTGGAGTAATAGCAATCCTACTTCAAGTTGAATATATGCATAATAGTTACTTCCGATCACGAGAAACATATCAAACACACTTCTAAAAAGTCTCAGACACGACTCGATATCATTTGTAAGGCACAAGTATAAGAAATAAGTTGATATATCGCCAAGAGTTATGAGTTAATTGACCAGGAGTAACATGAAATTCGTCGAAGAAAGAAACGAACAAGGGGTGAAGAGGAAACCTTAAAAAAGTTGTTAAGGTAAACTACCACCTCTATAGGGTCTGATTCTGGAATCCGCTCACTAAGATGGGGAGCTCGGTATAAATGACCTGGGGGTAATTCATATTTTTCAACATTTTCACAAAGCTTTTAAGATTGTAAACATAACCATCCTTTGGTAACGTCCCATTTGAATATTAAGCGAACGGGATACCGGAGAAGAATTGGCATCAGAATCTATAAACTCAATAGAAACAGAAAGTTCAAGTAACGTATCTACGTCAACCAAAGGCGGGGTAACACATGAAGGACTCGCCTACCCACCCAAGGTAAGGGACGGGCAAAGCAACTTGTCCTCAGCTAAAGACAGGCGAGGCCGCCCATGCCGGCGGCAGCCGCCCCATTTTCGTATTGGATAGAATGGTTTTGGGCTATGGATGAATTTTCCTTGTCCAATCATACCTCTATTTCATCAATGGGTTTATTCAAACATCAGGGTCCACCATGTCCTAAAGAACTAACAAAGGTCCATTCTTCAACCGGCAGGAGATTATCATCTCTTCATATATATAAGGTGCGATAAGAGGGGTCTCTAATAATGCTATCAGATTTATTTGTTGAAGAGCTACTACTACTAGTGATCACCATCTTATACATTTAAAAAAAAAAAAAAAAAAGGTCGAAAATTTAAAGAAGAACAAGGGTGAAAAGATTACTTTAGACGATGAAAAAAGAAAAAACCTCTAAACTTAGACAGGAAAAAAGAAATCAGTCTGAAAAGAATTCCAACCAAGCGAAGAGATATGATAATACTACAAATTATATCTCATTCTACCTCTCTTATATAGAAAAAAAATCTCCCATAAATGGGACTGGAATTTAAATCCATATCAGGCTTAAATTAGGCCCAAAATAGCTAGTCTATATTTGGCCAGCCACACGTCAAAATATCACTTGACCACGCCTCGCCAAGTGGCACACTTCCATGTGATTTTTCGTTACAAATAAAAAATAAAATAATAATTTATTAATAATAATAAGTAAATAATTTTTACATAGGTTGTTTTTTGACTTTTTGGTCAGGAATAGTTACTTGAAAGTCAATTTTTCTACTTTTTATTAACAGTGGTCCATGAAAAGTAGATGTGCTTATGATGATATGTATGATTATACTTTGGTGGATGATAGTTCACTTCTTGGGACGCCTTCCTCAAATGTTTGCTCGCCTCATCGGCCTACCCGTCTCGTTGGTCTCATAAACTCGTCTATGATAGATATACAACAATAACTGAACTACCTAATGATTAGTCAGACAGGTGATCCATAGAATAATAGTTACCATCAACAATTGAGAAGATGAAAAACCAGCAATTGAAAATGAAACATCTCTTCATTAACTTCCAATAATGAAGGAGATGAAGAGTCACATATCATTAATGACCATTGAAGGTCGTGAACTACATGCCATCCCTATAAATAAAGGCCAACCTCACAGGTAAAAAGACAACACACATACTCTATATTGTTATTCTATATATTTGAATTAATCACATACTGATTATCACATCGGAATGGAAACGGAGGAAAGAAGTCCCGTCACCTTTTATAGGTCTCCACTACTGTTACCACCGTATTCGGATGAGAAAAAACATTTTACCATGGATCACGAATAATGTTTTTGTTTGATTTGGTCTAGTTTCTAGAATTGTTTAGAGTCTCGAGAGTAGCAATTGTGAGACTTATAACAACAGAAGTTGATGACAACAAAAGTTGGAGGTCCGGAGGATATCAGGATTGATGGCAAAGCTTGTAAGCTAAGCCAGGGCAATGTTCTGAATTTCTTAAAATTTATTTATTTTCAATATTTTATATATTTGAAATAGAATTCTACAAAGTTGATAAATATTTTAACATAATTTTATATTATATATTTTTAGATTTTCATGTATTTCATGAATTTGAAATATTAAAACTATTATATATATATATATATATATATTAATTTATGAAATTTATATAAATATAATGCATTTTTATTTGAAATTAAACAAGTTATTTCACATGCATTCTATCCTAATATATCAAAAAGAGAATATTAAATTTTTAATTATTTTTTTAGAATTTAATGTTCAAACTAATTGGCAGGATAGTCGACTCTATAGCGTTATTAGAACAAGTGTCAACATTTATTCACCGACTTAGGACAAAACAATTCTCAATTAAAATACAAGTAGTATTTTTCCCGTGCTTTTTTATGTTATCAACCAATTTGTATTATCACAAAGCAATGAAAAGCACTTATTCACATGATCAATAATATAAATGCGATAATTGTTTAATACATTAATAAATAAATTATATTTATTTATCGACATTCTAAATGCCAAATTATTACAGTATAATCTTAGGAATTTTAGGCACGTTTCCCAAACACAAAGAAATTAATTGCATCGTCACTTCCATCCACTCCTAGTGGGAATACTTAGTGATGGCAGCAGGCGGATCGGCCGATCCAAATCCGCCCGCAATAATTGTAAGAGATCCAAATCCGCCCGTGATCAGTCATTTTCGTAGGTGGATCGGGCGGATCGAAGCTCGATCGATCCGATATCATGATATATATATATATATATATATATATATATATATATATATATATATATATATATTTTGCATTTAAAAATTTAAAATATATTGAAACAAGCTTTACTACTATACTATAAGAGTTTAAACAACATCATCCTCCTCACTAAACCTTGTGCAAGGTCCACAATATGTCGAAAGTGAAAAATTTTTATTCAAAAAATATTTTAATTATCAAATCACATATAAAACAAAATATAAATTCAATATTTTAGTCATTTTTTTTTTAAATTGGGCGGGGACGGATCGGGGCAACCCCGATCCCATTTGCCCCGAGATCATGATGGATCACGAGATATTTGTCCCGATCCGCCCCGCCGATCCGCGTATCGGTATTTTTCGCTCCATTCGAATCGGTATCCATCGGGTTCGGGGCGGATCGGATATTTTTGCCATCTCTAGAAATACTTGTTGCGAATTGAATATTGATACGAGGAAACAACTTGAACTCCATAAATCAAACTTTTTAACTTGCTTAATTATTTGTTTGATTTTACTTAAAAAGTTGAAGTTAAAATTAACAATTAATTTTAATCATCATATACATCATGTGACTTACAATTTTTATTAATTTGTCAACCACACATTCCATCAAATTTTATCAAATTTTACAAAATAATTATTTTTTAATAAAATCAAATGGCACTAAATTACCATTTACTATGAAAGATTTGAATGGAGAGTCAAATATTTCGGTACTACACTGCTTGTTCGGTTGGATTGTAACATTTTTTACGATGAATACTATTTTTAATAAGAAATTTTATGAATTCTAAGTAAATTTTATGAATTCTAAGTAAAGAAGGTACAATTTTTATATAAGTTAAAACATGAAAACAAGGCCATTTTCTGTCTCAGACCATAAAAATTGTCTTCCAAAAATGTTCCTCCAAAAATATTATGTGGTTGGTCCATAGAACCTTATACGTAATAAATTTATTTAATTTTTAATAAAAGTATTTTTGCTCTTTTAAGACTTAGTAAAACACGCACTAATTTGAGTTGTGTAACTCGACATAAATATCCGATGTTAAATTAGACAAATCAACTATGCGCTTTCGTAAAGTCCTTCGTGCATGTCAATGCAATTCTATTTTTATTAGGCATGTTAAGAATTTGAAGTAAACAAATGACCAAATTTATTATAAAAACAAATATAAAAAACAAGCCTAATTTTTTTTTTTGTCTTGATCATACTTTTTAAAATAATTACTTGCCCATTTTACTTTTATATGCTTAATCTCGTGGGCCACATTATATTACTTACACCTGTAAACTTCTTCTCTATCAAGCTTCACCATAAGTTAAAAATTAAAATTGTATTTAAATAAGTTGATATATTTTTTATTTGTTGTCGACTGTTTCATTTTCATAAATATTAGTACACAAAACAATAAAATTCAAGATATTAATTCATAAGCTTTTTATCCCATTCGGTCACTCCCAAATCCTAGTAAAAGAAAAAAAATACAAACATGCTAGAATCGAATAGATATAATTTTCAAAATTTTATTAATTTATGCAATTTTTTCAGTCTCGATTTGGTCATGTAATCCTACCCAAAGATTGGATAGTACTTAGTGCGTATTTGACGAAATTTAATATATTTACTTATAAGTAAAAATATACTTTAAAATAAGTAATTATTTTACAATAAAAGTTTTAACTATATTACGTGATTCGAAAGTATAAATGATCAAAATAAGTAAATTGTTTATTTATAAGTAAAAAATGTTATGAAACATAGAAATAAGAAGTTGCTTAAAAAGTAAATTTAAGAACTTATGTTATATTAACGAACACCACGCTTTTTAAAAGTGTTATTCCATTCTGAAGAAGGCGGAAATAAGAGACAAAAGCAGTCGCTCAAAATCGAAGTATACCCATCTTAAACCCTTCTTTCTTCTCTTTCTTTCTCATCCATGGAATTTCAAGCATTTTATTCTTCAACTTCTTCCTGTCAATAACAAGAAACCCTTGTGACTCAAAATATGCTTCTTTTACCTCAGAGGAGACTATTTTTGAACACCAATTCCAACTACAACAGAACAATTTTCATGGGCTCCAAACACTTGCTTCTTCTTAAGTCTACACTCTCGCCTGTAACACATACACATACACATACACACACACACGCTGCCTATTTTTCCTCAACTTCGAAATCTCAGTTATTTTCTACTCACAGGAAAAATATCACATTTTCTACTTCTTCTCCGAAACCTATATCTCCATTTCATCGGCTGACCTCTGGGTTGAGTTATTACCCGCATGCCGCTATGCCTGTACCCAGACCAGGTTTTTTTTTTCTTTCTGTTTTTTGATGTTTTGTTCCCTTTTAATCTATATCCCTTGTTATTTTTGTTTGAAAATCAACTATGCCACATGAAGGTACAACTAGTTAAGCAGAGAGCACATTTTTAGAGCGTTATTGTTGAGCAACATTTTTTTCTTTCGAAACTCATTTAGTTTTTAAGTTTGTTTATTTAATTTGGTACTTAAGTACGCTGGTATTATATCACAAGTTGGATTAAAAGAAGGCAAAGCTGAGTTCTCTGTGTTGTTTGAAAAAAATTTATTTGAATATCATCGAAACAAACAAAAATGTGATATGTGAAGAAGCACTGCAACAGCATCATAGAAGTGGTACCATATTTGAAGATTATCCTACGTGGCTAGTTTTGTCTGTTTATATTGGATTTTGAAGAATGTTTTTATTTGATTTGGTGTAGTTTCTGGAGTTGTTTTGGAGGTCCCAGAGCAACAAGTGCTAGATTTAGAACAGCTGACGATATTAAAGCAGAAGTTGGAGGATATTGGGATTGATGGCACTGCTTGTAAGCCGGGGCAATACAATGGTTTAGTGTGTCCAAGCGTACGTGCTTTTGAGTATTCTTGTGCTGAGAGACTTGTCATGTTTCCGTTTATTCAGCTATAATGATCTTGCGATTTATTATCTATCATTTTTGCTACCACTGTATACAAAGAGACAAGTACTATATATCTATATCAATCACTTCCAACTAGAACTATAGCAAACATGCCAACAGATGTATAAATAAGTTAATTTTCATTTGGAGCGGCAATGCCGTAGCAGAATTGTGTTTCTTCATAAGTTATAATAGTTAACAACAGCTAAAACCATATGTGTTTTCAATGAGACTGCATTTGTATTTACCAGAACTATACATACCAGTTTATGCTCATTTAGTTGCTTGTTTCATTGTCTTGAGTACCCCCATTGTTGACTTTGTAGTGCAAAGGTGGGGATTCAGAAGAGAAAAGCTTATCTCTTTACATCACAGAAGATGGGTAAGTTTACTATTATACTTTGTTTTGTGTGTTTCCCTTTTCTTTTAACAGAAGTATAGTAATATACACCTGTATGTCATAGTGCTGCAGCAATGTGGACCTGCTTTCGGGCTAAATGTGGGTGGAGAGGCACTACAAGGGTATGCTTTAGATGAAGTTACTTAACTGACTACCAATGGTGCAAGACTCATGTGGTCTAGTGCTTATTTTGCTTGCAGGCCTTTGCTGATGTAAAATCTACTTATGCAAAAATGAATAGAATCGCCAAAATAAAACAACCATTCAGAGAAATCACAGAGGAGAGCCTGGAATTGGAACCTTTGTGCAACGAGGTAGTTATCATTAATTTGTTATCTTTGTTTGGACACTCTCTCCCATACAGATCACTGGCAAGTAAAATCTCTTTGCTAATGTTGTTTCAAGTCTGGAACTGGAACCTTTGTGCAATGAGGTATTATCATTAATTTGTTATCCCATACAGATCACTGGCAAGTAAAATCTCTTTGCTAATATTGTTTCAAAGCTGTTCAAGAAGTTATCACCAAACTCTGCTGATATGCTCTATAGATTATAGTTTGAAGCTAATTTTTTGATAATTGAGATTGCTAAATTCTTTCTAAGAAGCCCTGTAACTAGACCATAAATTTTCTTTTGTGATTGGACGAGGAATCTAATGAAGACTTCAGCAACATAATAAAATCTCAGAGTGCATGGTGTGACAAAGAGATAGAACTTTCATGGAAACCCTGAATGCCAGTCAATCATACAAAGTCAATACATGCACTACCTGTCAATGATACCACGAACATCTATAGCCTTTTATTGGACGAGGAATCTAATGAAGACTTCAACAACATAATAAAATCTCAGAGTGCATGGTGTGACAAAGAGATAGAATTTTCATGGAAACCCTGAATGCCAGTCAATCATACAAAGTCAATACATGCACTACCTGTCAATGATACCATGAACATCTATACCCTTTTATAATTTGGATTCATCCCACATTTTTTGGATTTTCTTTTGTTTAATCTCTTAATTGATGATCCCATTGTCATTTGATCTTAATGAATGTGTATATTTTGTAATAACTTGCAAGCTTGCTGCATGTTTGTCACTGTAAATTTTTTTGCCTCTTTTTCTTGTTAAGATTAAAGTAGACAGTTTGTTCCTTGTCTATGATTCTATACTGGTTCTCTTTGTCTATATCTGCGAGATATTCA
This sequence comes from Forsythia suspensa, assembly GCA_023638005.1. Taxonomy (NCBI): domain Eukaryota; kingdom Viridiplantae; phylum Streptophyta; class Magnoliopsida; order Lamiales; family Oleaceae; genus Forsythia; species Forsythia suspensa. Next base: position 9,313,746 of record CM042674.1, on the reverse strand, counting down.
ACCTTGTTGATGCCATTTGACTGTTGTTTCAGCTACTTGCATATTTTGCTGAGCGAATGATATCTGGGGAAACATTGCGGAGAAACTCTGTCATGCAAAAAAGAAGCGGCAACCAGGTGCAGACATTGTTATATTTTTATCTTGACATGCTAAAGAATTATTTCTAGCCATGGCAGTAATTACAGTGCCATCATATCCACATCCTCCCAAACCCTGGGCTCCTTTGCCCTTCTCCAGAAAGAAGAGGGGCGGGGGAAGAGACTATAGAGAGACAGATAGGGGTGTTAGAAACATTGTTTAGACTCTTTGAAACTATTATATTCTAGTTACTTGAATTTGATTTGATTACTAATTCTGCTGGAATAACGTCTGATGAAGATTTCTATACAGATTGCTATTGCTTTCACCTATCAAAGGAATGGAGAACTTGTGAGCTGCAAGTATAGGGATATTACTAAGAAATTTTGGCAGGTATGTTTATGCATAATTTTCATTTTCTGAAGAATTGTTAGTTCTTTGTGCATTCAAAATTTTTTAATTCCGAGTAAGAGCAAACTCTCGTGTAAGATGTTCTTTATGATGATATAACTCTTTTACTGCACCAATCAATTAGACCGTTCTAGTTTTCTGATGTGCCTTTTTAAGTATAACATAGAGGTAGTTCTAATGTTTTACCATCACTAGTCTCGTTATTATGTTGCTGGTAACGTGCAGGAAACCAATACTGAAAAGATTTTTTATGGACTGGATGATATAAAGGGAGCTAGTGATATTATCATTGTAAGTTAAATTTCTTCATTTTTCTGTTGCCTATGGTGAATCCATTTGACTTTTCATGTTATTAATTCTCATCTTCTTAAATAAAGGTTGAGGGTGAAATGGATAAGCTTGCAATGGAAGAAGCTGGTTTTAAAAACTGTGTGAGTGTGCCGGATGGTGCACCTCCAAAAGTCTCAAACAAAGAGCTGCCTTCCACAGAAGAGGTATCCGTTGGCTGCAACTCTTCAACCAACCACTAATGAAGTCTTTTATTAATTCCTGAGCTATCTACGTTTAACCCCAATTTTGCCGTGCTTTGCATTTTGACCTTCATAGCTGAGTTACATGCAATTCCTTTCTCCTTGAACCTTTTGATTTCCATCTTGGGAGAAATGCATCAATTCTCTCTCTTTCCCTTTCTACATGCCTAATTTTTTGATCTAATTTTTTTTTTCCTTTACCACACAATATTATCTTTGTTCATTTTTCCAAGTATTAGCTGCTTGTCCTCAATTGTGACAATGGCTTTCCAAATAATGTATGCTGGAGCAAGGGCAGTAAACAAGACAGATCCCCCTTCTTTATCTTTGACGTCATAGATTTTATGATGAAAATCACACTGAAGTGTTGGTTCTAATGCTCTTTTTACGCATTCTTTGAAGCTAGGACACAAAGTATCAATATTTATGGAACTGCAAAGAGTACATTGAAAAGGTTTGTTTGAATTATATTTTGTTTTTTTTATTAATGATTTGCAAAAAGAAATTGTTGGGATGCAAAGCTTTTTGTTTTTTTTTTTCTCGTTTTGCTAGGTGTCTCGCATAATACTTGCCACGGATGGGGACCCACCTGGTCAAGCCTTGGCTGAAGAACTTGCCCGCCGCTTAGGGAGAGAAAGGTTTATCTTGCAATTAGTACGAGTATATAAAAAATGATTCAAAAATTCTAAGTTTTATTGTTTAATAGGTGTTGGCGAGTCAAATGGCCAAAGAAGAATGATGCTGAATCTTTTAAAGATGCAAATGAGGTCTAATATCCAAAATTTCGTCTTGTGTTTCATTAACTTCTTTTAGGATCTGTTACATGCAGCTTGTAAATCATGAATTCAATTGTTTTTGAAATCTTGGCTTCTAATGTGCCGATATGGGAGTACCTCCATTGTGCCTGCTGTTTTCAGTTGCAACAATGCAAAAGCATGTTTAAAATTGGCATTTAACATGTTACCTATGTTCTTCACAATAGCAGCGTTGTTGAAACAAGAAATCACATGAAATGTACGGGCCAATAAGATCTCTCTGTGCTGACATTACCTTGCATTGCTGATACTGTGGCAGAAAATGATGTCTGAAGTTTGTCTCTTTGGATCTTTGAAGCTCTGTAACCATTTACTTTGTTGCAGTTTTGTATGATTTTTATGTAGTTCTTTGTGGTTTTAGATCCATTACTATTCATTATGACCTTGCATTCATATGTAGAAACTCCTAGCTAGTTTTGTCTTGATGTTATCTTCATTACTCCTACCTTTTGTTGATGTTGTCACCTTGACTATGCTATATATCTAAATGTAGGTCCTTATGTATATGGGTCCTGCCGCATTGAGGGAAGTCATTGAAAATGCTGAACTTTATCCTATAAAGGGGCTGTTCAATTTTAAAGATTACTTTCAAGAGATCGATCAATATTATCATCAAACACTTGGCTATGAGCTTGGAGTTTCGACTGGATGGAGGGCTTTGAATGAATTGTATAATGTAAGTATGGTTTGCTCAACATTATAGGTTTTTACCACTTGCAATGCTTATTGCCACTTTCCATGTTAACCTATTCACAATCGGTGGATGAGCTAGGATTTATATTTGATGGGTTTTGGATACCTGGAGAGGCTGATAAGCACTGAATATGTGTGATGTGCATTGGATACGTGGGATTTTGTAAAGAATTAAAAAATTATATGTGATATTGCATGGATATGTTTTTTTGCTGGAAAAAAAAATTTATATTCATTTTTGCAAGTTCAAAAATTTTATACCAAGATAACCTTTTTTTACCGGTTATTGAGGTTTAATACATTCACATGATGAATCTCATTATGAAAATTATTACCAGCCATATGTAAAATGAAAAATCTTATGAGAATTAGTTTAAAGAAGTGACAAGAAAGAGGATTAAATGGGATTTTTATATTAAAGTTTCTCGTGCATCTGGGTTGTGCATTTGAGTATTTTCTTCAGCTGATGCTAAACTTGGGAAATTTGGTTTGGAACTTTTTTATCTGTAAATTTAATTTTCTGGAAAGTTATTTTATTATGCTTTGGAGTATCTGTTACAATCTGCAACTTGCGAGGTGATAGTGTAAGAAACTTTCAATGTGATAAGCACTGTGAAGGAAGGGGAAAAACTTGTGAAATTCTCTGCTTTTAGATTAAGGATGGTAGCAGGGTGAATTGTTGATACAATGTTTGGTGTGGTTATGGAATTATGGATTGGAAGATGAGTTTCCTAAACTGTTTAATATTGCCGTTGGCAAAAAATGGTAAAGTCGATGATTCAGAAATTGCGTGGAACATTTAATATTGGAAAAACCATTAATATTGAAAAACGGGTGATACTCTTGAATTGATTAATAAATTATATAATACACTATTGGAAAGGGTTCAGAGTGATGTCATGAGATGGAAAGATCAAGCAAGTGCCTTTTTTCCCCCCAATCAAGTACTGCACAAAGGATTCTTCCTATGAAAACATATTCGGTAAATTGAGGTTGACAACCAAAGAAAGAAGATTTCTCTTCATTGTTCTCTGTATACAAAATGTAAGGAGACCACAAATCATGTGGTGTTGCATTGCGAAGTGGTGAATGTTCTGTGGTCTTGGACAAACTTTGGGGAATGCGTGGTATACTTAAAAGAGAAATACCTCTTGAATACGCAAAGACATTGAGATGAAGGGATTCTGAACATAAAACTTCCATTCCTCTTTTGGATTCTGTGGAAGGAGAGAAATACCTAGTTTTTTTTTTTTTTTTTTTTTTTATGGACCAGAGAAAGCGTTCTATATGTTGAAGGATTTCTTGGACACAATTTTCTGGACTAATGAACTATTTTCTAAAAATTGTATATTCTTGCACTCTTCTTTTCTGAACTGATTTACAATATTCACATTACTGTATATACTTCCAAAATACAAAACTTTGATGTTTGTCATTGTACACGTATTTCATTTCCAATTTTTTAGTTTTGACGCTAGTTCATATATAAATCCGACATTTAACTGTCAACTAAATGTGATTTCTGTTGAGGTCACAAACAGAAATGATGCATTACCTTTTCAAATAGATGCCATTCACTTAGTTCTTGAACTTACTCTGAGCCAGGTTGTGCCAGGAGAGTTGACTATAGTTACTGGAGTCCCCAATTCGGGTAAGAGCGAGTGGATTGATGCTCTTTTATGCAATCTTAATCGAAGTGTTGGTTGGAAATTTGCACTGTGTTCTATGGAGAATAAGGTAAATTATTTCTGCTTTCCCTCATCTTCTTTTTGTTGTTGGTAAGTCATAATAAATTTTAAACTCGCTATTGGGTAAAGGTATATATTTTAGAAAATCCCTCAAATAAGAGGATCATCAAATCAAATCCCTAAAATAAAGCTATTCTTATGAAAATGTATTAACTAAATGATATACAACAAATCAGATCCTAATATTAAGAAATCTGTCAATTTCATCGTAATCTTAAGAATCTGTCAATTTCCTATTTGCACCCCTGAGATGAAAGGTGATATTGAAAGTGTAAGGCATGTGCTAATAGGGAAGTGTTGTGAAATAATATGATTGTATCTTTTTCAGTCAAGTATGAGACTATATCTGTTAAATCTTAACCATCTAAAGTTCATGATAATTTGTGGAAGGTCTGTATAATTGATGAAATTTAATTGTAATCTCTGAAGGGAACTCTTGTATAGTAACTTGTAGAAGATTTATACCTTAAGTCAAATCTTACATTCCTATTTTGGATTCTTGCATTTGATAAGTGCAAGGAAGTTTTCCTCGCTAGTGCTGTGTCTACACTCTACACATTTTGGAGGTCTGGACTGCCAATAGGGCGAATGCCTCCACATATCTTTGGACACCCTGCTTCTCAAAGCTAATTTTGTATTATCAATGCAATCCAGTTCCCTTGTCAAGCTAAGTTGGTTTTAATCTCTTTCCCACTGTCAAATTTGTAGTTGTGGCGTTAAAATTATAGTAATTCAGCCCTTTTCTCTTGACAATTTATTACTCGTCGATGTAATTACTGTAAAAGCTTTATTGTTCTTTTACTGCACCTTATATTTGGAGAATGATTAGCCTTCAAGGTTTGTACTTGACTACATATAGTTTTAGTTGGTATATGATCTCTGTGTTTACAGGTTCGGGAGCATGCAAGGAAACTTTTGGAGAAACGCATTAGGAAGCCTTTCTTTGATGTAAGGTAAGTATCAGATTGCATGTAGTAATTGAATTTCACTTGTAAGTGATACTTAATATGAAAACTTTTTTCTTATTTGAAAAGACAGTTAGTGGTAGGTTAATCCTTTTAGTGTAAGAGAGTGTTATCTGTACCAAAAGTTTACCCTACTTGGCCTTCTCTTTAGGCCCCTCTTGGTTTTTCCTTTTCGTCTAGAAGTCTAGGGTCTTTCCTAGAGATTGATAGACCTTGGTTTTTATCAAAATCTTAACTGCAACTCAATGGATGCTTCAGTCTTGGAAACATAATGAAAGAGCCAAATTTATATTTGTTATAAACCCATTACCGGCAAGAATTTTCAATAATGTGTCTCCAAATACTCCCATCTTTTTATTTTTTCTCTGCATCTTTATTTTCCAAAGCTATTTGACAATTGGTCAATGGGTTGAAATAAGATTTCCTTTACCTTTACCTGGATAAGTCATTCCAACATAAACAAAAAGTGGGTTCTATTCAATGATACTGGAAAAAGGTTGAACATCTGTTGCAAAGTGCTAAAGCTCTTGGGCTTCGAGGTATCTAGAGAGGCAGAGATCATTGCTGAATATGGACACAGACAGTCAGTTTTATATACTTTCATAGGTTATATGTTGTTTCAGCTTTGCTGACTAGTCTGTTAATCATTTATTTGTGTCCTGTCTGATTCATTGCTACAAATAGGTATGGAGAATCTGTTGAGCGCATGAATGTCAAGGAGTTGGAGCAAGGAAAGCGATGGCTCAGTGATACATTTTCCCTAATAAGGTGACACTCCAAATACTTAATTGCATCCTGTGTTTTCCTTATGTGATGTCGATTGTGACAACCCGAATGCTTAATGATCCAAGTGTCACTAAAATTTAAAGTAAACTTAAATAAAAGGACTGAAAAGGAATATTTAAGATTTTTTTTTTATAAAATAATGAAAATTCAACCTTATTCGTAACACATATATTTAAATAGATTGATTGTACATAACAAAATAAATTGAAAATATATAAATGTTGTTTCATAAATTTTTATGAAATAACCTCGCAACTGTAACTATCTCCGATCCGATAACCTCGAACTGCTAATTTTCTGAAAAGATGAAAGAAACACAACGTGAGATATAATATCAATAAATGTGTGTGAGAAATTTTCTTTTCTTTTCTTGTATATGTATTTCAACGAAAAATCATATTTTTATAGGGAGACGCGAAAATTGGATCGAACTTAGATGGTACCAAATTCCCGTGCGTTGCGCTATCAAACTCCGGTCTGTTTTAACATGTCTTGCATAATATGGACCATAACATAAAAATAGCTGTGAAATAACATAAAAAAAGAATTACTCATAGTTAACATAATATTACATTTACTTTATTTTATGCTTGAAACTTCTTGAAACTTGAAATAAAGTAAGATCACTTCAAGAATTTGAAATTTCTTTCTATTTTCTTTCTTATTTTAAGAATAAGAAGAAAATTGTGTATTTGTGTGTTTCTTGTTTACATTAGTAATAAGTATTTACACGAGAGGTTGAGGTTTGCCATGCATCAAAACTTTAAATTTCTAATTACTTTTCTATATTATCCTGTATTCATTATTAGGAAAATATAGATTCATACTTTAAAATATATGCATGATTAAAGATTAATTTAAGCTAATCACATAATCATATACATATTAGTATCTAATTACATGCATGATTAAAGACTAATTTAAGCTAATCAAATAATTATATGCAATCATATACCTATTAGTGTCTAATCACTATTTTATTTACTATATATATGCAATAGGACATTAAATATATATATTCCTACCTTAAATTATATGCATAATTTAAGCTAATCATACTATATATATATGATTCTCATACCTTAAATTACATACATGATTTAAGATAGTCACATAATCATACACGTGCATATACAATTATATACACATTAAAATCTAATCAATTATTTTATCTACCATATATATACAATAGGATATTAAACATACTATTCATGGGACGAAAATCTGCATATATCTAATAATTATAGTCAGGTTCTCAACTATGAGCAAACTTGAAATTTGGTCTCTAGACTTTCGTGTTTGTGCAATTTAGTCTTAAATTTCAATTTAACGGCTAGTAACGAAATTTTAGGGTGTTACATCGATACTGTTCTTCACTGGAATGAGCTGAAGCTGCTGTGAGAAACTGCAGGCATTGTGTAGGCAAAAATCGAATCAAGTTTTCCTTTATTTTCTGGACATTTTTGTGGCTGGACTGTCTTGCACTGTATGTCAATGTGAATTATATCACTGTGCCATTGATTAGTTCTATCTATATGCTTGGTGTTATAAAGTATAAACCAATGATTATAATCGAGCCGAGAGTTGCTTTACTGGATGGATTTAATTTAATAATGTTTTGTGCCATAGTTGTTGCTAAGGCAATAATTTTTTTAGAGCAGTTGCATAAAAGGTGCCTTACAAACTTATAAAAAAGGAATAGATGGGTTGATGTCTTGATGAAGTTTTGCCTAGAATGGAGCTGCGATGAAGTTCCATTGAAGTGGAATTGTTCATATTATGTGACAATTGAACATTATTCTGTTACATATTCAGTATCAATGATTGTTTTTTGACAGAATGTTCAGATTGGAATAGTTATGAAATTGTTCCCTATCTGACTAGGGTGTCACACTATTCACGTGTGCACCTGGGCAACAACATGTCACGCTTTTGTGTATACAAAAACCTTATCCATACTAGTATACCGCTTTCTTTGTGGTGGGATTCGACCGTAGAGAATTTTAATGGATTGAGAAGTTGAGAAGAATGTTGAGAGAGAGAGAGAGAGAGAGAGAGAGGAGAATTTTGTTTGAAGGAGGTTTGATTTTGAAGAATATGGAGAAGAACAATAAGAAATTGAGGAATTGAGAGAGATATGGGTTTTGGTTTGAGAAGATGAAGATGTAGTGACGGACGAAGAAGTACTTTTTTTGTGCTTGTAGTGGAGTAAACCTCCCTACGGTTGGTGATAAAGTAGGCTCATGGATTAAAACCTTCAATGCTCAAGATGCTGAGGTTTGTCAGCACATTGCTAATTTTGAATAGCTAATATTGTTTCTTGAAGATTATTTGATACTTCTAACAAGCTATTCATGCTATTTCTCCTTTTTTCACAATAAATATAATGGGTGACATAACAGGTGCGAGAATGATTGCCTTCCAAGTATAAATTGGGTTCTTGAGCTTGCAAGATACGCAGTTCTAAGGCATGGAGTAAATGGACTTGTAATTGATCCATATAATGAGCTTGATCATCAGCGTCCTCCTAGCCAGTGAGTAGGCAATTTTTTCCTAATTTCTAATAAAGTTCAGTGAGAGCTGATACATGTTGATAAGTAATTGTTTTTCTTTTTTGGAAAATTTTGAAGTCACCATACATTTATTCATCGGTCTCATTTACACAATATTTTTTAACCAAACCTCATAGTTTGAATATCCTTGAAACTCAAACTCTTCAATTATGTTAGTTTTGATTTTTGTTTAATTTATTAATTATGAGGGATGAATGGCACAAAGAGTGAGAAATCATGGTTCAAGTCAGTGTCAAGAAGGGAATTTTTTTTTTTGGGTGTCAAGAAGGGTGTTGATGATATTAGATCATCAAATGGTTTTTCAAGAAGGGTGTTGATGTTAATTGCAAAGAAGTTCTGATTTTATAATCCCAAAAGTTAAAGATGCTCGTGCTATAAAAGAAGCGTTGACATTCTTAAAGTTTTATAACATTGTTGTTATGTCTTTGTTTTAGTGTCATTATTGTTGTTCAGTATCTTGCTTTATTTGGCTTTTGAAGTCAATGACAGTGTATTTGACAAAATGATAAAAGAAAATTTCTTTTGTAATTAATTAATTTATGTTCTTAATTTGAATTGTTCAAATACAATATGTTTTTAAATGCTACAACCATATACGACAGGACTGAAACAGAGTATGTAAGTCAGATGCTGACAAAAATCAAACGATTTGCTCAACATCATTCATGCCATGTTTGGTTTGTAGCGCATCCAAGACAGGTTAGCAATTGTATAACCCTGCATTTACTCCAAGGATTTTGTAATTTAAATAACCTCTGAACGTCTTTCAACAGTTGCATAATTGGGTTGGAAGCCCCCCGAATTTGTATGACATCAGTGGGAGTGCACACTTCATAAACAAATGCGATAATGGAATTGTTATTCATCGTAATAGAGATCCAGAGGCTGGCCCTGTAGATCTAGTTCAGGTGTGCTTTACACCAGAATATTATCTATCTTATTAATGGACGGAGGATATTTACCAGAATATTTTCCATCTTATTAGTTTACTGAGGATACCAAATTTTTTAACTTTTCATCTGTATTTCCTAAGGTTTGTGTGCGGAAGGTACGGAATAAAGTCATAGGAACTATTGGCGATGGCTACTTGTCGTATAACAGGTATGAGGCTTCTTGATTGTCATTATTCTGATGCAATTCTTGCAAGGTTGATTTTTAATTCTTGATGTATGAGTACCTTTTTTGGGCTGCAGTTGTAGTTTGCTGTCACGTTTGGCTGTGCTTTTCCGGAAAATAAGTTTTGTTAGCAAAACAAGTTACTTTGAAAGTATATGAGCATGTTAGCTGGGCTTATTTTTTAGCCAAATGTTTGGTATAATAACTTTACTTAACTACTTTTAAGCACAACCAAACATACCCCCAATGATTCAGAATAAAATAGGAGTTCTACAATGTAGAAATCTCTATTCTCCCAGAACGCACATCTTTCGAGACTCTGTGTTCTTGTGCAGAAGAGTGGATGAACGCAAGACCATCTTACTCAAACTTTCTATTCTTCTCCCAAAGACATCCCAAATGGACCGTCTTAGCCAGGGGTATAACAAGAAATTAGAAACATTAGTACTTTTGACTTTTTAGTTACCAACAGAACTGTGATCTCGTCATCTCACATGAACACATTATTCTAAAGCCGATGCACAAATATATAAACAGATCGAGTATAAAACCATGTTCTCATTCATCGTCTTTGGTAATTTATCTTGATTGTTTCATTTTACATTTTCTTCTACAACTAATACTTGATTTGAGTCTCAAATTGTGAGATTAGGATTTCAATTTCCTATATGATTGATGATTTGATGCTGATATCTATTATGTCCCAACAGGGTGACCGGTGAATACATGGATCTTGATACGTGAGCAAGAAAAATGATAAATACAGATAGCATCTTCTTGCAGCATTCAGTTGTTCACACAATTTGATGTTGTAATACATGGCTTGTGCTTTTCAATGCGTCCTGCTGGCAGAAGCTGAAATCATCATCTGATGCCCGTAAAGCCATGGCATAGAGGTATAATCCGACACCATAGTAGCTCTTCTAAAATGTATTTACATTTTTTCATTAAGGAAAAATATTTCGGACTGAGGTTTGCATTAAGTACTGTTTGTATTTAAGCCTGTGGTCTGGTCGAGTATTTGTGTGTAAATATTGGTTTAATTGGTTAATGTGGACTGTCACAAGCTTTTTGGCAATGTAGTAGGATTAGTGACTCCTTATCCATGGATGTTGAGAAATTTTCTCATTTTTTTGGCAATGTAGGATTAATGATTTCTTTTCATTCCAGCTTTAACTCCCAGCAATTCCCATCATTCAACAAAAATTCTAGATCTTTAAATTGCTTTCTTGATCATGAATAAGTTTTTATTTCTTTTGAGGAGCTTGGAAATAACTATTATATGTTCTTTTGGAAGAATCTTTCAAATCAAGTTCAAGTGCATGTGTTGAAATTATTTTGTAATTGTTTATAAGTTGTGAGTCTTATTGAATGTGTTGAAAATAAGTGAATAGTAAATTGTGAGTTTTATGAAATATGTGCAGGTTAAATTATAATTTAAGTTTAATTTCACAAGCTTATAGCGGGATTGTCACTTATTCTCGATGCTCATCAGGATTTGGCATTTCGTTGCTATTTTGTTCGTAATTATCAAGTTGAAGCAAGAGCTTTACTCCCAAATAAATGTTCTCGACAGCATGAGATATGGCATTGTGATAACTTACAACTTTTTATTGGCGGGACACAAAATTAGCGATAAAGGTGGAAGTATACAAAATAAGTCTCAAAATTGTTTTTCATTTTTTGACCCCTCCATAAAAGTTCCCACATTCTGTCCCCAAAAAGAAAAAAAAAGGAAAAAGGACCACGTTCTGTGGGGGCTATGCTGAACAAGACCTTTAAAAGCTGGGCCACCGTTAAAGACTTTTGTTAAACTATGTTTCTTCTCATAGTTTTTAGGTTAAAAATCTCAACGTCTACTCTAATTATAAACATTACAAAATTTCTCAAGTAATTATACTTACAACATTGTTTTCTATTTGTTAAATTATGGATTTTGACGTGGTAAACAGAATCTTTTAATTTTTCAAATAATTTGAAGTGACCATTAAAAAATAACATTAAAAATAAAATTAAATATGTGGGGAAGTAATCATAATCTGAAAAATAGAAAGCACTCAATAATGTCAGCTAAAACGTGCTCCACGTTCAAAGTGTAAACAAGAGGATAACTTTAGAATGATATATTACAGACACATTTAAAACATTCCAACTTTTCAAATTTATATCTATGGCTGGTATATCTTCTTTAGAAAAAGAAAAAGAAAAAAATTCAAAAACTCAAAGAAATATTTTGAAATTTAAAAAAGAAATTTCCCTAATAATAAAATTCTGAAACTTCACACAAACTTTAAAGAAAAACTTTAAATTCAAAGGAAATAAAATTGTATTTTAACTTGGAATACACTTAATAATGGACTTTTAATCTATTCAATAAAAATTAACAAGTATTTATGATTTCTTTTTAACAATGATATTAAGAGCAAATTTTTTGTTCACAAAAAATCTGTACATAAATTGGAAAACCCCTACTTTTCTAGTGCTCTAAGTCCCTAAAATATTTATTCTCTTATGTATTAAATTGAAGAATTATACCTTCAAAATTCTATTATTCCTCCTGCAAAACTGCAACCTTGTATTTCATGGCAAGTGTCATTTATTTGATATTTTTAATTAATTGTTGGGGTTTGATCCCAAATAAACAATAGACTATGATGATTCGAGATACTATATACTTCATCATTGCATGTTGTTTATTTGGGATCAAAACTCAACAAACCTCCACCATGATGTTAAATGAACTTCTTAACAAGCAAAATAATAAGTTAATGATTGTTAAAACAATTTATCTAAAATAAATTAGAACTCACATATCTTTACCAATATTTAGAAGATCAAGACAACTTCTAAACTTTATCAAGTGGAGCACCTTGGTACCCATGTCTTCCGAATTGTATTCTGAGAGAACTTTCTCAAGTTTTATCAAACTTTGAGCCACAATATCTTTAATAAAATGTAATTTGACATCAACGCATTTAGTACGTTCATGATAAACAAGATTCTTACATAAATTGATAATAGATTGACTATCTGAATATAGAATCACATAATCATATACATAATTCATTTAAGTAAAATTTTAAACCACAAAGCTTCCTTAATTGCTTCCATGTCAGCTATATATTCAGATTCAGTAGTAGATAGAGTAACAATGTGTTAGAGTGATGATTTTCAACTAATATATTGGTTACACAAAGTAAACACATAAGAAGATGTAGATTTTTTATTGTCTCTATCTACATTATAATTAGCATATGTGTATCCTTTCAATTTCATACATTTTGTACTAAACTTGTATATTAGTACTATGTTACTAGTTTCTTTCAAATATTTAAGCAACTATTTTAAAGCTTTCCAATGATTTGGCCATAGATTAGACATAAACCTGCTAAGTGTACTAATGACAAAAGCTAAATTAGGCCTAGTACACACCATCAAATACATAATAGAGCCAATTGCATTTGAATAAAAAATTTACTCATATATTCCACTTCTTCATCATTAGCAGGTGATTGATCTCTAGTCAAAACAAAATAATTTAGAAAAGACAATGTATCAAGCTTACATTCATTCATACCAAAAAATTTTAAAATTTTAAAAACATGGGGCTTGATGTAAAAACAGAAAATAATTTGACCTATCTCTTTCTATCTCAATGCCTAAGATTCCTTTACCATTTTACTAGTTCTTTCATGTCAAATTCACTACTCAAAACTATTTTTATCACATCTATTAATTTCATATCAGAGCCAATCAAAAGCATGTCGTCAACATATAATAATAAAAACACACATTCATTACTAGTATTGTAATGTTGAAAATATAAGCAATGATCAAATTTGCTTCTTTGAAAGCCAATGGTTAACACATAAGAATCAAAATATTTTTACCACTGTCTAGGAGATTATTTTAAAATATATAGTGACCTCTTAAGAAAATACACATGATTAGCTTTTTATTTATCTTTAAAATCTTGAGATTGATTCATATAAATCTTTTCATCAAGTCCACCATGCAAGAACGTAATCTTAACATCAAAATCATTATTACAAAATTCAAGGTCATTATCAGTTTTTAGGTATTTAATTTTTTTTCTAGTTTGATTTTCAGCTTGTAATGTCATATTTTTAACATTTCTAAAAGTTTCAAATTTATATTTTAGAAGATAAATCTAAACTTTCCTAAACAAATCATATTTTATGGACCAAAAATATATGTTACCACCCGAAGTGGAATTACTAGCAGACCCTCATAGATTTGAGTGTATATACTCTAAAATACCAGTTGTGTTATGCACACCATATGAGAAAGATAGTTTATGATATTTTCTAAGTTCACAATGATTACAGAATGGTATGTCAAAAACACTGTCTTTACCAAACACGCATTTATCATTAAAGAGTTTAAGCCCCTTAATACTCACATGTGCAAGTCTATTGTACCATTTGTGTGTGTTATTAGTGTTTGTGGAAGAAATAGAGGAATCTAAACCTCTCATTACTTCAACAGTAGTAATATTTATGTCGTTTCTTCTCACCATTTACAAATCACAATACCAGGCGAACAATTCTGACTGTTCATATTACCCGGAGAGATGCAATTTTAACCACAGCAACAAAAACAAATAATAAACCACAAAAGTGGAAAAAATACCATTTGTGTATACTAACGGACCGTTGCTCGGACAATTCGAACCATCTTTGATGGAATGGACCACCACTAAATGTCAAAAATTTTATCAAGATGTCGTAGCTGTCAGCCACTCGCCAGAAAGACCTTTCACGCGACCTCACGCACCGTCGAAAGTGGTTTGCTGCCGCCTCCCACGCCGAACCGGAGGGTTCGCCTTGACGCCATGAATGTGGATGTCTTTCTTTCGTCCAAAAAATGTTTGATTTGATCAGAATAGGTGTGGACAAATTTGGACTCTTTTATTCTTTACATATTCGACCACAAAAAGCTATTTTTCTTGTGTTGGAATGCCACCATGGCTCTAATATCAAGTGTTGAACTAAAATTACCTCATCTCTTCATATTGAAGCAGTGAGTTAAATTTAGTTCAGCATTAATGTTAAATAAATTTTTAAATCAAATACTGAATAGTTATATGGTTACGAGTTTACATTTTTTTATCCCTTGAGATGCTTTCGGTGCAGTTCAAGAGTTCTCGAGTTTGGGAAATGGAAATAACAAATAAGATACCATCTAAGAATGACAATACAAAATATAAGAATACACAAAAATAACAATTGAAATAATAAGTTCAATTGAAAGTTTTCAATTCATTTATCATTATATATGACACAAATAAAGATAAAGTGACGAGTATATAAACGAAATTGATTCATCATTTGTAAGCTAAGAGAATGCGCTGTAGCTAATATTCCAAAATAATTCTCTTTCTTTCACCGATAGAGCTAACTAGATAGATTGTGAGTTTAATGAAGAGAATAATGCGAGCACTCTTCTATAAAGTCTGCTTAAACTTTGTCTTGGTTTGAAGTGCGATATTTACGTCTAGTCACACCTCACGTCTTGCTTTCGTCTCACCCTTGTCTAGCCTAGGCTCAAAAAATATGAAACTTGACTTTCACGTCTAGTTACACTTTATATTTTTTAGAATATTGAATGTGAGCAATATTTTCATCCACTTTTTTTATCTTTAAAATAGTAGGGTTTGAAACTGGCAAAGTCAATTAATCCAACATCAACCGAAAACAATATCTTTAGTCCTTTCACTGTGGTGATCTTCTCTCCACGGTGAGAAAGATTTATATTACCCACTGTGCAGTGAGTAATTGGCAAAAAAAAAAAATTTATTTAATGTTAGTAAATTTTTTTGACTACTTGACTACTATTATGTAGACAATAGGTAATATAAATTTTTTTCACTGTAGAAAAGAGATCACCACTCTTAGTAGGAAATAATTTTAAATGTTGCCGTATCGTTTTGTATCCAATCATTTCAAAAATTGCATTTGATGTACACTATTGTGTCATATCAATCACGCTGATGAATTAATGTTTTTCTTTTTGCGTTCCCAACGGGCAAGTTAGCACATGGCACATATAGTGGAAACTGTTCTCCTGTGAACTGTCTACCCTTCTTTCTTCCTCTCTCTCCATTTGATGCCAATAAATTTTTTTTTTTTTTTTTACCAATGTATTCTTAGTTTTCTTGGACTAAACTCTGGACCTTCAAACCTTTGCCCCTATAATCTTAGAGAGAGGTAAATCGTGGGTTATACCTCAACTGGCTCCCAGATTCCCCTCATTCGACTGTATATTTTTGCGCACAAGGGTCGTCCCCAAAGTGATTGCTCCATACCAAATAAAATCCAGTCACAAGTTCCAACCAGGATTCGAACTCCCACTCTATTGCTAGAAAGCAAGCCTAATGCTGATTATTCTATCAGTTGAGCTATGCCCCGGGGGGCGATGCCAATAAATATTAAGAGCACGTTTAAAAGAGTTTTTTTTTTTAAATTTTTTTTCTTTTTTTAAAATTTTTAAAATAATATTAAAGATAAGAAAACGTTTTTTTGCGCTTCGCTCATGCTTCACTTTCGCCTAAGCCTCGTCTAATTTCAAAAAATTTGAAGTTTGGCCTTTATGCCTAATAGTCACGTTTTACGCTTTTTAAAATCTTGATAAGAAGTGAATGTTAGATTAATCTTAAACATAGTCTTAAACTCATGATGCATAAAGCTTGATCTTATGGCCATGACGCTTTGCGTCCTATCACCTATGTACTATTGTCCAACATTACACACAAATGGTAATAGTCCTTGACAATAATCAAGGTTTTCAACAACTATTCTGTTACCTTTGCTTTTATATTTTGGAGTAACTTCTCAAATCAAAGTTTTTTTCACGAGATGGTAGCGGAACTCTAATTTTTTCTCAATGCTTATCGAGATCTGGTAGCTTTGTGTTAGGAAGTTATTTCATTGTGATTCTCCACCGCTGGCCAAGATTATATGATTATAATTTTATGATAAAGAATCTCAAATTTTTGTCAAGAGAACATAAAAAAAAAAATATTGGCGACAAAAGTGAAAAGTCCACAAAATAGAATGCAAAAATAGTTTGTCAATTTTTTTTTCGAGTCCAGCAGATATGCTGCATTAAATATATGTCTAGTTGGCTGTCTTACCAATAAAAAATGTGCATATCATCAAATAAATACATGCTAATTTTAACAAGAAGTGTGAACACATTAAATAATTGTATTTATTTGATGATATGTATATTTTCTATTGATAAACATCTAAGAACATCTCCAATGCATTCAATTGATTGAAAAAAACAAGTGCCACATCATCAAATAGACAACGTCTATTAAAAACACTTCTCCAATGCATAGTGTGGAATATTATGTCAGGCTGACATGGTACAAAAAAAATAGAAGATGTGAAGTATGATTTCTACATCTAGGCGTTCTGTGAGATGGATGAGTCAGTAATTTTTAAAATTTTTGACTTAATTTTTTAAAATTCTGTTAAGTGGATTAGTTTTATTATTTTTTAATTTTAAAAAATAAATGCCACATAATCATTATTAAATTGTAGAAGGAACCTATTGGAGAGAATTTTTGGACTTCACCGTCTATTCATTCCAAATAAAATAAGTTGAATCTATTTATTGATCACGTCTATCACACTACATTGAGCGCAACCATTGAGCGCAATGGAGATGGCAGACCTGGGCTATTCTTTTTCTCTTAAAAACATTTTGCCACTTTATTACAACTGCCTTCAGAGGCGGATCTACCACATGGCGCGGTCCCGCGTCACCCGTCTTTGGAGTTTTGCAAAAACATGGTGTTGGCTTCAATTTTTCCCCTCTCCGTTTTGCTGCGTGTATTGTATGTGTATGTATATGTTGTATATTATTTGTTGACGATGGTGTGTGTGTGTGTGTGTGTGTGAGAGAGAGAGAGAGAGAGAGAGAAAATATCTATTTTAAAATCAAAATTTCGTTTGTGGTCTTTAAACTTTGATAAATTAAAAATAAAAGATAATTGCATGAATAAATCCTCAAATAAAGAATTTATTATTTCTTTTTAATATGATAATTGCATAATTTGAAGGGGTTCAAAATTGAAAATATATTTTAAGTTTTTTCTTATCGTTATTGTCTTATTTTAAATTATTTTTTATGTAAATCTTTATCGCCCTTACTGAACCATTATCTTGGGTCCGCCTCTGGTGTTGGCTATCGAATTATAGTTCACTATTATATGATTTTTTGTTCTTTATAAGTTACGTATTTATTAAAAATATTTTCACATTATTTTTTCATAAACATCGTCAGTTAAGCGGTCAACCAATCAATATTATATAATTTTTTTGTTGCTTTATAAATTACGTATTTATTAAAAATATTTTCACATTATTTTTTACAAAGATCGTCGTTGATTGGTTAATGGGTCGGCGTTCAGCACTAGATTGAACTTCATTTATAGATCCGCCAACTGCCTTCCTATATATATTCCAACCCTTGAGACGAACACCAAGTAACATTATACAGAATGAGAATTCCAGGCTTAGCAATTTTTCCATTCTTATCAATCCTTGCACTTTCTGTTTCCTCCTGGCAGCCGGGAAGTTCCGATGAATTAGCTTACGGCACCTTTACTGGATGCCTTCTCCGCCGTTCCAATCCTTCTTATCCAATCTCCTCGGCAATATATTTTCCAAGCAATTCTTCATATTCATCTGTTTTGCAGTCTTACATAAGAAACCTAAGGTTCAATGAATCCGATACTCCAAAACCTCAACTCATTCTCACTGCATTGCATGAATCCCACATTCAAACAGCCATTATTTGTGCTAAATATCATGGCCTGCAAATGAGAATCCGTAGTGGTGGTCATGATTTTGAGGGTTCCTCGTATGTATCAAATGTTCCTTTCTTCATCCTTGATATGTTTAATTTTCGATCATTTAATGTTAGTATAGAAGATGAAACTGCATGGGTTGAAACTGGTGCAACTGTTGGAGAAGTTTATTACAAAATTGGTGAAAAAAGTAATATTCATGGGTTCCCGACTGGAACGTGCCCCACAGCCGGCATCGGAGGCCTTTTCAGCGGCGGTGGATATGGATTCATGTCGAGGAAATACGGCCTCTCCATCGATAACATAATTGATGCACGCCTAGTGGATGTTAATGGCCGGATTCTCGACCGAGCATCCATGGGTGAAGATTTGTTCTGGGCTATTACCGGAGGTGGCGCTTCCAGCTTTGGTGTTGTCCTTGCTTACAAAATCAAGTTGGTACGTCTCCCACCCAAGGTAATATTTTACTTTGCCTATAAGTTTTAAGAGGTCTTGTCTTCCGAACACCCATCACAATTTGGTCGGCCGATTCATTTTTAATCAAGACCTTCTACATGCATAATTTTCGTAAATGACTAGTGATGGGATTCGAAAATGGGACAAATTTTATTTGTTTAAATTTTGTCTTTGACAGGTAGCTATTTTCACAGTCCGGCGGACTTACGAGCAAAATTTAACCAATATTGCTTATAGTTTGCTACAAATTGTAGACAAGTTGGACAATGAGATCTTCCTTAAAATGGTCATCGATGTTGTCAATGATAATAGTCGTGTTGGAAAAAAGACAATACGAGGTACATTCCTCTGCTATTTTATTGGAGACTCGACCGGACTATTTTCCCTGGTAAACCAGAAATTACCTGAACTAGGATTAAGAAAAACTGACTGTACAGAGCATAGTTGGGTTGAATCCCTTGTTCGTTGGAACAATTTCCCAAGTGGAACACCAGTTGAAGTTCTACTAAGTAGGGTTCATCCAAGGCTTGAATACCTAAAGAGGAAATCTGATTACCTAAAGAAGCCTATACCAAAACAAGGGTTGGAATCAATATTCAAGAGAATGATAGAATTGGAAACTCCATTGTTGAAGTTCTTTCCTTATGGAGGATTCATATCTGAAATTTCACCATCAGAAAAACCTTTTCCGCATCGAGCTGGTAACATAGTCAAGATCGAATATGCTACGAACTGGGACGAGAATGGTATCTTGGCTGCGAATCATTACATAAATTTGACAAGAAATCTTTATAATTATATGACTCCTTTTGTCTCCAAATCAAGAGGAGCATTTTTTAATTATAGAGATTTTGACTTGGGAATCAACCACAATGGCCAAAACAGTTACATTGAAGGAGCAGCTTATGGGAACAAATACTTCAAGGATAATTTCAACAGACTGGTGCAAATTAAGACAAGCGTTGATCCTGAAAATTTCTTTAGAAATGATCAAAGCATCCCAATCTTTCAATCAATTGGAAGTCAATGAATTTCTGTAACACTTTAGTTTTCTATGTTGTGTGGAATAAACGATCTCTCTACATATAAAGCTTCATCTCAGTAGCTTATAATTTTTCTCAACGATCTTTTAGTAGTAACTAGTTTGAAAATCGAATTTAGAACGAGAAGACAAGAGAGAATTACCTATGAACTAGGGTTTTCATCTTCACTAAATTCTGTCAAGTAGCTTAAAATATAGAGTGTTAATACAAAGTAGGGTGTGTGTGATGTCATACATGATAGGACTAGAGATTCCAGTATATAAGATT
Source organism: Forsythia suspensa (assembly GCA_023638005.1). Classification (NCBI taxonomy): domain Eukaryota; kingdom Viridiplantae; phylum Streptophyta; class Magnoliopsida; order Lamiales; family Oleaceae; genus Forsythia; species Forsythia suspensa. The sequence goes on along the minus strand of CM042674.1, from coordinate 9,293,423 downwards.
TTAATTTTTTTTTCTCTCCTATCAAGAAAATATAGTTCATCGTCTCACTGATAAGAGGAACAATAATTAATGGTATAAATATTTTGACATTAAGTGGCTGCGGATAGAAAGCAAAACAGAAACGGGTACACAATCAGACCGGTGAGTAGCTAATGAGGACATTAATTACGGACTACATTTACTACCGGACGTGAAGCAGCAAGACCCCACAACCGATGTCGAACAAAAGAGCTACAATATCCAATAGAATGAGCACATCTGGGGTAGGGGAGACACATTATTCACACCATTAATAACATGAAGAGCATCTCCCTCTACAACATCCATTAAAAGCTCAAGATTTGCAATCTTCAATGCATTAATGACTACAAAAATAAGGATGGCTTTCAAAAATACTCTCTCTCTCTCTCTCTCTCTCTCTCTCTCACACACACTCTCTTTTCCATTTTAACACAAATTAAAAAAATATTATTAATATAGTTGGACGAACCATAAATTTTACATATTTTTTTTAATGTACCTTACATTAAATAATATGATAGTTCATATTTGTTGATAATCAAGACACATTTAATAATGGCATATTAGAAAACTAAGAAATGAATTATACGCTCAACAAAGAAAGTAAGCATATATTTGTGGGACGGAAGAAGTACAAATCTTGACTTTGGAAATTGGTATATTTTCAAACGATCTAGTACAGTGACAGAAGAAAAATAACGTTAAGTGACTATTTACAAAATTTTAAAATTTACTTAGGATAAAAAATTAAAATTACATTGACCATTGAATTTTTTTACATTTTTATACACTTCTGGCCTTAATTACAATCAGTGGATAACTTTAGAAAGGTGTTTAAAGTGTCTAAACTTTTCAAAATCACGTCTCTTTTAACGAGTTGGTAGCGGAATTATTCTCAAGAGTGGTGATATATAGCACCTGTGCACTAATTATGGTGTCTATTGTCCACATATTATCACCACATTCGTCACTTTTCTAAAAATTTAAAAAATTGTCAACAACTTTTTAAAAAGTGACTAATGTAGTGATGACACGTGAACAATGGACACCATAATTAGTGCCAACTGTAGGTGCTATATCACTATTCTTATTCTCAATGCTTATCGAGATCCCGTCATTTTGTGTCAGAATCTTTATTAATTTCTTTGTTTGTGATATATACTTTTATTTTCCAGATCAAGAATCTCAACCTCAATAAATATTTTCCATGACGATAAAAAAAATTGTCAATTTTCATCACCAGAACATAAAAAAATATTGGTGATAAAAGTGTGAGTCCACACGCCAAAAATTGTTTTTTCTTTCTTTCTTTCCATTTGATACTAATTGTTTAAATTTGCACGTTTTCTGTCTTCAATATTACTCCATGTCACGTGGGGGCTATGCTGAACGACCCTTGAACAACTCCCCCATGTAAAACATTTTGCCACTTTCTTAAGTTTGACAGTTCAAAACTTAATGAATCGAAACTACAGATCGATTATCTTAAAAAAGACTCAATAATGAGAGCTAATAGTCGTGGCTGAACTTAGTAAACCATTTATATTCCAACCCTAGAGACGAACACCAAGTAAAATTATACAGAATGAAAATTCTAGGCTTATTAGCAATATTTCCATTTTTATCAATCCTTGAACTTTCTGTTTCCCGGCAGCCGGAAAGTTCCGAACAAACCTTTGCCGGATGCCTTCTCCGCCGTTCCGAACCTTCTTATCCAATCTCCTCAGCAATATACTTTCCGAGCAATTCTTCATATTCATCTGTTTTGCAGTCTTACATAAGAAATTTAAGGTTCAATGAATCCAATACCGCAAAACCTCAACTCATTCTCACTGCTTTGCATGAATCCCACATTCAATCAGCCATTATTTGTGCTAAATATCATGGCCTGCAAATGAGAATCCGAAGTGGAGGCCATGATTTTGAAGGTTCCTCGTATGTATCAGATGTTCCTTTCTTCATCCTTGATATGTTCAATCTTCGATCAATTAATGTTAGTATAGAAGATGAAACTGCATGGGTTGAAGTTGGTGCAACTGTTGGAGAAGTTTATTACAAAATTGCTGAAAAAAGCAATATTCATGGGTTCCCGACTGGAACGTGCCCCACCGTCGGCGTCGGAGGCCATTTCAGCGGCGGGGGTTATGGAATCATGGCGAGGAAATACGGCCTCTCCATTGATAACATAATTGATGCACGACTAGTGGATGTTAATGGCCGGTTTCTCGACCGAGCATCCATGGGGGAGGATTTGTTCTGGGCTATTACTGGAGGTGGCGCTTCCAGCTTTGGAGTAGTCCTTGCATACAAAATCAAGTTGGTTCGTGTCCCACCCACGGTAATGTTCAATCACCTCAATACCTCATCTCATCTACAAGCTTAACCGAAAGAACATTTATTTTTATTTATATAAATTTTGTTCTCCATACGTCATCTTTCTTGTCTAAATCCTGTGAACTTCATAAATAGGCAGCAAGAGACTCGAATACAGGACAATTGTACGATTGATATAATGATAAAAAATCTTAGACAATTAGAGATGGGGCATCATTTTTATTTATTGAAATTTTGTCATTTTTTTTTCACATGCCCCATGAATTATGGGTCTTTTCTAACTCCTAACATATGCACATTTTTTGAAATAGATGATGAAACGAGACTTGAAAAGTTAAGCTATTGATATTTGTTTTGGTTTTCAAATTGTAATTTTTGACTTTTCAAATTTTTAACGATAAAAAGTCAACAATTTATTTCAACTCAAATAAACTAGAATAAAAATTTTTAATCTATCAAAAATTATAGGTCTAATAAAAATGATTAAAATTAATTAAAATTAATTATTAATTTTTGTTTCAATTTGACTTTTTAAAATGACCAAAAATTTTTTTAAACTAAACCAAACAAAGGTTTACCATGTGAAACTAACACCTTAACATCATCTAAGAGGAAAAACATATCTATATATTTATTTACATTTTGTCTTTGACAGGTAGCTATTTTCACTGTGGAGAGGACTTATGAGCAAAATTTAACGGATACTATTTATAGTTTGCTACAAATTGTGGACAAGTTGGATGGTGAGATCTTCATTAAAACGACCATCGATGTTGTCAATGATAGTTATCGTGTTGGAAAGAAGACAATACGAGCTACATTCCTCGGCTATTTTCTTGGAGACTCAACCGTACTATTTTCCCTGATAAATGAGAGATTCCCTGAACTGGGATTAAAAAGAACTGACTGTACAGAGCATACTTGGATTGAATCCATTGTTCGTTGGAACAATTTCCCAATTGGAACACCAGTTGAAGTTCTGCTAAATAGGGTTCATCCAAATCTTCAACACTTGAAGAGGAAATCTGATTACCTAAAGAAGCCTATACCAAAACAAGGGTTGAAGTCAATATTCAAGAAAATGATAAAATTGGAAACTCCATTATTAAAGTTCTTTCCTTATGGAGGATTCATGTCTGAAATTTCACCATCTGAAAAACCTTTTCCACATCGAGCCGGTAACATAGTCAAGATCGAATATGGTACGAACTGGGACGAGAATGGAATTGAGGCTGCGAATCGTTACATAAATTTGACGAGAAATCTTTATAATTATATGACTCCTTTTGTCTCCAAATCAAGGGGAGCATATCTTAACTACAAAGATTTTGACTTGGGAATCAACCATAATGGACAAAAGAGTTATATTGAAGGAACAGCTTATGGGATCAAATACTTCAAGGATAATTTTAACAGACTGGTGCAAGTTAAGACAAGGGTTGACCCTGAAAATTTCTTTAGAAATGAACAAAGCATCCCAATATTTCCATCAATTGGAAGTCAGTGAAATTCTGTAACACTTCAGTTTTCTATATCGCGTGGAATAAACGATCTCTCTACATATAAAGCATCATCTCAGAAGCTTATAATTTTTGTAGTAGTAACTCGTTTTAAAATCGAATTTAGAATGAGAAGACGAGAGAATCAGCCATGAACTAGGGTTTTCATGTCCACTAAATTTTGTCAGGTAGCTTAACATGTATAACGTGGAAGAGTTTTTTTGCAGCATCTAAAATATACAAGCAGAAAAGATTCGTTGAGAAGTGATAGTACAATCTTTACCACATGTTTCTGTTGAAAAATTTACATTGAATTCACTACAACAAAGAGGGTCTATAGCGGTGACACCTATTATGACGACACAAAGTCGTCTCTATTGATTCTACACAGTAGAGACGACTAAGAAATGTCGTCGCAATATACGCAAAACTTATTGCGACGACATTTGTGGTGGCCATAGAGTATATGTCGTCGCTGTTACGTAGATCCTATAACGACGTCTTTCCATGTCGTCGCCACTAAGATTCGGAAACGGCGGGAACAAATGGCGGCATTTTGATACATAAATACCGACGACATATGTCGTCGCAATTGAGTTGCGGATGATGCTGTAAGTCACGTGAATCATGAATTTTCTCGTAAAGTGTGAGGAGATCTATGGCGACGACTTATACCTACATCAATTTAAGCGGGAAAATTGGCGCCCAATTGTTATCTATACTTATATGGATCATTTTTATGGCACGTGACTTATTAATTTCCTCGTAAAATTGGAATAATCCTTTAGCGACGACTTTTATCTATAGCGACGATATTGTCGCCGCTATAGACTCTTCTTTATCTTCTTCCCATCTCCGCATTTACGTGTTGCGAGACTACACCCAAAAAATTTCTTCTCCATCTCCGCATCTCTCCGATCATTTGCATTTCTATTGTTTTCCTTCATAATCATCTTCTTTATAGTTCATTTTTTCATCTCTATTTATTATCAGTATTGTATTTGTAAGAATATAGTATTTTTCAAGTATGGATATTGATACAAATTGGACAACAATTAGAAATCGCACAAAATCTGCAGATTTTCGGAACGGTTTGCAAGTATTTATAAACATGGCGAGGCCATATGTCAACGACAGAGGAAGGATTAAATGTTTGTGTAAAAAATGTTTAAACGATCTCACACATCCATTGGAAATTATCGAGGCTCACATATTTCGTAATGGTTTTGCAGAGAGTTATGTCACCTGGATATATCATGGCGAGACCGATGTTCGTACTGCGAATGTGTATAGACAGAATGAGCGAGCTGGTGTGGAGAATGAGATGATGGATATAATAGACGCACGTAGTTGGTGATGAGCATGCAGGTACAAGCACCGATGGTTACTATGACGAATTGTTTCAAGCTCTCCATTCAGAAGTGTACCCGGGAGTTTCATCATTTTCATCCCTAAATTTCTTAGTGAAGTTGATGCATATTAAAGTTATGAACAAACGGACAAACAAGTCTGTCGATGATCTTTTGAAATTGCTGAAGTTAGCATTCCCAAACATGAACCTAGTTGACTCACCACGAAGCTAAGAAGTCGATGACGAAGCTTGGTTTGGGTTACAAAACCATTCATGCCTGCAAGAACGATTGTGCACTGTTTTGAGGTGATCATGTTAATAGACAAACTTGTCCGATTTGTCAGGAAAGTCGTTGGGTGCACACTTCTGGGAAAGTGAACGGAAAGAATGTTCCGTATAAGGTGTTGCGATATTTTCCCTTGGCCCCCGAGACTAAAACGTATATTCATGATTTAAAGATACCGCAAAACTCATGAGGTGGCACAAAGATAGGAAGGTCTAGGGATGATGATGAAATGCGGCAGATGGAAAGGCATGGCGGATTTTGACATGAAACATCCAATCGTTTGCAAGTGAGATCGGGAATGTCAAGTTAGGTTTGGCCACGCACGGATTCAATCTATTCATTGACATGAGTCTGCAAATGACAAAGATGTGGCCGATGGTTGTAATGATTTACAACTTGCCACCATGGTTATGCATGAAGCCCGAATACCTCATGCTTACTCTGTTGATACACGGTCCTAAAGCACCGGGTAAGGACATTGATGTATTTTACGACCATTAGTGGACGAGTTGAAGGAGTTGTGGGTGATGGGATTGACACAGAGCGGTGGAACCAACAACAAGTCGGTATTCAGATTGCGTGCAACTTTGTTGTGGATCATTAACGATTTTCTAGCGAAAAGTAGTTTTTTGGGTTGGAGTGGTCGGGGGTACAAGGCATGTCCCACGCAACGAGGATACTCCTTCAGTCCGTGTGATAGGTAAGACAGCTTATGTGGGTCATCGTCGGTTCCTGCCATCCAGGCATCATTTTCGGAGCAATTTAGACTTCGATAGGAGGACCTATAGGCGACCACCTCCGCGTCGGTTAACGCCTACAAATATTTTAGCATAGTTAAGTCGTGTCAGATATAGAAGTCCAGGAAAGCACCCAAATTACGGTGGTGCTACAATTCAGAGAAGTGATGACGAGATCAATTGGAGAAAAAAGAGCATTTTCTATGAGTTGTCAGTATTGGACTTCTACAGAGCTCAAACATAACATCGATGTCATGCACGAGAGAATAATGTTTGTGATAGCTTGCTCGGCACAATTATGGACGATCCATTCAAATCAAAAGACACGATCAATGCGGTGCGCGATCCGATGCAATTAGGGATCAAAAGGAGTTGCACTTGTATCGTAAGCGGAATAGGTGGATGAAGCTCGCCGCATGTTACACCATGTCGTCTTCAAATCGTAAGAAGTTTTGTAAATTTATCCGATCGGTTGAGTTTCTAGATGGCTTCGCTTCTAATCTTCTGGAAGAATATTGCTCCAAATGACAAACCAGACACAGAGTTGAAGTCACATGATTACCATATTATAAAGCAACGGTTATTACCAGTCGGATGTCGGACATTCTTGAATAAAACAATTTTCACGGTAATTATTGAACTGTGCACGTTCTTCAGAAAGTTTTATGTAAGAACACTAAAGGTTAGCGACATGATAGCATCCCACGATCACCTTGTACTCATTCTCTATAAGTTGGAACAGATATTCTTCCAGCCTTCTTCGACATCATGATTCACCTGGTAATGCATTTACTAGAAGAGGCAATCTTTGGAGGTCCGATGCACATGAGATGGATGTATCCATTCGAGCGATACCGAAGAAATTGAAGGGTTACTACGTAAATCGAGCTCGCCCGAAGGATCAATAGTGAAGGGTATGTTGTGGACGAGGCATTGACTTTTTGTTCGAGGTACTTCGAGGACATAGGGACAAATTTCGACCGACCGCATGTAAACGAAGATGCTCTTGTTCCACGATATAATAACTGCTTTTCGATCGCAGTGTCACCCATCGAAAAGATCACCAACGACGTTTCCTACTCAAGTTCGAAATCAAGCAATTTTTTATGTCCTGAACAACTGTTATGAAGTTGAGCCATTCTTGCAGTAAGACGGCGTTAATTCTTGATTATTATTCCTTTATCTCGAATTAACTTTATCATTTGAAACGAACTAATGAATTTTGATCTTCAATACTTTGTTCAGGAAACATAGGCAGGAACTACTGAACAATAACTGTCCAAACATCGAACTAGTGCACATAAGAGACTTTCTCGGTTGGTTCTACAGAAAGGTAAATGAACATCGACTGAATAAAATTGCAAGTTTTCAACATAATTTCTTTCAATAACTGAGAATAATTCTCGTCATGCAGCTATATACAATGCGCCAAAGCCACAACCATCAAGTTTCTCATGAGTTATTTGCGTTGGCCAGTGGATGTTACCAGCAAGTTATGTCATACACGGTTTGTGTTGTCAAAGGAATTCGGTTCGTGACATATGATCGTGATATTCGAAGAAAACCTCGAGAATAATAGTGGTGTGTCCGTCTCGTGGACCGGGAGTGAGATTTACTACGGCATTTGCAAGATATATCGGAGCTACAATATGGATGAAACTTTTAGTTTATCCGTTCGATACAAGTGGTTTAGGTGTGATGGGAGACGGATGGTGGCGAGAATAACGTTACCAAGATTGACATCGCGTGAGGCGCTCAAAGATGATCGATTTCATACTTGCTAGCCAAGCACAACAAGTGTTCTACATTGAAGATCCATCTCGTGGTCCGAATCGGTGAGTAATACAAATTGTCCATCACGGGAGCACGTGGGACACAAATGGGAGCTAACATCACGTAGATTGATCTGCTCTACAATAACTACTCTTCAGGTTTATCTCTAGTCATTGATCTTGGCAACATAGAGCATGTATTCTTGCACCGGGATGATGATGAAGCTGATGAGATCGAAATATCGATTATCAGGAGAGCTTCGTCACATATTGTAGGAGAAACTTCGTTTATAAACGGCGATGATGTGGAAGACGATACAATCGGGGTAAGGCTAAATACTCGGCGTGCGAGAATCGAAGAGCTTCTCCGCCATGCGTTACGATCGTGTACAACATATAAATTTTCAATATCATTATACATAGCTTCACTACATTACGTAAAAATGTATACTAACTACATTTTACGTTTAAATTGTCAGTAAAGGGACCCCGAGACCTAGAAGTGACCGGGATTATTGATTCGTTCGGACGTTTCACACCTTAGGGATGGCAATTGGGTGAAACTCGCAGCTGGTGACTATGTGAGAATTTTTAAATTATGTTAATATAATTTTATCCGACATGCATGATATTATTATTTATTATTATTTTTTCATCGAGCAGGATAAACTTGTTGAGTTGAGAGAGACTCAACATACACAAGTCTCCTCCAATAGCGTGTCGTTAGGACGAGCGTGCTATTGCAAAGGAGGTTCTCTGAGAACGACGAGGTCACGTCCGTGGGGTTGACCGGGTTTCGAAGGGCACCTCTCCCTCACTAGATTCGACTACTGCATCGTTTGTCCCACAAGGAACTTTCCATCAGTCCTCTGCAGACCCCAAGAATAATGATCTTCGGTTTGCCATGTACGAGGATCAGCTACGCCAAATGCAGCGTGAAATGAAGTTTCTGAAAAGTAAAATACCAGTTGTGCTCATGGAGGAGGAGGAAATCGGGGACGGGGACGGGGACGACGGTTTGGAGGGTCCGTAGATGTTTAGAATTTTTTATATATTATTTATATTATTTGGAAATAAAAAATTTTAAAAAATTCAAAAGCTTTATAGCGGAGACACCGTCGTCGTTGTAGTAAATTAAAACAACTAGTAATAGCGACGACATAGTCGCCGCTATATGAGAAGAACGTAATGACGAGATAATAGCGGCGTTTTTCGTGTCTCTATTATTTTGTATAATAGCGACGACTTTGTCGTCCCTTTATATCTGTTTTGAGATATGGTCACGACATCGTTGAGACGACATTGTCGTCGCCGCTATAGATACAAATTTATATAGAGGCGACATAAAGTCGCCGCTATATCTCTAGAGACACTAACTTGTTGCGGCGACATTTAGCGACGACTTTTTCGTCTCTAAAAGTTAAAGAGATGACTTCGAGTATTCAGATGACGACATATGTCGCCGCTATTGACCTCATTTCTTGTAGTGGAAGAGAAGAATGAAACACAAATAGAATAATAAAACACGGGACTTGAATCGAGTAGAACGCTGTCCTAAAAACGATATTTGAACCATTTCTTAAAGAATGAGATGTTAAGGATCTTAACTCAAATAGTTTTAGTAGATTTCAAGCCTCAAAATAGATTGCACTAGCACTAATGAAATCCGAAAAAATGAACTGTGAATGGTAAGAAATAAGAGATTTTTCGTAATGAATTTGATATTAAACCCTTTGTTGTTGTTTGGTAATGATCTCTTGTGTTTATTGTCATCAAATTCAACTTGATTTTATAGTTTAAAGACACCCAAAACCGAAGGACACAACACTTGGGTCGAAGAGACACCTTTTGGTGCCTCAAACTGCTGTTATGAGTTTGGACCGTGGTCAACGGCAAACGGTTGACCGCGGCCAAATTATTATTATTATTTTTTTAAAAAAAAAAATCTCCAGCAAAAACCCACAAGATATTTTTCAGAAAAAACCGCAATATATTTTAAACATTATTTCTAACAATCTCCAACTTGTTCAAAATATATTAAACTCAAATTTTGTTTAGAACGGTATTCACGCCTAAAATAAAGTATCTTTCAATTTGAACTTTATCTTAGTGTAAACCTTGCAAAGTAGTATCAAAATCACGAGTAGCTTTAGCTTTGAACCCGTTATCTTAGTCGTCGCTATATGAGAAGGACGTATGGCGACGAGATAATAGCGACGTTTTTCAGGTCTCTATTATTTTGTATAATAGCGACGACCTTTTATGACGACTTTGTCGTCCCTTTATATCTATTTTTGAGATATGGTCACGACACTGTTGAGACGACATTGTCGTCGCTATAGATACAAATTTATATAGAGACGATATAAAGTCGTCGCTATATCTCTAGAGACACTAACTTGTTGCGACGACATTTAGCGACGACTTTGTCGTCTCTAAAAAAATTAAAGAAACGACTTTTGAGTATTCAGCGACGACATATGTCGCCGCTATTGACCTCATTTCTTGTAATGGAAGAGAAGAATGAAACACAAATAGAATAATAAAAACACGGGACTTGAATAGAGTAGAACGCTGTCCTAAAAACGATATTTGAACCATTTCTTAAAGAATGAAATGTTAAGGATCTTCACTCAAATAGTTTAAGTAGATTTCAAGCCTCAAAACGGATTGCACTAGCACTAATGAAATCCGAAAAAAAAATGAACTGTGAATGGTAAGATATATGAGATTTTTCGTAATGAATTTGATATTAAACACTTTGTTGTTGTTTGGTAATAATCTCTTGTGTTTATTGTCATCAAATTCAACTTGATTTTATAGTTTAAAGACACCAAAAACCGAAGGACACAACACTTGGGTTGAAGAGACACCTTTGGTGCCTCAAGCTGTCATTATGAGTTTGGACCCCATGATCAACGGCAAACGGTTGACCGCGGCCAAATTATTATTATTTTTTAAAATCTCCAGCAAAAACCCACAAGATATTTTTCAGAAAAAACCGCAATATATTTTAAACATTATTTCTAACAATCTCCAACTTGTTCAAAATATATTAAACTCAAATTTTGTTTAGAACGGTATTCACGCCTAAAATAAAGTATCTTTCAATTTGAACTTTATCTTAGTGTAAACCTTGCAAAGTAGTATCAAAATCACGAGTAGCTTTAGCTTTGAACCCGTTATTTCTTGTGATAATACTGGCAATGTCACTCACATGAAAACTCCCATTCAATTTGTTCCGCCCAAGTTTGCTTAGCGTGTTAATGACCATGCACTTACCGTTTTCATGAACTTTTTGGAAAGTAACTTCAAACTTTCCTTGAAGCAGCACCACTTCAAAATTTATATAGGTGAAATTCTTACAATGTCTTTATTACGATGAAGACACTTGTACTACGTACTGAATTTCATTGAATTTTTAACTCAACCCTCCAACTGTAACACCAGCACTTATATCATTAGGATATAGTTTACACTACAACAAATAGCGTCTATAGCGACGACACCAATTGCGATGACACAATGTCGTCTCTATTGATTCTATACAGTAGATACGATAAAGAAATGTCGTCGCTATACTTATAGTGACGACATATGTCGTCGCAATAAATTATTAATCGTCGCTATTACATAGAATTTATAATGACGTCTTTCAATGTCGCCGCTAATTAGTTTTGAAAACGGCGGGAACAAATTGTGGCATTTTGGTGCATAAATGTCGTCGCAATTGATTTGCGGATGATGTTGTCAGTCACGTGAATCATGATTTTTCTCGTAAAATGCGATGAGATATATAGCGACGACATATGTCGTCGCTATACACCTATATCAATTTAGGCGGGAAAAATGGCGCCCAATTGTTGTCTGTAGCGACGACACATGTTGTCGCAATATACATATTGATCATTTTGGTAGGCACGTGAGTTATTAATTTCCTTGTAAAATGGGAATGATCCAGTAGCGACGACGTTTACATATAGCGGCGATATTTGTCGCCGCTATAGAGTCTTCTTTTTCTTCTCTCCATCTCCGCATTTCTGTATTGCAGGCTAAACGAAAAAATTTATCTTCTCCCTCTCCGCATCTCTCCGGTCACTTGCAATTCTATTGTTTTCCTTCAAAATCATCTTCTTTACATTTTATTTATTCATCTCCATTTATTATCCTTACTGTAATTGTAAAAATATAGTATTTTTCAAGTATAGATATTGATAAAACTTGGACAACAATTAGAAATCGCATAAAATCTGCAGATTTTCAGAACGGTTTGCAAGCACCTATAAACATGGCGAGGTCATACGTTAATGACAGGGAAAGAATTAAATGTCCGTGTAAAAAATGTTTAAACGGTCTCACACATCTATTGGAAATTGTCGAGGCTCACATATTTCGTAATGGTTTTGTAGAGAGTTATGTCACCTGGATATATCATAGCGAGACTGATATTCAAACTGCAAATGTGTATAGACAGAATGAGCGAGCTGGTGTGGAGGATGAGATGATAGATGTCATGGATGATGTAGTTGGTGATGAGCATGCAGATACAAGCACCGATGTTTACTATGACGAATTGTTTCAGGCTCTCCATTCGTAATCTGCATCAGGAGTTTCATCATTTTCATCCCTAAATTTTTAGTCAAGTTGATGCATATTAAGGTTATGAACAAATGGACAAACAAGTTCATCGATGATCTTTTGAAATTGTGAAGTTAGCATTCCCAAACATGAACTCGGTTGACTCTCACTAGAAGCTAAGAAGTTGATGACGAAGCTTGATTTGGGTTACAAATCCATTCATGCTTGCAAGAACGATTGTGTAGGAATGGAAAATTACAGCCGACGACCGGCCCCGACCCGTGTCCCTTGATTAAAAATATACCCGTCCCGAACAATCGAGTATTCTAAGGTAGTGCGGGAGATAAAAGCGCCCGGGGTGGTACGGGCCCCGCCTCATTATTTTTTTTTATATATAACAATGTGTATTTTGTATTTTTGTAACGTCCAATTTACTTTACAAATATTTTTCGATCACCGCATGAATGTCATTCATAAATCATAATTTTATATAAAGTAATGTTAAAAAAATTAAAAATTAAAAAATCGGGGCATTAAACGGGAGAGTGCCCCACCCCGACCCCGCCCGACCCCGCCGTAAGCGGGTAATGGGACGGGTATGAAGGTAGGAAATCCCCGACGGGGTGGGGACGGAGATGGCCGCCCTGGCCCCGACCAACTCCGTTGCCAATGCTACGACTGTGCACAATTTTGGGGTGAACATGCTGATAGACAAACTTGGCCGATTTGTCAGAAAAGTCGTTGGGTGCACACTTCTGAAAAAGTGAACGGGAATAATGTTCTGCATAAGGTGTTGAGATATTTTTCCTTAGCCCCCAGATTAAAACGTATGTTCGTGACGAAGGATACTGCGAAACTCATGAGGTGGCTCAGTATAAGAAGGTCTAGGGACGATGATGAAATGCAACATCCCGTTGATGAAAAGGCATGACGGGATTTTGACATGAAATATCTACTATTCGCAAGTGAGATCAGGAATGTCGGGTTAGGTTTGGCCGCCAGATGGATTCAATCCATTCGGTGACATGAGTCTCAGGCGTGACTGACATGTGGCCGATGGTTGTAACATTTACAACTTACTACCATAGTTATGCATAAAGCCTAAATACCTCATGCTTACTCTGTTGATACCTGGTCCTAAAGCACCGGGTAAGGACATTGATGTGTTTTTACGACCATTAGTGGACGAGTTGAAGGAGTTGTGGGCCAATGGGATTGACACGGGTGACGGTGGAACCAACAACAAGTCAAGATTCGAGGATGCGTGCGGCGTTGTTATGGACTGTTAACGATTTTTCAACGAGAAGTAGTTTGTCGGGTTGGAGTGGTCAGGGGTACAAAGCATGTCCAACGTGCAACGAGGATACTCCTTCAGTCTGTATGATAGGTAAGACAGGTTATGTGGGTCACCGTCGGTTCCCGCCATCCGGGCATCATTTTCGGAGCAATTTAGACTTCGACGGGAGGACAGAGAGGCGACCACTTCTGCGTCGGTTAACACCTATAAATATTTTAGTACAGTTAAGCCATGTCAGATATAGAAGTCCAGGAAAGCACCCTAATTACGGTGGTGCTACAATTCGGAGAAGTGATGACGAGCTAAATTGAAAAAAAAAGAGCATTTTCTATGAGTTGTCGTATTTGACTTCTACAGAGCTCAAACATAACATCGATGTCATGCACGTAGAGAAGAATGTTTGTGATAGCTTGCTCGGCACAATTATGGACGATCCATTCAAATCAAAGGACACAGTCAATGCGAGGCGCGATCTGTTGCAATTAGGGATCAAAAGAGAGTTGCACATGTATTAAAACGGGAATAGGTAGATGAAGCCTGCCGCATGTTACACCATGTTGTCTTCAAATCGTAAGACGTTTTGTAAATTTATCTGATCGATTGAGTTTCCAGATGGCTTCGCTTCTAACATTCGGAAGAAAATTGCTCATAATGACAGCCGTATTATCGGGTTGAAGTCACATGATTGTTATATTATCATGCAATGGTTATTGCCAGACGGATGTCGGGCGTTCTTGAATAAAACTATTTCCACGGCAATTATTGAACTGTGCACGTTCTTCAAGCAGCTTTGTTCAAGAACACTAAAGGTTAGCGACATGATGGCTTCCCATGATCACCTGGTACTCATTCTCTGTAAGTTGGAACTGATATTTCCACCAGCCTTCTTCGACATCATGATTCACCTCGTAATGCATTTACCAGAAGAGGCAATCCTTGGAGCTCCAGTGCACATGAGATGGATGTATCCATTCGAGCGATACCTGAAAAAATTGAAGGACTACGTCAGAAATCGAGCTCAGCCCGAGGGATCAATAGCTGAAGGGTATGTTGTGGACGAGGCATTGACTTTTTGTTCGAAGTACTTCGAGGACATAGGAACAAGGTTCAACCGACCAGACAGAAACGAGGATGCTAGTGTTCCACAGACACAACTTTCTGTTTTTCAGTGCCAGTGTTGCCTACTTGGAAAGAAGTCACCAACGACGTTTCCTACTCAAGTTGAAAATCAAGCGATTTTTTACGTCATGAACAACTGTTATGAAGTTGAGCCATTCTTGCAGTAAGACGGTGTTTATTCTTGATTATTATTCATTTATCTCGAATATACTTTATCATTTGAAATGAACTAATGAACTTTGATCTTCCATACTTTGTATAGGGAACATAGGCAGGAACTGCTGAACAATGGCTGTCCAAACATCGGACTAGTGCACAGAAGAGACTTTCACAGTTGGTTCTACAGAAAGGTAAACGAACATCGATCGAATAAATTTGCAAGTTTTCAACATTATTTCTTTCAATAACTAAGAATAATTCTCGTCATGCGCTATATATACAACGCGCCAAAGCCACGACCATCAAGTTTCTCATGAGTTATTTTCGTTTGGCGATGGATGTTACCAGCAAGTTATGTCATACACGGCTTGCGTTGTCAAAGGAGTTCGGTTCTTGATATATGATCGTGATATTCAAAGAAAAACTCAGAACAGTTGTGTGTCCGTCCCAGGGACTGGAGGTGAGGTTTACTATAGGCAGCTGCAAGATATACTGGAGCTACGATATGGACCAAAACTTTCGCTTTATCCGCATTCGATGCAAGTGGTTTAGGTGTGATGGGAGACCGATGGTAATTGAGAATAAAGTTACCGATATTGACATCGCATGTAGAGGCGTTCAAGGATAATTAGTTCATACTTGCGAGCCAAGCACAACAAGTGTTCTACATTAAAGATCCATCTCGTGGTCCGAATCGGCGAGTAATACAAATTGTCCATCACAAGAGCACGTGGGACACAGGTGGGAGCTAACATCACGAGAGATTGACATGCTCCACAATAACTACTCTTTTGGTTTATCTCTGATCGTTGATCTTGGCAACATAGAGCACGTATCCTTGCACCGGGATGATGATGAAGCTGATGAGATAGAAGAATCGGTTATCAGGAGAGCCTCGTCTAATACTCGAGGAGAAACTTCGTTTTGCAACGATGATGATGTAGAAGACGATACAAATGCAGAATACAAGGATGACGAAACATCGAGTGAAAACAATGAGGACGAGAATGACAATGATGAAGATCAATCGTATCATGATAGTGAATCAGATTGAATGTTGCAGAAAATACGTTTCGTTTGTCATTCTGAAAAACTTTATGAAATTTTGACAAATTATTTTACGACATTTTATTCAATTAATTGGTTATTCATAGAATAATTTTATAAATCTTCTAATAATTTTTTTCACTACAAAAATGATATACAAACAAATAATAAATTACCAAAATAGAAAAAAAATGTAATGTTGTGGATTAAGAATTTTAATCTTTTTTTATTCAAATAAATTTTTTAAAATTCCTTTTTTTAATAACCAATAAGAGTTTTAACTATTTTTACTTTTTAATAATTTTTTTTCCAACATTTTAGAATTTTTAATTTTTGAGAATTTTTTAAATTAAGAATAAGAATGTAGAATTTTTTTGATAATTTTAAAAATAAATTTATTGATAATATTAAAAAGTAGAAATTAATAATTTTAAAAATTATTTCAAATAAAAAAACTCCTTTAGAATGAGATATGTAATGTAATTATATGTATTGTATTGTCAATAGCGACGACATGTGTCGTCGCTATGTTCCTGAATATTGGGCGCCAAGTTTTAGGCGCGTGTTCTTAAA
Source organism: Forsythia suspensa (assembly GCA_023638005.1). Classification (NCBI taxonomy): domain Eukaryota; kingdom Viridiplantae; phylum Streptophyta; class Magnoliopsida; order Lamiales; family Oleaceae; genus Forsythia; species Forsythia suspensa. The sequence goes on along the minus strand of CM042674.1, from coordinate 9,276,650 downwards.
AGTTGTAAAAAATGTCGTCGCTTTAGTGATTAATAGCGACGACATATGTCGTCGCTATTGAGTCAGACCTTTTAATTCACGCATGACCTTCTTATTTTCTATTTTGGTTGTGCTTCATTCTTCTTCTTCCAACGCCTTGCTGCATCGTCGCCGCCGTCGCTCACCGCCTTCTTCTCGCCGCCCCGCCATCGTCTTATCTTCTTCTTCTTATCTATTTCTCATTTTCTCTCTTATCTCTGTTTTTCCCAGTCCAGCAGTTAGCACTTCGTCTTCTTTCGAGGTAAAATTCAATCCAAGTCTTCTTCTGAATGTTGATTTTGATATTGATTTTGGTTGAGTTGCGGGACTGAATTGCATGATTAATACATTATTAATTTTTGAATTGCATGATTTTCGGGACTGTTTTCGAGATCATTTTTGTTCAGTTTTTTTTGTTTTAATTTGTTGGCGATCTGTTAATGAGGTTGTATTCGGTTGATAATTACATGATTAATTCATTTTACTTTGGATGAAGGTTGAATGAGGTTGAATTTTACAATATGTGAACGAGGTGTTAGCTGTGGATGGTTTTAGCTTAAATGTGAATTTGTTTGATGAAATCGGTAAATTAGAGAAGTTAGGGATCAATTTCACTAGGTCAAATGAAATTTAGGGATCTTTTTTGAAATAAAATAAGTTTAGAGTCCAATCAATAACATAAAACTTATTCAAATTTACACATAAATTCAAAGTTTTGGGACTTATTTGTAATAAATTAAGTTTAGGGACCAATTCATCAATCAAATAAAACTTATTCAAATTTTGACATAAATTCAAAGTTTAGGAACTTATTTGACATAAAATAAGTTTAAGGACCAATTTGAAATAAATTATAATAAATTCAAATTTTCACATAAATTCAAAGTTCAGGGACTTATTTGAAATAAAATAAGTTTAGGGACCAATTAATTAATAAAATAAAATAAATTCAAATATTTACATAAATTCAAAGTTTAGGGACTTATTTGCAATAAATTAAGTTTAGGGACCAATTCATCAATCAAATAAAACTTATTCAAATTTTGACATAAATTCAAAGTTTAGGGACTTATTTGACATAAAATAAGTTTAGGGAGCAATTTGAAATAAAATATAATAAATTCAAATTTTCACATAAATTCAAAGTTTAGGGACTTATTTGAAATGAAATAAGTTTGGAGACCAATTAATTAATAAAATAAAATAAATTTAAATTTTTACATAAATTCAAAGTTTAGGGACTTATTTACAATTAATTAAGTTTAGGGACCAATTCCAATCATATAAAACTTATTCAAATTTTGACATAAATTCAAAGTTTAGGGACTTATTTGAAATAAAATAAGTTTAGGGACCAATTAATCAATCAAATAAAACTTATTCAAATTTTGGCATAAATTCAAAGTTTAAGGACTTATTTGACATAAAATAAGTTTAGGGACCAATTTGAAATAAAATATAATAAATTCAAATTTTCACATAAATTCAAAGTTTAGGGACTTATTTACAATAAAATAAGTTTAAGGACCAATTTGAAATAAAATATAATAAATTCTGGAATGTTGTAAATTTTAGGGACTGTAGTTAAATTTTGGAATGTTTTAGGATTATTTTGGATTGTTGTAAATTTTAGGGACTAAAATTAAATTTTGGAATGTTTTAGGATTATTTTGGAATGTTGTAAATTTTAGGATTCTTTTGAAATGTTGTAAATTTTAGGATTATTTTGGAAGGACCAATGAATCAACAAATTGAAACGTATTAGAAATTACGAAAAATGTCAAAGTTGAGGGACCTATTTGAAATAAAGAAAAAAGTTTATTAGGATCAATGTCACTAAATGTAGGGACCTATTCCGCACTAATTGATGTTCGCAATTATTTCATGTGTTAGTATGACTGACGTGATGTCGCACGGAGGTGATGGTGCAGGAGATCCTCCACGTGACCATCTCACCTGGCTCGCTTCGACCGCGAGTCCGGTAATAATTTTCGTTCAAATTGTAATTATTTATTACTTTGTACATATCGTTGAATTTCGTATGATAAATAAAACGTATTTTTTCATTTTCAGCGCCCCCGCCAAAGCGACGGGGTATCTTTCGAGGCATCAACCTTGAGATGGTTTGGCAGGCTAACGGGAAGATGCCACTTCCTATTGTCGAACGCACAATGCAGTCGATCGGGAATAATTCGAAGTACTTCACGCTCTTGGTTGGAAACCAAGTGAGATTCATCGTGCCCCCCATGCTATCCTTCATGGATAGAGGTTCCAGATGAGCAGGGGGCACGGTTACGTAGCATTACCAATGTATGAACTTAAAGTAGTTTTGTTATTAGTACGGTAGAACTACTTGATCTACTGTGGCGATCGTCAGTCCGGCAATCTAGCAAAGGCAAGATGTCGTCTGTAGATCGTCTCGGCGGCCGATCGTTATCGCGATTACAAACTCAAGGCGCATAATCACTTAAAAGCGCATGGACCCAGCCGACCATATGACGAGATGTCCGCCGAGGACTGGCAGAAGTGCATTGATTTCTTTACTAGTCCTACTTTCGTGGTACGTATTGTTTATTTATTTTTTACGATTTTTTATATACTTTTTTAACTATTAAGTTTTCTGCTAATCAATTATATTTTATACCTTCAGGAACGGTCCTCCAAAAATAAGGCCAATCGGGATAAGGCTAAATACCCAAGCGTGCAGGGGTCGAAGAGCTTCTCTGCCACGCGTTACGATGAGGTACAACTAAAATTTTCAATATCATTATACAAATCTTCAATACATTATGTAAAAATGTCTATTAACTACATTTCACATTTAAATTGTCGTAACGGGACCCCGAGACCCATCTGTGGCCAGTAATTATTGAATCGTTAGGACGTTTTCACACCTTAGGGATGGCGATGGGTGAAACCAAAGCGGTGGTGACTATGTGAGGACTTTGAAATTATGTTAATATAATCGACATGATATTATTATTTATTATTATTTTTCACTAAACAGGATAAACTTGTTGAGTTGAGAGAGACTCAACATACATAAAGCGTCGATGGCGCGTCGTTAGACGCAGCGCATTATTGCAAAGGAGGTTACGGGAGAACGGCGAGGTCATGTTCGTGGGGTTGGCGGGTTTCAAGGGCACCTCTCTCTCACTAGATTCGATCCGCCGCCGTTTGCCCCACAAGGAACTTCCCATCGGTTCTCTGGAAACTCCCGAATAACGATCATCGGTTTGCGTGTATGAGGCTCGGCCACGCCAATTGCGCGTGAAATTGAGATTTCGAAAAATAGAATACCCGGTGGTTGTGCTGCGGAGGAGGAGAACGGGGACGAGGACGAGGATTTGGAGGGTCCATAGATTTTTAGAATTTTTTTATACATTATTTCTATTATTTGAACAAATTTTTTTTAAAAAAAAAATTCAAATTGTTTATAGCGGCGACATTGTCGTCGCTGTAGTAAAACAAATCAATTAGTTTTAGCGACGACACAGACGTATGGCGACGATCTAATAGCGACGTATTTCACGTCCCTATTATTTCATATAAAAGCGACGACATTAGTGAGGACTTTGTCGTTCCTTTTTATCTATTTTCGAGATATAGACCACGACAATGTTGTGACGAAGTTGTCGTCGCTATAGATATAAATATATGTAGCGACGACATTATGTCGTCATTGAATATCTAGAGACACTAAACTATTGCGGCGACATTGAAGCGATGACTTTGTCGTCTCTATACATTTAAAGGGACGACTATGGATGATTCAATGACGACATATGTTGCCGATATTGACCTCCTTTCTTGTAGTGTTAATTTATTTAAGTGTCGCTAATCATTCACTTATCTAATAACTTGTTGTTACCATTTGAAATTGTGAATTACTCATTTCGTGATGACAAGTAGGATTGCTATTATTGGTGAATTTAATTGAGGAGTTTTAATCCCATCCTACTCGATGTTGATCTTATTAATTCTTTAGTAAGTGACTTTGTAATTGGATTAGCTAATTTCTCACTTGATCTTAAAAATGTAAGAGAAATTATTCAACTTTTTATTAATTTCCTTACATAATCATGTCAAAGACTCATATGTCTAGATTTTCTATTATAAACTTCATTATATGCTCTAGCTAATGTGGCTTGATTATCACATAGTATTGAAATAGAAGATTCATTCTTTGTATCCAATGGAACTTTATAAAGAAGATCCCGGATCCACTCGACTTCTTTTCCTATTTCTGCTAATGCAACAAACTCGGATTCCATAGTTGAGTGTGTTATACAAGTTTGTTTCTTGGATCTCCAAGAAATGGCACATCCTCCAAGAGTAAACATCCAACCTGAAGTGGACTTACTTTTACCCGCATTTGATGTCCAACTAGCGTCACAGGTATATCCTTCTAAAATAGCCGGAACTTAGAATATTGGAGTCCAAAGTTTTTGGTTCTCTTTAAATAACCAAGAACCCTACCAATAGATTTCCAATGTTCGGTATTTGGGTTACTTGTAAACCTATTTAGTTTACCTATTGCAAATGCAATGTCCGGTCTTGTACATTGTACCATGTATATTAGACTACCAATTGCACTTGCATATTCAAGTTGTGCAATAGCCCTTCCATCACTCTTCGCAAGTTTGATACTAGGATCAAACGGGGTATTTGCCTCTTTTATGTTCAAATGTTTGAACTTGTTTATCATATTCTCAATATAATGTGATTGTGTTAATGTATAACTTCTACTATCTTTAATCACTTTGATATCTAAAATGGTATCTACTTGATCAAAATCTTTCATTTTGAATGTAGAAACCTCTTCGTTTCTATAACACCAATAATGTGATTACTTATAATCAACATGTCGTCTACATACAAACAAACAAAAACAACATATCTATCACAAGTTTTTGTATACGAACATTTATATACTGTATTGTGCACAAAACCAAAAGATGTGATAGCATTATCAAATTTCTCATGCCATTTTTTAGGTACTTGTTTTAAACCATATAAAGATTTAATTAATTTACATACTTTATGTTCATTACCATGTAACATAAAACCTTCCGGTTGTTCCATGTAAACTTGTTCATCTAAATCTCCATTAAACAATGCAGTTTTTAATTCCATTTGATGAATACATAAATCATGAATGGAAGCTAAAACAAATAGAATCCTAATAGTTGTAATTATTGATATAGGTGCATACGTGTCAAAATAGTCTATTCATTCCTTTTGTCGATAACCTTTTGCAACTAATCTTGCTTCAAAGGTTTGGATTGAACTATCAATATTATATTTCCTTCAAAATACCCATTTACAACCGATAGGTTTTGAACCTTTTGGTAAATCGACAATTTCTCAATTATTGTTTGAAATTATGGAATCCATCTCATCATTTATAGCATCTTTCCAAAATTGCTATCTCTAGAAGGTATAGCTTCTTTATAGGTTTTAGGATCACTTTCGACTTGAAGAACAAATGGAATTGTTCTTACTACATCTTTTTCGTTTGCTTCTACTAAGTATAGAGTGATTCGTTGAGAATCTATCTCATTTGATCCTAATACATTTTCTTTATGGACTCTTTTACTTCTTCGAAGTTCACTAGACTCAATAATATCTTTAAAAGATATTTCTAATGGTTCTCTAGAAGCCAGAATCTCCTTTTGAGATTCCGTTGGAGTTTGAGAAACTTCATCTATACTCAATGAATTTTCAAAGAACTCCACATATCGGAATTCTACAATAATATTGGATTCTAGGTTGAGTAACTTATATGCTTTGCTATTTGAAGCATATCCCACAAAGACACACTTGATGCTTCTAGGACCCAACTTGGTTCTTTTAGGATCGGTGTTCTTGTAGTAAGCAAGACACCCCCACACTTTAAAATATTCAATATTTGGTTTTCTCCATTTCCATAATTCATAAGGAGAAACCTTCAATTTCTTAGTAGGAATTCTATTGCAAATATGACAAGCAGCAAACAAAGCTTCACCCCACAGATTATAAAACAATTTAGCATGTAATAACATATCACTAATCATTTCAACCAAAGTCCTATTCTTTCTTTTTGCCAAGCCATTTTGTTCGGAAGTTCTAGGAGCACTACATTGGTGTATTATACCATGTTCTTTACAAAAGATATTAAATTCATTAGAAAATTATTCTCCACATCTATCACTTCTAATAATTTTTATCTTTTGCCTAATTTATTTTCTACTTGATTTTGAATACTTTAAACATGTTAAATGCCTCATCTTTATGTTTCATTAAGTAAACATAACAAAACATAGAAAAATCATCTATAAATGTTATAAAATATTTATTACATACTTTAGTTAACATGCCATTTAATTCACAAATATTTGAATGAATTAATCCAAGTAGACTATAAGATCCATCAACACTATTAAGAGGTTTTTTAATCATTTTTGATTTAACACATGATTCACATTTATCATGCTTGTCTAATTCACAAGAAATCATCCCACTTTTTATCATTATATTTAAAATAGAATAACCTATATGACCTAATTTATCATGCCATAATTTAGAAGAAACAAGCAAGTAAGCAGAATTGATAGTTTTATTGATATTATTGTTAATAGTACAAAGTTTGATCATTCTCTCATTAGAATAACCTTTTCCAACAAAAATTCAATTACGGGATAACACAAGTTTTTCCGACTCAAATACAGATTTGACACCCAGTTTTCCCAAGAGATCCCTACTAACAAGATTCCTATTCATAACTGGAACATGTAATATATTTGATAATGTTATCTTTTTTTCCAGATGTGAAATATAAATCAATATTTCCTTTGCCAACGACGCTTGAACGACCTTCATTTCTCATTTGAATTTGTTGTCCATCGCCAATCTATTGATAGGTTTTGAAAAGAGATATATCATATCAAACATGGACGGTAGCACATGTGTCATACCACCATCTTGGAACTTTTCCTTAGATAGAATTGATTTCGATCGCAATAGCAACCATGTCTTTGGTGTCAATAGAATTCACTTTGCCCTCAGTTTTGCTTTGTTTTCGATGCCTGCAATCTTTTGCAAAATGACTGGGTTTTCCACACACAAAGCAATCCCCCTTAGGCTTCTTTTTGAACTTTATATTGTCCTTGCTATAAGATTTCCTCTTGAATGTCTTGTTGGATTTTTTGGTGTTCTCCAAGGCATTGGCTTTTGAAGTGTCAATATGAGAATTTTCATTTCCATCTCGTGCCCTTGACTATTCCTCAATTAGGAGATGTTTTTGAACTTGCTCCAATGATAAGTTTTCGAATTATGAAGAATTTTCTTCCTATATCCTCTCCAACCTCTCCAAGTTATTGGTAATTTAATAATAATAGTCCCAACTTGGAAGGATTCGGAAAATTCTATTTTCACTGCTTTCATCTTGTTGACAATTACTTGCAACTCATGCACTTGTAGCAAAATCGGTATGTTATCAAGAAATTTGAAGTCAAAATATTTTAGAAATTAAAAATTTCTTGGTATCTTCCTCCCCGGCTTTGTATTTATTTCCAAGTGCTACCCAAATTTCTCTTGCCGGAGTTGTGTTTATATAGAGATCATAAAAACGATCAGAAAGAGCATTTAAAATGTGGCATCTACATATCAACTCATATTCTTGTCGCTTCTTCCGTTCTGCGTTTATTGCATCTAAATTTGTGTCTGCATGATCTGGAAATGCTGCCAAATTTGGATCAAGAACATATAAGATTTTTAAAGCAGTGAGAAAAAACTTCAACTTGTCTTGCCAACGAGTGAGGTTTGTTCCATCGAACCGGTCGAGCCTCACCAAATCTTGATTTATCAATTTGATTGTAGCCATGGAGGTTTTATTCTTGGATGCCATGAGTATCCTTTTTAGATTGTTGAAAAATTTACCTTGAAGAGAAGAATGAAACACAAATAGAATATAAAAAAACACGGGACTTGAATCGCGTAGAAAGCTATCCTAAAAACGATATTTGAACAATTTCTTAAAGAATGAGATGTTAAGGGTCTTCACTCAAATAGTTTTAGGGGATTTCAAGTCTCAAACCGGATTGTACTAGCAATAATAAAATTCAGAAAAAAGGAACTATGAATGATAAGAAATCTGAGATTTTTTGTAATGAATTTGATGTTAAACACTTTGTTGTTGTTTGGGGATGATCTCTCGTATTTCTTGTCACCAAATTCAACTTGATTTTATAGTGTAAAAATACCCAAAATTGAGGAACACAACACTTGGTCAAAGAGGAGGCGTGTCCAACCACGGCATGCATTCCGCGGCTAGACCCCAACTAGAAAACCGCAGTTGACTGCGACCAATTTTATTTTTAAAAAAAGATCTCCAGCAAAAACCCACAAGATGTTTTTCAGAAAAAATCGCAATATATTTTAAACAATATTTCTAACAATTTCTCCTGCACACATGATATTACAATCATCAGCACCCTGCACATTGCACGCTATAATCTTGTAAGTATACAATATAATAGACAAGTAATATAAATAATGAGTAGAAGATTCCACAATATTTATACCCAAAGCTGTTACATATTATTTATTCTCTAAAATAGTGGATTGTGTCTAGATATTTTTTTTTTATTCAATTGATTTAATTATTATAACATAATCATTTATTAACGCCAATTACCATATTGGATACGATTCTATATTGAACTAACTAATCATAATAAGATTACACTCCTATTCTTTCTAATCTCTCCTGCAACATACGAGCACAACACAAACGTACATACAAGAATAAAAAATGATTTTTTGATCGAAGAGGGACTGCGAGGATTGTTTATTCCTGTATGATTTAATCTTATACGAATTTATTTCAATTGCTGAATTATTGGAATTCAAGAAACATTTGATGGTCTGCTATTTTATAGTGTTTTTCCATAAATCTACTAAATGTGTTAAAATATACATTTATGAGATTTACTCTTTTTCACATTCTAGATAATACAATGTTGGTAAACTTTGTTATATATACGATTAATACAATATGTTGAATCTGATACATATTCTACGTAACACTAGGAATGTTGCGTGTTACATGTTGTTACAAAGCTACACTATAAGAAAAAGAGCATTTTGCAACTATCAGAATACGTTGCAAAATAGTTTTGGCAACGTTCACCCGTACGTTGCGTCCTTTGATGTTGCCGAAAAGTATCCATTTACTGCAACAGGCATTGCATGTTGTTAAAAAAAAGTGTGTTGTCATTTAGTTTTTAGCAACATTCATTCATTGTCATTTAGTTTTAGCAACATATATTTGAACGTTGCCTTTACCTATGTCTTTTACAACATTCAATGTCCGTTGTCATTTAGTTTTTAGCAACGTTCATTGTGCATTGTCATTTAATTTTAACAACGTATATTTGAACGTTGCCTTTACCTATGTTGTCATTCATTTTCAACAACGTTCTTGTACACGTTGTCTTTACCTTAGATTTTTTTTATCTATTATTTTGAAACATATTTTATATATATCTTGTACATTTACTTTCTCAATCATTTAAATACAAATTACATTGTAGTTATAATAAAACTTAATCCATACACCACATCAATGCTTAACAGAATTTATACAATATTAATGAAATTTGTCATACAAAATATAATCTACAAGTTTCTTTAAATATACAAAGTTTGAACCAAACCTAGCAAAACACATGTCGTGAAAGTTTCTTACAATCTTGTACATTTAATCTACCAAAATATAGCAAAACAAACTTGATAACTAATGACAAACTTGATAACTAACACCCCGAATCAACGAATTCGAAACGTCCAACATTTATTATCCAAAGATTCAAGTTACAAGCTCCTGATTTATTACAAATATCCAAACCAGGATTGTTGCAAGGAAAATATATTCAATCAACTCACTAAAATACCTGAAAAAAGTAACATGGTGAATAAAATGCATAGTTGAGTAATAATAATTCCTGGTCTTATACCGTGAACAAAGATATGAATTTATATAATTATAGTTTCCACAAATGTAATTGCTCCAGCAACAGTCGTTTAATATAATTCAAAAACCTCCAAAACTTGTATCAATAATGACGTGGAATTGGAATCTTATCAATATTCCTCATCTAGAACACATATAGACGTTCTAAATCAACATACAATTAGATCCGCCAATTTTACAAGTTTAGTGGTACATTAACCAAGTCGAGCCAAAACAATAGTTTATTAACCTAGCAATATAGTTTCTCTACGGCCATGACATCTAATTAACAAATGCGAAAAACATTTAGTGTGCATGAAGCATTTCTAAATCACTCTCACAATCATATGTCTAAAGCCATAATCATAATTCAAACTGAATAAATGTGAGACAACTGATAAATATTAAATTCAACACCTCGGGAACTTGAAGGAAATCAAAATTCAAGCCATGCTGATGTAGTCCTCGTGAAATTAAATGCCTCATTTCTATATTAAGTTTTTCCTCAGGTGTATAGCCAGGCAGCTCGATGACTTCCATCCTGTCTAAGAATGCTGTTGGAATAGGCTGCACTCTATTGGCAGTAGCCACAAAAATCACTTTTGAAAGGTCAAATGGCACGTTCAAATAGCTAACAACTCCAGTTATGTAAATAGGTTTTCCATGAGGTTAAGAGAATGATAAATCACTTACTTTTTGTAGCTTGACACATACACTAATTTAGGCCCATCGAAAGTACAAGCCTGTTCGTGGTTTTTCATCAGTGCATGCCCAGGCATAATCAATTGTATAACTTCTATACAACATAAATACTTTTTAAAATAGTTTCCTAATTCCCCAATTCATAAAACAGGAAAAAAGGAGAACTCGTGAAGAATGTTTTGCTAAAAAATATGCTCAAGTAAAAAAAAAGTTACATAGAAAAAGAACAACATAAAGATAAATAGAGTAGCAGTTACTGATGTCCCAAGACGATATTCAACTGCAAGAAAAAGAATTACATCATCATTGAGCTCTCAAATTACAGTTCAAAAGAAGTCAATCTACATACATAGTTACCAAATAACTGGAAGTCCAAAGATCAACATTAAACACATCTAGCTTTTGTGTGTGTGTGTGTACTCGTTCAACAATTCCAATGCAGTGAAGGGAATAAGATGCAGGATGTCAATTAGATTGTCAATTGTCAACTGTCAACTAGTCAAATTCAAGGTAACAAAAAAATATGCATTACTTTTTCGTAATGTTATGTAGAGAAATAAAAATAATGATGATGATGATTGGATATTGATCATTAAATGTTTTGTTTTGCTCAAGATCAAGAACTTCAAGTAGCGCTGAAGCAGGATCACCACAAACATCAAAACCTGTTTTGTCAATCTTATCGAGAAGCATAACTGGATTGCAAACTCCTACTCTCTCAAAGTAGTAAATGGAAAGAACATTTTTACTTTCACCAAGACAAAAATCTCTGGAATGTTAAACCAACCAGGCTCTAGAAAAGAAAAATTTATAGTAATATAGATTAGTTCTTTCAACTAAACCACTTAAAGTGTCACAAAATATTAACCAGTCCCATGAAGCCAACAAGCACATAATTTCTTGCACAAGGAAAATAGTCATTTTCGAAGTCAGTTAATATTAAAATTTAGGTTTCTTTCTAAAAGACTATTCTGCACTTAAACTCCCGCTATTATTCATAAGATTTCCATAGGGTCTCTAATCTTTAGAATCATCCAAACCCTTGATGGATCAGCAACCCCCACCCCACCTCCAACCTCCGAGCTTCAAATATTTACATGAATTCTCCTTTAAAATGTTTGTATTGCTTGATTGCATCCTTTAAAAAATATGTTTTCCCAACCTAAAATTAGGTTGGGCTGCTCTGCAGCCCAGCCCTCCACTCTCCGAAAATTTTCCTAAATGTGTAGTTAAATAAAAAACAATGACCCAGTCCATTTTAAACCCGGCTCGATCCTTGCAGGTATTATGCTCCGCCCTAAAGGCCACCTCACGACAAAAGAAAAAAACAATGCCAAAATTTTATCGACTAAAGGTCCTAAAAAAACAACTTACGACCACTAAAAATGCTAGGAGCATCTAGGAGCACTCAACCAACTTATGGTGCCTCAATGAATAGAAGTTCACTTTTGGATGGACGGACCCTCTCTGTAATTGAGGGAGAAAGGGAAAACTTTACATACATGTACTAGTATATACACACTGATCAGCGATGCCATTCGATTTTTTGTCCATTCATGTGACAAACTCTACGAAAACCAGGCAGGACCCTCTAAACCATACACACTGATAAGTGATGTCATTCGATTTTTTGTCCATTCATGTGACAAACTCTAGGGGAACCAGGCAGGACCCTCTAAACCATATATGATGTGACAAACAGAATCACCAGTATATCCATTCTTAGATAGAAAAGTCAATATGCCTATTTTATCTAAGAAATTATATGCTGCATTTGAAACAAACATTAAACAATGTTCCACTTGATCCATCTAATGCATCCATACCTTCAACCCATCAATAAGACGTCCATGCATGCTTCCAATGTATGTTCATCTATGCCCTCTAATATCTGCCTCATCCTTCATACCACCAAGGGATATGCGAAGAAATTTTCTACCCAAAGCAGTGGCAATGGATGAAGCTAACAACGTCTTCCCAACACCTGGTTAACCAACAAAACACAATACTGGGCCTCTTGCATTTGGTTTGAGCTGAATGACACATTTGAAAAAGACGCATGTCAGATTAAAAAAAAACAAAAGATAAGAAAAATGCACAAGACAAGAATTATATGAGATTGTCATCTTACGTGGTCAAGCAGCAAGACATCATCTTATTCTTCCAAGCATGAGAAGTCTATAGCCCGTTGGCCGGTTACAAGCTCTAATAGCATGATTCCATAGCCAAAAACATCTGTCTTTTCTAAAGATTGTCCAATGGACAAGTATTCAGGAGCTATGTATTGTACCACGACTTGAGTTGTTACGTTTGTCTTTCTTACATCGACTAACCGCCAAGCCAAAATCACCAACAACGGCTTCAAAATATTCATCCAACAAGACATTAGCAAACTTAACATCCATGTGAATAATTTTAGGATTACGGTGTTCATGGAGATATTCTAATCCACGTCTTTGTGCCAAGTGCCACATTTTTTCGGTAGGCCAATCCAAAACAAAGCTCCCTAGGTTTAAGCTATGCATTAGTATCCAAAATAAATGTTAACATGTAAAAGGATTACCAAAATAAAAATATAGCATCTAAACTAAATAGCCCTTTGAATTGCAAAAGTTGCAATGTCGCTTATCAAATGATAAAAATCAACCAAAGATTTATTTTGCTTCGAAGATCCATGGGAGCAAATGAATTGCAAGACTTCAATGTATGTAATGTGTTTCTTGCCACATCAGAACCAAAATTATTACACACACTCACACTCACATATATATTGAGGAATTTTTTAGTGGTCATTTGATAAAGATTAAAGGAAAATGAACTATCAAATAGAGCCAAGCTCCAGTGGAATTCATTAAAACCAATAAGATCTCATGAAGACAAATCATAAACATGTTAGTAACTCTACATACACATGTTAGTATGCAATTAACAAGTAACAAAATTAAGTGATACCTCTTAGACGAGAGGTAACACTCAAGTTCTGCATAAAGGGTAAACCAAAAGGCGTTTGGTTGGTGTGGTACAAAACCCAATCAACCGTAAAAGATTTATATGAACATCCACACTTATCATCTCAACTTCACACTGGAATGCGGTATCTCCACCAGGACTCTCAAAATTAGTCAAACCTTTAACATCGACTTTTGTGTTGTTAGTAAGCTTACTCTTCTTTCCAACCCTAACATTGAAAACATAAATAAAATAAGGTTTTCACATATGATATAGAGAAAGAAAGGAAACAACCAGTTCAAATTTATATTCAATTTCACATACGATACAGAGAAAGAAAGAGAAACGACTGGTTTAATTTTACATTCAAACTCACCGATGATACGGAGAAAGAAATGGGCGGGTGAGTTCAATTGCACGTTCAGTTTCACAGATTTTCCAGAGAAAGAAAGGAATAGAAACAAAATAAGGTTTTCAATTTGATTTTAGGTTGGAGCCAAGACAATAGTTTTCCGGAGTTCAGTTTCACGCTTCAATTGTACTTAAATGAATGGGCAAATGTTTTAACAACATTCAAAAAACGTTGCCAAATAGTTAATTTTTCTCAACATACTTTGAACATTGCAAAATGTCCAAAATACCGCCATTTTAGTAACGTGTGCGAATGTTGTGAAATATTCTATTTTTTGACAATGGTCTCTGTCTGTTGTTAAATGTCAAAATAAATATATATATATATATTTTTTTTTGCAACATACGGTGAACATTGCAAAAGGAGACATTGGCAACATTCATTTATATATTGTTACCAAATCTCAATTGTTTTAACCAATGACAACATATATTTAATGATTGTTGTTGTAAACCATTTTTAGCAACAATCAATTAATGATAATTGTTGTTTAGATGTTACAAAATACTATTTTTCTTGTAATGCTATTTACATTAGTAATCTTCAATGTGTTACACTAAGAATCAACAACATATTATATAGTGTAGATCTTTTGCGCTTGTTGTTACATTTAATTGATGTTAACAATTTGTTGAGCTAGCTGTTAGCAAATATGTGATAATGTTACATAAGTTGGGAAATAACAATGTGTTACGCTTGTTGTAACATTTCATTGGATGTTAACAATTTGAAGAATCAGGAAATCACAAGAATATTCACCAAATGTTGGGCAAAAAATGGTATCGATTGATTTCTACAAGAACTTGGTAACATTAGAGGTCTCTGATTTGGTTTGATTTCTTAAATTCCACTATTTTTGGGGGAAATTGATTTTGCTACGAGGAATCTATGGAAGTGGTATATTCTTGCTGTTTTTAGTTTATTTTAATTTATTAACAATATATTAAAATAATGATATATTATACACTAATTTTAGAATAAATAAAGTCTAAAAATAAGTTTAAAATTATTGTTATAATGTAAAATTTTTACGATAATGTCACATGTAGAGTGGGTCCATTTGAAGAGCCCATTGTTCAATCAATGGGATCCATTTCCATGTTCTTGACTTGGTCGTTGGTAATTAGTATCTTTCATCGGAATTGATTGAGCATTTGATCATGTGTAATTAAGAACTTGTCAATTTACATTAGACTTTTGGTATATGGAAATTTGGTACTTTAACTCATGCCTTGACTAATGATTCTAAACAATTTTTAATTAGTCAATTGGGTTAACAATTGTTCCCCTTAATATGTGCAGAGGGCTCAAATTAATGAAATTATTGAAAGCTACTTATCTCACGAGTTAGATATATTAATCGTATTTTGTGTAGATGATTTTTTTTTTTTTTTTTTTTTTGTTGGTTATACACATTCAACTTATGTGAAAGTGTAATTAAATAAATTTATTATTAATGAAATAACTTGAAAAAATAGAAAGGAAAGAAAGGTATGGTCATCATTAATTCATTAACAACTTTTTGGGCACGTAAAACTTCCTCCAACTGAAGAGTGAAGAATTTTAAATAATAAAAATAAAATATTCAAATTTTAGTCACCCTTGACTTTGAAACTTTAATTTATTGACCATGGAAACTGCAGTCCCGTGCATTGTGCAGCACTAAACAATTTAGAAGAAAAATTGCAGGTAACGTAGCATTTAATTCTTCAACATTTACTTTTTGACATGTTCGGACCTTTCACCTCTCAAATTTGCATTGAGCCGGACTGCTTCCGTCTATTTGATCGTTAAAAAGCAATTTAGGTACAAGTGAATATTGTTTTTAGAGATAAATATATAAGCCATTGATAACTCAATAAAAAATAAGTAGAAAAAGAAGAGAAAAAGAAAATAAAAAAAATATCAACCTCGAGTGTGCATGCCCCACCCCATACCCATTGACCAGCACCCTACGCTACTTCCCTAGCTCCATTTGGCATGAGTATCTTGTGTCGACTATCTTTCTAGTAAATTTTAATTTCATCATAGCACAATCAATTATATGTTTCTTGTCAAACATTAAAATATAAAAAAAAAAAAAAAACATTATGCAAGAGAAAGACTAATTGGGTCATTCAACTCATAGTGAATTCATAGCGATAGAAATTCTATTAAAAGACTTTCTCAATTTGGGTTTTGATTGTGTTACGTTTTTCTATTTATACTATGAATTATAGAGAAAATTGTCTCAATACAATAATACAATGATTCCAAATTCTTTATTTAGTCCTAGCTTTTCATGGTGGAATCTAATGGATTTTTAAGAAATTTTGTTAAATTCCTAAATATTAATGGTATGTTTCAAATTGTAATATTAATCACTTAGAAGAATATAAGACAGAGATCCTTCGCCCCCGTGACACAAGGTGGAATAAGGAAACTACATATTGGCAACTGGCCCACAACCCCCCCCCCCCCCCCCCCCCCCACCCCCCACCCCCCACCCCTCTCTCTCTCTCTCTCTCTCTCTCTCTGTGTGTGTGTGTATACACACTGTAGTCTGTATAGACGTGTATATAACTATAATCATAGATCATTTTCTGTCTGTATCCAAGAAAAAACAAACAATAATGAAAAGTGCTTATGTTCTTCTTCTCATTTTTCTCTGTTTTTCTATTGCAGCATCAGATTCTGTTTACGACACCTTTGTCCAATGCTTTTCAGACACTAAAATCCCACAGTCCCAAATCTCACAAATTGTGTACGGTCCGAAAAATCCCTCTTTTACGTCTGTTCTTCAATCATACATCAGAAATCGCCGGTTCAACACTTCCTCCACCCCAAAACCGGCCATAATTGTCACGCCATTCGAAGCATCCCATGTTAGTACAACGGTTATATGCGCCAAGAAAATTGGAGTTCAACTCAAAATCCGAAGTGGTGGTCATGATTATGAAGGGATTTCGTATGTTTCTGATGTTAGTTTCATCATTCTTGACATGTTTAATCTAAGGAATGTTGATGTCGACATTAAGGACGAAACTGCCTGGGTGCAAGCCGGGGCAACGCTTGGTGAACTTTATTATAATATTTGGGAGAAAAGCAAAGTTTATGGTTATCCGGCTGGAGTTTGCCCGACTGTGGCCGTCGGCGGCCACCTGAGTGGTGGCGGGTATGGCAACATGTTGCGTAAATATGGCCTGTCCGTGGATCATATCGTGGATGCACAAGTTGTCGATGTACGAGGCAGAGTTTTGGACAGGGCGGCGATGGGGGAGGATCTTTTTTGGGCGATTAGGGGTGGCGGTGGTGCTAGTTTTGGTGTTATATTGGCGTACAAAATACAACTAGTTCCCGTGCCCCCTATTGTAACAATTTTTCACATAGAGAAGTTGTTGGACCAGAACATGACAGAAGCTGTTTTCCAGTACCAAGAGGTCATGCAAAAGATTGACAATGATCTCTTCATCCGGGTTTTATTACAACCAATTACAAAAGACAAAACCAGGACGGTTCGAGCAACATTCATCGGAATGTTCCTTGGAGATTCCAATAGACTATTGTCCATCACTAGTCCCGAATTTCCTGAACTCGGATTGCAGAAACCAGATTGCAAGGAAATGAGTTGGATTGACTCAGTTCTCTACTGGGCTAATTTTGACAATACAACAAGCCCGAATGTGTTGCTCAACAGAACCCCTGACTCTGTCAATTTCCTGAAACGAAAATCTGATTACGTTAAAACTCCGATTCCCAAAACCGGGCTGGAATCTCTGTGGAAGGCAATGGTAGACATAGGAAAAGTCGGGCTTGTTTTCAATTCCTACGGTGGAAGAATGAACGAAATTCCAGAATCTGAAACCCCATTTCCTCATCGGGCCGGTAACGTTTTCAAGATTCAGTATTCTGTAAACTGGAATGAAGAAGATGCTGCATCAGACAAGGATTACATTGATCAAATAAGAAATCTTTACAGTTTCATGACCCCTTTTGTTTCGAGTAATCCGAGAGAATCTTTTCTCAATTACAGGGATCTGGACATCGGCACTACAGACAATAGTAAGAACAGCTTCAGTGAAGGGAAGGTGTGTGGAGAGAAATATTTCAAAGGGAATTTTGACAGATTGGTCAAAATTAAGACCACTGTTGATCCTGATAATTTCTTCAGGAATGAACAAAGTATTCCCACATCGGTGCCTGTAGGAGGAAGAAAAGGAAGAATTTTCTGAAGGAAATATGTTTATTATTCCTCTGTTAATGGTTTATTATAATTGGTACTAAAAATTTGAAGTTACAATCAATATTATGATATAAATGAGTCAATCAAATACTTTTCCTATGTCTATCTCTCTAGTGGATCACATGTTGAACTTAGACTTGAATACAGGCCTCGAACCGGCTCAGTTCGATCCATTGCCACCCTTAGTTAAAATAATATGTTACATTTATTGAATCTAAAATGTCATGCTTAACTGATTTAAATGCTGCAAAAGATCAAAATGATTTCGAAATTGATAGTATTCAGTGTTGGGTGGAGACTCCTCCATATGATCCAACTACCCAAATTGAGGTGGAGACATTAAATCAGCAACCACTAAATGTAGTTCAACCTAAAAACGATGATCAAGTTAAAAATGAAGAACACAAGATGTCACTTTAGAAAATTACCAACTTGTTAGAGATAGAACAAGAAAGAAAATAAGGGAACCACATAGGTATGGATATGAAGATAATGTTTTCTTTACTTTTTCTGATTATCAAATACTATTTCGTTTTCTTAAAAAGATGATTTTTAGCATGGATAGACGGAGTGTATGCTTGCTTCCTAATTTTGCCGAATTTTGAATATAAATCCAAAACTAATATTGAGACTGCATTGCACATGACACATGCCACGATAATAACTATGAAATGTACGCGTTTATCTCCATTGAATGGTCGAAAGAAGAATTTGAATTGTTAAAAGATAAGGCTAAATTATCCTTTTTGTCCTCAATCTTTACTTATCATTACACTTTTGTCCCAAACCATTTTTTATTAATATTTTAACTTCAACCTTTCATTAAGTCACACTATTCATCCCTACTAACGATTTCCATCTAAAATTTCTGTTAGTATGCATTGACAAGACAGACTTACCCCTAAACTTAAAAAAAAAAAAAAAAAACTAAAGGGAGCATTGCGTCAGTGGGGGTTGGGTGTTAGCAGGCAAGCAATTGGTTTGTGAGCTATGATGGAGTTGGTGGGGTGGAGAAGATGACTAGTTGCAATTTTTGAAAAGCCGTTGGAGGTTCTCGCTGCAATTTTCTCTTAATATTTTTTTTTTTTTTTTTGTTAAAATTTAAGTGCAAAGTCTTTTCAAGATATACTACTAATAGAATTTTTGGATGAAAATCATTAGTAACGACGAATAGCGTTTTAATGAAAAACAGAGTTTAAAAATGTTTATAAAAAAAAAATACAGGAGACAAAAGTATAGTGAGCAATAAATGTTAGATACGAAACATATAATTTAGCCAAAAAATAATTAGCCGAAGGTTCTTGACTATTGCTCACTTTCTCCTCGCAGTCCATTTGGCTTATTGATCCTAGTAAGGATCATACGGCAAGCACATTAATTAATCACAATCACAATCTTCCATACCGCTTCAAAAGATGCCCGACTATTTCTGTTTAGACGGCAGCATTTGTATATATAGAGAGTGAGAGACATAAGCTTCGTATACAAAGCTCCACTTGTTCACTGAATTTCATTAGATTGAAGAAATCTTAGAAGATCAAGACATGGAAAGCCAACTCGTAGCTTTTTTTTTGCTCGCAATGACTTGCACTCTGGCAATGGCCTTTGAGCCAAGCCCATTACAAGATTTTTGTGTTGCAGATTTCACTAGTTCAGGTACGATTGACCTGTCCCTGTTTTGCTTCTACTGTGTGTGCAATTATTTGTTTTTTTTTAATGTATTTGTTGATGAATGCAGCACGAGTGAACGGCCTTGTATGCATGGACTCGAAGCTAGTACAAGCTGAACACTTCACCTACAGCGGCCTTCATTTAGCTGGCAACACATCCAACCCTCTTGGATTCAGTGTCACTCCCGTTACAGTGGCTCAACTACCTGGATTGAACACTCTTGGAATAGCCTTGGTACGTTTTGACTACGCTCCATGGGGTGTTGCTCCTCTCCATGTCCACCCTCGAGCCACCGAGATTATTACAGTGTTAGAAGGCAGCATTCAGGTTGGCTTTGTGACCTCTAACCCAGACAACAAGCTGATTAGCAAAGTCCTACAAAAGGGTGATGTTTTCGTCTTCCCAATGGGGCTTGTTCACTTCCAGCGTAATGTAGGATATGGAAATGCTGTTTCTATCTCTGCCGTCAGCAGCCAAAACCCCGGAATCGTCATTGTAGCAAGCTCTGTTTTTGGTTCAGTACCAGGTATTGACGATGACGTTCTTGCCAAAGCATTTCAGGTGGATAAGAGCACAATTGATCGTCTCAAAGCACAATTTTAATTGATTGGTCTTGCAATATGTTGATTTCATTATGTATTTTTCAATTTCGAACAAACATTTCAATCTTTGAGATCTTTCCAAACTATGTAGCTGTTTGCCGACCCTTGACAAGCACCAAAATTATGATGTATAATTACTTGAATCCCTACTCAATAGAGCTTTCGATTTGTTAAAAGAACTTGAATATTCTTAACCTACACCAGAATCCCCACAATCATCATATCCATTCTAATGGATACAACCCCTTAATCTGAGACTGTATCAGCCCAGTTCCATATGACTACATTAAAACTGTGGTGATTTGTGGGACAAAGACTTTAATGTAATTACTAATTCCTAATTCACAAATCACACTACTGTTTGTACGCAAGAATATGCTGTGATAAGACATTTAATCCGATAAAACACCATGTCACTTCACCACTGCTTGGCCTCATGGAACCGAACAAAGTGGAAAAATCGGTCCAAATGTACTGTGCTTAAATTATTTTTTAATTGTTTATAATAAGTAGGTCTTATAGAATGTGTGAATAATAAGTGAGTAATAAGTTGTAGATTTTATAAAATGTGTGAATAACAAATATGTTTGATCAGTTTAACAAAAATGCAATTACATGTAAGTTAAAAATAGATGCTTCAGTGTTGAGACGTGAGACGAAAGAAGCAGCACATCTAGTTCATAATACTTTCTCCAGTATCAATGAGTCAACGACCAAGATACTTCCAATGCAAAGCACAAACAAAATGAAAATCTAATAGTATGTTCGGAAGAGTTTTTTTGAGGTTTAAAAGCACTTCTTAAAGAGCAAAAGTACTTTTGTTAAATTTTATGGTTGTTTGACTAAAGTGAATAAGCACTTTTTGACTAAAAATACAACTTTAAAAAAACTATTTTGGAAAAGCTCAAATCTAAAAAAACTCTAATTGAGTTTTTACGAGAGATTATAATTAACATTTAATAAACTTAAAAATTAACAAAATTACTATTAATATATCAAAATTAACAAAATTACTATTATAAATTACACAT
Source organism: Forsythia suspensa (assembly GCA_023638005.1). Lineage (NCBI taxonomy): Eukaryota > Viridiplantae > Streptophyta > Magnoliopsida > Lamiales > Oleaceae > Forsythia > Forsythia suspensa. Next base: position 9,255,049 of record CM042674.1, on the reverse strand, counting down.
AAATATGTTTAATCAAATATACTAAAATAATCGTGTTATTATAATTAAATTAATATATTAATTTTAATAGTTATCATAAGATATAAAAATATATGATTTGTATCTAAAAAAATAATATGAGCTATACAGTAATTAATTATTGTTTAGTCAAATATAATAAAATAATAATGTATTATAATTAAATTATATATTAATTTTAATAATTAATATAGGATATAAAAAATTTATTTATTTTAAAAAAAATAATATAAGATATATAATAATTAATTACTGTTTAGTCAAATAAATATAAAATTTATTAAAAATATTTTTATAGTTATGCAACTAAATACTTAATTTAACATTCATAGCACTTTTTGGATTCATATCCAAACAGTCAACAACTTTTATAAAAAGTTTAGTGTCAAAAGCTCTACCACCAAAAATTTTACTCACAATAATTGTGCCAAATGGACCATAAAACAAACAAAGCAAACATACATATTAATAATGGCTTTCCCTCTGTGTAAGAGCAAGTCTACTCTGCTTAAGAACAACATCAGCTTGTCATGTTAGATTCAAAGATAGACGCGTCCAACTACAGAAGTAAGATTAAAAGCATCAACCCGAGAAGGCAACTTATCAAAGGCTCAATGGATAGAATTTCCCAGTGGCAGTAGCAATCATAATATTATACATACAAGAGAGGGAGAGGGAAAACAAAGGAAAGCAACTTTACTACAACACATGCACTCTAAAACTCTCGTAAGTTCTCAACATACATGTTTAGTAATCAATATTTAACAGAATTGGACAGTATTCTGAACAATACTTTAGCTACTTTTTTTGTCTAATAGCATACCAAACATGCACTAAGTTTATCGTGTTTCCCAAGTCATTTCTCAAATGTCATCTAAATATTCATCAAAGCCTTGATGAAAGTAAATTGACCCATAAGAACCCTCACCATTTCCACTCAGAAACCTGAAATCTCACTGCTAAATTCAGCACTTCAAACATACAGCTACGCTTTCGTTCAATATCAGAATAATTAGATAGTAAATGGCTACCAAATAAAACTTGAGAAGAAACAAATTAGAGCATTAAGCAGTAAACTTGTGAAATACAGTTTTTATATCAAACATGTATCATAACTTATGATTTGTATCTATAAATTTACAGCACTTCACGGTACACACCTCGGAGTCGTCAACCTGAGGTTGAACATTCTGCATATGTAATGATTTTAGAACACTGTGAGGCTTAAAGGCTATTTCAGAATAGAGGAAACAACATGTGGAACAAAAAGCAAATATCGAAGGCCCCTACAAACAAGAACATCCAAATTCTAACTAGATATATTAGCAAAAGACCAGATTCTAGGAACCTTTATGTATCTTTGTAGTGTTCCGCCTGATTTCAAAAGCAAGCACCAGAGTAATGTCAGGAAAAGGGCGAATATCCGACCTCCAATAAGTCCAATGAGAACAATCAAACAGAGTACAAAATATATCCAAATCTGTCCCTCTTTCGTTCTCTCCTGTTCCACGTTTAGATTCACCACCTCGTTACCTTTCGATAATTCACTTCTAGCAGCATCAAAATCTTCCCTGTCATATCTTTCACTTGATAAAGAAGACATCTCCCTTTGACTTTCTACTCTTACATCCTCATACTCATGTGCTTCTTGTTCTTCAACTATGGCAATGTTATCTTTCTTGATTGGACTAATTTCACTACTTTCTGAGTGTTCCCTATCTTCCTTGATTGATCTGATTTCACTACTTTTAGAGTGTTCCTTTCTCCTTGAACTTCGAAACTTCTTTGGAATAAATTTCTTCATTTTTGATTTTATCTTAAGACTCCTTGATTTCTTTCTCTCCGATTCTGATAATTCAGTCGTCAGCTCTTGTTTTTCCATCACCACCACCTTTAAGTCCCTTTCTTCATATCCCAGATTCTCATCAAAGCCAGACTCGTCAATTATCTCCTCGCACTGAATTTCCTGGACACGGGGCAAATAACACTTTTCTCCAACCAATTGAATCTCTTGAATTCTAAAACTCGATTCACAATCCTTCAAATCAGAATAACCAGGGCTAAAACAATCCACTTGTCCTATCCCCGACTTAAAAATACCAGTTTTCTTCCAAACCAACTTGTCCTCTTCGAAATTGAAAATTCTCCGAACCCTTTGCATCCCCAATTTTAACCCCTTTTGGGCTTCTAAAGATGGCTTCAACAATCCAATCACGATTTTCAACACATAATCAACTAAAAACAACAAGAACGCCGACAGGGTGAACCCCAACGCGAATTTCTTGGACCCGAAAGCCAAGACCACAACAAGTAACATTTTCAGAACTGCCAAGAAAATCCCATTAGCATCCACACCCCTCTTAAGACCACTTCCCCCATCTTCCCCACCCGTTGACCGTGGAGGCAAATTCAAAACCGAAGGAATACGCAAAGGCGAAGCTAAAGGAGACGGATCAAGAGAAGTCGAAGCCATAGAAGGGAGATCAAGAGGAGGCGAAGCCATGTGAGATGGTGAGGATCGAGAAATCGCTGGTTCATCAAAATGTATAGGAGGTGATTCTTCCCTCTTTTTCTTGGATGGTTTTTTCAGTTTTTCTCGATTCTTGATGAAAAGATCCACAAGAGATGTGGGGAACCCAGTCTCCACCATAAGAGAAGAGTCCCCGCGTCTTCTTTGCGAGTTCTGTAAGTGGTCATTCACCAACTGGGAAATTCTTGTGCTCTTCACCTTCTTCCACGGAAGCGGCATGATGATGATCCTTGAGTTTTCAATTAAAATCACTCCAAAAAGGGGGTGGCTTCAATTAAATTAAATTTTATACTATTACATCATGTAACCAAATGGGTTGGACATCACTTGAAGATTTTATAAAGAACGGCAAGGGATCCATGGGGTTTTTTATAGCTAATTTTACAGATGATTTGTGTCCAAAACCGCATCTTTAAAATGGATACGGACAACTTGTGATCCTTTTCCTTTATGGGTTTTAGTTTAAGAGGTTTTTGGGCGTGGATATGTGTAAAAAAATTCAAGAAATCATATGAAGAGTTCTAGATAGAATGTTCAGAGAAAAATATGAGAAGTCGTTTACCAAACTGCAGGAATTTATAGGGTGGTTACTTTTGCCTCTCTGTTAATGAAAGACAGTAAAACCCCGAGATGTGAGGTGGGTGGGTGGATGGATGCTGGGATTGGGGGTTGGCCCGTTGGGTGTTTACACTTTTGGAGGGAGAAATAAAGGAAACAAAAATATCAACCCCCTCCACTTCCAGAATTCCAATATTCTAACTTTGTAAATTAATATCTTCTTAAAATTAATATCAAGCCCCTCACCTATGGCCCTTTTGTGCACATAGTCTATATTCTATCATTCTTGGCACTAAGAGCATCTCCAATGCATTCAATGGATTGTGGCTTATATGACAATTAAATAAACGGACTTCTAGATTATATGAAATAAATAGAAAGTGAAATCCAAAATTTCTCTCAAATGGTTCCTTCTACTATCCAATAATGTTGATTATGTGGCATTTATTTTTTAAATTAAAAAATAATAAAACTAATCCATTTAACATAATTTTAAAAATTAAAGAAAAAATTAAAATAATTGACGACTCATCCAATCCCACAGCGTATCTAAATGTAGAAGGAATATCTCATATTTTCTATTTTTTCTGGTACCATGTCATCCTAATATAATACTTCACATAGTACATTGAAGAAGTATTTTTAATAGACATTGTTTATTTGATGATAATGCACACGTTTTCTCTCAATCCATTGAATGCATTGGAGATGCTCTAACGCCTTCAATAGAAATGACAAAATACTCCATCTCTGGGCACAAAAGCCCCGCTCCGTTAGGTAATCGGGCATCATCCCAAATTCACTAAACCCACTCTGAATATTTTTATTTTATTTATAAAATTTAAATTGTATTTAAAAAATAATAATAATTAATTAATTTAAACATGTGTAAATTATAATATTTTAATCAATGCCCTTGCCCCTGTTGCCAACCCTACCCTTCAACCTATTGGTTTTTACACCCCCACAAAAAAAAAAAAAGAGTCCTTCTAGAGGGATTTCGTCCTAACTAATCGCAATATGTCTATGTGGACTATTGGCGCACAAAACCAATGTGTCGAGGGATTAGTGCCAAGAATGAAAGAATTTGGACTATTTGTTGATATGGACCATAGATTAGGAGCTATTTGTACAAATTTTCCAATTTTATTATGATTTTGATGTTTTTTCCCCTATAAAAGGCGCCTATTCAATAAAATTACAATCGGGAGCAAATTTTAGTCCATCTATCATTGCATTTGTTTTATCTTCCCTTGAGGAGGTCTCTTGAATTCAAGCAATTGTTTGGATGTCTTAGTTGGGTTCTCGGCAAGAACGGAATGGTACTCTTCATGGCAACTCCCCAAGGTCAACAAGCATCCTTATATCTGGGTTGGAGAACATGTTTGGTGAGGATTCAGTGCAGGGAAAGCCTGGTGGATGGACACAGCAAGCCATGCGATCGCAACTCCTTCAACACTGCGATCGCACGAAGCAGGGTGGAACATGCAGTAAGGCTTCAGGCGTTACCATGCGATCGCATGAAAGACTACCTTGCGATCGCATAGTAAAATGGCGGCCTCCACGAGAATCTTTTCTGAAACTAAATACGAGATGCGGCTATTCGCAGTAGATCTGGGCAGATTGGTACTGGAGGGATAATACGAGACCACAATGGACACGTTATGGCTGTCTTCGCCCGAACCTTTACAGGTAACTTTGCGGTTATGGAAGCAGAGTTAATAGCACTTCGAGAGGGACTTGAATTTGCCGCTAGACATAACTTCCAACCGGAGGCGTGAAGTTGACTCCTTGTCGATTGTGCAAGATTTGGAGTCTAACTTTACTTTCTCTCCTCTAGCCGAGTTATTACATGACGCCTCTACTTTCATTCACACAATATGCCGGGCCCCATGCCAAGATATTCCTCATGAAGGAAATTGTGTTGCACACGAACTTGTTTTGGTTTCTTTTCTCTTTGTCAAACTCATTTTGGACTAATTGTATCCCGCTTTTTCTCTCGCCCCATATTCGGAGTGATTTGACTCAATAAATTGGCCTTTCATTCAAAAAAAAAAAAAAAAAAATGAGGAGGTTAACAAGTTATGTAAATATCTATTTAATAATAAATACGAGTTTATTTATTTGAAAGTCCTTAATTCAAAATATAGTATTAGGTGAAACAACTAGAGACATGCTAATCAATAATCATTATCTCTCTTCTATGGTCGATTTTCATAGCTTAGTTATTTCATTGATGAGGAAGAACAAACTTTTTTTTAACTAATCTTGGTAGTAGTGGGGGCAACTAGCATATTGTTCAATAAATTTGAGATTGATTTTTATTCATAACGTGACAATGATCCCACTAGCATTATTGAATTTTATTATAATTTTTATATTTTTTATAAAATTAGATGTGAGTCTGTTTGTCCACTAAATTTTCTCAGTATTCGAGTTTATATATGGCATGAAACAACCCACACTATGGGTCTAATTCATTGATGCGTTCAAGGAAATCCTACTTAGAATCCATTTGACAATTGATTTGAAATAGAGATAGAAATCACATGATTGCTTCTTTTGTTATTAAAAGGTATCACATGAATTTATCATTTCCACTTTTTAGTCAATACATATTAACAATCTTCTAGCAAAAATGGTAGGTTGGACTGGATTGGGTGGCATTAAACAAAATTTAAAAATTAAAAAGTTGTAATCTCATAAGTTTTACCATATTGTATTTTCTAAATATGAAAATTTAAATTCTCAATTTTATATTTTTCATATATGGAATTAAATTTTGCAACTTATGGCCTTGTTTGAGATTGATTTTGAGCTCAATTTCTGATTCTCAAACAATCAGAATTTAATTTAGGCGTTTGACAAAATTTTTAAAAGTGATTATAAAATAATCTGACTCACCTAAAGTGATAGATTTTGAGAAGCGGAATGATAAGACAAATTATGCTTTTTAGCTTTTTTATTTATATATTATTAAAATACCACTTTTACTCCTAATTAATTAAACTAATTCTTTCAATACCCATTTGAGAAACTGAATTGATGCAAGTTGGATAATAAAAAATAATATAAATTTAATTAATTTTTACACTATATGACTATACTTTTATTTTGTAATTTTTATAAAATATGAAATTTACTAGGTTTTTATTATTTTTAATTTAAAAGAATAATAATGAATGCATTGTCTTGTTAAAAATATTTGAGTATGAAAAAAATGAATTTTACCACTCGTGATAATAATAATAATACAAAATAACATTATTATAATCAATTTTTATTTTGATAATTTATTACCGTTAAAGAATAAATCACTTTTGTTTATCAAACGCTCAAATGCTGCTTTTAAAACAAAAATTAATTTTGAAACAAGAGTTTACCAAACACTTATTTGATTCTTTCCACAACTGATTCTTTCTGCAACACAGCAAAAACTGATTTTCTTAAAAGCAGAGACAATACCAAACCAAGCCGAGCCATATGTCCAAATGTAGAATACTAAGTCGTCTTAAGCAATTAAAAAAAAAAAAAATAGAAAATTACACATTGTATAAATGTGTACCAAACATACCATGAAATAAAAGTAAAATTGTGTATTATTTCTTTTCTTTTTTAAAAAAATACACAAAAACATCGTAAAGTAATCTCAAAACTATTAACGATTGAAGAGTTAACACGATGCTCTGTGGGAATGCTCGCGACCCTCAATATATATATATATATATTCGTATATATATTAGTATTTGACAACGTAAGATTAGTACACAACAAGTGTAGTATAATAATATTAACCTCCTCCCCCACACCAACAAAACAAAAAAAAAAAAAAAAAAAAAAAAAAAAAAATTTTATACATTTTATGTCAACTCGCATAATACTACTCAACAAACACGTTATTCATTTTATTTAAACACAGACATAGATCCACTTGTAATTTGCAAACTTATCCATTGTCTGTTTCAACCTCTTTGTCTCTATATAATAAATGAGCTATATAAAATAGACAAAACTTTAAGAATAAATATATAGTAATCTAATGGATAAATAGTAGTACAGGTTTCGAACTTTTAAATTTTGTGTGTAATTTCAAACTTTTGATATCTAACAATTAAGATTCCTAAACTTTTTAAACTTTTGTACATGAGGTCTTTTTAATGTAAAACGTTAATTTGACCTTTTAAATAGTCATTTTATTATTGAAATAATAGTTTTATCCTTACTTTAATTTAGTATACATAGTATTGGAAGTCCTTAACTTTTAAATTTTGTGACAATGAGGTCCTGAAACTTTGATATCTAGCACCTGAGATTCCAAATCTTTTAAAAGTCTACGCTTGAAGTCCTTTTGTGATGAAAAATTTCAGTTTGACCGTTAAATTTTAAAATTTGAATGAAATGATTAATGTACTCATATTTAATTTTAAATTAAATTAAAATAAAAATAAAATAAAAAAACAAAAGCAGAAGAAAATACAAAAAAGAAATAATCACATTTCTCAATTTCAAACTACTCATCATAACCCCAGCACAAGCAGTATGTCATGATAATTAGTTTGCATTTTCAAATTGCTAATGAATTTATCGATTTAAATGGGTGAGTGTGATGATTTCATATTTCTTTTTTCTTTTTAACGGTCAAATTGATGTTTTACGTCACAAAAATACTTGCACAAACGTTTGAATGATTTTGGATCCTATAAGCTAAAAATCAAAGATTTGGGACCTCATTATCACAAATTTTAAAGATTAATGACTTCTAGTGCTATTTATCCTAAATTAATTAAAGGGTACAACTGTCAATTCAATAAAAAATTGATCATTTAACAGTCAATTGACGTTTTTTTTTATCACAGAAAGATATCAGACGTAGACATTTGAAAAGTTTAAGATCTTATGTATTAAAAATCAAAAGTTTAAAACTCTATCGTTACAATATTCAAAATTTCAGGATCCCTAGTATTATTGATTATATTCTAAAAGCAATGGATGATTCCACGGAGACTATGCTATTTGTTTAATGTTTTCTCTCACTGAAAACCAAAGATTTTGGTTGCACTCAATAAATTATAGAATAAACACATTACTTGTATGCCTTAAAACCATGCACTATCCAATATAATATCCTATTATATTGTGTCACAAACAGGCCCGACTTTGGGTCGAGGGCGAGTGAGACGCGTGCCCTCAGTCCAAAATCAAAGAGGGCCCATTTTTAAAAAAAAAAAAAAAAATTAATAAAAATATTTGTACAAAAATTTGAAATCCAACAAAGCAAAGTAAAGTTCACATTCTATAAGACAACGACTATTATTAAGAATGACTAAAATTGAAAGGCATATTTTTAAAAAAAAAATATTGAAGTCCAGTCCACCACCAACAGTCGACTATGACTTCTTGATTTGAGGGCCTAAATTTTAGAACTCGCTTCGAATTCCGAAAATGTCAGAACCGGCACAAAGGTCCCACTAATATAAATGATGAGGGGCCTTTGGATAACTTTAATCATATCAAAAGTTTACCAAATGAAATAAAGTGGAGAACATATTAGTCATTTTTTTTTTTTAAAAAAAAAAAGGAAAATTGCGTTTGTGGTTAAAACATAATGACATTTGTATTTGGGTTTTGTTTTAATATTTTGTAGAATCTTTTCTTTGTGTCATTATCTATTCGAAAGAGTCGCTATGTTCACTTAATTTGTGTGACCATTTTTACTTTTTGATCGTCTCTCGCCATACAATATTCATTCACACACCTTCATATCTTACTCAATGGATTAGCCGAATAGTTCACTTTTCAAGTAAAAAGAATCAACTTACTATAAAATTTTAAATAAGAGAATCACATATTAAGAAAGTTATAAAAAAAAAAAAAAAAATCAACTACTCATTTAATAACACTTTAGAAATGATGAGTACAATATTTCCTCAATCACTTCATAAGCAATCATGATATTCTTTAAAATAAAAAAATGCAATAATAATAATAATAATAATAATAATAAAAGAAGTGGACATGCTTTAAACACTCAAATCCCATGTTTAAAGAAAGGAGAAGGCATGAAAAAGAATTTAGATTTAAATTTGTAAGTGTTTTAGTGGCTAAAAGTTTGTGCCTTTGCAATTTAACCAACCAAATCCACATGCTTTTTTTTTTTTTTTTTTCAATCTGTTATGATTCTTATGAATGTCAATATCAAGGATTAAAATATAATAAAAAAGTAAAAAGGAATTAAAAAAAATTAAAAAGGAAATAAATATTTCCAAACTCAGTAGGTGAGGACAGAGGACACTTGCACAATATGTATAGAGTGCAGCCAAACAGGTTTTGGACCCACTCATAGTCACTTTGGGCTCTTTTCTTTGACTAATTTCTTGTCCTAAATTATTGATTGATGTGATTAAGGAAAAATATTTAGAACGCCAAAGACATGATTTTAATTAAGTTTTTGAAGTGTCAATTAGACACGGTTCTAACAGGTCCTACTCATTAAGTTTCTTCTACAGTAAGAATAAATAATTGCTAGCTGTACTGGTTTGACCAATTCTTTTGCTACACGGAGATTAAACTTTTAACGCGTTTTATGTTGCCGAAAGTTAGATACGTTGAAATACAAATAAAATTCCAGATCAATTAAATATGAAATAAATAATAGACTTATAAAAAATTAAACTACTCTATTTAATAGATTAATTTTTTAAAATGGAAGCTCAATTCTCTACAAATAATATCAGCTCCAAACTTAGTGCATGGACTCATAAAACATATTTTAGTGTGGCTCCAAAGTGAATAAGGTGGGTCCTAAGTTGGATAGTGATAGACAAAAAATCAAAACATATTTTCTTAAAGTGTTTAAGTCGAGTGAATCCTTCTAGGTTTGAGAAAGAGAGATGGATCGCTATCAAGACTAAGAAGACATGGTATTTCATTCGAAAGAAATTGTTGAAAATGTGTGATCAAAGTCATGTTGGAAATTGGTTTAAAATGTTGATAAATTAACTAAGTGACTTCACGTGTCATCTTAAATATATAAGTCCCGTCCAATATGTAATTCTTCTAGGTTTGAGGAAGCGAGAGATGGAGCGGGGTACACTATCAAGGCTCGGGAGAAGACAGATTTGGTATGTTTAAAGGGTATATTTGACATCTCGAAACCAATATCGAATGAATGAGAAATTACGAAAAAGGACAAAATCCGGTCAAAATGTTTGACCATGCGATCGCCGGTATGTAAACTGCGATCGCAAGTTAACTAATTTTTAACGAGAATGTATTTTGGTCGCTTCCATGCGATCGCAGAGGCAAAGCCTTGCGATCGCATGGTTATTCTGGACGAAGTTCTCGCTCCATTTTTTGTACCTTGCGATCGCAGCTTGGTTAAACCATGCGATCGCATGGGTTTGCATGTGAAACAGACATATCCTTTTGAAGAGTTGCACGGTTTGGTTCATTCCTTTTCGTTTCCAATCAACTCTCCAACGTTAAAAAGGGTCGTGGGCGTCCATTCTGCGAGAGATATTGATACGAAACGATTGCAAACTTAAAACACTCATACATTTCATCTTTGAACCAATTTTATTGCATTTAAGTTGCATAAAATCTGGTTTTCATTTCATTCATCCGTTGGAGAGCACCTTATGGGCAATTTTGACTTAAGGACAAAAGAGTTCAACTCTGCCTCGATTAATTCATCCTTTCCGATTTTGGTTCTTGATTCTTATTATGCGAAGTTACTTTCACGAATTCCGCCAACAAGTCACATATCGGTTAGATCTGAAATAAATGATGAATTTATAAAGAATTGAATACTTCACATTAACCTCAATTTCCGACAAAATCCACGAAGTGTGCAATGCATAATCCAAAAACCCTGAACAACTAAACAAACATCACTTAACAAACCGAATTATCATCAATAACTAAATTGAAATATAAGTTTTTAGTAATGCATATTTGATATTCAATTAATTCAGAAATTTATTTTGAGATGCCAGAAGAAGAGGCTTCAATAGAATTTTTTTTTCTTTTTCTGTTCAAGTCAAAAGAGATATTTTTCAAATCACTTTGTATATATTTTCAATTCTTTATTTTTTTGCCATGTATAAATGATTTAAAATGTTGACGTTAAGAAAATCGTGTAACACCCATGATCCTTGTTGAAGGAAAAACATTTAATGTTGAAACGATGAATATTTATACATTGATTAGTGTTTAAGACATCGTGCTCGTGCGAGTCTTGTATATTGATATACATAATAGATATATATTTTGTATGTGTTACTAAAAATTATAACTTTTGAATTATCTTATTTAGTTATTGTTCGTCGAAAAATTTATTAAATAAACCGCAAGTATACGGGTTGAACGAGTAGTAAAGTGGACGTGAATCTAAGTATAGTTTTAAGTACCAAAATTTACTATTTAAGCTTTATTCGTAAACGCAGTAATTTTGGTGTTTTAAAATTAAGAAAAAAAAAACTATTAAATTAATCTAAAGGAAGCAAGAAAATAATGAAATAACTTTTGATTTAATTAAATAAGTTTTGGGAATTGGGATTCACAACTTCACCATCGTTGATCATTCTAGTTTCATAGTTATTGATTCAACAATAACTAATTCTTGTTAACGAACGAATTCTTTCTAAATTAATTAACTATCTCTCTCAATAATAATTAATTCTATTTAATTAGGCCAACTCACCTATCTCTAGATGGATTCATTATCAACTCTCTTAAATGCACTAACAACAATAATTCATTAGAGCTTCATTGAAATTCAACCCTAAATGATCGCACTAACCACATGATTATATCTCTATATCTTGTCCAAATTAATGATCTTTATTGTCTAAATCTAATTCATGTTTTCATCTCTCGAATCCATATAAATCAATATAACATTTACCAATTAACTAAAAGATGAAAACGTTAAGTAAACAATAAAGATTTAACAAAGAAATTAATTGTCATAAGTCGAATCAATGAACACAAAACTAGGGTTCACAACTTGGCTACGTTGTCCGTCCCAAGAAAATAAATTTGCTAATCATAGAATTTATGGAGACAATTGAATTGAATAATAAATATATGACTGGGTAAAGAATTGAATCTTGAAGGTAAGAAGTTCTTGCATCAAGAATCGTCTATCGCCTGCTTGAATCCAATCTCTTACTCTTCATTCTTCTCCTCTAATAATCTCCAAAAAATCTCCTTAGGTTTTGCTCTTGCTAGTTCCCAAAATTATCTCTCTCCTCCCAAAATAATATCCACAAAATCTCCTTTTTGTTTTTCCTCTTGTTTTTACCTCTTATATCTCCTCAAAAAGCCTCAAAAAAATCGTGTACAAAATCATCTCAAAAATACGCTTCTAGTTGAAAAAGAATACACACCCGCGCAGAGCCATGCGGCCACATGAGAAATTTTGTCAAAAATTTACTTTTTTAAATTCTAGCGACCCATGCGGCCACATGACAAGTTTTGTGATCTTCTCTCTGTTTTGTCTTCCAAGTTTCGTACTCCATGTCCACTTGGCCCGAACTTGACTCTTTTCATGTTTTCTTGATTCCTAAAATAGATTTAAACAAAACACATGTAAACAGGTACTTACAACACATAAAAAAACACACATCTAAACACACTTATAAGGAATTTTAACATATTAAACAAACACTTATCAAATCTCCCACACTTAGACCATCGTTCGTTCCCAAACAACTACAAAACAAAAACAAAACACAACTCACGAGAAATAAAAACATATAGACTCCCTGTCATGCCTAAAGTAGACAACCTATTAAATGGTAGTGAAAAATCTCAACATAGCTTGCCTAATAAAAAGTCTCCCAAGCAAATAAGAGAAATAATGACTTTTAACATCATAGTATCAACCATTTCAATGTACAACTGGCGTGTGTGTGTGTGTGCAACAAAGGCAAACGTTCCATTCTTTTCTGAACACAAGAGTGAATGAAACAATGCCTTATGTAGACCCCTTCCTAAAGTAGTTCTTTGTACCTTTCACCTCTCGTGAATCTACTCTCAATTTTCATATTCCTATGGGATCCTACAAGGGGTACTCATAAAATTTTTAGAGTTAAAGCTTGGACCAAGTACTTCACACCTGCTTAAATTACGGGTGTAATGGGATATGATGTCTTTATGTAGTGTTCACTCTTTACACTCATAGTATTTAGGGATATCATATTATAATCTCAATCTATGCAAAGAGGAACCTTACCATAAGCTTGCTAATATATCACATTGGAGCCAACATTGATACGAATACAAGTAAGGGTCTTAATTGGATTGTAATGGGGTTTCGGATTTGGTCGGATAAAATAATTTCTTTTTGGTTAATTTCGTGGAGGAATTCCAATAACTTAGTTTCCCAAGAGCTTAACTCTTCACGATATGTCATTCGTCATTACAAACTACCACACTCAAAACCACAACTTCTGAATAATTACTTATTTTGCTTCATCTTGATGAAGATTTTATTTTTCTTCTTTTTTTTAACAAAGAAATTAATTGAAATTTCTTATAACAAGCTATTAAATTTCCCTAATTCAAGGTTCAAAACAAGGATGAGATCAAAGAAATGATATTCATGGCTTGTAATGTGGTTTAATTTTCAACAAAAAGGCTAAAGCTCAAAGTTGGCTTCTAAAGGATATTATCAAGGTAGGCTCTTTAAGATAGCTAAAATTGGTTTCACCTAATGCCTTTACATAATTGTGTCCGATTTTCAGAGAGGCTTCACAATATGCATAACAAAGCAAGTTCTATAAGAATTCAACCATGCATGATATTTACTCAATCAAAAAAAAAAAAAAAAGGAGCACGATATACATTATATGCTCTTTTAGGCTCAAAAGCTCACAAATTAAGGTCCACTGTGAATGAAATCCCACTCACTATTTTCAGCATAGGACAGGGCTCAGTCCTAGCCCAAACATCAGATTATGAATTCTTAATGGTATCTTGGTAACAGAAATATTACCAGGCGGTTTAGACAAGATGGCATTAATCAAGTGAAATTACATTAAGTTGGCTTAACTAAGGTATTAAAATTTTTCAACAAAGCTCAATTTCTCACTTATGCTCAAAAAATAGTGGAAGATTGCCATTTTCTAAGTGCTCAATAATTAGCGAGTTATGCAATGAAATGACCTAAATCTTTCAAGTTTTCTCATTACTTGAGTTCCTAATTCCAGCAAAGCTATATAAATATTTCACAATAAGTTACTCTCAAACATGACCGAGAGTTTTACCCACAAACACAACATGTATAACATCAATCGGCATACGAACAACCAAACATACTTAAGAGAAAACATAAAGAAACACGCATACTAAATCATGAAAACAATCACCACCCACACTTAATTTCTACATTGTCCCAAATGTAGAGCAAATCTAAACAAATAAAAGAGGGGATCATAAACTCCTTGGGGGTAGGCAGAGTCGTCCATCGGCTGTGTTGTGTCATCGGGCCCCATGCCCCATGTGCCCGCATGAGGGTCGCGTGTGGCCGCATGTGGGTTTCGGTCAGGATGTCAATTTTTTTTTTTTAAAAAAGTTAAATTCCTCTCACCCCCATACTTAAAGCATAAAGAATAACAAGAACCAATAACCTAGATGTAATGCTTAAATGTAAAATAATAGCAAAATAGAAATAAAAAGAAAAAGAAAAGAAACGATTATACCGGGTGGGTTGCCTTCCACCAAGCACTTGTTTATAGTCACGAGCCTGACTATAGGTGATCACTCAGCTCAGCGATGTCAAAACCAACTTTTCTTTCGAAAGGTTTTCAACTCAAGAGTAGGAGGAGACTTAATAGAAGGTTGGAACTTTTTAGGAGCTTGACCCAACGATTCATATTTCCAATTTCTTTTGTAAGCCATAGAAGGTAAAGCTGCCAAGTTTTGTGCCATCTCAACTACCATAATATTTTCAGCTTTTGTAGTCTTTGACTGCACAATACATGCCTCAAGAGGTTCAACTAGAAGATCTTCTTCATATGTACCTGTTACCACCGATTATGATAAGGCCTCCACGTCAACAGATTGGCACCGTCTGTGGAAAACGAAAAACATTACACAACCTAAAACTTGTGGTAAAAACGTGTTTTCTACCAGGAAGAGCATGGCAATAGAAAATTCGTGCTAGGACCTAAAGCTGGACAATATCCGGATGAAGGTGGCGCTTGAACTGTTGGAGAATCAATCCCTTCAACATGGACCCAAGCATAGCTGTGCCCGGCGAAGTCCTTCGAGGTTCGGCTCGATTCGAAAACCGTCGGTCTCGAGATGATTCGCCAATCCTCAACGGGTGAACTCCCAGTAACCAGGAGAGACCTCGTGCCTCGCAAGTGGAAAAGTCGGTCGCCTCTGCCAGCGTATTCGATCGGTTGGAGGCCGGGTCGCCTGTGGCTCGACCTCAATCGTTGAGTAGTCGGGCGCTGCGAGCCCAAAGAATGACCACCAAGAGAAGAGAAGGGACCTCGGTGTGGATGTGGAGCCCCAAGATGAAAGACCGTAAGCGGTCGTGCGTGCGACGCCGCCGACGCCGACGCCGACGACCTCCCATTCTCCAAAGTGTTGAGGGCTAGAGAACTCTCCGCAGGGTTCAAAATACCTCATATGGAGAAATATAATAGGAGAGGTGATCCCACGGATTCTATTGGAGGTTCGATTTCTAAAGGCATTCGTAATCATTTAATACTCCTTCTTAAAGTCCTACGCCTGATATAAATAATAGGCTTGGACTTGGGGACTATTGTTACCACTCGATTTTGGTAAGGCCTCCACATCAGCAAATGCCCAGTAAAAGTCCCATCTAGGCCTAATTCAAGCATCGCTAAGGCCTTATAGGCCCAGTGAGGGCCTTCCAGATTCATAAAGGTCCCATAGACTCGGCGAAGGCCTCGGGTGCCCAGCAAGGGCCTTGTAAATTTTCAGAAGGCCTCGGAGGCCCACGAATATATTAGCATTCCTGAATCAGAGTATTGCGGCCCTCGACACTCATGGTTGACCCAGAGAGCCTCGCCAGACTTCGTATTTATTATAGTCCGCATATAATCCGATATTTTGGGACGGTTAAAAGGATATCTCAAGGAAGATTGTGTTTGATTTTCATAAGGAAACCATATTCCAATCCAATAAAATCAGCAACACAATCTTAGAGATTGAGAGAGATTATGATGCAATCTCGGAAGATCGCGGCGAGATTGGAACCTACCTTATCTGATAAAGAAAGAGAATTCCAACAAAATTCTAATTGATTGCTTCCCTAAATCAATTAGGATTCTCCTCCTATAAATATCAGATTCCGGTTATTCTAAGGTAAGGCTTTTCTGGACACGCATATTTTTAGTACTCATATTTTAGTACGCTCTTTTTGTACTTAAAACCCCACTCTAAACTCGCTCAAATCTCTGCGCTTGTCTCTCCCACACCTAATTACTTTTGCCCCTCGTGTATTCTCTCTAATCACACGAGTTGACTTGATCGTCGGAGTACCCAACGATCGCGGACCCTCTCCGGAGATTGGTGCCTAACGATTTGATCGTTGAGTAACACCAATGATCGCTGAGATTTGTTGACACGTGGACGGAGGGTTTTGGTGCCCTTTTAACAACTCGATTGTCATCAATTGGAAGCAAGAGTCAGAGAAGAATGGTGTTTCATAGCTTTAAACACATTAAATGTAACTTGCTCTTTATCCACACTTAGAGTCAGTGTTCCCTTGTATACATCAATCAAAGCTCTTAGCTGTAGCTAAGATTGACCTTCCAACTATGAGTGGAATCTCATTGTCCTCTTCCATATTCAATACAATAAAATGCAGTGGAAAGATAAATTTGTCGACCTTAACCAGGACTTCCTCAATGACATTCCAAAGATACGTGATTGATCGGTCAACCAGTTGCAGGGATACAGTAGTAGGCATGCATTCTCCAAGTCCAAGTTTCATGTACACAAATAAAGGCATAAGATTAATACTTGTCCTAAGATCACATAAAGCTAATCCAGAATAAAAAGAACTAATGGTGAAAGAAATAGTGAAACTCTCTGGATCTTTCAATTTAGGATGTAGATTTTTCTGTAGAATTGCACTACATTCCTCAGTTAACATCACTGTTTCATGCTCTTCCAACTTCTTTTTGTTGGAGAGGATCTCCTTCATGAATTTTACATAACTGTGAATTTCTTCTAAAGAATCTATGAAAGGAATGTTGATGTGCAATTTCTTGAAAATATCAAGAAATTTCCCAAATTTTTTGTCCATGGAGACAATTGAATGAAATAATAAACACATGACCGGATAAAGAATTGAATCTTGAAGGTAAGAAGTTCTTGCACCAAGAATCGTCTATTGCCTGCTTAAATTCAATCTCCTGCTCTTCATTCTTCTCCTCCAATAATCTCCAAAAAAATCTATTTAAGTTTTTGCTCTTGTTAGTTCTCAAAATTATCTCTCTCCTCCCAAAATAATATCCACAAAATCCCCGTTTTGTTTTTCCTCTTGTTTTTGCCTCTTATATCTCCTCAAAAATCTCCAAAAAAATTGTGTACAAAATCATCCCAAAAATAGACTTCTAGTTGAAAAAGGAAACACAACTGCGCAGAGCCATGCGGCTACATGAGAAGTTCTGTAAAAAATTTACTTTTTAAAATTCTGGTGACCCATGCGGCCACATAGGCTTGCCATACGGCCACATGACAAGTTCTATGATCTTCCTCCGTTTCGTCTCTCGAGTTTCGTACTCTATATCCACTTGGCCCGAATATGACTCTTTTCATATTTTCTTTATTCCTAAAATAGATTTAAACAAAATACATGTAAACATATACTTATAACACATAAAACACACATCTAAACACACTTATAGAAATTTTTAACATATTAAATAAACACTTATCAGTTATCCACCGAACATGCCTGTAATATGTCAAGCAAACACAATAAGGGCATGTCTTGTCTTGCACAATCATAATTTTTTTGTGCAATTACTTTAATCACCAATTTCTTGTCAATATATTTTTCACCGTTCCTATCAACCAAACGTTTGAAGGATATTAATTTATTTTTCTTATTTCGTACTCTTTTATTTAAAAAACAAAATATTGTATAATTTTTGGGATTGAGGAGAGAATTTTTTTTATTTGAGATGGTAAATTTTGATGACTAAGATGAAGACTTGCAATGACAGATTTTGGAGAAATTTTTGTATTTGAGATGGAGCTGACGTGTTAAAATTTGATGACTAAAATGAAAATGTGCAGGGGCGGATTTTGAGGGGCTGCAAGCCCTGGACAAATGATATTCCACTTATAATTTTGGATAAATTGCCTAAAAGTCACTTACAAGTGTTTTGTTTAGGTCAAAATAATTTTTAAAATTGACAATAAGTCATACTTTCAACAATTTTTTATATTAATCTCAATATTATCTCTATGATTCATATTTGCCATAAACATTGCCCTGCACCGCCTGGCCACCGCCACCGCCACCGCCACCGCCACCACCTTTAATAGACTTTAATAGTCTCACGAATGCTTTGTTTGTAAGGCCCTAATACAAGACGGAAGAAAATTTGATCTATTTATATGGCAGAGGCAAAGATGCCAAGTGACCCAGGATCATCCCACTGAGACGACTTGAAGAAGAAGAAGCGTGAATGGCAAAGCCTTTGGGATCCACCGAAGACGACTTGAAGAAGAAGAAGCGTGAATGGCAAAGCCTTTGGGATCCACCGAAGAGTTCTTCAGGCGGCAAACGAGTGGCGGAAGCACCCGATGAAGACGAATTAGTGGCGTCACGCCACCCCGGGCCTCAAAATTGCCCTCGTCCCCTTTGGTATCTACCTCTTTGGTGAAACTGCCTACAACAAGATCTACGCTCCCAAATCTCACTCCCATTCCACCTCTTCCGCTTCTCACTAAGAGAAAACAATAAGCACCTCCATGCGCTTGTACAAGATGAATCCTGGTGCTAGGATTGAGGCATGACCATTGTTCTCATTCTTCCAGTTTCTCTGTGTTCAATAAAGTATTCCTCAAACTTCTTTGTTACATGTAATTGGCGGATTATTTGAATTTGTAAAAATTTGACAATGATTTTAACATGGTGTTTGACTCAATTGCCATTAATGCAATCTCTATGTGTGCGCATTTGTGCACACCTATTTTATTTTATTTTAAAAAAAAGTGACTCGTGATTAAAATCTGTTCCAGGCATTGAAATTCCTAATCGACCAACAGGGCAGATAATCATAGATGGTTTTGTTCCAATGGTATCTGCAATCTTTGGTAATTTTAGAATGTCTAATGGTTTTGGTGGGGGTGTTTTCTTCTATTTTTAATGTTCAGCTTCATGGGTTTTCAAATGCAAGTGGGTTTGGTGCAACATCATGGTACCATTTTCAAAATGCTGGTTCTTTTCAAGGTAATGGCAGCGATGTCTATAGAACTGGTCAAACTCAGTAGGAAAATGATGGTTTGAATGTAGATGAATCTCTGAAGAAACTTTTGCTATTTGACGATGTTCTTGAGCTGCTTGCTGTATTTATCATGTAAATGAATTTTGCTCATAAACTCAATTTGCTTAAGGCTAAGAATTGTTATTGTCATGTCTCTGAAAATTAATCTAATTTAAAACTCTCAGGCAAGAAGGCCGAGAGAGAGTTGGTGGTTGTGGTTGTGGTGTATAAGTGTATTGTTTGTGATTGGATGAGCATAGAAACGAATGTTTAAGAAGTATATTGGTTGTTAGTCTGATGAAAAAGTTTGATGTGTGTCGTTAGTCTGATGAAAGTTGGCCATTAGATTGCCATTAGATTATTTGTGTTGTTAGTCATGTGTGTTGTTTGATACTGTATTATAGAAAACAATATCACAGAAAATAGTCTCATAACAGAAACAGGCATAGAATTTGCATACATGCTCAGAATTTCTATTATAATATATTTTCGGAATCTTCTCGATGAGCCGGTTAAGACCAGTTGTTTGCGACCGCCGACGATGGATTTTAGCCATTTGAAGTCGTCTATTTAGCTTAAAATGTCAGTTTTTAATTTTTCTTATCTAAACAGTATTTACATACTAAAACAGTATCATAGATAAATGTATCTTAATATATCAATATCATATATGAAAGTATCTTGATAAAATAGTATCAGAACTACAACCCAATAACAATATCATAGATTGAAACAGTATTATATGTTGAAACATTATAATAATAAAATAGTATCAAAAATAAAAATAAAAATAAAATAAAATCATATATAAAATTAAGTACAAGATGTTTTTAATGATTAAAGTAATGATACAGTATCATATATAACATACTATCTAAATAAAATAATATCATAGATATAACTAAATAGAGATATTTTACTCTTGAAATAATGATATTGTTCTTAAAATGCTCAATTACTAGTATAAGATCATTGATATTGATTGTATTCAATAACAAAATCATAGATTGAAACAGTATCATATGTTGAAATATTATCATAATAAAACAGTATCAAATATAAAAGTATAATATAATATAAAATAGTATCATATATAAAACTGAGTACAAGATGTTTTAATGGTTGAAATAATTATATTATTCTTAAAATGTTCAATTAGTAGTACAAGATCATTGATTGTGTTTGCATTCAATAACAGTATCGTATGTCTAAACATTGTCATAATAAAACAGTATCAAAGATTAAAGCATGATATAAATATATCAATGCACATTATCTAAATAAAACAGTATCATAGATAAAAACAATGTCATTTATAAAACTAGTACAATATGTTTTAATAGTTGAAGTAATGATACTGTTGTTTAAATACTTCATTAGTAGTATAAGATGAATGGTACTGTTTGTATTCAATAACAATATGATAGGTTAAAACATTAACACAGATAAAACAGTATCATAGAAAACAGTTAGACAAAACAATAGCACAATAAAATAATACCATAATAAAACAATACCACAATAAAACAATATCATTAAATTAGCTTCTTCTTTTTTGCAATTGCAAGAGTATGTTGGTCATTTAACTCTAAAATGTGACTTTAATTGAAATAAATTTTGAATATATGACTTTAGAGTCCACAAATGCAACAACAGTGACCGACTTTGAATTTACCATATAATTTTTTCTAAAAAAAAAGGTAAATTCAAGGTCGGTCACCGTTATTGCACATATGGACTCTAAAGGGCTCTAAAGTCATATTTGATTCAAACATTTTCCATGGAAAATGTCACTTCCATGGAAAATCTTGTCAAATTCATGGCTTTTATTTTCCCAATTGGAAAATCTAATACATTAAAGTTAGATTTTAGAGCTGGAAAATACTTGGCAATGGAATATTTTCTTAATTACATGGAAAATAATTTTCCACCCTTTTCCATGCTTAATCATATTAAAGTCACATTTTAGAACTAAAAAGACCAACATGCTTTTGTTTGAATCATATTGTTGTATTGTGATCTTGTTTTGTTGTGATCTTGTTTTTATTTTGATCTTGTTTTGTATGATATTGTTTTATTTAGATAATGTACATTTATATATTTATACCATGATTTTATCTTTGATATTGTTTTATTATGACAATGTTTAAACTTATGATTTTGTACTACTAATGGAAGTATTTTAATAACAGTATCATTATTTTAACCATTAAAATATCTTGTACTTAGTTTTATATATGATACTGTTTTATATAGATAATGTACTATGGTACACTTACACCATACTTTTATATTTGATATCGTTTTATTATGATAATGTATCAACCTATGATATTGTTTTAATCTATGATAATGTTATTGAATACAAACAGTATCAATGGTCTTATACTACTAATGGAACATTTTAAGAATACTATAATTACTTCAACTAGTAAAACATCTATGATATTGTTTTAATCTATGATAATGTTATTGAATGCAAACAATATCAATAGTCTTGTACTACTAATATAATATTTTAAGAACAATATAATTACTTCAACCGGTAAAATAGATCTATGATATTGTTTTATATAGATAAAGTGATATGGTATATTTATATCATGTTTGTATCTTTGATACTGTTTTATTATGATAATGTTTCAACCGTTATTTTATTGGGTTTTAGTTTGTGTATGTGATACTATTTGATTAAGATATTTTTATGTATGATACTAATATATTAAGATATAGTTATTTGAGATACTGTTTTAGTATGTATGATACTGTATTGACAAAAAAATTAAAGATTGTCATTTTAACTAAAGAGACGACTTCAAACGGTGAAATCCATCACACATAGTGGCAAAGCGACTGGTTTTGACCGACTCGTCGAGACCATTACGAAAACATATTATAATAAAAATTTTGAGTATGTATGCGAATTCTGTAACATTTCTATTATGATAATATTTTGTGATACTATTTTGTATAATACAGTATCAAACAACACACATGACTAACAACACAAAGAAATAATTTAATGGCCAACTTAATACAGTATAAGCTGCTATTCTATAATACAGTATTAAATTATATATAATATAGTATCAAGCTGTTATTTACATAAGCAAATCATGGCCACAACTAATATAATGATATTACTTTTTATGATACTGTTTTCTATAATACAGTATCATCCCTACAGAAAATTCAAACTGCTTGTTGAATAATTTTATCATCCACTTCATCTACAACTTCACATGGTGGAGCATTATCACCTATATTTGTTCCATATCTTCATTCTTCATAATCTTTTTCACATACAATTCGATTCTTTTCAAAATCCAAATACTAACCACTTGTGTATGTGAAGCAAATGAATGTATACAACCCAATGTCTGCCTCTGCTTCAATATTCACCGCCAACGCCGGCGAGACCAAAATTAAACCTTGAACGAATGTATTTTGAACCTCTATTTCCTTAGTTGCGATTAGAAATTGAAATTCAACGAGAACAGAGTATTTTCAAATAATTAATTCACATAAGAAACACCAAAAAACAAAAAACCAAAAAGCAAGAAACACTAGAAAACAAGAAACCAGAACCAGGTTTCTTATGGTAGACTCGACCCTAAAACCACCGGACCTGGACTTCACCATGGGCGGACCACCTTCGGTCACCCTCGTCGCACCCATACCCGGCCTCACGCCATCAAATTCAGCCCCCACGACAAAAAACAGCACCCAAATTGAGGCGGACCCAGGTTTAGCCCCTAGCGCCGCCGTGACCTCCTCTACCGAACACGCGACCATCGGACGGTTACCGATCGACTCGCCCATGCCCAAGTGACCGATGAAGATTTGTAGATGTGGAAGAAGACGTCAAGGTTTGTGGAGAGTAATTTTTGAATTAATTTAAAATATTGCTGAAAGTATAACTTAATCATAATTTTAAAAAATGTCTTGATCCTAATTTGAAACTAAGTTATGTACAAGTGACTTATTGACAATTTTCCCAAGAGAAAAAAAAATTAGCTTGGCCCAATATTAATAATAGCCCACATTTAGCCCAATCATAACATAGCTTCTTAAATTGGCCAAATTTAAAATAGTAAAATATTCATACTACAGTTTTTTGATATACTAATTTTAATAAAAGTCCCCCAATCTTTAACATGTTGATACTTATGTCTTCAACTTTTTTTCATCGTATTTTATTATTAAATTTTAATAATTTTCATATCTTATCTCTGGAAACAATTTTTGTCCAAATACTCTATTAATGTGCATTGAAATGAGGGACAAACATTTTGTCAAACTTTTAAATTTGTTATTTATTTTGCTTATTTAAAAAACATGAGAGGTAAAAAAAAAAATTTTACGTCCTCCTAATCAACTTTTTGGACAGAAATTATCAACAAAGACAAATATAAGATGAGAAAATTAATAAATAGATGATAAGAATATGATAAAAAAATAATTGATGATATAAATATAAAAATAGTAATAATTTGACATCTTTATTACAATTAAAATATAGTGTGGTTAACAAAAGATGTAATGTGCCAATTTTAAATCCTTGCCCATTTACACATTACCCGTTCAACCCATCCCCAACCCACCTGGCCCAATTCCCAAATTCTACAAACCTAAACCTCTGCCAATTGCAATTCATGATGCAGTGAAATCACGATTAGAATTTTGGACTAGAAAAACATCTCATTCTCCTTTAGCAAGATAAAAGTCTCCGACCGGCCATCGCCAATCGCCTTTACAAACTAATCTAGTTTTTTTCCCCCTTCTATTTTTGAATTTTTTTAGCATGTTTTTTTTTTTTCTTTTGTCCAATTTCTTTCTTTTCTGTTTATCTATAATCTATAATTCTTTTAATATTAGAAGAATAAAGATAGAAATAGGCATTTCAAATGATTGTACTAATGTTCTTGAATGAAAAGAACACATTTGCGCCCACAAATATCATCATTTTTTCTATATAAATTATTCTGTTATTCAAATAGTTCTGCTGTAAGAAAATTTAATAGCCTCAAAGTCATAGCCAAAAAGGTAAAAAAAAAAAAAAAAAAAAAAAAATCCAAGACTTGGGTGCAAGTATATACGGACTGTATTTTGATATGTTCAAACTTGATTATATAAAATATATTTGGAGCTTAAAAGAGGGGAAAAAAAGAATATAAAACTCTTATCATCATAGTAAATTTAAGTTGGATTATTTGAAATTTGTTTTTCACAAGAAAATTATGTTTTGAACTTTATGCTAGTTTACTCTTTTATTTGTCGTAATCTTGTTATATTTTTTACAGTGTTTTAAAAAGTCCGCATAAAACTGCTCTGCATTAAAACTCGACTCCACGCATCACGTATTGTCCTCGCCTTGTTCTTATCTTCGCTTCTTGCTTGCAGGACTCATGCAAGTCGAAAAGTTTAAAAACTCAACCTCTACGTCTAACCAAACTTTACGCTTTTTACAACATTAATTTTTTGATAAAGATGTTTTTATACAAAATATTCCTTTAGAAATTTGAGAATCATAAGAAAAGAGAGGAGTCATTGACCCGCGTATATAGGTGCATGAACCAAATTGACGTCATTTGGAATCCACTGCCTTTTTTGTTTATAAATTGAAAGAAAACTCCAAACTCTATTTTAATGTCAAGTAGCTGAACATTGTGATTTGTAGTTCAATACAAAAACCAATTGATTAGAAAAAAAAAAAAAAAAAGTTGTTTATTATTGAAAATTAATATGATTTTATGTTATATATATAAGAAAAATTGTACATTGACTTATTTTAGATTTCAACTCGATCTAATGTGATTTTTTGAAACTGTCCTTAAAGACGTGTTTTTTTTTTAAATTTTCACTTAGACGTTATCAAATTTTAAATGATGTGACGACACCCAAATAGAGTGATTTGAGTGTAAATAAATTAAACGTTATCAAATTAAAATTTAAATGATGTGATGTTGAGTGAATCCCAAATAGAGTGATTTGAGCATGTAAGCGTTAATTAAATCTCAACAAACATTGTAAGTAACGTGCAAATGTAGTAGTTTAAATGCTAAAAATTCACTCACCTAATTGCAGTTGGAGTGAATGTTGAGTGAATCATAGAACAATTAACTAAGTCCACATGGATTGTCACGCATTTATATATTATTAAAATACCCCTTTTACCCTAATTAATAGTTTTAACCATTTGAGAAATCGAATTGATGCAAGTTGGATAATAAAAATAATATAAATTTAATTAATTTTTGCACTATTTTATTTTGTAATTTTATATTTGAAATTTATTAGGTTTTTTATTATTTTTATTTTATGACATCGCATTGTCTTGTTAAAAAAATGTAGTAGTTTAATTTATACAAAATAACATTATTATAAAATGAAGTTAAGAAAGTCTATCTGACTAAACAATTACCAAACACTTGTAATTGCAGTGAAGATTTTCTTAAAGACAAAGAATACCAAACCAAGCCTAATTAGTGTAAATTGAAGTTTCTAAACAGTTCAAATAAAAGTTTGATGACAGTAGGTACAATTAACCCATGAATCAATTGATTTTAGGGACCACAAAATATAAAATAATTTAGAAAATACTATCTAATTTTTTTTTAATTCTAAAAATATTGTTTTTACTTTTATAATACTTATTGTTACACATGTTACGTTTGTTAATTTATTATAAAAAAATGTTTGTTATATTTGTTATATGTATAATTGAAAATATTCACTTCATAAAAATACAATTGAAACCAGCGTTTGAAAGATAATAACAGGTCATAGCAGGCCCATAAAATGAGTTGGGTATTTGGGCCTCCAGAGTCGCCGAAAAAAATTGGGTAGTAAGAAATGGACAACAATAACACTAAATTTAATATATCTTTTTACAGAGAGCAATCACATAATAATCATATTACAACCCTAATGATGGTTATAATGATAAAAGTTAAGACTTGAGACCCTACAATTATGAAGTGCAAAGTTCCATCCTAACCAAGAGTGTGATTATTTGTTAGTTCTTTCTCCATTATAGGTGGGTTAATTACTATTAGTTAGTAATAATCACAGTGCTAACTAATAATAATAAATTGTTTATATCATATTAGATAAACACGATTTTGCACAATTTTAATTGTGCTTAAATGTAAATCAAAATTATAAGTTATTTATTTTTGTTAGAATACAAAAACTAAACTGTTTGGTCTTTAGTTGATAGATTGATAAATATCTTTTGTAAATGTATTGTTTACACGTGGATTGAATTTATAAAAAATGCAAATTAATTTATTATTATAATAATAAATAAGAAAAATAAGATATTACTAAAATTGGTAACAAAAATTGAGAAACCATTTTTTTTAAATTACTGAATAAGTCAGTTCTATCAAAATAAAAATAAAAATATGGCACGACTCTATAAAAAATATTGAAAATAAAACATATTAACATGCTCAAAATTGAAAGATTAACTAGAATTTTGTATGAATTAGAATTAATTAATTTTATTGGTTCATTATGTATTAAAAAAAAATAATGTGTACCAATTGGACTTGAATTCGATCCTTTCGATCATGTACCTTTCACTTTTAACCTGTATTACCGTCCAAGTCGACTTTTAAACATTTATTGTTAACTCAATGTTATCTATTAAAGAAATCCACTTCAAATTTCTGAGGCGATAGAGAAGTTGGTAGATGACTGATGTGATGTGGGGAAATTCTCCCAAGAACGCGTGTTCGATTTTGTGTGAGACGATTTTCATTTGAAATATTGTGAGATCTGTCTTGGGATCGGCTCATTGGCATTTTCTCTCGCGCCCTGCCGGTCGCCAGATTACAATCTCGATTTACAACCCTGGCCCGACATCAAGAGGCGCCTCACACATGTGGACGTTTCGGGACTTTCCCTCAACAAATAAAGCCACTTCCAGCAAAACTGGGTGTTAACGCCACGCGCTTTGCTCCACTATAAAACCCCAACCCCACCGCTCTTTTCCCTCAATTTCCCTCCATTTCCGGTCCTCCACTCCCCTTCCAACAGAAGTAAGAAAAAACATCCTAATCACAATTCTTCCTTAATTTCTCAGAAACACCAAAAAAACACGCGTAAACAATGAGAGAAATCCTTCACATTCAGGGAGGCCAATGCGGCAACCAGATCGGCGCCAAGTTCTGGGAGGTCATATGCGACGAGCATGGAATTGACCAATCCGGAAAGTACAGCGGCGATTCCGACCTCCAGCTCGAGCGCATCAATGTTTATTACAATGAGGCTAGCGGCGGGAGGTACGTCCCGCGCGCTGTTTTAATGGATCTCGAGCCGGGCACAATGGATTCTGTCAGATCCGGTCCGTTTGGACAGATCTTCAGGCCCGACAATTTCGTTTTCGGACAGTCTGGGGCTGGCAACAACTGGGCTAAGGGGCATTATACTGAGGGCGCTGAGTTGATTGATTCCGTGCTTGATGTTGTCCGCAAAGAGGCCGAGAATTGCGATTGCTTGCAAGGTCCTTTTCGTGATTTGCATTTGTTTTTGGTTGATCTGATTTTTTTTGTCGGATTTGGTTAGATCTAGCATTGTAATTAATGTGCTACATGTTATGCGTTTACTTTGAAGATTGCAACTTTTTCCGTGCCTTAATTATACAAGTATTTATGTGATTATGCTTGTATGTGCCAGCAATTTTCATGCATTAGCTAATGCTTATGCTTCATATCTATTTAGATTTTGTGTTTGGATATGATTGTGTGAAAAATAGCGCAGTATTAACGGTCCCTCAATCACACTGTAGGAATAGTATTATGCAGTTTGTGTTTTGTGGAGACTGTCTATTTTTACTTTTCTTCATCTTCTACTAAGAAGCACTGACACTGACATAGACAAACCGACATGACATGTGATTTTTAAAAAATGTAGGACACGGACATATCACCTCAGTACAAGTGTCCCTGCTTCATAGCTCTTGTGTCTTTCTGTATTTTTCACCACCACTTGCAATTTTAACATATTGAATTCTTCTTGTCCGATAGACTGTTCTTTTTTTCCCCCTCCTCCCTGCCAAAGTGAAGGAGAAAATCTATTTGAGAACCATGCTGTAAACATTGATGCAATTATCTTATGATTTGTGTGTTCTGCCATGCTTGTGTGTGATTACAATTGCTCTAACTTGTTATGCGGTACGCATTGTAAAACATTGGTGCAAATGACCATACCAAGAAAGACTTCAATCGAAACACTTTCATATACGGGTTCACATGCTTCTATTCAATTGTCAGGCGTATAACTAATCAGAAAACCCTTGTTATGAGTGAATAAGATAGATATAGATGCATGTTCAGACTCGTCTACAATAATATGCTGATGCTATTTCATTTGTACAACAGGATTTCAAGTCTGTCATTCATTGGGTGGAGGCACCGGTTCTGGTATGGGCACCCTTCTCATTTCCAAGATCAGGGAGGAGTATCCAGACCGCATGATGTTGACATTCTCAGTCTTTCCTTCACCAAAGGTATCAGACACTGTTGTCGAGCCATACAATGCTACCCTGTCTGTTCATCAACTTGTTGAGAATGCAGATGAATGTATGGTTTTGGATAATGAGGCTCTGTACGATATTTGCTTCCGTACTCTCAAGCTTGCAACTCCTACTTGTAAGTCCAGTTCTCCGTTTTGTTATCTGCTTTGTGCTTTATTCTTTCTCATTGAAATTCAAATAAGAGCTGGATAATTAATTATATAATGTAGACATCACTGATCAGATGTTTCTAGTAAAATTAAATTTTGGGTGTTGTGTTTCAGTTGGCGATCTCAACCACCTGATTTCTGCTACCATGAGTGGTGTCACCTGCTGTCTGCGGTTCCCCGGACAGCTCAACTCTGACCTGCGGAAGCTTGCAGTTAACCTTATCCCATTCCCACGGTTACACTTCTTCATGGTTGGGTTTGCACCCTTAACCGCCAGGGGCTCCCAGCAGTACCGGGCTCTTACGGTCCCTGAACTGACCCAACAGATGTGGGATGCCAAGAACATGATGTGTGCTGCTGACCCACGCCATGGTCGCTACTTGACTGCTTCAGCCATGTTCCGTGGTAAGATGAGCACCAAAGAGGTCGATGAACAGATGATCAATGTGCAGAACAAGAATTCATCCTACTTTGTTGAGTGGATTCCGAACAATGTTAAGTCTAGTGTGTGTGATATCCCACCAAAGGGTCTGAAAATGGCGTCTACATTCATTGGAAACTCAACCTCAATTCAGGAGATGTTCAGGCGTGTTAGTGAGCAATTCACTGCAATGTTCAGGCGTAAAGCTTTCTTGCATTGGTACACTGGTGAGGGGATGGACGAAATGGAATTCACCGAGGCAGAGAGTAACATGAACGATCTTGTGGCCGAGTACCAGCAATACCAGGATGCTACTGCTGACGATGAGGAATACGAGGAAGAAGAAGAAGAAGAGGATGTTGCAGCTTGAGGCATCTTTAATAGTGTCCACGGGTTATCAAAATCTCTTGGTCTGTTAGTATCTTTTGATTGGGTGATTGGTGTATTTGTCATCAATGGATCAATTAGATTACAGAGTTAATATGTATGGTATGATTTGTTGTTCATCTATTTGAGATAGGCTTGTAACATTGTATTTTGTTCATTCATGTCAGTGATGAATGTTTGTGATGTGTAGATGTTAGTTTTGGACTTTTTATTTTTGTCACAAGCTAAAGAGTTGTACTTTGCTACCTTGAATATATTCTGTCCGTGTCAATTGATCCTCCAAAATAGATTCAAATTCCTGGCTCACCAGTAGAACCAAATTATGATGATGAAAGTTTCCATAGCCGTGGTCTGGAGCACCTGCGAAGCGCTCAAAATCAGATCCCCCACGCAATTTCCTTTCAAATTCTGGATTAGTTCTCCGAATGGAGTTAAGGACCAAACCCCTCCCATAACTTATTAGAGCTAGAAGATCATTTTCAGCCCCATTCCACATCTCCTGCAATCACTACCAACTGGAATGTGCCGGTGGATGAGGTCGCTCTTGGAATGCCCAAGAAGATTTTCCTAAAAAACTTTACCCAGGATATTGAGTTTCCTCACAATATTCCCACCAACCACTAAGCAGATTTGAGCAAGCCTGATCATTAAGATTGTTAAGAGTCATTGCAAGCTGATAACCCGACTTAACCGTGTATCACCCCTTCCGATCAAAGTCCCACATCGGAATATCTTGGGCGTCCGGGATACCACACGGCATAGATAGTATAGCCACGCTGTCCAGATGCAAAAATCTGCTTTAAATAAGTTCTCTGTTCCAGGCTTCCAGCCACCCTCATTACTTTAATATTATTTTACGAGAAGACATGGAGCAATCTAATCATATTGTATTTTTGTTCTTAACTAGAATATTAATTTATGTATGTTGCAATCTTTGTTGAAGTTAGAAATTTCAATTTAACTCATTTAAGTCTACATCCATCGTATCGAATGAACAAAAGCAAAGAATACAGTACAGGATCAGATGGACATAAATTAGCTTCAAAGAGGTTAAGATAAGATGGTTTTCAATTTTGCAAGGAGAAATTTTAGACATTTTGTAGAAAAAGAGCCGACCATACAACTAAATACTCTCCATGTCAGGGGTAAAAATATGCTCGAATCAGCCTGTTCGACTCCAAATATGGCCACCAAATCTAACGTTGAACTGCAATTCCCAGTAAATTACTGTTCATCCTTACCGGAGTAGTAATGCCGGAAAACACAGGAGAAGTCCTTTGTTCCATAACCCGCATTGTTGAGCTCTGTGAATCTGAACAGAAGTGCATGTCAATAAACTCCAGCAATCTGGCAACTTAAGAATACATTACCAGCTTAACATTTCATCTCGTCAAAGATTCAGTGAGTGAAAAGTTTTAACCTGTGAGGTAGAAGCAACTAAATCTGCACTAGGGTGTGACTATCAAAACTTGGGCCATTCATAACGGTCTTTGTGGAGGTTATTAAAGACTCTGTTTGTATTTTCAACCCAGTGAATAAAACGCTAAAGAAATCTTGTACTGGGCTTCGGTTCAAAGGAAAACATGTGGAAAATGTTTATATCCACAGTCAAGTGTGATATTTTTGCCAATTTATACATCTTTCTTTTAACTTTTCAAGATATTCAACAATATTTAAAATTTTCATATTCAATTTATTTTGTTAGAAAAGAAAAGCCAAGGATAATCAGTGTTCCCTATGCAACTTGCTGATGCATTTGGTCTATGTGGATAGGTGCCTATATATGCGGTCATATTATATCACCATCTCAAGTTTGATTCTATAACCTCATGTATTTAAGCCATATGTTTTCCAAAGTAAATATTATTATAAAGGACCAGGACTTACATCTCTTCTGCTAGAGACGTTAACGGAAATGTGAGACTGACTTCTTTGGCTGACGCTGCCGCCAGGTTTAGGTCTTTAGCCTAAATTCAAAGAGAAGAGAACAAAAAACGTTAATGATCAATGAATATTGGAAAGACGATGATATGATAGACTGTAAACTAAGCACTATCTGTTTAAACAAATCATGCAACAGAGAACGACAGAAAAGTTGTCTAAGCTAGATAACCAATTTGTGAGGCGAGAGCATGAAATGGTGAGAGAACCAAATTTGACATCGCAAGTACTATTAGAGCATCGATATAAATATTTTTTCAGATTATATTTCTATTTTATTTTTATTTTTATATTAAATTTCATTTTAACATTATTTCTAAGCAAAAAAGAGTTACCAGTCAATAAATTTGAATGCTGTCAAATTTAGCATAAAGAAAATATTAATAAATTTTTTTTTAACATCCATGCATCTCAACCGAACAAGGTCCTCTTAATATAGAAAGGACTATACCAGATTAATTGGGATCGAACCACTCCTAAGTTAATCAATGAAAAATCCTCTACTACTAGAGTAACCTTTGACTCAATGGATCTATGAGCACAATCAGCATGGCTTATAGACTCAGGGATAAGAGTTCCTACATGAAGTCAGACAGGAACAAATCGGAAGTTCCTATGAATTTCAAGCCATGAAGGAATTTGTAAAGCAGGACCAGTCAAATTTTTTTGTCAGTTATGTAGCATTGACCACATACCATTAGCTTGGAAGAAAACCCACCATCATAATTCCTTGAAGCTGGCACTCCATCCATCACTCCAGGCACTGGATTGTAAGAATCACTGTCATTTAGCAACATTGTAAGTATTCATAAAAACCTTGGAAACTACTTGTCTAAATCTCTGCCAAAACAGTTCATATGCCAACCAGAACATTGAATTTCCATACTGTCTTAACAGTAAACATCATTTCATGCATGACGTATCTGATAGTGAAATTAGTTGGGTATAAAGAAAAATGCAATGCCAAACAAAGACATAGATAACAATCTGTACAGAATTTAAAGTAATAAAACACATGAAATGTTATAGCCCTTCAAAATATAAGTTTGTTATTGCTACACTGACAATGCTCATTGGAGAACAGAGATGCATGCATATAGGATAATCTCCTATTTTTCCTTGCCAGAGGTGTCAATTCATATATATCTTACAGTAGCCAATCAAGATATTCAAATATATGTAGGTTTTCGGTTACAAAACATTGGAGTCTTCAAAATGGCTAAAGCGAAACTACAAAATCAAAGAACTAACATTTACTAGATAATATGGATCATAATAAATGTCTGGTGAATATTATAGAACAAAGCCACTATCATTTAAACATTTAGCCCAGTAGGATACTAAATTACAAGTTACCTACTCCAACAGCGAGCACTTGAAGAGTTAAATATCGTTGTTAAAGTACTTGCAGCGATTCCTAAAGACTGACCAAGGGCAAAGGCTTCTGACACCCCAAGCATACTGACAGCCATCGCCAAATTGTTGCAAATCTTTGCTGTCTAAATTTCAGAAGAAAACAGTAAACTATGGATTCCTGACAAATTGCATCTAACAACTAAGTGTTAGGCACTGATTCCATTTATGGGCAGAAGAAGTTTTGCATTCTTCCAGAAAAAATACATCAAATGCTCTGATATGGAGTTAGGTGGGAAAAGGTGGATGAAATATATTATGCAAGTAAATTTCTAATAGAAAAATTGTCCTGTTCCTATGTCTTTCTAAACAAATTAAATATGCCTATTTATCAGTCGTGAAAAGCTAATGTCTATGCTCCTGTAAGTATGACAGAGACATATAAGATAAAGTTGTTATGGAAAGGTGACATACAGTATTTACTTAACTTATATTTCATTAAGACTTGTACGTCTCTACCTATCTGTGTTAGCAATGTCTTGTCATTTCCAGGGCTGCAATGTTCTTGCATTCAGATATCTGTTGCATCAAAGCTTATAAAAAGCATATTAAATTAACTAACATGGACATTCATGGCTAAAGGACAGCTGTGGCATGCTACTCCTCAATGTCTATGTAGAATGATTTTTCAAGCTATTCTGGAATTATGCAGTAAAATGACAGGAATACATGCCAATATCCAACCAGAACATACCGAACCATTTCCCGCTCCTCCACAATAAATGGTGTTTTTTCCCATTGAGTGAAACAAAGGCTTTGCATCCATATAAGCTTCCTCTGGGCCACCAATCTGGATAACATGCAATATACTGTTTCAGTGCAGAACCCCAACAAATCAAACTTTTGCAAACCAAAGGTAAAAGAAATTTTTATATACTGAGTAGCCCTGATAAACTATAATTTTTACCAATTTTTTAACGGGTAAATTGTACCTAGTGTCCCTAACCTTTGACTTCATTTGCACTTGTATTCTCATCTCAGTATTAAATTTTGGCATCCATCACCCCAACCAACCTTTTATATAATTAGCAGTCAATGCGGACATTGGTTGCTAAGTATATAAGGACATGAGGACATTGGCTGCTAATCATATAAAAGGTTGGGATGATGGATGCCAAGAATTAAATACTGAGGATACAAGTGCAAATGAAATCAAAGGTTGGGGACACTAGCTGCAATTTACCATTTTTTAACACAAGAAGACAACAGTTAGTCAATATATTTGCAGCAAACATTAGGGCGCCAAGGAGACATACATAGTACTTCACTCCTGTGTACTACAATAGCATCAAAGAAGTTCCAATACTAAAATCACAATTACATCACAAGAACTTTAAATGCTTTACAACCATACCATGAAAGTAAGAGATCCAGTCTCTGCAGCAAGAACACCTCCAGATACCGGAGCATCCAACATGGCAGGATTCTCCCAGCCATCTATAGAAAATGTAACTGGCTCATTGATAACTAAACTGTAATTGTCAGACATACAACATTGCAACCAACTAATGACAACTAATTGTAATTGTCCAATATATTTCACTTTTTCCTAATCACCTTTATGTTACATAACATTGCCTAACTACTATATTGAGTATCCTGACCACAAAGTATAACTTCGTAGAAAGAAAATTGGGCACATAAACTTATGGATGTCTGGGGTGTTGGCTTCACACCAATACATTTTATTTGAGATGGGTGAATTTCCTTCATACATTTGGAAGAAATTTTCACCACAAGGAAGAGGAATGGATGGGATAATGTGATGGAAGAGGTTAAAAATTATTATCATTTTAAAGTAGTTGATCAATACTATGCAATATTAATTTTAACAAACATCATTATTGGTAGTCGAATAAGTTGTATCATGAACTTATGATACACAACCAGTTCAAAGATGCTTCCAACATAAGCAGTAGGCAGGAAACAAAAGTCCAGGGACCCACAAAATGAATTGGATGACCGTTTTGTTACCTATATAACTTCTTTGTTCATTAGCAGAGCTCATATATAGAAAAACAACGTCACTAGAGACAATGAGAACCCAGAGGTCCAATCTACAGGCATTATTATTTAAAACCAGATAGATAATCCTACAATTCAAAGATATTAACCAATGGGCAATCGAAAAGGCTATAACAGAATAGATAAGTGATGATATAACCAGTGAAAACAAAGTGAGATAAATGCAATTAACATGATACTTCACATTTTCCTTGACATGATACCTTCTTCTCTCTTTAACTTACAACCAGAAATTGCCACAGAAAGCTTTCTTGATGTTTGAGGATCAATGGTAGAGGAATCTATGAATAACCATGGTCTAAGTCGATCTCCACCATGAAGCAAACCTTTTGGTCCAGTGTAAACATCAATTACCTACATATAGTTCATATTGGAATAAGTGGAGAAGGGGAAACCATTCTCAAATAAAATCGAGTTACTTGTTATAAAAATTAGAGTTGAAAATAAAGAAGGGAAAAAAAATGTTAAATATCTGGAAAACTATTTAGAGATCTAGTACTCTGTGCATCCACCAAGCATTTAAATGAACTCATATCAGAATAGGACTTTTTATCAATCACACAAGTTTTATTGATGCCTCCTCTTATCTCATAAAGTGAACTCTTCTTTATTACTTCTCAAGATGAGATTGAGTGTTGCGGCTCCAAATCAGAAAATCAAAGAAATAATTCCGATTAAGTGTTACTTGTGGTACATTTTTGTAAATTAAACTCGGAAGAATAACCATGAGGCTTGTTGATAATGAATGTTGATATATTTTGATAACTAGACCAAATGTATCTAAAGCTCACATGGGATGACGACGGCAACATTGTTATTACAACATCACTTGCTTTGGCAACTTCAAAAGGTGAATCTTTTGTGAGAATTCCTTTCTCAGAGAACATCTTCATGACATCAAGGTTGCTGTACAAAACCCAAACAGATAATGTCACGCTCAATAATATTCTTCAATATAAACCAGCTGAATATTTTTCACCAATCCGATAAGAACTTCTGTAGTATATGAATTTCTTGAAGAGTTTAATGAATTATTGGGAAAAGCTTCAAGTTATCCTCACTCTGTCACTGTCTTTCCCTCTCTCCTTTTGAGAATTCTATTTCCTCATTCAATGAAAAATTTATAAACAAAATTGAACCTAACATTATTATCCATGAAAACAGTCTACTATTAACTATTAACCGAACAAATTCAAGGAAAAGATATAGTTTGAAAAATTACACATCATGAACCGCAACATTGTATCCCGCCTTGATCAAGTTATTACACATCCGTGATCCCATGTTACCCAGTCCTATGAATCCAATCCTCTGTAATATGTCAACACATCAGAAAATAATAACAAAACATTCACTATGAATTGGCACGACTACAAAAGCCCACATAATTCACCAAAAAACAACCAACCCAAATTAATATCCTAAACAAAATCAGAATTTCACAAGAAGAACCAGAAACAAGAAACAGACTAGTTGTTCAACCGGAGCTCAATTATAAGTCTCATTGTTAATTCTATAATTCCAAGAAAATCAGCAATTAAAGCCATTTTAAAAGAAAAATACTTACTTCGAACTGAGATGGGAAATTGGATGAAGACAACCTGCGAGTCCAAGAAAAGTTGGAGATAAAAGAACAAGTGATGTTGGGATTACTTTTGTAGAGTGACAGCAGGGATTTTAGTCCTTGGCAGTAAGACGCCATTGTTGTTAAAGTCTTGAGCTTCTTTTCGCCCGTTTACAACTTGGAAGTATTTTGTTTATGTGAGCATTCGATGTTATTAGAACTTCTCTAAAGGGCGTTTTTCTGACCTTAAATTAAATTAAATAAACTATGACACCGCTTTTCTTTGTGGTGGGAATTTGACCGGATTGTAATGGATTGAGGAATTGAGAAGAATGAGAGAAGGAATTTTTGTTTGTGGGGAGTTTGATTTTTATGAATATGGGGAAATTGAGGAACTGGGAGAGAAATATGAGTTTTGGTTTGAGAGGATCAAGACGTAGTGACGGACGAAGAAGTACTTTTTTTATACTTGTAGTGGAGTAAACTTCTTAGATCGGTGATAAAAATAGATTTCATCAGCTTATTATTACTAGTATACCGCTTCAACACGGTGGGATCCGACCGTAGGATCTATTATGAAATACAAAATTTGACAACTTTGCTCTATCTTCATTAATGTTTGAATGCCAGCTACAAATTTCCTCTTCCACTTTTATGCACTAAATGCCAAATTCTATGAAGCCACTGAAGTGAATTGTAATTGCAGTTAATGATTTGAAGACTGCTGAAAGCCTGAAAGCATTTGTAAGGATTTCAGTGGAAATGCAAATAAAGTTCAAGTAACTATACATGTTATCATCTACCCAGGAAACATTCAACCTCAAGAGACTTGTTACAGACTACCTACCTTCTAATGCCAAAATGACAGGAGTAGCCGAGGGGGCAATGCAGATTGCAGGATTTTGGTCTGGGTATTTCACCCAGGTTCTAAAAGCAAGGAGAAAACCATAAACAATCACATTCAAAAATTCAAGAGAGATATTGAAGAGAAAATTGTCATTACGGAAGCAAGATTACCATCAAGAAACAACAATTTTGGAAAAATCAAAAATAAATTTCAAGGAGCTAGAAGATGAGAATGGCGATAAGTCGATGTTGTAGTGAAATAAAATCATTCACAACAATCAAATCGAAAAGCGAAATCAACATATAAAGCCTATTTTCACATAAATAAATCGACACTACCTTCCAAGTTTGATGATGAAGAAGTTGAGAAGAAATCACCGCAATTGAAGATAAATTGGTGCCGAGAAACCCTTAGCCGTTGTCCCTGTCTCTATGAGTAGCCATAACCTTCCCTGTTGTAGGTATGACTTAAAACAGCCCGGTATCAATTAGTGAATATTACACCCACCGATTGAGGTTGAGAAGAAGGAGAAAATTTGGAGAGGGGTTAACCGGAGACGATTGAGCGAGAGGGGAGAAAATATGGAGACGATTGAGCGAGAGGAGGGGTTCGCTCGACCGAGAGCGTGAGTAATGATGACGAGGAGGAAATTTTTTTGTGCTTTTTGTTGTCTATGTAGCGGAGAAAACCTCCCTAACGGTCGGTGATAATTTAAAGTACGATTATATTTAAAATTTAGATAATATTAGTATATCGCTTACTGGTGGAATTCGACCGTAGAAAAATAAATAGAGATTGATAGGAAGAACAAGGTTGAGAAGGAAAGATTTGGAGAAGAATGATGAAATGAAAAAGAATTGGGAATGAGGAAAGATTTGGAGAAGAATGGTGAAGAAAAAGAGAATTGAAAAATTGAAAAAAATAATTTGGAGAAGATGAAGACAGACGTATAGTAGATTTTTGGACAGAAACTCCACCCACGATCGTGACAATTATTTTTAAGTTTGATTTACTTAAATAAATATATATTTTTTTAAAAATAAAATAAAGGTATTTATAAACAATTTTTCAATTTCAGTCAAGCTAGCTTGTGCTAACTTGATTCCTAGTTGTGACAATTGCCATCTAAATTACATTAATATTTTGAAAAGAAAAATTAAGGTATAATTG
The DNA here is from genome assembly GCA_023638005.1 of Forsythia suspensa. Lineage (NCBI taxonomy): Eukaryota > Viridiplantae > Streptophyta > Magnoliopsida > Lamiales > Oleaceae > Forsythia > Forsythia suspensa. Next base: position 9,215,998 of record CM042674.1, on the reverse strand, counting down.
TAGCACTAATTCCAACCTATTGAGGCGACTTCTATCTTTGTCTAAGAACATCGTCTTTGACCTGTCAATTTTAATGCAATAGTTCTTAATAAAGAATTTTATCTATTTACCTTGTGTTGACACACGCGAAAATTATTATTTTTTGTGAGATTGGATTAAGGGTAACTTCCATGCACAAAATAATATTTTGTTATATGTCCAATATTTACTTGATGTATATTAATCAAAATTCTACTTATAATCAATTATTGTCCTCAAGGTTGTCTCCTATCAACATGGTGCATCTCTGTGTAAGAGGAGATGGGAAGTCTATTGTTAGTATCTTGTCTAAAATTAAGTTTTAAGTTATTAGAGATATGACATATTTATTGATTTAAATTTAGTCTTCAACACGTCCCACACGTGCAGGCGGATTTATTTTTTCTTGGCACGGAGAATCTTTTTTAATAAATGGGTGGCGGATAGACTTTATCTGAATGAATAGAACTCAATTGATAGGCATTTCGACGAAGGAAGAGAAGTAGCTTTGTCTAGAAAAAGCTGGAAAAAGAGGCGAGAAAGAAAGGTTAAAAAGGCCGGTTAAGGCCAGGTTAGATAGTGGTGTCAATCCGGTCAAAGCGGGTAGAGATGAGGCTCGATGAATGTACCGCGTTTGAAAAAGTCCGTACATCAAGCGTTGCGGGTTGGGCCGGGTCGGCCAAATTTACCGATTTTTTTTTCAAAAGCCAAGCCCCACCCATTGGCCCATACTGGTCGAGCCCCTATGGGTCATGGTTCGATCCGGTTCGGCCGTATGAATAAAAATTAATTTTTTTGAAATTACTAAAAAATTTAGTTACTTATTGTAATTCAAAAAAAAAAAATGTTTACATATATAACAAAAATGTGTTAAATTACTAAATAAAAATAAATAACAATGATAAATTCACATTTGTTAATTTTTAATTCAATTTCTATTTTTATTTATATATTTAAAGACTAAAACGTGAACGCATCGTCGTGATCTTTCACTTTAAACCATTTCTACCAGGTTAGAAAGAGAGAAGACATGACAACACAAGTGATTGATCATAAAGGAAGTATACATAATCTCCATTAGTGAGTTTAGATAGATACCAAACAAAAAGCAAAGAAGAAAGACTTATGGAGTCCCTTTTTTTGCTGACAAGATCTTGCTTGTGGGTAGTTTTAAGCTTTTCAGTCATTTACAAATGGAATTGTATAGAGAAAAACGTAGAGCCGTGTTTGAAGATATTAGTAGCATCTTTGGTGAGGTAAATTTTAGACAACACAAGAAATGATTAAAAAGAAAAAAAATTAAAATCTTATTTATTATAATGTCCAACAGGGTCTAATACTATATATTGAAACATGCACTAAATATAGGAGCATAGAACACTTTAAAATGAGTCCGAGGGCAAGAAAGGTGGAAGGAATTTTTTCCTTCACATGTTGCCTCTACTCCCATATGGATACACAATGGTGTGCTAACTTCCAAACCTACATTCTTTAAACTAAAATCTCCTCTTCTAAACATGTATTTGGGAGGCAAATCCAGGTTGCACATACATTGTAGTACAGAAATAAAAACGATAATAGTACATTTATTTTAAGGTAGAACACGAGATGAATGTAACCTTAAATGCAATACTAATTTATACAGAATCTTCGCATCCTCTATCTTACCACGGCTGTTGGCATACATATGGTTCGGATTCTCAAACAAGAAGAGTTTCACACACACCAATAATTGTCCATTATACATCTTCATCATCTTCCCCCAGTGTTTCATTGGTGCAACTGAAGGACCTTTCACTTGTGGAACAGCAAGTATCTCGAGAAGTTTGTTTGCATATCTTATGCTCTTTTATCCTTGTAAGTCCATCAAGTTCGGCTGCAACTTCTTTCATGCATGGCCTTTTCCGTGCAGTTAATTTTAGACATCTTTTAGCAAGTTTAGCAACTGCAAGAATCTCCTCTTCTGGACCTTCAGTTGCAATTTGCTTCTCTAAAATTTCAAACAAACTGTTCTCTTTAATTGCTGATCGAAAACGAATTACCAAACCTACATCTGTTTTGGAAGAGACGGCTTGTTGTCCTGTTAGGAGTTCAGCAAGAACTACCCCAAATGCATAAACATCACTCTTATCATTGAGTTGTCCCGATCGAAAGTATTCAGGATCCAAGTAACCAAATGTGCCTCCCACCAATGTTGTTAGGTGAGTCTTGTCTATGGGTACTGATCTTGAAAGTCCAAAATCAGATACCACAGCCCTGTAATTCTCGTCTAACAATATATTGCTAGACTTTATGTCTCGGTGGAAAATTGCTGTAGTAACACATGAATGCAAATAAGAAAGTGCTCCAGCTACTTCCACAGAAATACGTAAACGGTTCTCCCAAGAAATTGAGGAGATGTTAGGCTCATCATGTAGATGGTGATAGAGGGTGCCATTGGATATGTACTCATATACGAGTAACGGCACTTCAGTCTCAAGACAACAACCTAACAACTTTACAATGTGTCTATGACTTATTTGTGACAGAATGAAAACTTCATTAATGAACTGATCCACTTGATTCTTATCAACAATGTTGGATTTCTTTACAGCTACTACCCTTCCATCTGACAACATTCCTTTGTAGACTGTACCAAGCCCTCCTTTACCCAGAATACGGTTTTCATTGAAGTTGTCTGTCGCCTTCTTCAGGTCTTCACGAACGAAGAGCTTCGTCTGTGGTGTACTTCCCCTGGTCGAAGAGATATGGTGCTGTAATAGTAAACCTCCATTCCTCTTGAAGAACTTCTGTTTAGCTTTCTTGTCCATTCTCTTCTTATGTTCACGTGACAGCCAGAGACACACGGCTACTAAGATTAGAAGGCTGATGGCGAGTGCAGTCCCTGCCAAATGCGAAGACTTTTAAGTTGAGCTCATGAAAAAGAAAATGGAAGAAGAGGAGAAAGATGTACCTAGATATATGGGCATGAACCTATGTCTCCTCGGCTCAATTTCGCAATCATAACTGCCAATAGTATTAACACAAACAGTCTTTTCTGGGCAAACATTTTTGTTACATTCATTTACATCTGAAGCATTCAACCAAAAACCATAAATAGCCAGGATTCACTATGCTAGCTCTATAACAATATAAATATTGTTTGGAATGTTGCTCTTAAAATTAAGCATTACCTTTGCATCCTTGTTCGATGTAAGGATTTCCTTTATAACCCGGCTTGCAACGACATCGATATGCCCCACCCCCAGCAGCGTCAACACAATCACTATTTTCACGACATGCATAGCCTTTTGTTTTACTTGCATTTTTGCAACTGGTATTCCCAACTGCCCACTCAAGAATCACTGGCACATTAGCACTAAAAATGTCATCTTTTGCACAGTTTGAGAAATTCGTAGATTTGTCAAATCCATTATAGTCCTTGTCCGCAATAAAAAAGGCGTTACAATCATCAGATTCCCAAGACTTTTGATCAGTATTCATTGAATGCACCCGGATAGTGAAATCACTAATATCCTTTGGAATACTAGTCTGGCAGCAATGTATGCCAGCACATGAAGAAGAAGAAGAAGAAGAAGGGACGATGTCTGTACGGTTGCAGAAAGTTGCGCACCCTGTTACCAGATTTTTAGTTTTCGAATCGACTATGTAAGCATAGGCATCACATGCTACCATGACAAGCTTGTTTCTGGCTCTTGGAAAGATGAAATAAGGCCCCGAACTAACTTCGGGAGAACCAAGTGGGTTTGCTCCAGAAGATTTATTGAACTCCAAATCTAGAACAGGAAAAGCATCGATAAGCAAATCAGATTCTGAGATGTTGAACACCTGACTATCGAAGAAATCTAGGTAAGCGGAATTGGTGGAATGGTTGCAGGTGACTGCAAATCGTTCGGCAAGATAACATTTCTCCCCTATGCCGAATGGATATGGAATAGTAAGGTTACCGCATTTGTTTTGGCAATGAGGATTTTTCGTTAAGGCAGTTGTATCTTGGAAGTCGAGGGCAAATAGTAAGGCACTATACATAATCCTCACCAGCATTCTTTGAGGTGCCATTTTTGTGCAATAATGAAGCTCAACACATGCAATGGCGATAAATCAACCAAGCCTTTGATTTTGGTCCATTTTACCATTATTTGAGACCTCTCAATTCTTCTTTTTGATCAATAATTTCTAGCACTATGGTCCACTCCTCTAGTTGATTGAACGTGGTTTTCATGTCAATTCCTGGTGCTTATCCAAAGCATATTCAATGTTTTTAAACTTTTCCCAGTTCTATATATATTCATAGACACTTGAATAAAAATTATTGTAGCATTCTCAAAGTGATTGCTATTATTAGAATAAATCACCAAATTAATTTAATTTGGCAGATATTAAAAGCTCGTTCAATCAATATCGTGTTCAAGTCGAGAATACCAAACGTGGATGTTACGACTACGACAACTTTATAATTAATTTGCAAATCTGCATGTCCAAAAGCAGAGTTTAAATATACACAGTAACATAAATAGTAATTAATAATTAGGTAGCACAAATTTACTTAAAATCAATAACAGACTTGGATCAATTGGTAGATGTTTTAATTAATGAGGAAGAGAACTACCTTTATCTAGAAAAAGCAGGGTGGGGAATAGGCATTAAAAGGGAGGGAGGGTAGGTTAAGAAAGAGAGGAGACTTCCATGAATATTTAATTCCAATAATGTGATATTGATAGTAAAGCAGATGAAGAGTGAAGAATTACCAACACATGGATCTAGGATTGTTGAATTTTTATATTGTCGACCAAAATTAAATTTTCATTCAATATGCAAAACCACCAAAAAAATCATCTGTCACAAATATTTACCACATGTTTCACAATCTTGGCACCATTATTCTAAGTCCTTTTTGGTAGTTTGAAATCAAAGTGTCAAATTATAATTGTTGGTAAATGTGTAGACAAAAAGTGGGTTGTAAATTTGGATCTTCATGAAATATGTGGATAGAAAGTATGTTTTGACCAAATTTGAAATTATAATTTAAATTTTAAACATGTGCTAATACTATTCCTCTCACTAGCTTGAAGGACTATCCAAATCATCTCGATAAGCTTATCACATTTCAATTTCTAGCTGTTGCACTCTATAATTGGTGTAAGTATTAAAACCATGTTTAGTATTTAATTAGTTATTTTTATTTTAATAGTCCTACTTTTTTATATAAAGAATATTCTGCAAGGTAACTGGGTATTTCTTGAAGATTTCTTGATAACATTCATCTCAATGATCCACAAAGTTGGTTTAACAAGTAAAATGGAAGGCAAATAATTAGAATGATTTGTAAGGAAAAAATGTTAGCATATTTTAATAGATGTATGTAGAAGGATCGATAAAGGGCATTTTTCTATTAGTCCAAATGTAACATAACAAGTTGTAACTGAGTGCATAGAGTGATAGATATTAATACATTTCTTGTAAAGGAAAAAGGACGCTAATGCAATTTACAGTTCATTCTTTTAATAATTGTTAGAAAGTTATGTTGGAAAATGAATGAAAATTAAAGCTCAATTTTAAACCTTCCAACTTCTTAACTCTTTGTTAATGGTTTTTAATAGTGGGTTAATGAGTATAACTCAATAACAGCCTTGGATCAATTGGTACATGTTTTAATTAATGAGGAAGAGAACTACCTTTATCTAGAAAAAGCAGGGTGGGGAATAGGCATTAGGAGGGAGGGAGGGAGGGTGGGTTAAGAAAGAGAGGAGACTTCCATGAATAAAAATATCTATGCACTTAATTCCCTGATCTGGGAATGAAGTAACATGCGCCACAATTCACTTCCATTAGTAACTACGCTTTATATCAATGTGGTTGATATAAATAAACTCCACTAATGAGTTAGAAAGCAAATGAAAAAGGATATAAAAAATCAAAAAGACAGAATTATAGTCCTCCTTTTTCTTTTGTCAAAAGTGCTGTGCAATTGTATGGAGGAAACCCCATAGACAATAAAGTGAAAATTTCAATCATGTGATATTGAATCTTTATATTGTCGACCAAAATTTAAATTTTTATTCTATAATACTATTCCTCTGCACTAGCTTGAAGGACTATCCAAATCATCTCGATAAGCTTATCACATTTCAATTTCTAGCTGTTGCACTCTATAATTGGTTTAAGTATTAAAACCATGTTTAGTATTTAATTAGTTATTTTTATTTTAATATTCCTACTTTTTTATATAAAGAATATTCCGCAAGGTAACTGGGTATTTCTCGAAGATTTCTTGATAACATTCATCTCAATGATCCACAAACTTGGTTTAACAAGTAAAATGGGAGGCAAATAATTAGAATGATTTGTAAGGAAAAATTGTTAGCATATTTCAATAGATGTACGTAGAAGGATCGATAAAGGGCATTTTTCTATTAGTCCAAATGTAACATACAAGTTGTAACTGGGTGCATAGAGTGATAGATGTTAATACATTTCTTGTAAAGGAATAGAGTGATAGATATTAATACATTTCTTGTAAAGGAAAAAGGACGCTAATGCAATTTACAGTTCATTCTTGTGATAATTGTTAGAAAGTTATATAATACAACCAATGCTCCCAACAAGATCTTCACAATTCTTATGGTAGTTATATTCACACTACAATTTGTTATAAATGTACCACATTTTAATTATATTTAATATTCTCAACTTTTGTTCATTATTGCAATTATGTTCTTAACTTTTTGTCATCGAATTCTTATCTTCAACTTTCATTACTTAGCACATTTTATCATTGATGATAATTTATGTCGAGATATTTTGTTTACGGAAAAAATATTTTATCGTACTCTTGTATCTATTATTTTTGTAAAAATATGACAAATAAATAAATCTTTATACGAATTCTCAACAAATATTTTATACTGAAACCGTTATCAAATACAAGATGTGCTAATTAATGAAAAATTGAAAATAAAAATGTGATAAAAAAAAGTTGGAACATGAGTGCTATAATGTTAAAAGATTAAAGATGTTAAATATAATTAAAATGTAATGCCAAAAATAAAAAGTGTTACGTGAACATAATTACCCTTCTTATAATTGCAAAAAGATGTTCAATAGATATTATGGATTGATTGGCATATCAAATTATGGGAATTGGTGGTGACCAAACTGCCCAAATTTAGATTGTAATTTAACAGTCTTATTGATGTCCAACTTGGACTAATATTTGCCATTTTTTTTTTAAAAAAAAAAATTGTAAGTTTTAAATCGCACCGTTAGGTTTGATTCAAAATTGTTTTGTTGATAGCTTCACGTGGCACTAAGTCGACACTTTCAAGAAGAGACTTTTGATTTGATTTTTCAGTTTTGTGGTTTTGTCTTACCGCCTTAAAATACATTTTAGATGATTCGTGCATGTTTGGTAGTGCTAAAATTATAAGTCATTGATAAATATGTGGATAAAAAGTGGATTGTTAGTTGTTGGTCTTAGTAGATATGTGGATAAAAAGCAATTGAAATTATAATTTAAACAACCCTAAACATGTACGAAAATGGAAAGCACTAGCTTACTCTACATCAATTAATTGTAAGTGGAATTTTTTTGGATGTAATTGTAGCAAGTGAGAGGAGCACGAATTCAATTAAATTATAGAGGAAATTGCCTATAAGCCACATGTATGTGACTTGTTTCAAATTAGGTCAAAAGACTTTTTAAAATTGCCATTAAGTTACTTTTCAACCATATTTCATATTAATCCTGAAATTATTCCAATGATTCATATTTAAACTTCAAATCAGCAACGCACGTTGCTACCATCTTCTCTCGCGCCTCCCCACCAGCTATTGCACATTATCGCTGATGTTTCACAACTCACTGTCGGCCACCCAAACTTTTCCCAATTGTTTTTTGAGTGATAATAGTGGATTCACAATTTTTTTCTGTTTTTCTTCCCAATCACGTAAAAGATAAAATTTTAAACTCCAACAACCTACTATTGTTATCAGATAATGACGATAATTCTGAAAAGTGTTGGGTAGTCCCTCAATTGCCAAATTCTTGAAACAATTGCTTCTTCAATGCTATTTTGTAGGTAGATTCAATTTTTATAAATTGTTTTTTTCTTATTTTTCTTGAATGATGTTGTTTTGTTGGAAATATTATTTTTTTATATATATAAAAATACAATTGTTTTGTAATCATTTATTATCGAATAAAAAGAAAACAACATTTGTTTCACATACATCAACATTTTTATATGTTTCGGGATGTTACTGTCACACATTCATGTGTGTTGTTTGATACTGTATCATAGAAAACAATATCTTAATAAAACAGTATCAGAAATACATTTGTATTAATATCATAATAGCAGTATCATAGATAACAGTATCGTATGATTAAAGATAACAAATATAACAATATCAGAAGCACATTATTATCAAGCTCGTGCTTAGGTGAGCACAAATGTTATGTTTTAACAGAAATCATAGCACAATGTCTAAATAAAATAGTATCATTGATAAAAGTATATTAATATAGGGTAAATAGCACTGGGGGTCCCAAACTTTTGAATCCTGTGATGATGGAGTCCCAAACTTTTAATTTCTAGCACCCAGGTCCCTAATCTATGAAACGTTAGCGCCTGAAGTCCTTTTTTGACATAAACCATCATTTTAACTGTTAAATGGTCAAAATTTTGTTAAATAGACATTTTTACCCTTAAATTGAATGATTAAAAAAAGAGAACAATAAAAAATTACAACTAAACCCCAACAAACAAAAAAAAAGTTGCAACTAAACCCCAACTCAATCACTTCTTCTCCAAATTTGCCACCGCCCATCACCTCTTTATTTGATTTATTAGGGGAAAAAAACACCATTCTCGACCCACTCCGAATAAAACAGGGAATTCTCGCCCAGTTAGTTAAACGGGACAGGGGACCACCGTCTTGAATCTATTTATTTTATTTTTATATTTTTTTATCCAAATTGTATTTGATAAAATAAATAATAAAATCTAGAAATTATAAATAACCAAGTCCATGTCCCTGCCCCGACCACAAAAATTCTCGACTGGGCAGGGATGGTATTTTAATTCCTCGCCCCACCCCTACTCCCATCTCGTTTCCATCCTTACTTATTAGTATACATGAGCTGGACTTTGATAACCAGGAATAAGGCAAGAAGGATTACCTTTTAATTTATGTCTCCTCAATTCTTAAATGATAGAACAATATAGATACATGTATAACCTTGAGGCAGGTAAAATGAATATTTACGTACCTCAACAATGAGATGAGATGCATATTTTTCTATAAATACTTTTTTTATTCGCATTATAAATAGTATTGAAATATGTTCATCTTGTACTACAACATACAATGTTAGTGCATTAACAACATGTACACTTAGTGCTCGGTCAAGCCTCGCTCTATCAAAATGGGCTCATTCACTCTTATTAGCAAGGCGTGGATTCGGTACGGGTCGGCCAATTTGTGTGCCGCCCAGCCAATGATTTTTCCTCCCGTCCCACCAACCCAACGAGGCGAGGAACTTTTTCCCGTTCGGGGCATGGCGGGGGTTTCTTTTTTTGTCATTGTGATATACAACATATTATCAACATGCTTACAACAAAATAATCAACGACGTTTAGGAATATGCTAACATTGTTTTGAAATAAATTATTTTTTTAACAAAACATATAGTTATAGAAAGACATAGCCGGTTTAAAATTTTTTTATTACTTTTGACAATGAATATTATGCTTACAGTTAATTAATTTTTTACAAAAAGTTTTAAACAATTAAAACATTTTTTTCTCTACATGCTCGTTCTCAACGACCAATAGTATAGTCATTGAATGTCAAAAACTATTTTGGAGCCAAATTAGAGTTGGTAACCATGTTAATTATCTGGTCGTTGAAAGTCACATTTAATGACTAAATAGTAATAGTCGTAGAATGTCGAATTTTCCTCTACTTCCAACAAGAAGATACAATTAGTTGTAGTTTACAATATTTCACAACCAAAAACTATGGTCGTTGAATATTTACTGTATTACTTGTGTTTTTAACAACTAATTACATTCTTGTTGAATATCAACATATATTTTGGCGAGATTTTTTGATTTGGTGCCCACTCACAATGTCCAATCTTAATTTGATCGAAAGAAATATAGGATTAACAACTAATTCATTAGTCATTAAAACATATGACTAACTCAAAATTCGATTGTATACGATCTATTTTCAACGACCAAACATATATTTAGTTGTTGAAAACAGTGTTTAGTGACCAAGTTTATTGGTCGTGAATAGTATTTTTTTAACGACCCTTTAATACGATTGGCAAATATTTCTTTTAACGACCAAAAATATTGGTTGAATGTTTTATCACTTTTAATGACAACCAATTGTTCCGTCATCAAATATATTGTTTTAGTCGTTGATTGTTTTGGCGGGTTTCAAGATTTTGGCGCCACACTTACAACGACTAGCATTAAATTGGTCGTAGAAAATAAAAAATTTACAACTAATGACATGGTCGTTAAAATTTTCTCCAACTAGCTCAACATACAATTGTTTGTGACCAACTATTTACGACTAAACATTTATTCTAATCATTGATAAACATTTGTAACGACTATATTCATTTGGTCTTTAAAAAACTTAGTTGTTAGTTCTCATTATATATAATAGTCAATTATTGTCCTCAAAGTAGACTCCTATAAACAAGGCGCGTCTCTGTGTAGAGGAGATTGGAAGTCCCTTTGTTACTAACTTGTCGAAAATTTATGTTATTAGATATTTGATGTATTTATTTATTTAAATTTAGTCTTCAACATGTCTCCACGTGCAGGTCAGATTTATTTTTTCTTGGCACATAGACTCTCTTTTAATAAATGGGTGGCGAATAGACTCTATTTAAATGAATAGAGCTCAATTGATATGCATTTCGACGAAGAAGAGACGTAGCTTTATCTAGAAGAAGTTGAAAAGAGGCGAGAAGAAAAGGTTAATAAGGCCGGGTAAAAAAGAGAGGAGACATGACAACACGAGTGATTGATCATAAAGGAAATATACATAATCTCCATTAATGAGTTTAGACAGACAACAAACAAAAAGCAAAGAAGAAAGACTTGTGGAGTCCCCTTTATTTTGCTGTCAAGATCTTGCTTGTGTGTAGTTTTAAGCTTTTCAGTCATTTACAAATGGAATCGTATAGAGGAAAACGTAGAGACGTGTTTGAAGATATTAGTAGCATGTTTGGTGAGGTAAATTTTAGTATGCATGAAAAATGATTAAAAAGAAATTAAATTATTGTTCATCATAATGTCCAATAGGGTCTAATACTATATAGTATATACTGGAAGTCTGAAACATGCACTAAATCTAGGAGCATAGAACACTTGAAAATACCTCCGAGAGCAAGAAAGGTGGAATGAATTTTTTCCTTCACATGTTGCCTCTACCATATAGATTCACAATGGTGTGCTAACTGCCAAACCTACATTACTTAAACTAAAATCTCCTCTTCTAAACATGTATTTGGGAGGCAAATCCTGGTTGCACATACGATAATAGTACATTTATTTTAAGGTAGAACACGAGATGAATGTAACCTTAAATGCAATTAATACTAATTTATACAGAATCTTTGCATCCTCTATCTTACCACGGCTGCAGGCATAAATATGGTTCGGATTCTCAAACAAGAAGAGTTTCCCATACACCAATAATTGTGTATTATATATCTTCATCATCTTCCCCCAGTGTTTCATTGGTGCGACTGAAGGATCTTTCACTTATGGAACTGCAAGTATCTCGAGAAGTTTGTTTGCATATCTTATGCTCTTTTATCCTTGTAAGTCCAACAAGTTCGGCTGCAACTTCTTTCATGCATGGCCTTTTCCGTGCAGTTAATTTTAGACATTTTTTAGCCAGTTTAGCAACTGCAAGAATCTCCTCTTCTGGACCTTCAGTTGCAATTCGCTTCTCTAAAATTTCAAAAAAACTGTTCTCTTTAATTGCTGATCGAAAACGAAGTACTAAACCTACATCTGTTTTGGAAGAGACAGCTCGTTGTCCTGTTAGGAGTTCAGCAAGAACTGCTCCAAATGCATAAACATCACTCTTATCATTGAGTTGTCCCGATCAAAAGTATTCAGGATCCAAGTAACCAAATGTGCCTCCAACCAATGTTGTTAGGTGAGTCTTGTCTATGGGTACTGATCTTGAAAGTCCAAAATCAGATACGACAGCCCTTTAATTCTCATCTAACAATATTTTGCTAGACTTTATGTCTCAGTGGAAAATTGCTGTAGTAACACATGAATGCAAATAAGAAAGTGCTCCAGCTACTTCCACAGCAATACGTAAACGGTTCTCCCAGGAAATTGTGGAGATGTTAGGCTCATCATGTAGATGGTGATAGAGGGTGCCATTGGATATGTACTCATATACGATTAACGGCACTTCAGTCTCAAGACAACAACCTAACAACTTTACAATGTGTCCGACTTATTTGAGACAGAATGAAAACTTCATTAATGAACTGATCCACTTGATTCTTATCAACAATGTTTGATTTCTTTACAGCTATTACCCTTCCATCTGACAACATTCCTTTGTAGACTGTACCAAGTCCTCCTTTACCCAGAATACGGTTTTCATTGAAGTTGTCTGTCCCCTTCTTCAGGTCTTCACGAACGAAGAGCTTCGTCTGTGGTGCACTTCCCCTGGTTGAAGAGACATGGTGCTGTAATAGTAAGCCTCCATTCCTCTTGAAGAACTTCTGTTTAGCTTTCTTGTCCATTCTTTCCTTATGTTCACGTGACAGCCATAGACAGACACCTATTAGGATTAGAAGAATGATGGCAAGTGCAGCGCCTGCCAAATGCAAAGACTGTAAGTTGAGTTCATGAAAAAGGAAATGGAAAAAGAGGAGAAATATTTACCTAGATATATGGGCATGAACCTATGTCTCCTCGGCTCAATTTCGCAATCATAACTGCCAATAGTATTAACACAAACAGTCTTTCCTGGGCAAACATTTTTGTCTTTACTAGTACATTCATTTACATCTGAAGAATTCAACCCAAAACCATAAATAGCTAGGATTCACCATGCTAGCTCTATAACAATATAAAAAATGTTTGGAATGTTACTCTTAAAATTAAGCATTACCTTTGCATCCTTGTTCGATGTAAGGATTTCCTTGATAACTTGGCTTGCAACGACATCGATATGCCCCACCTCCAGCAGCATCAACACAATCACTAGTTTCACGACATGCATATCCTTTTATTTTACTTGCATTTTTGCAACTGGTATTTCCAACTGCCCACTCAAGAATCACTGGCGCACTATACTTAAAAATGTCATCTTTTCCACAGTTTGAGAAATTCGTAGATTTGTTAAATCCATTAAAGTCCTTGTCCGCAATAAAAAAAGCGTTACAATCATCAGATTCCCAGGACTTTTGATCAGTATTCATTGAATGCACCTCCATACTGAAATCATTAATATCCTTTGGAATACTAGTCTGGCAGCAATGTATTCCCGCACATGAAGAAGTAGAAGAAGAAGAAGGGACGATGTCTGTACGGTTGCAGAAAGTTGCGCACCCTGTTACCAGATTTTTAGTTTTCCAATCGACTACGTAAGCATAGGCATCACATGCTGTTGGCGGAATTTCTGTAGAAATGACTCAAAGCAATCAAACTGAAATTGGAAAGGATGAAAATACACCGAGGCAAGAGTTGAACTCTTTGTCCTTAAGTCTATTTTGCCCCGCTACGGTGCCTACGGTAAACGGCAAATGACTCCCAAGATACAACGGCTTCCTACTTGTGGTTGAAGCACTACAAACCACAAGCACAACGAACCGGAAATCGGTTTTGTACTCCAAGAATGAAATGAAATGAAACACCAAAAAGTTATGCACAAATGCAATGAATTTTTGGTTCAAAGATGGAATATGAGTGAATTAAAATTGCAAGAGTGTTTTCTGTATCAATATCTCTGTAAAATGGACGTCCAGAGTCCCTTTTTAACGTTGAAGATCAGTTGGAAACGAAAAGTATTAAACCAAATCGTGCAACACTTCAAAAGGACATGTCTGTTCACGCAAACCCATGCGATCGCATGGTTTAACCAAGCTGCGATCGCAAGGTACAAAAAATAGAACAGATCTTCATCCAGAATAACCATGCGATCGCAAGGTTTTTCCTCCTGCGATCGCATGGAAGGACCAAAATACATTCTGCTAAATATTTAGCCATATTGCGATCGCAGGTTTTCATAACTGTGCGATCGCATGGTCAAAATTTTGACCCAATTTTGTCCTTTTTCGTAATTTCTCATTCATTCGATATTGGTTTCGAGATGCCAAATATACCCTTTAAACATACAGATAAATCTGAATTTTTTTTTGTCGGGGCGCTGCCCCTCGACCCCGCGACCGACCGGGCGGGTCGAACCCGCTCTCGGGCGTTGCCCCAAGCGCGTCGTCAAGTGGCAAACAAATTTGCCTAAACGGATTGGGCCGGGACTTGTATATTTGGCTAAGATGACACGAAGTCACTTAGTTAATTTATCAACATTTTAAACCAATTTCCAACACATGCTATCACGACAAGCTTGTTTCTGTCTCTTGGAAAAGATGAAATAAGGCCCAAAACTAATAGAATAAGAAATTCGGTTTTCTCCAGAAGATTTATTGAACATCAATTGTAGAAAAGGAAAACCATTGATATGCACATCAGATTCTGAGATTTTGAACACCTGACTTCCGAAGAAATCTAGGTTAGCGGAATTGGTGGAATGGTTGCAGGTGACTGCAAATCGTTTGGCAAGATAACATTTCTCCCCTATGCCAAATGGATATGGAATAGTTAGGTCACCGCATTTGTTTTGGCAACGAGGATTTTTTGTTAAGGCAGTTGTATCTTGGAAGTAGAGGGCAAATAGCACTATACATAATCCTCACTAGCATTCTTTGAGTAGCCATTTTTTATGCAATAATGAAGCTCAACACAACAGGCCATAAATCTACTATAGCCTTTGATTTTGGTACATTTTACCATTATTTGAGACCTCTCAATTCTTCTTTTTTATCAATAATTTCTAGCACTATGGTCCACTCCTCTAGTTGACTGAACGTGGTTTTCATGTCAATTCCGAGTAAATTTAATAAATAATCATTGAACTTTGCTTAACATTACCATTTGCTCACCTAACTTTCAAGTATTACCCGTTGCTCATCAAATGATATCAAATTTTAATTAACTCGCAAGTGTACCAATTTATTGGAATATAGAAAAGTAGTAACGAGGTCGATCCCACAGAGACTGCAATGACGAAAGTCTAATTTAATCTGAATTAACTATTATTCTAGATTAGTTGGGTCAAAATGAGTTTTGTTGAAATAGTTTAATTTAAAGACTAATTAATTATGCGAAAATAATGAAGTTAAATAATCAAGTTGTGTAAAACACCAATGTTTCAGAATCCACTATTGTTTAACTTAGCAATTATCCAATTATTGATTAATTCTCAAAAATCAATGACAACACGAAATCAATCTATTGTCGTCCTAAAATATTTATCAATTAAGTCCACAAGAAGAAAACTAATATAGGTTCCCCTTTTGCTTCAAACATAAATTACTTAAGCGTTTTTCGTATCAAGTTCCATTGAAAAAAAAACAAAGAATCAAAGATTTTCTAAGCATTCTATGTATCCCAATTCGATAAAAAGATGACGAAAAATCAAAAGAAATTAATAGAACATGTTTAAGCACCAAGCACGAATTAATTAAATCAATTTCTAACAATCAAGAATACATGATATTTAAGATAAAAAAAAATTGTTTAATTAATCTAACAATAACGAACCATGAATGTTAAAGCTCTAAAATTGAATTAAACGAATAACGAAATAATCACTTTGTTTAAACAGGGTCTCATCGTCTACCTTGGCTCAAGAAAATTAAAAGAACATAATTAAATTACAAAGAAAAAAATTGATAGAACCCGGCATGGATTGAAGGAAAAGAAATCTTCGAAAAACTCTTGATCGCCAAGTCGTTATCTTCTCTTGTTTCTTCCGTCTTCTTCCAAGTTCGGCTCCCAAAAATTCAACACTTTGCTATGAGTAAATAACTCATATTTATACTACTCTAATTGTATCCAAAATATCCCAAAAAGTTACAAAATCTGCGGGCCAAAAGTTACCTAACTAGATTAGGAATCAAAAAAAGAAAGAAAATTCCGCGCACAAAAATAACACTGGGCGATCACCAGGTGTGCCAATTTGATCTCTGCTTATGTTTCCAGCTTGTAGCTTTTCTTCTTTTGCAGTTTGGTCTTTTTAATCTCCACATCCTTCTATTTGGTCCTTCAACTTTAGGTCTTTGTCATTTTAGTCTTCAAACTTCAATATTGTCTTCTTCAGTCCTCCAGCTTTCCATAACCTCCAATTTGGCCCTTCAACTTTCAATTGAGTGATATTAGATTCTCATACTTTTGAAATATCTTCTAATTTATTGCTTTTTTCGTCCAATCTTCTCCAATTATTCACAAATGAGTCCAAAACTAAAATAGAAACAATAATAAACTAGATTAAGTAGAAAATCAACTATATGACGGGATAAATGCTTAATTCAAAGGCCAACATAAGTGCACAAAACGTACTTATCAAACGTTCCCAAACTAAACATTTGTTCGTCCTCGAACAAAAACACAATTAAAATACTCCCTCCGTCCCACAAAGATAGACTCATTTCTTTTTTCACACAGATTAAGAAATTCCATTTAATGTAATTGAAACTATAAATTTTTCACACACTTTTTCTATTATACCCCTATTTAATATTAGTCATTCATGAATCTAATAAATTAAAATGCTTGTTTTGGGTTGATAACAATGTAAATTAAATAAGGGTATATTAGAAAAATGAAAAATTTAATACACCCTCTATAAAGTAAGTGGCCTATAATTTGGGACAGATAAATAAGGAAAACAAGTCTATCTTTGTAGGACGGAGGGAGTATAAATTTAAACCAAGCTAATAGAATCAACGGGAAATTAGTCAACGTTAAATTTCTTACCATATGCCTCAAGTTCGAAAATAAAGCAATACTTTTAGAAGGATATTAAACAACGACACAAAAATTTTCACTTATCCGATGCTCGACCTTTTGTGAGTGTGTGAATAGCCAAAAATTAAACTTATTCATGTATTAGACCACGACCAATATAGTGTTGTTGATATTTTTACAATCACGAATCCTTTGTAGTCATTTATTCCTCACATCTCTCGTAAATTCTCACACTTCCAATGCTTTTCTCTCCAATCCCGAGGTGTTCTAGCGAAATTGGTTCCTATTGATCAGCACAATGCTTTTTTTTGTTTCAAATAGAGTGGTAAAATTTAGAACTTGTATTCTTAGAATTAGGATGGTGAGTGATTTCTAAATTCTCATCTTCAGTCTCTGAGGTTCTAACCTAGCAATCCTTACCGAGCACTTCTACCTCTTTTTATTTATTCAACTCATGTTAACAGTCTTACATCCTGTGCAATACTTCTCTTTCACTAGCTTTCTATGTGACCCTTGTAGCGAGCTTTGGACCGATGACTCCCAAGTCAGATAACTATAGGGCACCAGATTTTAAAATATCTTAACAAACTTAATTGCTCGAGTCCCACAGGCTAATAGAGAAGTAAAGATGTAAATATATATATATTTTTTCTCTTTTTTTTTTATATATATGACTCATGTAGCGAGCTTTGGGCTGATGACTCCAAAGTAAGATGACCATAGGGCACCAGGTTTTAAGATACCCTAACAGGCTTAATTGTTCGAGTCAGATATTTCATTTTATTTTATCAGCAATGAGCAGTGCTCAGTTTAGATTCCTTGACTATAACCTATTCAACCAAAGATGAGACCCAGAAAACCAACACCATCAACATTCTCAGAACACAATTAGTAACTTTAACACCCCTAAATTGTTCTCAAATAGTTTGGTCACTAGCTTAAGAATTTAAGAACGGAATTTTTCATAATGATACTCAGTCAACAATATCAACTCATACACTCAAACCTTAACCACTAACCTTATAAACTTATAAACTACTAACCTTAACCACTACACCACAACACAAATCTTATAATTTTTTTATTTTGCTTGGTACAAATATTTAAAAAAATTGTATATATATTTTTTAATTATTTTTCAGTTTAACATTAACAAAAAAAATAATAATAATACTCATGGGCGGTTGGCGGGTCCAACCGCCCTTCCCCACTGACCCCTGCCCCGCCCCAGCCCGCCCCCGCCCATGGTCGCAGGTCGTGGCCCCGCCCCGTGCCATCCCTAAACTAGCATATGGGGCATTTGATTCCCTGATCTGGGAATGAAGTCACATATGCCACAATTCACTTCCATTAGTAACTATGCTTTATATCAACTAGTTAGAAACACGTGCATTGCACGTGATTTTATAATAATTTTTGTTAATTTTTAAAAAATTTATTTTTTAATTATTAAAAAGTTAAAATATTAAAGTAACAATTACAATAAGATAAAAAAAAATATACAACATATGGTATTGTATTGTATTGTTTGATATTAGAATAAATAATGTTGATATTTTATTTACATTCATAGAAGTATAACTGCAATTAGAGATGAGTTTTATATTGTGGTAATACCAACAGTAATTTGAATTCAGTGAATACATTTTAGTGATTTGAGCTTTGATTATTGGGGAACTATTGATATCAAATATTATGGAATTGATGTTATGAAGAATACGAATTTGACAAATTTTTAATAATGGTCAAATTCTTGAATTTTCAATTCAATCTTTGTTTCAATAGATGTTGAATGTAGTCTCCACAACAGCAAAACTAGGCGACTAAGAAAATTAGAAAGAAAGAAATGAATTGCATTATAATGCCTAGCTAAAGATTAACTATGTTGCATATTCTCCTTTGGTTGTATTCATTATTAATATTAATTTATTATCCCAAGACGTTTAGCACATAAAATGCTTGGTAAATATCAAATACTCAATATTTCTCTTGTGTTTTGAAATTACAATCGAGTTTTTTCATGAACCATATTAAATCTACAAGGACATAATTATAGCAACAATGCTTATACAACGTTTTTCACATAATGTCTTTTCTCATATTTGGTGAACCTTATGCAAGCTACTTCAATTGACAAAACTCCAATCAATCCACATTCCTATTTCTCTATGAACAAAGTCTATTTTGATAGATACACATTATGATGATAGGAAACGAAAATGTATGAAGATCATTTACTATTTATATGAATTATACTTACAAATATTTTTAGGAACTAATAGAAAAATGATGACTCACTTTTGTCTACTTCACATCTCGAATAATGAATTCGTAACTTGAATGCCTCTTCTTAACAGCCAGCCTGAAAATCAAGCCCTTGTTATACATATATGTGCCACAATTTCCATCCATGAGGACTAAACAAGATAATAAAATGTAGCGATACTCAAAAAAAATAATAGAATTGGTAGATGTAATGAGAATGAAAGAAAACGTGTCTTACATAGAAGAGGTTAAATGGGTGAAAAATGTCAGAAATTTTCTAAGTTTAAAATGTAGGCAATTAAATAATAAATAATGATGAAGAAAATATAAACTGTGATATTTATCAGACGTGTTATTTTTACGTTAATTATGTTGGTTAATATTTAAACTGATAGAATTATGTTACCCCTTGGGAATTCTATTTTATTTATATTAAAACTCATTCTTGTATGTTCTTTTTTCTATCTTTTTTTTTTTTATTTGTACACATGCTTCTACTGGTTTCAAACTAATGGCAATGAGTTGTGACCATTTCCAATTTCAGTTGGCTTAGACTACAAGGGCCGACTACAAGGGCATTTTTGATACACTAAGCTTGACTGACCAATAGACAAATGTTTGACACATTGTTGAAAAAATGTGTCATATTTTTCTATCTTGTTATATTGACTCTTTTAATTAATATTACTGATTTTTAATGTTAAAAGAGGAGATTAACGTTTTCATTCTAACTGGTCATGTTGCTGTCAATTCTGAATGACTGGAATAATAAGCAGATTTTTTTTTCAGAAATAGAAGGCTGTGTTTTTATTCTGTTTGCTTATTTATATATCTTCCTGATCACGTGAATTTCATAAACAACCCACTTGTAAGTTAAATGATCTTTTCTTATTCTCTTAGATTTGTTTAGAAAGAAAATATTTAAAGGTAATTTTGAGTTTCCTAAATTCACTCATTCTACAAATCTAGAATATCTTTTTATATATTATTTCTTACTAATTGTCTTACCATTCTTGTTGTAGCTTTTTAGATAATAAATAATTCCTAATTTGATTACTACTTACCTATAAGTATGAGTACAAATCAATAAGAAATTATGCTTTGAAAAATATTTTTGTTCTTGTTCCATAAGCTTCAAACCGCCGACTCTATTGATGAAAGAACAAGACATCAAGTTTTATTGATTTAGTTTCAAAGCGAAAAAGTTTTCTTCAAACTCATTGAAGAATAAAAAATAAATAGGTGCTCAACGAACAATTCTACATTTTGGTTAATCTATTTGGCGTGAAGTTAAGAACGAAAGTTCTTAATCCAAATGGTGGTTGCGGTCAAGTACAATAGGGAAGTGGCGATAAAGTCAAGATCGATGGGTTTGATTCCACTTCATCAACAAGTCTAGAAGAAGAAGTATCAAATGGAGTTAATCTGTATTTCTTTGATTGTTATTTTGTTAATTTTATGAAATTATAAAAATCGGATACTATTGTATTTTTAATCAAGATTATTAGTGGATTATTTTTACCCATGACATGGAGGACCGTGGATGTTTCCCTTCGGGTTTATCACGTTACATTTTGTGTTCATATTTAATTCTTTAAATTTTACTATACACAAGTTAGGTAAACGAACACCGCTTTAATCTACAAGTACGCGTCATAACTGTTTCTCAAGACAACACGTCAATTTTGACTGCGTTTTGTCCACTGCTAGTTTAAATTAAAATTAAAATTATTTTTAATTTAATTAATCTAAGTTTTATAACTTTTACACATCATTGTTTCTTACTCATATTCAATTATCTCTAGTATTGAACACGTCATCCCTCCTTCCAAAATTCATATAAAGTTCTATATAATTCATACCACATTTCATAGTGAGAAACCAAACCATGGCGAATGGAAAAACTTTTTACATTTTTTCATTAGATTTCATAGTGAAAAGATCGAACCATATAGAATGAAAAGTTCTATACATTTCTTTATAAGTTTTCATAAGTGACCAAATAGAACCATATCAAACGGAATGGTCTATTAGTAAATCGTGTAAGATTATGAAAAACATTATATCGAGTTGAAATAACCACTTGCACGTAGATCTTACTTTAGATTTCTTGAATATGAAAACTGATTGAAAAATCTAAACAAATTTGTTTGTTCTACAACAACTTTGAATTATTACTTCTTTCATTTTTTTTTTTTTGTAAAAACTTGAAGAAAAATAAGTTTTGTGTGTGTAATATATTGTGAAAAGAAAAAGATAAAATGAGAGAATTTTGAAAGAAACTTTCTAACTCTAACTTGTAAAATTTACATATAAAATCTGAAAAGTTGATACAAAGTAAAGAGGAGAATGAGTCGACGATCACAAGTTTTTTAGAGAAAAAATGATAAATTTTGATATCAATATTGACAAATAAAAGGTTTTTAAAACCCCAATTCATAAATCCTATTTTTATAATCCTAAATACATATTTAGGAATTACATAATCATCATATGACCCTTTGTATTTCGTAATGTTAAAAAAAAAAAAAAAAAAAATCGAAGATAAGTTATCCAAATGTCCTAAACAATTCATTGTTTTGTTCAATAATTGTAGAAAAGAAAGGTTTTTGGATTTTTTAATTTAATATGGGATGGTAAAATAGTCCAAAATTGTTTACCCCTTTTTGAACCTTTTAGAAGTAGTACTAGTTAGACACGCGTGCGTTGCACATGCTTTTGTAATCATATTGTTAATTTTTAATATTTTCAAAATTTTTATTTTTAATTGTTAATAATTAAAATGTTAAAGTAGCACTTACAATAAAGATTAAAAAAAATAGTTGTTGATAACATGTTGTTTTGTATCGTTCGATGTTGATATTTTATTTACATACAATTACAATCAAATATTAGTTTTATATAGTAGTAATACGAATAGTAACTTGAATTCAGTGAAGAGCTTTTGGTTATTTGAGCTTTGATAATTGACAAACCATTGATATCAATTGTATGGAATTAATGATGTATTAATAGGGATCTTCAATATTGTATTTTACGGAAAAAAAAAAAAATTATTAATTTTATTGGAGAGAATGTAATGATCTATATAATATAGTACATTTGTTGGAGTCGTGACTCCTTGTAAAAAATATTTTTTGTATATGTTCTCTTTTTATTAAGTGCGTCTAATTTGACGATGTAAATGAAAACACATAACTTCATTATATATATATATATATATTAACAAAAACTAAAAAATTGTCAATGTTCTCTCTCTCTATATATATATATTTTTATTAATTAAATTAAAAATTAAAAAAGTTTCATATATTAGTTGTAAACTATAATCACTGTAATCCAATGTATTCAAAACAATCTTTTCATCTCCATGAGCTGAATTTTAATCCGGTAATTAAAAAAAAGTTACAATTTTCCCATTCATTTTTTTTAAAATCCATTTCTCATTTCTTTCATCTACATAAGGCAAAAAAAATTAAGATCGTCTTTTCACCTTCATATTTAATTTAATATATTAAATATTTAAAAATTTTAAATATATATTTAATAAATTGTTAAAAATTTAATATACGATAATAATGAACAATAAAAGAGTAACAAATAAATATTAAAAGATAGTTGCATTCATTTAAATACAATTACAATTAGAAATGAGTTTTATATGGTGATAATATCAATAATAACTTGAACCCAGTTATAACCTTTTGGTGATTTAAACTTTGATGATTGACGAACTATTGATATCAAATCTTATAATATTAATCATCTCCAGGGCTTCATTTTACGAAGAATAAAATTAATAATTATTAATTTTATTGTGAGAAAATTTAATAATTGACTACATAATATTGTACATTTGTTGGAGTAGTAGTTCCTGGTGAACAATATTCTTTGTGTATGTTCTCTTTTTATTAGACGTGTTTGATTTGACAATGTAAATGAAACGTCATAAATGTGAGTAAGAAACAAAAATTAAAGAAGTGTCAATACTTTTCTATATTGTAAGAATATTGTTGACGGACAGAAGTAAGAGATAAGAAGAACGTTCTATATATATTAATTAAATTAAATTAAATTAAAAATAAAAAAAAGTTTCACACGTTAATTCTAAACTATAATATATGTTTGGTGTGATTTAAAGATTTTGAAAAAAAAAATTGGTAAAATGTGTGGTTGAAAAGTTGATAAAAGTTGTGGGTCCTACAAAATATGTAGTTGAAAATGAATTTGAGAAAAAAAGAATTGAAAGAAGCATGCTCGTAATCATTGTAATCTAATGTGTTAAAAATAATCTTTTTATTTCCATTTCAATTTTGATAACTATGATTTGAATTTTAATAAAATAATAAACAAAGTTACAATTTTTCTCATTCATTTTTTATTTTTTTTTTTTGTTGAAACTCATTTCTCATTCATTTTGTCTACTTAATGCAAAAAAAAAAAAAAAAAATTTGAGATCATTTTTCCCCTTTATATTTAATTTAATAGATTAAATGTTTAAAAAATTTAATTGTATATTTAGTAAATTGTTGAAAATTTAATGTACAATAAAGATGAACAATAAAAGAGTGATAAAGAAAAGAATAAAAAATAATTATACATTAATGAATACTAAAGGTGAATATGAAATTTTGAAAGATTTGTAAATGTAGAATGATCCAAAAATGTATCTCCATTTATATCATTTATAGTTGATTGAACGTGGTTTTCAAGTCAATTCCCGGTGCTTGTCCAAAGCATATATTTCATGTTTTACACGATTATTGTAGCATTCTCACTTATATGAGTCAGAGTGATTAATATTTTTAGAATAAATAACAGAAACCACCAAATTAATTTAATTAGGGAGATATTAGAAGCTCGTTTTGACAAAAATTAATCATTATCGTACATGTTCAAGTTGAGCATGTCAAATCGTGTATGTTACGACCAACGAAAATTTTATAATTAATTTGCAAATTTGCATGTCAAAAAACAGAGTTTAAGTGCTTGTTTCATTTTGATAAAAATTGATGAAATATGTAATTGAAAAGTTGATAAAAGTTATGTGTCACATAAAATATGTGATTAAAATTAATTGTTAATTTTGACTTCAATTTTTAACATATTTTTAAGTGAAACCAACAATTGGTAGATATTTTAAATAATGAGGAATGAAGCGACATGTGCTACAATTCACTTCATTTAGTAACTATACTTTATATGAATGAGTGGTTGAGCATAAAGGAAGGATAAATAAACTCCCTGATGAGTTTAGACAGGAAAAAAAAACAGATGAAAAAGGACCGAAGAAAGAGTCAAATTCATTCTAACGTGTAGTTTTAAGTACTAAGGAATTGTATGGAGGAAACCCCAGAGACAATAAAGTGAAAATTCCACTTATGATATTCATAGTAACGCTGACGAAGCATGAATAATCACAAACACACGTTGAATATTTATATAGTGATAATTTTGCTATATATTTAATTTTTTATTAAAATTTTATAATTATTTTATAATATTTTAAATCCCAAAAATAACAAATGTAATAAATATAATACACATTTTTTATAAGAAATATAACAAACATAACAAATATAACAAGTGTTACAAAAATAAAAATAATATTTTTAGAATAAAAAAAGTTAGATAGTATTTTCTAAATTATTTTATATTTTGTGAAGTATTGCGAAACTATCCCATCTTTATATTGCCGATCAAATTAAATTTGAGAAAAATCTCCTCAATCAACTTTTGTCAAACTATTAGGCCATTGACCTATAATCCATAAGTTAATTATTGGACTTAGTTAATTACTAATTTATGTGAATTTCCTCTACATTCTCCTTCTAAGACAAATATTAATATAATGTAACAATCGAGATAAATATTAATACAATATAGCATTTATATTTAAAAAGTTCTCGTTTAAGCTTGTATTGATAATTTTAGACTAATTTACTTATGTTTTAACTTGTTTTAAATGTGTTACTATTATGTCTATAAGAAACAGTGGTTTAAAATCGGATTGAACCGCAAAAACTAGTTTAGTTTAGTTTGGTTTGGAAAATAAAATGGTTTAGTCTGGTTTGGAATTTTTTCAATCCGTTTTAAATAGTTTGGTTTGAAAATATGATAAAAATCGTTCAAATCGAACTATGTTCACCTCTAATGAGGTTAGAGATAATCCTATAGTATATAGTCAATGGTTAAAAATAATGGTTAAAATTTGTCTTATTCTGTTTGGACGGAAAATTTTAGATATACTTTTATCATGATAATAATTTAGGGCTTGTTTGATATGGATTATAAACCAGTTTTTGAACCAAAAATGGTCAACAATGTCATGCTGTGAAGACAAAATTTTTAATCAAATAAACTATTTTTGGTAAAATAAACCAATTTATAAACTACACCAAACGGGCACTCAAGTTGAAGATGATAAAAATTCTTAAATATCTAACTATTTGCACTTTTTGCAAAAGTTAGCAACTCAACTACACTTTTTTCTTATTAAAATTAAGGATTTATTAGTCTTTTTTATCAAATATTAAGGACCAATTGCGCACTAAAACACATAAGTTAAGGACTTTTGTACCAAAAAATATTATAGAACGTCCACACTAAACGCAAGGGTTATGGACTATTTGCGTCAATTTCCTTTATTATAATTTAAACTACGATTATATATATATATATATATATATATATATATATATATATATATATATATATATATATATATATATATATATATTATATATATTAAGGTATAGTTGTGTCACTTATCCTAACCTATTGAGGCAACTTCTATCTTTGTCTAAGAACATCGTCTTCGACCTGTCAATTTTAATGCAACAGTCCTTAATAAAGAATTTCATCTATTTGACTTTGTGTTGACACAACGAGAAGATTATTATTTTTTGTGAGATTGGATTAAGAGTAACTTCCATGCACAAAATAATATTTTGATATATGTCCAATATTTACTCGATTTATATTAATCAAAATTCTACTTATAATCAATTATTGTCCTCAAGGTAGTCTCCTATCAACATGGTGCGTCTCTGTGTAGAGGAGATGGGAAGTCTATTGTTAATATCTTGTCCAAAAGTTTAAATTATTAGATATATGACATATTTATTTATTTAAATTTAGTCTTGAACACGCTCCTGCTCGTGCAGGCCGCCGGATTCATTTTTTCTTTGCACGGAGAGTCTCTTTTAATAAATGGGTGGCACAGGGAATTTATCTGAATGAATAGAGCTCAATTGATAGGCATTTCGACGAAGGGCGAGAAGTAGCTTCATCTCAAAAAATGTGGATAAGAGGCGAGAAAGAAAGGTTAATAAGGCCAGGTAAGATTCGATCAAAAAAAAAATAAGGCCAGGTAAGAAAGAGAGGAGACATGACAACACGATTGATTGATCATAAAGGAAGTATACATTATTAGGAGTAGCTTAAGCCTTTATATACAAGTTAATATTTTGGTAATTAACCGATGAAAGATTCATTCCTTAACATAAATAATCTCCATTAATGAGTTTAGACAGACACCAAACCAAACGCCAAAAAGAAAGACTTGTGGAGTCCCCAGTTTTGGTGTCAAGATCTTGCTGGTGTGGAGTTGAAAGCTTCCCAGTCATTTACTAATGGAATTGTATGGAGGAAAACGTAGAGACATGGTTGAAGATATTAGTAGCATGTTTGGTGAGGAAAATTTTGGACAGCACGAGACATGAATAAAAAGAAAATGAAATTAAAATCTTATTCATCATAGTGTCCAATAGGGTCTAATACTATGTACTAAAACAAGCACTAAGGAGCATAGAACACTTGATAATACGTCCGAGAGCAAAAAAGGTGGAAGGAATTTTTTCCTTCACATGTTGCCTCTACTCCCGTATAGACTCACAATGGTGTGCTAACTGCCAAACCTATATTCTTAAACTATAATCTCCTCTTCTAAACATGTATGTGGGAAGCAAATCCAGGTTGCACATACATTGTAGTACGGAAATAACTACGATAATAGTACATTTATTTTAAGGTAGACCACGAGATGAATGTAACCTTAAAGGCAATACAAATTTATATAGAATCATCGCATCCCCTATCTTACCACGGCTGCTGGCATACATATGGTTCCGATTTTCAAACAAGAAGAGTTTCCCATACACCAATAATTGTCTATTATATATCTTCATCATCTTCCCCCAGTGTTTCATTGGTCCACCTGAAGGACCTATCACTTATGGAACAGCAAGTGTCTCGAGAAGTTTGTTTGCATATCTTATGCTCTTTTATCCTTGAAAGTCCATCAAGTTCGGCTGCAACTTCTTTCATGCATGGCCTTTTCCGTGCAGTTAATTTTAGACATCTTCTAGCAAGTTTAGCAACTGCAAGAATCTCCTCTTCTAGACCTTCATTTGCAATTCGCTTCTCTAAAATTCCAAACAAACTGTTCTCTTTAATTGCTGATCGTAAACGAAGTACCAAACCTACATCTGTTTTGGAAGAGACGGCTTGTTGTCCTGTTAGGAGTTCAGCAAGAACTACCCCAAATGCATAAACATCACTCTTATCATTGAGTTGTCCCGATCGGAAGTATTCAGGATCCAAGTAACCAAATGTGCCTCCCACCAATGTTGTTAGGTGAGTCTTGTCTATGGGTACTGATCTTGAAAGTCCAAAATCAGATACGACAGCCCTGTAATTCTCGTCTAACAATATGTTGCTAGACTTTATGTCTCGGTGGAAAATTGCGGTAGTAACACATGAATGCAAATAAGAAAGTGCTCCAGCTAATTCCACAGCAATACGTAAACGGTTCTCCCAAGAAATTGTGGAGATGTTAGGCTCATCATGTAGATGGTGATAGAGGGTGCCATTGGATATGTACTCATATACGAGTAACGGCACTTCAGTCTCAAGACAACAACCTAACAACTTTACAATGTGTCTATGACTTATTTGTGACAGAATGAAAACTTCATTAATGAACTGATCCACTTGATTCTTATCAACAATGTTGGATTTCTTTACAGCTACTACCCTTCCATCTGACAACATTCCTTTGTAGACTGTACCAAGTCCTCCTTTACCCAGAATACGGTTTTCATTGAAGTTGTCTGTCGCCTTCTTCAGGTCTTCACGAACGAAGAGCTTCGTCTGTGGTGTACTTCCCCTGGTTGAAGAGATATGGTGCTGTAATAGTAAACCTCCATTCCTTTTGAAGAACTTCTGTTTAGATTTCTTGTCCATTCTCTTCTTATGTTCACGTGACAGCCAGAGACACACGGCTACTAAGATTAGAAAGCTGATGGCGAGTGCAGTCCCTGCCAAATGCGAAGACTTTAAGTTGAGTTCATGAGAAAGAAAATGGAAGAAGAGGAGAAAGATGTACCTAGATATATGGGCATGAAACTTTGTTTCCTCGGCTCAATTTCGCAATCATAACTGCCAATAGTATTAACACAAACAGTCTTTTCTGGGCAAACATTTTTTTTTGTACTAGTACATTCATTTACATCTGAAGCATTCAACCAAAAACCATAAATAGCTGGGATTCACTATGCTAGCTCTATAACAATATAAAAATTGTTTGGAATGTTGCTCTTAAAATTAAGCATTACCTTTGCATCCTTGTTCGATGTAAGGATTTCCTTTATAACCCGGCATGCAACGACATCGATATGCCCCACCCCAGCAGCGTCAACACAATCACTATTTTCACGACATGCATAGCCTTTTGTTTTACTTGCATTTTTGCAACTGGTATTCCCAACTGCCCACTCAAGAATCACTGGCACATTAGCACTAAAATGTCATCTTTTGCACAGTTTGAGAAATTCGTAGATTTGTCAAATCCATTATAGTCCTTGTCCGCAATAAAAAGGCGTTACAATCATCAGATTCCCAAGACTTTTGATCAGTATTCATTGAATGCACCCGGATAGTGAAATCACTAATATCCTTTGGAATACTAGTCTGGCAGCAATGTATGCCTGCACATGAAGAAGAAGAAGAAGGGACGATGTCTGTACGGTTGCAGAAAGTTGCGCACCCTGTTACCAGATTTTTAGTTTTCGAATCGACTATGTAAGCATAGGCATCACATGCTACCATGACAAGCTTGTTTCTGGCTCTTGGAAAGATGAAATAAGGCCCCGAACTAACTTCGGGAGAACCAAGTGGGTTTGCTCCAGAAGATTTATTGAACTCCAAATCTAGAACAGGAAAAGCATCGATAAGCAAATCAGATTCTGAGATGTTGAACACCTGACTATCGAAGTAATCTAGGTAAGCGGAATTGGTGGAATGGTTGCAGGTGACTGCATATCGTTCGGCAAGATAACATTTCTCCCCTATGCCGAATGGATATGGAATAGTAAGGTTACCGCATTTGTTTTGGCAATGAGGATTTTTTGTTAACGCAGTTGTATCTTGGAAGTCAAGGGCAAATAGTAAAGCAC
Organism: Forsythia suspensa; assembly: GCA_023638005.1. Classification (NCBI taxonomy): domain Eukaryota; kingdom Viridiplantae; phylum Streptophyta; class Magnoliopsida; order Lamiales; family Oleaceae; genus Forsythia; species Forsythia suspensa. The sequence goes on along the minus strand of CM042674.1, from coordinate 9,186,168 downwards.
TATACATAATCCTCACCAGCATTCTTTGAGGTGCCATTTTTTGTGTAATAATGAAGCTCAACACATGCAATGGCGATAAATCAACCAAGCCTTTTATTTTGGTCCATTTTACCATTATTTGAGACCTCTTAATTCTTCTTTTTGATCAATAATTTCTAGCACTATGGTCCACTCCTCTAGTTGATTGAACGTGGTTTTCATTCATGTTAATTCCTGGTGCTTATCCAAACCATATTTCATGTTTTTAACCTTTTTCCAATTCTGTATATATTCATAGACACTTGAATAAAAATTATTGTAGCATTCTCAGAGTGATTCGTATTATTAGAATAAATCACACAAATCACCAAATTAATTTAATTGGTAAATATTTTGATTCCCTGATCTGGGAATAAAGTCACATGCGCCACAATTCACTTCCATTAGTAACTACGCTTTATATCAATGTGGTTGATATAAATAAACTCCACTAATGAGTTAGAAAGCAAATGAAAAAGGATATAAAAAGTCAATTGGCGCAATTGGTGCTTAACTTTAGTTTTAATTAAAGAAATTTGCAATTGAATTCTTAATTTTTGCAAAAAGTGAAAATGGATCCTATACTTTAATTTTTTTAAAAAATTAAAAGAAACTAAAAGAAAATAAATGGTCCCAACCCATTTATCCACCCCCACCCCCACAACAACCCACCTCACCCCACCCACCCCAATTGAAAATCCGACCAGAGATGAGAGGATTTCTCCTCCCTGGTCGCTTGTAAAATACTGGCGACTAGGAGGGAGAAATTCCCCCTCTGGTCGCGAAACCAGGGAGAAATCTCTCTGGTTTCGCAAGAATTTCTTGCGGAACCATTTCTCCCTGGTTTCGTCGCGTTCGACCATGGCGAATAGGGGGGATTTTTACCCCCTTGGGGGAAATGACTGGAAATTTATATGGGAAGACACCCACGAAGCATTAGGGATAGTCACAGAAAGGTCCGGGACAGCCATGATGGTCTCAAATGCTGTTTTCCATTTTTTGTACTTGAGTTTAAACTAAATGTTATTGGTGTGTTGATATATTCGATATTCTTTGAAGTGTAGGTGTATCTGCTTGAAGTTTCAGTTAATTAATAGGCTTCGTTTTCATTATTGTTGATGCTCTGGGGATCAATACCATTTTCGGCAAGCAAAACCAAGGAGAAGAATCTCCCTGGTTTTGACCAAATCAGTGGAGGATTTATCCCCCCTGATCTGGTTGACTTACGGTGGAGGGTAGGGTAGGGTAGGGTAAAGTAAAGTGGGGTGGGGTGGGGTCTTGAAGATGATGAAGATTTTTTCTTTTTTTTAAAAAAAAATAGAAAAATAAATTAAAATTTAAAATTGGGCTTCCCAGTAACCTTATGGCTCAAAACGGGCTGAGTTGGCTAAGTAAATATGAGACTGTATAAAATCGGGTTGGGTTGAGAATAATTAAAATTTTTATTTGTGACAAATTGATTTTTCTTTTTACGTTGTATGGATAAAATTAAAGTTTGAATTTTAAATAATATGATTACTTAATAATAATAAAATAATTTTAATTAACACATTTGTTAATAATTATGAATTTAAATTTTAGTTATTTTATAATAGTTCATAAAATATACAAAATAATTTAGTATATTATCAATTTGTTAGTTTCGTTTAATTTTTTTTTTTTAAAATTAAAGTATAGGATCCATTTTCACTTTGCAAAAGTTGGGAATCCAATTGTAAATTTTTTAATTAAAACTAAGGATATTTTTGTCTTTTTCATCAAACAAGGACCAATTTTGCACCAAAATATAATTATAAGTTAGGGACTATTTGCGCCAAAAAAAAGTAAAGGTTAGGGACCATTTGCGCCAATTGAAAGAAAAATGTAACTCGACAATTTTACCCTCACTAATAAAGACAAAAAAACATGAGATGGACCATTTGCACCAATTTTGGAAAGATTTTAACGGATTTTTAATAGAATCCGTAAAAAAGGACCAATTGCGCACCTAAATGGATAGGTTAGTGACCATTCCGTCAAAATGAAAGTTTAGAGACTATTTGCGTACTAATATCATACGTTATGGACCATTTGCGCCAATTTCCCTTTTTCTTTTGTCAAATTCATGATAACACGTTGTTTTAAGTGCCGTGGAATTGTATGGAGGAAACCCCATAGACAATAAAGTGAAAATTCCAATAATGTGATATTGATAGTAAAGCAGATGAAGAGTGAAGAATTACCAACACATGGATCTAGGATTGTTGAATTTTTATATTGTCGACCAAAAATTAAATTTTCATTCAATATGCAAAAACCACCAAAAAAATCATCTGTCACAAATATTTACCACATGTTTCACAATCTTGGCACCATTATTCTAAGTCCTTGTTTGGTAGTGTTGAAATTATTTTTTAAGTGTTCAAATTATAACTTGTTGGTAAATGTGTAGATAAAAAGTGGGTTGTAAATTATGGATCTTACGAAATATGTGGATAGAAAGTATGTTTGACCAGCTGAAATTATAATTTAAGCAGCTCTAAACATGTGCTAATACTATTCCTCTCACTAGCTTGAAGGACTATCCAAATCATCTCGATAAGCTTATCACATTTCAATTTCTAGCTGTTGCACTCTATAATTGGTGCAAGTATTAAAACCATGTTTAGTATTTAATTAGTTATTTTTATTTTAATAGTCCTACTTTTTTATATAAAGAATATTCTGCAAGGTAACTGGGTATTTCTTGAAGATTTCTTGATAACATTCATCTCAATGATCCACAAAGTTGGTTTAACAAGTAAAATGGAAGGCAAATAATTAGAATGATTTGTAAGGAAAAAATGTTAGCATATTTTAATAGATGTATGTAGAAGGATCGATAAAGGGCATTTTCTATTAGTCCAAATGTAACATAACAAGTTGTAAATCGAGTGCATAGAGTGATAGATATTAATACATTTCTTGTAAAGGAAAAAGGACGCTAATGCAATTTACAGTTCATTCTTTTAATAATTGTTAGAAAGTTATGTTGGAAAATGAATGAAAATTAAAGCTCAATTTTAAACCTTCCAACTTCTTAACTCTTTGTTAATGGTTTTTAATAGTGGGTTAATGAGTATAACTCAATAACAGCCTTGGATCAATTGGTACATGTTTTAATTAATGAGGAAGAGAACTACCTTTATCTAGAAAAAGCAGGGTGGGGAATAGGCATTAGGAGGGAGGGAGGGAGGGTGGGTTAAGAAAGAGAGGAGACTTCCATGAATAAAAATATCTATGCACTTAATTCCCTGATCTGGGAATGAAGTAACATGCGCCACAATTCACTTCCATTAGTAACTACGCTTTATATCAATGTGGTTGATATAAATAAACTCCACTAATGAGTTAGAAAGCAAATGAAAAAGGATATAAAAAGTCAATTGGCGCAAATGGTACAAATGGTGCTTAACTTTAGTTTTAATTAAAGAAATTTGTAATTGAATTCTTAATTTTTGCAAAAAGTGAAAATGGATCCTATACTTTAATATTTTTTAAAATTAAAAGAAACTAAAAGAAAATAAATGGTCCCAACCCATTTATCTACCCCACCCCCACCCCCACCCACGCCCACGCCCACGCCCACGCCCACACCCACACCATTTGAAAATCCGACACGAGATGATGGGGATTTCTCCTCCCGGTCGCTTGTAAAATCTTGGCGACTAGGAGGAGAAATTTCCCCTCGTCGCGAAACCGAGGAGAAATCTCTGCGGTTTCGAGAATTTTCTTGAAACCATTTCTCCTTGGTTTCACGGCGTCCGACCATGGCGAATAGGGGATTTTTCCCTTGGGAGAAATGATTGAAATTTATATGGAAGACACCCACGAAGCATTAGGGATAGTCACAGAAAGGTCCGGATGACCATGATGGTCTCAAATGTCGTTTTCCATTTTTTGTACTTGAGTTTAAACTAAATGTTATTGGTGTGTTGATATATTCGATATTCTTTGAAGTGTAGGTGTATCTGCTTGAAGTTTCAGTTAATTAATATGCTTCATTTTCATTATTGTTGATGCTCGGGGATCAATACCATTTCTAAGCAAGCAAAACCAAGGAGAAGAATCTCACAGTTTCGGCCAAATCGGGGATAAATCCCCCCGATCCGTTGACTTACTGTGGAGGTGGGGTGGGGTGGGGTGGGGGGTGGGGTGGGGTCTTGAAGATGATGAAGATTTTTTTCTTTTTTTAAAAAAAAATAAAAAAATAAATTAAAATTTAAAATTGGGCTTCCCAGTAACCCTATGGCTTAAAACGGGCTGAGTTGGCTAAGTAAATATGAGGCCGTATAAAATCGGGTTGGGTTGAGAATAATTAAAATTTTTATTTGTGACAAATTGATTTTTCTTTTTACGTTGTAATGATAAAATTAAAATTTGAATTTTAAATAATATGATTACTTAATAATAATAAAATAATTTTAATTAACACATTTGTTAATAATTATGAGTTTAAATTTTAGTTATTTTATAATAGTTCATAAAATATACAAAATAATTTAGTATATTATCAATTTGTTAGTTTAGTTTAATTTTTTAAAAAAAAAATTAAAGTATAGGACCCATTTTCATTTTTTGCAAAGGTTAGGAATCCAATTGTAAATTTTTTAATTAAAACTAAGGATATTTTTGTCTTTTTCATCAAACAATGACCAATTTTGCACCAAAATATAATTATAAGTTATGGACTATTTGCGCCAAAAAAAGTAAAGGTTATGGACCATTTGCGCCAATTGAAAGAAAAATGTAACTTGACAATTTTACCCTCACTAATAAAGACAAAAAAAACATGAGATTGACCATTTGCACCAATTTTGAAAAGATTTTAACGGATTTTTAATAGAATCTGTAAAAAAGGACCAATTGCTCACCTAAATGGATAGGTTAGGGACCATTCCGCCAAAATGAAAGTTTAGAGACTATTTACGCACTAACATCATACGTTATGGATCATTTGCGCCAATTTCCCTTTTTCTTTTGTCAAATTCATGATAACACGTTGTTTTAAGTGCTGTGGAATTGTATGGAGGAAACCCCATAGACAATAAAGTGAAAATTCCAATAATGTGATATTGATAGTAAAGCAGATGAAGAGTGAAGAATTACCAACACATGGATCTAGGATTGTTGAATTTTTATATTGTCGATCAAAAATTAAATTTTTATTCAATATGCAAAAACCACCAAAAAAATCATCTGTCACAAATATTTACCACATGTTTCACAATCTTGGCACCATTATTCTAAGTCCATGTTTAGTAGTGTTGAAATTATTTTTTCAGGTGTTCAAATTATAACTTGTTGGTAAATGTGTAGATAAAAAGTGGGTTGTAAATTATGGATCTTCTGAAATATGTGGATAGAAAATATGTTTGACTAAATTTGAAATTATAATTTAAGCGATTCTAAACATGTGCTAATACTATTCCTCTCACTAGCTTGAAGGACTATCCAAATCATCTCGTTAAGCTTATCACATTTCAATTTCTAGCTGTTGCACTCTATAATTGGTGTAAGTATTAAAACCATGTTTAGTATTTAATTAGTTATTTTTATTTTAATAGTCCTACTTTTTTATATAAAGAAAATTCTGCAAGGTAACTGGGTATTTCTTGAAGATTTCTTGATAACATTCATCTCAATGATCCACAAAGTTGGTTTATCAAGTAAAATGGAAGGCAAATAATTAGAATGATTTGTAAGGAAAAAATGTTAGCATATTTTAATAGATGTATGTAGAAGGATTGATAAAAGGGCATTTTTCTATTAGTCCAAATGTTACATAACAAAGTTGTAACTGAGTGCATAGAGTGATAGATATTAATACATTTCTTGTAAAGGAAAAAGGGCGCTAATGCAATTTACAGTTCATTCTTGTGATAATTGTTAGAAAGTTATAATACAACCAATGCTCCCAACAAGATCTTCACAATTCTTATAATTGCAAAAAGATGTTAAATAGATATTATGGATTGATTGGCTTATCAAATTATGGTAATTGGTGGTGACCAAACTGCCCAAATTTAGATTAAAATTTTAATAATTATATAACTTATTTTGAAGATTAAGATTGTAATTTAACATTCTTATTGATGTCCAACTAGGACTAATATTTGCCCAAAAAAATTGTAAGTTTTAAATCACACCGTTAGGTTTGATTCAAAATTGTTTTGTTGATAGCTTCACGTGGCACTAAGTCGACACTTTCAAAAAGAGACTTTTGATTTGATTTTTCAGTTTTGTGGTTTTGTCTTACCGCCTTAATATACATTTTAGATTATTCGTGCATGTTTGATAGTGATGAAATTATAAGTTGTTGATAAATATGTGGATAAAAAGCAGTTGAAATTATAATTTAAGCAACCCTAAACATGTACGAAAATGGAAAGTACTAGCTTACTCTACATCAATTAATTGTAAATGGAATTTTTTTGAAAGTAATTGTAGTAAGTGAAAGGAGCACAAATTCAATTAAATTATAGAGGAGATTGTCTATAAGTCACAATAAGTCACATGTATATGACTTATTTCAAATTAGGTCAAAAGACTTTTATAATTGCCATTAAGTTACTTTTCAACCATATTTCATATTAATCCCGAAATTACTCCAATGATCCATATTTAAACTTCAAATCAAGAACGACGTTGCCACCATCTTCTCTCGTGCCTCCCCACCACTATTGCACATTGTCATTGGTGTTTCACAACTCTCCGCCGGCCACCCAAACTTTTTCCAATATTTTTGAGTGATAATAGTGGATTCACAATTTTTCGTGTTCTTTTTCCCAAACATGTAAAAGATAAAATTTCAAACTCTAACAACCTACTATTGTTATTAGATAATGACACTAATTTTGAAAAGTGTTGGACAATCCCTCAATTGCCAAATTCTTGAAACAATTGCTTCTTCAATGTTATTTTGTAGGTGAATTCAATTTTTATGAATTGTTTTTTTCTTATATTTTCTTGAATGATGTTGTTTTGTTGGAGATATTATTTTTTTGATATATAAGAATACAATTGTTTCGTAATCATTTTTTATCGAATAAAAAGAAAACAATATTTGTTTCACATACATCAACATTTTATGTGTTTCGGGAGGTTACTGTCACACATTCATGTGTGTTGTTTGATATTGTATCATAGAAAACAATATCTTAATAAAACAGTATCAGAAGCACATTTGTATTAATATCATAATAGCAGTATCATAGATAACAATATCGTATGATTAAAGATAACAAATATAACAATATCAGAAGCACATTATTATCAAACGCATGCTTAGGTGAGCACAAATATTATGTTTTAACAGAAATCATAGCACAATGTCTAAATAAAATAGTACCATAGATAAAAGTATATTAATATAGGGTAAATAGCACTGGGGTCCCAAACTTTTAATTTCTAGCACTCAGGTCCCTAATCTATGAAATGTTAGCGTCTAAAGCTTTTTTTGACAGAAACTGTCAGTTTGACCGTTAAATGGTCAAAATTTTGTTAAATAGACATTTTTACCCTTAAATTGAATGATTAAAAAAGAGAAAAATAAAATATAAAATATAAATTACAATTAAACCCCAACCAACAAAAAATTGCAACTAAACCCCAACTCAACCACTTCTTCTCCAAATTTGCATTACCATCACCACCCACTGAAAGTTTTGCCTTGTCGCGATTGTACAAAACCTTTGAGGGTGAAATGTGAAACAAAATTGAAGATTCTGAGACTCAATTAAGACAATTTTTTGCTGCCAATCAAATCATTATGAAGTTTAAAGCCTTCTTCTTCAACATCGGGATATGGCATATCCGCCATTGGGTATTAAGAGCTTGAAAGAGAACAAGTCGCTTAAAATGGCTTTTGCGGTGTGACCGGAATCATATCCAGAAAGCGAAAAAAGAAATTCCATATCATGCCCTTCCCATCCTCTTCCCCGGAAAACAAAAGCCAATAAAATTCCATATCCAAAGCAAAAAGAAAATAAAAATAACCTACACAAACAAATAAAAAAGCACAAAAAGAAAAAGAACCCAGATCTCAGATTATATATATATATATATATATATATATATATATATATATATATATATATATATATATATACTAATTTTAAGTCCGTGCGTTGCACGGGTAGCAATTATAACATTGTAGAATTTAGGACAAATAAATGAAGCACATACATAATTGTATTTAAATGATTATTTATTAGAATATAGCAAAATAAAATATATATTATATAAATTTAATATATATCATAATCAATCAATACAATATATCATATATTGTTTTATTATGATTAATTTATCTAGTAACTCGAAAAATCTAAATTTGAGTTCCACGAGTTGGTTAAAAAATAACACGAAAAAACTAAAAAATAAAAAAATTTAAGTGTATTACATAATTTAAATACAAAAAGTAAACTATAAAATGAACAATATGCATTGTTGAAGTTACTCGAGTAACTCGATAAACCGAAAATAAAGTTTGGCGAGTTACTCGATTAAAAAATATGATACGAAATCAATCTATTCAATAGTTCAAATAGCTCGACAACCGAAAATCGAGTTTGGGAGTTACTCGATGAACGAACGAAATTTAAAATTTTCATTATTTTGTTTCGTTTTTATTTAAATGATGTCATACATTTAAATAATTTTTATTCTTATTTAGTCTTTGTTATTTTTCAAGAAACACGTGAGTCTTAAATTTGGATTTGTCAAGTAACTTGATAAATAAAGCATATACAAAATTTTATTTAATGTTTCATTTATTAGAATATAGTAAAATAGAATATATATCATAATCAATTAATACAATATATTTTATTTTATTTTATTTTAGCAATTAGTATAAAAAATATTTGTAACATTATTGGTAAGAATGTTATAATTAATAGTTATAAAAATAAAATATGTTGTTGATTTTTTCATTGAAAAAAAAATTAGAAATGTAAAAGCTCACCATAAAAAAATTAAAAAAAATTAAAAAAAAAATAAAATTCATGAACAGTAACTTTTTCGAAGTTACTATTCACCTCGTAAAAGTTTGCCGAGTTGAATAGTAACTCGACAAACTTTTTCGAATTTAAAAAAAAAAATATTTACATGAGCAAGTAACTTTTTCGAGTTACTATTCACCTCGAAAAAGTTTGTCGAGTTGAATAGTAACTCGACAAACTTTTCAAAAAAAAAAAAAAAAAAATTTCATGAAGCGATAACTTTTCGAGTTACTATTCATCAGGAAAAAGTTTGTCGAGTTGAATAGTAACTCGACAAACTTTTTCGAATTTTAAAAAAAAAAAAGAATTTTTTTTTTCCATGAGCGATAACTTTTCGAGTTACTATTCATCTCGAAAAAGTTTGTCGAGTTGAATAGTAACTCGACAAACTTTTCAATTTAAAAAAAAAAAAAAAAAAAAATTTAAAATTTTTGTCGAGTTACTCGACAAAAATTTTAAATTTTTTTTTTTTAAAAATCAGTAACTCGACAAAAATAAAAAAAAAAATTTTTTTTTTTTTTTTTATAAGTTGAGTTACTCGAAAAAAAAAAAAAAATTTTTTTTTTTTTTTTTTTTAAATAAATTCGAGTTACTCGACAAAAGTAAAAAATTTTTTTTTTTTTTTATAAATTGAAAGTTACTCGACAAAAGTAAAAATATATATATATATATTTTTTTAAAAAAATTCGAGTTACTCGACAAAAGTAAAAAAAAATTTTTTTTTTTTTTTAAATTTGAGTAATTCGACAAAAGTTAAAATTTTCTTTTTTTTTTTTTTTTTAAATTGATTAACTCGACACAAGTTAAAAAAAAAAAATTTGTTTTTTTTTTTTAAATTGAGTAACTTCGACAAAAGTAAAATTTTTTTTTTTTTTTTTAAAAATTCAAGTAACTCGACAAAAGTTAAAAAAAAATATATATTTTTTATTTTTTAAAAATTCGAGTAACTCGACAAAAGTTAAAAAAAATAATTTTTTTTTAAATTGATAACTTCGACAACATTTTTAAAAATTTTTTTTTTTTTTTTAAAAATTCGAGTAACTCGACAACATTTTTAAAAAAATTTTTTTTTTTTTTTTTTTAAAATTCTAGTAACTCGATAAAAATTTTTAAAATTTTTTTTTAAATTCGAGTAACTCGACATAATTTTAAAAAAAAAAAAAAAAAAAAATTTTTTTTTTAAATTCGAGTAACTTGACAAGATTTATATATATATATATATATATATATATTTTAAAAATTCGAGTGACTCTACAAAATTTTTAAAAAAAATGTTTTTTTTTTTTTTTTTGGCTAGTAACTCGACAAATTTAAAAAAAAAAAAAAAATTTTTTTTTTTTTTGTCGAGTAACTCAACAACTTTAAATATATATATATATATATATATATATATATATATATATATATATATATTTAAATTGAGGAACTCGACAAAATGTAAAAAAAAAAAAAATGTCGAATAACTCGAGAAATTTAAAAAAATATTTTTTTTAAAAATGTAAAAATAAAATTGGGCTACTTTTTAAAAGTTGTAGGACTTCATATACATTTTATTATATTTTTTTGTTTTTTTTTTTTTTTATTATTTAAAGAGGTGGACAAAATAAAATTTGAAACGAAATTTAAAAGTCGGGGATGGCCAAAGTTAAAAAAAATAAGATTATGAGTAAATTTGTTATAAAATGAAAAGAATGTGGACTAAAAGTGCAAATTACAAAAAAAAAAAAAAAAAAAAAGAATTAATGTTTCCCACTTTGTCGAGTTACTCGGCAAAGTGGAAAATTAAAATGTTTTAATTTTCCCACTTTGTCGAGTAACTCGACAAAGTGGGATAATAAAAAAAAAATTTCCCCACTTTGCCTACTCGGCAAAGTGGAAAATTTTTTTTTTTTTTTGTTTTATATTTTTCCCTACACATGCGTGAGCCTTTTTTTACTTTATATTATGTTTTGTTTGTGTCGTCTTTTCTCTTTCCTCTCGACATTGGAAATTATTTTGTTCGTTTTACTTGTCGAGTGGCTCGATTGTTGTCGAGTCACTCGGCATAGGAGTTTTTTATATTTTTAGATTTGGTCGGTATTAAGTCGTGGATATTATTATTATTATTATCATTATAATTTTTATTCATATTAATTGTTATATCTCCTATTTTTTTCATTGTTTTTTTGCATGTAAGTGTTTGAATAACTCAGGTTTTTTCATTTTCAATTTTTGTAGTTTATTCATAAATTAGGCATCTATAAATTTTTTTTACTATAGCATTTAGGATAAGATTTTATATTAGATTATATACGATGTAAATTTTTTATTTTATATCAAATTATGATTATTGATTACATTATTTTGTATTTTATCATTTTTATACCATATTTGTTAATAATTGTTATATTATAGTTTCATGGATTTTCTTACAAGAAACATTTTTTATTATGTTTGGTAGTTATATTATAATATATTATCAATTTATCATAATTTATTTTTATTTATTTATTCATTATTAACTTATATTTTATTTTCTTTTGTTTATTACATTTATATTTAAAACTTACACTTTTTATGCTTTTCTATGTCAGCAATAATGGAAAATTTATTTTTTTGCAAAAATTATATATATTTTTTAGATAGGCTTTTCATGATGAGAATATGAAAAAGCAAATAAAAATATTATCTATTTTCTTACTTCCTCATGGCAAATAAAATTTTTTTTTCCCCAACTTTTTCATGACAAAATATAAAAATCAAAACTTAAAATATTTACATCTTTTTTTTTGTTTTCCGAATTTCTTTGAGTTATATTTTTTTTTTTTTTTTATTTCAATAATATTTAAAACTTACAATTTTATACGTTTTTATGGACGTGCAATGGATAAGTTATTTTTTCTCAAAAGTTATATATATTTTTTTTTTGGGCTTTTGATGACAGAATATAAAAAGGAAAAATAATATTATTTTTTCCCCACTTTGCTCACACAAAAATAATATTTTTTTTAGTTTTTTTTGTTGGACATTCTCATTACAAAATATAAGAATCAAAAATTAAAATATATTAATATTTATCAATTATTGTATGTTATTATATTTTTCATGAGCGATAACTTTTTCGAGTTATTATTTACCTCGAAAAAAGTTTGTCGGTGAATAGTAACTCGACAAACTATTTCGATTTTATTTTTATTTTAAAAAAAAATTTCATGAACGATAACCAAGACCAAATCTTAAAAAAAAAAAAAAATAGCAAAGTTAACAAAAGCTGATTTTATAAAAATTTAATGCAAATATGTAGGACAAAAGAATGATAGTTGGATGGCCAATGTCCAAAAAAAAAAAGTTGGGGTAGATTAGTTACAAATTTGAAAGGTTTGGACCAAAAGTGTGAATTAAAAAATGAAAAAATGTCAAAATGAAAATGGGATACTTTTTAAAAGTTGTAGGACTTCATTTACATTTTTATTTTATTTTGTTGTTATTAGTTTTTTTATTTAAAAAGAGGACCAAATAAAATTTGCAACAAAATTCAAAGGTCGGGGATGGTCAATGTAAAAAAAAAAGTTAACGGTGAATTTGTTATAAATGATAAGGTTGTGGACTAAAAGTACAAATTACTAACCCAAAAAAAAAAAAAAAAATACACATATTCAAACAGTAAAAGTGAAAAAAAAAAAAAAAAAAAACAAAATTTTCATTTTGCTTTCTCAAGGACTAAAAGTGCAAATTACTAAAAAAAAAAAAAAAAAAAATAGCAAAGTTAACAAAAGCTGATTTTATAAAAATTTAATGCAAATATGTAGGACAAAATGATGATAGTTGGATGGCCAATGTCCAAAAAAAAAAAAAGTTAGGGTAGATTAGTTACAAATTTGAAAGGTTTGGACCAAAAGTGCGAATTAAAAAATGAAAAAATGTCAAAATGAAAATGGGATACTTTTTAAAAGTTGGTGGACTTCATTTACATTTTTATTTTATTTTGTTGTTATTAGTTTTTTTTATTTAAAAAGAGGACAAAATAAAATTTGCAACAAAATTCAAAGGTCGGGGATGGTCAATGTAAAAAAAAAAAGTTAAGGTGAATTTGTTATAAATGATAAGGTTGTTGACTAAAAGTACAAATTACTAACCAAAAAAAAAAAAATACACATATTCAAACAGGCAAAGTGAAAAAAAGAAAGAAAAAAAACAAAATTTTCTTTTTTTGCTTTCTCGAAGGACTAAAAGTGCAAATTACTAAAAAAAAAAAAAAAAAAAAAAAAAAAAAAAAAACCAAAATTTCATTATTGCTTTCGAGTAACTCGAGAAAGCAAAAATAATTTTGCTTTCTCGAGTTACTCGAGAAAAGCAATAATCCAATTTTGGTTTTGTTTTTTTTTTTTTTTTTTTTAAATACTAAATTTGTCTTTGAGTTATAAGGCAAAGTGGAAAAAAAAAAAAAAAAAAAAATTCAAAACTTCACTTAGTTATGGATTAAAAAAAATTCATTTGACATAGAAAGCGATCACCGAAAAATATGAAATTTTCAGGAAAATAGAATACTCATGTAGCTACCACATATCAAAATTTGATAGTCCGACCGGCATGTTTCGACTTACTAAAATGCTAATCGAAACATTCTAGTTAGTTTTTCGGATTCATGTTGTCACAGTTTACAAAATTGTCCATAAATTGAGTTATATAACATGAAATTATGTAAAACCAAAGATAATGGTTAGGTAACCCATAAGGCTATCGTCTCCAACTGGAATTATGTAAAAATACTTAATATATAAGGTGCAATAAATTTTTGAGTTGGACAACAGAAATTGCATCTTAGAAAAACACGAAGTTTAGCAAAACCTTTCACGTTCACATCATTAACGTGTAACCAAAACATGGGAATCCACTAAAACTACCACAAAACCAAGGTCCACAAAAGTTTAAGAAGATATTTACACTACTTAAAGTTTTTTGATTGGTTTATAATATCGATTCCGGCACGCCGACGGCATAAATTCGAAAAACAGCCTAGGAGGTTTCGCGATGAGTATTTTAGTATGCCTAAACATGCCGTCGGACTACCAATTTTTGATATATGGTAGCTACCTGAGTATTCTATGTCCCCTGAAAATTTCGTATTGTTCGGTGATCGTTTTCTATGTCAAAGAATTTTTTGTTACTCCATGACCAGGTGAATAAAATTTTCAAAATAAGGGAAGTGTAACTAAAATATCTTCACCCTGTCATGGAGTAAAAAAATTTGTTTGACATAGAAAGCGATAACCGAAAAATATTAAATTTTAGGGAACATAGAATACTCATTTAACTACCACATATCAAAATTTGATAGTCCGACGGCATGTTTCGCTTACTAAAATCTCACCAAACACCTTAGGCGTTTCTCTCGGATTCATGTGGTCATGATTTACAAAATTGTCCATAACTTGAGTTATATACCATGAAATTATGTGAAACCAAAGCCAATGGTTAGGTAACCCATAGAGCTATCGTCTCCAACTGGAATTATGTAAAATACTAAACATATAAGGTGCAGCATATTTTTGAGTTGGTCAGCAGTAAAATACAGTTTGGAGAAACAATTCACCTAGTCATGGAGCGAAAAAATTTCTTTGACATAGAAAATGATCACCGAACAATATGAAATTTTCACGGAATGTAGAATACCCATGTAGCTACCACATATAAAAATTTGATAATCCGACGGCATGTTTTGACACACTAAAATGCTCACCAAAACATCCAAGGCGTTTTCGGATACATCTTGTCGCAATTTACAAAATTATCCATAACTTGAGTTATACAACATGAAATTATGTGAAACCAAAGCCAATGGTTAGGTAATCCATAGGGATATTGTCTCCAACTGGAAATATGTAAAAATACTTAATGTATAAGCTGTAACAAATATTTAAGTTGGACAACAAAAACTACAATTTAGAGAAAATGCGAGAATCATAAAAATTTATGAAAAAGAAAACAAATAAAGACTAAATATAAATTAACTTTTGTTTAGATAAATCAATGAGTTTTTTTTTTTTAATAATGTTGTCGAGTTACACATTTGATTAATATTTTTTTTATAGTGATGTTGAGCAACTCGACAATATTTGGTTGTTTGATTTATTTATTTAATTTTTTTTAATGTTGTCTAGCAACTCGACAATATTTGGCTGCTTGAAATTATTTTATTTTTTTTTTTTGTTAGTGTTGACACTAAGCCATTGGAAATGTTTTTTTTTTTTTTTTAGTGTTGTCGAGTAACTCAACAACACTAATAATGAAGTCATTGAAAATGGGCTTTGGCCCAATTTCACTTTTGTTAGTAGTTTTTTTTTTTAATGGTGCATTTTACTTTTTTAATTTTTAATTTTGTATTCATTTATTGTAGGGTGTGTAAATTAGTCCATTTTGACAACAAATTTTTTTTAATTTATTTTTCTTATTTTTTTTCTTTTACACCTAATTTTTATTCAATTTTTTACTATTTTTTTATTTTACCTTTTAAATCTACAAATTATTCTAAATAAATGCTATTAATTTTTTCCTTTTACTATTCACACACATTCGTCAAGATTAAAAGTTGTAGGACTTCATTTGTAATGTTATTTTATTTTATTGTTTTTTATCTCTTCGCATTTATTTAGAATAATATGTAAAAAAAAATTGAAAAATATAAAAATTTACCTTACAATTCAAAAGGTAAACTGAATTAAAATCGAAATAAAAAAAAAGTCGAGTTATCGACAAATTTTATATTTTTTTTAGAGTTACTCAAAAACCAAGACCAAATCTAAAAAAAAAAAAAAAATAGTAAAGTTAACAAAAGGCGATTTTATAAAAATTTAATGCAAATATGTAGGACAAAAGGATGATAGTTGGATGGCCAATGTCCAAAAAAAAAGTTGGGGTAGATTAGTTACAAATTTGAAAGGTTTGGACCAAAAGTGCAAATTAAAAAAATTAAAAAATGTCAAAATCAAAATGGGATACTTTTTAAAAGTTGTAGGACTTCATTTACATTTTTATTTTATTTTGTTGTTATTAGTTTTTTTTATTTAAAAAAGAGGACAAAATAAAATTTGCAACAAAATTCAAAGGTTGGGGATGGTCAATGTAAAAAAAAAAGTTACGGGTAAATTTGTTATAAATGATAAGGTTGTGGACTAAAAGTACAAATTACTAACTAAAAAAAAAAAATACACATATTCAAACAGGCAAAGTGAAAAAAAGAAAAAAAAAAAAAACAAAATTTTCATTTTTGCTTTCTCAAGGACTAAAAGTGCAAATTACTCTAAAAAAAAAAAAAAAAAAAAAAAAACCAAAATTTCATTATTGCTTTCTCGAGTAACTCGAGAAAGCAAAAATGAAAATTTTGCTTTCTCGAGTTACTCGAGAAAGCAATAATCAAATTTTGATTTTTTCTTTTTTCTTTTTTTCTCGTGTAACTCGAGAAAGGTGTTTTTTTTTTTTTTTTTTAAATACTAACTTTGCCTATGAGGCAAAGTGAAAAAAAAAAAAAAAAACAAATTTCAAAACTTCACTTAGCTATGGATTAAAAAAATTCATTTGACATAGAAAAGCGATCACCGAAAAATATGAAATTTTCAGGAAAAATAGAATACTCATGTAGCTACCACATATCAAAATTTGATAGTCCGACGGCATGTTTCGACTTACTAAAATGCTAATCGAAACATTCTAGGTAGTTTTCGGATTCATCTTTGTCACAATTTACAAAATTGTCCATAAATTGAGTTATATAACATGAAATTATGTAAAACCAAAGTCAATGGTTAGGTAACCCATAAGACTATCGTCTCCAACCGGAATTATATAAAAATACTTAATATATAAGGTGTAATAAATTTTGAGTTGGACAACGAAACCGCATCTTAGAAAAACATGAAGTTTAGCAAAACCTTTCACGTTCACATCATTAACGTGTAACCAAAACATGGGAATCCACTAAAACTACCACAAAACCAAGGTCCACAAAAGTTTAAGAAGATATTTACACTACTTAAAGTTTTTTGATTGGTTTATAATATCGATTCGTAAGACACTTGAACGGCATAAATTCGAAAAACGACCTAGGAGGTTTCGCGATGAGTTAAGAATTTTTAAATTTTTTTTTTAAATTCGAGTAACTCGACATAATTTAAAAAAAAAAAAATTTTGTTTTTTTAAATTCGAGTAACTTGAAAAGATTTAAAAGTTCTAAGACTTCATATACATTTTTATTTTATTTTGTTGTTATTTGTTTTTTTTATTATTATTTAAAGAGGTGGACAAAATAAAATTTGTAACGAAATTTAAAAGTCAGGGATGGCCAAAGCAAATAAAAAGGTTATGAGTAAATTTGTTATAAAATGAAAAGATTGTGGACTAAAAGTGCAAATTACAAAAAAAAAAAAAAAAATTAATGTTTCCCACTTTGTCGAGTTACTCGGCAAAGTGGAAAAATTAAAAACATTTTAATTTTCCCACTTTGCCGAGTAACTCGACAAAGTAGGATAAATAAAAAAAAAATTTCCCCACTTTGCCTACTCGGCAAAGTGGGAAATATTTTTTTTTTTTTTTTATATTTGTCATGAAAAGTCCACCTACAAAAAAAAAAAAAAAAATCTTAAGCAGTACTTTTCCATTGCACGTATGTGGGAAAATTTTTTTTCAAAACTTCATTTAGTCATGGATTAACAAAATTTATTTCACATAGAAAACAATGACCGAAAAATATGAAATTTTCAGGAGCATAGAAGACTCATGTAGCTACCACATATCAAAATTTGACGATCCGACGGCATATTTGGTGACTAAAATGATAAGAAACATCCTAGTTAGTTTTTCAAATTTATGCTGTCACAGTTTACAAAATTGTCCATAAATTGAGTTATATAACATGAAATTATGTAAAACCAATGTCAATGGTTAGGTAACTCATAGGGCTATCGTCTCCAACTGGAATTATGTAAAAATACTTAATATATAAGGTGCGATAAATGTTTGAGTTGGACAACGTGAAGCTGTATCTTAGAAAAACATGAAGTTTAGCAAAACCTTTCAAGTTCACATCATTAACGTGTAACCAAAACATGGGAATCCACTAAAACTACCACAAAACCAAGGTCCAAAAAATTTTAAGAAGATATTTACACTACTTAAAGTTTTTGATTGGTTTATAATAGCGAATCCGCACGCCGACGGCATAAATCTGAAAAACGACTTAGGAGGTTTCGCGATAAGTATTTTAGTATGCCTAAACATGCCGTCGGACTACTAATTTTGGTATGTGGTAGCTACCTGAGTATTCTATGTCCCTTGAAAATTTCGTATTGTTCGGTGATCGTTTTCTATGTCAAAAATTTTTGTTACTCCATGACCGGTGAATAAAAATTTCAAAATAAAGAACCTTTATTACAAAAATTTCTTCACCCGATCATGGAGTAGCAAAAATCTGTTTGACATAGAAAGCGATAACCGAAAAATATGAAATTTTCAGGAAACATAGAATACTCATTTAGTTACCACATATCAAAATTTGATAGTCCGACGGCATGTTTTCGCTTACTAAAATGCTCACCGAAACACCCTAGGCAGTTTCTCGGATTTATGCGGTCGCAGTTTACAAAATTGTCCATAACTTGAGTTATATACCATGAAATTATGTGAAATCAAAGCCAATGGTTAGGTAACCCATAGAGCTATCGTCTCCAACTGGAATTATGTAAAATACTTAATATATAAGGTGCAGTATACTTTTGAGTTGGTCAGCAGTAAGTGCAGTTTAGAAACAATTCAACCAGTCATGCAGCAAAAATATTTATTTGACATAGAAAACGATTACCGAACAATATAAAATTTTCACGGAACGTAGAATACCCATGTAGCTAACACATATAAAAATTTGATAATCCGACGGCATGTTTTGACATACTAAAATGCTCACCGAAACATCACAGGCAGTTTCTCGGATTCATGCTATCACAATTTACAAAATTGTCCATAACTTGAGTTATATAACATGAAATCATGTGAAACCAAAGCCAATGATTAGGTAACCCATAGAGATATCGTCTCTAACTGAAATTATGTAAAAATACTTAATATATAAGGTGCAACATATTTTTGAGTTGGTGAACAGAAAGACAATTTAGAGAAACAATTCACCCGGTCATGGAGTAAAAAATTTATTTGACATAGAAAAGCGATCACCGAACAATATGAAATTTTCAAGAAACGTAGAATACCCATGTAGCTACCACATATAAAAATTTTATAGTCCGACGGCATGTTTCGCATACTAAAATCATCACCAAAACATCTAAGTCGGTTTCTCGGATTCATACTTGTCGCGGTTTACAAAAATATCCATACCTTGAGTTATACAACATGAAATTATGTGAAACCAAATCCAATGGTTAGGTAACCCATAGGGATATCGTCTCCAACTGGAATTATGTCAAAATACTTAATGTATAAAGTGCAGCAAATATTTATGTTGGACAAAAAAAAAACTGCAGTTTAGAGAAAATGAAATTTAGCAAAACCTTTAAGAATCGATTGTATTTAAGTCATTTGTTCTCCACAAAGAATCGGGGATAAATAAGCACCAAATTTGATGACTTATTAAGGGAAAAATGAATATATATTGACTATAATATATAAGAAGTCAATAATTGCGGCTAAAAGACACTAATATATGTATATTAAAACAAATAAAAGAAAAGAAAAGATGAAGAAGTCAAAAAAAATGCGGTAAAGATATTAATTTAATATACAAAAGTGTCAAAAGATTAGGACAAAATGGTGAGATTTGGACAAAATTAAGACTAATACAACATCAAAACGACGTCGCGTTGGTTGAAGGGTGAATAGTAAAGCAGTGCCATAGACACTTATACTATAGTATAGATATATATAAACACTCCCCTTGATTGGTGAATTCTTGGCTTTTCGTTGGGGAACCCTTTGGTTGATTAGATTTTTGACTTTTTTATCGCAATTAAAATCGAGGCGTAACGCCATGAAATTTTTGAATCTCGAGGTGAGTCCACAAAGTTCTTGTCTTTATTTCTCCTCTACAATTATTGGACAAGTATATGTATACATATACCTGTTATAACTTATGCATCTTTGTATCTGTGAGTGTAAGAGGAAATCGGTAACTTCATATCATGGGTATTGCCGTGGTCGACTTCTTCTCCAGTCATTTGAAAATCGAATTGTGTATGGGGACTTGGGGATTGAGTTGCTTGTGGTGGGGCCGGCTCAATGGTTTTGTATAGTTGGTCGGGAGCGGCAAATTTTCCGGTGGGTGGCGATAGAAGGCGACAAATTTGGAGAAGAAGTGGTTGGGTTGGGGTTTAATTGCAATTTTTTTTGTTGATAGGAGTTTAGTTGCAATTTTTTTTTTTTTTATTTTCTCTTTTTTTTAATCATTTAATTTAAGGGTAAAATTGTATATTTAACAAAATTTTGATCATTTAATGGTACTACGGTTTCGTAAAAAAAAAAAAAAAATCGGCACTAATTTTGCATAGGTTAGGGACACGAGTGCTAAAAATTAAAAGTTTAGGACTCTATCTTCACAAGGTTCAAAGGTTTGAGACCTCCAATGTTATTTACCCATTAATATATTAGTACATTAACTACAACCCGATAGAAGAAACAATATCATATATTCAAAGCGAAGATCAAAGACTTTGAATAAAAAGCGAATAATGATCTTCTACTACTAATTGAACATTTTGAAACAGTATAATTACTTCAACCATAAAACATTTAATTTTTTAATGTATGTTTGTTTGGTGGAGTTTAAAAAAATTTTTTTTTTTTTAGATTTTGAAAAAATTTGATGAAATGTGTATTTAGAAATGTTGATAAAATTTGTAGTCCCATGAAATATGTGGTTGAAAATAAGATTAAAAAATAGTTAATAAACATGGCCAAACATGTTATATATTATATAACAAAAATTAGTGTACAATAATAAAAAGTAAAATTGTATCAAATATTTTTCATAAAACAGTTGAATTTTGTTCATCTCTTGCCATCCTCCACCCCAATCTAAACCATTTATCAATCTACAAAACCAAGAGAATGAGATGGTTGATGAAAATAACTGTTCATTCCCATAATTATTAAGAGAAGTGGAAAGAGTAATCAAATCAAACACAATGAAAAAAAAAAATAGGACTTCTAATTAAGCTTAACATTTCAATTATAATCTCCAGATTTTATGGAGAAAACGAAAAGCTAAATCCAGAAATAAAAATTCATATTGCTAACATTTCTTACTCCATTTACAAACTAGGATTCTGAATCTAAAAATTCTAAGCAACCACCATATCTAGCCTCGTCAAAATTTCTTTACCAATAAATTATTGTATTATCTCTGCCGACGACATGGTATGTGAAGTTCTTTGAATTTATTTTGGTTATTTTACAGTGTTTATTTTCTGGAATGGATGCATAATATTTATTTTGATTATTTTGCAGTATTTCTTAAATTTAAAATTACTTTTTATTATGCTATTTTTTCTTGGCGTTGTTGGTGTCAACGACCGTTTTTATGGTAACTGTAATGCTCATTTTAAAGCGGATAAAAGCTCTAGCTGTAACTCCGATCGATGTAGAGTCTTCTCTTCCCCCCTCCCTCGGATTTATGTAAATAGACTCTTTTTTTTTTGCTTTTAAATCTTTTGTTAAAATGTTTGTTTTTTCTAGATTTTATTTATTACAAAAAAAAAAAAAAAAATCTAGAACAAACACATGAAAATTATATAATTTTTTGATGTATGGACTATCTTTTAAGTAATGAAGTTTTGTTGTTTTTTTTTGGTTTTTTTCTTTTTTTTTGGATTCTTTGAATTTGTTGTTTTCATACCAAAAATTAAAGAATATAACAAAAAGACAAAATAACCAAAATACCAAACAAAAATTGACATACTTAAAAGATAGTTCATACATCAACAAATTATAGAATCTTTATGTGTTTGTTCTAAATTTTTTTTTTTTTTTGTAATAAATAAAATCTAGAACAAACAAATATTTGAATAGAAAATTTACCAAAAAATATAAAAACAAAAAAAAAGTCTATTTACATTAATCCGAGAGGGAGAAGAAAAGACTCTACATCAACCGAAGTCACAGCTAGAACCTTTATCCGCTTCAAAATGAGCACTACAGTGACCATAAGAGTGGTCGTTGACACCAACAACGTCAAGGCAAAAAAATAGCATAATAAAAAGTAATTTTAAATCCAAAAAATACTGCATAATAATCAAAATAAATATTATGCATCCATTCCAAAAAATAAACACTGCAAAATAACTAAAATAAATTCAAAGAACTTCACATACCATGTCATCGGCAGAGATAATACAATAATTTTTAAATTCCATGACGTTTGAAAATGAGTAAAATCAACAGCACCTGGGAGTAAATAGAACCGTCGGTTGAGATATTTAAGATCCCCACAAGGGATATTTGAGAACCCCTGTGGGGATCTTATGCATTCGGGGGATGATGGTCATGCCGGTGACCGTCATTCTAGGAAATCAAGCATGTATGATGATGGTGTAAGCCAGGACCATCGAATTGTCATGTATAGAGATGATCAAGGTAGGAGAAGAAATGATGACGTAGAGGATTATGGTAATATTAGAACCCGAAGCACCCCGGATCAAAGATCCAATGAAGAAAAGAAATCTGCAAGCAGTGTGAGAATGGACTTGCTTGCTGATAGAGGGAGGTCTACCTCTAGAAATGCTGATGTAGAGATTTCTACTGGCCAAAGTAGACGACGCAGTTCTCCCAGCTTAAGTTCTCATGCTACAAGGGAGCACCACAGGTACCCATTGACATCCTGTGATTTAATAGCTGCAAGTTCTTTTCATTAATTTCTTTGAACGCATTGATACATTTTTAACGAATAAAAATGTGATTGAAAAGGGACAAATTTCTGTAAACTAGTAATTGAAAAGGAACCTCCGGGTCAAATTTTAAACTCCAACATGGAGTTCTTAAAACAGGAATGTAAGTATAGGGTAATGGCTATCCTAAAAAGGATAATTTTTTATCTCACTATCACCAACTAATGAACACTTTTTCATGTGATCAGATCAAATATTTAAAATTAAATTTAATGGACCCCGGGTCAATTTTTTTCTTTTTAATTAAATTTGACAGCAGCAGGCTGCTTTGGCAAAGCGAGAAAAGATCTGGACCCCGAATCGGGGTCCAGAACTCTTTCCCCGAATGGCTGCGTGTCAAACCCGCACACCCACCCACCCACCCACCCACCCACCCACCCATTTAATTTAATCCCCCTTCCCCCTCCCACCCACGCAATCAATTTCCTTTTTACTATTCCACCTATTTATATTCGAGTGCCTAGATTATTATTCATTTATATACTACCCAACATATTTTTCCCTCTTCATCAAAAATACATATTTTTTTAAAAATTTGGCCAACCCAATCACTTTGTTTACTTTATCTATATTAACCAATTCAATCGCTTTGTTTATTTTACTCATATTTTTCAAAGATTAGTAATAAATTATTGATTTGTTTTTATTTTCGCTTTTTTTTGTACAAATTTATTTTTGTAATTTGTAAATTAGTTGTAACAATTTTTTTTATGTTTTTATTTATTTGCATATATAGTTGATGTATTTTATTTCGATAAATTTTTGTAGAGATAGAATTTGAGAGTAGTGATAATGTATATGTTCTTGCAGTACTATCGATTGTCGTCCCAAACCCACAATCTTCGATCGCGAGACAGAACTATGCATCATATTCTCTAGACCCACGAGAATATGATCGCGATTTCTTCTCGTCACTAATTTATTATTTCTAATGTAATATTACTTTATTTTTGTGTGTGTAAATTATCAATTGGATCAAATTTATTATGCACATTTTATTTATTTTTAATTTTTAAATAAGATTTAATTTATTACTCAAATATAAACCAATTAGTTAGTCTTAATGTAATTTTATAAAATAACATTAACTATATTATTTATTATAGATGTAAATGAATACAATGAATATAATAATAATAATAAATTATTTTAAATTTAATAATGTAGATGTAAATTTTGTGGTAAATAAATAAGTGCGGGATTGAAGAAAGTTGGGGGGTTGGGGGGTTAAATAAATGGGATTAAATAAATGTGGGGGGTGATTGTTTTGTTGAGGGAGAGGGGTTTGCAGAGAAGGGGTGGGGTGCCTAATCGGGGAAATGATCTGGACCCCGATTCGGGGTCCAGATCTTTTCTCTTGGCAAAGCAGCCTGCTGCAGCTGTGCAATGTGACAGCCGCTGCAAAGCAAATGTGCAGCGGCTGTCACATTTCTCATTAATGGCGTAAATTTGGAGAACCTAACCTGGGGGCCTGGAGTTGAAGGAAAAGGGCACGTGGCGTAAATTTGGAGAATCCAACCTGTGGCCTGGAGTTAAAGGAAAAGGGCAACACGTGGCTTAGGTCAAACTTTAAGCCACAACCGCCAGGCATTCAAGGAACTGAGTGGCGTAAATTTCAGGAACAATAGGTGGGGTTGAAATTTAAAAAGTTGAGCATTAAAAAAAAAAAATTTAAAATTTGAAAACGTGTTTTGACGTGTAGGTTTCGCATCACGTGCATACTTTGAACTGGACATATTAATAATGTAATTGCAAAAAATGGATAATTAGGATATTTTTTATACTATTAGAGTGGGAAAAAAAATTACAAAATATTTTCTGTGGTATTTGGGTGGTATCAATCAAATCCTTAGTATCAATTTAATAAGAAAAAAAGTGAAATGAAATCTATGTAAATTTTACTATATTGTGTCAAATAAAACTTTTGGTCGAAACACTGGCTAGAGATCAAGGCAAAAGATTTTTGAACTATGGGCTTTTTTGGCACGAGCCAAGCCGTGCCAAAACTCGTCAAAATTATTCTAATACTATCCCTTTGCACTAGCGGGAATGATGATACAAAGAGAAAGCATCGAGAAAGTTATTGGCCTAATCTTAGTGGCTATTGGTGGATATATAATTAGTTTAAGTATAAAACCATATTGAGTATTTAACTAGTTATTTTTATTTTAATATTCCTACTTGTTTTTAATATAAAGAACTTGACAATATTCATCTCGATGATCCATTGCAGACTTGTTTAACAAGTAAAATGCGAGGCAATCGTGTGTTTGTGAGGCAAAATATTAGAATGATTTGTAAGACAAAATTATTAGTAGATTTCATTAAATGAATGTAGAAGGATCGATATAGGAATTTTTCTTGGAGGCATAGTTCAAATATAACATAACAAGTTGTAACAGTACTAGCAGATCTAGGTTGAAGTTGAGTTAAGACGGACATTGACTGGTTAACGGTCATATATTGACCGCTGACCACCAAGTCAACCGACGATCTTTGTGAAAAAATAATGTGAAAATAATGATCGATCAACGACCGATGCTTGTGAAAATAATACTCGATTGTTGATGCCTCCATCCGATTGTATTGTTTGGAAGCTGCTGGCTGTCTTCAAATGTTGCACCCAAAACACTCGTGGTGTGTAGGTTTAGATCCAATTGCAAAATAAGAATAAGAAAAGAGTATAATGTGATAATGGTGCCGAGGTAAAATAATCATTCAAGTTTCATAGGCTAAAAAAATTACCTTCATTCTCTTCATGTTGTGGCTCCAGGCACTCTGTTCACGAAAAGTCATGCGAGTTGAAGTTAATTCGTTTGATGACCAATTCTGTTGTCTTAGTCAAAATGGGAATGAAGAAGAACTACAAATTTGGTAATTTAAATAACCTACCTTCCTCGAATGAAGCCTCTCCTTTTCTTCCTCTTTGAACTACGAAAATATATCGCCAACAAAACGATAATCATTCATTAACATGATAAAATACACGTCATACACTCACTCCGTACCCATTTTTGGTAGATTTTTCTGGGGGAGAAAATTGCAACAGACAACATATTTCAATTACTTTGTTTCAGTTTCAATTTTCTTTTTCAGCAGCAAGTTTCAGTTCCATCAAAGAAACGGTCTATAATCCATCAAAGAAAAGGTCAAATTATAGAAAAATATTAAAAGAAGAGGAGCTGAAAAACCTTAATCACGGGCATCCGGCCACCAAACATGAGCACAACACTCATCTGCAAGAGCACTCTGAAGGTGTCCCTGATGTTATTGGCACTAAATTCTTTGAAACTCTCCGCACGATCACCTCCTGTAAAGGAAAGCATTCCCTGAGCCGCTTGGCCCAGCCTCTCCTCGATGCTGCGAGCCTCACCTGCAAAGACAATAGGGGGAATGATTCAAGAGTCTTGAGGATTGATTCAAGAGAAACTTTATCGGGGTATTCTGGAAGCTGCAAGACTTTCTTGGATGATACACGATAGCCAGCACCATTTTTTTGTGAAATTCCATCAAGACGGACGGGATCGCAAATCATATTGTAAATCCGCCCCTCGTCGTAGACTTGGGGTGCATAGATGATAGAGATTAATGCATTTCTTGTAAAGGAAAAAAAGGACACATGATGTAATTTACAGTTCATTCTTGAGCTAATTGTTAGAAAGGCACAATACAATTTGATGCCTCCCCTCAATATCTTTACAATTCTTATAATTGCAAAAATGAGTTAAATAGATGAGAGTTTTAGTGTATGAAGCAATTTGATGATGGATTGAGTGGGTTATCAAATTATAGTAATTGGTGGTAAGTGACCAAATCGTTCAAATTTAGATTAAAATTTTAATAGCTATAAGTTATTTTAAAGATTAAGATGGTAATTTAGAAGTTTGATTTATGTCTAATTTAGACTAAAATCTATCGAAAATTTAGTTTTAAACCACACGGTTTGATTTAGTTTAACAGTTTCTTTGATAAGTTCACATAACATCAAACAGACAGTTTAAAAAGAGAGTTTCGATTTGTGTTCCAGTTTGACGATTTTTACTTACCGCCATATATACACTTCAGATTAAAATAGAAAATACTAGTTTAAAAACCCTTCTTTCTCTTAATTAAGCATATAGAGTCCGACTCTAGATCAATGAATTGTAAATAAAAATTTAATGCAATTGTAGCAAATGAGCTAAATAGTACTTGGTATCCAAATCTTTGAACTTTTTGATGATAAAGCCCGAACTTCAATTTCTAATTTCTAGCACTCCGAATTTATAGACGTTTTACTGACGTTTTTATGATTCATTGTTAAAAGTCAAAATTTTTATAGAAATGGAAATGGCAGTCTATCCTTAATAAAAATAAAATAAATGAAAAAAAAAAAATATTTCCCAATTCCCAACCAGACACCCCACCACCACTGGTTCTTGACTCCACCGCCGGGCCCCTCATTGTCGCCACCATGAGCAAGGGTATTTTTTTTAGCATTAAAAAAAAAAAAAACATTACATAACCCAGATCTGTAAAATTTGGCAGACTTTACTGGCAAAGGTGGTTGTTTGGCAGTGACAATTTGAATCATGGGGGCCGGTGGCTAGGCTCCTTTCCCCACTGGGGAGATTAAAGGAATCTTAAGCCAAGAAATGAAAATGGTTGGGAGAAGCAAATTGCTACTGAAAGGCGCTGACGAAAAGTCCAATTCCAAGGACACTGGATTCACCTAATTTGTTTTTTGTTCTTGTTTTTCTTTTCAATTTTTCTTTATGTTTTTTATTCCTTTATTTTATTTAATACAAAATGAGGGGTACAATGGTCTTTTTAAACACAATTTGAAAAGGTTTCTTTATCGGTAGCAGACATTCCATAGATCAATGACCCAAGTGCTAGAAACTAGAAGTTCATTATAATAATCTCAATCTTGTATTTTTTTATTTTGTTTATTACAAATATTTTAAAAAAAATTCGTTAAAGGTTCAAAACTTCAAGTGCTATTTATCCGAATTTGGACAAGACAATTCATTAATCAAACTGATCAAAATCTTTCTTCTGAACCATTTCAATGGGCTACTCCATAACAAACATAACCAGACGTTTTTGAAGTAGTGATCAAACCTCATTAACAAGAAGAAAAGCTTGTATGCATGAAGATATCCCCACTTTACAGCAATAGTCACAAGAGAGAGAAAAATATTAGTGAGTTGCAGCGTCTCTAATTTAACTACTCATAAAGGGAAGTCAACGAGCTATTTGATTCCCACCTGAATCTTTGTTCACTAAAACAAAATCAAGAAACTAAATCGACGAGAGATCCTCGTATATAGTCTTGATACCTGGCCTCTCGGATACGGAACGGATACATCGTAGAGCTATTCCGAGGACCTCCTTCATTCCCTTCTCAGATGCTGGAATTCCCATATCAGGTGTCAATGCAGCATCAAAACAATCTGATCCACGACCTTCTGCCACTCTTAAGCGAACCCAATCTGTCAAATCGACTCCACCATCTTCGCCAGAAACCACATCACCCGCGCACTTGCCAGTAAGAAGTTCCAACAAAATAACTCCAAAAGCATAAACATCTG
The DNA here is from genome assembly GCA_023638005.1 of Forsythia suspensa. Classification (NCBI taxonomy): domain Eukaryota; kingdom Viridiplantae; phylum Streptophyta; class Magnoliopsida; order Lamiales; family Oleaceae; genus Forsythia; species Forsythia suspensa. The sequence goes on along the minus strand of CM042674.1, from coordinate 9,157,632 downwards.
ATTTAAAGGAGGGGAGGGGCTTCTTTGATGCAGCTAACTCTGGTGCACGATAACCCAACACCCCAGCATCAAGAATCTGTTCAACAGTGCCTGATTGGGTCATGAGGCGGTGAAGGCAGTAATCGGCAATGCGTGCATTAAGATCAGGGCCATCTAGTAGTACATTGCTTGCTTTAAGGTTTCCGTGTGGAACCGCAGGGTCAAAATGGAGATAGTTCAAGCCACGTGCAATATCAACTGCTATCTTGAGCCTTTGGGGCCAGGTCAGGGGCGGACCCTTTCTTCCAGGCCGATCTGCAAATATTAGTCGTTAGAAGAGTATATAAAAAGTAACCAGAATATGTCACTTCAAAAATGCAGCATCGGCATGTGCATAGACAAATTTATTCTCTTTTTTTAACAGAAATCAGTGCAGAAATATGCAAATATTCATCAAAGCAAAGAAGAGCAAAATCACACTTGACAAAGAAGATTTCCACATACCATGGCTAACTAGGAATTAATTAAAAGCCTTGGAACGGTCAACTGACACTGAACATGTTAAAAATTCACAGAAAAAGCTGAAAAACATTATGATTCTCACATTCTCAAATATTAGAAAATTGAAAGTTGGATTAAATAAAAGAAAATTACGCCAAGTACAGAAAAACATTATAACTATCATCACATTCTCAAATATTAGAATAATTGAAAGTTGGATTATGTATAGAAGAAATTACAGAAGCATTTTTCTAACTTGTAAATGAATTTGAATGATCGCCAAGGTCTAAACCGAAACAATTTAACAGATGACAGACCCCATCATACAAGCGTATCTATAAACAACCTCTATTCTCCTGTAAGAAATTTGCAAGTTTAGCCTTTCCACAGTCATATTATATCTGAGTCTTCAACAATATAAATGGGTATTTAAATTCAAAAAAGGGCAAAGCTTCTGCAACTTGTCAAAATCTAATCTAAATCAGCTTGAATTCAGATGCAACAAAAAAAGAAAAGTGCTAGGAAACCCACAAATCATTGTAGGTGGCATTTCATTTTCTTATAAAGGAAGCAGGGGAGAAAAATAAAAATAGAAAAAGTTAAAAACAATAGAATCAAAAAAAGAGAAACAGACATAATATAATGGAAGTTAAAGCATATCCATTTATGCCGCAATATCTTTTAGCAGCAAAACACTTGGCAGGCCAGAAGATGGAGTGTAGTGATTACCATATAGGAAACTCGCAAGACTTCCAGGAGATATGTACTCTGAAAGAATGAGCTTCTCATGCTGTGTAGGTCCCCAGTAGTACCCTCTCAATCCAACCACGTTTGGATGTCTTATATTTGCAAATTTCTTGGCCTCTTTAGCAAATTCCTTTCTTGGTTTGGCAACTCCTTCCTCAACCACTTCACAGTCAAGAACAACCCACTGTCTAGTGTTGCCCTGTAAGATGTCCCATGGCTGCTCCTTCCGAGAACTTCAGCTGGTGCTCTTGATAATTCCTCAGCTGTAAATGAGATTGTATCATCAAGAAAGTACAACTCGCCGGGCAGTCGATCTGGAGATCTAACATCCAGTCTTGAAAGATTATCTGCAGCATATGAATCTCCGACTCCGGTGACCAAGAGAAATGGCTGGTCTTTGATGGTGAGAAACCTGTTATCGCAGCCATTTTCTCATCAGGACTAATAATCTCTGATGATGACCCCTTTCGCCCAGTTACAAGATCCTCAGCGGAAACAACCAAACTGCCTCCACTATCTCTTCCAGCAAAGCTAGAAGGTTTTGTTGCTGTTTGGCGGTGGACATCTTTGTTTGTAACATGTGGTGAAGGCCTTTTAGACATGTGCTTGTAGTAGATGAAAATAGCAAGCAGGATTAGAATGACTACAGCAATCACACAAGCAATTATTACCACCACTTTGATAATAGTTTTCATATGTTTCCCATGGCGATTTCCAGATGGAACATGGTTTGAGTCCGGAGGAGGATTTGGAAACTGCAGTTTGGAATTGCCAGGGTAAAAACAAGAAAGTGGAAACTTTCTCAAATTTTCTGGAACAACCCCAGAAAGATCATTATATGATGCATTGAAGCTTTGGAGACTGTTAGGCAAGTTCTTTGGCAGGGGACCGGTAAAATGATTCTGGGAAATGTCAAATGAAGTTAGGTGCTGTTCTCACCCAAGGAAGTAGGCAGAGAGCCTGAGAAACTATTTCCTCCAATGTTGAGCATTTGAAGTCCAGTCAAAGAACCAAACCCATCAGGAAAATAGCCACTGAGCTGATTATGAGAGAGATCGAGGACACGAAGATTTGATTCATCCATGCGAGGTGATAAATTAATATTTCCAAAAGTTTATTATTCTGTAGGTGAAGTTCTTGGAGTGTGGATGATGTTAAAAGAGCAGTTAAAGGGGCCCTCCAATTGATTGAAACTGACATCAAGGACCGTGAGTTTTGGAAAGAGAGTGATAACTTTTGGAAGGGAACCATTCAGGGAATTACGAGATAGGTTGAGATAGTTTAAACGCAGAAATTGAGCAGTCACCTCCGGAATGGAGCCTGATAAGCGGTTTTGGCTGAGATCCAGAATTTCAATGTTTCCCCATTTCAGCATTCTGGTTAAATTACCCTCAAATTGATTTTTTGAAAGATCAATCACAGTACAACTTCCTGTCAATAGTGGAAGTTCACCAGAAAGTACGTTTGAGGATAGATTAAGAACTCGCAATGTTGTTGATGTTATAATACTTATAGGCCCTGCAAAGTAAAACAGATAACATGAAAAGAAAGAAACTAGTATCACGGATAAGAATTTCAGCATACAAGAACATGACAATAATAATTTCCCCATATGATATAATGCAAAAGCTTCACAACCATGAAAAGAATAAAAATTATGGCATTGCGATAATTCATTATTAAATGGAGTTAAAGAAACTATTCAGCAAACTGTTAATTTTTTTAAAGAAGGATGAAGCAGAATGAAGAGCCAGGTTTCATATAAATTACCTGTCAGATTGTTGCCGCTCAAATCCAACTCAGTTAAAACCAATGAGTCTCCTTTCAAAAGATTATTAGGAATGAACCCTGAAAATTTGTTGTTGCTGAGTTTGAGGACCTGAAGATCATAAACAAAATTGAATCCAGGTAATTCCCCAGATAGCTGATTGTAGCTCAAATCCAGAACCATCAAGTTCCCAAAAGCCCCTACTTCACCACTACTAACAAGTGATCCAGTTAGCTGATTGTGGCTAAGATTTAAATGATTGACAGTGGGAGAAATAGAGGGTAGAAAATTATGTTCTTCTTTAGCAGAATTTACAAGCAAATTTCCACTAAGATCAACATGAATTGCAGTAGTGAGCTGCAACAATTCTGGATCCAAATTTCCATCAAGCATATTGCCATGCAAGTCAAGCACCTCAAGCTGTGTCATCATCTCAAACCCTTTTGGGATTTTTTTTGTAAAACCATTAACAGATAGATTAAGATATACCAGGCCCATCAATCTCGTCATCTTTGACGGCAGTGGCCCTGAAAGTGAATTACGACTCATGTCCAAAGAGTGAATCGAGGCAAGCCCTGAAACTGTGTCTGGGATTGAGCCAGAGAAGTTGTTCCCAGCCAATGAAAGATTTTTCAAGCTCCTCAAGTTGCCAATTTCAGGTGGCAAGGATGAGAAGAACAAATTGTCAGAAACGTCCAGATACTCGAGACTTTTGAAGTCTCCAATGTTTTTGGACAATATCCCAGTTATGGAGTTGTTTGAAATTGATAGTTTTACTAGCATTGTAAGATTAGCAAATACACTCAAATCCACATCTGCGGATAAACCCAAGTTGTCAAGAACAACAGCTGCCACATTACCACCAGTACACATAATCCCATTCCAAGATGCAGGACATCCATTGAAGTCAATGGACTCGTCATTCCATGAATCGACCACAAAACCTGTTGGGTCATGCTTGATTCCTTTCTTGAACTCAAGCAAGGCCAAAATGTCCTGGGAAGGGAGCTGCCCAAGGGCCGGGACAAAACAAAGGGCGACCATAAAAAGCCCAAATACCCTCATATTAACCCCAAGCAATGGCTTCATCTATTGAAGATATAACCAAAGCCAAGAACCAAATATATATTTATCCTTCTGATATAGAAATCGTAGCAGAATGATAATATACCAAGTTATACAGCATAAATTGGCAAAAATGCAACCCAACTAGGTTAATATCCAAACAGCAAGGATACCCAAAAGGATATCAAACCTCGTACAAAGCAAACAGCTCACAGAACAGTTCCTTTAATTACAAAAAAGTGAACCACCCTTAAACAGCAGAACAACACTGAAGAAAAATGGGTAATCCAGAACTCCATTTCAATATAAGGTTGTACCAAAAGAATTGCAATGTACACCTTAACCCACACAAGAACAAGGTTTATAGCTGCTCAGACTTGGCTCAAGCAATCAATCACTTTAACAAACAGCAAAGAGTGGGTCATTTTCAGAGATCTAACCATAGGAAAGTCAGCATTTTCTTACCATACAAAAACAATTTACATTTAGCCATTTGACAAGAAAATGGCCCAGTAAAAACCGTCCCTTTCGAAGATTCAATCGACACAGCAATGAAGATCCCTCCCTCTTGCAAAAGATGAATCTGTAAATATTCTGTAGTCAATACACAAAATATGTGCATAGAAAATGGACTAACGATGAAGAAAAGGGATTGCCCAGAAGGGGTTAGGCCTTTCTAAACTTCAATAAGAAATGATTTAGCAGCCAGAATTTAATAAAATTCGGGCAACTAAATAAAGATAATGCCTTTTTGTCTATTCTAAATTGATAATTTGGTATGTGTACACTGCGTCCCTTTATTCTCTTTATGACTATCACTCTCTCACCAAAAAGACACGAGGGATACCTTTCATTATGTTTTGTTTCATACTTTAGCATTTTAGATTGACTTTGGAATAAACAAAAATTTCCTATGCAGTTTTGAGGTAAATTGTTTCTTAAAAGTAATTTTTTTGGAAAAATAAATAAAAAAAAGGCTGCAGCAAAAGACGCAGGAAAACGAATAGCGGGAAATACAGTGTTTTCTATGTAATTTTTCAGTAAATGACGAGCTTTACCCGCCAAAAAGCAGGAGAATCTTGTCCTAGTGGACGTCAAATGGATTCATTAAATCTAGTTTAAGATTGTCTTGGGTACTCTTATGGGAACTGATGAATGTTAATAGTAAAAAACTGAAGTGAAGCAGCATGGGGGACTGTAAGATCTGGGTCCCACCACTGCCCTTTGACTAGGGTTTCGAAGAGAAAAGTAGCATTATTTGTCACTCGTTAATTGCTCTAGTAGTATATTAGTCGTTAATTTTTCATTATACTTGCACAATTTGTCTTGAATCATCATGTGACTTTTGTATGAAGTTAAATTTGTTTGATCTATATTTTTATAAAGGTCATGTAACAATGTAACAAAATTTGAAAATTTTATATTATTAAAGAGTTAGCACATGTTTGTCTTTGCTTAAATTATAATTTAATTAGTTAAATATATTTTTTATTCGCATATTTCATAGGACCCACAACTTACAACTCACTTTTTATCACACATTCACCAACAACTTATAATATAAACATTTAAAAAATAATTTTAACACTATCAAACATATGCTTACTCTGCAACAATAATAAAAAGATGAAAATCAATTTGTTATTTTTTAAAAGCTGCGCGAACAATACATTAGAGTCAAAGTTTTACGTGTGTATGTAATTACAATTCAGTAGAGGTGGAGTAGGTGAGAGTATAATGAGAAGAATTTGAGAATGGTGGCCCTGATGCATTTGCTTACTCAGATAACAATCCAATGGTTGACAATGGGAAAATGGTCCCTTACAACTTTTTGTTTTTGTAAAAATTGAGATTGGATAATTTAGGTCGTTTTGATAGAGTTCAATCATGGTGTACCATTTTCTCTCTAGTATTTTGTCATTTTCTTGATTTTAGTTGCTGAAAAAACTTTGTTTTATTGCAAACCCTACTAGAGTATAAAAATAAAAAATGGTTGTACAAAGCCAAATTTCAAATGCTTTATAATGAGCTAGCGGTGAATCGACTGTAAAGGCAATTTTGGCTTTTATATGTTGCTGGAAATTTAATAGATCTGGGAACCCCACCCCCACAGAGGGTGGGGAGGGGGTGCTCTTATTTTTGTGCCCCTTTTTCATGTATACCCTACGGCAGCCCTCAAAGCAAAGGCATGTTTTACAAACAGGTTTCCTTCATTGGTGACGTGTGTGTTATAAATAATATTTTCTAGGATGTTTCGTGCCTATCTCTTCACTTTTCTTTTCTTTTCTTTTCTTTTCTTTTTATTTTTTTTCACTTTTTGGTTAGTGGAGATTAATGCTTCTCTTAATTATGAATGTCCTTACTTTTCGTGGAAAGGGTTCTCAATACCGAACACCACATGATTTAAGCCTTTGAAAGTTGAACCTACGGTGAACAAAACAAAGAGAGACATCCTCAAATCAACATTCAATAACATTATTATTGCGAGACAAACAAGCAAGAGTTGGGAGTCCAATAAACATATGTAATATACAGTATTTGACCGTATTAGATGGTATAACAAGCTTGATTTTTGGCATTTCAATGATGCCTAATCTAACTTACGAATCACACTATCAAATAGAAACTACTAATGATAATCGAAAAACGTACATAATTATTCGAGTTCTTTGCATTAAAGAATTTACCCAACAAACTTGATTTCAAGGCAACATATTAGTGTGAAGCATATTTTATATCATGAAGGTAAATATTCTAATAATGCAAAATAGTCCTTACAACCCTCACAACATAGAGAATTTCAAGAAATCGCGTATTGCAACTGATCAACTCACATCCAACCTTACAATGAGAAAAAATGTGTCGAAGATTGGCTGAGATGCATATCTCACTTCTTCCCACCCCCGGAGACATTAAATTTGAAGAAAATAATGTCTCCGTCTTGGACAACATATGTCTTCCCCTCCTGTTTGTACTTCCCAGCAGCCTATTCAATTAAGCAAACAAGTTCATGTGTTGTTCTTCAACTATAAAACCCAAATATGAAACAAAAATATAAATCGAGACCATTAGAATGGAAGAAAAGATCCAATAGCATAGAACTAGTTACACGGTCCAGATTTTTATTTCCTTCGTTCTTTCTTTGTTTTTAATTTAGCTTTCACTTGAGTTACATATTTAAGCATAAAAGCAAGTAGCAGGTGCGCATCCAAAAGTCAAGATCTTTTTGACTGAACCCAAAATTGGACAATTAACACATCCTACCTGCTGAAACGCAACTCAAGTCCTAACAACATATGACACTTGATTCCTATCAACTATTTCGCCTAATCACAAAAACAATCGTTTTGATGGACTATCATAATCCTACTTATAACAGGGGGCTTTTTCCGTGTAAAGAAATCATCTCGAATAAATATAATCTCGTTAGTTAGATTGAAGGAAAGAAATACCAGAAGCAGGTACCCAACGTCAAGAAAACCTCATCAGCATATAATGGAAATAAAAATGGAAATTACAGATTCAAATAGAGCGATGAGCATTACAACAATGTCATTCAATTGACAATGTAATAATAATTTGCCAATGAAAAAATTTGAAGAAATACCTTTACAGCTGCCTCACTGCCGAGTTCCTTTAAATCTTCAAATTTCATGACCTATAAAGCATCAAAGAACCCAATTCAACACTTAAATGATAGTATAGGTTTAAGTTAAAGTTATGCCACTGTTTTGGCATAACAATAATTTTTGTTATCTTCAACTACGAGGGCCCTTTTGACTTGTGGATAAAACATTTATGTGAATAAAAATTATTTGGATAATAGTTATCCGGACAACAAGTTTATCATTATCATGTTTATTTCAGCTAGGTATAAAAATGGAAAGTCACATTTATAAAGTCCGATTTTCTTTAAAAAAAACAACTGTACTCTTATTCTTAATTAAACAAATAAATAAAACTAAAAGAGAAAAAAATGGGTGGAGCGGCAAAGGGCGGCAGTGGCAATTATCCTATAGACGTTCAGAAATAGATTTGTTCTATATTATATAGGGTATGTCTTTTTAAAAAATTGAGTGAATTCGTATTCAAATAAAAAAACTTGTCCTCCTCTTTCCGAAGATAAAACTTCTCATATTTTTGCTTACATTGTTATCCGGACAAAAAAATTGCATCTAGTTATCAATTTCACTCAAACAAGATAAGACAAATTTTATCCGTTATTTTTAGTCATTGACCATATACCATATAGCATTAATATTTTTTAAATGCTTATAAATTGTAGATCTTATAAAATGTGCGGATAATAAGTGGATAGAAAAATTTTTGTTTTACAAAATATATGGATAAAAATATATTTGAGCAGCTTAAATTATAATTTCAGCTTAGCCAAACATGGGCTAAATACAAAAATGTATCTAAACACTACGTAATTGGAGTGTAATGGTATCATAAGAGTAAGGCTACTATTAAATATAGTTAAAAGAGAACATCAGTATCATAGAGGTATGACTAAGAAAAGAGCAAGAGTAGAATCTACTCCTATGGGAATGAAATGGCTTGCACATGGAGATGGAGTTAGACAAACTGTTTGCAGGACATATATAACCACAAAAGAAAGAGGTCAGAGCACTTGCACTGAACTAACGCTGAATTGAAAAGATAAGGCCAAAACCAAAACAGAAATATCAAGTCCTGATACTGATTCTTCATAAATAGTGAAGATTTTAGAAAAACCTCGGCACAAATGAACCCTCTTTCAAAATCAGTATGAATTGTCCCTGCAGCTTGAGGAGCTTTTGTTTGTCGACGAATCTGCCAGCACTTCACCTGCATGAAACCAAATTCATTTTCACGCAAAATTATAGAAGTGCTAGTAACTGTCAATTGTACATTGGAATGTACTATAAAATGGGAAGGAAAATATTAAATAAAAAACTAGAAATAAGGTCCAGCTAGCTGATAACATAAAGAAAAAGAAGAGCATCTTGCAATACCAGAAAACAAAAACACAAGCATGATACTTGGCAAAGATCACAAAGTACATCTAAAGAAAAGGAAATAGAACAAAGCAAGGATAAGCAAAGCCTTCAACTTTTCGCCCAGTGACCCAGGATAGGTAGCTAAAAGTAGTATTATAGTTGAATTATGTTTAGTTAACTCACAGGAAATGTGTGCTAGCAAACAACATTAATGACAAGACAAAACATTCATGTATGTGAAGTACCTCATCCGGTCCTGCCGTGAAGAAGTATATGAGGTTAATGGCTGAGAATCCAGTCTTTATGATCTTTGGAAGGGCACTGTAGCAAAACAAATCCATGTTAAATGAGTTACTACGAATTATGCAACTTCTTCATTAACACACTCTGAATCGACCTTTGTACTTTGTTCTCCTCGCAATATTTGGCAGCTTCATCTGGGGGCATGTCAGCAAGATTCCTCTCTAAAGCACAGCTGAAAGGGATTATTGTTTCGCCACCATGCTCCTGCACCCTAGAAAATTTTGAAAGATATGGCTTGCGTGTTATAAACTTCCAATGGAGGAGGATAAGCTTGCATGAGGAAAAGAAATTCTTCTGGGTTAAGAGCTTCCGATGTTTTCTAAAAAGAGTGAAATTAAATATCAGTCCATTCTTCGAATATTGTGCGCAATAGTAGTTAAGGGGGAAGAGGGTACTAGTAATGATAAACTGCATATAGATATCGAGTTCTTGGATGAGTAGGAGAAAAATTCCAGCATAAACCTATTACACAATTTCAAAAATAATCTCTCTAAAACCATATATAGTGAAAAATATTATGTCTATATATTAGGCAACAATTTTCTACTCAGCCACACACCAGCAGTGATAGCTGGTGAGAAGTAAGCACCAGACACAATAAATATAAGAGTAAGATGGCATGTACCAAGCATGAATCTTTGGAAGAAATTTGTTCTTTTTTCTTTGATAATCTTTCTCGTTCATGTTAACCTGCCCAAAACCACACCGAAATCCATTAAAAAACACAATAGTGTATATAATTATAACAAGAAGATGCGAAGGTGTCAAATTTCCTAAAGCAATTTCAAACTTAAAACTATATGTGCAGCAGAACTTAAGGTCATCACGTGCAGTCTGCTAGTAAGAATTTTCAACAGGACCAGACAGCTAATTCTGGATTACTTCATATTATTCTTTATCATTTGGGGATATTGCTTGGAATACATTTACCTAAAAGTTCAATCGAATAAAGAATTATCTTGAAACGAATTATCACTCTGGCATCTTTCAACAAGTAATTACAGCCACTCACCAAGTAGACCACAGGTTTAGCAGTGAGCAACTGAACAGTATTCAGGATTTCAATATCAGCAGCTTTCCACTCCTGCAGACGGACATCTTTTCCCTCCTCAAGCACTGATTTGACCTTGTGAATCCAATAATAACCGAGATTCAATATCAAAGACTTGTATCATATACTGTAATATGCATTTTCAGGTATGACCTGCTAAATATTTCTGTACGATTTCAGCATAAATTCAAAAACATGCAAAAGAGAATGTCCATAATATTCAACCAGTATGAAGCAGACATTCATGTGGAAACCTTAATATTCCGAATGACACTAGTAAAAGAAGACAAAATGACAAATGTGACAGCAATGAACTCCCATAACAGAACTATGAATTTCTTTGACCCCCTCCACAATGCTCAAGTTCCCATATCAAACAAAGCATCCAAATTTTCACCTCAAGGACCACATAATTTTATGATGTTCGAAATAATTTTATCAGACAAGGTAAAAGAAGAAGCATAAGTTTCATTAAATCATTTTCCAAACTGAATTACCTATTTCTGACCTCCACTTGGCAGCAAGTACAGTATAATATAAGCTATAAAGCATGATAAAAATCATCTTCTCGACGAAACAGTTCGGTAGCATCTAAGCAAGGATATATCAAGGCCGTCTCTGCCTCCATGGAGCAGCAAGTACCATATAGTATAAACCATAAAGCATGATAAAAATTATCTTATTGACCAAACAATTCTGTAACATCTAAGTGAGGATATATCGAGGCCATCAACGCACTACTATGAACGTGGAAAACATACCGGATGGGTCGATTTGAATTGAAATTGTCAAGTCATCCCTGTCGTGCAACCTCCCAGTGGGGGACCGCTATGCCTAAAGTGAGAGAAACCCCATCCCTAATTGCATTAATTTCACACCTCTCTGTCATATTAGAACTTAAGGAAAGGCAGAGTCAGCAAAATAATTAGACCACAACTATAACACCCCGCACCCGATTTTGAACCTAATTATAAGGATTAATAGTTAGAGGACCAATTTAAACGTTAACCCAAATATTGTTAGGGACCTTGCTACAATTCAAGATGTGTGATTGCATATTTTAGGAAATTATTGATTCATTAATATACTTTCCATATTATTTAAATCTTTAAGAATGGAAGAATATATATATATATATATTCTTTCCATTAATGTGTGTGAACACACATTATTACAATACAAAAATGAGTAATTAGTTCACACACACACGTTTTCCATAAATAAAAGATATACACATAGTCTTTGCCTACTCTATTTAAAGACTCTCTTCTCCACTCTCAAAACCACACTCTTCACCATTGATATTACACGAAATATTATTAAAGGGATCAGACCACTATTCTCTACTCTTCTTACTCTTTTCTTATCATTTCCAAAAGTACGTAAGTTATGTCATGAAACTTTAGATCTTTGAATGTTATGAACATAGGTCCCATATGAATATGATATGATTATGATTATGATAAAGGGACCGGAGTTTAGTAGCGCTACGCACAATAGATTTTACCACGAAGTTCAGTAAAAAATCCTTGTGTCTCCATTACGTTATGAAAATAAAGATTTTTTTATTGTATGTTCATTGGAATTTAGAAATGTTAACTACTATGTTCTATTCCTTTCAGGAAATTAGGGTTCGTGGAAGTTGAGGCGTGGGCATGGCTTGTGGTGGCAACAAATTAAGAATGTGTTAAATTATAATTTTTTTTTTTTAGGCTTCTAAATGTTAATTCGAAATTTGATAAATTTCGAATTTTATCTTTATTATCCTTAAATTGAAAAGTCGATTAATATCTTGTTATCTAATAAATTTATTTCATAATTATGTCACAAAAATGTTGTTGGCACCCAACCAAATAAATTTTGGGGCGTCACAACAACTATATGGAAAAGTTAGTTAATTATGCTCAAGGCCATGTACTGCATAGTTCACACATCACTGTCATATTAAAAAAGAGCTTAATGAAAATAGTTAGACCACAACTATATAGCAAAGGTAGTTAGTAAAGCCAAGAGCAAAGTAATTGCAGTTTCAAACATTTCAGCCATGGTATCCACAAGTTAGCACCATATTCTATAAGAACCCTGAATCCACTCACTCTTAAACGAGTCCAAAAATTGATAACTTGTAAATACTTGTAGTTGGTATCATTTTCTTTACATATAAAACAGAAATTCAGAAGCAGTCCTCACTCCTGAGACTTCTCCAGTGACAAACCAGTTACATACTTCTCCTGATCCAAAGGCATCACATAGTTTTGCATGTCAATGGTGGTACCATTTGTACTCTAATCAAGAAAAAACTTCCAAACATAAAGTGGAAAGCCACCATGCCTTGCCTTTCGGTAAAGTTAAGGTGTAAGAGCACATATATACACTACGTGTTTCATTAAAACCTAGAACTATATCAGTTCAGAGAAAATTTGATTTTCTCTTTTAACATTATCATTATTCTTGTAGAAAAGATGAGCTAGTTTAGCAAGGTCCCCATGGATCGGGCTTCAGATAGTTAGGGCCAGACAATGTGAGTAGAGTCAGCTCATAACCTACTTTGTAACACTTTGACAAGCAATGGCACCTCTTGCTTTGATAGTATCCCAATAGCCATTTGCTATTTAACTAAACCTGGTTTACACTAACAAGTGTAGAAGCGACAAATTTCATACTTCATTCACCGAAACACCCTTTTGTGAGCATGTTGTAAGCAATCAACAATGAGCAAAATCCTCGAATGCAGATCTTTATGTTCAAAATGAAAAACAACCCTTGAGACCACATAAACAATGGAAAAGATAAATCTTGAAGCGTGTGCAATGAGCTATAATGGTTTTCAAGCAATAACAAAATGAAATATCAACTATATCCCGTTGGTGGTACTATGTGGCTGGAATAAGCACATCCCAAATTTCTTCACTGCAGTTACTCCACCAACCAAGCTAGTCGACTAGATATACCGGACAGTAATAGAAAGAACACTTGAAAGAAAAATATATTAGTATCAAAATGAGATCATGACATTTCCTGATTTCGTAAATCAAGATTTGGGATACAAAGTGATTTATGCGTAGACATACGGCTTAATTAGAGGGACTCTATAGCAGCTGGCATGAATGATAGACTTACTGAATAAGAAAACTGATAATATTGAGATAACTAATAGAATACAAACCCTTAGACACAACTCGTGCTCTACTTTCAATTGCTTGTCATTGCTCCTCTTCATGCTCTTCTCAAGATCCTCTATCTTCCTCCCCATGAATTCAATATCCTTATGTCAAATGGAACATCAGAACAATCAGAAACATAAAAATGAAGAGTTGCATGCATCTATAACAATTGGAGAGAACATCTTTAAAAAATTCAAGTCTTTGAAATTTTAGTTATTGGTTTGTTCAAGAGAGGCAGAAACATAGAAAGGCTTTACCCAGCACACTACAAATGCCTATTACCAAAATATTCAAAACATGACGCTCAAATTTATCTCAGACTTACCTTGAGCCGCAATTCCGCAGATATAACCTCTAAATCCCTCACAGGATCCACAGTGTCATCAACATGGATAATATCAGGATCTTCAAATGAACCTACACAACATGAGAATATAAGAGAATGAATTCCAGTGACACCAGACATGTGACAAAGAAAATTAGCAATAAAAAACCATCATGGTCGTAACACTTCCTCATGTAAGCACTAGTGAAAGTGAGAACTTTCAGAACGTTAATGTAGAGGATTTTGTTAAAAATCGTGAAAAGAGAAAAACTCCCAAAGTACATGGCTAAAACTGTTCATATATAAGTTAAGTCATCTACCAAAGAATGGGTTACATTAACTTGTACATGACGGGGTAAAAACAAAAGCAAACATGACATAATGGAGCATCAAGATGTAAAACATATCATTTTGGTCTAGATGAAAGAACTACGAAACAGGTGACAACTGCTCCTCTAGAAGAAGAGTTAACACTTTCATGAAATTATATTAAAGTCACCCGGCCAAATCTTGATCAAGAACATCTATTAAAGGAAAGAAAAATATAGATACAATTGGCTTACGTAGAACATGAAAAATGCCATCAACTGCACGGATGTGAGATAAGAAATTGTTCCCCAATCCTTGTCCTTCATGAGCACCGCGAACAAGTCCAGCTATATCATGAATTTCTAAGAAAGCTGACACCTACCCAACATAAAGGTAGCAAATAATTAATCAAACAAAAAGGCTAGAATTTATCGCCAACTAATATTAAGGAATTTTAGCACAAGAAAAGCTATCACAAAGGTTTTCCAACATGTAGCCATACATTTCGCATTGTTTATCCTGTGAATAAAATCCAAAGCACGGTTCACTTTCAATGAGCAATGAATCTTCAGTTCAAGTCACTAACCTCGCTCTTTGGCTTGAACAATTGACAAAGCCAATCAAATCGCTCGTCGGGAATATTGACTCGAGCCTCATTGGGCTCAATAGTACAAAAGGGAAATTTTCAGCAGGTATGGATAACTTGGTAAGCGTGTTGAAAAGAGTTGATTTTCCAACATTCGGCAACCCAACCTGAAAACCAATACAATTAAAAATATTACCTAAATATAATAGTATTAAGTTTCTCTCTGAGCAAATATACAAACAAAAAATCAAGAAAAACACGTACCGTCTTTTATTTATATACTTTCCAGTGAAATGAAAGAAATCATTTTACAGTCCAGAAATAAAAGAGATGGCAATCCACAAATACTTAAACTTCAAATTTAAAAATTATAAAATAATGATCCAAATTTATCAGAAACTAAAACAAACAGTTAAAATATGGTCCACTACACATTTACCAAAAATAATATTTTTGGCCTCAGCTAGATTCATTTCACACAGCGCCCAAAAACGAGATGCTGTCTATGATAAAACTACTCAATAAATATAACATTTGTACAACGAGAGGACACTTCAAATATGGAAAATAAAAATAAAAAACTTACAATTCCAATTTTAAGGTGAGAAGAAAACCGACCAAGAATCGGCCTTTCAGCTGGAGCTTCCTTTGATTTAGCTGCTTTTGGAGGCATTTTCTGTTATTTCTTGCTTTCCTTTTCTGATGTTAATTCTTGCTCAGAAATCAAAATACAGAAAGAGAATTGCAGTGAGAGTTCAAGAAAGAGTGAAAGAAATTTATTTTAGGGTTTTATACTCTAAGCTTTATTACGACGCACGACAATCACAAGCATGACTGGGATCGAATATATCGTGGCCCATTAGGATTGGGCTCAGTGACCAGCATTTCAAGGCCCAGATCCAGTAGGATGGATCATTTCAAAATTTGAATTGGATTAATTTGAGTTTTCCACTTTGTGAAAATTATTTCTTGTTCAACTACTGCAAAAAATTTCTTTTTATTTTGTGGCATCTTTAGCAGCTTTTCCCTGCCATGTATTTTCTTAATTTTGTCATTTTGTTTAAGAGTGAAAAACATAATTAGTTTTTGCTTTCACTTAATCGCTGTAAAGAACAATTCTTCTAGAAGATGAATGGCAGCTCTTTGTCTTAAAATTTTATTAATAATTTCATTTAGCTATCCATTTACGAGCTCGGAATATATAGCCAGCAGAAGCTATAGATAGATTATATTAAAAAGAATAAGTACATGGATGTAGACGTAAACCTTACCTCCACAGTATACAAACATTTACACACACAAAAACAATCAACATTTCCCTCCTTTATATATATGATCTAGCACATTGTCCAGTTCAGAATTACTCTTTTTTAGATGTACTGTGATATTTTATCTGTCTAAGTTTGATGACTTTGTAGTGCCCTTATAGAAGTGTACAAATTTCGATATAAAACTTTAGATATGTCATTATACTAGTTGGGATTGATTTTTTTCTTCTTACATTAGCAAATATTAACTAGTTATTTTTTGTAGGTTGCAAACGAATATTGTGAAGAGTCGAGTGTTGAAGGATTGACACCTATTTTTTACGATTGTAGGATATCAAGTACTTGTGTTCTGTCTGGGCCACTTATGTCGATCTTTTTTCTGTAAATGTTAATGCATAGCGAAAATTTGCAATAATTATTATCTCTTTCTTTTTCCACACCGAAATCATTCCAAGAGACTATCTATTTATAAAAAGCATATTTTGTATTTTAGAGAACATATATAAATTTATAGAGTAAAATTTTTGAAGTAATGAAATAGCATCTTTATTTTTAACACTTCATTTTACTTCTCTAAATAAGTATTTATTATTTTTTTCTATACTTTATTTTAACATGTTTCCCTCCTAATTATTATATATTTTTCTTGTTGGAATAGCGCTAAATAGCCAAGTGACTCGACAATTTTATCTGAATGGCCGTTGACCCATTTTACAAACAAATTACTAAATATATCCATACATTTTCTTCCCCGCTTATTACATTTAAAGCGATTTCAAATTCATCTTTCATCTTTCTGCTGAGAAAGAAAAGATTTCCAAGTTAGAATCTAACATATTTCAATGTCACAATCCAACCCATCTCATTTATATAAGAAATCTCATTTTAAAATTAAAATCTAACCCATCTAAATTCTTATAAAATATATGTTATTTCTTTATTTTTTTAATTAATAGTAGAAATTGTAAATTTTATGGTATAAATTATGAAAATATGTATATATTTGAGTATGAATTATGATTTTTGCTTTAAATTTTTAAAAATTTGAGTTCATTTTTGTAAGTTAATTGAAAAACCAATTTAAAATGTGTAAACTAACTTTAACAGAACTATTAACAGAAATATGTTAAGAGACCATTCAGACCTTATTAATGAGGGTATTTAAGTCTTTTATTTGAAAAAGATGCATTTTCAACTTGAATTATATAAGTTGGATGATTTTCTGATTTAGCTTGTTTGACACATCATTTTAGTCAAAGCAGCCGTTTTTCTTCTATTTTTTTCTATTTTATTTTGTATATATTATTTAATTTAGTAAATATATGAGTATTGAAAAATAGAATTATTTAAATGCGTTTAATCTATATCTATATCTATACTACATCTAAAATGGGCTTAAATTGAGAAACATTTTTTGACTATTCTATCCTTACAATTTTTTTAAAATTTTATATTCACCTTTAGTATTCATTAATGTATAATTATTTTTAATACTTTATTTTTACTCTTTTATTATTCATCTTTATTGTACATTAAATTTTCAACAATTTACTAAATATACAATTAATATTTTTAAACATTTAATCTATTAAATTAAATATGAAGATAAAAATATGATCTCAATTTTTTATTTTTTATTTTTGCATTAAGTAGATAAAAAAAATGAGAAATGAGTTTCAATTAAAAAAAATGAATGAGAAAAATTGTAACTTTGTTTATTACCGCATTAAAATTCAAATTATAGTTGTCAAAACTGAAATGGAGATAAAAATATTATTTTTAATACTTTAGATTACAGTGATTACGAGCATGTTTGTTTCAATTCTCTTTTTTTAAATTCTTTTTTTTTCTCAAATTTATTTTCAACTACATATTTTGTGGGACCTACAACTTTTATCAATTTTTTATCCACACATTTTACTATTTTTTTTTTCAAAATCTTTAAACCCCACAAAACATATATTATAGTTTAAAACTAACATCTGAAACTTTTTTTTATTTTTAATTTAATTAATATATATAAAATGTTCTTCTCATCTTACTTCTGTCCATCAACAATATTATTATTATATCTGTCAATAATATTCTTACAATATAGACAAATATTATCACTTCTTTAATTTTGATTTCTTAGTCACATTTATGATGTTTCATTTACGTTGTCAAATCAAACATGTCTAATAAAAAAAGAACATACACAAAGAATATTGTTCACAATGAACTACTACTCCAACAAATGTACAATATTGTGTAGTAAATCATTACATTTTCTCACAATAAAATTAGTAATTATTAATTTTATTCTTCGTAAAATACAGCCCTAGAGATTATTAATACTATAAGATTTGATATCAATTGTTCATCAATTATCAAAGTTTAAATCACCAAATGGTCTGAATTGGGTTCAAGTTATCGTTTGTATTATCACCATATAAAACCTATCTTTAATTGTAATTGTACTTAAATGATTGCAATTATCTTTTAATATTTATTTGTTACTTTTTAACGTTTCATTATTATCGTACATTAAAATTTTAACAATTTATTAAATGTATATTTAAAATTTGTAAATATTTAATATATTAAATTAAATATAAATGTGAAAAGACGGTCTCAACTTTTTTACCTTCCGTAAATGAAAGAAGTGAGAAATGGATTTAAAGAAAATGAATGGGAAAATTGTAACTTTTTTTATTACCGGATTAAAATTCAAATCAAGGAGATGAAAAAATTGTTTTGAATACATTGGATTACAGTTGACAACTAATATATGAAATTTTTATAATTTTTAATTTAATTAATAACTATAGAGAGAGAGAGAGAGAGAGACGAGAGAGAGACGATTCTTTAGTTTTTGTTTCTTATTTACATTTATATTTATTTTCGTTATTTTCATTTACATCGTCAAACCGCAGACGACTTAATAAAAATAGAACATCACAAAAGAATATTGTTTCTGACAAAGTCACTACTCCAACAAACGTATGTCTGATATTATATAGTCAATCATTACATTCTTTCCAATAAAATTAATAATTATTTTTTTCCATAAAAAATACATTTGAAAATCCCTATTAATACATCATTAATTCTATACGATTTGATATCAATGGTTCATCAATCACCAAAGCTCAAACCACAAAAAGCTCTTCACATAATTCAAGTTATTATTCGTATTACTATTATATAAAACTCATCTTTGATTGCAATTGTACTTCTATAAATGTAAATAAAATATCAACATCGAATAATACAAAACAACGTGTTATCAACAATCATTTTTTTTATTTTTATTGCAATTGCTACTTTGACATTGTAATTATTAATAATTAAAAAATAAAAAATTTGAAAATCTTGAAAATTAACAATATGATCATAAAAAGCACGTGCAACGCACGCGTGTCTAACTAGTTATAAAAGTGTGGGTTTAGCTCTCCAACTTTGTAGAATTAAACTCATTCTCTATTTTAAAAAATTAATTTAGAAAGTTTTTTAGAGCATAATTTTAAGAGTTGAGTATCTAAAATATAGAGTATTTTATGTTTAAATAATCACTTGGATGTGCTCTAAGTGCTCTTAGAGCATCATTTTGCATTTTAGAGAGTACATATAAAATTGGAAGAGTAAAATTTTTAAATACTCTAACAGTCTCTTTATTTATAACACTTCATTTTACTTCTTTCAATAAGTGTTTATTATTTTTTTCATATATTTTATTTGAACATGCTTTCTTCTTAATTATTATATGATTTTTCTCTATTTTTTTCTATTTTATTTTGTATATGTTATTTAATTTATTCAACATATAAGTATTAAAAATTAAAATTCATTTAATGCATTTAATTATAGGATAGTCAAACACACTCTCCATTTTAAAATTTTAATTTGACTAGTCTATCGGTGCATAATTTTAAGAGTTGACGCTTTAAAATAAATAACATCTTATGTTTAAAGAGCATCTTGTAAATGTTTTTACATCTTTGAATTCGGTGTTTATGTTGAAAGTTCAAAATTTGCGGTGCATAGTACAAAATACTACATGTTAATGAATTATAACTTCTATAATCTCATATACTTGTTTATTTTCTAATTCAACGGCACTGGGTTTTACATGTATTCGTTGTTTTAATCTAAATTGTCATTGTATTTAATTCTAGTGAAGTTATGTGGCACACATTAACAACTCACGAGAAAAAAAAAAATACATAGCGTGTAAATTTATAATTTGCAAAATAAAAAATAAAAGGATGTAACATGATTATTACACAATTTTAATATTATATACAAATAACATAATATGTAATATGAATTATAGAAAAAGATCAAAGCAGTTATCATGTTGCAATTTGTAACTAACAATTCAACTAATACTTCCAAATTCAAATTGTCAAAATTTTACATATATTATAACAAGATTAACATATGTTCGGTAGCCATTTTTTTGCTTACAATTTTTTACTTTTCAAATTTTTTACACTACAAAAAAGTTTGAAAAGTCAATAAAGTACCCAAAAAAACTCATTTTTCCCAAAAAAATAAAAAACTACACCGAACATGTCCATAGTGTAAGTTACAATCATTAAGTATAGGATTTTTCAAATTTCGCCGTCAAAAAATTACATACGTTGTAACTTGATGAACATAGAATATAACTTATTAAATGCATATTTTTTTCCAAATCTTGACCTTCAAAAATTACATACACTGTAATTTGTCGTATTTTCCTTTAAACGCCTATCTATATTGTAAAGTTGCAATATTTAACAAAAATCAATATTTTTTCAATCCCCTATTTTTACCCTATTTGTGCAATTTTCCCTATAAATTATAATAAATAATTTTGAGAAACAAAATAATAACAATTATTAGAGATACTAAAGAAAATACTTCATAATTTATTTATTGATTAATTCACCTTTTCTATTTCATAATATATTTAGTTTACTGTTATTCTTGCCTAACGTTGTTTTATGACAAAAAACATTCATAGCATGTTAGATTGAATTGAATTATGTCGACTTGATAATTTGTAACACATGCATCATTTTCTTAATTGTCTCGTCTAGTACATACATACTTAAACATTTGGCATGTTCAGTATGTTAAAATAGAGGATATACCATTATATTTTTATCATGTACCTTTCTTTTACAGTTGTCCAATTTTGTATGAAATTTTAAGGTACCAGTACCTTTCCGCAAGTACTACTAGACAAGACTCACTCACTCACATCAAAATGGACAAAATTTTAACCTTTTTTTTTTAATTTAATACTACCAAGTATAATCTTAGTCTAACCTCATCAAACATACCATCAAAGCAGAACACGTCACCAGACTTGTCCTATAATTTTGCTCAACCTTCTTCTCATTGCTTATAATTGCTTAATAGTTAATGCTATTCAATATAATCTAGTCTGCCTCGTCAAACATTTGATAACTCACAAACCAAGCACTCTCTTCACCGATGAAGCTGTGAGACGAAAAAGTTGACTGAGACTCTCAGAAGGGTCAGGGAACTAAGATAAATTTGTCTCATCACGAGCAAGGACGACAACTTTAAAATAAAAAATGAATAAGTATGAATTAGTATAGCAAACATGCAATTCATAAACCTAGCTAACAATGGAGATTAACCATCATGTTCATCAAGACAGAAAAGAACAAATATTAATGCACAAGCCAAGTATTTTTATCTGTTATGCAGAAAGGAAGCAGATTACATTTTACATGTATACACAACAATGCAAAATAAAAATAAAAAGCTACTAGAAAATAAAAAATAAAAACTAATCTCAGCTGTCATACTACCTTTGTTGGATCTGGGAATGTACAAGTGAAAAATGCTCTAGCGTTTAAAGCAGACGCTCGTTTCCCCTTGGCAGCATTGTCAGTATCGAAGGGCCCATCTTCTGGTTCAAAAGCCACAAGTTGATGTACTCGGTTGTGTTGACAAAGTGATTATGCTTTTGCACAAATCAACGTTTTTCATATGGGGGAGGTGCCGAAGAATTTGCATCCTTCCTGATTTAAACAGTGAGAATCAAAATAAAGAAACAGCTTAAAAAATATTACAGGTTGCTAAGAACTAAAATTGAACCTCGTTTAGTCCATGGAAAGAAATATTACACACAAATAAATCTTCATCAAGGCAAGTAATTCGCGCGCCCACTTATTAATTGGGCCACGTGTATAAAATATACCCAGCAAAAAAATTGACAATGCTGCAAAAATTTACAATAATAGAAGACTACCTCACCACGGAGTTCATCAATGTGTCTTAGTGGCTTCTCCAGTTAACTCTCTTTGAACAAGCTTAAGGATCTCAATAATCTGCAACAAAGCAAATAAACCACAGGTTAATTCGAAACTTCTCAACTTTCAAGCAGAGAATAAATGTGGTGGCAAACATAATATACTAATGCAGTACAATAGTCTGAAAGCCAGGTCTGGTAGGTGGATTATACAAAATTGGACAGTATTAAAGAAGAGAAACTAAAATCTTGTCCATTGAACGTCCAGTCCTGCTTGGTACTACATATCAAACATTCCATGATAAGTTAGCTGAAACCCACCCGCTCGGCAACCACCTGCGAGCCCAAGTGAGGAGGGCACTTGAAACATGGTTGTAATCGACTCAAACTGAGTCTGCACCTAAATCTAGTAGTAAGTAGATGTAACTCAGAAAATGCTACAAAACTTAACATAATACATGTCTCTGTTCTTTTACTTATTCATTTACATAGGAATTGAATAGGTGCCTCCCAAAAGTAGCTTTTAGAGCATTTGTACTTGTAGCATAATGAGAGAACGGAATAGTAAAGGAATTTCCACAATTACCATAAAATGGTAAGCAAACAAATTATTTTAAACAAAAATAACATACGAAGAAAATTGAATTTTCCTATATGACTCAGATTTATCTTACCCCAGGATAATGCTGTAAAATTGGCGAGTAATGATCGAGTGCAATGTATATCTTTTTGAGTAAACTCAAAAGAGCTTCCACCTCATCACCCAAAAGATCGACCTGAATTTCAAGGAAAATGTGCAGTGATTAGGAGTGGGTGGGATTTTATACCCTCAAATATATTAATTCAAAATTTGTCTCATACACAATTATCAAGTACTTTTTCGTTTACATGGATTGAATTGAGAGCATATTTGGCTAAGCTTCAAAGTAAGTCTAACTTACTTTTTAATTAACCTCGTGTCCAAATATCATATGTTTAGATATGCTACTTTTTTTTATTACAAGTAAAAAAAGTTACTTATTTTGACAATAAGGCAGTGGATACTATCAAAAAAAAGTAACTTACCCATCGCCAAATTTGACTTTCAAAAAATATTATTTATTCTAAAAACTTACTTATTTACTTGTAACTAAATTTGTTAAGCATGCACCAAATCTAGTGTAAGATGCCTAGCAAAGATATAACACAAATGTATAACAAACCCCCCCACCCACCCACCACCACCCACCGTGATTCAACATGCTTGCACAAAAGAAGAAGAGAATCCCTATCATCAAAATAATAATATTTAAAACTAGTTATTCAATTTCTCAATCCTAACAGATTCCAACTTTCCATATTATAGAGCAAATTTAATATTATTATCCAAATACAGCATATGCTAAGTCCTAACTAGTTACCTCGGCCTCAGCCATTTGAAGGTCCACACATCTCCTCTCGAATCTCTGTTTGTACATCTGTCCTGTTCTTCTGAGTACATTAGCTACCTCAGTAAGAGATTTCAAATCAGAACGTGCATCTTCCAACCTGAAAATTTTTGTGTTGCGTGTTAGGATCTCCAAACCAATGAAGACAGTCAATCTCAACAACAGATTTTGCCTTTTTGGCAAAGCATATTACATATGCTGGGAAAGAGCTACTTTGTGTGAAATGTTCAACTTGTATAGTAGTGTGTGAACAAAAAATAAAAAATAAAAATAAGCCTCGTTTTTAATAAATTTGAAGTTGGCGACTTGAATCCTTCTTCGCCATTCCATTGTGATCGTTGCTAGATCTATTAGGAGATCTATAGCAAGTGCATGTATGTATGTACATACATATATAATAAACATGTGTGTGTGTGTGCGCTTGCGCGCGCTAAACTTCAGCCTATAACTCTTCCTCTCTACCACATTATCTAAGATACCAATTAAACATAAATCCAACTCATTAAGACTAGCCTGCCCACAAATAACAGATTTGCTGCCTATGAAGCAGAACATAAATGTAGGAATGTATGCCTCATAATTTTCATTAACATTCGTAAAATAACCTTCACTAGACAAATCACCAAAAAATACAACCACCAATCTAACATGCAGGGACACACACAGAGAGAAAAGAATTCCAGGTTCACCGGGAAGTAAAAAGAGAAATAGCCTTGAATAGGAAAAAAAAAAAAACATGATGCATGTTAATATAAAGTATAAACCATGAAATTGAATAAACATAATTTGAGCAGTACCTTGAATTCTTCTTCTTGATACTTCCTGATATTCTGCTTTCAAAATCATCAAGCATTTTCGTTACGAGGTCCATTTGCTTAATTAGTTCCTTCTCTTGAGTTTTATGCCTTTCCTGGGCTAGATCAATCTCCAATTTTCTTTTCTCACTAGCTTCCTTCAACTCCATCATGCTCTGTTCAAGCTTTTGACTCAATATATTTATATTCACATTATCCACTTCAGTTCGTTCCAACGCTTCTCTCAGCTGACCCTTTACTAACTCTAATTCCTTGCTACTCTCCATAACCAACACTTGTTGACTACTTGCATGTTCTCTTAATTTATTTAGCTCTTGAGAAGCTAGCTCAAACTGTGCACTCTCTTTCGCCAACGCAGTTGATAACTCTGCTGCAAACTTCTTGTTCTCTTCTATTGATTTTTCCAGTATGAGTAGCTCTTGCTTTATTCTTTCCTTTTCTTCAACCTCCAACCTTAACTCACTTTCCTTTTCAAGAGATTTGGATTCTAGAGAGACTCTCTTTTCATTCTCAGTCAAATATTCCCGATACAACTCATTGATTTTTCCCTCAGTGTCCCTGGTGGCTTCCCTGAATAAGAGTCCACATAGTCCTTGCGTGATCAGCGATTCAATATCTGAATCTTGAATTTCATATCCACTTGTAGTTTCAGCAGGGACAGCTGCTCCACTGAGAAGTATATCATAAACTTCCCTCGTAATAAGAAACTCCATGTTGGTGTCTTCAGTGTCACTTCTCATCTGTCCGTCCAGATCCTTCAAAACACATTTATAGACTTCTTCAGTAAGTGAAGCTTCTATATGCGTGTCTTCCTCAGCCGCAGAATGCTGCAAAATTTTCCTTGCAGCAACAGAAACCTGTGCTTCTAGACATTTTACTTCATTTTTCTTATCAGTAATTGCGTCTCTGAATTGACGATTTTCGCAGAGAAGGGTGTCGAGTCTATCCTTCAATTTTACCAGACACTCAGCATTATTGGTTAATGCAGAAAATTTCTCAGTTTCTAATTGGACGTCATCCAGTTTTGAAATAATTTCCGGAATCTTTTTCCTCAACATATCAAATTCCTCGTCTTTCCTAAGGGACGCAAAAAGACTCTTCTGTTTAAGGTACTCCCGCTTTAGACTAAAATATTCTTCAGTCTTTTGTAGCAATGCAGACTCATGGTCCCTCCTCATCTTTGTTATGGTATCATTGAAATAATTCACTAGTTCTTCCTTTGACAAGTGTTTTAATTGTGCGTGCTCAAAATTCTCAGGGACGACAGTTTTAGATGCCTCCAGTTTCCCATTTCCCTCCCAAGGAGTTGTCGTCGGTGTAACATGGTTGCTCAAGGCCTTACGATGAATAGGATCCATATCATAAGATCCATGGGAAATTGGCTCTGTTTCAGGATGAGAAAGCGAGTTCAGAAGTGAATCTAACTGGATGCGTAGACTAGAAATATCATCGAACTTTTCAAGCAAATTCATGATGGGTCTGCCACAAATTTGAGCATTTTGTTCCCACCATTTCTCTTCAAACTCCTCTTGAAGACTCCTAATTACACTCTGCATCACCAAATCCTCAATTTCTCCTTGGATATGTCTCTCCTGCTGCCACTCGACAAGTGATGTCTTAGGAGACTGAAGCATATCATCCACCCACGTGCAGATGGTGCCCACTGTCTTCTTTAAATGATCTAGTGTCCTATCCACACGCAGCCAGCTTTCTGATTGCTTCTCGTGCAAAATTTCACCCAAACCGACCAACTGGGAACCAGAACCAATCCTCTTAATGGTATTACAACCTCGTACTCCATCAATCTCCTTCGTAACCTTCTTGAACTGCTCTCTTACCTCATTTCTTAAACTGCACAAAGACTCCCTGACTCTATAGTGATCCACATATGCATCTGACAAAATCAAACGCCTCCCATAATTCCCATTTTCTAAATTACTTGGCAATGCAGGTGACTCTAAAGACTCGAATTTATCAACACCCACATTGCAAGATCGTAAACGCTCCTTCAGTTTTTCCACTTCCAACTCTTTGGTTGCAATTTTCTCAGCCGCCTCTTGTTCCACAGCATTCACCATCCCCTTTATAACTGAGTCACTAACCATCCGAGAAATCATTAACCGGTCACTCATATCTTCCCAATACTCCTCCAAGTTTTCCAAAACCTCATCAGCTAAATTTGCCTTTTCCTTTTCTTTGCTATTCACCTGCCCTAACCCGTCTCCTGTAACCATTGGGTCAGTCAAATCCTCGCTATCCCCTCTCTCTAACTCGTTTTCACTACCCACTTGCTCAAACCCATTTTCATACGAAGTGATAGCAGTCCCATTCAGCATACCCACATGCTGCAACAACTCTTGACTACCCATAACACATATACACCTGAGTAAATAAACTAAAAAGATACCAAGTCAAAAATTTCCTAAAAAATTTCAACTCTACCTAACTTGAGTAGAAATTAATACTCAAAAAACAAACGGAAAGCACATACGAGAAGCTCAACTACAAGAAATAGCGGAAAAAAATAATGTAAACTCACCCGAAATGGGGTTCTTTAAATTTCTTACTTCTTCAAGCTAAAACCCTGAAAAATTCAATCTTTACGTTATAGAACTTCTGGGTTTTCTTTTCTTACTGTAAATACCTTTTGGGTTTTTAGGGTTAGTCAGAGATGACAATAGAATTTTGGGGTTGGGGGGATCAAGGTTGGAATGAAAAGTGAAGTGAATAGTATAAGGCGCTTATTCAAGAATTACCCAAGTTGTCATCATTTGACTTTGGGAGTTCACGGGTAGAATTTTGTAAAGTGAAGACACAAGACAGCGTATACATAATTTGTTGGTATTTGAGGGTGGACATATGATCACTTACCAAGTTATTTTGTTTCATCTTAGAAAATGGACAGTCTATATTTTAATTTTTAAGGTTTTTCAACATCGATTTTAATTTTTTTTTTCATTTTTTATTATTTTAACAATATTTGGAAGTTAGTTTGTAAATTTAATAATTGTTCAATGTATTTTAAATTAGTGGAATGTTTGAGATTGATTCCAATCATTTGATAAAAATTGTGCATTCAAATTGAAAAATGAAGATAAAGTTAAATTTTGATTAAAGAAAATTAGTATTGTGATCAACTTTGGAGTCATTAGCACTAGTATTTCCTTTATATTTCTTGATAAGATGTTCTAATATCTTCAAATTCCTAATTAAGACATCATTTCAAACATTTTAATTCAAAATAGACGTAAAATTGAGTTAAAAGAATTTTCTCCGAAAATTTTAAAAATATAAAAACGAAAAACAAATGAAGAGACATTTTACCCTCGGGGAAAAGATAGATGTTTAGTTTTTATTTTTATTTTATCAAATTTTTTATACTTTTTAAATTACATATATATGTACAATTGTCATTTTAATTAAATTTCGTGAATCAAGTGGTCAAAACATCTTATTAACTATTTTTGACGGGATCTAAGTACTATTATAGGGTTGGAACTCAAATGACAAGAAAAATTAATTAGAGATCCAACTACTCTTTTATGAAAAGATCAAAGATTGCGAGTGCTATTTTTTCTTCTTCTTCTTTTTTTCTCCTACAATGTTGAATTTGAACTCGAGATACATATACTATTAGACGAAAAGAAAATCGATGAGTTGACAAGCAACAATGTTTCATTATCATCTCTTGTCCCGAGTAAATATTCGAGTAACTTTATAACTAGTCGACAAATTTTTAATTATGTACAACTCATAAATGTATAGAAAACACATCTCATATTCCAACATATTGACACTTGAGTTTACTAAAATAAAATAAAATAAAATAATCAGTTTGGTTATATTAAGAATTTATAGTTTAGTCACTTGATTTTTTTACTATAGAAATTTTTGTGTGTAAAATAATATATTTAAAGAGAATACAAAAAGAAAGTAGGTTGGTCAAATCATCCTATAGTTAATACCAATGACAAGAAAATTGTCGAGAATGTTTATAAAATTATTGAATTAAGGGCATCTACAATGCATTAATCAATTGGTATTTAAGTGGTACAAATGTTGAAATACTTATAATTTATATAATATTGATGTCTAATGAATATATATTTAAGTTCAAATTTAGTCTCTAATATATTCTATGAATTGTTATATACGTGTATTTAATTTTATTAAAATAAAAAATTATATTAAATATGCATAGAAAATTTAAATTCTGTTGAGTTAGCATATCTAACGAAATTTTCAAATTTAAACGAGATCTAGACATTATTTATACATTTGATGTTGAAACACCAAATTGATAAAGAAAATAAAAAATGATAGTTTCATCATACACTACAAAACATAAAATAATTTAAAAAAATATTATGTAGCTTTTTTTATTCTGAAAATAATATTTTTATTTTTATAACACTTATTGTTATATTTGTTAGATTTCTTATATTTATTATATTCAAAATTAAAACTGATAAAGTTTGGCATTCTGATTTGATGCCATTTCCCTTGATTGAAGGGCCAATCACCCAAAAGACTTATTACATTTATAAACTATAGATAAATTTGCACTTTTTATTTTTGATCTTTGTAATAAATCTATCTTCAATTATTTTTTTTTCTAACATAATACATCCAAATCTTACAATTATATAACAAAACTCGTCATTTCCTCCATTTGACCATTAAATAACGAATTTGTCTTTTCTCTTTCAATAAATAAAAATAAGATAAAACAATAAAAAAAAAAAGATAAAATTGCAAAAAAAAGTGTCATAACTTTTTAAAAAGTACAAATAATTCTCAACTAAAACAATTAAATACTTATTAACTAAAAAAAATAGAAAAATAAACATTTCGACTATCACGGTTAAACTCACCCCCACCAACCCACACCCACCCCGTGGTCAAACACCTCATCCACAATGCAATCACAACGGTGGCGGCACCTCCACTTGAGAAAAATTAATTCATATAAAAAAAATTGATTGAATAAAAATTTGATAGTATGTTGGTTCGCAGAACTACCACCGATAGTGAAAACCTCACCAGCCCTACGACATTCGTTTGTAAGGTCCAAATCGTAGTCTATATAGCAGAACTCAAATTGCAATTTTCGATTTTTTATCGAGTCAATTTTTATCTTTCTTTTATTTTAATTAATTTTTTTAATGTGGTGACGCCATCGTCGACGTGATTGCATTTGTGATGATGGTGTTTGGTCGTGAGATAGGGTGGGTGGATGAGGCGAGCTTTGATGGAAAATATGAAATATTTACTTTTTTGAATTATTTTTTTGTGTTAACATGTATTAAATTGTTTTAAGTGAGATTTATCTGTACTTTTTTAAAATTTATTGGACTTCTTTTGTAATTTATTTAAATATGGGGCAAATCTATCATTTATTGGCCAAAACAGAGGAAATAATAAGTTTTGCTACATAATTAGAAGGTTGAGAATTGATTATGTTAAATAAATATTGAGGGCTGATTTGTTATATTTTGTAAAAGTTTAAGATGAAAAGTGCCAATTTTCCTAAATTATAACATCAACAATAAATAAAAATTAATAAACCTATTAAAAATTCAAAAAATGAGCATTTCCAATGCTATAATGTCAAGATACAATGTCTAGTATTTTTATTGACAAATGGTCAAAAAGTGCTCATGTGACACAATTAATACTAGAAGATGTTTAGCACAATGTCTAATTCTAGACATTGTTCTTGACAATATCCATCATTAATTTAATAATCTCTATTTAATCAATACATTTTTCTCTCTTTCTTTTTTCTAAAAAGCTAATAATAATTTCTTGGCGCACGTGATGAACATTGTTACATTGGAGAAATTTTTTAATATAATATCAATATTTTTTATCACATATACATAGTAGACATTGTTGCATTGGAGATGCTCTTAACTTTTTTAAAAAAAACCAAAAAAACATCCAGATTCCTTTCCAACCAAACAAGATCCATCAATCACTGCACCCACCCACAGGCAATGAAGACTGGGTAAATTCCATCAGAGGTCACTAAACTTTGAGAAAAATCTAAATTGAGTCACTAATCTTTAATCCGTCTCAATTGGGTTATTTAATTTTAATTTAGTCACAGAACTTAAATTTTAATTTCAAATTTCACCACTTGGTGTCATCTCGTCTCTCAAATTAATAAAAATTACTTAATTGACATATATTACTACATCGAATCTCTCATATAATCGCTACGTCACATGACAACTTTCCACTCTATCACGTCATGAAAGTGTTAAAATACAAAAAATACAGTCTTTTAATTTTTTTTTAATATAGAGGTGTAATTATTACTCTTATTTTACCACTCTTACTTATAGAGTGGCACACAGCGATTACGTGAAAGATCGTTGTAAGTGCAACTAAGCAATTTATGTCAATTTAGGACCAATATGTGACAAATGCGAAAGAAATGTAAAATATGAAACTAAGTTGTGACCCAATTGAGATTTTACTTGAATGATCAAAGATAAAATTTACTCGTAAGACTCAATTTGGAATTTTGGGTAAGCACTTCACTGTATTTTGATACAAAGTATTTAACAGTATAATATCCAAGACTTCAATTTTAATTATATTTTCTAGTATTGTACAAGAACGTGAGATGGATAGATCCAACTTTGAGACCGCTCGCACTAGGCCAAAGCCATGACAGGCCACTGTATTTTCAGTCGTGCCATTTTCTTAAATTCTTTATTATATTTTGAATTTATTATTCTTTTCTCATTTATGAAAGACATTAGATAGTAAAAATATTATCAAAATAACTTACTCAATTTCAATCTTGACAAAAAAAAAAAAAAAAAAAATATTTACTCTCTAATTTACTTATTTACTTACAAGTAAATCTTTTAAGACCAGGTGTTTTAAAAAGTCCGCATAAGTTCCGCCTAGAATTGAATCTCGACATCCACGTTTAGTCACGCTTCGCTCTCGCATTTACCTTATCTTGCTCTCACCTAGGCCTCGCCTAAGTTCGAAAAACTTAAAACTCGGCCTCCACGCCCAACCACGTTTAACGCTTTTTAGAACATTGTTTAAGATGAGTCATACAACCTCTTATAAAAGCATTCCAAAATAGATATTTTTTTATGTGCTAAAGAGTTCAACCAAATTTTTTTTTTAAAATTATTTCTGAAAAAATAGATTAATGGGTTTAAATCTTTGAACTTCTTATTATCTTGCAAAATATTAAAAGAAAACAAATAAAATATAAAGCGAGTAACGCATAATAAAATTTGTCCAAACTTATAATTTAAAATAGTGAAACATATTTTCTATCAACTCATTCATAATATCTATAATTCGTTATTCACTTATTATCTACATATTTATAAGACTTACAATTTATAAACATTCAATAAATAATTTTAACACTATCAAACATTCCACTATATAACTACAATCATATATAATTGCTTGTAAAATTTATGAAACAATGATATTAGTTATGATGACTAGTCTCTTTCCTTTCACTAAATAAGCTCAGCCTAACATTGAATGTTTACCACCTTACTTTTTATGAGTGAGATTGAATGGTCCCAATTTATTTTTTAAGTGATGACTTTAGAGAACGACCATTTTGATTGATTTAATCTCTTTTATTTTTGTCCTATAAAAATGAGAACTGAAAAAGTATATCGCATTCCATCCCACCACACCAATTGAAATGAGTGTGTGTATAAATTATTGGTGGAAAGAGTTGGAAAGTTGGAGTGTCGTAATAAAAAAATATGATATCATTCATGGAAATATATCGAGTCAACTGTGAATTAGTGTGGAAGGAATGCTTTCAATTATTGACATAATTAGCTGTGAAATTTTTTTTTTGATAGTCTGATGAAGTTATTTGTGGAATCATTTACGAAAATTATATTTATATTTATTGACGGTTTCCAAACACTCGTATAAATGACTTTTCGAAGAAATTTTCACACATCAATAAGAAAAAATATACATTAAAAAGTAATTTTACAATCTTGGGTGAAGTCAAGATTTTTTAGATCGAAGACTACTACTTAAAAAATTGTACATCAAAACTAGACGGCTACTAGAAAAAAAAATGACACTTACAAAAAATGATTTTTTGAAAAAAGATTAGAGTACAATTAGGTCAAGTTTTTTGTAAGTAATCCCATCAGTAAAATAGAAAAATAAATAATATTAAATATCAATTGATCAATTCCGTTGTTTTTACCACTAGTATGTACTCTTGAGAAATGTGGTATTTTGATTTCTTACCTTAAAATATTTTATCCCAATTGTAATAAAAAAGAAAAAGAAAAAAGTCAAAAAAAGACATGCAACTAGGGAAAATAAAGTAATTAACCAAAAGGGACAGGGACAAACCATAGTGGAAGTTAAAACAGAATCAACAATGTTTCTTAAATTATTGGCTATAAAGAGAAACTCCCCACCTCGAATAAAATAACTTCTACTTATTTTGTTAATTCTTTCTCTCGACTTTTACACTATTTGCTAAAATAATATTATCTATTTGTTCGGTTCAATTCTACGTATTATTGAAATTTCAAACTCACTTGACCGATTCAATTTTAAAACATGTGGGTCATTGCTTTTAATGCATCCATTCTCAACAATCAACGAACAATGAAGGATTACAATCAAATGAAATGGAAAGGTGAAAGAAAGGAAATTAAAGAATAGAGAAAACTATTCTAATGAACCGCGTACAAAAGCCACAAATAATTGTTAAAGCAAGTTATGACGTTTCTAATTTGTGTGGTATTTGTTCTATTTAGACATGACTTGACGAAATAATAAGAAATTGAGGACGATTGATGAAATAATAAGAAATAAATTTTATATATTTAATTTTAAATTTATTAAAAATAAATTTTTATTATTATTATCTAATTGTTATTTCAGTTTTCGTTAGAGCTTTTAAAAACTAAAGTACCATAAAAATGAAAAATTCGATTTTCAAAAAGAAAAAAAAATTTAAATAAAACCAGTCATTTTGTTCTCAATACGATAAAAAATTTGTTGGGTGCTATAGAAATAGTTGGGTGTTCAAATGACAAGAACAAAATAGTTAAAGACCTAAATATCTAGATTAAAAATTTGTGGTCAAATTCAACAATTAATTTTAATCACATATTTTATATAACTTGCAATTTTTATTAATATTTTAACTACACAATTTTTTTATTTTTATCAAAATCTGCTAAAAAAATTTGTCACAATCTAAAGTTTATTCACGTGGTTTAAGTAACTGAGTTCACGTTTGAACCACCTTGTGTCCAGGGGAAATAAATGAGGAGCTCGAGAAATTTGTGTGTAAGTTAGCGTACTAGTTTTGAGAGAATAAAAGGATGGTTAGTAAGTCAAATTTTGTAACGGTGGACAGCGACAATAGAAAAAATCCACTTAGTTACATTATTTAGAATATGTAGTTAGAGAACAATGTTTTAAAAATTGGTTCGAAAATTGACTCACAAAAGATAAAAAATTAAAAGACAAATTGATAAGTACAATTTTGTACTTATTTGGACTCACAAAAAGGACGATTATATTAGTCTTATTAGTTGTTTTCGGTTTAATTGCACGTTGTTTTTTCTTATTATTTTGTGAAATAATCAAATTCAAGATCAATATGACAAAAAGACGAAAAAGAGACTTGAAGCAAGATAATGTAGGCAGGTTTTGTGCAGTTTACGATGGGATTAGAACTCTACAACTCCAAGATAAAACAACAACTTAAACACACGTCGTAGAGGGTTGGAGAACATTATAAATAAGGCAGATAATAGCCAGAAGAAGGGAGACGAATTTTGAGAACAAGATACAAGAGGAGGATCGAAGATCAAGACACGGGATTGAAGATTCTTCATCCGGAGTCACGGGTTGTAATTATTTCTTCTTCTTTTTTTTGCCGGATCATGATGATGAAGTCAATTATTGTCATAATTGACGAAATCATGTCCGACTAATTTACTTTTTCTAGGATGAACGATGAAACCTCATGATTTTTAATTAATTAGAAGTTTTTTCATTTTAGCAATTAATTGCTTTTGGGTTGATTATTCTTTATGCAATTTTTCTATTATTTTAATGCTTGATCACCATTATAATATATTGTGATCTATATTGAAGTCGAGAGATTCAATATAGATTAAGCACGTGGTATTGAATAACATAGGGTCCAATAATAGATAGAGATTACTATTATGCTTTATGAAATCCATTTAGGTGTTCTTGAGATTTTAATGCATGTGTTTATGTTCGAAGCTTAATTAGAGATAATGAAGTTCACATAACATATAGAATTGATTGACCATCGAGAGAGGCTTTTGATTAATTTAGGAACGCCGATTTTCAATCTAAGGTAATTATAAGCTAAAGTAGTTAAACGGATATTTGATTAAGGAAATTGTTGGTGGATTCGCAAATCCTAGTGTTAGTAAAGCTTGAATTCGTTCTCTCTATTTTAAAGTTAATTGTTTGATAATTTAGGTTTCATTAAAATAGTATTAGAATCACAAAACCACAATTCAAATATGTGTTTGTTTATATTGTTAAAGTTTAAATTATAAATTAATTGGTTAAATTAATATCTGGTCTTCGTGGGTTCGACACTCTATTTATCACTTTATTACTTATAAACGATCCGTCCACTCATGGTAGATTTAAATCGCACAACACAAATTATCGAATCAAAGTTGAACCAAAATCGAATCAGTAGTACATAAAATTAAATAATGTGCTATAGAAAATTTAAAACATAAATTTTAAATTTTGGCAGAAAAGTGTCTGTGTATACATTAATGTATAGCTATAAATGGAAAGGATTTTAATCCATTTAAAAATTGAGGATACGCCCTTTTACTCTATTAATTATTTAAGTGATTGTTTGGTAAAATTTTTGTAAATTATAAGTAGTAAATTTTACTGAAATGTATGAATAAAATGATCATCGACCGGTTTATAAGTCTTTTAAATATTTTCAAACATAACATCTTTTTGAATCTTGGCGTATTGTTATATGTGTTTCAGAATGTAAAATATTTAATAGGAGATTAATCAGACTCGAGCCAAAGTGTATCATTCGACACAATAGAGGGTCCAAACATATTTATAATATTATTTAATTTGCCGATAAATAGAAGGAATTACTAATAATTATTCAAGAAAATAAACATTCTACTTATTATCGAAACTCATTTATGAATTTAAATTGAATTCTCTAATAAGATCGAAATTTCACTTCTACATACTTGTAATGTAAATCAATCCACGATGATTCTTCATGTAATCGTTTATACAAAGATGGTATTGAATTTTACACGTACGCTCACATCGATATTCCTTTGTCGGTGCGACAACGTTCACTTGGCTCACAGCCCCGAGTGTATGGAGCTGCCCCAACCAGCGTTTTGCAATCCTTCTGAATACCTTTATTATCGTAGCAACGAATTGGAGGAATAAAGTAATATTCGATATCCTTTGCACCTATTGGGACAAATGCAATTGCAGCAATAACAAGCACCACAATAAACACGCACAAGGTTGGTTTTGATAGCCCCATTAATTCTCAACCAATTGAAGGAATTAATCAACTTTTAAGTCTCGAGGAGTGAAGAAACTATAGCCTCTCTTGGATTTTTATAAAGAGAATTAATTTCATTTAAAATAATGTTAAGCAGTATCATTGGTGCTAGGTGGCAGTTGACCATATTGATTTACTAATTACTACTACTAATGAAAGGAGTTGAGATCCATTTGTCCGAATTCTACGTCTCTTTAGTTGTTTCGAATGAAAATCTTACACATCATCAATTAAATAAGTAAGAGGATCATTATGAACAATATTTAATACATTCACATTGATGATGTGTAAGATTTTCATTGGACGGATAGTCAATGGGACTGGAATTGGAACAATGATCTCAACTCCATTAAAAGATAATGGATTTCAATTCTATCGAACAATGAATTAGTGGGGTCCACTGTCCTAAATCTATATCTATATCTATATCTATCTATATCTATATCTATATTATATATATTATAATAGGATAACCGTCAAAATATCACGCACATAGTTTCCCGCCACTTTTGTCTTTCCATATTTGGTAATTCTGTCATAAATACACTATATTGATTGTTTGTTTATTTTTTATGCCCAATTAAATTCTGCCATAAATACACAATATTGATTGTTTGATTGTTTTTTATGCCCAATTAAAAGTTGTTATTCCTACTATTCAACCGGATTGATTTCAAAATTATTCAAATAAATTAAATGCATCATTTTAAGTCAAGCAAATTGATTTTGAAATTATACAAAAGTATTAAATGCATCATGGTTTTCACATGAAAAATGGAAAATAAAACGTCTGTACACATTGTTTTTAAACATTTTGTTGACAAATTGTATAGTTGGCCTTGCATTTCCATTTAATAAAATCCACTATATCAAGACATTTCGATTTACGCATAATTATAATAAGACAAATTTTACATTCTCACAATAATATATATATATATATATATATATATATATATATATATACTAGTTATATGTACGTAAGTTGTCCGTGATAATCTACTAATTAAAAGTGATTGTGTTAATATAATTTTGATAGAATTTAAATATTTTTGTGTACTTGTCAAATAATGAACTCATTAATTTTGTAAAGTTATGTTGTTCCAATGGTGGGATTTTATTTCTAATTGTCCCATGCCTTTGCTAAGTTAAAAATTCTAACTTTTGTTTAATAATCTAATAAGCTTAATAATCCGCCTCCGTAAGCAATGACAAAAAATAATACAACTCTTAGCATTTTCGGTGAATCATCTTAGATATGCACGCATGAACTCTCAAAGCCGCACACAAAAATCCTCCATTTTTCCTTGTGAATAATTTTAAATATTAAAATCTAACATGCTTCCAAATATTACAAGATATTCAATTTTTCGATCTAGTGTCATCTAAGATGCAAATCACCATTGTAATCAAAATTAGATTGTTCTAATCCAATGTGCTCACAGAGAGAAAAATATATCCTTCCACATAAATATCCAAACATGTGCTTCATCGAACTTTATGTCGGGCAAGATAATAGCTCGAGATATCATGTTCTCAAAACACCGGATATATGTCTTTATGATAATCGAGAAGTAATTAATCCTCCAACTTTATTAATATTTGGATGGTCAAGCCGGCGAAGAATCATTATTTTTTGAGCCATGAAACAAACACTCTCTGGCTCAAAATTGTCAAATCGTACCTTCTTCAAAGCAACTATTTTCCCACTTTCTAAGTCACGCGCTTGGAACACAGTGCTGTATGTACCCTAACCAATATGCTCAAAAGACGAAACCAAATAACATTAACGTGTTTAACACTTAACAAGAAAATCGTAACAATGAGAAATTTGAGGAGGTTCTGTAACAAAAATGGTGCATACGGAAAGGTTTACATAAGAGAATTGTTCATGGAAACTTTTCTGCATACCATATCACATAAAAGCAGTTGGTTATATAGAACAAGCAAAATCTAAGCAGAAAACATAAAAACTAATACTTGAAATCCGATGATACTAATGGATACATTACATAAATAGAAAATAAAGAAAGTGAGTTAACATGCTTCAAAGATCAAATTAGCACAAAATATTAGTATGTACGACAAAAATTTCTCTTGCTTCCAGCTTCGATTCTGTATTACCTTTGCATTAATGACAACCATATCAAAATATTGGAAAGTTCAATCTGTAAGTACTTATCAGAGAGTATCTACTGTTTATTAAGTTGATTAGATTATTAAACAAAGAATCACATCTTAAAATACCTTTTCAAAGAATGAACACAAAAAGTGAAGTATCAAGTATGATAATCAAGTAGGAAAGAACTGCATATTAGGTACACAAAGTGGGAAAAAATGGGTCAAAAAATTCAAAACTTCGCTTAGTCATGGATTAACAAAAATTCATTTGTGTTCAATTTGCTTATAAGAAAAAAAAATAGTAAAAAATTAAATGAAAATCTATTTGCTACTAAATTATAGAAAGAAAAAAACACACCAAAAAAAATAATAAATAAAGGTCCAAATGCGCTCGACAAATACATACCCAAATTAAAAAATAAAAAAAGTTAGTTTAAAATGGGCTAAAAAACCCCATTTTTATTGTTTGGGGGTGTGTTTGTTAAATACACACCCCCAATATTTAAAAAAAAAATTAAAAAAGGTTCAAAGTGGGCTTTTAGCCCATTTTGATTTTTAGTGGAGGAGTGGGTGTTTGTTGTGTAACTCGACAAACACCTACATACATTTTTAAAAAAAATAAAATAAAATAAAAAAACAAATTTAGGTGTGTGTTTGTCGAGTTTCTCGACAAACACACACTCATATCAATGAAAATGGGCTTAACTCGCATATGTTTAATAATCAAATTTATAAAAAAAAAAATAGTGAATTAGAAATTAAGATTCACGCCATCGACAACATTATTTTGAAATATTTTTGACTTTGTAGTATGTGGCATTTTATTCATATAAATAATTGAGCAACTCGTCAATCTCAAATTTCAGTTTGTCGAGTTCCTTGATAATTTAAGCATATGCATAGTTTTTTTACTCTATCATTTATTATAACATTGTATAATAAATTATATATGATATAAAATTATTATATATTATATTAAATTATTATAATATACTTTATTTTAACAATTATAATAACACAGTGGAATGCAAATTTATTATAATAATTATGTCAATTTATTATACTAATTATATAAATTTTATTAAAATAATCAATTTTTAGTATAATTAATAATTATAATAAAACTTAATATGAATTTATTGTAAATAAAACATTTGTTTTTTAAAGTTGTAGTTGGTGGCATATAACTGATCGATATATTAAATTATTATAATATATTACATTTTATTTTATTTTAACAATTATGATAACACAGTGGAATGCAAATTTATTATAATAATTATGTCAATTGATTACAATAATCAATTTATTATACACTGGAATAAAACGTTTACACAACAAATCTATAGAACAAATTTAACATAAAATGTTATGAAATTATTTAGAAAAAAATAAAATCAAATGTTATCGACTTAAAAATTTATTTTTCAAATTGCATGTGTACAATTTGTTTATAACATAAAACAAAAAGTTCAAGTATTATCATTAATTGTTGATTTTTTTCTATTTTTTTCCTCCCTATTCCAGTAGGATGTTTCGGTAAGCATTTTAGTAAGCCGAAATATGCCGTCGGAGTAGCAAATTTTGATATGTGGTAGCTACATGAGTATTCTATGTTCCTTGAAATTTTCATATTTTTCGGTGATCGTTTTCTATGTCAAATGAATTTTTTTAATCCATGACTAAGTGAAATTTTGAAATTTTTTTTTTTACTTTTTTCCCCACTTTGTCTTATAACTCGGCAAAATTAGTATTGTTTAAAAAAAAAAAAAATTCCCAAATGACTTTCTCGAGCAACTCGAGAAAGTAAAAAAAAAAAAAAAATTAAACAAGGCTTTCGAAAGTTAGAAAGCCACAAAAAAAAAAACAAAATTTTGGTGGCTTTCTCGAGTAACTCGAGAAAGCCACAAAAATATTTTTTTTGGTAACTCGAGAAAGCCACCAAAATTTTTTTTTTTTTTTTTTTTTTTGGTGGTTTTCGAGAAAGCCACCAAATTTTTTTTTATTTTTTTTTATTTTATTTTTTACTTTACGGAGAAAGTCAAAAATTATTTAAATTTTTTTTTTTTTTTTTACTAAGTTTGCCGAGTTATGAAGCAAAGTGGGGAAAAAGGGGGGGAAAAAATTTCAAAACTTCGCTTAGTCATGGATGAACAAAAATTCATTTGTGTTCAATTTGCTTATAAGAAAAAAAAATTAAATAGTAAAAAATTAAATGAAAATCTATTTGCTACTAAATTATAGAAAAAAAAACACCCCAAAAAAATAATAAATAAAGGTCCAAATGTGCTCGACAAATACATACCCAAATTAAAAAATTAAAAAAATAAAAAAAACAGTTAGTTTAAAATGGGCTAAAAAACCCCATTTTATTGTTTTTTTTTTTTGGGGTGTTTGTTAAATACACACCCCCAATATTTAAAAAAAAATAAATTAAAAAAGGTTCAAAATGGGCTTTTAGCCCATTTTGATTTTTAGTGGAAGAGTGGGTGTTTGCCGAGTTTAGGTGTGTGTTTGTCGAGTTTCTCGACAAACACACATTCATATCAATGAAAATGGGCTTAACCTTTTAAGCCCATTTTGACTTTACAAAAAAAAATTTATATATTTTTTTTATTTTAATCCAGAAAACCTTTGAATTGTAAGGTAAATTTTTATATTTTTTTTACTGATTATTCTAAATAAATCTTTGCATATGTTTAAGAATCAAATTTATAAAAAAAAAAATAGTGAATTAGAAATTAACCGCTCACGCCATCGACAACATTATTATTTTTGAAATATTTTTGACTTTGTGGTATGTGGCATTTTATTCATATAAATAATTGAGCAACTCAGCAATCTCAAATTTCAGTTTGTCGAGTTCCTTGATAATTTAAGCATATGCATAGTTTTTTACTCTATCATTTTTATAACATTGTATAATAAATTATATATGATATAAAATTATTATATATTATATTAAATTATTATAATATACTTTATTTTAACAATTATAATAACACGTTGGAATGCAAATTTATTATAATAATTATGTCAATTTATTATACTAATTATATAAATTTTATTAAAATAATCAATTTTTAGTATAATTAATAATTATAATAAAACTTAATTTGAATTTATTGTAAATAAAACATTTGTTTTTAAAGTTGTAGTTGATGGCATATAACTTATCGATATATTAAATTATTATAATATATTTTATTTTATTTTATTTTAACAATTATGATAACACGTTGGAATGCAAATTTATTATAATAATTATGTCAATTGATTACAATAATCAATTTATTATACACCTGGAATAAAACGCTTACACAACAAATCTATAGGACAAATTTAACATAAAATGTTATCAAATTATTTAGAAAAAAAATAAAAATCAAATGTTATCGACTTAAAAATTTATTTTTCAAATTGCATGTGTACAATTTGTTTATAACATAAAACAAAAAGTTCGAGCATTATCATTAATTGTTGATTTGTTTCTATTTTTTTCCTCCCTATTCCAGTAGGATGTTTCGGTAAGCATTTTAGTAAGCCGAAATATGCCGTCGGAGTATCAAATTTAGATATGTGGTAGCTACATGAGTATTCTATGTTCCTTGAAAATTTCATATTTTTCGGTGATCGTTTTCTATGTCAAATGAATTTTTTTTAATCCATGACTAAGTGAAATTTTGAAATTTTTTTTTTACTTTTTTCCCCACTTTGTCTTATAACTCGGCAAAATTAGTATATTTTTTAAAAAAACAAAAATTTCCCAAATGACTTTCTCGAGTAACTCGAGAAAGTCAAAAAAAAAAAAAAAAAAAATTTAAACAAGGCTTTCTCGAGTTAGAAAGCCACCAAAAAAAAAAACAAAATTTTGGTGGCTTTGTCGAGTAACTCGAGAAAGCCACCAAAAAATATTTTTAATAATTTTTTTGGTGGCTTTCGAGTTACTTGAGAAAGCCTTAATTAATTTTTTGTTTTTTTTTTTTTTGTGGTTACTCGAGCAAGCAATCTTTTTTTTTTTTTTTTTTTACTAAGTTTGCCGAGTTATGAGGCAAAGTGGGGAAAAATGAAAAAAAAAATTCAAAACTTCGATTGGTCATGGATTAACAAAAATTCATTTGACATAGAAAACGATCACCGAAAAATATGAAATTTTTAGAGAACATAGAATACTCATGTAGCTACCACATATCAAAATTTGATAGTCCGACGGCATGTTTCGGCTTACTAAAAT
Source organism: Forsythia suspensa (assembly GCA_023638005.1). Classification (NCBI taxonomy): domain Eukaryota; kingdom Viridiplantae; phylum Streptophyta; class Magnoliopsida; order Lamiales; family Oleaceae; genus Forsythia; species Forsythia suspensa. The sequence goes on along the minus strand of CM042674.1, from coordinate 9,115,135 downwards.
GTTAACCGAAACATCCTAGTTAGTTTTTCGGATTCATGCTGTCACAGTTTACAAAATTGTCCATAAATTGAGTTATATAACATGAAATTATGTAAAACCAAACCCAATGGTTAGGTAACACATAGGACTATCGTCTCCAACTGGAATTATGTAAAAATACTTAATATATAAGGTGCAGTAAATTTTTGAGTTGGACAACAGAAACGCATATTAGAAAAACATGAAGTTTAGCAAAACCTTTCAAGTTCACATTATTAACGTGTAACCAAAACATGAGAATCTACTAAAACTACCACAAAACCAAGGTCCACAAAAGTTTAAGAAGATATTTACACTACTTAAAGTTTTTTTATTGGTTTATAATAGCGATTTCGGCACGCCGACGACATAAATCCGAAAAATAGCCTAGGAGGTTTCGCGGTGACTATTTTAGTTTGCCTAAACATGCCGTCGGACTACCAATTTTTTATATGTAGTAGCTACCTGAGTATTCTATGTCCTCTGAAAATTTCGTATTGTTCGGTGATCGTTTTCTATGTCAAAGAATTTTTTGTTACTCCATGACCAGGTGAATAAAATTTTCAAAATAAGGGCAGTGTTACTAAAATTTCTTCACCCGGTCATGGAGTAACAAAAATTTGTTTGACATAGAAAACGATAACCGAAAAAATATGAAATTTTCAGGGAACATAGAATACTCATTTAGCTAACACATATAAAAATTGATAGTCCGACGGCATGTTTCGTACTGACTAAAATGCTCACCGTAACACCCTAGGCTGTTTTTCGGATTCATACGGTCGCAGTTTACAAAATTGTCCATAACTTGAGTTATATACCATGAATTTATGTGAAACCAAAGTCAATGGTTAGGTAACTCATAGAGCTATCGTTCCAACTGGAATTATGTAAAAATACTTAATATATAAGGTGCAGCATATTTTTGAGTTGGTCAACGAGAAAGTGCAGTTTGGAGAAACAATTCACCCAATCATGGAGCAAAACAAATTTCTTTGACATAGAAAACGATCACCGAACAATATGAAATTTTCAAGGAACGTAGAATACCCATGTAGCTACCACATATAAAAATTTGATAATCCGACGGCATGTTTTGACACATTATAATCCTCACCGAAACATCTAAGGCGCTTTCTCGGATTCATCTTTGTCGAAGTTTACAAAATTGTCCATAACTTGAGTTATATAACATGAAATTATGTGACATATAACTTGACATATAACTTGAGTTACATAACAAAATTGTCCATAACTTGAGTTATATAACATGAAAAAAGTCGACTAACTTTTGAATTTAAAAAAAAAAAAAAATTATGAACAATAACTTTTCGAGTTACTATTTACTTGAAAAGTTTGTCGAGTTGAATAGTAACTCGACAACCTTTTTTAATTTAAAAAAAAAAATTTGATGAACAAGAACTTTTTCGAAAGTTACTATTCACCTCGAAAAGTTTGTCGAGTTAAATAGTAACTCGACAAACTTTTTTCGAATTTTAAAAAAAAAAAAAATTTTTTTGATGAGCAGTAAATTTTTCGAGTTACTATTCACCTCGAAAAAGTTTGTTGAGTTGAATAGTAACTCGACAACCTTTTTGAATTTAAAAAAAAAAAAAAAAAAATTTTTTTTGATGAACAATAACTTTTTCGAGTTACTATTCACTCGAAAAGTTTGTCGAGTTGAATAGTAACTCGACAAACTTTTTAGAATTAAAAAAAAAAAATTTTTTAAAATTTGTCCAATTACTCGACAAAAAAAAAATTTTTTTTTTTTTTAAAAAAATTCGAGCAACTCGACAAAAGTTAATTTATTTATTTATTTTTATAAATTCGAGCAACTCGACATAAGTTGAATTTTTTTTTTTTTTTAAAATTCGAGTAATTCGATAAAAATATTTAATAATTTTTTTTTAAATTCGAGTAACTCGACAAAATTGAATTTTTTTTTTTTTTAAATTCGAGCAACTCGACAAAAGTTAAAATTTTTTTATTTTATTTTTTTTAAATTCGAACAACTCGACAAAAGTTAAAATTTTTTTTTTTTTTTTTTTTCAATTTGAGAAACTCGACAAAATTTTAATTTTTTATTTTTATTTTTAAATTCGAGCAACTCGACATAAGTTAATTTTTTTTTTTTTAAAAAATTCAATTAACTTGACAAAATTTTTAAAAATTTTATTTTTTTATTTTTAAATTCGAGTAATTCGATAAAAAATTTTAATAATTTTTTTTAAATTCGAGTAACTCGACAAAATTGAATTTTTTTTTTTTTTAAATTCGAGTAACTTGACAAGATTTTAAATTTTTTTTTTTTTAATTCGAGTAACTCGACGACAAAAAAAAAAAAATGTTTCTATTTTTTTTTGGCTAGTAACTCGACAAATTAAATTTTTTTTTTTTTTAACATCGAGTAACTCGACAAAATTTTTAAAATTTTTTTTTTATTTTAAATTTTTGTCGAGTAACTCAACAAATTTAAATATATATATATATATATATATATATATATATATATATATATATATATATATATATATATATATTTGAAATTCGAGGAACTCGACAAAATGTAAAAAAAAAAAAAATTATTTTTTGTCGAATAACTCGAGAAATTTAAAAAAAAAATTATTTTTAAAAATGTGAAAATAAAATTGGGCTACTTTTTAAATGTTGTAGGACTTCATGTACATTTTTATTTTATTTTGTTGTTATTTGTTTTTTTTATTATTATTTAAAGAGGTGGACAAAATAAAATTTGTAACGAAATTTAAAAGTCGGGGATGGCCAAAGCAAAAAAAAAAGGTTAGAGGTAAATTTGTTATAAAATGAAAAGAATGTGGACTAAAAGTGCAAATTACAAAAAAAAAAAATTAATGTTTCCCACTTTGTCGAGTTACTCGGCAAAGTGTGAAAATTCCCACTTTGCCGAGTAACACTTTCCCACTTTGCCGAGTAACTCGACAAAGTGGGATAAATTGTCCCCGCTTTGCCTACTCGGCAAAGTGGGAAATTTTTTTTTTTTTTGGTTTTGTTTTTATAGTTGTCATGAAAAAGTCCACCCACAACAACAAAAAAAAAAAAAAAAAAAAATCTTAAACAAGACTTTTCCATTACTGCGCACGTGGGGAAATTTTTTTCAAAATTTCATGTAGTCATGGATTAACAAAAATTCATTTGACATAAAAAACGATCACCGAAAAATATGAAATTTTCGGGAACATAGAATACACATGTAGCTACCACATATCAAAATTTGTGAGTCCGTCAAGATATTTTGAACACTAAAATGCTAACCGAAACATCCTAGTTAGTTTTTCAGATTTATGCTGTCACAGTTTACAAAATTGTCCATAAATTGAGTTATATAACATGAAATTATGTAAAACCAATGCCAATGGTTAGGTAACCCATAGGGCTATCGTCTCCAACCGGAATTATGTAAAAATATTTAATATATAAGGTGCGATAAATGTTTGAGTTGGACAACGTAAACGTATCTTTAGAAAAACATGAAGTTTAGCAAAACCTTTCAAGTTCACATCATTAACGTGTAACCAAAACATGGGAATCCACTAAAACTACCACAAAACCAAGGTCCACAAAATTTTAAGAAGATATTTACACTACTTAAAGTTTTTGATTGGTTTATAATAGCGGATTCGCAAATCCTAGTGTTAGTAAAGCTTGAATTCGCTCTCTCTCTATTTTAAAGTTAATTGTTTGATAATTTAGGTTTCATTAAAATAGTATTAGAATCACAAAACCACAATTCAAATATGTGTTTGTTTATATTGTTAAAGTTTAAATTATAAATTAATTGGTTAAATTAATATCCTGTCTTCGTGGGTTCGACACTCTATTTATCACTTTATTACTTATAAACGATCCGTCCACTTGCGAGATTTAAATCGCACAACACAAATTATCGAATCAAAGTTGAACCAAAATCGAATCAGTAGTACATAAAATTAAATAATGTGCCATAGAAAATTTAAAACATAAATTTTAAATTTTGGCAGAAAAGTGTCTGTGTATACATTAATGTATAGCTATAAATGGAAAGGATTTTAATCCATTTAAAAATTGAGGATACGCCCTTTTACTCTATTAATTATTTAAGTGATTGTTTGGTAAAATTTTTTGTAAATTATAAGTAGTAAATTTTACGAAATGTATGAATAAAAATGATCATTGATCAGTTTATAAGTACTTTTAAATATTTTCAAACATAACATCTTTTTGAATCTTCGCGTATTGTTATATGTGTTTCGTAATGTAAAATATTTAATAGGAGATTAATCAGACTCGAGCCAAAGTGTATCATTCGACACAATAGAGGGTCCAAACATATTTATAATATTATTTAATTTGCCGATAAATAGAAGGGAATTACTAATAATTATTCAAGAAAATAAACATTCTACTTATTACTGAAACTCATTTATGAATTTAAATTGAATTCTCTAATAAGATCGAAATTTCACTTCTACATACTTGTAATGTAAATCAATCCACGATGATTCTTCATGTAATCGTTTATACAAAGATGGTATTGAATTTTACACGTACGCTCACATCGATATTCCTTTGTCGGTGCGACAACGTTCACTTGGCTCACAGCCCCGAGTGTATGGAGCTGCCCCAACCAGCGTTTTGCAATCCTTCTGAATACCTTTATTATCGTAGCAACGAATTGGAGGAATAAAGTAATATTCGATATCCTTTGCACCTATTGGGACAAATGCAATTGCAGCAATAACAAGCACCACAATAAACACGCACAAGGTTGGTTTTGATAGCCCCATTAATTCTCAACCAATTGAAGGAATTAATCAACTTTTAAGTCTCGAGGTGTGAAGAAACTATAGCCTCTCTTGGATTTTTATAAAGAGAATTAATTTCATTTAAAATAATGTTAAGCAGTATCAATGGTGCTAGGTGGCAGTTGACCATATTGATTTACTAATTACTACTAATGAAAGGAGTTGAGATCTGTTGTCCGAATTCTACGTCTCTTTAGCTGTCCTTCAAATGAAAATCTTACACATCATCAATTAAATAAGTAAGAGGATCATTATGAACAATATTTAATACATTCACATTGATGATGTGTAAGATTTTCATTGGAAGGATAGTCAATGGGACATGGAATTGGAACAACAGATCTCAACTCCATTAAAAGATAATGGATTTCAATTCTATCGAACAATGAATTAGTGGGGTCCACTGTCCTAAATCTATATCTATATCTATATCTATCTATATATATATCTATATTATTTATATATATTATAATAGGATAACCAGTCAAAATATCACGCACATAGTTTCCGCCACTTTTATCTTTCCATATTTGGTAATTTCATCATAAATACACTATATTGATTGTTTGTTTATTTTGATGCCCAATTAAATTCTCGCCATAAATACACAATATTGATTGTTTGATTGTTTTTATGCCCAATTAAAAGTTGTTATTCCTACTATTCAACCGGATTGATTTCAAAATTATTCAAATAAATTAAATGCATCATTTTAAGTCAAGCAAATTGATTTTGAAATTATACAAAAGTATTAAATGCATCATGGTTTTCACATGAAAATGGAAAATAAAACGTCTGCATACACATTGTTTTTAAACATTTTGTTGACAAATTTTATAGTTGGCCTTGCATTTCCATTTAATAAAATCCACTATATCAAGACATTTCGATTTCGCATAATTATAATAAAACAAATTTTACATTCTCCACAAACACATGTGTCTATATATATATATATAATAACCGAAAATTTCACGCACACATTTTCTCGCCATTTTTTCTTTCTAAATTTGGTAGCTTCCGCCATAGATGTTGTATGGGAGTTCGTTTTCATTAATTGGTTTCACACATTGATTTGGTAAATTTTGCCATAAATGATGCACAGGTGATTGTTTTCTTTAATTGGTTTCACACATTGATTGTTTTTTTTCCTTGCAAAAAACGAAGTGTAACATTTAATATACGATAAATGCAAAAAAAAAAATCGATTCTTTAATTAGTTTCACACAAATTTGCAGATTCTTATTTAAATATTGTAGACAATTATTATTAATAACAAATTTGAATTCTACATTAATTAATCAATATAAGATTTAGAGTATGTAAATATTACTAATTGTCTACAAATAGAAAAAATAATAAATTTGTAAAATATCATTAACGCAATCTCCATCTTTACAATTTAGAAAATCAATTTTCAAATTATAATATAAAAATTAGTGGATAATTTAATGAGCCGTGCCAAAAATTAAGCTGGAAGCACTTCTTAAAAATCAGAAAATGATAATCAAGTATTTCCTTAAATTTTGTTTATTTTTTTTCCACGTTAACTAAAACAATTAAAATTAGTTGCAATTTACAAAATATATATAAATACAAAATATGACTATTAAATAGAGATAGGAAAACACATTCATTTGATTTAAACAAATGATAAGATTTAAACTGTTATGAAAAATCAATCTATGTAATAATATTTGTGTCGATTATTAAAAAAACTTATCTATGCATACCCAAAAATTATTTTTTAAATTATAATAGAAAATTACTCAATAATTTTAATATTATATTATTTATATTATATATTACATAATATTAAAGTATTTATATTATATTTTATAATAATATTATAATTATTTATATTTACAATTTTAATATTTTATAATATTAAAATTTAATTAATTAATTGCTCAATTTCAGGTAATTAATAAAAAGTATTCCAATATAAATAATCAGTATTCCAATATAATTTAATTAAGATGTGCTTTCCAATGTTTTAATTTTCTATGATACTTGGTTAAAATGAATAATATTAAGAATTGACATTTTCAAAAAAAAAAATGCACATCTTCCACAACAAGATAAATTCACTTGAAAACACAAAATAGATGAGGTTATGTGTTCAAATGTCTTAATTTATACCGGTTGAGGAATTTAAATAAGTTATGTTTTCAAAAAAAAAATTAACATCAATGCACGAGAACTATTGGCAATAATGTAATAGTTTTCCAAAAATTGATTTGTTTTTCCCACAAATTTTTTATGCTTCACATTAAATAGGTTGCAGTTTCAAAAAAAAAAAAATCAACACACGGAAAACATATTGTGTTATATTATCAAATGATCTGATTTATTGATTAAAAATAATAAGTCAATTAAACTAATAAACTAAATATGATAATTTCAAAATTAAATTCATACAATTCAAAGCACGTCTCAGTTCGACCACAAACGTAGTTTTCAAATAAGTGTTTCAAAATCTGAATTAGTTATATTGTTTTTTTTTCAATATCAATGAGTAATAAAATGTTATTTATATGATATTCTTTTTTATTTGAATGTAATAAATAAACAATATATATATATATATAAACAAAAGAGCCGTAAAAAATTTATTTTCCCGCCTAAATACTTTCCTATATAGAATTTCTATTTTTTTTTAGAGTTTCCATAAATTGATTTTTTTTTAATAGCATTAAATGTTCATTCTTAATACTGTATTTAATAGCCGTCTCATTTTATAGTTTTTCAATTAGAGTCTCTCCATCTACCTTCTAATTTGGTTATCATTACAAAATTAATTATCCAATGCTTTTTAATTTAATTATCTATATTTAAAATATTTAATTAATTAATCTTATCTTTGATTTAATTATCTATATTTAAAATATTTAATTAATTAATCTTATCTTTGTTTTAGTACCAAAAAATGCATGGATTTTTCAATACTAATTAAGATTTAAGATATTGCATTTTCAAGATTATTTTCAAGATTATTATGAAAACAATCAATGCACATTGAAAGAAAAATAAGTCCAAGTTGATATGTTTAAAGTTTTGTTATTATTGCAAAAATTAATTTTCCAATGCATTTTAATTTAATTATTCATATTTTAAATACTTAAATAATTTAATTTAATTACTTAATAATTAATTAATCTTATCTTCATTTTGGTCAAAATTTGCATGAATTTTTCAATGCTAATTAAAATTTAAGAAATCACATTTAAACTTTTGTCATAGTTTAAATATGTTATTCAATTTTCATTAATCCTTACTTTATAACTTTTCAAAAAAAAAAAAAACAACAACAAAAAGTAACATACATAAGAAAATAGCCAAACATGTTTCAAATAGATTGAATGGTTATAAGACTATTAGAAAAGTTGTACTCAACTAAAATACTATTATGACACGATTTAAGATATCACATTTAAAATATTGCATTTTCAAGATTATTATAGAAGACATCAATGTAAAGTGAAAGAAAAATAAGTCAAAATTTATATTTTCAAAGTTTTGTTATCATTGTAAAATTAATTTTTCAATACGTTTTAAATTCAATTATCTATATTTTAAATATCTAATTAATTTAATTTAATTAATTAATTATATTCGCTTTTGGTCAACGTATGCATGGATTTAATACTAATTAAAATTTAGTGTTTGGTCAACTTGAAATGAATAAATAATAATTTTATTGAATTAATAATGGGTTGAAAATTATATAAAATACTTAATTTGAATTTTTACAAAGTAAAAAATAAAATTTCCAGACTCATCTTTCTAATTGATAAATTACATTCAATGAATAATAAATAAATAAAAAATTAGATATTATTCATATTCATTTTAATTTGGAATTTTTAGTTTTTTATTATTTTGCAATATAAAAAAAGTTCAAGAATGAATGTGTTTCATTGGTTTTTGTTGTGGATGGTCTTTTACTTTTATGGGAGGAAGCTTTGTAGAAAAAGAAATTGAATATAAATATTGGGTAAAAATATATAATTTAGTGTAATGAGAAAATAGAATAAATAAAGTTGTATTAGTAGTGTAGTCAATAGATTTCTAGAAAATTTATTTGCATGGAGAAAATAGATGAAAAAGAAATTATTTTTTTCGAATGTAGAAGTAATAGTAATTAAAATTTAAAAAAAAAATGCATGGATTTTTCGTAAGTGCCTCGAAATTTTATTTTTCCGCTTAAATACTCTTATATTTAGAATTTCTATTTTTTTTCAGTTTCCATAAATGGATTTTTTTAATAGTATTAAATGTTCATTCTAATACTGCGTTTAATAGCTGTCTGATTTTGTAGTTTTTCAATTGGAATCCATCCATCTACCTTCTAATTTAATTATCATTACAAAAACTAATTATCCAATGCGTTTTAATTTAATTATCTATATTTAAAATATTTAATTAATTTAATTAATTAATCTTATCTTTATTTTGGTACAAAAAAATGCATGAATTTTTCAATAATAATTAAAATTTAAGATATTGCATTTTGAAGATTATTTTATTATAACTAATTAACTTTCATAAATAACTATATGAATTATTTTTTGTGATTACACCTTCCATGCATCGCACAGGTGCAACACTAGTTAGTACTAAGCACACATAGTGATACATAATATTATTCTTTGATTTAAGTCTATTCTTATCCCATAATGACTGGATTATTGGACTGAAATTTGTTAAAGAAACAGAAGGTATTGTTTTAAAGTCGGTTTTAATTAATTGATTTACACACGTTAGCATTTTTTATTAGTAAATAACATATTTAATCAATATGTAATAAATTTGATAGGCTGTGTTTATTTAATCTAGATTTTTAAAAATTTTGATTGATATTTTTAAAGTGAATGACTTTTGGATTTTATTAATTTTTATTGAGAGCTTGTTTGGTAGAGTTTATAAACCAATTTATTTGACCAAAATGGTTTATTTGACCAAAAATAGTATATTTGACAAAAAATTTACCTTGGTAGCCGTCATTTTTTACCATTCTTGATCAAATAAACTGTTTTGGTTAAATAAACTAGTTTATAATCTCTACCAAACGGATCTCGACTTTTATACATTTTATTAATTTTTATTGACTTTTATAGATTTTCATAGACTTATGTAAATTTTAACTTTGGAAGACTTTCATACACACTTCATCTTCCACTTAATCAATTCAATTCTACATTTTATTGAAATTTCGAACTCACTTGATTGATTCAGTTTTAAAACATATAGGTCATTGCTTTTAACATGCCCATTCTCAACAATCAACTAACAATGGAGGACTACAATCAAATGAAATGGAAAAAGTGAAAGAAAAGAAATTCGAGACAAAAGGACAATTAATGAAATGAACTGCTTACAAAAGCCAAATAATTGTTAAAGTAGGTTATGACTCTTCTGGCTGGTGTGTTACTTGTTCTGCCTAGACACGACTTAATAGCTTTATTATAAGGACGATTGACGAAATAATAAGACATAAATTTTATATATTTAATTTATTAAAAATTGTGAGTCTAAATGGTGCTAGCTTTTATTGAGTAGTAATATATTTAAAATTGAGTTTGTACAACACGAGTTTGATTGGTGAGAGACAATTTTCACTAGATGATGACATCGTGACAAAATTGGCATCGTTGGATGCGGAGTATCTGATGAGCCGTGTTGCACATGCATATGAGATATGGCAACCACTCCCTCTCTCTCCCCTAAAAAAATGCACCTTTCAGAACATTGTCTCTATCTCTTCCTCTATTCTTTGTTCTTTCATCTTTTTCTGAGGTTTTTTTTTTTTTTAATCTTGAGTGATGAATTGTGTTTAATCCCTAAAGAATAATCATTCTCTAAGTGATTAATGTTGTTGTTGAAGTGATAAGGTACAATAACTTTTGGTTTTTGAGAAAGTTCTGGTTGATTTGGGATTTAGAGTGACTTCTCGTTTTAAAGAAAATAATATACCTAAATATAATCTTTTGAATTAGATGAACGTCAAATTTTTGATTTGATAATAAAAGAAAGTAGATTTGTTTTTTTTTTTTTTTTTAAAGTAGAGTGACCAATTTTTGATTTGATGCAAAAGAAAGTAGATTCGTTTTAAAGTCTCTCTTACTTTATTCTTTACTTTTGTATATTCTTGTTTTGTAATAATCAGTATTTCAAAGTTTTGGATATGTGACAAAAATAAATTTGCTGTTTATGTATTCGGTTAGAGCTTTTAAAAACTAAAGTACCATAAAAATGAAAAACTCGATTTGCTAAAAAGGAAAAAATAAATAAAACCAATCATTTTGTTCTCGATACAATAAAAATTTTGTTGGGTGCTATAGAAAAAGTCGAGTGTTCAAATGACAAGAAAATAATAATAGAGACCAAAATACTTGTTTTTTAAAAGATAGAAGGCTCGAACTACTAATTTTTCTTTTACTAATGTTTGGTAGTACTAAAATTATTTTTAAAATTTTTAAGTTGTGGGTAAATATGTAGATAAAAAGTATGTTGTAAATTGTTAGTCATACGAAATATGTGGATAAAAAATATATTTGAATAGTTTGACCAACTAAAATTTTAAATTAATACTATCGAACATAGACTAATTTATAATGCGATAAATATAGGACTGGTAAATATCTAGAACACGTCGCTTGACCAGGAATATGTCTAAATTGTGTAAATAAAACTCAATGAATTCCAAATTGAGTTCATAAAAGTTTAAAGCATTAAGTTTGAATATAAGCGGGTGAATTATATTTACAGTCTTCATTTTTTCAACTTTGTAATAATATTATTCAAATTCTATTTTATTTGTTATTATTGTCCTTATCTTTTCATTTACTCGTACAGATGATTCAAATAGTTATTTTTGACGATTTTACCCACAACTTAAATAAATTAAAATAGCAAAAAATAGAAAACAAAATTAAAAAATTGTAGTTGGATAACTTTTTTAAAAGTGCAAACTAGGCTCTGGGCGTCGGGTGGGTCGATTCAGATATTTCAATACCCGGAACTGTTGGTTCGGGTTCGGGTATTTCGTAAATGGAACCTTTCGGGTCCACATAATTTTTGGAACCGAAACCGAACCTGAACCCAACCCGAAACCGAACCGCTTGCCCGATTCGAGTTCGTTCTGTTACTACTTATAACTTTTAACACTTTGTTAATCTAATGCACAAAATATGAATATAGCATCCAATATATAGCAAAATAAGCCACAAAATAACATCCATTAGCAGAGTATAAACATTAAACACCAAATTACATACCCAAAAACAAAAACAAAAAACAAAAAAAAGTACTAAATTTTACAAATGCTAAAAATAACATAAATTTTTCCTCTCAAAACAACATAACAATAAATATTGTCGAATTTTTCCTTTCATCGTCATTATTTCATTTGCTTTACCATTCATCAACCTTTCAAAAAGAGTGAATTGTAAAGTTAGAAACAATATAAATGAAATATTTTTTAATTTGTATGGAACTACTTAACATTTACCAATCAACCATTTAAAGACCTATATTAATTATCTTATTTAGTTGGTGTTGGGCCATTGAATAAATTGTAAAAAAAAAAAAAAAAAAAATCGGTTCAAGTTCGGGTACCCACGGTTCTTGTTCAAGAACCAAGAACCGACTCGAACCCGATTGGTTCTCGGTTCTCAATTCCGCTTCTTAATTTATTTTATTTGGAACCGGACCGGAACCTCCAATTAAAACGCCCACCCCTAGTGCAAACTGATTTTTTTATAGCAAATTATTTAAAACATTAAAAAAAACAAAAAAGAGAAAATGTTCTTCTTCACCCCCACGCCCTGTGGGCGGATTTAGGGCTGGGCCTCACTGGGCCCAGCCCAGCCCTATTCTCCACCCCAAGTATTAATTAGTTAAAAAAAATTTCTTTACTAGGCCTAGTGATGAATATAATTGGCCCAGCCACCCAAGTACAAAACCAATAAACTTGAAGCCCATTTTCCATTATTCTATCACCAATTAGTATTGGATTGTTGATTAAATTCAGCCCATTCCATTTCTTTTTTCGCTTAATTTTATATCTTGAATATTTTCACAAGAACGACTTATCAGTAAACTTTTTAATGATTATGACTTATTTGAAAATATTATATTCTCATTCTCATTAAAATAGGGTAAAAAAAAAAAAGGCCGCCTCAACCCCATATAATTTCCTCCTCCGCCCACCCCTATACTATATCCCTGGCTCCCGCCCGCCCACGCCCACCCCACCCCACCCCACCCCAACCCCACGCCCACGTTTCTCGAAACCATTTCAAAAAACTAAGCTTAGCTATAACTTTGTTTGCCAAGACTAATTATTCCAATTATATTTGCAGAAAAGAAAATTGAAAGATCAAGCAATTGGAGCTCAAATGCAATTACAGTTTGTCTGGATTTTGAATTTTCGTTTCATCTTCGCAGTCCATGAGAGTTTGGACCACTGAAGCCATTGTTGAGCATTTGGTTATGTTTTCTTTTACACAGGAAAGCCATATTTCAATCAATGATGCTGGCAGATTTCGGCTAAACCTCCCTTCCAATCATGGATCCACTATGCTGTATAGCCAAGAGGAGTTTCCCCACTGAACTTTTTCAATAACATATTTATATAACATATGGTAAATCTAATAAATGCCACCAAACTAATTTATGTTTACTATTTGTTCACTCAATTTTATAAGATTTTCAATTGCTCACTCAACTTTTTAAATAGTTTACCGTTCATCACTCATTGAAAAATGTTAGTCTGAGCAGACAGAAATTGCCACATGATGAATAGAAAACTGATGTAGCATAATTAAATCGTTAAAATCGTCTACGTAACTAAATCGTAATAACCAAACCGTATTTAGTTTGCTTTAAAAGATATTTCTCAAAGCTAAAGACGTTTTTTAAAAGTTGGAGAAACATTTTTTAAAGCAATCCAAATGCGTGTTGGCTATTACGATTTTGTTATGTGGACGATTTTTAACAAATTAATTATGCCACATCGACTCTTCATTCGCCGTGTGATAATTTTTGTTCGCTCAATTTAATGTTTTCCTAATGAGTGATGGATAGTAAATTATTTGAAAAGTTGGGAGAGCGATTGAAAACATTTTCACTTGTTTAATTGAGTGAACAAGTAGTAACCCCTAATTAGTTTGGAGGCTATTTACTAAATTTACCCAAAGAACATATTATAAACTTGATAGCCCTATGGTGTTATCTACACTTTTAAAGACTTTGATTGACGTTTTTAAATGAATGATTTTTATAGATTTCATTAATTTTTATTGACTTTTATGAATTTTAATAAACTTCCATAGATTTTTAATTTGGAAGACTTTTACATACTTTTATTTTTAATTAAATTTTAAATATAAAAATATAATATTTCATAGTTAAAAAATTTTATCGCTGAAGAAGAGTCTAACAATAATTTATAGTAAATAACATATTTAATCGATAATAAACTTTGATAGCCTTAGAGCATCTCGAACGCATTTTATGGATTGTAGTTTATGTGACATTAAATCTAATGAATAGATAATCAAGCTTAAAATTAGTCTTCAATGAATTCTATCTATAATTCAATACTATTGTCTACGTGTCTTTTATCTACCTTAAAATAAAAATAAATGAAATGGAGAAGAAGAGAGAGAAAATCTAATTATCTAGAAATAGAAATAGAATCCATTATCTCCAATGCATTCTATGGAATATTATTTAGGTGGCACAAATATTGAACGATTTCTAATATATCTGGCATTGATGTATAATGAATAGACGTTTAAGTTCAAATTTGTTCTCCAATACATTATATGGATTGCTATTTAAATGTATTTTATTAAAATAAATTTAAATTTAAATATGGACATGAAACTTAAATTTTGCTGAGTTATTATGTCTAACTGAACTTGAATTTAGATGGAGCTCTAAACATTGTTTACTTTTTTTCTTTGTCACATCATCTTGATACAGTCCTTGACAAGTTGCATTGGAGATGATTTTTTTGAGACTTTATTTATTTTGTTTATGTAGCAATTTTTTTTTTTTAGCAATCGACGGTTGCATTGGAGATATTTTAAATCTAAATAAAATTTTAGACAATATCTATTTTTTTCTTACATTGACTTAACAAATTTCCTGTCAAATAGCATTGTAGATTATTTTTTATAGACACGATTTATTTTAGTTATGTGACAACTCTTTTGAAATAATCCACATTGGCATTGGACGTGCTCTTAATTATATATTGTGGGAATAGTGCTAAATGACCGGGTGACACGGCAAATTTTTTTAAATAGCAATTGACCCATTTTTTATACAAATTATCAAATATAACCTTGCATTCTTTTCTCCACTTATTACATTTCAAATAATTTCAAATTGATCTCATTGTTGTTTGTTAAAAAAGTGAGGATTTCCAAGTTAGAATCTAACCCATTTTAGGGTTAGAATCCAACATATTTCATTTATGTAAGAAATATCATTTTAATGTATAAATTCACGTGTCTCTATGTTCTTCTTTGAATTCACAGTAGAAATTGTAGATTTTATAGTATAATTAATGAAAATATGTATGCATCTGAGTATGAAATATGATTTTTACTTTAAATTTCTGTAAATTTGAGTTCATTTGAAGTTGATTAATTAAAAAATCAGTTAAAATACAGACTCATTGTCTCTTAACAAACTTGTTAATAGCCAATGTGTATAATTACAGCCAAATCAACTCTCAATTTATGTCAACTGACAATGTGCCAAGTTTAGGTCGGTTAACAAATTGAAAAATTGTAAAACCTTGATCGGAGTTGGACAATAAACATTTTGCACATAAGCAACGACTTAGATTATGTGTAATGATCTCTTAACCACCATGAGTATAAGATCATTTACCCACTAAAGATGTGGACTGATGTGAAAGTGCCACATCAGCCTACACAACACACAATTATGTGTGGACACATCTGTGTTTATACATAGTGGGTATTTCTCCTACCTACCATGGGTAGGAGATCATTACTCCTTAGATTATTATTGAAAAATAAGACTATAAATTGGTCCAATGGGACCCTAATGTATTCTATTAGAGTATTTTGGTTTATCAATTTGGTGCAAAATATTTCTAGGGTTTTTGATGTTTTATTCAACATATATGATGTTTTATGGCAGCATTACGTGATGAGACAAGATTTAACAATAAACGTATAATACTATAGCTTTATTCTATGCTGGTGCAGTGATGCTATACTAGAAATTGATCAGACTCAAATTCAAGTAGATTCAGTAAGCGCTTTACGTGGGTAGCAGTCAGGCAACTAGTATAGTATACCAGTTGTTGTGATGGATAGTCGGTCGGTCGATATCTACATGTGATCTATAGAATATTTCACACGACGGTTACTTTGAGGATAAATCAAACGTCCCACATCCCAAATTCAACTAGCGAACCGTTGAAAAATGTCAGTACATATACAATAACTGCCAAGCAGGCAAAAGAAAACGACTAGCACGTGAGAGAGAAACTGCTCAACTATAAATACCTCAAAATGTGAGTCACGTAAGAGATCACAAAAAAATTTATAATTACTCTACACGTTTTTCTCTTCATATTGTCATTCTTTCTCCTTCAATTTCTAACTCTCGTGTTGGAGGATAAATTGGGTGGGGGGGAGTTCTCCGCCTCCTTTTCAGGTCATCGGAGTAACAATGAAATTGTTTTGAAAACACTTTGAACCATCTCAAATCAGGTAATATTTCACATGCTATGTGGTTGAAAAATATTTGTTCAATCAAATGTTATTAATGCTATAAAAGTATATACGTATGAAGAAACTTCTAGAGTGATTGCGTTAAGTGAGAGAAGATTGAATAATACAATATATACATAGTTTCACTTCATATTCAATTAAAGTTTAATATATTTCATTATTTCAATCAAACATGCTATTGGGACTATAAAAGTACGTAGGAATGAAGACATTTTTTGGGCGGCCGTGTTGGGTAAGAAATAATGAAATTAAATTGACATAGCTTTGTAATGAGGTATAGGTCTTGTTGGGTAAAAAATAATGAAAAATAATAAGTTGAAGACCTAAATGAAAAGGAAAATTAATTCATACCCAAGTCCTCATTTATGAAAAAGATTGGGGGAACCAAAAGTGCTATTTTCTCTATTATCGTCCAATGACATGCTAGTGGATCTATAAAATGGACAAACCTAGGGGTGGAAATGGGTCGAGCGGCCGTGGACTTGTCGGATCGATCCATAGTCAACTCGGGCTCATTTAGGATCGAACCCCACATTTAATTTACGAGCCGATCTCGTGGCCAAAGGGGCTCAAACGGTTGCAAAAGTGATTGTTTTAGTTCTCAGATTTTTTTAAACAGTCATAAAAAAACGAGTCGTGCTCGTGGACACCTCAACTCGGCCCATGAGGTCCACGA
Source organism: Forsythia suspensa (assembly GCA_023638005.1). Taxonomy (NCBI): domain Eukaryota; kingdom Viridiplantae; phylum Streptophyta; class Magnoliopsida; order Lamiales; family Oleaceae; genus Forsythia; species Forsythia suspensa. The sequence continues at coordinate 9,097,832 of CM042674.1, read as the reverse complement.
GTCATGAATCGAACTGAGAGGCCATTAAGGTTGGATTGTTCACTAGAGATTCAATTTCTTCAAGGAGCACTTGATTTTCCCACATGCATTGCCCTCTTATCTGCTTTCAGCCTCTCCAACTTTTGGGCATCTTTTTTCATCAATGCAATAAGCTATGCCATTTGTATAACCATATTGCTTGGTAGAGTGGTAGGTAGACAATGAGCGGTGGCTAGATGGGATGAGCGATACCTGAATAAACAAAAACTAGTTGAGCGGTTGCTGGATGAGTGGATACGGATGAGCGGTAGCTGATGTTGAGACGTCTCGTTGTTAGGTCATTGCCGCTACCTTTTGACTAATCATCTACTCGGATTCTTGACGGGTCATCTTATCCAAACCTTAGTTGGCTGAGCCATCTATAGGTAGAGTTCAGAGATTTTAAACAAATTGTAGGAAAGAGTTCCGTTTGTCGAAATGATTGCTAGGGTCCCACGGTGGCACGCCAAATTGTAGATGGTAGATTTTACAATTGAGATAATCGAATGATGGGCCACCAACAATCTCGCAGAATTCAAAAGAAAAGACAAAGTAAAACCGGTAAAGATCATTAGGTAGACATCGGTGTGGTGCCGACCTTAGGCACTCCGACCATCAACTCATATATGGACTTAGAGAGACAAGATTCGTGTGGAATGTAGAGAGAGAAATGTATTTAGAGTGTGTGAGTGAATGTACCTTGAACTCTAGATGTCGATGGTATTTATTGGAGGAGGATGATAACCATCCGAATGACGGTAGCAAAGATTCTTTGAGATGTATGGGTAGTTGGAGATGTGATCTCACCAAATAGGGTATCTTAGATTAGTCAAAGTTTGGTAAAATATGGATTGAACAATTATTGATGATCACCTTTGCCATTTGTATAGTGAATTTGGAGAGATGATCATATCGGACGAATCGTTGAACCGACTAGACAATTTTTATCCGTATCTTGGACTTGGTCAAAGTTCTATCTAACCAAGACGGGGCAGTTTCAGGCTAACCATCGGATATGGGCTCAAATGTAGGCCTTTAGGCTTTTTACAAGTTGGGCCAGAGTTAGCATGGCGCTCGATGGGCCAATTTAGTGGCCTCGTTGTACGGTTTGGGGATCTTGGAGAATTGTTTATGTTTGTCCACACATTGCAAATTGTCGTCCCAGCTATTGCACTTAAATAAGCAAAAGCAAGATTAGGACGTACCATAACCTTATAAGGTTGTATTCAATTATGATAGGACTTTTATGAAATTTAAAAGTCAATATTTAGGTCATGTTCGGTAAAATTTTTTTTCAAAAAAATCTATTTTTTTGTCTACAATTTTTGACTTTTCAACCTTTTTTACATTACAAAAAAATTTGAAAAGTAAAAAAGTAACCAAAAAAACCCATTTTTTTCCAAAAGATATCTAACAAAAGATAACAAGCCCTTAATTCAGACTTTTTAAACTCTATAAAAGTCTAGGCGTATTCAATATAGATTTTCAAAAACTATTAAAAAGTTTATAAAGTCATGCGATATTCAATTCAGACTTTTTAAAATTCTACGAAATTCAGAAATATTCAAGATGTCTATAACTTTTAATGGCATTATAGAGAATTTTATATGTACTAATTTTAAAGACAAAGTATAAATAAAAGATATTACAATTTCTCTCTCATTCACTTTAAAACTTTAAAAGTTTTTAGAAGAAAAATCATATTTCATTTTTTTATTTTTTATATGCAACATTTCTGTTTTCTTTTTCTTTTAACAAATTGTAGAGTTCAAATTAATATTTTTCTCTGTTTTTAATGTGATTTTTTTCCTTCAATATTCTCACAATCATTTTTTTCTTTATTTCTTTATTTATTTCTTTATTTTTCTATTTTGCATGTAAAATAAAATAACTTTATAATTAAATTCTTATATAATTATTCACTGACTTTATTAATGAATTTTATCAACTTAAAACTATTTCGGACGACAAATCACGAGTAACCTCTTTCAATTTTCACAATTTAGAAAACACGAACACACACCACAGACTTGAAGTACAGACACAGGAAATCTAGAGAGAGACACACAATATTTTTGGAGAGAGAGTTCTGAAATGGAGTACTGTTTCTGCTGGCAGCAATACGGCGTCGTGACGTTCATCACGATCTTAACAATCACCAGCCAATTGGACGGCAGGGATCTCCGGCCATCGGACCACGGCCTAGTCTATGAAGATTCTCCATCGCCGGCAAACGATGGCGAAAGTATACAAGAAATGCTATCATTCTTCGGCGCAACGACGTCGTCAGAGCCACTGCCTGAGGCGAAGAATCTGACCGCCGATCCAATAACAACCTGGTGGAGGACTCACGATGGTGGTAGGTCACGTGACTTGCACAGGGATCACGTGACAAAGGTCCTGCTGGTGACCAGCTTGTTCTGTGGACTACTCGGCGTCGTATTGCTGGTTGTCTCCGGGATTCTCTTTCTCTTTCGACTTCGAAAGCAAAAGCGAGAAAGATTCTTGGCCACGTCACTTCCCATTACTGAGCCTAATTCTGTTGTTGATAATAAGTAGACCAGCTGTCAAATGAAGTGCATGTTTGGCTACGCTTAAACATTTCCACTTATGAATAAATAAGTTCTTTCTGAAATAAATAATTATATTTGTTGGCAAAGTAAAGTTGATCTTTATACGACTCAAAAACAACTTGGAGTCTAGAACAGGTCAATCAAAAAATGAATAAGTTAATTTACAAATACATATTAGAGCATATCCAGATTTTCCAATAACTATTTAAACCTAAGACGTTGTTTATTTTAGATAATTAATCCTTAAAGTCGTGCTTCAAGAATATGGGATTGTTCGACAACCATTTTTTTTTACCAAAAAAATTCATTTTTTTGCTAATTGTTTTTGACTTTTCAAATTTTTTACACTATAAAAAAATTTGAAAAGTCAATAAAGTAGACAAAAAACCCATTTTTGAAGAAAAAAATACACACCGAACAAGTCCTATATTCAAAGAATTTCAATTTTCAATATTCATACGTTGACTAAATTAAGTACTAATATATACAAAATAAAATAAAATAAAATAATATAATAATTATGAGAAAAATATGTCAAAATAAAATATAGAAAAAAATAATAAATAATTATTGAGAAAAGTAAAATAAAGTGTTAAAAATAAAGAAGTTTGTTAGAGTACTTCAAAAAATTTACTCTATAAATTTATATGTACTCACTAAAATATAAAAAATATTCTTTATAAATAAAAATCTCATGGACTTGCTCATACAAGATATCCAGAATATTATAATTAAACAAATTACTTAACATAATAAATAAATAAAAATTCATTTTTAATTTTCTCTCACTTAACAAAAATTCATAGCTCTACACATTTTTAAAGCCGTTTTATAGCCTTGTTAGCATGCTAAGCCTTGTGATTTTTCCTAATAGATGATCGTATAATAACAAATAGTAATGTAAAGATGGGCCCAAAGCGAGAAGGAATAAAGTGTTTCCTATTTTTTTTTTGGAAATATTTAGAGCCGATTATTGACCACGTGCTTATGAATTTTTAAGTTATATGGTTCAAACTTAATTAAATTAAAGTCATACTTCAGCACTAAAAGATCAACGTGTCTCTACAATTACAAAAAATGCTAATTCAAATATGATATTGTGCTATAGTTTATGTTAAAACATAATATTTGTGCTCACCTAAACATGTGTTTGATAATAATGTGATTTTTATATTGTTATATTTGATATCTTTAACCATATGATACTACTATTATGATATTGATACAAATGTACTTCTAATATTGTTTTCTATTGTACATTATCAAACAACACCCAATAATGTGTGACAGTAATATCTTGAAACACATGAAAATGTTGTTGTATATAAAACAAAGTGTTTTCTTTTATTCGACCATAAAATATTACAAAACAATTGTGTTCCTATATATTAAAAAAACAACATTTCTAACAAAAATAACCTAATTTAAGAAAAATAAGAAAAAAACTATTCATAAAAACTGAATCCACCTACAAATTAACATTCAACAAGCAATTATTTCTAGAATTTTGCAAATCAGGAATTGCACAATACTTCTCATAATCACTTTTATTATCTGATAACAATGCATGTTGTTAAAGTTTAAAATTTTATCTTTTACATGATTAGGAAGAAGAAGAATAGAAAAAATTGTAAATATACTATTATCACTTACAAAAAAACAATGGAAAATGTTTGGGTGGTTGGCGACAAGGTGCAACAGCTGGTGGAGAGGTGCGAAAGAAGATTGTGGCCATGAGCGTTGCTGATCCGAAATTTATATATAGATCACAAGGGTAATTTCAAGATTAATATGAAATATGACTGAAGCGAATGACTTAATAACAATTTTAAAAAGTGTTTTGACCTAATTTAGAACAAATCACCTACAAGTGACTTATAGACAATTTCCTTTTTACTATTTACTAAAAGAAATCAGAGTTTTATTGACTAACAAAGAATTAATATGAGAGTAGGAATACCAAAATAATCAGAGAAAAAACCATGCTCTCTCTGTCTCAAAATATTATTATTATTATTTTTTATTTTTAAATTTAAATTGTATTTAAAAACTATAAAATAATAGTAAAACATAAATAATTAATTAAACAATATAGTAAATAGAAATATTTTAATCCTCGTTCCAACTCTCAAAAATCTCTAAAGGAACGATGACGAGGAAGGCCACCCCAGCTCGTTGTCGTCCCTACATAAGGGAGAGAAGTAAACCCTACGACAGAGTTGGAAAGGATAGCGTAATTTTCCCGGCCATAAAAATGTCTACAGATCCCATTTCACTAATATGATCATAGAAAGATGATATAGCACCCATAGTGGGTAATAATTATGATACCCACTACTTGACACGTGGCATCACCACATTGATTACTTTTTAAAAAATTGTTTATAATTTTTTAAACTTTTTAAAAAATGACCAATATGTGTGATACCACATGTCAAGTGGATATCATAATTATTACTCACCATGAGTGTTATATCATTACTCTATGATCATAATATAAGAGCAATGCAACAGTTTACTGCAGTTCGACCTAATCCCGAGATATTGGAGATTTATATCTCAAAATAACACCACTCTCTAAATTATGGGCATCCCTTTCATGATATACTGCATTTCACATAGTTATTTGTCAGAATGCATAATCCTGTACATCACTTGATCAACAATTCCGCCAAGTCACTAATGAACTTGAAATTTAGCTAATGCCCAACAAAGTTTCTAACATTTATTCAGCCACACACACAGACACATGCATTGCACTTTGCATATACAAAACATCCAAAGTGCATAATTTTGTCAATAAATTATCAAGAGATTTAGCATTTCATTTTGAATCAGAAAAGTTTTCTTCATCAACTAATGGTACAGATGAATATAAAGTGCTTGTGAAGTTCGACTTCACATAGGCCTCTCAATTGACAAAGAAATACCACCATCATCTAGCAAGAAGAATCCTCCTTTCCTATGATATAGAGTAACAATCAGCTACAACTGGAGCAGCATCAATAAACTTCGACGTGCCACTGTTTGTTCTTTTTCAGTTGTGTGAGCTTCTGTTCCCAGCTCTCCCCTCTCTCCTCCGCAACCCTCTTGAGGGTATCCTGAATTCCCGGCATCATCCCTTTAAGCCCACAGAAATAAATGTGTGCTCCACCATCCAGAAGTTTGAAGATCTCATCACTGTACTCTTCAATCTTGTCCTGAACGTACATCTTGCCTCCACTGTTGTTCCTCTGTTCTCGACTAAGTGCACGGTCATATCGGAAATTATCCGGGTAGTCCTGAAGATACTTGAAGAACTCGTCGTCGTACAGAAGACTGTCACTGTTAGCAACCCCAAGGAAAAGCCAAGCGAGGCCCCTGAATTTGAATGTGGGAACATCCTCCATGAACATACGGCGAAGATAGCCTCTGTAGGGAGCCACACCAGTACCAGTGGCAATCATAATGTGGGTGGCCTTCGGATCATCCTCAGGCAGAAGCATTATCTTGCCAGAAGGCCCTGCCGAAGTCACATAATGTTAACAACATAGAGACGAGAACCTTGTAAAAAAATTAATATAAACCAAAATGGTCTACTCAATTAGATCATTTCCAATACTGTATTTGTATAATGCCTACAATTACAAGATCAAATTGGCAGTGAGTTGAACTAAGATGGAAGGAACACAAAGCTTCACTCTACTCAGTACTAAGTTAATATGAAATTCTTCAAGACACAATGTATATATATGTGGTAATTAAACTTCATTTCAAGTTTGAAATATCATATTGCCAGTGATAGTAGATTTGGGGTCAGGCGGAAGCCAATAATATTTATTAAAACAATTGCCTTCAATGCATCAAATGCACGATGAAAGGAAAACATCTGCAGCACAGAACTCAATTTATTACTGATTCTCATTCTTGTTCACCAAGCTTGCTCATGTTAACAGTTTTATGGTACATGGAAAATATGAAAAAGAATATAGCGGATCAATGAGCTCAGACCTCGTACTCGGGGGAAAAAATCGTTTTAATGAGACAAAATTGTCAAAAGTAAAAATGAAGAGGTTTCCAACAACAATTGCTAAACTCATATCAAGGGAGATGTCTATTGATTCTTTTATATAACTTCATTGCTCCAGAACTCATGAAATCAAGTATCCTAATTCCTTATTGCCTTCGCTAGAATCATTAAAATCTTACCTGTGAGCTGAATTTTGTCTCCGGGCTTTGAATCACATAAAAAATTGCTGCATACTCCTTTTTTTGAGAGGTCTTCTTTTCCTGTCTCAGGATCATAATAGACAGCACGCCGGACACAAAACTTGCCGTCTTACCATCAAAATTGTCGCCGTACCTGGAAGATGCAATTGAATATAGACGAACATTCTGGGGACTACCAGGCTTCTTAGGGTTCTCACCCTGAAATGAAATAGAGGAAATGTGATTAGGACATAGTGAACGGGGGGAATATACTGCAAAATGATATGACGTGTGTATGTCAAGAACAAAGCCAAACCACATTAAACTATGTGAAAATATTGTACAATAAGGTTCCATCATATTCTAGCATAAGTTAACCCCAAGAGTTTCTCAAAGGAATAGGTTGGATGCAATGGCCAATTTTGATGGGAACATTGAAGTTCACAGAGACATTGTGATTAAGGTACAAAAAGAAGGATATTCTTTGAACTTACAGGAGGAATGATCCCATAACTTTGTCCTTCCCAATAAGGAACATTGCCACCATGATCAATGACAATATGACATGTCTCTCCAGGAGCCTTTGGACCAACAAGCCTCTCAACAGAGAGAATGGTTGCTGTATATGGTTCCTTGTTTTTGTATAAGTGCAGTGGAGGCTCTTTCGCATCTTCCAGTGTTATGGGTGAAACTGCAACCTTAGGTTTACTGGCTTGTTGCACTGACATGCAAACCACAAATCGACTTCTCAATTGTGTATTTGCACTTTTCAAGTTAAAAGGTATGCCGGAAGTCCATGATTTATCATGCAAAGTCACGTTATGTGTCTGCAATAAAATGAGATGCAATTAGTGTTTAGAACTACAGTTTGCTCATCTTTGCAGTACCAGTATTGCAATAAGCAGTAATAAGATGTAACGACCAAATAGCATAATGTCCTTGCAATAAAAAATAGAGACAATATTAGAGACACTTTCCTCACGTTTAAAAAAATCACACTAACCTCCTTATTTTTTAGTTTTGAGTATTATATTCACCCCCTCCCTGATTATTTTTTGAGTCATATCTCATTTAAAATAAGGGTGATATACCTTTGCCCTTGTGAACTAAAGATTTCTAAATTAGTTGTAATTTAATTTGTTAATAATAAGTTAATACTTAAAAGACTTTGTGCATACACAATTCTTTGAATATGCATAGTAGTGAAAATTTCAACTTAAAATTTGTTGAAGAATTTGGAAATAAATAATTTAAATTTTTATTAATTACTTATATATTATGTATAAATAATTTAAGCATTAACAAACGCAAACTTATCTATAAAATTTCATATTTATAAATTCTAAACTAAAACCAGATGTTAAATATAAACATTTGCCTTTTACAATCCAAGTAAAATTTAGAAGAAAAATATAATATTTTAGTTCATTAAAACATTATACGCCCTCAAAATTTATTACAAAATGATGATAGTGATATGTAATAGAATGTTAAGTTAATCTAATAAATTAATCATTACAATATTTCAAAAAAATATTATAATATCCCTTTTGGCCATTTGATATTTTAATTGTACTTCTAAATAACTAATTTGTTCAATTAAATACTATATATATGTATATAATTTATCTAAACATATATATTCATAAAAGTAATACCACTTATAAAAAAAATAAGTAAATTTATATGATTAAAATTTAAAATATGTCAAACAAGCTCTATATAACGTGTCAATTTATATTCCTTTATTTTACTTTGAGCAAATTAATTGTATAAAATTTCATCTTTAGTTCACAAGGGCATTTTAGGTATATCAACCTCATTTTAGATGAGATATGACTCAAAAAGTGGTAAGGGGTGAATATGATACTCAAAACTAGAAATAGGGGAGGTTAGTGTGATTTTCTAGACATGAGGTGGTGTCTCTCATATTGTCATCAACCTAGCACATGCCTAGCACTAAGCATTTAACATCAAAATATATAGATGCCGAATTTCACTCTCAGAGATAGAAACTCAAAACAGTGAAAGATCTATTGATATCTAAACATCAGGAGTTTAACTGAAAACCAGGGAGAAAGCTGGACAGGATGCGATAATGAAGATGCAAAAGAAGATCCTAGTTATGTTTCAGGAAGGAAAGAAAGAGATAATGAGGTTTAAAAGAATCTTGTATCTTTAATCATTTTGATGGCTTCATTGTGCACAATTGGACTCAACTAAGGCAATTTTCCTCCAAAGTCGTGGTTTGTATATGCATAACCAAGACCAGGAAGTATATTGGAGGCATGTTTAATAATTGAAACAATGTCATAAATTCTTACATCAAAGCTAACTGGGCAACGAAAAGTGGTTTAAGGGTGTCCCCAACAACAACAATAAAATATTTTCAAGAGCAGCAAGAAACAGCAGTTCAGCAGCTGTAGAAAAATGGACATAATTTTTTTTTTTTCAAGAAATCGAGTAGACATTACAAAATAGGGTTTCATCTAATATAAACTAGGTAGGCAATATGAAATGGTGAATAAGTGCCTTTTAATCTTAGCCAGACATGCTGTAAGTGCAGTTGTCGGGTATAGAAGTAAATACGAAATCTTAATTTGTATATCCATCAAACCCTGATAAACAAGACCGTAAGAGTTTTAATACAATCTTCAGATTATAGCAATTCAAGATCTATACTCTAAACCATTCAAAGCAGTTCGAATTCAGAGTTAATCAAGCACAAATAAAACCAAGGGCAAAACAGCAGTGTTTATCCTGGGACAGCTAGAGGTACAAGCTTTACAGTTCGAGGTACTACATCAAATTGTACCGATTGCACCTCAATGACAGATCACATCTGAATCATCTACGCAAACAAAAGCTAAGAAGTTTGGCATGCAAAACAACAAAAATTCAACAATTATTAAAGGCTAATTAATAACCTTAAGCACGGATCTCCGGAAAGATGAATCACAACTGATAGGGACCCCAACTGGGACCTGCAACAAAATCCCAGATTTTGTTTCATTAAAACCACTTCACACCCAAGAATCAAAAGAGAAACAAACATAAATTAAACATATAAGTCCTTAAATTGACCTGAGATAAAATGCAGTGAGCCATGATCGGATCAAATATAGCTTCAAACTAGACGATTGAGTACGTATATGTGAATAAATGTATTCTGGAGAAGGCAAGAGAAATGATTGGTTTTATATATAGTTGCCGAAATGGGATGATGATCCTTTGGGCAATTGCAAAGGACAAGTTCTCTCTCTAGGCCACGGGGAGGTTTACTAAAAAATTATTGGGGTTTTATGGGAAATAAATACTTTTTAGTCAATTGGGAATTTATTTACAAATGGATCCGTTTGAATTGTTTCAGTTAATTTGTATTTTAACATTACTTGTGCTGCCATCACTTAATTTCAGACCATCATTGTTGGCTTGTTGCAAGTAATTCAAACACTATTAGAATATGGGCCTTCAAGAAAAACTGAAATTTACCTTCATTTTATCAATAATGAGCTATCTTGTTTGATTATAATTTTAATAATATTTATCTTAATTAATTTAATTAATAATCAAGTTTATATATTCCATTTCATCCTTACACGCTTCAATCTATCACGGAAGAAACTTAATATGCCGTCGCTGCTCACCACCACCTCTCTTGTCTGACTTCACCATCTTAGCACCATCACCATCATCATCACCCTCCAAAACCCTATTGCCACCGCCATCACTAATTGAAAAATCCATTTTCAAATATAAAATGGTCACCGACAAGGGATTTTTGCTTAAGTGGAGGCAGTAATTGAAATTTCACCAATTTTTTTTTTTTTATCCATTTTTAAAAAAAAATATTTGTAGCAAACAAAACAAAAAAAAATTCAAGAAAATGATTAAGATTTATAATTTATAATTTCAACCCGAGTTCGATTCTTCTTTGGTCCATTTTCAACAAAGTTTTAATTTATATTCTATTTTATGATTTTACCAAAAAAAAAAAAAAAAAAAAAAAATTTCCTTGGTGGGGCGGTGGGAGGGTCCGCCCGGACCCGACTATTACCCGAATAGTAGTTTTGCCATTGGTGGTGGTTTTAGACGATAGTAGTAGTTTCATATATTGGTGGTGGTGGACGATGGTGTTCATATGACAATTTTTGGTTTTACTCGTTGGTTTTTGATGGTGGTGGTGGTTTGGGAACTCGATTCTTAGTGGAGTGATGGTGTTGGAAAGCAATGTTTAAGAGAAAATAGTTTGGGGATATTGATGTACTCATGGGTGGTGCAGGGCAGTGATGGTGGTGGTAAAAAGTGGTAGGTTATGGTAATGGTCATTAGAGGGCGATTAGGATGGAGCCGTGGAAGAAGCGAATGCTAATTGAGATTAGAGGAAATTGACCTGATTGACGATAGTGGTGGAAGGATATTGTTTAAGATGGTGTAACACACTAACATATATGTTAATCTATGAGTTAAAAAAAAAAAGTAATACATGTTGCTCTGTAAATAAAAAATTAAGTCATACAAGTAACACATATCTTACCTTACAAATAAAAAAATAAGTTACACAATAATACATATGTTACTCTACAAATAACATAACATATATATTACTTGTGTAAAAAATTGATTTTTAATATATAACTTGTATAAAAAATAATATGTTAAATATTATCTTTTGATTCGTCTTGATTTTGTTTTACAAAATGTATTAACAAATTTGACCTGATTCTTTGAACTATTAGATTAGTGACGAATGAACTCGATTGGTAACGGATATTTTATTAATGCCTTTTGAAATCATTTTTTATATAGAAACGGGCTTAATATACCATATTTTGATAATTTTTTTTAACTTTTTTCATATTCCCGACGAGGTTGAGACCGTCGGTAATTATTATGGTTACTTACGGATCATATTATGTTGATACTTGGTACTGCATTTTAATTGTTGAATAATTGAACCAACATAATATTGTTTGACGTTGATTTTTTTTTTTTTTCCCCAAATTTTAACTTTTACCAATGCTGCCTGTTGACAATTCCTGTCACTCTATTTTTAATTTGTCCATTTTGTAATTTCAATCGGATTGCCAATGGTATTTTAGTAATGCATTATTCTATTGCTCAATCTATCGATAAATTGTTTTGACTTTAAAAAAAATTAAAATACAACACTCGCTAATAGCAACGATTAATTTTCTGTCAATTATTATCTATATATTCTATAAGACTTATAATTTATAAATACTTAAAATTTAATTTCAGCATGTTTTGATTTGGTTAATATGAAGAGGTAATCAAGTTAAAATAAAAAAGCCACTAATCACCTCCAAAAGGCACTAATCATCATTTAAGCACATTCGTATGAACCCTTTCAACGCTTCCAGCTAGCCCACTCTGTGGAAAGCGTGTTCGCAAATAACTCCCACCTCTGTTTGACTATTATTGTTTTATTTTATTTTTAATAAAATCCATTAAAAGCAAGTGAGAGTTTATAGACCTACTCACATGACTAAGAAATAGAGGTTTGGCATTCTCTAATCAAGTGTCAATATAAAATTAAGTACAAAGAAGGTGTTGCAATCTAAATTTTTATCTGATTTTTATATATTTAATTAATTTCATTGTCAAAATTTTGAAACAATAAAATAAGACTATATTAAATATCTCTAACGTCATTCTAAAAATAATTTTCAAATAATTTTAAATTATTGTATAACAGTACACAAGATTAATATTTAATTTTCAACTATCAAGTATGTCATAGGAGTGTAAACACTATGGATCTGTCGACACTAAGAGTGTTGGTTGTCGTCGTGTCAACACCTCACCTCGTGTTGACCCCCAAGGCTCGGGGTGTTGACTCCCACTTCTGAAAGTCCATTTTTGTCTCGGTTTACGTGTTCATGTGTGCAGTGTTGTGTCAAAATGATTTCTACTATATTTGTACTAATTATGCTCATCTAAAAGTAATTAAAGCCGAACACTATGCTTCCGAGAGAATTTGAAAATCATGAAAATAAATAACCTCACTTATATATAGTGTTCTTGTGGGCTTGGCTGTAAATATGATAAATCTTTATTTACAATTTTAAATCCCTAAGATAATTCTTGCAATTATCACTTTCCCCAAAAGTTTCACTAATTAAATTTTCAACCCATAACTTTATTATAGTCCCTAAAAATACCCAAACAGAAACCTACAAAATCACTGAAAATTTTCTATAAACAACAACATTTCTACGATGTTATATTACTCCCCATAAAGAAAATCTATCTTCAAAACTTACACATTCCTCGGTATCCTTAAAATTTGAATATTTGTTGCTATCACGCTTCCACTAATAAGTAAGCTAATACTTTGTAGTTATTGTTGGGAATTGAGACCTAATTTTCTTACAAGTTTAAATTGTCAAGGAGTTCAAGATTTGAAAATTTGTTCAATTTTAATCGATCTAGACGTCTTCCAAGTTTCGACTACCAAAATGTCTAATAAAATATTATATTATATCATATATTTTCCTTTTCAACAATTAATGCATCTTTTGATTTTGGCAAGTTTTGAGAAAATATCACAACAATCTCCACCTTAACGAAAAATGAGTCAAAACTCAATCATCTCTTCTGCAACTCTTCATCTCGATACTTAAACAAAGGGTAAACTTTGACAATCCCAATTTTTAAAATAGAGATTTAACATACTCCACCATATAAGTATAATCACTTAGAATTAAGCAGATTCTAATAATTTTCATCACTCATGTCAAATAAATTTGCTAAAATATTATGGTGCAACTTCATTACTTGACTTACTTGAAAGTTCATCAGTCATCGACATCAATTCCACCACACACATTGCATTAATATCAAGTCATGTACCATGTGCAAATGTGAACCCGCTAGTAGTAATACATTATCTATCATGGCAACTAGCGTATGCCATGATAGAGGATCTAAATATTTACTCATGCGATATCATCGTCTCTCATAAATGAGACATATTGTCCATATTTGATGGCGAACAGTTACCTTTTGGACAATTTTCCTCACATGACCAAGTTTTTTAATATCTTTGTCGAAAATAGGGTTGGTTTTTCTTTCAAAGCCTTATGCAATCTATATTGAATCAAAATATCATTGCATTGTACTTGCAACAAGCCAAAATTGATTATTCTTTCAAATTTCTCTACGTCATATTTGATAGACATATCTTCTTTGTGTGTCAAAACTTTGAATGACACGATGCTACGACGATCGATGTTGGAATTGATGCCAATTCCTTTATTGCCTACAAGATCTTTGTTAAAAAAAAAATAACAAAGCAAAAAAATATAAAAATATAGAGAAAGATTTACTGACTGTCAAAATTTTCATTATATGAAAAATTGTTACAATCATATATATTTCACTAACCAAAATCCTCAAATATCTCAAGAAAAATAATATCACAAACTTTACTGCACCTACTAATTTATAATTTTTGTACAACCCACAAAGAGAATAAGAAAAACAACTAAAATGCTAGACTTACAAATATTCTCTAAAAATACCTTCAAGCAACAACTACAAAAGAGAATAAACTACGTCAATTTATAGTTAATGTATGACTTAGATGTCTTTCAAGTTTCAACTATCAAGATGTTCAAGATTTAAAAATTTGTTCAATTTTAGCCATCAAATATAATATTATATTATATTATATCATATTTTTTTCTTTTCAACAATTTATGTATTTTTTGATATTGACAAATTTTGTGAAAATATCCCAACAGTTAAAACCCCAAAGATATATTAATCTTATTGTCACATATATATACCTGCTATGTAACAATGTTCTTAGACGTGTCCCAAGAGTCTAGTTGCTATAAAAGAATTTCAATAATCATTACTACACATGTTAGTCTCATTGAGTTCTTGTCTTAGATTTATCATGACTTTACACCACCTTCTATAAAAGGTACCTTTTTTATGTCATAACTGTTTTGTCCCATATATTAGTGTTTTTGTGAAGTTTTGTCCCATACATTAGTGTTTTTGCAAAGCATTCTGCAAACACCAAGATGGTATTCTTTTTACGTTTGTATTTTATATTTTGTGTTTTCAAATTATTTTGTATTTTGTATTTTGAGTATTTGTTTTAAGATTTTTGAAAATGTATTTTTTTTGGAATTTTCAAAAATTATTTCTGAAAATAAAAAACTCGAAAACGGGTTTTCTTGAAATTTTTTGAAATTTGGACTTATTTGAAATTAAAAACAATTATTAATTAAAAAAAATAAAAATAATTAAAACAATTAAAAATAATTATTTTTGAAATTAAAAAGAATTAAAAACTTGGAATTATTTGAAATTAAAACAATTATTTAGAATTAAAAATATTTAAAAACAATTAAAAACATTTCTAACTAATTATTGTTGAAATTACAAATATTTAAAAACAATTAAAAATAATTTAAAAACAATACAAAACATTTCAAACTAATTATTGTTGGAATTAAAAATAATTTAAAAACAATTATATTTAAATTATTTAGAATTCAAAACAATTATATTAATTCAAAACAATTCAAAAGAGCTCGCGCATGCTGAGATTCGAACCCCTGACTCTAAGGAGGAATTAGCGCATTTTGACCGTTGTAGCAAGCAGCTGCCTTTTATAAAGAAAACGCGGAAAAAGATTATATTCTCATTGTTTTGCCCAGCGTAAAATGAAAAAAAAAAAAAAAAATGTCGGATGTTGGACTCGAAACGCATATCTCCTCCACAAAATGTGCGTTTTCAACGGTTTTGGAAAACTGCCTTTTTTGTACACAAAATGCAAAAACGTTGAAAACATCATTTTCCATTTCTTTTAAAAAATTTTTTGGGTGTTTTGGAAAATGTATTTTAAAAAATGGCAAAGCAAGAACATGTTTTTACTATTTTCAAAAATACAAAACAGAAAATGAGTTGAAAATACCAAAAGAACACATCCTAAACAATGTGGAATATCGCATGAAGTTCTAACAAGATATGGGATGGGCAAACAATGCACTTCCATAGCGTAGATTCGTAAGGCGCATTGCGTATTTGACTTATCGATTCCCTTAGCTTTAACTTATAAACAACACATTTGACCATCTCTTGAAATTTTGAACAGTCCTGTAACACTTGAAGTTGATAATCGAAAGATTCTATCAGATTCGCTTGAATACGTCATTTCTTATATTAAATTTTAAAGATTTTTTTCTTTTGTCTACGTACTTTTTTTATCGATATTGGCTTGACATTTTCTCTTGAATCTTTTCAATAGCTCTCAACGTATTTTCTATTGACAATAAATTGAACAAGTATTGCTCTCTAACTTTTTTCCAATATAGCGTTTATCATTATTTTCTTCCACGTAATATTTCGTATGACAACATTCTTATCGAACTCATCAAATATTGTTGTATGAAAATTCGACCGGGTGATGCAAAATTTCTTGAGCACAAGCTCGAAGCTTGTATTATGATTTTCGTTTTCTTTGCGTATCGATTATACGTCAATACATAATTAATCATAATAAAATTGAAGGTTTCTATTCGACGTTGTTGGCAATAGAGCTCTATATCATCATATTGTTTTCTTGTACTTTCCAATGTGCAAATTGTACCATCTTAAAAGTAAGTTCTATTTGTCGATCGATTATACTATTACCTATATCGCATCATAGTGAAAGAAAATTCTCTCGAAATGCTATAGTTGATAGGCCATTTACATGTTTTATTCTTCATTGTCTCTACAAAAATGTATGTCTAGTAAACCAGAGATATTCATCCTCATACATAGGTTGAAAGGTTAGCAAGTGATTGAGATTCTCTATTTTGCTATGGAGTTAATCCAGTCTTTTATCTTTAATAGGTAACTTCTGATCAAGTGCTCAGATGCACTTTTAACCTTCAATGGTGATGATCTAATTATAATATAATTTTAATCACCGACGTTATCATAGGTCATGGTCATTATGGGTGAAGAACATAAAGCCCTTATTGTCCGTGACGATCTCACATAGGGATGACAACGAGGCGGGATAAGAACATGATGGCCCTTACCATCCCCGTTCGTCAGAGATTTTTGGGAGGCTGGACATTGATTAAAATATCTCTATTTATTGCCCCATTTAATATTTAATTAAATAAATTATTTTTAATATATATTTTTATTTTTTAAATACGATTTATATTTAGAACATAAAAAAAAGATTCAAAATGTGTTAGGAGAATTATGGGCGATGACCACAATCTCCGTCCCCACCATATTCGGGATGGGAGCGAAGTATTTTGTCATCCCTAGTCTCACAGTTGTTTCCATGTAAGATCCACATTTTCGACACAAAAATAGTAGCAGCGATATTTAAGTTGCGATTCAAATAATTCTTCTTGCACAATTTTAATTATCGTAAGAAGTAAACAATTACTTTGTCATGTCTTGCTAGTACACGATCTAATCTATCGTAGAACATTACTATAAATTGGGTATACGATGTTTGCTCGTGTCGATTTGCAATCCTCGAGCCACATCAACAAAGATTGAGATCTATTTTCTCTTACCAAGTTTTGTAATATCCTTGTGTTTTAATATTGGTAGTTTTGTCTGTATACAATAGATTGATGGGAGTAAGTTTAGGCTATATGGTGGAGTGAACAATAATAAAAAAAATAGCAAACTTAATGTTTAAGCCCTTGTATTAAAGACAAATAAAAAAATAATGTAAACTACATGCAAAACTAAGGGTAGTTTGGACAGAATCTATCAAAAAAGTCATTTGTGCACTTAAAAGGCATGAATTCAAGATGGGTGGTTATATTTACACAATATTTTATTATAAATATACTACATTTTAATTGTAAAAAAAATCATTAACTTTTATTTATTGTCACATTTATGTCTTTAATTTTTTTCTATCAAATTCTTATATTTAACATTCTATTAATTAACACATTTTGTTTATACTAGCGATTTTCGTCCAAAAGTTCTATTAGTAGTGTTTTAAAATGAGGGACAAATAGTTAATCAAAATTTTGTATTTATTTATTTTTTACTTATTTAAAAATACGAGGAAAAATTGGTCTTTATGTTATTTCTCAATAAAATTATTGAACGGAACTGTTATCAAAGATAATACGTGATAATTAATAGAAGGTTAATAATAAGAAGTGATGAAAAAAATATTAGGGACATAAATGTAATAATAAATAAAGATTATAAACTTTTTATGCAATTTAATTGCAGTGCATTTATAAAAAAATGTGATATGAATATATTTAGCAATTCAAGATCTCTCCGTCAAAAATAAAAGATTAAAGACTATTTGCACACGATAATATATATTAAAGACCATTTGCCCCCCAATTTTCTTTTGAATATTGACACAATATTAATTTTTTGCATAATTATAATTATTAAAAATGTGAGAAAATCAAACGTCATTTGATATGGCCCCAGTTTCAGCATTCTAAATTCAAATTAAAATTATAAATTATTACTGATTTATATACATCCGAGCCCACAAAACCTTGTGGCTGAGATTCTCTGCCGCCATCTCCGATCTGTGATCTGTCTGCTCAAAACGGGGAGTGGGGGACCACTCTCCCCTCACCCACATATTCACTTCCCCTCAAACATACAACCTTTAAACCCACCCACCACAACTATTTGATACAGTGCAGCGCGGATCCAATGCACCCACACAACTTGCCTGATTTCAACCAATGAAACGGTTAACTTATTCTTCTGCTAGATTCCGATAGGGACCTCGCTTTTCACCAAAACTGCTGCATTTCCATAAAACTGAGACGAGTCAATGCCGGTCCACACGTACTTAAAACATTTTTTTTTATATTGAATTTCAATAATCAGTAAGTCCATATTCATGGTAAAATTATTTTTTAAGTATTTATATTATAAATTGTGAGTGAATGTGTGAATAAAAAATAGATTATAAATTGTGTGATTATATAAAATATATAGATAAAAAATATATCGACAGATCTTGGTTTATATATATATATATATATATATATATATATATATATATATATATATATATATATTGTAATAAATAAAATCGAAAGTATAATAAAAAAGGGTTAATTACATTAATAGTCTCCATTTTTTTTCGGGTTTCAGAACGATTTCATCTCCATTCTTTTTTTTTTTAAGAGATATCATCCCATTCTTATTTATTCTCACATAGGGTCCCCAAATCACTATTTTTTTTATTCCGACAATTTTATGACAATTTTACCCTCGACTTAAATAAATTAAAATAATAGAAATAAAAATACAATGAAAACATTGCAATTAGGCCCTTAAATTTTTTTCAAAAGTACAAATAAATCCTAAACTATTTTATTTTATACAAATAGGTGTTATTCCCAACACAACAAAAAAAAAAAATCTATATTTTTCCCCACCCCACCCGCACCCGCACCCGCACCGCACCCGCTTACTTGCACCATCCAATCCCTAATCCACTCCCTCATTTCCTTCTTAATATAAAATCCAAAGTGAGCTTCCAATTAAATGCTGGTCTCACCCTAATACCCATCAACCTCGACTCCTCCTTTGCCCTCTTCTCAATAACCCGACTTTCCAAAATTGTCATTCCCACGAAACCAATTCTAGATACGATTTCCCTCTCCCGAGTCCCGTATAACCTAAAATATTCCGGTACTTTGGCACCAAATTCACTAAAAGATCATTTGAAACCCGAATTCCCTCTTAACATCGACTAATTTATCTGCGCTTACAACTCTATCTTTTGCCATCATCAACAAGTTACACAATTTCGAAACAATCAACGGTTCATTTTCACTATAAATCTTTTCTCTTCCTCTAAAAACCGGTTAAGCCTATCACTAAGACACGAATGAAACGAACCAGGATCGATTTTGGCTTGATCCGATCCATGTGGTTTCAAATAAACCCGGGTTTCGGGCCGGGAAAGTTTGGATTTTGATGGGTAGTAGGAGCCTCTCGCGACGTTTTCTCAAGGTACCAAAGCGGGATGACTTGACTGGTTCGTTTAGGACCCTCTCGACGACCCGAGTACGTAGTCTCCATTGTTTGTCGCTTTGAATAGCTTGGTCGAGACTTTGATCTTTACGCCCAAACCACTCGAGGCTTGAAATTGAGAATGTGAATTGAAGGCTAGACTAGAGAATTAGGGTTTTGGGGTTTGAATTTCTTGAGAGAGAGAACATTTTATGCGATTGAAAAGCATATCTAAGAGGAAAATTGTCCTCTTATAGATATGCAAGGAAGAGTCTTGGTGCTTGGTGTGAGGGAAAAATATAGATTTTTTTTTTTGTTGGGGAAGAACACCTATTTGTATAAAATAAAATAGTTTAGGATTTATTTGTACTTGAAAAAAATTAAAGGCCTAATTGCAATGTTTTCATTGTATTTTATTTCTATTATTTTAATTTATTTAAGTCAAGGGGTAAAATTGTCATAAAATTGTCGTGAATAGTGAAAAAAAAGTGATTTAATTCCCATGTGTGAATAAATAAATGAAAGAATGGATGATATCTGCTAAAAAAAAGAATGAGGATGAAATCGTTATAAACTTCGAAAGAATGGGGAAATTAGTGTGTAATTAACCCTAAAAAAAATATGTATAAAGTTTAAAATTTAAACGAACGCAATAAATGCAAAAAGGCAAAAGCTGCCAAGACCACATGACGCCAAATCTTCACAATAACTTATGTAAATTAATATTTTTCTCTGGGGTACATTTACTATTTAAACTGAGAAATCAAATAAAAATAAAATAGCTAAAAATGGTAAACAAAATCCAATATGTGTATCCACGTGGCAGTAGAAAGGGTAAATTGGTAAAAAAGGAGTTCCAAATTTCAGTTACTATTTTGGAGTGCATCCTTTTTCTCTTTCCCTCACCCACAGGCAAAAATTTTCTACTTACCAATTCAGCCACAGAGAATAATATCCCTAACTACAGAGTTTCTAGTGAGAGAAAAAAAAAAGAGAGAGAGAGAGAGAGAGAGCTCAGAAAATCCTTGGCACTTTGAATTTTCTCTCCCAGGTAAAAATTCAATTCCTAATCCGCAAACCTTCAGGTGCAGATCTTATTGAAAATTAAGAATCTTTGAAAATCATAGCTAAAATTGCATTGAAAGTTTTAAGTTTGTATTCAATCAAGCAATGCCGCTTTGCTTTTTATTTATTTTTGGCCTTTTAGTTAAATTTGTGAGTGGGAGAGTGTTAATGAAATTTAGGAGCTAAAATTAGTTGAATTTTTCAATTCTTGTTTGAGCCGATTCGATTCAATTGAAATTTTGATTTAAGTTGATTCAATTGTTTAAGTTTTCTAGTTGTTTTAATTGAAAATATTTGATTAACAATGCTCGAAATAAAAGCGCACACACAATACGTCTATTGAACTCTGGTTCTTTTCAAAATTTTAGTTTTGTGTACGTGAAATTATGTGTATATACGAGTATGTTTGTGTACCGATCAGTATTACGAATGTACGTTCTGGTCTCTGCATTGCCAGGTCTGCGTGCGTGGAGCAGCAATATGACCACGTCTTCTGTTCATAGCCTCACCGGTAAATTCATTGGAATTTTTGTTATGTTTTTTATTTTTTGGGTTAATTGGATTGCCATTTTTCATTGAGTTTGGGATAATTAACGTGTTAAAAGGCATGACCCTGAATAGTTAAATGATTATTGATGTCTACATAACTTCTAGTTGGTGATAAGATAATGTTTCATTGAAGCAATAATCATGAGCAGTAAAGAAATTCGAGCAATCATCTGTATGAATTTATTAACTAAAACCTCTTGTATGGTGATGTGACTTTTTTTGGAAGGAAGGGCCTGCAACTCCTTTTATTTTCCTATTTTTTAAGGAGTCAGTTTCATTATGGAGTTTGTTTCTTTGGAAAATGACCTCTTTGCATGAGTTTCTTGGGTCCAGAGTACACAGCTGTATGGTGTTTGTGCGTCCCTCCCATACGATCTTTGTGATTCACATCTAACATACTAAATGTGGTTATTTTTGGCATTTTGTTCCAATGATCTTTTTTGCACTTTGGATATGCAAATTCCACGGTTCTTTGCTCTCAGAAAGAGTAATCACTTGCAGAGACAATCTTAACCCAGGCTCCACAAGTCATACTGTACAAGTGCTCGTTGTAAGTCAGAGGATGATAGGTTGTTTCTTGTGTTGTTGTACCATTAGTTAGAAGTGCAGTGAATTTGACTCGTTGAAGCACCGCAGCTTCTCTATCTAACCTGGATGCTCTCCAATAAATTATTCTAAATTGCAAGAGATTTTTTAATATGGAGCCAGAAAATTTATGATGCACCGGGTGTTAGTGAGTAACAATTACGTGTTGTAAGTGTTTCTTACATAAAATGAGTATCTGGACCAGTTCTTCAGGGTTTGATGAAGTAATATGATGCTGCAGGCTTCATGCTTTCAATGGGAGGGTTTTCTATTAGGCTGTCAGGGGGAAAATTACCGACCCAATCCTTTGGATCTGATATATGAATTCGAAGTTCTGGATAGATTGCTTCACATTATCGTTTTTCTAGGTTACTTCTGACTGACGTTGCAAAGCCGGGAACAGAAAAATGGCAGTAAAAATTATCATTCACACGGCATCTGGATAATTATAGAAATAGATCTGCTCACTGCAAATAAGTTTGAGAATGATGTTAATCTATGGTTGTAGAACCCAGATTTTTGTAGATAGGGAGGAAATAGTTCAATGAAATTAATAGTGATGCATTAATGTTATATCTTATGCACCAGTCATCAGTGATTGTATCTTGATCTGATGCTAAGAAAACTGCCCTCATGTATGATGAGCATCAGTTTATTGATGAGAGAACTAAAGAGCTCTTAGTACAATAGCACAGCAGTTCATGTTTTTTCAAATTGTGTGCCATGGTTCAATTTGCAAGGATATGTATATATGGGTGTAGGTCAACCAATGGCGACCTTTAAGTACTACTTGCAAACTGCACCAGTGCAAACGAAATGTGAAAAATATTAACTCTATAAATGGCACAAAATTGGGTTTGGCGAAGTAGTTCTGCTTTGCCCTCGTTTTATACAAAGAAATTTAATGCCATCACTAATAAAATAAAACTGCTTTGCTTGTGATAATTCTGTCGTGTAGGTGGGTTTCTGAAAGTTCTTTTGCTTTTGACATCATTGGAAGACTTTATGGGGTCGCTGTTGTTATCTGACTCTGGATTTGCAATATTGTTTATCTATTGTGCTCTTATCATCCCTCTTGTTCTATACCTAAAAATTACATGTTTAAATTTTTAATAGAATAATGACTTTCAGATAGCGAGGCTGATGAGCAACAAAAACACTCTGAGCCGCAAATCCAATCATCTCTGGATACTGGGATAACTCATCCTGGCATTACATCACCGAATATGCATTATGCATCACCTGCACTTGGAATTGGAAATGCTATGGTATTCTTTCAAGCTACAAATTATGTTTATATTATTGAAATATTGCAAACACCTAGATACCCTGCTGAAGTTTTAAAAGCTTCAGGATCTGATTAGATATGCAGAATCATCTCCTTTTGAGTCTTTTCCTAAATATAATGTTTGCCTTTGTCATTCTGTTGCATAGCAAACCTAAAACATTTCCTCGCATGGTTGCTGTTTTGTCAATAACAATTTAGTTTGGAAGACCATGGGAACTACTCACTGCCACTTAGAAACTCTAGTTCTCTTAACATTAGGATTGCCACTAATCTGTATACAACTGGAAAGAAATGAAGTTAGTAAAAACATGTCTAATGTTTGGTGAAGTAAATTATGTGCAACAGTAAATGGTATGAAATTGTCCTCAAAGATTTTGGGTTCAGCTGTGACATTACAGACCTATTTTATCTGATCTTCTGATGCTGAAATTCTGATGTTTAGTTGACATGCTAAGTATTGATGATTACTTCTTCTAATTTTTCATCACTCTAATTGAAATATAATATGTTGCAGGCACAAACAGCTTACCCATATCCAGATCCTTACTACCGAAGTATCTTTGCTCCCTATGACGCGCAGCCTTATCCTTCACAACCTTATCCATCCCAACCAATGGTATTCCCATGTAACACCCGTCATCGTAATGGAATTTTCCTGTATATTTGAACTTCAACTCTTTCTCGATTCAGGTCCACCTTCAGTTGATGGGAATTCAGCAAGCCGGTGTTCCTTTGCCCTCGGATGCTGTTGAGGAGCCTGTCTTTGTCAATGCAAAACAATATCATGGCATAATGCGACGTCGGCAATCTCGCGCAAAAGCTGAGTCAGAGAATAAAGCTGCCAAGTCTCGGAAGGTATGGCATGGCATTGTTTACTTTTATTCTAGATTGATTTATAATTTGAATTCATTGTTGCCAAACATTGTTAATTTATCAGTGTCTTTGATTCTTATACTACCTCTTTTGCTTTTTACATATCGTAACTCAGGAGGTGTGTGAAGTTTGGATAATTAGATCCCTCACGTTTTACTCTTGAAATTACCTTAAACGAGAAACTTGAGGGATCCAGAAAATATTCTCCAGAGCACCTAGTCAAAAGCTCAGATGAACTGCTAGGATTCTTGAGGTCTTTGTTGAGATATATATTATAGTCTTTTCTGGAAGGCCATATTTTTTCAGCATCATAACTTTAGAGCTTATGATCCGACTGATTTTGCAGCCCTACTTGCATGAATCTCGACATTTGCATGCATTGAGAAGAGCTCGGGGAATGGGAGGTCGTTTTCAGAAGAAGAGTGATAACCAGCAGAAAGAGATGGAATCAGGGGATAAATTTCCGGCCAACATCAATCTAAACTTGGAAAAAAATGGTCCCACTTCCTCAGAAAGTGCCTCCTGAAGATTTGATTCGACGATGGCGCTGTAATTTAGCTTTGTATGTACAAATTCAGTGATAGGTTTATTGTAGGGAGTTGCAGAATTGTAGCAGGTTGTGAATTTTCTAAGTGCAGTAGCAGTTTTGTTCACAAGTAAGGGTTTAACTTGTGCACTCTCCCATGCATAGTGACGATGGAGTTGCTGTTTCCTTTTGCAATTGAAGTTTGGCGACTTGAGAATTCCCCGAGGAATTTAGAGATAATTTTATGATTATATTCTGTTTGCCCAAGAAAGTAAAATAAGGTGATGTGAATGTGAAGTATGATGGTTTCTACACGTTTATATACTGAATGAGGTTGATGCCTGGCCTGAAAATGGGTTTAAATTAAAGTGGATCTTCAATTTTTCATTCCGTTTTTTGCTCTGTTTGTGTTGGGCTGTTTACACCTCTACCACACGCCGCACACAAAGTTATCGATAAGGCCCAATAGTAATCATTTATATTTCTAGTTCGAGTGCATCTTTTCTTTGTTTTCTGGACTTTGAATGATATCGGTTTTCAATAGCAGTTCTTATAATTTTTAGAGTAATTATATTTACACTATACTTTTTATTACTCACACCATGTTTTAATTGTAATAAAAGTCTTCTAACATTTAATATTTAGACATTTATGTCTCTAATTTTTTTTTATCGTATTTTTTTCATTAACTTTCATTTAGTTTTTACATTTTGTCTTCGATAAATATTTTTGTCTAAATATTCTGCTTGAAATGAGGAAATAATATTTTGTCAAACTTACGTATTTGTTATTTATTTTAATTATGTAAAAAATTAGAGACAAAAAAAAAAAAATTACCCTCTCTTAATTAACTTTTTGAAAAACTTTTATGACTTTTATATGTGGGTGACTTTTGTGGAATTCAGTGACTTTTAAGTGACTTTTATGGATTTGTTAAAATTAATAAAAAATTTCTTAAACTTACGTAGACTTTTATTAAAACTTATGAGACTTATAGATTTTCATTTTTTTTTAAAAATGTCAAGCTAAATTTCTATATACTATAATATTATTTTAAGTAACTTCTCCTATGTGTAAAACACTCACAACACATATAATTAAGAACTCATATTAATAAATTATATTTCTCATGTCAATAAAAATATTTATTAACAAATATAACAACTCAATAAAATTAACAAATAATATAAATCCCAAAAAGAATTAATAACATTTTAGTAGATTAACATATGTTATTGTATATAAAACATAAGCATTGACCGATTCATTCTTTATTTTCAATAAAAAATTCTCTAAAATAGAGAGAAACATAAAAAAATTGTGTATTTTAAATTCATTTTTTTGGCACAATAATCTTTTAGCAGTATATATAATAATATAAATGATAGAAAAATAATGGTTTTCCCACCTAAAGACTCCTATTAATGGCACACCTATTTTCTAAAAAATTAAATGCCAAATCAATTCTTGGCTAAATACATTAATAAAATAATCAAAGTACAATGAAGATTTCCATAACAATGCTAAACTACCATGATGGAACAATTTCTAATGATTAAGCGAAAAATTTGACTCCCACCAAAACATTAATTAAAAAATACAAAGAAATTCATTACATAAAATATCCTCAATTTTGACACAAGACAATGTAATGTGATATCAAAGTTTTGATTACTGCAAATCAAAGACAAATATAAGACATGCAAATTAATAGGTCGATAGAAATTTGCTAAAAAAAATTAGAGTTATAAATGCAAAAATGACCAATAGTTGGAGAATTTTATTGCAATTAGAATGTAGTTTACTTAGCAAATAATGTTGTGGTAATATAATTACCCTAATTTTTAACATCTCATTATGGCTACTAGTCGAAAGACTATTATGACCTTCTTACCGACTCACAATTAAGCACCCTCGGAATTTCAGCCTATCCTTTCCTAAAATATGCACTCAAATATGCTGACTATATTCATAATCAAGTAATTAACAAATAAATGGTGAATTGTTTCAACTTTCGAACTTCAAAAATAAAAATAAGCTAACAAAGCTATCGCCAATAAATAACTTTCTTTTAACAATTTTTTTCTTCAATTAACATATTTAAAATGCTATTTTGTTTTGTATGTAATATGAACCAATTTTGAATATTATACGAAGTCATTTCTTGTGGGAGTAGTAAGAAGTAATCAAGTACCAGCAAAATGTAGCCAAAAGAGTGACATAAACCACTAACCATTGTCAATTACTCTAGGCGTAAATTGGAACATTTGAGAAGAGGAATAGATGACCGAGTGTATGATCGACTTTTGCACCAAATGTTAGGGATCTATCTATCGGTACACTGATGATTAGCTTCTATTGGATTTGGAATACAAAAGGAACTTGTTTTATTATATAAACACTTGTACAATATTTTTGATATGGAACACAACACTCACTCTTAGTTGATCTCACTCATCACTCATTATATTTCTTATCACTCATACCATATTTATACTTGGTTACAATCACTGACGGAGGGGAGGGAGGGACTTTGAATTTTTTTTTTTTAATTTTTTTTTAATTTGCTAAATAAGAAGACCCAAAATGAATAACCAGTGATAATTTATCATACACTACAAAATATAAAATAATTTAAAAAATACTATTTAACTTTTTTATTTTAAAAATACTGTTTTATATTTTTATAACACTTGTTACATTTGTTATGTTTGTTAATAACAAATGTAACACATTTATTGTAACTAAAACAACAAATATAATAAAAAGTGTTATAAAAATTAAAAATAATATTTTTATAATAAAAAAGTATGATAGTATTTTAAGAAATATTTTATTTATTGTAGTTATTTGTGAAAAGACCTCATAACCTAAACAAAGATAAATAACCTAAACAAAGAAGGCTAAAAAATGGATTCATATTCATCATCTTTTGCCATTGGACTTCACGTCTTCTGGTGTGTGAAATTCAAATCACAATTCACGCATGGCATGCGGCAGCAAAAATCATGTCGTCTGAGTTCTTCTGTTGAATCGAAGGATCGAATTGTCGTAAAAAAAAACATTATATTCTCATAAAAATTGGCTCAATAATTATAGTTTGAGAAAAAAAATTCGGGGGCAGCCCCTGCGAAAAAGGTCCCCCCCTCCTATTTTATGACCTCTCAACTTAAAATGTCTGGTTCCACCACTAGTTACAATATATCTAGAAAGTTCTATAATGTAGGTTAAAAAATTCTAGTCTTAATAATGAAAGCATCTAATTGTTCTAGATCCTTCTTAATCTATATGGGACAAGGAAAATTTTTAGAGAACGTAAAATTAAGGAAAAATCTAGAAACTTCAAATAAGTTGGTGATACCCTTCAGCTTCCTTCTCCACTCCCATGTTCTTGCGGATCAAGCTTAGATGACCGAGTGTATGATCGACTTTTGCACCAAAAATCATTCTTTGAGAAGCAAGTCTATCTATCGGGTGACATGGCCGACGCCTATGAGAAGGAGCACAACATTGCTTGAGGTCGACTGAACACTCGAACAAGGTCATCTCGCACGTCTTGGTGTCATTATGGCTATGTTGTCAGAAAACACTACTTTTTATATTCACTATGTATTTTTGGGAATGGATAAAACATGCGCGTCCCTTCGTACATTACAACACCCATGTCACATTAGCAAAGTAAGAGCCTATATGTAGAGAGTGGACGTCTAAGTTATATTCAAATTTATATTCTTCATATATTTTTTCAGCTATTACATGTTATTCGTTCTTTTTTCTTCAAAATTTCTAACTTGATCGTTTAAGTGACAACAAAAAATATAGTGCGGCCGCGTTTTTCAAGTATACAACCTTGCACCACCATCACGGAAGAGGGTTGGGTAGGACCAACATCAATACCTATACATACTAAGTACCAAGTGTTTATATATATATATTTTATTCGAGGACATGATATGCCAATTATATCTCAATCAAAGGAAGGACTGGTTACTCAAAAATTCAACGCACCACAATTACCTCATTATTATTTTTATATGTTATCTAAATTCCAAAGTTTTCTAACCTCAAATCATTTCCATTTTGCCTAAAATTCTTTTGTTGTTTGGATTGGTCTTTTGAGATCCTGCACAATCTTTTTGTGACCCATTTAAAAGGGAATTTGGGTTGTTGATTCGTGCATGGACTACAAAAGACATTAATTTTTTGTCCATATTCTTATCATAAACACGTAAATATTTTACTAGTATATATACTGCTTACATGCGGTGAAATCCGATCGTAAAATTAGAATTTTAATTTAATGGATAATAGCAGACGAAGAATGAGATGGATTCGAGAATTTGATTTGAGGAGGAGATTTGATGAATAGAGAACAATTTTATCTAAATTTTTGAAGACTGATGTAATGTGTTTATTTTTATTGTGAGTGGAGGTGAAAACTCCGTACAGTTGTGATTATTTTTTATAAATAAAAAAATTGTTACATACCAATCCAGCTTTTACAAGAAAAAGTTCACTCCTTCAAAAAAATAAAATAAAATACTAATAATTATCAATAAAAAAATATTTATTTTAATACTTATATAGTTATAAGTAAATTAATTTTGTTAGTTCTGTCAAAACATACACTAAAGTGAAAATTATGAGGGAGCCCTTCCACTAGAAATAATTTTGCCTGCAGGTCCCAGATATTCATGACTATTTCTAATTGTGAATTGGCTTTGCATGCACATATATATTTTGTTTGTATACATGTATGAATAATATACATGCAGATTCAATTCTTCTTAATTAATAAAACAATGATTAATATATTTTGAATACATATTGAGACATCTTTGACGAATAACATTCATATTCTTTGATATCACTCATAAGTCATAATCATTACAAGTATATGATTTTGTGTCATTATTAGTAACAAAAAGAATTTTTAGTGTCTCTCTGGCATCACCATTCCTATCAACCTTTGTTTCCATGCATGTAAACCTTTACAACCCTCATCATTTTATGTAAGTATGTGTTTATATATGTATATATCATTTCTTTTGAGTCGTCGGCATAGAATTTTATTGGAAGTGGGACTACTATCTAAAATAAAAAATTTACATTTCAAAATTGAACTATTGAAAAAAAAAATTACACTTCAAAAATTAATTTTTTTCTGAGCTGGATCACCCCTTATCTCCGCCCTTGGTGCCCTTGGTTAGCACCATGGGCGGAGGGGTGGGTGGTCTTGGAAGTTATGTGACCACCAAAAAGTTTCCATCTAATTTTTTTTATTCTTTTCGATATAAAGCAAAAATTTAAATGATGCCAGCTTGTCACACAAAAACCCAACTCCAGCCTAATTCTCAAATGTGACGTCTCTCTCTCTCTCTCTCTCAAGTATGTGAAGAAATCGAATAGAAGATAATTAGTTGAATGATAGTCTGATTTTGTATATTGAGAATGATGTATTTAACACTATTAATAATGGTGTAATTATAAAATATTATTGAAGTATGAAAACACGTAAACAACAGTTGTAATATGGTATAAAATAGTTTCATTATTATTGTCTAATTTTTTTGTAACTTAATTTCTGACTCCGCCACGGCACCATTCCTACGTTCTGTCTCTATGTAGCAAGAAGAAGCTCAACATATATACATCTCTCTCTAGCTATTTACATACATACATACATACATACATAGAGAGAGAGAGAGAGAGAGAGAGAGAGAGAGAGAGAGAGAGAGAGAGAGATGTAAAATGGAAGCAAAGAACAGAAATTGAATAAAGAGAAACGTGCATGGTGGGTGGTTGCAGGAGGCTGAGCACACACTATACTTTTGGTGCACCGTGCATGACAAAACGGACCCAAAGCTTTTGGGGCAGGAAAGAGACTTCCACTTATGTTTAATTTTCAAAATCACGCAATGCTATGTGGGAACATGCATGCCTCAGTGGACCAGCCGCCCCATTCATGACCCTATACTTTTGTCCCAAACGAAAGGCTGCACCCTGCACCAATAAAAAATAAATAGTTGGATACAAAATAAATCGGGTCGTGTATAGCCACTGGGTCTGTGGGTGGGTCTCGTCTCTACAAACAATTCGGCATAACTGAACTATGTATATATGCCTGATCGAGGCGGAGAGCAGGGAGATAGCATAGGGTGGGCCGGAGGAGAGGAAATTATATGGGGGTTCGGGGGCAGCGCCCCCGAAAAAAAATTTTTGACCCTATTTTATCCATCATTTTCAACAACAACATCAGCAGCCAGCAGGAAAAAATAATCAATCCAAAATTTCAACATCATCAGCAATTCAGCAGGAATAAATATATCAATCCGAAATTTCAATATCAATGTTGCAGTTCAGCAATAAATAATCAATCTGAATTTTCAACAACATCATCATCATTCAGCAAGAATAAATAATCATTCCGATATTTCAACAGATAAATTATAACCGTATAAATTCAGTGGCAGTATCAGATATCAGGCCTCAGCAAATGAAAATTTTCATGATTAGCACTAAAATTATATGATTTAAACAGCATTCCCAAAAATTAAATTGCAACAGGCAACAGGCACAGCAGCGCGGCCAGCGCTAGCATTTCTATCTATAATCTATTCAAAAACCATAAGCAAAATTCCAAGTTGGATTAAACTTACTGGAATGGACCGAAGAAGTGATGATTTCAAATAGAAGCTTCGATTTGGGAAATTAGGGCTCGGCTCGGCGATCATGGAATTGAGATTCGACAAGGCCTCTTGGCTCGCCCTGCTCGAATGTAATCGTCGGTCAGCGGTGGTGCGAGGCGAAGCGTCGGTGCGACCAACGGCTTTGATGGATTCGACTCTCGCCTCTCGTCGACTTCCTTGGTTATACTGAACGTGAATGATGGAAAATGGGGTGAAATTTGAATGTAATCAGTAATCAACAGGTAGGTGAATCTTGATTTGAAAATTGGGATCTGGACTAATTGATTGGTCTTCAAATTGGGTCTTGGGTGTGGGCCGTGTGGCTGGGCCTTTCATTTAATAGCACTAGGCCAAGGCAAAATTTTTTTTTTTTTTTTTAACTAATTATCACATGGGGTGGAGAATAGGTGGGCACGGGCCCAGTGAGGCCCAACCCTAAATCCGCCCCTGTGCCTGATGATACAACTAGGTGATAGACTGCCGGGCCTCTTACAACGTGATGAGCAACGGGCGGAGTAGAGCCTTAAGTTTATGTGTAAACCTACTCTTTGACTTTATAAATTTAGACGATTCGATACATTTTGACACATTTAAATATAAAGAGCTTTGTCGACATGAGTAGCTGGGAGACAAGCTGACACCAAGTGAATCTGTGTGTATCTAATGAGACCCACCATATACAAGCCATTAATACTAGAGCTTAATTTGGCCCTTGTGGATTTTAATTTTGTATATAAGCATTGGATGCTTAATTTTCAACCCTTTATGCCAAATGTCAACCTTATGAAATCTAAAAGTCAATTGCTTTTTCCCCTCTCTCTTCCTCGGATTCTTTCCAGTGAAGGATTAATAGTGGTGGGGAACACTTTCAATTCAGACAAAAGTTAATTAGGTTGTTGGCTGTCGACCTTTTATTTTTATATATAGAGTAAGGGTTTTAGGTCTAATCTCTAGGGTAGGGCTAAATCTTTTTACAACATGATAATATAAAACAAAATAAATTTGTCTAGTGAGGAAACTTGAGATTAAAGCCTCCTCTTAACCAATATGGTTTCTTGCTAATGTGGCATATTAGCATCATATCAATAGGGGCCTAATTAGTGAAATTTGGTTATGCTTCTTAGCTTCTAGGAAAAGATTAGTGTAATCGTGTTCTAGTTCAAATTGTGTTTATAATAATATTGTTTTAGTTGGTTCGTTTAGGTAGGGTATATTTGCAAAATATAGTACTCTCCTATTTTATAAAGATAGACTTACTTTATTTATTTATCTGTCCTAAATTATAGTCCACTTTTTTTTTTTTTTTGAGAGTATAATTAGTTTCTTATTTAATGTACTTTCTTATCATAGAAAATTGAATTATTAAGCTAAATAAAATCTTAACTCTTTGTAATCTTATATACATGGGAACCAAAATTTTACCCTTGTACAAATTCAGAAGAAGTTTGAATATTTTGAATATTGATTGTGGCTAACATTGTCATTTTAACTTTTAAGTGCAACTATTGGCATGGCTCAAATGACAGCAAGTTGTAACATGTTGGGTTTGTGATGACAATTTGATCCATTAAGAAGGGTTTGGCCCAATTTACACAAGGCCCAGAGTTTGACCCGATTGGTGTTAAAGTCGCATTTATAAAGATGCAACTTTTCAATGGAGTTGCATTTTTCTTGAAATGGAGACACATGGCCTGTTTGGACGGTTAGATTGCAACCTTCTGGAGACTTCGGTTTATGAGTGAATGTGGCCTCATTCGGTCAGTTCAGTTGAAATAGACGAAACACACCTCCTTTCCCTCTCTTCTCTCTCTGGGATTTCACCTTTTTCATCATCTTCTTCTGCAAAATAGCGTTTGACGTTATACTGAATGTGAATCTGTGTAAAGGGAAAGTTTGGATGGTGTTAGATGAACACTAACTTCAACGTTTGAGAGATATTTGTTGTGTGAGAGAGAGAGAGAGACTTATGATCTATTGATATTCTTTGTAACAAACATTGTATTCGTCGCTGATTTTTGAGGTTTTTGTCGCTGATTTTTGAGGTTTTGTCTAGCGCTAGAGTTTATTCCACAGTGGAT
The DNA here is from genome assembly GCA_023638005.1 of Forsythia suspensa. Classification (NCBI taxonomy): domain Eukaryota; kingdom Viridiplantae; phylum Streptophyta; class Magnoliopsida; order Lamiales; family Oleaceae; genus Forsythia; species Forsythia suspensa. Next base: position 9,064,386 of record CM042674.1, on the reverse strand, counting down.
GCTCAATGGGTAAGTAGGCTTTATGGCTGAACATCCGGACCTCTTGTACATGTTTCATTTTTTTTCTTGTTTCTGTGTGCCAATTGGATCTGATTGGTCAAGTTTTAGACAAATCAATTTACTCATTTGTATTTTTGTTAAACAAATATTATATTATATTAAACCTCGTATTCCATGTTAGAGCATTTTGAAGAGAATCTATATTTACAAAGAACATTTTTTGTATTTTAGAGTCGAGAGTATGTATAAATTAAGAAAGTAAATTTTCTAAATACTTAAATAGTCTCATTGTTTTTCATACTTTGTTTTACTTTTTTAAATAACTATTTATTATTTATTTTTATATTTTATTTTGATATGTTTCCTCTTAATTATAATATAATTTCTTTCATTTTTTCTCTATTTTATAATATATATTTTATTTAATTTAATTAATATATGAGTATTGATAACTAGATTTTTTGAATGTATTCAATTATATAGTTTAAAAATTAATTTAGATATTCTCTAAACATTATTTCAAGAGTATTTTATTTTATTTTTAATTAGCTTCTTTTTTAATGACTTCCTTAGAAAGTCACAATAGTTACTATCTAACTAAGAGTAGTCCAAACTTTAGACATGTTTCCATCAGTTCTGATCTAGTCATGGTGGGGTTTTTATTGATTTTTGAACACGTGTCCGTGTGGGGTTGAAAAATCGAAAATTATAAAAAAAGTCAAGATTATCCAAAAAACCTGGACACGTGTGAATATGACTATAAAAGTCCCCACCAAGATTAGATCAATCAAATGTTTCCATATTTAGATGATGTTTGTGTGTGTAAATAGGTATTTATAAGTGGATTAAATATTATTTTTATTTATATATTTTGTAAGATTCATAATTTTTATTCACACATTTCGTAAGATTTACTGTTAATAATTTATAAATTTTTTTATCAAATCTCGTTTTAAGCTAGAGTTTTTACGGCAAAAAGTCTAAAAAGAGTTAATTGCTTTATATCATGCCCTAATTAACGACTAATTTAATCTGGGTGCCCAAAACGTAATAATGATATCATGTTGAGGGAAGAAAGCATGTTTTCAAATGAATAATTAATTAGGAGTTTTACGAATTCTCTAGTACGTGTAATTGCTGTCTTTTGACTTTTTTTAATTCTAGCTAAGCATCATAATTAATCTTGCATAGATTTTGAAACTCTTTTTATTTATTGGAGAAGAATATATTAAAAATAAGATAGACATAAATCTCATACAAAGTTACTTATTTATTATTTAATTAGAAATAAGATTAATTATATTAATGATCTCTATTCTTTTAAATTTGTAACGATTTTATCTTTATTTTTTTAACAGATATTACTCAAATTCTTTCATTTATTTTCATATATAGTCTCCAAATAATTATTTTTCACTCTTTTGACAATTCTATGACAATTTTACCCATTAACTTAAATAAATTAAAATGGTAGAAAAAAATACAATATTGCAATTAGGACCATAACTTTTTTAAATGTACAAATAAATTTTAAACTATTTTATTTTATTCAAATATGTGTTCTTCTCCAACCAAAAAAAAAAAAAGAATTATTTTATTCAACCCACCCACCCACCAACCAAATCCAATATCACTAACCAAGCTTGGTAGCGACGGTGGATCCCATTCTCATAACCTAGACGGCATATTTTCTCTATAAGAGAAAGAATTGTAAAAAGTAGTAAACAGGTTACTAAAACGATCCACGATCACATTCAAATATCAAATCTCAAATATGTGTGTGTGTGTGTGTGTGTGTGAGAGAGAGAGAGAGAGAGGTCGAACTCATGCGAGTGAGAAAAATGTCGTGCGTAAAAGTTGGTGAAACAGTGTGAGGGGGCGGCGGCCCAATGGGACACATCCAAAGCCAAAGGCAAGCACTTGCATCTCTAAGCATTGACTTTCGATCGCAGACGACGGTGAATCTACTCTCACAGACAACATCAGTGGCGCCGGCGTTGTTAGCGTCCCTGGAGTCTTTGGCATCGACATTATTGCTGTTCCCGATTAGAAATCCGCCATTTAATTTACATCTCGGCATTGACTTTCGATCGTACGACAGTGAATCTACTCTCACAGACAACATCGGCAGCGTCGGCGTTGTTGGCGCCCCCTGAGTCTCTCTCGGCACCGACATTGTCATTGCTCCCGATTAGAAATCCGCCAATTAATTTACTTATTTTTCGATAAATCGATCCAACAATTAAACACTTTTTTTTTTTCAAGTAGTTGAGGCAACGACTAATTATAGGGGATGAAAATTACATGATTTGCAGGCTTTTATAAGGTTGTTGCTACACGAACTTTTGAATTGTCCCAGATCGAAAATAATCCTTAAGGAATTAAGCCTTACAAAATCAAGAATATACAAAGATTCGAGTTCCAGTAACTATTTTTTTTTCCTTTTTGTGAGAATGAGAAGAAGAGAGGTGGTGTAGCTCAAGTTACATGCTACCAAATTGGGTGGGTTGGAAAAGATAATCCTTTTTTTTAAGAACACTTATTTAAATAAAATAAAATAGTTTATGATTTATTTGTACTTTTGAAAATATTAAGGGCCTAATTGCAATACTTTAATTATATTTTTTTTCCTTATCATTTTAATTTATTTAAGTCAATGGGTAAAATTGTTATAGAATTGTCAAAATAGTGAAAAAATAGTAATTTGGGGACCATATGTAATAAAAAAGAAGAATGAAGATGATATTTTGCTAACAAAAAGAATGGAGATGAAATCGTTATAAAATTGAAAGAATAGAGACCATTATTATAATTAACCCTTAAAAATAAAACAAATAAACTTACTTTTTTCTGTCGAAAATATTTTCTACCCACCTGATACAAACATAAATGTTTATAAATTCATCACTAGTATACTTTAAATAAATTTATTAGGTATATTGAATTTGAAAAGTTTACATTTTTTCAATTCACCATTCTAATTAAGTAGCATATTTTATTAATAATAAATGTAAATGTAGTACAATCTTTGAAGGGGCTAAGCTTGACCTTCAATTAAAAGTACAAAAGAAAAAATTGTCTCGTGTGGAGACGAAGATGACAACGTTAAAACTAAAAAACTATACTACATTTTATGTGACACATTCATCATACTCCTCGTTATTACAAGTCGAGTGTAGTATCTCTTTGGCTCACAATCATTTTTAGAATCGCTATTTGAAAGAAATTGAGTAAATTTATTTTGGTACCTGGAGTTTGAGAAGTCCATGACTTCCTCACAATCAAAAGCGTCATTGGTATTCTTATAAATATTATTGTGTTCATTATATAAATCAATTCTACATACTTAAAAAAAAAAAAAAAGTAAAGTAGCACTTGATTAAATTTAAATCACCACGAACATCTAGTGAAATGAGCAGTGGAATACAATCAACCCAATTTATAGTAATTTGGGAGAAGGTAGCATAAGAAGCAAGTGTTGGCCTCTATCTTATTTCTAGGTAGAAATTAGCACTAGTGACAACCTACATCTCTAAGGAGAGCTACAATATCATATATAAGTAGAGCATTCGGATATGGCTTATCCTCCCACACGAAAAGAAGGTCACATATCTTAGTGCAAGTGCTTATACGTAGAATAGATAGTATAGCCACTACCAATTCATTTCAGATCACACCTCCATGCCAATTTATTCACTGTCGATGCAAATGACTACATTATTTGGCTGAATTGAGGGAGAATGACATATGTGGTGGGGATGGCACGAGGACTAAGCTCAGATTTGAAAGTTTAAATTATAATTTAGGAGGTGGGTTGGGATGGAGAACTCTCTTATTTTTTGGGGCACATTTCGTATATATATATATACTTTCAAACCTTATTATTTAATTATTTTATAAAATCTAATATTTTTATAAATATTTTAAAAATTTACAAGAAGATGTTAAAACAAGAGGTTTCGAATGATTGAAAAGAAGATAATAATTGTATTCGATGTTCATTTCGTCTCGTTTGTTTTTTTTCTTGAAAAACTAGCTAGTTTTCAATGAATTTGGACATTTGGTTATTGAATGAAACGTTTTTTTTTGGGAAAAGGTCCCTACCGTCTATATCTATTAACATTTACCGTTTTTATTTGTTTAATTCATATCGGTATATTGAGTTTGATATGCTTTAATATTTTTGTTTTAGTTGATTATTAAGAAGATAAAGTGATCTAAGCATATACGTAATTTTATCGCTATTTTAAAAAAAAAAATTGTTTTTTCTCAAACAAATTATAGTTTTACATATATATTCAATAAAATGTTTTATCGTTTATTTTAAATTATAATTTATCCTTATCGTTGAAATAATTAAATATATTTTTTATGAATCATTTTTGAAAATCTAACAATTTACTAATATTTATTATCTACATATTCAATAAAAATCTTTATTTATAAATATTTAAAAATAATCAAACAATAAGAAATATGCGATAAAACAAAAGGCTTTTGGAATGATTGAAAAGAAGATAATATAAAATTTAAATATTTTTCGTTTAATTATACATAATTGTCACGTCAAACAAAATTCTTGATCACGTGCTAAACACACGATGTTTTAACATATTTTTCTTGGATGTGTATATGGCGACATGCATGCGCGCATACACTTTCATTACATCCATACATTCATGCATCCCCACCAAACCCATACATCATGATGATGAGAGAGAGAGGAGATGTTACTCTTTCAATTCTCTTCCCCAAGAGAGGAAGCCAGAGGCTCAACGGCTACACCCACCCCCCTTTTTTGCTAAAAAAGGTCAATGGCAGTCTGGTTTTAATAAAGAGTCCTCTTCTGTATTCCATTTTCTCTCTTCAATCTTTTTCACTCTTTTTCTATATCTTTATTATTATTATTTTTCAAAATTTATCAGTGTTTACCATTTACGACTGTTTAATTTGATAATGCCACTACTGTAGTATTCATCTTTCCGTCAAGAATACGTTAATTATTTTCTTTGGAGTTCTCGAAATTGCCCGTCTCAAATACAGACCACGAGACCTCTCTCTCTTTACATTTCACTTTCTGTACCAATTGAACTCTCTTTTTCTTCATTGCTTCACCATATCACCTATACTTCTCTTTCGCCAGAACACAGCCGGGAAAGACACAATCTTGATGAATGAGAGAGGAGGCTCTCTGTGAGAAGAGAGCCTGCCTGTTCATGCAACTTCTACAAACACTTTCACACACACAAACACGCAGAGTTTTGTGGGGGTTTTGGGCTTCTTTTGAATGGCACTTTTGATGCACAGAGAGAGCAATAGTTGCGGAAGTAACAGTAAGCAGCAAATGGATGCTAGCAAGTATGTGAGGTATACACCAGAGCAAGTGGAAGCCCTGGAAAGAGTCTATGCAGAATGCCCAAAACCCACTTCTTTGAGAAGGCAACAGCTCATTAGAGAGTGTCCCATTCTTTGTAACATTGAACCTAAACAGATCAAAGTCTGGTTTCAAAACCGCAGGTATTGATTTATCGAAAAACCATTAGCTCATTAGGGGATTTTTGTTACTTTATCTCTGGTGTTTATCTTGATAATGAAGTATTTTCGAGGTGTATAATGTTTTTCATTGAATCCAAGGTTTTGTTCTAATATGTTCCAAAGGCTGTTTAGTCACGTGTTCTGATTTTTCTTTTTTTAAAATTTTCAGTTCTTCCATTCTGTCATCTGTATCATTTTTCTTTTTTTTGTAGATTCACAAATAACAATTTCTGAATACATACTCTCAGTAGTTTTTTAGAGGAAAAAAAATTGACTTTCTCAATAACGTCTCTTAGCATTTGTAAATCCATAATTTTTTTTGGGAACAAGTAAAGGGTAGTTTCAGTTCTTGTCTTAATCTGCCATTTTGTTCTCTAACACTGAAAATGGCTATATGTGGAAAATGTAGTTTTCAAATAGATTGTTCAAAGAATTTGGTCAACACTTAGCTTCGGGTTTGCTTTCCTTTCTTGGTGGAGTTATTTTTCTTTACTATTGAAGCCCTGAAGTTTGCATAGAATGTTGAGAATCTTGCATGAAATGTTTCTGTCAAAAAATGCAGTGTGATGAGGTTGGTTTGCTGAAGCCAGTTGAACCAACCTCGGTTAAAAATTGAAGCTGTTGGGGACGTATTTATTTTTTTAAATTCAGCTAAATATGCATATTCTTGATTTTGGTTTTAGTGACTTCTTCCTTCTACTTGATTTATATAATTGATTTGAAGCTCGGGGGTTAAGAGTTGCTTGATTTGAAGCTCGGGGGTTCATTTTGGTTTTATCCAATAAAATTTCTAACCGTATGTGTTTGCTGCACCCAATCAAGTTATTTCATACTGGCATCAGCCTTTCTTCCAAGTATGATATGCAATTCATTACCTCAACTATATTGCATCATTTTTTATGTGAGCAAAATTGTTGAAAAGATTGTGTGACATATGTAAATTCGTTGTCATGATACGGATCCAGATTTTACCTCAAGCTATAAACCTAAAAAGTGACGCGTTCTTTCAAGATTACCATCAATTGTTCTTCTGGTGGCTAGTTCAATCATCTCCTTGAGAATAGTCCGAGAACTGAATCTTTGAAGCGATCCATTAGAAAATCTACTTAAAATTTTCTTTTATAGATGCCGTGAAAAGCAGAGGAAGGAATCCTCTCGTCTCCAGACTGTTAACAGGAAGCTGAGTGCCATGAACAAGCTATTGATGGAAGAGAATGACCGCCTTCAGAAGCAGGTCTCACAGCTGGTTTATGAAAATGGTTACATGCGCCAACAATTGCACACAGTAAGTTTTCTTAGTTTATTAGCCAACTAGGATTTGAGGTTGGAGCTTCATATATATTTTTCTAACATCCTTAGTATTGCATAATTTGTTCCTTGAGTTTTTCTTGAAGAATGCATCATATTATCTGAAACTACCATATCTTCTTCTTCTTTCTTTTTATTTTATTTTATTTTTTTATCTCACATTACTAGTTTGTAATAGGTAAGTGCAACGACCACTGATACCAGCTGTGAATCTGTCGTCATGAGTGGTCAGCAACAACAGAAAAACCCAACACCTCAGCATCCAGAAAGGGATGCTAATAGCCCAGCTGGGTAATTGACAATGATTCCTTAACCAATCTAAAGAGCACATGGTTAGTATTTTAGGTTGTTGTCCTAAACGCTAACAGAAGCTTTTTGTTGTATCTCAGTCTTCTTGCTATAGCTGAGGAGACCCTGGCAGAGTTCCTTGGAAAGGCTACTGGAACTGCTGTCGACTGGGTCCAGATGATAGGGATGAAGGTATATATTTAAATTTCTTGCCCTGATTCTGGTTCTGTTTTCAGATGTTTATTGGATCAACATTGTGTGCCATCAAGTGAAACCCTTTATTTTCTTGTAGCCTGGTCCGGATTCTATTGGCATTGTTGCTGTTTCACGCAACTGTAGTGGGGTAGCAGCACGAGCCTGCGGTCTTGTGAGTCTCGAACCGAGTAAGGTAACATTGTCTGTTCGCTATTTTTTGTTTCTTATGAATGTCAAGATTTGTGCTTTAATATTTTCAGTTCCTCCAAAACTCTGGAAACAATTTTATGCAGGTTGCTGAGATTCTGAAAGATCGTCTTTCATGGTTTCGCGAATGCCGTTGCTTAGATGTAGTGAGTGTAATTCCTACAGGAAATGGAGGGACTATAGAGCTCGTATATATGCAGGTTTGTTGTCTTTCCAAAAAATGCTATCCTTGACCTTGGAATTTCTTATCTTCTAGCAGATATTGTAATTGGTTTTAAATGTTTATTTTTTTCTTAGACTTATGCACCAACAACATTGGCATCGCCTCGTGACTTTTGGACATTGAGATATACTACAAGCTTGGAAGATGGAAGTCTTGTGGTGAGCACAATTCCGAAGAATTCTACTGCTAAATTCATAGTTGCTCGAACTGGAAGCTGTCTGTTTAGCCAATTGCAAGAGTGAATGAATAAAGCTAGAACTTGCTGATATTGGCAGAAGTGAATTTGGTTCCCCTTCAAAGGAAACTTCCCTGTGTAGAATTTCTTTAGTTGTACGCTTTTGGCATGTTCACTAAGGTGGATTTGACAGCACCATACAATATTAAGGAAGAACAATTTTTGTTCTTTGTACTGTCCAATGCAGTCTAATAAACATGTATTTTCTGTCTAAAGCAAAGCTGTATCTAGCATAATTTACAGACAGTGAAACACGTCTAACTGGATGATATTATAAAATACAATTTCATTGATACAAACCATCAATTATGTATCATTTTTCACCCGTTAAATTTTAATTTGCAGATATGCGAGAGGTCTTTAACATCTTCCAGTGGTGCCCCAACTGGGCCTACAGCTCCATGCTTTGTAAGAGCTGAAATGCTACCTAGTGGCTACCTGATACGTCCTTGTGAGGGTGGTGGCTCTATCATTAACATTGTTGATCATTTTGACTTGGATGTGAGAAATAAATTCATCTAGTATTTTTTGTTTTTTATCTAATATTTCTTTATCCTAAATCCTAATATATCTGTTATTTTTTCTATACAGGCTTGGAGTGTTCCTGAAGTTCTAAGGCCACTTTATGAATCTTCTAAAATCCTTGCACAGAAGATGACTATGGCTGTAAGAATTTCTTTGTTCCGCACATCATTTACTTCACCCTGTGCCATCTTGGCTACACTCACTGCATTCTCTATTTTGCGTTCAGGCCTTGCGACACATAAGACAGATTGCACAAGAAACCAATGGAGAAATTCAGTGCAGTGGTGGTCGCCAACCTGCTGTTCTGAGGGCATTGAGTCAAAGATTATGTAGGTGAGAAAACTTGGCTCGTTATTTAAAACATTATGGATATCATTAATTTAAAAAGATAAAAATGGAAACAAAATATTTCCCAAGTGAACTCCTGATGCATTGAGTTCCCATCTGATGTAGCTTTGAAAGGTTTCCAATTACTTGTTTTTCAATGATTAACAATTTGGGGCCTGTATCAGGGGATTTAATGATGCCATTAATGGGTTTGTGGACGATGGTTGGTCGATCGTGGGTGGTGATGGGGTGGAAGATGTAACCATTGCCATAAATTCATCTCCAGGCAAATTTCTTGGTTCCCAGCACAACACTCTGTCAATGCTCCCTTCTTTCGGGGGTGTCCTTTGTGCAAGAGCATCAATGCTTCTTCAGGTTTGTTTTAATATGTTATTTTGCCAAGAATGAAGTAGGGTTTGTTGAGTGATTTATATAAAGGCTGTTTCAACCTTATTTTGTTTACAATTGGCCGTTGCAGTGTGTTGGCAGATAATATCGTTTACCTATTGCTTATTTAATTCGCAGAATGTCCCCCCTGCCTTGCTTGTTCGTTTTCTGAGGGAGCACCGTTCTGAGTGGGCTGACTATGAGGTCGATGCTTATTCTGCAGCATCTCTTAAAGGTAGTCCTTATGCGGTCCCTTGTGCAAGGCCTTAGCGGGTTTCCTGGTGGCCAAGTCATTTTACCTCTTGCCCAGACTGTAGAGCACGAGGAGGTACCCGCATTATTTTCTTTGACGTTGTGTACATGCCTAACACGTTTGGTAGGATGCATTGCATAGCACTGGACATTATTAAGGAAGAAAAAGAACTATACTAGTCAGTTTTGTCTAGTATGCATACAAACATGCACGTCAAGTCTTGCATTGGCATATTTTGTCACTGTGATTTATGAAATGTTTCTGTTTGACCCTAGTTCTTGGAGGTGGTTCGCTTAGAGGGTCATGCATTCTCACCAGAGGACATAGCTTTGTCACGGGACATGTACTTGTTACAGGTTTGGCACTCTTTTGAATAGATATGAATCTGTTATATCATGTTGTTGTGAATACAAGAGATTTTGACTTTGGTCTTTGTAAAGTTTATGATATTGATTTTCCATTTTGTAACCATGGCAGCTAGCCAGTGGGGTTGATGAATCAACTTCTGGTGCCTGTGCTCAGCTTGTCTTTGCACCGATTGATGAATCATTCGGTGATGATGCTCCTTTGCTACCATCTGGTTTTCGTGTTATACCGTTGGATGCTAAAACAGTTGAGATCCATTCAAATCTCATTGAATTTCAAGTAACTGTTATATTGTTTCAGATTGTATACTAATTTAACTTATTTATGATGCAGGACGGGGCTGGAGCAACTCGGACATTGGATTTGGCATCTACCCTTGAGGTGGGACCCGTGGAGCTCGTACAGCTGGTGAAGTCGATTTGTGTAATCAGAATCTTAGGTCTGTTTTGACTATCGCATTCCAATTCACTTTTGAAAGTCACTATCAAGACACTGTAGCTGCAATGGCCCGTCGATACGTGCGTAGTATCGTGAGCTCTGTTCAGAGAGTTGCTATGGCAATTTCTCCATCTCGACTCAGCTCCCATATGGTACCAAAGACACTCCCTGGTTCACCGGAGGCTGTTTCATTGGCACGGTGGATTTGCAGGAGCTATAGGTATAACTTCCATTCATATTTATAGATCATTATGTGGATTAGACCTTACTAAATTTGAGAGCAAAAATAAATGAAACAAAACTGAAACACAGACAAATGCTGAGATTTATAGTGTTGACTTTCACTGTGAGAACCACGTCCACTTGTTGCTCATTTTCACTAAAACCGAGAAGAAAGTTACAGTGGAGATGTCAAGGTTCTCGCAATGTGTATCTCTCTGTGTTAAAAAACGGCTCTCACTATTATCCTTTATATAATAGTAATATTAGGGAATCTAATACAGAATATGAATAGTATAATAAGGCTCAATGTCCCAAAACAAAGAGGTATCACTATAGTGTAATTGATGTACTGAAAAGGGCATAAGCCTTGTCCTGAAATACGTTTTGATAAATTATGTATGGACCTCGGTGCTTGTTTACAAGTACGAGTCCGTTGCGTATTGGATTCTTCTATACTAGTAGTAATTTCATCATGAAGATTTTCCGTGGATAAAATATATAAGATACAAACTATGCAAATAAAGCTACCTCTTCTCTGTAGTAGACAAATGCTCGTGGTTTTCTAACGTTGGTTATGTTTCAGGATGCACACAGGGGAGAATTCCTTCAGATCGATTCAGAAGCTGGTGATGCTGTTCTGAAACAACTGTGGCATCATAGTGATGCTATTATGTGCTGCTCTGTCAAAATGAATGTTAGTAATGTTAACATCTTTTATCCTTAATTCTTTCTCAAAGCTTCTGTTTTGAGTAAAAGAGATGGAACACTACGTGATCAACTAATTCCTGTTGCAGGCATCTGCTGTTTTCACATTTGCAAACCAGGCAGGCCTCGACATGCTTGAAACTACACTTGTGGCACTTCAAGATATAATGCTCGAGAGGATTTTGGACGAAACTGGTCGAAAGCTACTCCTTTCAGAGTTCTCCAAGATAATGCAGCAGGTTAATATCTCAAATTTGGTCTGATAATTTTTTATTTTCAAATTGTCATTGCAACCTGATTCTATTATTTATTATTTTTCTCGCAATACAGGGATTTGCATATCTGCCAGCAGGAGTATGTGTTTCGAGCATGGGCAGGCCCATCGCTTATGAACAAGCCATTGCGTGGAAGGTTCTCAACGACGATGACTCCAATCACTGCCTTGCTTTCATGTTTGTAAACTGGTCCTTTGTCTAAATGCAATAGATGCGCGCTAAGACTTTGAAACAGTAGTTAGCTTTAAGTTATGTACGTATTCTAGTTTGGTGAAAGCACATATGACATATAACTAGGTTCTGAACTTGTAACATGTACCTCATATTAGTTTGGATCTATGTTCTGCTCATCTACTTTTGTGTACTGCTGTTTTTGATCTATGACCTCAAATCTAGGGGATTTCACCTAGTTCAGTGCCATTTACCAAACTTGAAAACTCTATATTGCGACGGGCTTTTATATGTTGAGACTATTAGTCCAACATAGAGTGTCTGTCCTACTGCATTTTCATTGCACAAGTTGAGGTCTTCTAACTCAATAATGCTCAACTTAAATAGGTGGGACACAAGTTCGATATTCTATGACAAATAATACACAGCTATTATATAAGTAGTTATATAAGAGCATCTCCAATGTTATTTTCTATTTTGAATGTTTAGATGATATGGTAATGAAGTGAATTGACTCATATGGCATCATTTATTGTAGAAAGTTGTTCAACAAACTGTCTAGTTTTAAATATTTTGTTGGACGACCGTTCACTTATTTTTTTATTAAATTGTCTCTCTCTTTGTTTTTTAGAAAATGTGTAACATTGGATATGCTCTAAGAATATGATGGTCATGGTTCACATATATTGGTGTGGTGGGTATATAATATGTACACGGTACACCCACCCATGCATGACATGTAACTATGCATGGGGTTCTGCAATTTATATTTGCCAGCTGCACAGATTTGGGGTAGGCATAGCATCTTCTGGTTCTTAATTTGGGGCTTTCCTTTTATTACATTCGAAAATCGAGGCAGTTTTTAAGCTTGAGTGCGACAGCCTTGGTTCTTTGAGCCCCCCCCCCCCCCCCCCCCCCCCCCTCCCCCTCCCCCACCCCTCTCTCTCTCTCTCTCTCTCTATATATATATATGACTGTCTCTACAAATGTGTGGTGTGGCACTGTGGCATTTGTATCTCTCTTTCTGGTACAGAGTGCAGACCAAACTGTTCCAGCGTGTGGTCCTTCTGTTCACACGAGTCCCATTCAACACACACTCTCTCAGTATCTCTCCCTTTTCTGGTGAGAGAGAGATTCAGACAAGCGTGCATTTTGAATCCTTTTCATGGCACTGTTGTTCAAGAAAAAACTCAAAAGATTAAAGTTAAGCATAGAATCTTGGGTTTATCAAAGTGATAAAGACCATGGTTTTTTCACAAGGAAAGAGAAAAATCTATTGCAATACGAGGTTTTAGTGAATAATAAACTTTGACCAAATTTCCAGTTCTTTTAATGCTTTCTTGTGCAAGGGAAAGGGGCTTAATGACGAAAATGATTAAAATCATCCCTATTAGAGGAGAATTTGATAGAACGAATTCAGTTCTGCTGTCTAAATGTACATCTCTTTGACCATTCCCTTAATAGAAATTTCAACATCATCAAATAAATAGAATGCCGTCATCTCAATAGAAATTTCAACATCAAATAAATATAGAAAGAGATGATTATAGATAACATTTAATACATTCACGATAATGTATAAAGTTTATTTTGAATGGACGGTTAAGAGCATCTTGAACGACTTTATTTATTATAATCTACGTGGTAGTCAAAATAGTATTTGACTTTCAATCCACGATGATATTACGTCTATTGAATAGACAGCCAAATTATAAATTCATCTCTAATGAATTTTGTCTAAAATTAATATTACTGCTTATGTGGCATTAATTTTTTTTTTTAAAATTAGTAGGTCTTCAATTTTTATTTTCCTCTTTTGATTTTTTTAAAAATAAAATAAAATGTTGAGTTTGATTTAAATTTGCCTGGTCACTCCATTTAGATTTAGACGGACTTCTAGACAGAGTTTATTTTTTGGTGTACCACATCAGATAGACGGAGTCATCGTCACCATGCATTGGAGATGTTTTTTACAACTCTGTCTATCTGTGCTTATGTGACACGTCTAAAATGTGATAGACGGAGTGCATTGGAGATACTTTAAGAGTATCTCCAATACACTTCATCTTTTAAAGTCTAGGGAAATTGGGGCAAATGGTTCCTAACGATGATGACGGCGCAAATAGTCCATAATTTTTTATTTTCGGTAGAGTGGTTACTAACCTATTTATTTAAGTGCACAATTGGTCATTTTTTATGGATTCCGTTAAAAAACATATCCATTTAGGTGCAAGAAATGGTCAATCTCATTGTTTTTTTGTCTTTATTAGTAGAGGTAAAATTGTTGAGTTATATTTCTTTTCTTTCTTTCAATTGGTACAAAAGTCCCAACATATAGTGCAAGAATTGGTCCTTATTTGTAATTGGATTCTAATTTTGCAAAAAAGTGAAAATGTGTCCGATATTTTAATTTTTTTATAAAATTAAAGAAACTAACAAATTGCTAATATATACTAAATTATTTTGTATATTTTATGAACTATTATAAAGTAACTAAAATTTAAGCTCATAATTATTAACAAATGTTCTAATTAAAATATTTTTTTATTATTAAGTAATCATATTATTTAAAATTCAAACTTTAATTTTATCATTACAACATAAAAAGAAAAATAACTGTCAAAAATAAAAATTTTAATTATGCTCAAACTTGTAACAATTATTTTTCTTGTGACAAACTTGCGACAGAATAATTTTTCTTTTTATGTTGTAATAATAAAATTAAAGTTTGAATTTTAATTAATATGATAACTTAATAATAAAAAAATAATTATAATTAGCACATTTGTTAATAATTATGAGCTTAAATTTTAGTTATTTTATAATAGTTCAAAAAATATACAAAATAATTTAGTATATTATCAATTTGTTAATTTTTTTTTTAATTTTTTATAAAAAAATTAAAGTATCGGGCCCATTTTCACTTTTTTGCAAAGGTTTGGAATTCAATTGCAAAATTCATTAATTAAAACTAATGATATTTTTATCTTTTCATCAAATAAGGACCAATTGCGCACAAAAACATATATGTTAGGGACTGTTGTGTCAAAAAACAAAGGTTATGGACCATTTCCACACTAAGGTAAAAGTTAGAAACCATTTGCACCAATTGAAAGAAAGAAAAGAAATGTAACTTGACAATTCTACCACCACTAATAAAGACAAAAAAAACATGAGATGGACTATTTGCGCACCCAAATAGATAGGTAGACCACTCCACCAACAATGAAAGGTTAGGAACCATTTATGACCGATATCATACGTTAGAGACCATATGCACCAATTTCCCTAAAGTCTATGTAATAGGTAAAATAGATAGACTTTCAGTCCACGTGGCACTACGTCGATTGCATAGACAGTCAAATTAAAAATTCATATTCAATGGATTCCGTGTAAAACTAATATTCGCTTATATGGCATTAATTTTTCTTAAAATAAAAAATAAAAGTCCACATAATCCACTTTTTTTATTTAATAAAATGCTGAGTTAAATTTAAATTTGACGAGTCACTCCGTTTAGAAGTCCGTCTAAATTTAGACGGAGTCTATTTTTTGGTGTGTCACATCAGCTAGTTGGAGTCATCATCAATATGCATTATAGAGTTTTTTTTTATAACTTCGTCTATTTGTGTCTATATGACACGTCTAAAAAATAATAGACAGTGTACATTGGAGATGTTCTAAGGAGATATGTATTTGGGACAGTAAATCTGTAGTTTTGTTTAAAAAGTCTCAGCACATGTTTAACTTATGATTGATAGTATTAAAATTATTTTTTTAAGTACTTCTATTGTAATTTGTGGGTGAATGTGTAGATAAAAAATAGATTGTAAGTTGTGAGTCCTATGAAATGTGTGGATAAAAAGTATGTTTGACCAGTTGAAATTATAATTTAAGTATTTCCAAACAAGGGCTTTGTCATGCTTAAATTATGATTTAAAATGGTTAAATTGTTCAAACATACTTTTTATCCACATATTTGTAGGACTTACAAATTACTATTCATTTATTAACCACACATTTCATAAGGCTCGCAACTTATAAGTATTTAAAAAATAATTTCATATTGTCAAACATGCACTAACCAACTAGGGATTTAGAATTTTCACGTAGGGCAAAAAAGGTTGGAGGAAAAAAAAAGACTATCGTTTCAATAAATATAATAAATTGATATCCAATCGTTTCGTGAAGAGCTATCATAATTCACTATGTCGTTTTTTGAGAACTCAATTCTTTACAAAATTGACACGGTGTCTTAATTTATTCTTTACAAAACGATAGTGTCGTTCTTTACTCTTCATTAAACGGTAAGATGTCCTTTTGATATCTATAACAAAATAGCACTTCTCGAAATCTAAAATTTTAAAAAACCTACTTGTTCAAATTAAAAACTTTAAAATTTGTTAAAAATCGAACCAATTACCAAAAGAAATGTATAAAATTGAAAATAAGATATTACCTTGGAGTTGAAGCAAGTTATTGAAAAAAAGAGTTGGAGCAATACTTATTAATTGATAATCTTACAAAGGTAAGAGTAGTGATCTAATCGTCCGTGGTGGACATTGTTATAATGTCCATCGAGACAAGTGTCACATAGCTATTTGATGAGTGTAAAAGCCCACCGTACACTTATCCAATAAATGTATGACACTTGTTCCGGTGGTATTATAACAATGCCCACCGGGGCATGGATCACTAATCATTGCTTGGTAGTGATCTAATGTCTCGGTGGGCATTGTTATAATGCCATCGGGACAACAGCAGAGCTATTGGATGAGTGTGGGGCTTTACACTCATCCAATAGCTCTGCGACACTGTGTCGATGAGCATTATAACAATGCCATCGAGCATTAGATCACTACCAAACAATGGAGGAGTAGTGATCTAATGCCCCGATAGGCATTGTAACGACTTGTCATTATATTTTTTATTCTATATTAATTGCTTGAAATTGCAGGTGTGATAATAGAATGTTTTATTATGCATTATGATATACATCATCATTACACATGATTTCATGTAGCATTTGTAATAAATACATTTATACAGTGTTGTACTTAGTTAATTCTAAATTCATTTTATTTCTTTGATATTCAATTTGCAAGTCTATGAACTCTAGCATGACTCATGTATGTATATCTTTCGTAATGATAATTGTCTTGTATGAAATAATGATCTATATTTAAGATGTATCTATTGCACATACGACAATTAATCATTTTTATTGTTTTTAACTTAGGTTTGATACCATTTTTTTAAGGCGTTGCTTAAATCACTTTTTGTATATGCGAAATGTCGGGATATTATGTATAAAATGTATGTTTGAATCAAAAACAATAGAATCTATGGAATCAACTTCAATAAATAAAACTATAGAACAAAACCTTCTTATTGTAGTTTATTGAGGGTTCCTCTTTGCGTTTCGTCACGATGATATATTCTACCTCACTGCAATGACTTGATCGGTGTTTTCTATGGACCCCCTGTCTTGGTGGTACTCTAGTTGATTAATGTCTGAACAGATCCGTATAGTATATATTTTGGCATGGAAACAATAGAGAAGTGGAAGAATTCAAGAAATGAGATTTCTTTTATTCAAAGAAGGCTTGTAACTATAAGCTTATTTAATTACAAAGTTGAAGATCCAAATGAATCTACTATCTTCGAGATTGTTAGCCTCTATATATTGAACATTTTTTTTTAAGTAGAAAGAAAAATTTCAAAATAAGATAAGACTCTGAAAACTCCTGTCGATCTTTGTTGGATTTGGAACTCTTAAATAGAGGGAAAAAGTTGCAATTTCCTTCCAGCTGTCCTGCTTTTCTGCTTTTCCAAAAGAGCTGTCTGTCATGCGAAAGTAAGATTCCTTGCTTTTGCTTTGTCAGTTTTTCTTTCTTCATCACGGACTTCACTTTAATAAAGTAAAACTTTTACTTTAATAAAGTAGATTCCTTTTCTGTCAATCTGAGCTGTACGAATCTGCAGCTTCACTGTTGATAGATGCCACTTTTGAAAATTTGTCTTCAACTGTTGATTCAATTGCTTTGCCTTTTTCTTTGTCTGCTGTATCAGTTTCTTTGTCCTTTGCACACCATCTGCACATATGGTCTTTTCCCAAGCTTTGTTTTAGGTATTTACATAGTTGTCCAGAGTAACTATTTGGGCAATTAAATTCTTCATAAAAGACTTTTTCAAAATTGCAAACTATCTTTATATTTTCTTTGGTCATTAAAGCACTTGTCTTACTGGTTACCAGAAAGTATTCAGAAGAATGCTTGACTTTAATTTTAGATTCTCCATTGATAGATCTGAGTCCGGTTAAAATTCTTTGAAAGGATAAATCTCTCCAATCATATAAAATTTCTGAATCAACATCTATTGGGGATCCTTCAATTGGACTATCCAAAAATGCTTCTTTGACAGTTTTAATTTGAATATGGTGGTATCCTTTAAAAAGGATATTGTCTTTATTCCAAAAAGGAATGGTACTGTTGATTTTCAGCATCAGATGAAGGTCTTGATCTTTTGTAACATATTTAATAAAATCTTTTAACGACTGAAACAATCTGTCGTCAATTAATTTTATTTCTTCAAGATCTCTTCATGGGATAATCAATTTGACTAATCCACAGTAAAAAGTTGTTTTAACAAGATTTGGTTCAGCACCTTCAACAAAGATGAATTGTCCAAACTTTTTGTTTAATGTTCCAAAATAATTTTTCTCAGGGGCTGAGGTTTCTATTATTCAGGCTTATTCTTCAAGACAAAGGAAATCTTGAAAATGAATATTGGAAACTGTTTGCCCTTCTTTTTGAATACGTGATTTTCCTAACCTTTTAAAACGGTTTGGGATTATTTCAAGAACTGTTTGAGCTGTATCTATAAAGGATTTAAATCTTAAGTCGGGAAAGACTGGTCTTGTTTGAAAGTTTGGTAGTCTAGGTCTAGACCTGATAGACCGCTGTTGATAGTTGGGTCTAAGGCTTAAATGACTTTAGTCAAATAACTGTTTGTACTAAGTTGAAGCTTTGTTTTCATGGTACTCATTGAAAGCTTGTTGGGCTTCAATAAGAGTTTTAAAACTTTTGTGTTTGAAAGGTTTATGTTTAACTAAGGGCTCAACTTCAGTCCAGTTTGTATAAAAACCTTTGTCAGGACCATCAAAGATTACGTAAAACTTTTTGCCTGCAATAGAAGTTCCAATTCCAACTAGTGGATGTTCTTCTTTGATAGGATTTGGAAAATCCTTATATTTTTGCGAATCATCAACTGTAATTGGATTTTTATCCAGCTTTGTCTTTCCAGTATTGCTACTGTCAATTGGATTTTCATTCGGATTTGTCTTTCCAATATTGCTATTAATTCCCTCCTTCTTGGAAGTTTCATTTTCCAATTTTTGCAACATTCTGTTCAATTTTCTTTCTAAAATTGAGATTTTTGCTGTCTTGTTGAGACTTCCATTTTTTCTGTATCAATTTGGAGTCTTAAATCTTGATTTGCTCCTTAAGGTATGTCATTTTAACTGCACAAGATAATTCTCGTGTTAGGAAATCAAAGAAGTGAATTTTCTTTACTTTTAATTAATTCAATATCAAATTCATAGTGGCTAAACCACATTTGCCACCGATCAACCTACCTTGCTTGTAGTCTGGATGTACCTGGTATTTCATGAAAGATTTGCATGTTGAAGAATCAGTTCTAACAATAAATCTATCAGAAATGATGTATAATCTAAATTTTGTAATTGCTTTTTTCATTGCAAGAATCTCTTTTTCATTGATGTGATAGTTCTTTTCTGAATTTGTAAATGTACCAGAGGAGTAACTACATAGTTTTTCTTCTTATGCTTGATTGTCTTTAGCTTTAAGAACTGCTCTCCAAAAATCTTGTGAAGCATCTGTTTCTATTATCATTTTATCATTCTTGCAAGAATGATAAAGGGATGGTAAATTTTTAATCTTATTTTTAATTTTTTGCACATAAAGTCTGTCTTCTTTTGTCCAATTCCATTTATGATCTTTTTTCAATTTCTTTTGCAAATGACTTCTCATTTTTGCTAAACTTTGAATAAAAGATTCAGCATAATTTAAACATCCTAAAAATCTCATTAGTTGTTTTTGATCTTGTATATCGTTTGGAAAATTCTGGATATGAGTTAAGATGTGAGGTTTTAGCTTCGCTTGAAACCTAAAACAATTTCTAAACCTAAATATCCAATTTTTTCTTTAAATAATTCTGTTTTTTTCTTAGACAGAACAATTCCATTGTCATAAACTGTATTAAGTACCTGTAAGACATGATTTTCATGGTCAGATTCATTTTTCGAAAAGACAAGAATATCATCTATATAAACACAACAAAATTCGTTGAATTTTTTGAATGTATTATCTATATGTCTTTGGAATATTCCGGGTGCTTGTTTTAATCCAAATGAGACAACTGTCCATTGAAAATGTCCTTGAGGACAACTAAAAGCTGTCAAATGTTTTGTTTTTTCATCAAATTGGAATTGATTAAAACCTGATTTTAAGTCAAAGGAGGAAAATATACTTTTTCCTTTTATGAGTTGTAAGAGACTTTGCATGTTGGGCAAAATATATCCATCTGCTTTAGTGTATTTATTTAGTGTAGGATAGTCAATTACCATTCTAGTCTTACCTCTTCGTTTTTCGGCTTCTTTTCTTACCATAAAGGCAGGTGAGGAAAAAGGTGATTTACTTGGTTCAATTACTTTTAATTCAAGCAATTCTTTTATTTGGATTGAGAATTTTTCTTTATCTTTTGGATTGTAAGTCATAGCTTTTGATCTGATAATTTTTTCTTTGAATTCATCAAGAAGTTCAATTTTTGTAGTAAAATTTCCTTTATTGATACTAGGATCTAAAGGATTTTCAGAACAACATTTTTCAAGGAGATTGGCAATTTTTTCTCTTTTTGAATTAATTTGGAAGGATTGTAATTCATCTGTATTTATAAAAAGTGTATTTTTTTTGCAATATTCTCTCATTTGAAAGAATTAAAAATTCTTCTTGAATTTTCTATTTTCAAAGTTTCTAAGAATTTTTGCTTGATAGAATTGAAAGCTATTGCTTTTCTTTTCTTTGCAATCCAAAGTTTGTTTTTGTTTAGTGTAAAACTGACATATTCGATTTCTTGAATAAAAGGATGATATAATTGACAAAAATTATTACCAATTATAAAATCTATTCCTGTTTCAAGTTGAAAAACTGTTGGAATCTTAAAGTAGAAGGTTTTTAGTTCATTATAGCAATATCAAGGTTTTTAATAACTTTTGAAGTTTTAATTTCAGATTTATCTGCAATTTTTAGATTTAAAATCTTCCCAGATATAACCCAAAATTGCTCAGGTATAATCTATTTACTAGCAGTACAAATTGATGCACCAGTATCAATGTATGCATGTATAGTAAATTTTCTATATCCTTCAAAACTCAATTTGATTGGGATATAAATAGAGTTAGGATTTGGTAATGTTTTGTTACTCATTTTCGTAAGAAACAGATTCGATTCCGCTTTCGAAGATAAGTAATATAGTGAATCAGATCACTAGGGTCTTCTCTTGGGTAGAAGCCTTGTTTTTCGAATGTCTCAAAAGTTTAATTCTTTCTTTATTGCCAATTTCGGCGGGACATTCATTGGCGTAATGACCTAACTCATTACAAAGCCAACATCTACAATTCTTCTTTTTCTGTGGGCAAAATTTCTTTTTGTCCGTCTTTTCTATCCTTTTCTTTGTGTTTTTTAAAAACAAATTCTTTTAAAATGTTTCTTTTTTATAAGGTCGCTTGTATTTTCTAAACACATATGTTTTCCTCTTTTTATAGTTTTTCTTTTAGATTTTTATTATCAAGACATCCAAAATTTCCGTGTATTCTGTTGGCATAATTTAGGATTTTGGCCTTCGCCTTGCTACTACTTCGACTAAGTAGTTTTCTTTACATTCTGCCCCGCTAATAGGTTTCTAACTATTGTGATAGCTAGACCTAAAGAGGTGTCTATCATGAGATTCATTCTAGGATCAGGATTTTTGTCTTGTTTGATTACAACATTTGTAAAGATATCCATGTCCTCATGGTTAAAAGGTTCAGGAAGTTTTCTAATGAATTTTTCCATTCTGTAAAAGGACAGATGTAAAAATATTTAGAAAATTCACAAATGTAGTTTTCAAAATAACACATGTCACAAATGGTTATTTTTTCCAGATGATTTAAAGCATCATTTACTTCAATGGTTGTTCTTTTATTTTTGAAAGCATTAAAGGTTTGACCTGTAAATTGTTTGTAAATTTGGTCAACAATCCTTTTTATGAACTGAGGAATGTTTCGTATGGAATCATTATAGATGGCGTTTTTGACGTCATCAGTAATGGTTTCTAAGAAACTTCTAACATTTCATCTAGTTGTTGATAAAACATAATTCCAAGAATTTGTTTCGCTTCTTATGATTTCTTTGTTTATTATCATGGCCACCATCATAAGACCTGTACCAATTATCTATATGCTTTCTCGGGTCTGGAGTGTAATCTAGATCTAACATTGGAGTATTTGGCAATTATTTTTTAGGTATGAATTCAGTGGTTAAAAAATTATGTTCTGAATCATTTACTGGTAGAGGTCTAGGGATATTATCTCCTAGAGGTCTTTTTCCATCTCCAATTGGGTTTTGAGATGTTTGAGCATTAAACTCAATTTTTGGTTCTCTAATAATTTTAGGATTTCTATTAGTATAGAATCTTTCATGTATTGTAACTTCTTCATCAGAAGTATTATCTGTACTGGTATCCTCTTTTAAAGGTTCTAAATTTTCAAGGATATCTCCAACTGATTTCGTAGTTAAGATAGTTTCTTCATTTCCTATGTTGACTTTGTTAACAATGGAAATAATTTTGTCAAGTTCGTTGTCTTTAAAAGCTAAGAGAACATTTTGAAGTCCTAGTTCTTGACTTGTTTCATAAATGTGTTCTAAACTTTTCCTAAAATTACTCATTGGTATTCAAGGAAACTGATATCAAATTTTCCTTCTTTTATAGATTTGCTGGACTCTGGAATTTCTCTCCTTCTTTCAAAATTGGTAAATTTTGTAACTTTGTTTTGAGGAGATGAATCAGTTTTTATACCAGCAATGATGATTGCTGAGTGTTGTTCCATAGCCTTTTCAGTTTTGGATTCAAAATTCTTGAGGGATTCTCTAATATCCTCAATACTTTCTTTCAATGTTTTTATTTCTCTTAATATTTCAGCAATTGACATATCTTATTTTCCCAAAATTTGTTTGGCCATTTTATTGATTGTGTCATTTAATTGTTTCAATTGTCTTTCTTGACTACTTTCTGGTTTATCTTGTTTCCACCTTATTTCGGATTTTTGTCTCATAGAGGTAGTTCTAAGTAAAATGGGTTTCTGTTCTTTTACTAAAGTTCTTTCTTGTATTAAGTTTATTTCAACAGATTTTCTGGATGGTTGTACCAACCAATCAAATTTCTGTTTCTTTGTGTTCAAGGTAGTCTGAGAATAAAAGATCAATTTTTATCCCTTTGGGTTTTCTAATTATTGTCATATTATGTTGGTTATGAACAAGATAACTAACAAGATAAGAGATTGAAAAGGAACGTTGTTATTTTTGACTAAATCGAATGATAAAATTCTATCAAAATCTTGGTCATGTAGACTAACGAGATAGTCTAGGAAAATCGTCAATACCAATTTTCCACATGCTAGGTTCCCATTAAGGGATCCTAAGCATCCTTCAATTGGGTTCTCGAATTCTTTCATCGATCAAACTCATGGAAATAGGTTGATCAATTTTGTCAGATAAAGTACTACGGATCAAAATCCTAATAGCTCTTATTGTTACCTAATAAAGATTTTTGTTATCATCTAAGTCAACTTTTTGTTTTGCTTTACTAATGTCTTGTTTAGTAAGTAAGGATATTCCTATCTTACCAGTTGTATGTTGTACATGTATAGCAGACTCTTTTTGAGAGACACCATAGTATACATATCTATTCCTATTTATTAATTTATTGATAAAGTTTGGTTGAACAAAAACTTCACTAAGATGTATTGTAAGATTTGTTTTGCAAATTTTTGCAAGTTTTTTTTATCAGAGATTAATATCTCTTTTAAGTAATTTCCTTTAGATTCGTTTTGTTCAAAAACTTTACCAAATTCTTCCTTTGAAGTATGTTCTGTAATGCTCATGTTGTATGATGATGCAAAACATAATGTAGTACAAAGTTTTTAACACATTCATTGTACTGTTGTTTGTGTATATCTCTTTTTTTCTCTCATCATAATCCTACTAGATGGATGAACATGTATGAACATTAAATAAAGTCTATAATCTTCATAATATTCATAAAGACTATATTCTCTGTGCGCTGTATAAATGTATTTATTACAAATGCTACATGAAATCATGTGTAATGATAATGTATAGCATAATGCATAATAAAACATTCAATTTCAGTGTTGTACTTAGTTAATTCTAAATTCATTTTATTTCTTTGATATTCAGCTGCAAGTCTATGAACTCCAGCATGACTAATGTATGTATATCTTTCGTAATGATAATTGTACTGTATGAAATAATAGTCTATATTTAAGATGTATCTATTGCACATACGACAATTAATCATTTTTTCTTATTTTAACACGGCTCGATACCATTTTTTAAGGCGTTGCTTAAATCACTTTGTATATGCGAAATGTCAGGATATTATGTATAAAATGTATGTTTGAATCAAAGACAATAGAAACCATGGAAGGAACTTTAATAAATAAAACTATAGAACAAAACCTTCTTAGTGTAGTTTATTGAGGTTCCTCTTTGCGCTTCGTCCCGAAAATATATCTTGTACAAATCTGTTCGCATAATCGATCAAGTCATTGTAGTGAGGCATTGCTTAAATCACTTTGTATATGCAAAATGTCAAGATATTATGTATAAAATGTATGTTTGAATCAAAAACTGAAAAGGCTATGGAACAACACTCAGCAATCATCATTGCTGGTATAAAAACTGATTCATCTCCTCAAAACAAAGTTGAGGATATTAGAGAATGGAAGAGTAGTGATCTAATGCCTCCGATGGGCATTGTTATAATGCCCACCGAAACAAGTATCATACACTTATTAGATGAGTGTAAGGTGGGCCTTTATACTCATCTAATGGCTCTGTGACACTTATCCCGTTGGGCATTATAACAATGCCCAACGGGGCCATTAGATCACTACCAAGCAATGGAGTGGATAAATTGGCAAATTGAAAGTAATTTGTAGAGTTTTTGTATAAATTTAAATTGAGAGAAGAAAAAAGAAGTTTTATTTGGAATTTATTTTCAAATTTTTAATGGTGGAGAATATATAAAGTTTTGTGAAGTTCTTATTTTGAATTTCAAATTTCCGCTCAAATTCTAAAGAGAGACAAGATTTGCTATTTACCTTTATTTTGAATATTATTTTAGAGAAATTAATATTATTTTTAGTCATATACCATTATTTTAAGGGTAGTTATATTGTCACCACATTTTTGTTTTGCTATACTAATTTTTAATTGCATTAAAGGTCTTTAATATTTGATTGTTGTTGCACTTATATTTCCATCTTTTTGTTGCATTCTTATCCCAAATCTTCTATTAATTAGCAAATTTGGCGATTCGTCCAACTATTCTCTATTTATGTACTTTAAAATAGTGGCAAATATTCTATTGCACTTTTTCTATTTGTTTTTTTTTTTATCTTATTAAAAAATGAGGTGCAACTAGGTATTTTTGCATTATCTTAATGAACCTTTTGGACAAAAATTGTCATCAGGGATATATTTTGGTAATTAATGAAAAATTGAGGATGAGAGTGACGAGAAAAGATATAAGTGCAAAATAATCAAAGATTAAAGACATTTAATGTAATTAAAAAATAGAGCAACAAAGAAAGACTGTAGTGGTTATATAACCACCATAACTATAAACCATCAAATTTAAGATATTTGAACTAAATTCCACTAAATCACGGACCGAGCCACAGGCCAGTCCAGGTTCGTTATTTTGAGACCAGTTTGCCCGGCTTGGCGCATTAACCATCTCTAAAGGCATGTGATAATTTAGTGGAATTTAGTTCAACAGGTCGGTCTACGAGCTTGGCTCGTTTTTTTTTTAATGTAGTTTTTTTGGAGTTTAAAAATTAAAATGAAATAAAATGTTAAAATTGTACACGAACAATATTTACACATTACATTGAAGATTGGTTGTCCTTCCACTTTGTTGCACAGTCTACACTAATTGAAAATGATCCCAACATCGAGCTATTTATTTTCTAGCTTTTCGTTTAGTAGTCGACTCAATTGTTGTATTAGTATTGATCGCTTCTAACTCTTCATCGATGTCCTCCAAATCAATAGGATCAAGACTCTCAATCTTATAATCATCAACAAATTCAGAAATTAGAATACCATTTAGCTCGCTGAAATCATAATCAATTATAATCAATTTGGTGGCCGACACTTCTTTGTGTGTTGTAATGATTCATGTAGAATGTAGAATTGTAAAAATGTAGAAATTGAATAGAAGAAATCACTAAAATAAGCAAATTCAATTGTAAATTGCACAACAAAAGAGCTAATATAGACAATATAATTTTTTCGAATTGTGTAAGTTGAGAGAATTGTGAATTTGTGATTAATTTAGAAGTGTAGGGGGGTATTTATAGAAAACAAAAAAAAAAGCTGTTGAAAAAAATTATGAACCAAAATAGTCACAAATCACTTTTTTTTACCGTTGGGATTGCAACGGTCGAGAAAAGTGATCGTTACATCGGGTCCCAAAAGTGACCATTTGGCACCCTAGTTTTTTGAAAAAATTGGAGTTGGCCCACAAGTCACGAACTGGCCGTCTTTTTCAAGAATCGAGCTAGCTCAGCCTTTGAATTTAAAACTGAGCTCGGCCCCGGCCTATAATAGGCTTGTTTTGTATGTGCCAAGCCGCTGCACCCACTCATGCACACCGCCTCAATTGCCATCTCTACATGCCCTTCCGAAATATCCGTATTCCCTCCCTTCAAATTTCAATTCACCACCGACGTTGAGAGACAAAACCCAAATTTACATAATTAGACATGTGACTTCACATGTTAATTGAACAAATATTGAGTATGATTGGTAAAATTTTTTGTAAATTATAAACAGTGGAATTTACGAAATGTGAGAATAAAAAATAGATAAAAGTCATGGGTCATACGAAATGTATAGATAAAAATAATATTTGATCAATTTATAAGTACTTATAAGCACTAACAACATTCTCTAAAACTATTTTTATTGTTGGAAGGCAAATTATGCAACTAAAATACAAGGTTGATGGTCAACTTGTTACCTTTTAAAAGTTAATAACCAACTGTGCAAATTTTACTGCTTATTAGTTTTCACTAAAACTCATGAGAAATGGTCTACTTTAAATGTTTTTAATAAAATTCTCATTTTTACTTAAATATTTGAAGATTGTTAAGCTTTTTGTTTTAAAAAATTTAAAAAGAGGAAATTTCGTGATCTGAATCAAGTACCCAGAATTGATTTCTAAAAATCAAAAATCAATCCAAAACCGTCAGTACTTGGTTCTTTTAGAACTAGAATTGAATTTTTTGTGTTAGGAATCGGTCCAGAACTGCCAGTTCTAGTCTAGTTCCGATTTCGATTCAAAAATTTCAATTTCAAATAAGATGCTCAGGCCTAATCCATGCACCAATCCTAATCCCCCAATGTCCCTCCCTACACCATATTCCACGACCTTGACCTATCTTTTGTTTGCCCAAAAATCCCACATGCGAATTTTTTATGCACATTCCAACTCGATCGAGTATAGCCCCTCTCTACCAATCCTTTGTGCACGACACATTAGGCTATAAAATTTGTATGCACATTCTTCTTTGTGCCAATCCCTTTGTATGTGAATCCCCACTCCATATCTCCCTATTTGCATTGTATTTGTTTTGTGTTGATTTGCCCTAATTTGATAGAACAACTAAGGTTGACTTTCGCTATTTAAGGCCGATTTTGATCAAATTGAGATCGATTTGACTGACCAATAATGATTTTAAGTTGGGAAATTGGCGCAAATGGTCCCTAACGTTTGCCATTAGTGCGCAAATGGTCCCTAACGTTTTATTTTTGGCGGAATGGTGCTAACCTATCTCATTTAGGTGAAAAGAATGGTTCCTTATCACATTTTTTTGTCTTTATTAGCGAGTAGTAAAATTGTCAAGTTACAATTTTTTCAACCTTTCAATTGGCGCAAATGGTCCATAATCTTAAGAAATTTACAATTGATTTCTAACCTTTAAAAAGTGAAAATGAGTCGATACTTTAATTTTTTATTAAAAATTAAAAAATAACTAACAAATTGATAATATACTAAATTATTTTGAATATTTTATGAACTATTATAAAATAACCAAAATTGAAATTCATAATTATTAACAAATGTTCTAATTAAAATTATTTTTTATTATTAAGTAATCATATTATTAAAAATTCAAACTTTAATTTTATCATTACAACAAAAGAAGAGAAATAAATTTGTCACAAATAAAAATTTTACTTATGTTCAATCCAACTCGATTTTATATAGTCTCATATTTACTGGGTCAATCCAACCCGCTTTTGAGCCACAAGCCTATTTTAAAATTTAATTAATTTTTATATAAAAAAAAAAGGTCCCACTCCCACCCCACCCTATTTTAAACACGGCGAGAAGGGAGGGGATTTTTCCTCCCTGGCCGCCATGCGCGCGACTGTGGGGGAGAAATCCCCTCCCAATGCTCGTGGAACCGGGGGAGAAATCTATTTCACTCACGACGGGATCTCTCCCTCCTCCCTATTCACGACGAAACAGGGGATTTCTCCCCTCCCTGTCGTTGGTGGCGGCAGAACAGGAAGGGAGAAATCCTCCTTCCTACGCTTCGTATTTTGGGGTGGGAACTTTTTTTAATATATAAAATTAATTAAAATTTAAATAGAGACCGTCCAAAGAACCTCAGAAAGCTCAAAAGGGTTGGATTGGGCCAAAAAAATAGTAGATCGATAAAATCGAGTTGGGTTGAGCATAAGTAAAATTTTTATTTGTGACAAATTTATTTTTCTTCTTTGTTGTAATGATAAAATTAAAGTTTGAATTTTTAATAATATGATTACTTAATAATAATAAAATAATTTTAATTAGCACATTTGTTAATAATTATGAATTTCAATTTTGGTTATTTTATAATAGTTCATAAAATATTCAAAATAATTTAGTATATTATCAATTTGTTAGTTTTTTTTTAATTTTATAAAAAAATTAAAATATTGACTCATTTTCACTTTTTAAAGGTTAGGAATTCAATTGCAAATTTCTTAAGATTAGGGACCATTTGCATGCCAATTGAAAGGTTGAAAAAATGTAACTTGTATAATTTTACCCCCAATAATAAAAAAAAAAAAAGCGTTGATAGATAACATTCATTCAAGACCTAAACTGACAGGTGTAGAGACTATTCTGTCAAAACGAAACGTTAGGGACCATTTGCACACTCATGGAAAACGTGAGGGGACCATTTGCGCCAATTTCCTAAGTTTTTAACTACTTCTGCAAAGAAAATTGTCGTTTTCAAAAGAAAAGAAAAGAAAAGATTTATAATAAGAATATTTAAATCATTATACATGAAAAATGAGATTATTTTGAAAATCACTCTACATCAATCGAAGAGAAAAAGACAACTCCCCAATCCCCAAATTTCACAGAAGCGTAAAAATGGATCAATCAGAAAAGGAATCAATAAGAGCAGCGTCGGAAGAAATTTCCAGAGAGCTCAAAACCCTAGTTGATTCCCAGGATTTGGATTCTGCCAAGCAATCCCAACACCTCATGTATATATGCTCATACACGCTTATTCTATGTACATACGGTGTGTGTATACTATATTTTTCTAATTGGTTTATGTTTCCATTTCTCCCAAAAAAAGACTGGGAAGGTTGCAGGATAGTAATGCAGTATTATCCCACTTCAATGATTATTCGACGAATTGCTTCGCGGAAGTTTCTGCGGATTTCTCCAGGAATACCCGCGTACTACGATCCATGAAATTGGACCTTGATTACATCTTTATGAAGCTGAGGTATGCAACTCGAAGGTTCTTTTTTTTTTTTTTTTTCATTTTCATATTTTGACGCAAAAAACAACGTTGTTACGAAATCCAATCATCAAGAGTTTGGGTAAATTTTAGTTTATTTGTAACATAATTTTGTGTTAGCCTTGACTTGCATTGATTCCCACGCACAACATATGAACGAGAAGATTTAAGTTCAGTAAAAAATTTATGCAGATCACATTTGAAAGAAAATTTGGGTACAATAGACTGGAGGAAGCTTTAGAACTTTTAACGGATTTGTAGCAATGTAATTTAATGGAAAAATAGCTTAAAGTTGCGAGTTTCAATTAATATGCTATCTAAAACATTGAACAAACGCACTAGTGTATCCTCATAGGTTCTTGAGCTACGGTACTTAAATCAGGATAAGTCTTAGGTGATTAGCAGAGTTTTGGCTTAATGTAAACAGAATGTCTCACTGGAGGTTGTTAGTTAGGGCACTATATTTACAGTAGTTGGTTACTTGGTTTGCTCTGTCACCGTCTTAGTTTGTGGATTGACATGACGTGCCTTTGAACCACATGCCATGGAGATGGGCTTTTAGTTCTTATTGGTTGGATTGGGAAGTTTCCAAGGTTTGGTGAAGTGGGCTATGTATGTGCAAATATGGTTTTGACAGTAATATGTTACCTAGGATGAATGGCACTTTCCTTTTCTGAAGGAAAAGCCTTAAGACTTCAGTTGACATCTTAAGTGACAATTCCAATGGTTCTTTGGCCATTAGGCGGCTGTGGACCCTTGATGGAGTGATTTGCCCCATCAAAGTGTAGGATAAAAATACCTTTATCCCCTTTATGATGAGTGATGACTGAACTGGAAGTCTACGAACCTTCATCCCAGGTTAGTTGGATGAGGTCGGCCATGTGGTCGATGAAAACATTGCGGCCGAGCTAAACATTTACATCTCTAAATCAATGATTGGACGACGTGGATCAATTTATCATTTACCATAGGTTGAGTTGACGATCCACGTCGAACATAATTTTGATATGACATGCCACGTGTGTACAGGTACAGCAGAATTGATTTAGAACTCAAGGCTATATTATTCTACTAGATTCTTTGGATCTAGCTCTTCTCGAGTGCCAGTCTCATTTAGTAAACCTCTGTCTGCTTGAAAATCAAAGGTCCATGTTGTGCTGCCTATAGGCTATACAACTGGAGTCTACTAGTCCTCCCCAAATCCTCCCAGAGTTCTTGTCTGATTGCTAATCCCCAATAAAAAAAAAAATTTATTGCGAACTAAGTAAACTTAGCTCTTGATTCCTCCCAGAGCTCTTGTATGATTTGCTAATCCCCTATAATTTTTTTCTTGTAAACCGAGTAAACTTGAATTCCATTTGGATTGGTCTTGATTTTTTTTTTCTCATTCAGTTTAAAGCCAAATATGTTTGACAGTCTTGATTGACAAGGGATCTATGGCTTTCTCATGACAAATGCAATTATGAAACGTGTCTTGTGAGATAGAGTTATTCATATCAAATAAATGGATACAATATTTCAACATTATGCCATATGCTAGGAAGAAAGGAAACAACTGGAACTGCATCCAACCAACTAATTTTATTTGACTGAAATATGATTAAGAGATAACAATTAATTATTAAGTGAAACGGTCATCTTATAAAAGCTGTTTTATGTGCTTGTGGTCTCCTTGCTGCTATCCTTTAACCGGTAAATGCTCGTCTCTAGCTGTATTATTATAATTATGGTAAAATAAATTTCATCTTTACCTGAACTTATTTGTCACCAGATTTCTAATTAAGAATTCATTTTGGAGATTATCAAGAACAATAAAAATATGATGTTCATTATGAATTGTTAGGAGCATGAAGGCAAAGATCTTGTCGACCTATCCAGATGCTTTTCCAGATGATTCTATCGTAGAAGCACTTGATCGAAGACCGGACCTTGAACTGCCTCAGTAACTCTGGCAGTGGACATATCTCAGATTTTTTTTGGTTATTTATTCCCTTTACCCGATTCATCTCTACGAATGGAGATGGAGCTTTGTCAACTTTCCACATATTCTCTGAACTATTTTCCTTGTTCTGCAAAATTTTATAAGAATGTGATCGTGTAAACAGTTTCTAGTTATTCATATTTGATTTGATTGATAATTTGCAAGTGAAAAATTACCTGTCACCGAGGTTATGAATTGAATAAAAAAAAAAACGGCGCACTAGCAAATTTGGCTTGTGCTGCGTATTTGTGTAATTTGGAACAGGATTGCTTCATGTCGTGGTTTCCATTGCAAGTTATGGGTCTTGTTCCACATCAAGTATGAGCTTTGGGTGTGTGATTTATAACCTCTTGGGCACCATCCCTTTAATAGCTAGCTTTTTCGGGTGAGTTCTATCCAAGAGGTTGTAACAATGGTATTAGAGCAGGCACCACGCCTCCCGGTTGCAATCGAGTGGCGCGAACGGTGATGTCGGCATAGCAGTGTTCGTCTGGGACTAGCCATGGGCTAGTGCAAAGCCAGTCCTACGTGGGCGCTAGGATCGCGGAGCGTGGTGGTTTGTCATGGTTTCCATTGCAAGTTATGGAACTTATCCTTCATCGAAAGTATGGGCTTTGAGTGTGTGATTGATAACCCTTTGGGCACAATAGCTAGCTTTTGAGGGTGAGTTCTATCCAACAAGTTGTAACACTTCATATGTTCAAGAATATTTTGCTAGTGAAGAAAATGAGTTCGCATATTCTATTATTCAACCGTCGTATGTCCAAACTACTAGATGATAATTTTGAATTTTTTTTTTTTTCAATTGTGACCCAGACTAAACCATTTAATTAAGTTATTTCCATCCAGAAAATTTTGCCCGTCCCTATTCGAATTATAGCTATGTTGTCATATATATGATGGATTTGAATTTCAATTGATATGTAATATTCATTAGTATTTTTCACGTGCTAGATTAGAGACATGACAATGTTATCATTCGTATTTTTTCAATTTTATGCGGTCTGTCCAATCTAATATCTCAAAAATGTCTCCAGAGACAGCAAATAAACGAGTAAGAAAATTGCTAACTAGTGACGATTTATTAAACACAATAATCATTTCTTACATGTTCAAAGTACAAAATTAATATGACAACTGTGACAAATGAAAACTTAATAAGTTGATCCACTATTATGCTTCCATGTGACTACATTCCTTTGCAGACAGTACCAAGTCCTCAATACAATTCTCATTCAAGTAGTCTATCGACTTCTCCAAGTCACAGCTTTGTCTGTGGTGCACTTCCCCTAGTTGAAGAGATATGGTGTTGTAATAGTAAACCTCATTCCTTGTTGAAGAACTTCTGTTTAGCTTTCTCGTCCATTCTCTTTATATAATCACGAGAGAGCCGGAGGTAACTACCTCCGTCCCCTGCTACCACGACAAGCTTGTTTCTGGCTTTCGGTGAGATGAAGTAAGGCCCCAAACTAATTTCGGAAACAAACCTCTTAAGTTTTCCTGGTAATTAGGTTGCCACACTTGTTTTGGCAACTATGACATTTATATTTGATGTTTTTGACCTTTTCGCATTTCTATATATATTCACAGATTTGTGCAGGATCAATAAACTTTTTCTTGTTTGGTAGAGGCCGTTGTATTTTGGAAGTCGAGGATGATTAGTCATTAAGGTAACTGTACATAAGGATGATTACAAGACCTTATTTCACTTTACCATGAAAAAAGATCTCTTTTCTTAATCTTCATCCAAACCAAAACTTCCAACGTCTTCCTGACACGATTTTTACGAAATCTGTTTTATATATAGATTAGATCAAACTTTGCAAATGCGCGAGAAAAGGTACATCACATATTTGCAAATCCACAGCCATGTTTCAATTATGCAAGGTTGTGTTTCACCAAATGTCAGCAGTCACAAGAGCATCACTAACAACTAAATATCATTCTGGAAAGGAGTCAATCGTACCCCTAGCATCATATAATAATCCAATGTAGGGAAATTTGGACTTGGGTCTTTGACTTGTACCAAAAATTCAAAAGAAGCCGGGGAATTCTCCTGGCATGGGAGCCAACTCATTATTACCGAACTCCTCCTCATCATAGAAACAAGAATGAACAACCCCACCACCAAAAAAGCGACCCCTCTAGTTCAATAAGGGCTTTCGTTGCCTGCTCTGCTCTCTCAAACTGAACGAAAATTCTGACAGCTTCATCTTGTGGGAAATTTGGTTCTGTAATCTCAAATATCAGGACGCGAGTCACCGTACCAAATTTATTGCACTCCTCTGCAATCTCACCTTCTAGATAATCATCTACCACCTCACCTGGGCCAACCTTCACAATGAAGTCACAATATCGTTAACCGTTTCCATATCATTAGTGTACTCAAATCATAGAGAGCGGTATGCAAAATACCAATTAGAGACAACCGCAATACATCCTCATTAGTTACGAACACAAACTATGGCAAACAGAGCTAACATTAATTACATTCATGAATAACCCCATAGAGATAATTATGGGCCAAAATATAGAGACAGAAACCACCGTACTAACCAAATCTAGGCAATGCCTTGCCACTAGTAACATCGAGGTGTGTGTGTGTGCATCCGCCTAGGGGTGGCAAAAAAGCTCGTCGGCTCGTGGGCTCGCCGGCTCGGCTCGTGGGCTCGCCGGCTCGGCTCGTAAAAGCTCGGCCCAGCTCGGACTCGGGCTCGTCGAGAGACGAGCACGAGCTAGGGCCGAGCTCAAAAAAAGAAAGAGGGCCGAGCCGAGCTCGGCTCGGCCAAAAAACCAGCCGGCTCGTGGGCTCGCCCACGAGCTCGGCTCGTTTGGGCTCGTGGACACGAGCCCACGAGCCCAAAATCACGAGCCACGAGCCGGCTCGGCTCTCGTGGCTCGTGCATTACACCATTTTTTTTGTTTTTTTGTTTTTTAATTTCATTATTTTTCTATAAATACTCTTATTCTAAGGAAAAGGATTTTCAATCTTTAATTTTCAACATAAAATATACCCGATATTGTATTTTTCTCTCATTTTCAAAATTTAAAAAAAAAAAAAAAAAAAAAAAATTTGAGGCCGAGCCGAGCTCAAGTGGGCGACTCGGCTCGGCCCGTGCCCACGAGATCGTGGGCGAACCGAGCTTACATTTTGGGGACGAGCCGAGCTCGGCTCGTCCCTTTGGGCGAGCCGAGCTCGTATTTTATGGGCCGAGCCGAGGATCGGCTCGGCCCATTGCCATGGCTACATCCGCCCATTCTTTTTCCATAGCCGGTCTCAAGTCTGAAAAAAGGAGGAGGGTTGTTGGGGAGCAATGAGAAACACTACTCAGAATCAAATATGTACAATCCGCCCATATGTACGTGATTCCTATGCGATTGTAGGACTTTTGGTGTCGCAAAATATATTATCTGGCATTTCCCTTCCGGCAAAATGAGAAACATAACCAGTATACCGCTTAGTGATAGAATCCGATAGTAGAAGTTTGCAAAGAATAATAAAGAGATTTGAAGAGTTACTGATTTAATTTTTTTTTTTTTTTTTTCCAAAATTGAAGATAAAGGTATATGTTTTTTTTCCTAACGTGAGTTGAAAGGTACAAAGTACCTCCTGAACTTACATGCTTCTATCTTTTTCCCTGGTTTAGTTTCCTTTCATGTCACATTAGCCCTTTGTATAATAATTACATTTTTGGCCGGTTATGACATCATCCTAATTTAGTTTGTTGTATTGAACTGCACTAGATAGACTTAAAAAGAAATGAAACAAGTTAAAATTTACATCATTCGAAACTAGTTAAAATCTTATTTAGTATACACCACTCTTTTATTTACTGCGTATGAATAGTTTATACAATTCTGCAATGCATAATGATTTATATTTTGTATCTATTGACGGATTAAATGCACTGTATGTCATCTAATTTTGAGCAGAGTTGTATATGCGTCACTTATTTTTTATTTAGTGCAATTAAATCACCCAACTTTGATTTACTTGCAAATTTGGTCATGTGTCCAATGCATGAACTTTAAAATTAACAAATTATTAGTGTGTATACACATCACCCACATTAGAAAAACACTTTTAAAAAGACATGAACTAAAAGCACGTTTTTCCACATTAACTATTCATTAGTTAACATTCATGTCAACATTATTAGTTAAACTGACCACAATGGATAAAGTGACCAAATTTGCAAGTCAATTGAGTTTGGATGACCTGATTATACTAACAAGTTGATGATAAGTGGCCAGGAGGCAACTCTGCTCAAAATGGCCCTAAGGGTAAATTATATTTTAGGTCTCCAATTTTTCTACTTTATTTCAATTTTATCTTCCTTAAATTTTAATAGTCTATATCATTCTTAACCTTTCAATAATTCAAGCAAATGATCGTTCACGACAACTTACATCTAAATTTTGTGGGTACACACCTGATTTGTGCATTGTTCCGTTGGATTCTTAGCAACACACACACACACACACACACACATATATATTTAAACTGGTTGCATCTATATAGAAATTGGGAATTTGCACTTGTAAATTAGAAAAAAGAACTAGAAATGGGGATTTTCTCTTCTCTGGTTTTTGCAATCAACCAGGGGATTTCTTCTCCCTGGTTTGAGACCCAACTTGAGAAAGTTATGGCGGTTCTTTTTTTAATTTGATAAAGTTTTCTCTGTAGTCGAACTAAACGCAAAATTTGTGAAGAAAATGCATATTGTGGCCATGGACAGAAAAAATCGAGAGAAGGAACTCTTGTCCCTGGTTTCGTGCGAAACCGGGAAGATTTCTGCCCCCAGTTTGGTCACGGGGGTGGGGGTGGGGAAGAAGGTGGGTTTTTCTTTTTCTTTTCTTTTCTATTTAATTTTTTGAAATAATTAAATGTAAATATATCGTTTTATACTTTTAAAAAAGGTTAGGATGTAACTGTAATTTTTTTATTATAATTTCTATATTTCTATTTTAATTTATCAAGCTAGGGGACTTTCAAAGTCGTTCAAAATGATCATTTGGGGACTGGATCATCTATATAAATTAATGAAAGGACGAGAACGATATCTGCGAATAAAATTCAATGAAGATGATATTTTTACAAAATTGAAAAAATGAGACTGTGAATGTAATTTATCCTAAATAAAAATAAAAGAGTCTAGAAGATAGATTATCAATTTCTAATGAAATGGATGTAGCAGTAGCTTGGTGGAAATGTGATGTATATGCCATTTTGAAGTCATCTATTAATCCATTGATGAGTCGCTATTATTAAGTCGTTTCATGACACTTGAGCATATCACTTTACTTTATTGTACAAAATTGCCATTCCCCATATCCGAGTTTAATCCATGAACACTTGTCCAATGCTTAATATGCACACTGTTTAGCAGTAATCCACTGAACAAATTTCCATTTTAGACCCAGCTTTAATTTCTCCAAAGGAAGTTCTGAATCATTTTCATTGTAGTGATTAATAAAAACGCAACATTTTTGAATTTCAAGTCTGGGGTTTAGTTATGAAAGTGCAAATTATTTGGTTGATGACTTGACTTCGCGTAGACGAGAAGTTTGAGGAATTCTAGTATGAGCAAGGAAATTGGATGGATCATGGACCCTCCAAATTATTAACCAGGGGATTGCTTACCCCCAAGTGGGAGAAGAAAATAAATCTTTATTTTTTTTAATTAAATTTTTGTTTGTGAATTGCATTTCCTTTTTTGTTTTCTTTTTAGCTTTTTTTTTTTTTATTTAAGTTAAAAAATAGAATTGCCATTTTAGTTGATATTAACAGAATTTGTACAGATATCGTATTATAATGACAAAATTGAACAAAGTGTAACTTCCTAAAATGAAAAAAGAAATGAACCAAACATGTCTACCGTCTGCGTGTATAAAGAAAGGCAAACAAGTTCAGCTGATGAATGATATGCACGAGGGCCACAATGATAATCTCGCTAGTCGGAGGCCTGAGACTCGATCTTTGGATCGAATAATGTCCTTCCCTTCCATTATATTGAAAACAGATGCTGTAATCAATGGAAATAGATCATTTTGACACTACACCACAGAACATACAAGTATGAAACTAAAAGCCACTTGGACAAGGAAAAGGATAATATATAAACAAGGTCGAGTAAAAAAAGAGAACCGGCCTACAGAATCAGCTGTACTTAGGCTTCAAGTGACAACACGAGAGGGAACTCAAGAACTAACTGTTGACCCCAAAATGGTTGCCAACAGATCCCCACGCCTCCCCGCTCTCACGTGTGTTTTCCTTTTCCTAAGATCGCCACGTGGTTTATTCAACCACGTAGATAACTCCCCGTCCGGATGGAAGAAAGATTCAAAGGAATAATGAAGGTTAAAAACACTCTTAAAAGCAAAGGTGAAAGCTTCTGAGGCCTCTGACTAATGATTCCCGGGTTGTTAGGATACTTGAGAATAGTTAGACTAGAGGACTTGTTATATGATATCTTGAGAGTAATATTTTCAACGTCCCTTTTTACGTGAAATGAGTTTGGTATTTATAGGCCAACTTTGTGAAAGTGACCCCCTCGATTCGATGTGCGACACATGGCTCCATCCGAAGGGTTCTTAAGTCACATCTTTAACGTCACGTCATTCGTATTAATGGGGAGGTCACTTTTACCGCAAACTAAAATGGTATGATAAGTGATGTTCAGTAATTAAGCGGTGTCCCATCAATCAAAGCGAGATTGACTTGCCGGTTTGGCAGAGAGGCTTTCTCAAGACGCAACCGGGGTCGGTGACCAATCGCTTCGGTGCTGGAGACTCGGGAATCTGTTTCACTTGTCTTTTGACGCCTCGGAGCAAGGTTAGGGTCGGTCGGACGCCTCGGAACAAAGTTAGGGTCGGACCAAATGCCCCTTGTTGATGCCTCACGTGGCAATCGTGGACCCGCCAGATGGGATTGGTGCGTAACATAACCTATACCAGTCAACAAGCATACCCAGAATTAATCCTCCCACCAAAATGGCAAGTGTTACGACTGGACATAAGAATTTACATTTATTATCCACGTCAATTCTTCTCTTCGGATTCAGCAACAGGTCCAGAAGAGCATTCTGTCCTAGCAACAGAATCCACGTTTCCAGTGCTCGAGTTCCCTTCCCCTGCTTCTACAGGTTGGGAAATATTGGCATCTAAGTTGATCTTTACTAAATCAGGTGATCCTCTAGCATCACTCTCGCAATTCTCCAATGAAGTGGCAGAGGAGGGGGAAGCATCTGCTTCATCTGCGCCAGCATCATTAGGCCGAACGTCAGATTCCAGATGAAGCTCACATTCTGGTAAATTTGGAGGTGAAGTCGAGGTTGGATCAGACAATTCAACTGAATCAGAATTTTCCCTCCATTCAACCCATTCAGGTGGCTTCTCACTAACCCTTGTTTCTGTTTCTCTCGAGTCCTCGGACAGATTGTTCGGGGCAGGATCGGCTAATCTCGGTATTTGTTCAGGTTGTTCAGATGTTGAAGTGTCTGCCAAATCTTCATCTTCATCGACAATGACTTCATCATCAGCTCCTCCATTGACAACCTCATGCCCCTCAATGTTGGACGAAGGGGAAGGAACTGAATCAGTAGGAAGCTCATTAACTATTCTTTCATCCTCAAATGCAAACCAGTTGGAATTTGTCAAAAGCGACCCACTGCAAACATGAAGAGAAATGCGTCTAGCAACTAGAAAATAATCAGCTAAAAAGCAAAGTCATCAAGGGCAAGCACTCAAGATGGCTGCAAAATACAGTCTTTTCAGCTAAGAAAAATTACTATATTCTCTCTTTAAATAGTCTTGGTTTGGTTTTGCTTAAAAAGTTGAAGTCAAAGTTATCAATTAATTTTAACCACACATTTCATCAAATTTTATCAAAATATGCTAAAAAGTTGATTTTTAGCAAAACCAAATGGGCATTAAGTTATTAACACATAAAAAATGAACAATTATAGCTTTTCAATATTTGGCCAATCAACCAACAAACTTCGCCAACTTCAAAAGGCAGCTAACATGGAACAGATTATGGACACAATCAAGGAAATAAGTTCTACAATCAAATAAGTATATCCGCCTACCTATCCTGGCCATCTCCCAAACGAAGGGAAGAAATGACTTCTTCAGCAGATTCATCATCAAAGTACACATCCTGCAAAGAAGTCATACTAGGAACTATATCAAAGTTATTTCACCCAAACATGAGCCTGATAGAACAGACTACAAACAACAACGTGAAGTAATTGCCATCAACTCATTGCTTTTTCCCTTGTACCTATATAAACAGTAAAGGGTCCATATGTCATTGGCTGGCATGTTGTAATTACTTTTCTCTCACCATCCACTACATCATTCTATCTAGAGACAATATAAGAGACACCCCTCACATTTAAAAAATCACATTAACGTCTACTACTTCTAATTTTGAATATCATATTCACCCATAACCACTTTTTGAGCCATATCTCATCTAAAATGAGGTTGATATATAGAATGCCCTTGTGAGCTAAAGATGAAATTTTCTACCATTAGTTACAATTTAATTTGTTCCCTAAATAAGTTAATACTTACAAATTTTCATACACAATTCTACTTATTTAATATCCCTTTTGGCTATAGTATTTAATTTAACAAATTAGTTATTTATAAGTAGAATTGTGTATGACAGTCTTTAAGTATTAACTTATTAAGGAAATAAATTAAAGGGATAATTGCATCAAAGGTCCCCAACCTTTCAAAATTGTTGGAGATATGCCCCTAACCTAAAAAAATAGCACCACACATCGCCAACATTTGAAGAAATAGGCATCATAGGTCCCTCTTGACAGCTTCCATCTATTTTCTCCGTTAAACCTCAAAATTGGACTCCACGTGCTTTCTCTCTCCAAATGAAGCTATTGAAATTGCAGAAGTATTAATGTCATTCCACTATATACTGTTAATGTTCTCTTCTTCGCATTCGTTTTCTCTATACATCCAGTATTCTTTGCAGATCCGTCGGAAAATTCTCCCAGCCCATCTCCAAATCCCCCAGTTGACGCCCTCTCGCCACCGGTTCTATCTCCAGCAACCCCATCGCAATCGCCATCTCCTTCTCCTTTCCCCTTACTTTCCTCTCCACCGGCGCCTCCGCCGTCAGATTTCTCTCTAATTTCCTTTCCAGCAACAACTGATTCTTTTGCTTCTGACAAGTCTCCGACACCGGCACTTGCACTAGCCGTAGCTGACAACGTGGGTCATGAGGAGGCAAATGTGAGTAACATGGAGACTGAGCGGGATTCCTCCTCCAACGAGATGAACGGTGGACAAAAATCCGGTGTGGCAGTTGTAGTGGTCATCGGCGCGTTGATCTACAAGAAGCGCAAGCATAATGTGCGGAGCTTGGAGTTACGGGTACGCCGCTAAGAAAGATTCTGCAGACTCGCTCACACACAAATTTCTATATCTATGTACTGTATGTATACACAAACCCCATTTGTTTGGTTGTGGCATTATTGAGAGAATTTTGATGTGTTGGTCTTTTCTTGCACACCAGATGCACTGTTTGATCCTTTTTCAGGTGAATTATAGGGTAGGGACTGGTGCGCAAGATGGAAATGTGGGGTGGGGGTGGAATTGCAGAGGGAATAGAGAAGAAGGGTACAATGTTGATAGTATATACTGGAATGACATTAATACTCCTGTAATTTCAATAGTGTCATTTGGAGAGAGAAAGTGCGTGGAGTCCAATTTTGAAGTTTAACGGAGAAAATGAATGGAAACTGTCAAGAAGGACCTATAATACCTATTTTTTCAAACGTTGGAGATGTGTAGTGCTATTTTTTTAGGTTATGGGCATATCCTCAACGATTTGAAAGATTGGGAGGGACCTTTAATGCAATTATCCCTTGCAACTAATTGTAGAAAATTTAATATTTAGTTCACAAGGGCATTTTAGGTATATCAACCTTATCTTGATTGAGATATGGCTCAAAAAGTGCTCAGGGTATAAATATGATACCCAAAACTAGAAATAGGGAAAGTTAGTGTGATTAAATGTGAGGGGAATCTCTCATATTGCCATAAAGGTCAGGGTGTCTCTGATATTATATTAACCCCACCCCACCCCACCCCACCCCACCCACCCCACCCCACCCCACCATGGGTATGGCACATGGGTACACCTATTATAAAGAACAGAAGAATCTGCTATCCAGAAGTCTCAAACAGATTAATGCGTCAAACAAAAGGCACTTTGAGAAATGTGATCATCAGAACAATGAACATGATTCATTTGCAGCATGCACATATGATGAAGATGCATAACATGACTTGTGGTTTTAAGAGTAGAAAGACTGCAATGCTCTTCTTAGTTATCGAATTTTTAACTATTCATTTTAGCATATAATGGATGACAAAATTCATATTTGGAAAGAGCAGGAATCGAGACGTAACTACAGTATCTATAATGACCCCAAGGAGAGAAGAGAATTTGTAACATGGTATCATAGATCTCAGAAAATGCAAAAAACGTTTGGCAAAGCCTAACACATAGGATTCCATATATAAAGGTTTAAAGAGTAATAAAATAGGAAAACTAAAATGTGATTTTCTTTGTTTCTGTTACTGCACACATCATAAAACTTCATTCACTTGATTCCTAAAATGGCCGTTCATTAGAGATCACACATCAATTTTTTGACTGGATAACTAGAAAACGCAATAAATAATGAACTAAGGCACAAAACCAAGAGTTGTATACCTCGTCATCCCGTTCAAGTGAACCATTAACCTGCAAACAGCAAACAGAGACTGTTGTTCAAGTCCACATTGTAATAATGCAATAACCACAACAAATCAAATGCACAGAACACAACATTTTCAACTCAAACCTAAATAATTGAGCCAGGTCAAATCAAGACATTCAAATTGGAATCAAGGGAGTCTAATAATAATTCATCCCTAATACCTGAGAGTACATATGGCTAAATTATCTTCTTCACCTCCATCAAGTGAGAACAAACCATATAGCAATCAACTATTAGCACAACTTAAAAGGCACCAAATTCGACATTCTAACTTTTGGATACCAAGTTCCTATATACCAATGAGTAGAAAGAGCCAAAGGTGATAAATGCCTATAGTACAAGCTACTGGGTGTTAAAAAGTCGGCTATCGTCTGACATTGCTATCATCTCAAAGTTTTAAAAGGATAGGTCCATTTTCCCCGTCATTAATGCTCCAAACATTTGTTTTCTTACGTGTGCTAAAATGGAACATAACAAAAAGATGGAATATTTTGGATGTCACATAGAGCACCTCATCAATATCATCATTGTTAGAGATTCCATAACGAAAGACTTGGCTCAAGTTATTTGCTAAAGTTGCAACGTCATAATCCCTATCTTGGTAATCATCATCGTCACTGTCTCTTGTTCGATCATGTAATGTTGTAGGCCTCCTGCAAAAGTTGATATAAAGAAACACGTCTATAATATAAACAAAACTGAGAGAAGTTAATAAGAGATTTACACAAAAATTCCTGATCTACATAATTTCATCCAGCAAAAGTCAATACAGGGATGACATTACAAGTAAATGTATCGCGCAATTCACAACTATTAGCATTGCATCAAGAACATAATTTAGAAATGGAATACAAAAGGCACCACTATAAGTACTATTCACCCATTATAATTTGATAGTCCTTTCCTCAGCAGACTACAATTATTTCTTAAATCCTCCTGCTGCTTTTGCCAAAATTAATCTTTTCAGAGAATTTAAACGCTACTTGTTAGCATCAGAGCAGAACAACAGGCTTAGATTTTCTTTTCCATTGTTTCAGTTTTCTTACAAGTGATCTTATAGACATGCACCATCCAAGAGTAGTCTCCTACTTACTCTTCCCAGACGAAATGACAGGAGATATATAGCCCTGTATATTAAGACCAGCTAGAAACTTGATTGAAGATTGAAAGTTCGATCTTAACTATGCATGGGGTAAATGCCCTAGCTCAACGGGGAACTTAGACTACTAAAGCAAACAAGACAGCATGGAATGTACAACAAAAATACATATATCTGTGAGCATTTTACACCTGTGCACAAGGATGCCAAATACTTTATATCACATCAATCAGGATATAAAAATGGCAAATTGGCTGCTGACATTAAGGAAAAAAGTCTCAGCTAAAACTTAAACACTCACCCACATGCCCACTGGAAAACATTTTCCACTGCATTGCGCTTCAGGAGTACATTTGAATACCAATCAGCCCATTCACTATTTTTCTGGTAATAGGAATTGTAAAAGAGCTCAAAAAAGTATCAGATAAAATCTGGCCA
The DNA here is from genome assembly GCA_023638005.1 of Forsythia suspensa. NCBI lineage: Eukaryota > Viridiplantae > Streptophyta > Magnoliopsida > Lamiales > Oleaceae > Forsythia > Forsythia suspensa. Next base: position 9,020,234 of record CM042674.1, on the reverse strand, counting down.
CACATAGTTCAAGTGATATAATCTTGCTGCATTGCATGATTGTAGTTGAAGTTATCTCACGGATCAATGAGTTCACTCAAACATCAAATATGATCATATCAGCTTAAGATATCTTAAAAAATAAATATTGAGAGCACTAATTAGAGCCACAAAATTCAGGAATTAAAACTAGAAGCTTGTATTGACCAGAAAAGAGCTAAAACACAACTATCAGTCAGTGCTGGTCAAAATGGAACTTCGCCAAAGATTCCATAAATGGGTGATTCTAATAAACACTTATTTTCCTTATGGGGTGGTGAGGATGGAGGCTTCATATTAGTTAACTTGCTACGCAAACTGATAGATGTGGGCATTGAAACAGAAAAATGAAGATGTGGAAAACCTGCAGAAATGTCTGTATATCGTTGTTGTTATTCCCTAATTGAACAAGCTTGTTAGCTATGCGTGTCGTGTATCCAATATTCCCTATCCTGGGTGGTGTTCTACCCTCAGCAGGAACAGTTGGCTGCAAGACACATTCAACAAAATTATTCTTGTATAATTCACAACTGTTGGCCAAAGTTTAGAATACCGCAATATAAGAAGTTGAATGAGAACAAATAAATGAAAGTATAAGAAAATACAGGTGCAGAAGAACTTCGAAAATACAACTGAAGATATTCAAGAGAGTTGACCATTACCTTGTTTATATCAACATCCAATGTGAAATTCTTTTCTGCTTCAAGAATCTTCCCAAGAAGATTACAATCTTCAAGAAGATGTTCAACGAACTGGACGTTCTTGCTTTCCAAGCAAGATATTATAATGTTCTCGACATGGTTGTGTAAGAAGTTATTGTATGGATACCTAAAATCAACACAAGGTGAAATTAGAGTATTCATAATATTTCTTTTCAGCAGAAATTACAAGCTGAATTGAAGCAAGAAACTTACTCAAAAAACAATTCTACAATGCGTTTTACAGCGCCAAGGCGAATCAATTCCTTTTCTGCAGCTTCACTACTAACAGTCACCAAGACTGAGATGAACTCTATAATCTGAAAGACCCACCATTCACATTCAGATCTGACTGTGCCATGCTATTTATCGTTCCTTCCACGTACAAAAAAAATTGGGGGCATGGGTGTGGGTGGGGCAGTGAAAAGAGACTGAATATGGGAAAAAATCCCATTATTAAAGCAAATTGACGTCTTCTTATTTTGTTTAAGAACACTTCAGCAAGGAAGAAAGAACAAATTGTAACTAGCATACATGAACTGACTTTCTAGGGAACTTTTAATTTTCATGGAAAACGCGATTATATACAACAGTCAACATAAATTACATCCACATCAACAAAGAAATTCTAGTTCCTCAAGAAATATAAAAAAGAAACCTTCAAACGATGCTTTCCAAGAGGAGGCTGCAACTTTCCATATGTAGTTAGAAGGACCCGGTCTTCAGATGAAAGATCCAAAAGCTTGAGTATATTGCCTGCAAAATAAAGGCAGGAGTAAGATTTTGTCATGCATCACTATCACCACCTTGTTATCTAAATACATCCAAATAATACTTATATCTAATTATCCTCATAAATGAAGACGTAAAATCTAGAAAACAAGACTGCTAGATCAAGAGCTTCAAGCTTGTATTGGTTCTTTCTATTACATCAAACTAAAAACAGGTAAAAGAAGAAACAAGCTAGCATCATCCTTGAAAATTTGGGACTTGGATAGTCTGATCAGCTTTTTGAGAAAGCTTTAACAAGGGAAATATATCAATTCTGACGCAGAAATAAGTGCAATATCCATTTCTTTCTTTTTCAAACTTTTTATAGTGTTGTCGGGATATTTTTCACGCATAATCTAGTCAAAACACCATCTTCAGCCCATTTTCCTCACATATGATGCCAGAAATTGCGATGATGTTCGCCAACAGATAACAGAAGAGATTTGCCTAATTACTTGACGAGTGCAAGAAGAAGCATGTTTCATAAATTTCAGGCTGAAATCAGTTCTTATTTTACTTATTAAGCAGCAGGAGTATTTCATATACAATTTCTTATATGTTCTACAATTTAGGAATCGTAACACATCATTCTGAGCAACAATACCTAGGCTCTCCAACATGCCTTCAACTGTCTCAGGTTTTACACTGATTCCAGATCCATGAGTCATTTGGCGGTTGTATAAATAATATGTTCCTGACATTAGCCTCTTGGGGTCCAACAAGGATATGCTGACAGACAACAAGTTAACCAAAACGGATTTTGGTCTTGACTCCTCCAAAGCATGACGGAATAATCTTCCTATAAAACTGTGACACAAGCCAGTTTCCAATCAGGTTAAGAGGAGGGGAAGAGAAGGGAGAATAAGAAGAAAGAAGAGAAAATAGCTACCTTGGACTGGAGATTTTTGAAGCTAACCCGGGGGGAGCATATCGAGTTATTGCACATAGAGTTTCTGCAGCATTAGCATGCACTTCAGGGAAGTCCTGCAAATGTATAGTTAGAGCTATATCATTAAGATAAATCAACAGCCAATGTTCAGCTAAAGTCAACCTTCTCTTGGGATGATAGACAAGAAATTCATATCTATATAATGTGGGGTACAGGTAACTTTGAGCCTTAAAAAATACTTAATTTTATCTCAAATGAGTAATCTCTGGTACTGACTTCCTAACATGACACCACGATCAAGGAATTTGCGAACTAGAGTTTGAGCTCATTTAGTAAAGTACCGTGCAACTTAAGAAACATGCAAATTCAATACACACAAGGGAAACCGCACATGGAGTCTGATGCATGGATCTTTGGTTCCTATAGACATGATGATCAAATGGAAACCCATGGTGTAAACAGACTTGAATTCCATGTGTATCAAAAATAAACAAGGCAGGCTCCACAACTTTCACACATGAAAGCCAAAGGCACTAAAGAGAAGCAGGAACTGTGATATTCATTGATGTGCAAGACCATCCAAGTCCCCAAGCAACTTACCGACGAGCTGAACTTATCCACAATCATCTCCAGAACATTCATATCTTCCAACCATGGAATTGAGTCCATATAGTTAGTATATATGTGCTCATCAGCACCAATTAGACGAATTAAAACCTGTTCAACAAGTAAACACATAAGGATTTCAGATGGACGATACCATCGAGAAGAGAAAATTGAACAGCTAACCTCCATGATAGATGTAATTCCTATGAGGTCAATAAGCTTCGTGATAATATCCTGGTGATCCTGGATGAGAATTAAATGAATACATCAGCTTGTGAAGATTTGAGTTTCAAATATTCTGCAGTAAGCAGTGCCCCCAATATCCAACCTTTCTACATGGAGAACCAGTATATGAAAATATATTACGTGTATTATCATATAAATCCAAAAAACGGTGAGTGTGGTCCGAGATACAGTAAAATTAGTTTCCTAATTACTAATGAATCCATACTCTTTAGTAATGGGTTGAATAACCTGAAACAACTACTACTTCCTTTGTCAACTCAAAATGATGACTACACACGACAAAGATAAGAATCCCCAGTTTTATATGAACTAATTTATGTCTTTTCCATGTACACCACCCCCCCCACCCACCCACCCAAAATAAAGTCGTTCCGAATTCCAGGTTCCACCACTCAACCTCATTACTTCCCCTTTCATGTCAACTCCAATAGTAAAAAATTAAAATAAGTATTTAAGGGAATTTAAAATTTTCGAAGGCCCAAACGAAAAAATAATATCAAGAAGTTATGCACAAAGAACAACCAACAAGCACATTTAACTGAACATAGGGGAGTCACCAACCCATAGGACCACCATAACCTAGACTTCTAGATGGAAGAAGATAAGAAAAGAGAATATTCACAAACATTGGACTTACTCGTATATAATTCATTAAAGGAATCGTCTTCCGCAGCAAGAGGCAGACAACCACCTAAAATTATGGAAATCTGGATATTAAACACCACCATAGAAAACAAACAATAATACCCAAAATTTGGGAAAGCATAGATAACTTCAAATAAATTTTAATAGATCAAAGACCATCAATCTTTGATAAAGTTGATGGACATCACCCTCAACCAAACGCCAAAGGATAAAACCATCTTACCGCATTTTCCCCATTTCTTAATTCCAGTCCTTCCCTCATTTTCTTTTTGAACCAAAACAATTCCATGATAATCAGCGAGTATGGACAAAGAATTTGTGAATGTATATGGAAGGATGCTGAGCAATTGAAGTGTTGGCAAGCAATAAAAATGTTTCTTTGCTTTCTATACAATAATAAGCTGAGGTGCATGTAGATGGAATTTTGGCCATTACACTGGTAAAAGGTGGCAAAATTCAAAGGTCCCAGGTGCTTAATACAGAAGGTGTTCATAGGTTTGGAGTTGAAGAAATATGATTGTAGGAATGATGGTGCAAGTTGACCACGAAAGCTTTTCTTACAGACAAGTAAAGAAGCATGGGCCAACCAATGGGGACCGCTATCTTGTTCAACTCGGAAAATCATTGACTTTTAGAAGTAGAGGATTACAATTAAAAAAATCAAAAAAGTACGGATGAAGTAAGAAAAAATACATGATAAAGATGGACAGTAAGGATTAAGTCAAGCGGCTTCCAATCACAATAACATCTGACATGATCTGAGCTATGCATGATCGCAGGTCAGAAGTCTATTTCATTGAAAGGACAGTAAGGTCATAAGAGCTAACACATGTAGGTTTTTCCTATTTATGTCGTTTTTTTTTTAAAAAAAATTCCAGGCCATACATGATCACAGGTGACAAAATGTAACTAATTCCCGAATTTTATTATGCTCTTTTTAAATCATTCTAATCATACCTTGCTGAAGTAACCAGCCAATGAAGTACTATGAGGGCGCTCGGGATCCAAGAAAGAGAAAAGCAGGTTCATAAGCTGTCAACCCAAAGTAACGAGCCACCCTGTCACAGTCAAGATCAAAACTAACTTCATGGGACATTCTAAAAATTTCCTACCTCCTCGTCCTCTACCAAAGCTTTGAGTATTATATCAACTTCACAGGTGAAAAATTTCACAAGCGATGAAAGGAAACCTATATGCAAAAGCCAAAAAAAATAGTCATCAGAAGCTATCCATTTTGAAATCAATATAATCATGGTCCAATATGGATCTTGTACCCAGTAGAGTAGCTAGGCAACACATATAAACAGACACAGTATATATATATATAAATATGACAGCCACTTACTTAAGAGTACGCTGTTTCTCAGCATCCTCTGGAGCTTCTTCCACTATGCATCGAACAAGTTGTTCAACTTGAGCTCTTTCCCGCAAACTACAAGACAGGTGAGCAGGAAATTAGCTAGGGCGTGATGAGGTGGGGATCTTGGAATTGTCTCTCCTTAATATTTAGGCAACAAATATGGAACGGAAAGAGGATATTTTTTCTTTATTTAAAACTGATGGGAAATGAGATACTTGTAACACCGTGTAAAAGGGAAATAATGGTTCAGATACTTGCAAAAAGGAATCATTATGGTAGTTTATAACAATGTATCTCTTCCAAAGAGAACCATTTTGGTAGTCTATAGCAATAAATCAAGAGATGAGTTTACAAATCCTACAAACCATTTACACTAAAAAAAACAATTAGATATTTATTAATTCACTATGAGTCCAAAAATCAAAAGGGAATCCCGTACATGTGTACACATTCAACAACAAAATAAGCCTTTTTCATAATAAATTTTGGTTGCTACATGAAATCCTTTTCCGCCACACCGATGCCTGTATATGTACATATCCAAATAGTGTTCACATGTAACCAGCAGCCAATTTATATTGAACATCTTTTAACTAAATAATGCAATCAAAGTCCATACATTACGTTCTTCTATCATGAATAGCATTTCTCTCAACAGTCAATAAATCCTTTGTAGTTATAGACAGCTGATATAACTTCATCACCAATTTCATCTTTTTTTATTTAGATAAATGTTGTCATCCCTCAACTACATTTCATTGCGAAAACTGAAAAGAATCTTTGATGCAGAATTCTCTCAATGTTTGGATTAGAGGCATATTTATCATTATATGCTTACTTGTATGCTTGTGTATAATTTTCGAAGCTTAATAATTATTTAGTGTATGCTCATGAATCTTTTCCAGAAAAGGATTCCAGATGGGTTACAAAGTTATTAAGCATATTAGATATAGATGCGTAAAACTTATTCCACTATCTACTATTAATATGTCCATGGATTTATATCCATCACAAAAGGCAATGCTTTCCACCATCTCACAAGCCATGCTAAGAACTTCAATCAACCAGTTCAATGGCATTATCTATTCTTTTCTCAGTTTCATCCTTCAATACTGCATGAAAGAGTTAAACTAGAATGCATTTATCCCTTGTACATAGCTTCTCCTGATCTTCTGTCTCATGCTTCATATATTCATCTACACCATCAACATCAATCACTGCATCATTCAACCTTTCTTCAAATTCTTCAAAATGTTCTCATTCTCTTGCATTGTAATCTAAATTGAAGCCCTTTATGAGTAACTCTAAATCGCCCATATTACCTATTCAAGAGTGTTTAGTGGGTAAATTGGATATAGATTTGAACTTTGGCATTATTGGATAAGGTGAACCATGAACTTAACATTTTGAACCCATTATCTTGTTCTGTCATGAGGACTTTTATCAAAATGCAAAAGCCGATATTAAATGATTAATAAAAGCATTAAAAGCACAACAGTCATTAAGTTTTGAATTTGGACATGTGACCCATTAAACAATATTGCAGTGAGCCATTTGTAACTTACAAATTAATAAGACGGCCATTAAGAGCTTTGCATTCTTGAATTATTTCATCTTCATCCAGAAGCTCCTCCAGTGTAAAATTTTCTTTGTCTAAAATGGTCTCCACCTGCAATGGAAATGTAATTAGTGAACGGACCTATGATTTTTACTCAATTATTCGAACAGGAAATGCTAGCATTATAATTATATGAACATGTTGAAACATCTAGGAGAAATGACCAAAAAAAAAAGTGGCTAGTGAGATTATATCCAATCCTCAAAATAAAGCCCAAAGCAATATGAAAAGCGTGAGCCTGCAACAGCATGTAACATGCTTAACATAAAAATTACAACTCAGACCTTGTGTTGTGCCAGATCCCTTACAAACGTGTGATCAAGAGACTAGAAACTCGTGAGAAGATTATTTTTCTCCTATTTAATAAACTAACTTTTTCAGGGACGGGGTTCTAAATCTTGCAATCAAGAAAAGGGCTTCTAATGATACGACAAGCAGAGGGTCTATACCAAACACCCTCCCCTTAACGGCAGTACCACGTGTCTTGATTTGCTCTGGCTACTGTTCTATTGCTTGCCCATTCTCCCAATAGTCGATTGCCACCCAAGATTCAATTAACTAAAAAAAACTACATATAACTCTCAATGATGGGGTAACAAACCAATATATAATCAGTCGGGCAGAGCATCGCAGTCAACACAAAATGCAATTATATAAAGTCCCTTATCTTCTTCACACTCCAAGACCTACTGCATTCCCGTACTTCTACACTCGCCAAATTAGACAGTACTCCAGAAAATGCAGTCCCTTGTCCGCAAACAACATCCATTATTTGGATCCAAATTAGAAATTAAAAACAAAACAAAACTAACATATACTGTAACACAAAATTAAAAGCACGTACTGGAGATGCAGTGGAGAGGCCAGCCATTCGCCAAAACATGGTGAATTTTAAAGTGTGATAACGCGCTTCTAGACTCAGACTCCGATCTGTCAACTTAAAAACTCTAGTTTATATAGCCAGCGTCTCGAAACAACTCGTCTCAACGATCTCGAGTCAAAACAAGCAGGGGCGGAGCCACCTGGGGTATAGTGGGGGCAGTTGCCCCCACTGGATTTTGGTCCTGGGTATTTCACCGATTACACTTGAGAGGCGGCCCGTTCTAAAGGCAAGGAGAAAACCACAAACAACCACATCAAAATTTCAAGAGAGATATTGTCGAGAAAATCGCTATTGGGTAAGGAATATTACCATCAAAAACAACAATTCTGAAAGAAAAAAAAAATTCCAAGGAGCTAGAAGAAGAGAATGGCGATAAGGCGGGACGGAATCTTAGATCGAGGTTGTGTTGAAACTAAATCATTCACAAAATCAGATCGAATGCGAAATCAGCATACAAAGCCCAATAGATTTAAAGCAATGTTTTTACACAAACAAATCTGATATTACAGTTTGGTGATGAATAAGATTGACTTATCCTTGTAGAAATCACTGCAACACAAGATAAAATTGGGTCCAAGAGGTTGATGAACACGTCTCCATTTTTCCCTCTAAATTGTTCCCAGTTTTTAGTGCAATACCAAGGAGAAAACCCATAACCGCTTGTCCCGTTCTATTGCTCTCTTAATACTTAACAGGCCTAGTTGGATATGCACTTATGCATTTCACCAAGAATGGCTTATATTGGAGCTATACATGGTTTAGATGCAAACACCACAAAATTTGGCTTCTATCGAACTTTAATCAATTTGGATGGAAAGATTATTGAGTTTAATGGGCCAACGGGAACATTATAAGAAAATATGCGGGGTTCAAGCAAGAATGCTTGTTCATCATGTTATGTTTATGTTAGGATATCTAACTAGTTACCACTTTTATTTGCGGTGGAATTCGACCGTATAGGATTTTAATGGATTAAGGAGTTAAGAAGAATGAGATAAAGTTTTGTTTGAAGAGAGTTTGATTTTGATGAATGTGGAGAAGAATATGGAGAAATGGAAGAATTGAGAGAAAGTGAGATGTGGATTTTGGTTTGAGAAAATGAAAAGCGTGGTGATGAATGTTAACTACTTTTTTTGTATCAGAATGAAAGTAAACCTCCTTACGGTCGGTGATTAAGTATGTATACTAGTATATCGCTTTTCTTCGCAGTGGAATCTGATCGTAGAGTCTAGTGCAAAATTTTCACCTTCACGATAAATTTTTTCCAATAATTACCGCAAGAAAAATAAAAATATTATTTAGTCATTTGTTCGTTAGAAAAATCAGGAGATGATTGATTGATAGACGATTTTAATGAATTATGGGGTTGAGAAGAATCTGTTAAAGATTGTGAGAGAGAGAGATAGAGTTTTATTTGATGGGGTTGATTTTGAAGACGTTGAGAAGAATATGAAGAAGATTGAGAGAGTGTGGAGTTTTGTTTGAGAGGATGAAGACGTAGTGATATAGTGACAAATGAGTTTTTTTTTTTCGCCTTTGTGGTGAGATTCAATCGTATGCTCTATTATGATGATGGATTAAGGTAGTGAACAGATGGATTGAAAATGTGAGCAGATTTTGGAGATGATCAGTTATGATCGAATTAGGGAGATTGATTGAAGCACTCAGCAAAGTTTTGAGGAGATGATTTTGTGAGTGGAGAAATTGAAGACGTAGTGACACATAGACATTTAAGTACTTTTTTCTTCCCGTAGAGGAAAAAACTACATACGGTCGTGATAATAGCAATATAATTGTTCGTGTTTACTCCATAAAAAAATTAATTCTTAATTAATTGAGATCTTACCTGTTTTGGAATTTGAAAGAAGTCAAAAAACGACCTGCTTCTTGTTCAATATTCTTGTTTCATTTTTTCGAGAAAGCCATTTGATCTGGAGGTGTAGGAGCAGGCTTTCACAACTCCTTAGTTGGCTCCAAATAGAATTTGGAATCTATATAGAATGCTTTTGTCATCATGAAAAGCTTGGTATTTGCAAAGATTCTCTTGGTTTCTCTTTCTGGAGTGTTGTACTTAAAACACTGGGAAGGCCTGACTGCACGAGACATGTGTAGTTGCGTCCACCTCCCAAATTTTTTTCAAAATCCCATTTCAAGGATCAATCATAAAAGTTACTGATTGGATCACCTTTCACGACCACATCAGAGGAAAATGTTACCGCACGATTACGATATGGCCGCCACGTCAGCCAAAGCCCCAATCTAAGCCCAGTAAGGGCCCAGTCCGCATTCTGTCAAGAACTCTATTTGGGCCTTGCTGGGGGCCCGTAACGCGCTTGGGCCTTCGACGGCTAGGAATCCGCAAGTTACATAAAGGGCTTCGACGCCCTCGCGCGAACCATAAGGCCTCGTCAGGCCTCGCGTCATTCACAACCAGCAAGCAACTCGATATGCCAGGGCAGCCAGAGGGATAATTAAAGGAAGACCGCGTTGATTTGGCGCAAGGATCCTCATAAGGAAACCGGATCGCAATCTCCCAAAATCATGCAACGTGATAAGCTCAAAGTAAGGAAGATAATCTCGGATATCTTTATCACATAAGGAAGGAGGATCCATTGAGTATCAAATTGATTTGTCTCCTAAATCAATTAGATCTCTCGCTTATAAAAACAACGCCTCCGGTTGTTCCAAAGTACACACTTTTACGCTTACGAATCCCACCCTAAACTCTGCTCAAACTTACGCACGCTTGTCTCTCCCACACTCCTATTTTGTTCCGCCCTGCGTATTCTTTATATATACATTTGTTGACTTGATCGTGAGTGCCAACGATCATGGGACCCTTTTCCTCCGGAGATCTTGGTGCTAACGGTCGTCCTAGTGTGTGAGTAACATAATCTGGTTGGCGGAGGGTGACTGGAGATCTGTTGGCACGTGGATGGTGCAGGTTCGAGACGTCAGCAGATTGGCGCCGTCTGTGGGAAGCGAGAGTTTTACACGACCCAGTGCTTTTGGTAAAGCGTGTCTTCTACCCAAAGAGCATGACACCGAATATCGGCGTAAGCGGGTGGTGGGGACAGAGAATCGGGACACAGAGTCGGATGACGCGCCGGATGGATGCAGCGCTCGGGCTTTGGATGATCGCCCCTCGGCGAGGGACCCAAGCGTAGTCGTGCCGGAGAACCCTTCACACTGGTTCTGGACTACACCGCAGCTCCCATAACATAGACAAACTGCAGGTAATGGACATACACTCAGAATCAACGGAAGTTAACGGCGAAGGAGTGGATGAAGAATTGGTATTAGACGAAGGTCTAGATCCCCGGATCATAGCCTCGGATTCTCTCGCCTCCCCTGCGGAGGAGCTCGAAACCTTTCCGGTAAGCCCCTCGGAGCCAACCCAGATGCTGCAGGTGGGAGAAAAGCTCGAGGAAAAGATGAAAGAAGAGTTAAACAATTCCTGCGAGAGAACGCAGACGTCTTCGCATGGAAACACAGCGACATGGTCGGGATCGACCCATCGATCGCATGCCACGTTTTGAAAACGGACCCGAAGGTGCGCCCCAGGATTCAGAAAAGAAGACCTCTAAGCGCCGAGAGGTACCAGGCCTTGAAAGAGGAGGTGGACAAACTTCTGGCCAGCGGGTTCATCAGGGAAGCGATTTACCCCCAGTGGGTATCTAACCTGGTGTTGGTTCGAAAAAGTACCAAGAAGTGGAGGGTGTGCGTCGACTTCTCAGATCTAAACCAGGCATGTCCTAAAGATAGTTTCCCATTACCGCGCATCGACCAGCTTGTCGACGCAACCGCCGGCCACAAGTTACTTAGCTTCATGGACGCATACTCGGGCTTCAACCAAATTCTGATGTTCACAGGGGACGAGGACCACACGTCGTTTATTACGGACCGAGGGCTATACTGCTATAAGATGATGCCATTCGGCCTAAAGAACGCTGGAGCCACCTATCAACGACTGGTAAATCGCATGTTCGTCGGACAAATTGGGAACACGATGGAGGTATACGTCGATGACATGCTGGTAAAGAGCGTCAACGCAGAAGACCACATAGATCACCTGAGGGGGATGTTCGAAACCCTTCGCAGATATCGCATGAAACTTAACCCCTTGAAGTGCGCGTTCGGGGTCGCGTTCGGAAAGTTCCTCGGCTACATGGTCAACCAGCGGGGGATAGAGGCCAATCCCGAAAAGATCAAAGCGCTCATCGAAATACGGTCCCCATCCTCCCCTTAAGAAGTCCAAAGTCTGACAGGGAGATTAGCGGCTCTGAATCGGTTTATATCCAAGGCGACCGATCGTTGCCAACCTTTCTTTCAAACCATAAAGGGGGGAAAACGGTTCGAGTGGACCGACGAGTGCGAAAAGGCCTTCCAAGACCTCAAGATCCTTCTCGGGAAATCTCCACTGCTATCCAAACCCAAGAACGGGAAAACGTTACTCGTTTACCTCGTCGTCTCGGAAAAAGCAGTTAGCTCGGTACTCACCCGTGAAGAGGGTCCGGCACAATTCCTCGTCTATTACGTAAGCAAAGCCCTGCAGGACGCGGAAACGAGATATCCAGACATGGAAAAACTCGCTCTGTCGTTAATCGTCGCCTCCAGGAAACTTCGACCATACTTTCAATCCCACAGCATAGATGTCCTGACGAACCTCCCCTTGCGGCAGATACTCCAGAAGCCAGATACTTTAGGACGATTGATGAAGTGGTCGGTAGAACTTAGCCAGTTCGACATCAGTTACAAACCACGGCCTTCGATAAAAGGGCAAGCTTTAGCAGATTTTGTGGCTGAGTTCGCCCACATCCCCGATGGTCCGCTTGAAGCCCGACCCTTGGAGGTACCGACATGGAAGTTATATGTCGATGGATACTCGGGAGAGGCCGGGGCTGGAGCCGGGATCCTGCTAATCAGCCCAGATGGCCATAATCTCAACTGCGCGCTTCGCCTGGAGTTCAAAGCCTCCAACAACGCAGCAGAATACGAGGCCCTGCTAGCGGGCTTGAGGCTAGCGCACGAGATGAAGGCAAGGAAGCTCCAAATCCACAGCGATTCGCAGCTTGTCGTAAGTCAAGTTAATGGGACCTTCGCAGCGCGTGAACAATCCATGGTGTCCTACTTATCCAAAGCTAAAGAACAGTTGTCCTGCTTTGAAGAATACGAACTCCTCCAGATCCCACGAACGGAAAATGGCTACGCGGACGCCCTCTCAAAACTAGCAAGCAGTAGGGACTCCGACCTAATGAAGGCCATCCCAGTTGAAAAGCTTACCCAACCTTCAACCGAAGGCGCTACCGCACCCTCCGTCCTAACCATCCATGATTCCCCGAAATGGATGAAAGAGATTAACGAGTATCTAGCTAATCAGGTGGCGCCCGAAGACAAACTAGAGGCACAGAAGCTCCGTAGAAGGGCCGTAAAATTTCAGACACTGGGACGGAATTACGTATAAAAGGGATTGACCACCCCTCTTGCTGCGCCGCTCGACAAGAGGAAGCAGTATACGTGATGAAAGAGATATACGAGGGGATCTGCGGCAATCATTCAGGGGGGATGGCCTTGGCACAGAAAGCCTTGAAACAAGGGTACTATTGGCCGACCATGAAGAAAGATTCCCACAATTTCGCAAAGAAATGCGACAGATGCCAGAGATTTGCGACGGTCCCGAAGCTCCCCGCTCAGAACCTTACTCCGGTCACCAGCCCCTGGCCCTTCGCCAAATGGGGAATCGACTTCATCGGCCCCCTCCCGACAGGGAGAGGTGGGGTCAAGTTCGCGATTGTAGCAGTAGATTACTTCACCAAGTGGTGCGAGGCCGAGCCTCTGGCCAAAATCACGGAGGAGAACGCCTGGAAATTTGTATGGAAAAACATTATCTGCCGCTTCGGTGTTCCCTATTCCCTCGTCTCCGACAATGGCACGCAGTTCGCTGGAATGAAGTTCAACGCGAACTGTGAGAACCTTGGCATCCGAAGGGATTTCTCCACTCCTTATTATCTGCAATCCAACGGCCAGGTGGAAGCCGTAAATAAAATCATTAAACATACCCTTAAGCGGAAGCTAGAGTCCGCGAAGGGAGGATGGGCCGAGGAATTACCCGAGACCTTGTGGTCCTACCGAACCACCTCTCGCACAGCCACCGGCGAAACCCCGTTCTCCATGGCATATGGGGCAGAGGCTATGATCCCCGTCGAGATAGGGATACCCTCGCCCAGACACCTGCACTTCAACGAAGTGGTCAACGATGATTTACAAAAAGCGAGCCTCGACCTACTGGATGAGAAACACCAGGAGTCACAACTACGCCTCGCGGTTTACCAACGGAAGATGGCCCGATATTATAACTCCAAGGTCAGGGGCAGAAACTTTCGTGTCAATGACTTTGTCCTAAAGAAAATATTCCAAGCTAATAAGCAAGCAGGGGCCGGAACCCTGGGACCCACCTGGGAAGGGCCGTACAAGGTCATCGAAGAAATCCGTCCCGGAACTTATAGACTAGAAGATTCCGAGGGGCAAGAGACGAGGCATCCTTGGAATATCGCCCACCTGAGGCCATATCACCAGTAATGCCGTTTTTAGTAATTTTCTTCTGTTGGTTTCCTTACGATTTTTTTTTGGCGGACGTCACGAAACGCGGCGCCGATTAACAATGTTCGTCCTTTATGAATTCAAAGTGTTCCACATACAACGAGTGCTGGCACGGCAGCGAGGGAGTGTGGTTCGCGGCCAACTCCATTAACTCGCTGGGTAAACATTTTACGCGTAAGAAAGCAAGTCACGAAAAACTGGCGGCAATGAGGAGTGTGGTTCGCGGCCAACTCCATTAACTCGCTGGGTAAACATTTTACGCGTAAGAAAGCAAGTACGAAAACACGGCAGCGAGGGAGTGTGGTTCGCGGCCAACTCCATTAACTCGCTGGGTAAACATTTTACGCCAGAAGAAAGCAAGCACGAAACACGGCGGCAAGGGGAGTGGTTCGCAGACCAACTCCATTAACTCATTGGGTAAACATTTTACGCGAAGAAAGCAAGGCACGAAAAAACACGGCAGCGGTGAGGGGTGTGGTTCGCATGCCAACTCCATTAACTCATTGGGTAAATATTTTACGCGAAGAAAGCAAGCACGAAAACACACGGCAATGAGGGAGTTTGGTTCGCGACCAACTCCATTAACTCGATGGGTAAATATTTTACGCGTAATCAGGCAATTACAAAGTACTCGGCGGCGAGGAGTGTGGTTCGCGCCAACTCCATTAACTCATTGGGTAAACATTTTACGCGTAAGAAAGCAAGCACGAAACACGGCAGCGAGGAGTGTGGTTCGCGGCCAACTCCATTAACTCATTGGGTAAACATTTTACGCCAGAAGAAAGCAAGCACGAAAACACTCAAGATCGAGAGAGTTTGGTTCGCGACCAACTCCATTAACTCGCTAGGTAAATATTTTACGCGTAATCAGGCAATTACAAAGTACTCGGCAGCGAGGGAGTGTGGTTCGCGGTCAACTCCATTAACTCGCTGGGTAAATATTTAACGCGTTATTAATCGAATGCATTTAAATCGGCAACAAGAGAGTAGGGTTCGGAGCCTGTTGACTCGCGGGATGAGCATTACGCTCGTAAAACCCTAAGCCTGAATAGCAAGGTATCGAAGGATGGCAAGAGAGTATGGTCCGTGACCAACCCTAAACCTGACTAGCAAGGTATCGAGTGCGGAAGCATCTGAAACAAACGCAAAAACTTCCACTACAAACTCGTTACTTGATTACACAAAAACCAATGCAACAGCACGACGGGAAAAATTTGACCTACACATGCAACACTACGTTTCGGTATAACCCGGTACCTGGGGTTCGCCGGAGGCCTTTAGCGCCGCCATGATTCGTTTGATATACATCGCCTCCTTATCTTTGGCTTGTATCATGTTCTGGCACGATTTCAACTGGGACTCAGCCTTCTTCTGGGCAACGACACACGCCTTTTGGATTGTCTGGGCTTTCGTAACGTCATACGTGGCGCGACTGCGCGCGTCTTCCGAAAACGTGAGTCTTGCCCGAAGGCGTTTGACTTCGGCCCTCATCGCCTCGGCATTCTCATCCTCTCCAAGAGCAGACTGTATCTCAGCAACCCTCATCTCCAACATTTTATACAACTCACAATTTAAGACATGACTGCGAGAGGTGTACATTTCGGCCAGCTTCATCAACTCCGTCACCTCCGCGGCATCTACCGCCTTCCCAAAGGGGGATGTCCAGTATTTCTGGACTGAGGTAGCCGCAAGTGCAACCGCTGGGGGCAGCTTCTCAACGACCGATGGATCCAGATCATCTTGACGGGCCCCAATGTTGATATACTCACGCCTGCCGGGAGGGGGAGAAGCAGGCATTCGGGACGCCTGTTCCTCACTCTCGACCTTTGGTCTCTTACCCACTGGCGACCGAACGTTCCCGGCAGGGGACCCATGACTAGCAAAATCCGGAACGCCTACCCTCACTCCCGGCACAGGGGAAACGGACGGTTGACCCGCCGCCGTCTCCGGATCCTGCAACCCTGTGGGCCCGGACCCAGGCACCCCAGGTGACGCCAAATGGGGATGGGAGACATCCTCCACTATGCCCCCACGCCTAATTTTGAATTTAGGGACTTTGGAAAAGTTGAAGCCCGACATGGTCGACAAAGATCAAAGGTCTAGGTAGGACAGCGAAACAACAGAAGAATGCTGATTTGGGAATGCCCTGTTGCATTATATAAGCCCAACGGGATACCAATAGTCAGGTGAACCGACACGTGGCGAGGAATTTGAAACACATGTGATAGACCCTGAAGGAATATATCTAAACGATTGGGGGCGCGAGGAGCGTGCCTGCGCGAACACTAAGGCATGATAAGACTACCGTCGACGCCCACCCACGGCAGGTCAAGTTTGTTAGACGCTCGCCCCAACCCCATCGTAATCCCTACACAGCGGCGGGGTACCGGTCATGACGTGCGTACCACTCCGCACCGACGGGGATGTGGTTCGCTGCCTCGGTCTTGTACCAATGACTTCGCAAAGCGAAGCATCGACGAGACCCGGAACAAGTATGTAAAGCATGGGCGTCATACACATGATAAGGGTACAAGCATACAGATACGAAGGTAACTCAGCATCCTTTTTATTACATACAATACACAATACAAGAGAAGGTATAACGGCAAAATGCTCTAAAAACCCCCGCCGCCTCTCTGGGTCAGCACATAACTGGGGTAGCTAGATCTACGAAACCTACCCCCTAGTTTCCTCTGGCATCGTCCAGGTTAGGGAGCCTGACTCCATTTTGATAGGGGGTCCCCTGAGCCAACCTGGGTTAATTTGGTGGCTAATTAGACCATACTGCTCAAAAAAGGCCGTTGATGCCTTTCTTGGCAGCAGGAGAACCCCCCCGCCGCCTCATCCACAGTTCAGGGGAGGGCCGGGCCAAGGCTGCTAAGCCTAGATTCCCTCTCTGGACATTTGGTCCCCTGAACGTTGATTGGCGCATTCTTTGGTCCTCTAAACGTTGATTCTCAGATTCACAGGCATCCCAACTGCCAGCCCCCCAGCCGCACCACCATCACACGTCCTCTATTTTTATCTTGATCACACGGTTATGACAAGCTGATTACGACTGAATCACGATAAGAAGAATATTGTCACGCCTGCATCCCATTTATAAAGGGCTACATCGGAAAGAGGAGTAATACAATAAATACGGGCATGACCGGGAACCTGGAACGACACACGGACGTTCTACCTCCCCAAGGCATTAAAGACGCCAACTTTCCAGGTTCCACCGAGTGTCTGCGCCATTAATGCTAGGGAAATGATTCCCAAATTTAAAAGCGCCCCCATATGCCCCTTTCACGCGGTCGCATTTAATGCACGCACGCCTCATGATTGCTGCCCGACCGTAGGGCGGTCTTGATGGGATGAATCACGCCATCGAGGGCACGCGTCGGTGATGGCTGGTCCTCTTGAAGCCCTCACCCCGTCATAAATGTTCGGCTACGGACTTGGGGGACTATACTGAGCGAGACATATTACTCCCTGCCGAACCACCTTAAGAACACATTTTCCGCGAGACACATTCCTGCGATCCTCGAAAGTCCCACGCCTGTCATAAATAATAGGCTTGGACTTGGGGGACTATTGTTACCGCACGATTACGATATGGCCGCCACGTCAGCCAAAGCCCCAATCTAAGCCAGTAAGGGCCCATCCGCGATCTCGTCAAAGAGTTCTATTTGGGGCTCT
Source organism: Forsythia suspensa (assembly GCA_023638005.1). Classification (NCBI taxonomy): domain Eukaryota; kingdom Viridiplantae; phylum Streptophyta; class Magnoliopsida; order Lamiales; family Oleaceae; genus Forsythia; species Forsythia suspensa. The sequence continues at coordinate 9,002,216 of CM042674.1, read as the reverse complement.
TTGGGGCCCCGAACGCGCTTGGGCCTTCGACGGCTAGGAATCCGCAAGTTACATAAAGGGCTTCGGCGCCCTCGCGCGAACCATAAGGCCTCGTCAGGCCTTGCGTCATTCACAACCAGCAAGCAACTCGATATGCCAGGGCAGCCAGAGAGATAATTAAAGGAAGACCGTGTTGATTTGGCGCAAGGATCCTCATAAGGAAACCGGATCGCAATCTCCCAAAATCATGCAACGTGATAAGCTCAAAGTAAGGAAGATAATCTCGGATATCTTTATCACATAAGGAAGGAGGATCCAATTGAGTATCAAATTGATTTGTCTCCTAAATCAATTAGATCTCTCGCGCTATAAAAACAACGCCTCCGGTTGTTCCAAGGTACGCACTTTTTACGCTTACGAATCCCACCCTAAACTCTGCTCAAACTTCTGCCTGCTTGTCTCTCCCACACTCCTATTTTGTTCCCGCCCCCACGTATTCTTTATATACCGACTGTTGACTTGATCGTCGGAGTGCCAACGATCGTCGGACCCTTTTCCTCCGGAGATCTTGGTGCCTAACGGTCGTCCTAGTGTGCATGTAATATACGAGCTGGCAGAGGAGTGACTGGAGATCTGTTGGCACGTGGACTGGTGCAGGTTCAGACGTCAACAGAAAACATAAATTTTATGAGAAAATCGACCATAATTATACTAATATACTTCAAATATTTCAAAACATTCATTTGGAGAAAAAAAAACTGACTAATAGAGGTAAGGAATAATGGAATAGAAGCGAAAGTTGAGGAGGAGTTTTAATAATGTGAAATTTGTACAAATAAAGAATATTGAATATGGGATAATAACACGATATGCTAAGATCATCTCCTATACATTCTATGAATTGCTATTTAGGTGAAACGAATATTAAAAGACTTTCAATCTATGTAGCATTGATATCCAATGAATAGACATTCAAGTTCAAAATTGGTCTCACATTCTATAGATTGTTATCTATGTCTATTTTATTTTCTTAAAATAAAAACAAAATGACTTTTAAATCTGTATAGAAAATTTAAATGTTGTGAAGTCAGCATATCTAATATAACTTTTGAATTTAGACGAAAATCTAGACAATGTCTATTTCTTTCTCTGCCACATCAGCGTGACATCACAAAATATTTTTTTTTTCTCAATTTTATTTATTTTCTAGAGGTTTGGTGTTATAACTGAAATTAGGTCAATCACTGCTACAAATAAAATATCGAAATTGTTGTTAGATTTAAAAATAAAAAAAGTCAAGGTGTAGAAGGTTAGAAATAGCTACGCAATCATTGTGCAGTTACTGTGTAATAAAGATATAGGAACGTGAGGCGTAGAACAATACTGATAGTTCTAAATAATTATGGTCAATAGAATTTCACCAAACGACGCAATGAACACAACATATTATTTTAAAAATTTTCAAAATAACATTTATGCCCATAGCATCATTCTTGTAACTAGGGCCCACGTTTCATTTGAAAATTACAAATCCTCATAAAAGGGTCTCGAAAAAGCTAGTTGCTCGATTGAAAAGAAGTAACTTATCTTTAATTAATTATTTTAATTAATTTTAGATAAGTAGAAATATTAAAAATAACTCCCACACCATGGGGCATACCCTGAGCATGAAAAACGAGACGTCAAGCGCCACGTAGAAGGTGGGGTCAACCTTTAACCCCTCGTGAATTTTTTTTTGGTAGGGGTCGACCCCCTTGCTTCATGGGATTAAAACCCTCAGTGACAATCCGATAGTTTGAATGAAAACATACATAACTTTTTGTACAAAATTTGAATTTTGATATGTAACATGAGTTGGACTCTTGACTCGATAAACTTTACAATGATATATGTTATGCTTTATGGAGGATCTATGTATCAATCTTAACACTCTAATTTCTCCATATGTTTTGTTCATTGGTTCCCAAGTGTCAACACTCTACCCCCAGATTGCCCAGACACTCCGTTTTTTGTATTTTAGCCATTGAACCCTAAGTTGGTCCATCTAGGTCGTATAGTCATATCTAACCTTTGAGTACTATGAGGTAATTATTGGTACTTTCAACCTTAATGCAAGACATATAGGTATATGTCTATGTGATTTATTTGTTATTATGTGGCACCATTTACTTGATACTTGGTGATATTATTGGTGTGTGGTACTGAATACTACGTTACGTTATAAAGCCTATGTAGTATGTCAACTGGTGACATTGAAAGCGCAGTGTTGTGCTACATACCATGAGATTATATGACGTCCATTGATGTGTTAGATAGTTTATGGTATATTGAGATACATATTTAATGACCTAGTCGTATCCTGTGTGGATGCTGGTGTGAGCTATACATGTGTGGTGGCCCACGCATATCATATATGATCATGTGATATGGTTATATATGATCAACGAATAATTTGTGTGAATATCATCTATGATCACGTATGATGGTTATATATGATTAGTCTATTTTGTGTGAAAGTTCGGTATACAGTACACCATAGAGGGGTTCAAGGCCCAGAGTATGTCGAGCATGCATGTATATCACCACACTTACAGAACATTGTATTTGCGGTTGTGTTTTACATTGTTGTATGATTTAATGTTGAAAGACGCTATAAACACTAGGAAGATCTGACTGAGATATGCTAGATCATGTTGGTATTCTTTTGGGGTGATTAGTTAAATTGTTAGAACCCATTTTATTATAATATCACCGATATGCTATTATCTAAGAGCATATTTGGGAGTTTTTATAATTATTTATAAGTTAATCAAATATTATTCTTATCTACACCTGTAGGGCCCGCAACTTTTATTCACTTTTTAACTATATATTCCATAAGACTCATTGTTTATTATCTACAAAAATTTTATCAAACAAGCACTGAAATACAATATTACTTTTTAAGGCTTGAGCATTACAATCACCTTGACGGAGCCTTTGGAGAGAATTTTTTTAAACATCGTTTATTTTACTTATGTGGCACAATGTTTTAAGCAATTCATAGTTGCATGGACTAGAGAGAAAAATGATTTGTACAAGGAAAGACTTTGAAGAGATTTGCAAAAGAGTTGTGAAGAAGGTCAATGCTAGACAATTCTATGGAAGGAACTTGTTAAACCATTCTACAATAGAGAAGAGAGATGCAAGAGAATCTCGTATCTAGATGTCTTTTGTTACTAGTTATAGGAAACTTGTAATACTTAAAAAGTTGTAGAAATAACATTGTTAGAAGAATTTATGTAAATATTTACAAAGAAAGATCTAAAGAAATAAGAAGGGAAAATTGCATATAAGTCACTTGCAAGTGACTTGTTTCAAATTAGGTCAAAACAATTTTCAAAATTGTCAATAAGTCATAATTTTTAGCAAATTTTCATATTAATCCCAAAATTATCTATGTGATTCATATTTGCCACACACATTGCCATTGGCATTGACATTGCTCCCGCCGCCGTCGCCGCTGCCACCACCGGCTCCTTTCGAAATGGATTTCGAAAAGACTAACGTCGGGAAAAAGCAGAAGTAGGGTCATGATTACAGTCTGGAGTATAAAAAATTCAAGTGGAATGCTCTACGGAAAACCATATTCAGATTAATTAATAAAGTGAGTATCTCCAACATTCATCATGTAGTAGGAGAAATTTTGAATGAAAATCTGATTGTGGGCAGAGGTAGAGAGCATATTGATAAAGAGATTGAGGATATTGAAGAACAATTACACGTACAAAAATGTGAAGTTGCAGATGAAGTGGATAATGAAATTCCTCAACAAAAATGTTGGCGTATTAATTGAACTAGAGATCCCTGAAGAAGCAAAATCAGAAGTGCCTCAAAATGTGGAAGAAGAAGTGGAAAAGATACAAAATAGTGGAGAATTTTTGTACGAAACAGAACAAGAAGAACTGGAACAAGAACTAGAGGTAGACGATGATTAATTGATTGAAGAGGAGGTTGAATTAAATATGTCTTCATTCGAAGCTCTTTTAGAACAAGAAAATACAGAACACTTTGAAGAAGATGGTGGCACAATTCGAAGTAGAAGAGAACCCATCTAGCAATTCATCTTCATCTGCATAATGAGACGAAGAAGAAAATAGTGGGTCGACAGAAGTGGAGCAAGAAGATGATTGTAAGTAATGATAAGTGGAGTAGAGTAGCCATGATTTGTTGATGTATGGATGATTTGTTTGATAAATTTTTATAGAGTTACCATAATTTGTTACTGTAAATAGCAGCTTGAATTTCTGTATGGATGATACTGTATTATAGAAAACAGTTTCATAATAACCATATATACCCCAAAAAATAAAAAGTAAAAATGTACCCTAAAAAAATAAAAAGTAACAAATATGTCATCTTTTCCAAAAAGCCCTAAAATTTTATTTGCACCAAATTTGCCGGAAAACACTACAAATTCACCAAAAAACACCAATTTTCTTGAATTCCAAGTGGGAAAAAAAGCACTGGCGGCGGACCGACGACTTCTATAATCTATAAGTTTATACATAGAAGAAAACTCTATGCATAAAAAGGAAACTATGCCAAGTTATTCGTGGAAACCCAACATCCTGAAAAGCTTTCATTGGCTTGGGCACGTTATTTCTTTCGACCGTAATCTCCCAACACCACCTATACTCCTCGACCTCACTCTCAGACATTGCCCCCACAGACGGAGACTCCACGTAAAAGTTCTTCTCAAACGGAGTCAACACATCCAAATCCAATTTCCGCTGTGGCGCCTCCGAAGTGCCCTAGTAATCTCTTTTAATCAACGATGATGAAGACAAACAATAACTCAAGTCCCCACCAAACCCCGAGTCACTAAAATAACATGAACCATAAAATCAAAATCAAAAACCTCTACCCAGAAAAAAACCAATTAATAGTTAAGAGATATCATAGTTGCATAAAAATATGGATATAGAGAGAGGGTCATGGTTTTTTACGTTTGGCGGTCGCGATAAGAGCAGGCAGAGTTTCTTTTTCATACATAAAATTTTGAATACATGGATAATTGGTATTGTATGCAAGTGGTCGGTTAAACTTATAGCTTCTAGAAGTCGTCGGTTCGTCGCCAGTGGTTTTTTTCCCAATTGGAATCCGAGAAAATGGGTGATTTTTTTAGTGAGTTTGTGGTATTTTCGGCGAATTTGATACAAATAAAATTTTAGGATTTTTTGAAGCAGATGACTTATTTGTTACTTTTTATTTTTTGGGGTAAATTTTTTACTTTTTATTTTTTGTGGGTACATATGGTTAGTTTTCAATTATGTTTTCTTTTTTTGTTTATTTAAAGGAAAAGGGCAATTTGGTCATAAAGGAACTACCACGCTAAGTTTTTCATACGATAGGATGTGTGGTGCTATTTTTTTATATTATGGACATATTTCCAACGATTTTGAAACGAGAGACCTTTGATGCAACTATCTCTTTGAATTATATATTTAGTAAGTATGATAATAATAAATGTATTACAAATAACTTCATAAATAAATGTCCGATAATGAATAACATTTTTGCTATTGTTTTCCTCTCTCTATTTTTCTTTTCTTTACCGGTGTTTGTGCTAGTGTTAGTACCTCCCTTGTTTATTGTCGTTATTTGTATAATAAATTATACTTACAATACTAAAAGTGTGTTAAATTTTGAATAAAATCAGATTTTTTATAAAAGTTGATAAAAGTTGTTGAATTGTGTGGTTGAAAAATTGTGGGACTATAAAATGTGTGATTAAAATTAATTGTTGACTTTGACTTTAGCTTTTTAGCAAAATCAAAATTGAAAACAAACGGACCCTTACTCTTCTAACTTTGTAACATTCAATTTTATTTGTAGCTATTGTCCACATCTTTTCATTAATTCGCAAAGATAGTCTCCAAATGATTCTTTTTTTTTACTATTTTGCTCTTAGCATAAATAAATTAAAATAGCAAAAAATAGAAAACTTTATGAAAAAACTGCAATTGTGGTCCTTAAATTTTTAAAAAAATACAAAATAATATGTTTACATTTATTATTTAAAGTAATTAAAAAAAAAAAAAAAAAAACTTATCTTCTTCCCATCTTCTTACCCCTACCCCCCTACCCCTACCCCTACCCCTACCCCTACCCCTACCCTGTGACCAAATCAAATTCCCCCCAAGTTTCGCAAAACCAGGCCTGCACAAATTTTTATTCCAACAAGTCTCATAAAGAGAAGAACAAGACCAAATCTAATAGATAATTTCGCTCAACGAAAAATTAGGTAAAAAACTTTCTAAATAGATGAAATATGATGACAAAACTGTAAAAAACCAAACTTTACATAGTCCCAATTTCTTAAATACATCAAACATTTCAGTCTAATCATGAAATTTATGCAAATGAACCTGTGAAAAACTGGAAAAAAAAAAAAGAAAGATTGAATCTTTGAATTTCTTGACAAACAAAAACAAGGAAAAATTAAGAAAGCAAGATCAAAACTTACAAATGAAAATGAAAATCTGGTATACAAAATCTTGGTCAGCAGTTTTTGGCTTCTTGTTATGAAAACCACCTTGCTGCTAAGATTTTCACTTTCAGTCCATTTTTTTCTCACACACTCTCTAACTCCATTTTCTCTCTTTATCTGTGATGGGTCATCTGCACAGATCTAGTTTTACGAAATCGAATTTGGGGCCGAAACTGAAAAGAAGAAATCCCTCGATTTGGTCACAAAAGTGGGAGTGGATGGAATTGGACAAGAAGATGGTTTTTGGCTTTTGGCTTTTTTTTTCCCCTTCTTTTAATAGTTTTAAATAATAGAAGGTAAATAAACTATTTTGCAATTTTTTTATTAATTTTTTTTTTTTGCTATTTTAATTTATTTAAACTATGAGTAAAATTCAAAAAAAATATTTAGAGATTATTTGTACGAATTAATATAAAAATGAGACGATAACTAAGAATAAAATTGAACGAGGATAATATTATTACAAATTTAAATTTAAAAGAAAAGAAACTTACTTATACTATCTGCCTGACAAATGAGTGGATGGCTAGGCGCCTAGGCTGGCCAGATATCCCTATGCGTCCATCTGGAGGACCATGGGCGCTGCACTGTGAGCCTGTGACACCTAGGCATCAACAAACAAACGAAAATAATGCAGCATAGAGTACAGAACAAACACATACTGCATGGTTAAAGGCTCATCAGTAACCATATTATCAATTTCCTTTTTCTTGGTGGAGGTAACATTAACATCATTGGCCCAGCAGTTTCCTAAGCCGTGTAATACTGTGTCTATGTAACAGGGCCTACTGCTAAATCACATCCGAAAACAAAGGGTTATATATTTGTGTACATTACAGCTTCAGATAAATCAAATACCATCCCTTTTAACGGTAAAGTCAAAACAGAAAAGGAGGCCAAAATACATAACAAGACAGTTAATCATGGAAGAATACTCTATTTTGTGGTCTCAAATATTATCATTTCCTCGACTCCAGGGATGTGCAGGCACAAGCTGGCTTCAGATGTCAATGCTATTGCTACATTGGTTGATCGGAGAGAGTGGTAGCATCTACCTCCATACTGTGTCTCTTCTTTTTTCCCTCCCCGTGTCTCGACCTTCTCGGAGCCTCATCCTCGCTTTCACTTTCATCCTTTCTAAAGTCATTTCCAGCACCGTAATGATCCTCTGATTGAGCTTTCCCTCTTGGCTGATTTGGTGCCTCATCATTGGATCCACCAATCAATCCAGCGTCTGAACCAGAATTGAACCTATCGTTCCTATAGCCACCAGATAACACTTTCTGATCTCTCTTGGGTCTATTAAAATTTTGTGAAGGTTGTGATGGAGGTGGAAAAAATGGCGGCATACCAACTGGCCGCCCAGCTCCTGCTGGGGTTGCAGCACCAGCACCCATGAAAGGAGGTCTTCCTGGACCCATCATCATCCCAAATCCTCCAGAAGGCCGGCCAGGAAACATCATTCCTGAGCCGGGACCCATGAGCTCACCTGAGAATCTAGGACCATATCGTCCAAAGCCCCGGGGAGCCATACCAAAAAGATCAGGCATAGGAAAACCATCACCGCCCATCATGTTAGGGGGGAAGCCCTGTATCCCGGGGAAGGGACGGGCTCCATGTGCTAGAGGCATGTGAGGAGGCCACATCATTCCTCTGCCCCTTCCCCTTCCTTGAGCTCCTGGTCCGAAACCCTGTCCATAGCTTTCATCCTCTTCTTCACTCTCTTCCTCTTCCTCCTCTTCATTATCTTCAAAGGGTACGATATCTGGGTTTTCACTCCCATTGTCAGGTTTGACTCCCTTTGCCTTCTCCTCTTCTCGTTTTGATTCTGCTGCCAGTGAGATTGCCTGGAAAAGAGGTACATTACCATTTTCAACCATCTATGCCAATAAGAACAGAAATACTACAAGTGAAGGCAAATTGGTTTATGTCAAAATGTACAAAATTTTAAAGCACCTAAAGATTCCCCGCAATGCATGATTTTTAGCACTGGTCGCTCCATGCATCAGACTAATTGCTCATTGCTCTAGGAAGGAAAATTGCAACCTAATGATTGTATTCTATGGGACCTTGGTTACCCCTCAATACTAAAAAAGTATTCACCATACATCATTGAACTATTAAATCACCAAGCAAAGAACCACAAAAGAAATGGACTAGAAACGTCAAAGTGTACAAAGACAACATGAGAAATCACCGATGATATAAACTACTACGTGGTTCTCGAGTCATGAGACACATTGCTGCCCCGCTAAAATTGTTCCCTTTTGAGGTAAAATGGTGGGGTAGTAACAATGATGCTACCATATTGATGCTTGAACTACTTTAGCAAAAAAGTTATTCTTGCAAGAAAAGAACTGCCTAGATACAGCTTAGTAAAATGCGCTACAGTCAATTTCTAAGGTAATATAAGTACCATAAGTTCACTGTCCGGCTCAAGGTAGAGTAACGACGCCAACTGCTCACCAATAGAGGGCTCTAACTCTTGACAGTCTCTGCTTATCTGCAGTAACATGAATAAACAACATCAAAGAATAACTTATAAGTCCTAATTAAATTTGGCCCATGCCAAGAAATTCAAACAACAGATATCTAAGCAGCTTATAGCACAAGACACGTTACAAGTATCAATTTCAAGGTTCGGTAACATTCATTTGAATCCTCTATATAATCTCTATATACACGTCCAAGTGTATCAGTTTTCATTAATCCATCTTTATGAATTAGTGGTCATGATGCAATTAGTAAAATCAAGGGAAATAAGCTTTGGACAGGTTTATAGATATTTGATTTTCCAACCAGACCAGATGTTCCCAGATTTATCTCCCCTGTTTCTTTTATGCTTCAAATTCCTATTTGAACTTCCACAGTAACTTTCTCAACTTGCATGGATCAGATTGAAATTTTTATCATTCCCGTCCCCATGCTATTGTTGCTCACAAAGGCTAGCTCCTAGGGGGTAAAGAAAACACAAGATTAACTAGACTTTTAACTTCATATGTTTATGAAGTAATATCATTAACAACTTTAGCCCAAGACCTGTGTGTAACCAAAAGAGAAATCATTTGTCCAAGTGGACCATTGTAATGTATCATCATTGTATTTGAAAGTACAACACATTCCTACATGTCGTAGAGAATTCCAGATTGCTATTGACGCCTAAAAAAATATTGACTTCTTTTCAAAATTTCAATTGATTTTAGAATCAAATGAACTGCAAACAATAGGAATGGAAATTTACCAATACTGAAGTATATCATAGAGATGGATATAAGAAGAAAGAGTTCCAAGTAAGTACTTTCACTGGTAAGTTCTCATTGAATGGGTTTCTCAAATGCCGCGTTTTATGGAAGGACAATTCACAGAGCTGCATGAAAACATCATGGTTAGCATCCAGATCATATGGCAGTCGAGAAACAAAATAATGATGCAGAAACTGGAGTTTCTTGTAATGTTTCCACATTTTGAAGCAAATAAATGAAAAAATAGTAATTTTTTATATCACAATTGACCTAATCATGGAAAAAAAAAAAAAAAAAAAGATTACATTTTTGCCCGTGACGTGATGACACTGAAAGCACATATTAGCAATCACTCCAGGTACGACAATTGTTGACCCAGAGTGGGTAACGGCTCAGAATTTTGCTTAGACCATCGCCATATAAGCATTTTGAGGAAAGATGGGTGCATGTTGTACAATGATCAAATCAAAAAATGTGCATACTAGTGCTGATCCGTGTGCAAGTTCACATATAATGAAAAAGCATGTACTCCGTCTTTCAGACAGTATTGCAAGAATACAGACAGCCAAAATCCTAACAATTTTGATGGGAATACGGGAACAAGTTAACAGCTGAGTATAATTGTTCCATAATTCTAGAGTAAACAACATATGATATGCTGTGATGAGTAATTTTCACATTCAACATTCTGCATCAAAAAGTTTCTTGCACACATTTTAATAGCTGTTGCATAAACAGTCACTATTAACTCGTCGCGAATTAAACCCTGCGTTTGTATCAAGAGACTTGTCTTCTACGGATTGCACTAAAGTATCCTATGCGACCACATATACATGCTAGGTGTATAGTATGACACCTGATGGTATCAGAAGACAAAAGACCATTTTACATGAAACACCAACTTCATATGGTCCTAGAGATGCCGACACAAAGGTAGGTAAATTGAACAAAAAAAAAAAAAAAAAATCTGTAGTGATTAACTAAAAGCATCTGGTACCAGAAAAATTACAGATTAGCATTTAGAACCACCATGTTTATGATTTTGAAAAGTCGGAAACTGAGAAAAAGATGGCAACGGGGAAGTGATGCCCCCGAAATTAAGAGACAATTGATTTAATAAATGGTTAAAAATGACAGTCATGAAGGCCATGTGAGATACAAAAAACCAGACCATAATAACTGTTCAATAGAGGATGTTACCATTCGGTGAATTCCAACAAAAAAATAAGATTCATCGAGCCAATGCAAATGAGGATAGGATGCGTGTAATTTAAATTGTCATCGTACTATTTTGATCAGGAACTATCTTCTAACAACCAATTTCTCAAGCTACCAGAGTTATTTGATCAGAACAATGCTACACCTCAGAATTTGATACTGCAGATTAACATGTCAGCCATTCCCCATTAATTGTATGCCCTCAGGAAGGTGTTATTGAGAAAAACAGAGAGAAGTCTAGTTCATCTCGCAGCAGCTAGATTTGAAGAGCGAAATTCCTTCAACAATATGTAAATATTGGGAAAACAAAATGTGTACCTTTAACCACTTGACAGCAAAATTCCGCCCATAGTGAGCAGTTCCATGTGCGTGCTTCCAATTTCCTCCACTGGCGGAGCCACCAATTCTAGATGTCATCTTTGCACAACCCTAAAAAATCACAAATAGGTCTGCAATGTAAATATAAATAAGGAGAAAATAGTTTTGTTTGAAAATTATGAAATAATCCAAACATAACAACTTTTTGACCTTTCAATCACAACATTGGCAATTTTAATAACATGGGGATATCCAACCTACCTGAAAATGCCTAGTCTTGTTGACTGAAAAGATCAAAATGACATTTTCAACAGAATCAAAAGCTTCATTTAGTTTAGGCTCATTGCTTCGCTGGGTTGCCCATACCCCTTGTTGTACAGACAATTCCAGATTCTCACGGTTGCAACTTTTGACAATAAAATACCTATATATGCACATGCAAATGGAATACAAAAAGTAAGTGACAAGGTCTCAAAGGAAACAACATTTACAGAAATCGAGGGGATGGGGAAATTCACTTGGAGAAATAATATGAGGGAAGTGACATGATACAAATTATTCCAAACATTTAAAATAAGCAAAATTGGTTACCGCATGCTGCAGTACAGTAACTCAATATATAAAACAAAACATCTATTCAGGAAAAGAAATGCATTGAAATGACCTGATATGGAACTTAATCCCTTTCCTTTCGGGAGAGAGGGGGAAGGGAACATATTTCATGGCTTCAAAGGCCACCACTCTTAAATTAGCCTTCATTCTTGCATAACTCCCCTAAGCATTGACCAGACATATGACAAGAGCCAGGTTGCAGCAAACTAAAACAACTCAAGGGACAACTAGAAGGCCAAACACCTAGAAGCATCGGCTTCAGAGAGCCAAGAAAAGACAATTTTTTTAATTCTAATATATATTTCAACCGGATTTATTGTTTAAGATATAAAGACTACATTGGTTTGGACAAATCACCAGCATGAAGAGTACCATTACAAAAATAAACTATGTCAGGGCTCACACATCAAACTATAGAACCCAGTTTTGAAGATTTTATGACAATCAAACACGTTTAAACATGGAGAATGAACATTCATCAAAGAAATTCAAATTCAAATTTTTATAAAGATACAACAACTTCAACTAACATGTAGCAAATTCATTTTTAAGCATCAGAACCCTTTTCTGAAAAAATCACAAGTTGCATTTTAGTGTTAAACAATCATGAATGAAACTAGATGCGCTGACCAATAAAAATAATTCTGCACCCAAACCAACCCACCACCACAATGTGCACGCAAAAAGAAAAACAGTCAGAAAGATAGAGATAGAGATAAAAGAAGCCCTTAATTCAGAGGGGCACTATGAGCTTCTTTAGTCTTGTCCGCCAAAAATTGTCCTTTTGACTTTCTTGCTATATAAAGCCAAGCATAACATATCTTCATTAGTTCAGAGGTTTTAACACAAGAATCCTGCTGGAGCAAATCAAGTCTTGTTATCTTATCCAATATGGTCAGAATCAATTATTAAAAAATGGGAGCCATACTAATGGTTAAAAGATGGTAGAAAGAAACAACACATGCCCACCCCCGCTGAAGAAAAAGAAGAAGAAGCCTGCCCTCTCTCTGTCAGAGCCTTAGCTTTTCACGGGCATTCAATTTTCAGAGCAATATAAAAGAATAACATATATTTCTAGTAAATGTTATCAGCTCCAAGTCAATTCATTGCCGACAAATGTGCAGCAATGACCACAACAGCAGGGCCAAGAGCTTTACTTTCATTCAAAATAATGTGGTGTCAAATGGAAATAGTTCAAATCCATCCCTCTTGTGAGTAAACAACAACAACAACAAGAAGCTAGGCCTTATTCCCAGTAGACTTGAGGTCCAGTATATAAACCTTTTTCCACCACTCATTCAATCCAGTGCAGGATCATGTAAACAAGGTCACGTAATATAGAAGAGCAAAAGAGCACGAGGAGAGCTAATATATACATTGATTCAGAAAACAAATGTGGAATTAATGAGAAAACAAATGTTGAATTAAATACGATGAAACCAGTTATGGTCACTACGTAGGCTTTAAAGAAACTAATTACAGTCGACACGGGACAGATCTCTCAAAATAACATCCACAAATAAATACATGAACCTTTCACGCAACCTAATTAAAGACCTTGTAACTCTGAACACACCTAGATGTTCCTTGGGGCAAGGATGTCGCTGTCCTAGTAGCTTGATTTTGCTGGCCATTAGGAAGATTCTGCAATTGAGCCTGGCTGACCTGCTGATGAGACTGTTGATTTTGTTGCTGACGCATATTAGCGGACTCTGTCGTGGTCGTATTTCCTACCTGATTCACCCCGTTGGGTCCTTGTTGGAACTGTGGTTTTTCTGTTTGCTGGGCATAATTAGCATTACGGTTTTGAAGAAACCTGTTTGAGTTTCCATAGTTGTAGGATGTCAACTGCTGAATCTTCTGAAGAACTTCTTCCACAGGAGGTGGAGGTCCGGGCAGCTTTGCATGCCTATACCGACAATCAGGACCGTTTGGACAAAATCCCAATTTATACCTAAAATATAGAACCTCCAATCAGAATACGACAGATGATAGATGATAAGACATTACGATGCCCTTATTTTTCTTTTTTTGAACCATCAATGAGATCGAGTATGTCTGTTAGAGATAAAAGGAGAGACAGAATAGCAAATTTAGCAGAGTGGTCTGTAACACAAGTTTTTAACTAAACTTTCACATGAGTTCCTCGCATTTTTTGAGGTATAGCATTTCATGATTATATGTTTACATAAATCCTATTAAAAACTTTTATCATGTAGAAGAAGATCAAGCTACCCAACATACATTCGCGGTACATGATATATGGAGAAAAATTGTTCCACTAATTTCGTGTAGCAAAGCCAATAGTTTTTCCAATGACCCAAAGACAACAAATTTACCAATATATCTATTTATCAGCTTACATATCCTTCCATAGCATACATCTTGCAGAAGAAGGACAACAATTGATCTAATGGTAACAAGATCCAGAGGAACTCATGCCAGGCCATTAAATCCTCATTCATCAATGTCAGGCCAACTTCGCAAAATTATAAAAACAAATTCCATGGCACTTACATATCTGAGAATAATTAATTTTTTCATAATCCTAAACATAAAAGACATCCATTGCAGCTCAACCAACACTGTCATATTAAAAAACAACTGCTTAGAAGGTCAAACCTTGCTCAGTACTGTCCTCAAGTACACGCACACGTACAAATCCCCCACATATATAAAGAATATGGAAAAAAACTGCATGTATACATACATATTGCATTCCTTGATATCCTCGTTTGTGTGTTTATACACACAATCCTGCTCACGGCACTCCCCATAGAGCCGAAAAAACCGACAAATGGGCATCCGCGACTTGTCGTACTGGTGAAGAAATCCACAGGCATCACCCTTCATGCAAAGCGATCGCAACCAGTGCCTGCACACCGTCTGCCGGAAGCTCCGCCTGCCCCCTCCCCCGCCCATCCCATCCGCCGCCTGAACCACCTGAACTTGGGCGGCTGAGGAATTGTTAGCATTGGCGGCGGCTGCGGAGGCTGTGATCGGGTCCGCCGATGAATGAGTTACGGGTACAGATGCTGTGGGCTGTGTCGGGCCCGTATCTAGCCCCCCCTCGAAGTCGAAGCTTAAACCCCCCTCTCCGTCATCCATAATTATCTGCTATATAAAAAAATTCGTGTATATATGTGTAAGTATATGCGAGTGATTTAGTATTATATCGAATGTGAATTAGGGTTTGCAGCGATTTGGGGTTGCAGTGCAAGGGGTTTGTGTGTTTTAACAGACGGTAATGGAGAAGAAGAGAAGAAAACAGTGAAATGGGATAAATCGGATTGAAAACACTATTGGTCACCCAACTTATTTCGTGGTTTCATCTTTATCATTCATCTTTTCATTTTGCCTAAACTAGTATATACCCTTTTTTGTACTGGGATTCGATCGTAAAAAAAATGAAGAAGAAGATGAATTTGAGAATTTGATTTGAGGATATAGGTATGTTCTACTTTTATATGAGTGGGTGAAAACCTATCTCATTATCGGTGATTCCCTTAAAGTTTTATTTCATTTCAATTTAGGATTAATTACATTCACAATTCTTATTCTTTCAACATTGTAACAATATTATCTTTATTCAATTTTATTCGTATGTATCATCCTCATCTTTTTATTAATTCGTACAAATAGTCACAATTTTGTCCTTACTTAAATAAATTAAAGAGAGAGAGAAAATAGAAAAATTATATTTGAGATCCTTAATCTTTTTACAAGTGTAAATAAATTATAAATATTTTATTTTTAAAAATTAAAAGAAAAAAATAAGGAAATTTTTTTATAAAAAAAAAAAATCTTCACACCACACTTCCCCCAACAAGGTACAACCCAGAGGTGGGAGAGAATTTCTCTCCTCTATTTGTCGGTCCAAACTGCTAGGGTTTGGACCGACAACCGAGGTGAGAAATCCCCTGGTTGTACCCTGATGGGGTGGTAGTGGTGGAAAGATGACCATTTTTTCTTTTTACTTTTTTTAATTTTTTTTAAATAATAGAATGTGGATGCACTCTTTTGTTTTTGTCAAATTGATCAAATTTAAATTACGAACTTTATTTTTTGTCAATTAACGGACTTCTATATGAAATCTGTTTAGATTTTAAAAGTCCTTTTGGTGAACATAATTAGAAAATCTATGATTGGATTACACATTTTTTATTAATTTAAATGAAAATCGTAAAATAAAAAATAAAAAATTTAGGATTCATTTACATTTTTGAGAAGGATAGGATCCCCAATTACAAATTTTCTATTATATTTACTTTTTCTATTATTTTAATTTTTTAAGGCAAATCGTCAAAAATGATCATTTGGGGATCATCTGTGCGAACTAATGAAATGATGAGATGATATCTGCGAATAAAATTGAATGAAGATAATATTGTTACAAAATTGAAAGAATGAGGAATGTGAGTATAATAAATACTTCAATTTAAGCATTTTGTTTAGTTTGTTTAGGGTAATTAGTACAAAACATTCATACTTTTCAGAGTTATGTGCATATCATCCCAACCTATGAATTTTGGCATTTTCATCATCAAATCCACATTTTACTTGTGCAAAACACCCATGCCATTCATCGTCATCCAAAATTTTCGTTAAATTGATGTGTGAACACTACTCTTGGCACTTGGTAAGAGTATTTTTGATAACACACTAATTTCTCTTTCTTTTTGTCTAAACCATATTCTTCCCTAACAGTAGAAAAATATTTGCATATATAAAATAACATAAAGCAGACAATATTTCACCTGAGAAGGAGAAGAACAATTGTGTAATTATATTTTGTTCTGAAATTGTTTATTTATATAGCAAAATAGAAGGTGTGACTTTTTCGCTTGGTGCAACCCACCTATGTATCCAAAATATGTGGAAAATAATACATATACTGCTCAGATCTATGAATGAATTTGAAAAACAAATGCTTTATTTGCAGAATGAGAAGAATGTGTACTTTGTTTGATGTTGATTTTTTTGATTTGTTTGTAAGCTTGTTGTTGTAATGTTGCTGAAATTAAAAATCAAGTTTCAATGATGAAGAAGACATTTTTGTTGTGTTTGATGAACTAGAATTATTCTTCCCCATTTTAACGTGTAATTATTGTGCAAAACTTCATAACCTATTAATAACAATGCACTTAATGTCCCTACATTGTAACTTTTTGGCAAATAACCTCCCCTTAAGCCTCCAATCTAGTCAACCCCATTCTCCAAACTCATTTATTGCTTTTTATAATAAAACTCCAGTAGCATTTTTGTACCAACTGCACGTAAAAACATCAATAAATTACATCTGTTGAACCATGCAGGATAAAGAAAATCCAAGAAGAGCACAACTTCATTTTTTTAAGAACACGTGGAATGGAAAATTTTTCCAAAAACCCTTCCACTACTCAAAGAATAAAATGAAAATAAGCAAAAAAAGCACTTTTTAAACTCACATACAGTCGTCTCATTGAAATTTTGTCAATCGACGACCGACTGTGTGGGATTTTATCGGCGAAGTAGAGAAGAAAATGGAGAAAATTGCATTTCGTGTATTGTTCATTTGAGTTCTTTATGTTTGCACAAACAATGTAATTAAACTAGAAGAAATGAACAAATAATTGTGTTGTCGAAAATACCCTTACCAAGTGCCAAGAATGGTGTTCACGCGTCCATTTTACGAAGATTTTGAATGGCAATGGACGTCACAACTTGCATAAGCAAATGTGGATTTGAGGGTCAAAATACCAAAATTTTGTATGTATAGATTGTTTACACAACAATCTTGAAAGGTATGGACGTTTTGTGTCAAATACCCTTCTATTTACTTAAGCCATTTTTGGTTTATATTAAAAAGTTGAGGTCAAAGTTAACAATTAATTTTAATCACACATTTTATAGGAACATAACTTTTCAACTACACATTTCATTAATTTTTATCAAAATATCCTAAATCTTTTATCAAATATATTGTCAAACAACTCTGTCAAACAACTCTAATAGAATCATTTATGATGATCTCTCCAAACAAGCCCAAGCTTATCGCCAAATGTCTCTTCTATTACGAAGACCGCCCGGTCGCGAAGCTTATCCAGGGGATGTTTTTTATTTGCATTCACGCCTTTTGGAAAGAGCCGCTAAATCAAGTTCTAGTTTAGGTGAGAAATGTTAACTTAGTGGGAAGAGAGCCGTGCAGCAAGTTGGAAGAGACTAGAGAAAGATTAAGATTTTTCCTTTATTTTTATGTACTTTTTTCCTATTTTTTGTTAATTTAAAAAGACACATCGTTTAATCTTGTTTTTGTGTAAGTGGATGATAAAATAATGTATTGACAGACTCGTCATACGATATGACCTATTTTCCTCTTGTTAACATTAGTATTTTCATTTGCAAAGTGTTTAATATGAAACATTTAGAGTGGTCAGTTGAGTTAAATATTCAAAATTGTTAGTCTTTATTTAAGAGCTCGTTAAGATCTTTTTTAATGAATGTATCTTGGTTGGTTGAAAAGTTGTATCTTATCATATATATATATATATATATATATATATATATATATATACTAGTTATAGCACGTGTGGTAATTATTATTTGATTCTTAAAAATGTTGCAAAGTTTAGAAAAGAAAAAATTAATTAACTAAAGCATTGAATGAAATTAATACATTAAAGTCATTAAATATATATATAAAATGGTGGAACCCTTGCAAAGAAAAAGGGTTTAACCAAGTTTCACTAAGATATTAAAAGGCCAATGCTCATTTGGTTTAGATAATTTTAAATGACACTTTAATAATAAAGATTGAGTGATGTTTGGTTAGTAAATAAAAGCTAAACCACAATGTTCAAAAGTGAAGTTGATTATTAAAATAAACACAATTAGGTCAAATATTTAAAACAAAGAGGTCCTGACTGGGAGCTCTCTAAACTTTAAAAGAAATAGGTAATGATGTCCAAACAATATAGCAATAAACTAAACACCATTACAAAGTCAAAATAAATGATAATCATGTATATGATAACACAAAATGGATACTTACATCTAGAACAAACAAAAGACAAATACTTGCATAGAGAAGATCAATTGATATTCCATCAAACTTGAATTTCATGACAGGGACATGAGCATCAGGCACTTGTTGGAGTTCAAGAATGCCTTGCATCTCAACTAATATATCATGCTGTACATAGAAGAAGTCTTCCTAAAAATATAGGCTAGAATTAATGCATAGTTGAATTACATAGACCGGTTCCAAAATGGAACAGCCAAATTCACAATTTAGTGCATAGTTGAATTACATAGACCGGAGCTCCAAAATGGAACACCCAAATTCACAACTCACCTCCCGACTAAAAGATTCCTCCCTCTTAGCAGATTCTTCAGCGCCCTCGTCCCGAATACACCAAAAACTATAACAAACCAACAATAAGGCACCTAAGAAAATAACGAAAGAATTAACAATTTTCAATTTTCAGTCGAAAAACTATTACATCAAAATTCAAGAAACCAACCTTCTTCAATTCCTTGCTTCTCTGAATTTTAGCTCAATTGGTTTTTTCTTACCAAATCGAAGATTGAGTTTCCTTGTGTCATCCAAGTATTTTTTTTCCCCTCATCTTCAATTATCCAATACATATAATATCATACCAATAGTATGCCATGGACCATTGTCCAACAAAAACAAGCACAAAAAGATTAATGAAAGAATCAAAAACAAAGATTATTGTAAGATTATTGTTAAAGCTAACTGGAAATAGATTTCAAATGGTATTTCAATTAACAATTAAGATTTCATCTTGCAAATGCTTCTACAATATGAACATTTTAGAATAACCCACTTCATTCTTCTTAGCTAAAGGTAACTAGAAATATATTTGGCCATGACACCAAGTTTCCTTGCTTTGAAAAAGATTGTGTTTGTAGGTTAAAAGTTTGAACTTTGCATACATAATATAATAACAACAAACTAATCTTCATCATATATATATATATTAATATGCAAGAAGATTAAGCCTCTCTTCATGGGAATAAAGTTATAACATAATTATGATCTACATTTTATACTTACCAATTTGTCTAAACCCACATTATAGAAGTGAAAATTCAATTGCAATTGTGAACGAAATAGAGAAGAGGCGACTCTATTTTTCCTGTGTAATCTACCTTTTCAATTGCATCCACGAGCAATACTAATCCTTCCCTGTTATACTGAACATTACGGGCAAATTCACCTTTAGCTCCATCATTGCATGAATCTTATCCATGTTTAGCTAATAAAAATTCTTTTAGGAATGTCGTAAACTATTTTCGCGAAAGTGAAGAAACTTAGTGACTGGTTGTTGCACAATATTTGTCACAAATACAATATTTGATTACCAAAATCATATAGTGAAATGAAAAAAGTGAAGATAGGAAAAAGATAAAGTAGGGAAAGAATCATGGTGGAGAAGCTTCACAAATGCCAAAATGTTAGTAAATTATTGTGCTCATTTGATATTCAATTACACATAGGTAGTTTAGTTTCTTTATTCTTCTGTTTCTATAGGAGGTGTGCATGTTTAGCATCTTTTGCTTCAGCTCATTTGAAGTACTTTGTGGGGTTGCTTTCAAAATTGTAAGTTTTCAATAAAATATTTTTATTTATCTTAGAATTGAATCTATTTCAATAGTGGAAATATTAATGCAATTTAGCAAAATAAATTAGAAGAAAAGCAGTACTTCAAAAAGGAAGAAAAAAAACATTTATTTTAATCCAACATTTAAAGGCTCAAGTGCTCCATCAAAGATCTTTTACAACATTAAACCACAATAGATCAAATCCTTTTGAAAGGCTCAAGTACTTTTCAATCCAACATAATTTTTACTATTTTTTCTAATTTTTCATTGAATATCTCTGATTTAAACTTTTCCAAAACTTAATTCTTTTATCACACAAATGGAACTTCCCGAGCAATGTCGAGCTTTACCCTACGATTTGACTTAAATTATAGACCTTAATGAAATTTATGCATATTTACTTAGTCAGAAATACGAGTGGAATAACTTTTTTTTTTCTACTGACTCATTCTCTTATCCTAAACAAGAAACTCAATGACATCACATATTGAGTGATAACTCCAATTTTAGAGAAAAACAAAACTATAAAAAAAATAATCCTAAGAAAAATCATATTTTCTCATAATATATTTTTAAAGAATAAACAAGACCACTTATTATGGGCCTTGATCAGAAAATCTCACATGTGACTATCATTACTTGATATTTATGTCAAGGTCACAATATTTGTGCCCGAATTATACATTCTTTACTTTACACACTATTTTACCCAAAAGATGCTTTGTTTTGAATAAATAAATGTTTATATGGTGTAAAAGCCATGACACATTCTATCGAACCAAATAAAGGCTTTGTTTTAAATAAAAAAAAAAATCCATAGTTAACATCAACATAATCAAACTATGAATATTTTCAGAATCATTACATTAATTATATAGTAAAAATAACCCTTTTAAGAAAATTAAAAATATCAATAAATAAGATTAAACAGACAAGAAATTATTGAAAAATTCTATAAAATAAATTTACAAAAATCAAAATTACCGAAACGAGTCCCTGACACCGAGCTTTTAATGGTATTTCATTATATCAGTAACTATAATTGATTTCCCATAAAGATTTTCCAGCAAAATCAAAACAAAGATTCAAACTTTATTGCATGTTAACTCAATTCATAGCTTGAGATAAAAAATAAAAATTAGCCCACAAAAGCGGAATCTCCATTAGAGGATAAACCAAGGCAAATGAGACTTAGAGGTATCAATCTGGGTCCGGCATTAGAAAAAATCCGCGCCACGACGGGTTGCGGGCTGAGCCCAGCCAACAAAAATTGAACACGAGCATGGCCCATCTGTCGGCCCATCCGAGTTGAGCCCATAAGGGTGGCGGTACAACTCGGTTCGGCCAGTATGAATAAAAAATTAATTTTTTTTGAAATTAATAAAAAAATTTAGTTACCTATTGTAATTATAAAAAAAAAATGTTTACATATATAGCAAAAAATATGTTAAATTACTAAATAAAAAATAAATAACAATGATAAATTCACATTTGTTAATTTGTTAATTCAATTTCTATTTTTTTTATATATTTAAAGACTAAAAGAGCACGCATCTGTTACATCTTTCACTTTAAACGGCTCTATGTCATGTATTAAAAAAATCAAAATAAGCTAGCAGTTAAAGGCCGAACCGTCCTGGCTGTAAACAGCTCATCCGGTTCACGGGCCGGCCCACAGTTCGGCTTCTTTGACCCGTGAACGACCCGCTTGGTTCACGGGTCAGCCAGCAATTTCAAGTTGAAACGAGTGGGCCGATGCAGGTTCGGCCGGCCGGTCGACCCTTCTTGACACCTCTAGATGAGAGAAGTGCAAACCTCTAGAACAACCGGCATTTAGTTGAAGGAAACTAAGCTTACAAGCAAACCTTATGCAGTCTATTAAAATTAAGAAAACTTGACATCGAGGATAGACATCTTCCAAGAAAACCCGCAGGTTCCAATTCCCTATTAAACTATGAATAAAGAGTTATGTCTTTAATGATGAATCTATTCCCACCTTGTCGATATGCCTCAAAATGCAATTTGGATAAATGGAAAATCTATTTCCTCCATCCAAAATAGTGGACCAAAAGAGCTTCTTTGCTGTAAACCAAAAGCCTACTAAACTCCTGAAAACATCATGTCAAAAAATATGTGAAACATTTACTTGTACAGAACACATTGTTATGGACATGTTGCGCCGGAAAAATAGCACTGAAAAAGTCCCATCACTAGGAAAAATCAAATCTCTTGATTGACAAACTACTATATCTAGAATAAGAAATTGATTCAGATAAAAAAAATAATTGCACCAAAATCATCAGCAGAATTTGAAACTTAATTACAAAAGCATCATATGCAGAAGACATGGGTCTACTTGCTAGGTGACTAATGTTTGTTTATAGCTTTGGCCTATAGGATGAGAATATCAGTAGCAACACCTTCAAAGTTTGAGCTCATCGGATTCCTTTTTCCTAAAGCATTTGTATTTCATGGTTCTCATCTTAATATGAAATGCCTACTAATAACAAGATCCATCAACACCCACCCAACTAACACCAAAATTGCAATAGACTACAGAATAACTATAATGACCTCTGTGAAAATGATGCATGAATTCGTTCCTATACAGAATACACAGTAAATCCAGCTGACTATTAAAGCTTGAGAAAGTTCATATCAAAAGTTAGAAGTCTTTTTTAACTTACATATAATTGTTTGTCCAGCTAATTTCTCAAACTCAAGTTTTTACCATAAAAATGATTGCCCCTAATTCAATCAGAAGAAAATTCAAAGCCTATCACTCAACACAATCCATTTGAACAAAAAAGCCATCTCACTAAAGTTTGTAAAGTTGTTCATCAAGATGGCAGCTTTAAGCCATATCGCAGATTAATATTTTGATCTAAGACTAACCAATAGAAAAATCAAACCCCAACTTTTCTCCTCAGGCTTCAAGATGAATTGATCAAGAGATGCACTTAATACACATGAAATAAAATATATAGAGGAGCAACTCTGCCTAATCTCAAAAGTAATAATTGACGTCCTCAAGCTGTTACCCAGAGCAAAAGAAGCTTTACATATCAATCAAACTCCATTTTGTAGTTGAAATACCAATGTCTACACATCTTACACACAAAGTACCAGTGTTTATATTAAGGTGCTGATAAGCGCATTTTGTGCACTTATTCGGACATTTAAACTAAGTTTTTATTCTGTCATATTATTGATTTTATACTTAATTTATTGTATTATTCTTCATATTTTAGTTTTGGACATGTTTATAAGTAATTGAAAAATAATGTACAGAAAGAGCAACAATTTGGTGAAATTGACGAGTAAATAATGAAAAAGATAAAACCAATAAGTTAAGATATGTTGGAGTGACAATGAAGAGTTGAATCAAATGATCAAACACTTGAAAGTCAAAGAATCCAATGAGAAATTGAAGTATGTGGAGAAATTCGTGCACAAATTTTGGTATTAAAATATTCACAAGGCAAATGATATACAATTAGAAAGATAATTGAATTACAAGTCCACCACTTCTTACGAATCTCAATTTGGAGTTTCCCACAAGAAGTTATGGCTGATTTGAGAGACGGATTAGAGCCGATTTGGGAGCCAATTTAGAGAGAAAAACAAGAGACGAATCAAGAAATGAAGATCAAGATTCATCCTTTCAAGATTAAAACGAAGATCAAGTTCAAGATTTCTTCTCTTTCATGTTTTCTTCATATCCGGGTGATGATTTCTATATTTCCTTTTTCTTTTTCTTTTATTTTTCTTAGTATGTTAGGTTAATTCTTTTAGTGTTAGGATCATGATGAAACTTGTATCATGATCCTTTAATTGTCTAAACCTAGTTTTTGATATTTAACATGTTTTTAATTTTGAATAATTGATATTGATTTCTATTCATCTACAATTATGTGCGCAATAGTTGTATGATTCTTGTGGCTTATTTTACCATCGAGAGATTGAAAATAGGTTATACATAATATCAATTGTCGTAGAGTCCGATAGGGGATAGAAATATACCGATATACTTTACGTGATCTTTAAATATTCACAAATTCTAATACATTATTGTATGTTCACATCCGTCATAGAGATATAATCGGGTCACATAAAGGGATATGTTTAATTCTACTTGAGAAAGATTGTTAAACACATTAGGAATATTGGTCTTCATAATTAAATCTTGTTATCAAATTCAACGGTTCAGGTTAAAGAGAATTGGTATAAGTGGATTCAGGATTCTAGTACGCTTTTCTTTTCCAATTTTAAAGTAATTCTTCTCTAATTTAATCTCTTAGTTGTTTGACTTATAAATATTTATTATTTTTAATTAAGATTTTAATTAGTTTAAGAAATCAAATTTCTAAAGTTAACAAATTCGGTTAAACTTATTATAATTGAATTGAATTATCTAAATCCATGTGGGTATGATACTTAGGCTCATAATCTACTTTATTACTTGTGTGATCCGTACACTTACAGAATAATATTAAAGACATAAAATCGCTGACAGGTGCTTTCAAGAAAGCATTAATATAATTATAAGAAATCATTACGCCATTACCTATTCATCTTCCTATATTAACCATATATTTCTTCCCCAATTTTACTTGTACTAATTCCAAATCATTTATTAAAAATCTGATCGAATAACTGAATTCCAAATCATTTATTCACATTACATTTATTGTATGTTCTCTAACAATCTTTTCTCTATTTTTCGTTGGGTCACTTCTTTGAAGTTTAAGGCCCCGTTTGTGATTGATTTTGGAGCCCAACTTCTGATTCTCAGACAATCAGAAGTTGATTTAGACGTTTGGCAAAAAATTTAAAAGTGATTATAAAATAATCGATTCACCGACAAATAGATTTTAAGAAGCAAGTGGGCAATTTTTCGATCTCGCTTTTAGCTTTTTCATTTATATATTATTAAAATACCCATTTTACCCATAATTAATTAAACTAACTCTTTAATAACCATTTGAGAAATCGAATTGATGCAAGTTGGATAATAAAAATAATATTAATTTAATTAATTTTTGCACTATATGACTATATTTTTATTTTGTAATTTTATAAAATTTGAATTTATTAGGTTTTATTATTTTTATTTTAAAGAATAATAATGAATGCATTGTCTTGTTAAAAATATTTAACTAGGAAAAAATAAATTTTACCACTCGTGATAATAATAATAATACAAAATAACATTATTATAATCAATGTCTTTTTAGTAATTTAATACCGCTAAAAGAATAAATCACTTTTGTTCACCAAACGCTCAAATGTCGCTTTTGAAACATCAAACAATTTTGAAACAAGAGTTTACCAAACACTTATCCGATTCTTCCGCGGGTGATTCTTTTTCTCAAGAAGACGCACAGGTTTGATTCTTTTAAAAGACAAAGAATACCAAACCAAGCCTAAAAAGCTGAAATAAATTAATGAATTTAATAAAGACCTTGAAACTCGAACAAGCATACTGATGCAAATAAGCTTATCTAAGCTTGTTCCACAGATATCAGCTTGCACAAACGTAAATTGCACACGAAGACATGGATAATCTCTTATACCACCATATAGCAATTGTCAATGACAACTTCTTCATATACTATTTCAGAGTACTTTTCTGCAACTACACGACAACACTGCAAGGTAAAAAGGAAATTAACAGGTAGAAACATTAGAAAAATAAGACCACTCTGAAGCTTCTGTCTGAAGGCATACCTTAAGGAAAATACCATCAGTTTTCTGCATGATATTGGCTTTATGTATTGCAGTTACTATTTTTCTTCAATGAGTCTTGGCTTATTGGAATGCATACTCTGCAACACCCCTCACCACCTACACCCAAATGCAAGGAACTCAATCAAATCCTGAATTTTATTTTCTTATTCAATGACGTTAGTGCTTTGCAAATAAGCTTACTTGATGTTCAAGTCCACTATACTCTCCTTCCGTGTTTTCTATTAGATGCCTGAAATGCAATTTCTGACTCTAGTTCTTTTTTTCTGCAGGTGTTGATATCAGCATGACTACACATCTAAAGACTGTGAAGCTTACCTTAAAGGGAAAGAATCCAGTGCCTTTGGATCATCTGAGTGTAAGGGGTAACACCATTCGCTATTATATCCTTCTAGACATGTTAAATCTCTAGACTTTACTCGTGGAAGAGACACAAAAATAAATCCATGGACCCAAACATAAGAAAGAAAAAAAAAAAAAAAAAATCAAAACCACATATAATACATGAACCATGCCAAAAACACAATTTCACAGAGTTTTTCCCTAAAAAATACCTTCAAATCGTCTGAATGAAATCCTAGGAACACGATCTTAACACAAATGACATCCCACTAGAAATCTCATCACCACCATTTGGGAGCACCGGCTCCTTCCGACCCATCAAGCTCATCCTCATGGACGGAGGATTCATTCAAAATGCGGGTCTTATTAGAGCCTTTTTTCAAACCGGAAATGGAAGGCAACATCGATTTCGAATTCTCCAACAACTGAAGAAATGTATGGTAATATTCCATTACTAATTCCTTACTTTTTTCAGCTTTTTCTTCAATTTTCTTCTTTGATTTTTTGTGAAGGGTAAACGAATTGAATCCAATCCAAATTCTTGAGGGGTACTCTTGCAGAGAGAGAGAGAGAGAGTTACGTGTTTTGAAACGAAAATAGAGATGGTGTGTTAGATGGCGTGTGAAAAGTAAAATGTAAAAGACGTTGTTTGATCAAAAGTGTACACAATACAAAGGGGAAAAAAATAAAAAATGACATCATTAACCTCTCACCAAAACGGAACGGCGTTGTTTTAATCGAAATTTGAATAGTAATATTCAAATCTCACTCTTATATATTGTAAGGAAATATTACATATGATATAAATAATTAAATATTAGTACATATTTTCAAAATGAAGAATCATATTAAAGATGACAATTGAATATCGATGGACCCATGCATTAATTACTAAGACAATTTTGTTGCGCGGTCATAAATTTATGGTTAAATTTATGGTTGACAACATAAATTTCTCATTTCAAATTATTGCCATCTACAGATGCATTTAAGGATTTGTGTCATATAATATTTTAATTTATCACAACCCTCTTTTATTAGGATATACCAAAGAGATCCATATAGGTAGAATTCAAACACCGATTGTAATCTTATTATCTTATTAATATATTAAAGAATTAAAGAATGATAATCGCAAAAAAAAAAAAAATCAGCAAATTTTTTCACTTCAAAATATTTATACTAAAAATAGACATATATTATTATATACGTATTAAATGCAAGTATTGAACAATGAGCTACCATAAAATTTTCAATATTATTAACTGAAATAGGAATGCACAAATAGTCTTACAATTTATTGTATATTAAATACACGTATAATATTAATACACGTATTAATATTGACTTTTGTTTTTTTATAAGTAACTGTTCATTTGCCTTTGATATTTTGTAGGTATATATATATACACACTTGACTTTTCGTTTTTTATGAGAAAGTGAAAGAATAAACCATAATAATAATAATAATATATAAAATATTTATTATATTTTTTGAAGTCCAAAATTTAGATATTTAACAATTACCTATCTTATCTTAGTATGTATAAAAAAAGAAATTGTCGTCAAATTTTTTTGCCAAGTTTTTCCCTCTAAAACATTTATTAATTAATGATAATTAATAATTAGTAGATAAAATACATTAATAAAACAATTCATTTTATTTTATTTATAGTCCATAATAATTAATTAATAGTTAACTAACTAACTACACGTTTTGCAATGTGAAATAAAAATAAGTCAATCTCATTTACAATATTAATTATAAAAAACACGTTTTACAATGTCAAATAAATTTAACTCAACATCTATAATTTCAACAAGTGTTTTGTTAATAGGAATATTAGTTTTAATATGGTTATTAATAATCTTATTATATATCCTAACTTTGTCTTTTGTGGAAAAAAATGAACACAATTTAAAACAGAAGTATGATCTATTCCAATTTCAAAAAAAGAAGACAATTTACAATCGTTATTAAAAAAAAAGCATTCAATACGTTTTTATTCAATATGATGATAATTTTTGTTGACGTTGGAAAATGATTTGTATTAATTACAAGCCAACTTAAAAATAAGTATTGAGGTCGGTTATGACTGTAGTAAGTGGCAGATGAGTAAGTATATGTAGGAAGACCTGATTGTATGATCTTTGTAAGAGTGCTTTTATTTAGCCGTTTAATGTCCGACTTGAAGGACATTTATGTCCCCTATTTATAGGAAAATATGCAATGATTTCTTCCATTTAATGCTAAGATAAGCATTAAATGGCCTAACTAGACTAGGCATTAAATGGCCAAGCTAGGCATTTAATGCTTACAAGACATTCCCTTTTTGTAGGCATTTAATGTGAAGTGACGTCTGACATATGGACAGGACAAGCCATACTGATGACGTGAATATGAGGTCGGACCTATCATCCACAGACGAGGTCCGAACTGAATTTCAAGATCAAGATGGCCCGCAGCCAGGATTGGGAACTGGGTCCGAACTGAGAACTGTTGAACTTTACTACGGGTCGGCCATCTCATATTGAATTGTTGAATAATTAGCATCTGTCGTGGCAGAACCAAATCGGAGGCCAACAATTTTAATATAGTTAATAATAGTTAATTAAAACTACACATTTTGCAATGTGAAGTAAAAAATCTCATTTACAATATTAATTATGGGGGACACGATTTGCAATGCCAAATAAATTTAAGTCAATATTCATAATTTCAATAAGTGTTTTGTTATACATTTAATTTACATAGACATCAAGCACCATGCAACTATTATGATTATATAATAAAATAATGATAATAATAGTTGAATTGAAGAATGATATTTGGTTCTAATTACAAAAAAAAAAAAAAAAAAGGACAATTCGAAATTGGTTTTTTTTGTTTTTAAATCCAATTAGTTTTTTCAATCAGAAGTGCATTCCCTAATAGTTTAAGCTAAATTCAAATTACTTTTGTATCATAACATGTATTACAAAACCCTTTTTGCTTTTCATTATGGGCGAAAGTTTTAACAGCGTTAAAGAAATAAACGATACAAAGACACAATGGAAAATAAAAGTTAGGGTGATCATGAGGCTTTGGGAGATGCCGAGCTTTGACAACAAACAGAGACATATAGCATATAAATAGTTTTCATGGATAAAGATGTTTTATTATTTATATGAACAGTTTACAGTGTGATCTCTGATTTTTTATTATTATTGTTGTTATCGTATATATATAAACCCAGACATAACTTACGAGATATTATTTAACAAGCAATCAATTTTTTTCTTCGTTTTTATGTTATGAGTATTATCATTGTTTCTATTTTGATGATATGATTATAGTAGCTTGGAAAGTTTATTGAATCTTAAATTTATATTGGTTGGGGGATACATTGATTTGTTTTTATTAGCTTATTAATTAAGGTCAAATTTGTTGGTTAGTGAGATTTTTTTTTTTCTTTTTCGCTTTTCGTCCACCATGTATATTAATAAATAATTGTTGCATAATTCAGCAATAAACATGAAAAACTCATTAAATAGTAATAATACAATTAACTAATTCGAAGCGAACCAAAAAAAAACTTATTTAAATATCTATAGACAATTATTAGTAATAACAAATTTGAATGCTACATTAATTAATCAATATAAGATTTGGACTGTGTAAATATTACTAATTGTCTACAAATAGAAAAACAATAAATTTGTAAAATATCATTAACGCAATCTGCATCTTTACAATTTAGAAAATCCAATTTTCAAATTATAATATAAAAATTAGTGTGTTATTTAATGAGCCGTGCCAAAAATTAAGATTGAAGTGCTTCTTAAAAATTAGAAAATGATAATCAAGACTTCCCTTAAATTCCTTTTTTTTTCCATGTTAACTAAGAAATAGTTAAAATTAGTTGCAATTTATAAAAAATATATAAATACACAATTTGACTGTTAAATAGATATGTGAAAACATATTCATTTGATTTCAACAAATGAAAAATTAATCCATCAAATAATATTTGTGTCGATTATTAAAAAAACTAATTTTTGCATACTCAAAAATTATTTTTCAAATTACAATAGAAAATTACTCAATAAGTTTTAATATTATATTATTTATATTATATATTAAATAATATTAAAGTATTTATATTATATTTTATAATAATAATATTATTATTTACGCAAAGTCAACAACAAAAAAATATAATTAAATCAAATTACAGAATTTTAATATTTTATAATATTAAATTTAATTAATTAATTACCTAACTTCAGATAATTAATAATCAGTATTCCAATACAATTTAATCAGTGTTTCAATTTTCTACGATACTAGGTTAAAACGAATAATATTAAAAATTAACATTTAAAAAAAATGCACATCTTCTAGAACAAGATAAGTTTACTTCAAAACACAAAACTTATGAGGTTATGTGTTACAAGGTCTTAATTTATACCGGTTGAAAGATTTAAATAAGTTATATTTTCAAAAAAATGAAACATCAATGCACGAGAACTATTCTATTGACAATAATGCAATAGTTTTCCAAAAATGGACTTATTTTCTCCACAAATTTTTTATGCTTCTCATAGTGGGTTTAAATAGGTTGCAATTTCAAAAAAAGAAAAGATAAGAAAATCAATACATGGAAAATATAATTATGTTATATTATCAAATGATTTGATTTATTGATTAAAAATGATAAGTTTCTTAAACTAATAAACTAGATATTATAATTTCGAAATTAAATTCATACGATTCAAAGCCCACCTCAAATTCTAGCTCCTCAAAAGGGTTATAGACAAAGGATAGGCTGAGAACGTTAACTACAAAGTTTTAATTACAAGAGTGATTTTAACTCCGTAGGATCCAAGATTGTCTTTTAAGTTCAAATGAATACAATATCTATTAATTGTCTCATACGCTATTACTATCAATAAGAGTCAATGTCAATCTCTCTCTCACGTGGGATTATATCTAAAAAAACCAATTTTTAGTCCATTGATAACTTTATCTTGGATTGTCTAGAGTTACAAATCGTACAAGATTGAAGATGTTGATTTGTGATAGGAATGTAGTACCGACCAATTCGATCACAAATGTGGTTTTCAAAGAGGTGTTTTAAAATCTAGATTAACTATGTAATTTTTGTTTTCAATATCAATGAGTAATTAAATGTTATTTATATGACATTTTTTTTTATTTAAATGTAATAAATAAAGAACATACTCTTAAAATATTTTAAATCAATATCATAAAAAACAATTGCATTGCAGGTGATATACTAGTAAAAGTTTAAGGCCTTGTTTGATACAGATTAAAAACCCATTTTGGTTTTTTTCAGCCGTCATTTTTGACTTTTCAATTCACTTATAACATGAAAAGTCAACAATTTCAACTCAAATAAACCAAAAATTGATTTATAAATTAGTTTATAATAGCTGTCAAACGAGCCCTAAGATTGAAACCCACAAATTCTTTGTATCCATATTATAAATCAACCTGAAATTGAAATATTTTTCTAGAAAACCACATGACATACAATCACGCATGACCATAATATTGAAAGAGTGCTTTGTACACGACAAGTATAAATTAGTTTCTGCACTGTGGATTACATCTTGTTAAACTGATGGGAAATGCACATGCAAGTGAAAATGCATAAAAACAATAAAAGCTGCACATGTTCAGTCCAATCATCAGAAACGGTTCTAGGCAGTAGATGTTGCAGGATCACTTCTTCCTTCTTCAGCATCAATGCCAGATTTTGTAACCGATGGCACATTTCCCTCTTCAATCTTCCTCCATGTGCCATCTTGGATTCCTTCATATTCCTTCGCTGTATCATATGATGCATGCAGTCCAAAGAAGAAATAGTATAGCAGGAGGACTGCAGTCCAAACGGAGAATCTTATGAATGAATCCTTGTCTATTGATCCAAGAAGAAAGATGTTAATGGCGATGGATGCTGATGGCAACCAAGGTACCAATGGAACGCCCCAAAGCTTCGGATCCCGGGCATGGGGGACGAAAAGCCAAAGCCCGATTGTAGCCAATAGCCATATAGGCACAGTTATGCAGTATGCAACCCAACCATTTTACTAACTCCCCAGTAAGCAGCAGTGGCAATTGAGGATCCAATGATTAGCAAAAGGAATACGATAAGTTTGTTTCGGTTTTCTTTGGTCGTTTGATCACTAACGTAGTAACGACGAACGAGAAGGGCAACAGCCACAAGCATGAAGATAAACAATGTGGAGATTGAGAGGAGATTGGCTAGAATGTCAAGTTTTGTGAAGAAGGCAATGACTGCAGTTGCAGCAAGCATGACTATTGTGGCATTTATTGGTGTTCCTGTCTTGGGATGAACTTTGGCAAACCATGGAGGCAACATATGAGTTCGGGCTATGTGAGTTAGGTATCGGGCCTGGCCCACAGCTCCCACGAGCAACACCGACGTCATGCCCTTCAACGCTCCAGCAGCAACAACATATTGAGCCCATCCCCACCCTACAGCTTCAAAAGCCTTTGAAAATGGAGCATCGGGATCAATTGATTCAAATGGCTGCATTAGGCATAGTGTTACTGCCAATATGCAGTACAGGGCTGTGGTGATCACCATAGAACCCACGAGGCCGATGGGGATATCTTTGGCTGGATTTTTTGTTTCCTCAGCCATTGTCGAAACAGCATCAAAACCAACGTAGGCGAAGAATAAAACTGCTGAAGATTTAAAGATACCTCGTACGCCATTTGGTGTAAAGTTCGAGTAATTCTTGGTGTCAGCTTTCATGAAGCCACAGATAATGATGAAGATAATCACAACAATGTGGACTATTGAGGCAATGTAGTTGAGACGAGACGAGCCCTTTGTGCTTAGAACTGCAATAACGCAAATGATTGCGATGATACCAACAGCTATGGGGTCGAGTTCATTGTAGCCCTCTGTTAGACCATGGGCAGATATTCGAAAATCGGCAGCATCCTTGTTGCAGAGAGTGGCAAAGTAGGCAGTCCACGAACGTGCCACTGCAGCACCACCAATCACATACTCAAGAAGGATGTTTCCGGCAGCAATGAATGCCATGAAGTCCCCCAGCTCCACCCGCAAATAGGCAAATGAACCGCCTGTAAAGTTGATATTGTGACAATTTTCCAGATACCCAAACAAATAAGTATGTACAATTATGATTGAAAGTCAAACTTATTTTAAGAGCTTGTTTGGTTGGTGTAGATTATAAACTAGTTTATTTGACCAAAAATGATTTATTTGACCAAAATTTGTCTTGTAGCATGACATTTTTACCATTATTGATCAAATAAATCATTTTGGTCAAATAAATCAGTTTATAATCCACACCAAACGGGTACTAAGTTAATTTATCCTAACATATATGAATTTTAAACTTTTAATTAAAATTAACCATTTGTTTTTACAGTAAGTTGCAATTAACATTTAACAAAGCTTAAAAATGAACAAAATTATTAATAATAAATAAAAAAAGATATTAATTTATTTGCACATTAATTACTTATATCAAATTGTCACTTTATATATTTACGTAAAGTAGAAAATATATACTGGCGAGTTAAATAATATAATATAAGTGTCTGTTTGACATGGATTATAATCCAAAAGGAGTTTATTTCAGTCGGAATTTTTTACTTTTCAACCCATTTTTAACATGAAATGATCATATTACCCTTAACTAATAAAATGTCTATTTAAAATAGAAAGGACAATTTTGTCATTTTACGTTAAATTGGATTGAAAAGTCAACAATTTCAACTCAAATAAATCAATATTGGTTTATAAACTAGTTTATAATCTCTATCAAACGGGCTCTAAATTACACATAATAAATTAGAGTTAAATTAGAGCTTATTTGATTCCCATTTTAATGGATTTTTTTTTTTTTTCATTTTTGACTTTTGGGCAAAAAATAACACAAATGCCCTTTTGTTTTTCAAAGTAGCCGTAATATTTGACTAGAAAAAAAGTGGCATTTTGATCATTTTTCCTCAAAAGTCAAATAATGGAAAAAAATAAACTGAGAGCATGTTCGGTTGGAATTTTTGGACAAAAAATCTATTTTTATGGCTTGAGAATATTGACTTTTCAAAAGTTTTGTTTGTGAAATGACCATTTTATCCTTAATCAATACATTTTCATTTCAAAATAATCAGGGGTAATACAGTCATTTTACTTTCAAAATGTTGAAAAGTCAACATTCTCAAGCTATAAAAATACATTTTTTGATATTTAATTGCTACCGAACATGCTCTCATTAAAATGGGAATCAAACAAGCTCTTAATTAATTATAAATAATATAATATATACTAAAATATTTTTTATCATAATTTAACTAAGAAATTAATTTTAATAGTTATTATAGGATATGAAAAAAATATTATTTATAAAAAAAAATATATAATAATTAATTACTATTTAGTCAAATAAATATAAATTTTATACAAAAATACTTTTATAGTTATATAGTCAAATACTCCATTTAATATTCATCACTTATTAATTCACAGCAAAAAAATACACTATAAAAAATTCTACTATTAAAAATTATATTTACAATAATGGTAATAAACTAAGGGCTTGTTCAGTAGAGGTTTTTTGGGGAAAGAATGGAGATTTTTGGTTATTTTTTGACTTTTCAAATTTTTTTGTAGTGTAAAAAAGGTTAAAAAGTCAAAAATTGTATGCAAAAAATTGGATTTTTTTGAAAAAAAAACTCTACCGAACATGACGCAACTCTAAATACGCTGTTCATGAACTCTCTTTTTTCAAGACCAACAATGAATCCAATAATCTCAAAACCAATCTGAAAAAGATAGTGTGACTTGTCAACACGAATAGAATACGTCAATATAATACAATATGTGACCCCTTCGTGGAAAATTTTTATTGCAAATTAGTGGGACGCTTTATATGACCATTGAACCCGGAAAAATTGACGCTAGTTCCAAATATATAGGGATCATCACATGACAAGTCGCTCTCGCTCATCGAGTCCCAAGGATAATTTGTATATATTTGACCAAGGCATTCATTTTCCAATTATACTTAGCACTAACTTAGCATCGTAATAAATCGCACATGGACTTCAAATTATAATGCAATACAACTTGATGACACACTACGTATTTAAATGGTACAATACTACACTTGTTGGAGTATTGGAAAAATCAATTTGATTTGATTTTAAAATAATAATATAATAATAAAATCAAGAAAAACCATTCAAGCGAAAATCAGTGCAATTAAAAACAAATTGATTGGGTTTAATTTTACACAATTATTGTTGACTTACTGTTCGACTTTGGTTACTTTGTCAAACAAACCTTTAAAATAAAAAAAGAATATACGTGTGAATTAAACAATAGTAGATAAGAAAGAGGGAAAAAGAAGAAGCTGAAATTGTCTATTCTAAACCCGATCGCCTAACATGAGAGAAAGAGAGTGTGATATTTCAGTATCCAATTCAGGGACGCAAATTTATTTTTATTACATGAAATTATACAAACTTCCTTAGAAGAAATATTTCTAATTTCACTGGACGTTCTTTGTTGTTTAAACTTTAAATTAAAGTTCATGCTTTATGCACCGTGTAGCAAACATTCTTGTATTGTAGTGATGAAAAGTATGTATGAATACCTGCCACTGGGATTTCAACTGCAAACTCTGTATAGCAGAAGACGGAGAGCAAGGCGGAGACGCCGGAGACAGTGTAGGAGAGTACGATGGCAGGGCCAGCTCCGTAGCGTGCCTCCTGGCCCGTGAGCACGAAAATTCCCGCACCAATGACGGCTCCCATACCGAACCATATCAAATCCCACCACGATAGTGTCTTCTTCATCTCGTGCTCGCTCCGTGTCTTCACCTGTAGCTCAGCCAGATCCTTGGACCGGGAAAGCACCCGATCCACCAGCCGATCTGGCATATGCTTCACCGCATTTACGTAATTACCCCAGCTCTTGAACGACTCCTCAGGAAGAAAATCATCCTTTGTACATGAACACCATCTCCTCTTCGTGATTTCCGATCCCACCTTTTCAACCCCCATGCCCGGCCACCTGAAAAATTCATAAAATCATTATAAATAACGCAAACAAACCAAAGAAAATTATATTATTTAGAATTAAAATCGGAAATTATCTCTCTAAAAATCCTACCCAAAGTATGTATTTCAAAAATGAAACAAAATTAAAGAGCAAAACGGAATATGGAAATGAATCCCTATATAGTGAAAACTTGATATAGTATTTGACGACGGAGAATCGCAATCGGCGGAAGATACTAAGTTATAGCAAGTAGAGTCTGAATGTCATTTTCAATCATCACATCGAGAAATACATAGAGCCACACGGCGAGATATATATATATATATATATATATATATATATATATATATATATATGCCCGCCTGCATATAAAGACAAAATAAAATCATACAAGTAATGTAATTAATTATTTATCATCAAGTAAAATATATTAATCAGTTATCACCAGGCGGTATTTACAACCTAACTACAATAGCTACGCTTTGTAATAAGACAGTAAGAGTAATACTATTATACGTAACCAGAAACTCTCTCTCTCTCTACGAGAGAGTTAACGGAAAATACAGTCGGAGGTAAAGCCGGTGATCGGAGAAAGACTCGCACTCGTGCAAACAGAGAGAGTTGAGAAATTTTGGTAGTACTGCTTATCTGCTTGGCGTTGACGCTGGAAGTCTATATAATTGGGAAGTTATAGATAAAATTAGGAGTGAGCTCCTCACCTTTTAAGCAGCGTGAAAATGACTCCTCGATCTTTTGGGTAGTGGGTAAATAGCTCATAAACTTTCAAACGTGAGGTTTTAACTCCCCAACCTTTCTAATGCTACAAAATTGAATCCCTATGTGACGTGAAATTTACCTTCTGTCTACATTGTCAATTTTCATCACACGAGAATTCAATTTCTTAGCGTTAAATATAGTGTCAAAATTTCACTTTTAAAAGTTGAGAGCTGTTTCCACGCTTACCTTAAAAGTTGAGGAGCCCAATCATAATTCTGCCTTATTGTAATATAAAAAGAAGAAAGCTCAAAGTCAAATAAAATAAAGAGAAAATTGTGATAAATTTAACTGTTCTAAACAGTTCACCTATGCGTGGCCTCTACGTCTAGCAACACTTTACGTTTTTTTAGAACTTTAGAAATTGACACAATTGATGGTCTAATCACATCTTATAACAAACGGATTTGACATAATCAAATTGAATTTTTTTTCCCAAATAACTTTCACGGCATTCAAATGGCAATATCAACAACGAAAATTTGATGCTCAAAATAGTTATTAACGAAAAAGTTACATCATCGGTATGTATCGACAAACTTAGTAGTCTATTTATTTATTGTTCATTGCTAATGTGTGACTGATAAATCGGTTGCTAAGTTTGTTAGTAAATATCTACGATTTTTTAGTAGATAGTTAAATCTTTTAAAATTTAGTGACAGATTATAACTGCTTGCATCTGATCGACTTTGCTAGAAAATTTTCATCATTATTAATGCATTTTTCCATAAAGTGAACTTGTAACTATTACAAAGGGAGACAATAAAATTGAATTTTAACAAGTACTTGAAAAACATAATAATCAAATTTTTTGAATTTGGAAAGACCAAGAAATCAAAGATTCCAAGGAATCATCACTACAAGAATTTTATGTTCCGTATACAAAATAAATTTGTAGGAAAATGTTCTTTTTTATGGGAAAAAATATTTTCCGACGAATATCGTGGAGAAAGGTATAAGACGACAAATGGTAGAAATTTGTAGGCTAAAGTCTCTCCCTACAAATCTTTTAGAGATGAATACAATTTGTTGTCTAAATTCTTTCTCGACGAAATTATTCGTCTGTTAAAGTTATTTTGGCCACGAAATAGGTTTTGTAGGCACAAGAAAAAAATTATTTTGTGGACTAAATCGTATTTTTCCTACAAACAAATTTGTGTCAAAAAAATTTTGTGGGCCAAGTTCTACTTTTTTTTCTACAAATGAAATTTTGTGGGAAAAGTGTATCTGTTGACTAAGTAAATTATTTTTTCCAACAATAATAGAATTTGTAGAAAGAAATTAATTATTTTTATATAATTTTTTATATTATGTTGATTCTTTTTACTTTCTTCAAAATAATATAAAGATGCAAAAAAGACAATAAATTAAATTAAGACCTTATTAGTGTCAATCAATATAACATTAAACTCAAAATATTGTACCAAAATACAAATAAAAATCATTCACTAAGCTAAACTTAAAAAGAGTATAAGCTCTATCAATTATAATGCACCTTAAAAAAACATAACTCATTGTCCTCGTAAATTAGATATGCTACGTATCTTTACCAAGATTGTTGTCTTCATCAAAGCCATTCTCTTCGCTGGAGCATCATCTTCTATTGACAATGGCGTAAATTGCGATAGATCGAAACCAGGAACGTGTCTACATAGTTGTTGCATAGAATGATACCAAGACTGCAATGTAGAATTGAATTGTTGCCCAACAACATTCAACTTGCTTTTCATTATTTGCTCAATTTCAAGACGAGATGTATCAACTGCCTTTCGAGCAACACGTTCTTCCGGGCTTCACACCTAGAACGGACATCATTATTTATTCTTTCAGTTTTTTTTTTTTTTTTGGAATTTGGTGTTCAAATTATAATTTTTGTAGAATTTGTATTTTTGTAAGATTTGCATAAAGAAGATGCTTTGAGTGCATAATCAAGGTGAAAATAAGATAATGTTGAGTTATTAAATGAGGAAATGGTTCATATCTTTCGTGTGTCTCCACGCCAGTAAGCACAATAATTTCAACGCCAATGACGGCTCCCATATCGAACTACACCAAGTCCCACGACAATGGTGTCCAGGGGCGGTTTAGGTCGGGCTGATCGGGCCCAGCCCACTCTATTCTCGTCCACATGTATATATATACTAAAAAAAAAAAAAAATTGGGAAGGCCCAACCACGAATATCGATGGCCCAACCCCAAGCTCAATAATTGTTTCGGACCATTTATTCCAAAGACCCTTTTCATTGATTAAAGTCATTAAACCATCACCGCCTTTGACGTTCAAATTCATTTTTCAAACCACGTAACATTTTTCACAAAAGCAAAGAACCATTTTTTTCGATTAAACCATAACCATCGACCATTTTACATTCAAAATCATCCATTTTCACGAAATCATCAACAACGTCTCTAATTTCGCAAATCACAGTAGGCAAGCAGCTCTAATTTCACAAATCACATTCACAGCAAGCCAACGGCCCTAATTTCGCATTACAGTAAGTTTATTTGCTGCTGAAATTTTTCTTATCATGTTTTAATTGCTAGAAATGCTGCTGTTGGTGCTATTAATTGATTATTTCTTGATGTTGAAAATTTTTATTTTGCTGATGATTGAAATTTGGAGAAATGCTGTTGAAAATTTTGGAATGCTGTGGAAATTTTAATTTTGGGAATACTGCTGTTCATCGGTTCATTTTGGTTCTATTTATTGATTATTTCTTGTTGTTTAAAAACTTTTGTTGTTGAAATTGTCGGAATGTTGCTGTTATGTTGGAAATTTTAGAATGCTGCTGTTCATCAGTTCATCGATTAATTTTGGTGCAATTTAATTGATTATTTCTTGCTGATGATGATGTTGTTGAAATGTGCTCAGATTTTGATGGATAAATTTGTGCTGAAATGTTGAAAACTTTTTAAATAAGATAATGAATTATTTGAAAATATTATATTCTCATTATAATGGGCTCAAAAAATTTTCGGGGGTCGAACCCCCGTATAGTTCTCCTTCATCCGGCCCACCCCTTTGACTTATCCTGGCTCCGCCCCTGATGGTGTCCTCTTCATCTTGTGCTCACATCACCTAGAGCACCACCTAGTCCTTGGATCGGGTAAGCACCGATCCACCACCCAAGTCCGTATCTCCTTTAGTGCATGTACGTAATTTTCCTAGTTCCTGAACAATTTCCTCATCTCTATACTCGAGCGTCCTTTTTTCTTTGTAATTTGTTGGAAATTGGTTTAAATATATCGAGAAATTAACTAAGTGTTAAAAATAACTAAAGTGACTTCGAGTCAACTTGGCTAAAATATAGAAGACCCGACCTAATCTGTTTAGGCAAATTATTTTGCCACTTCGCTGCTTCGATGTGTCGAAACGGGGATCGATCTGCCCGGTCGGGGCTCGGGGGCAACGCCCCCGAAAGAGAATTCAAATTACTCTGCATGTATTAAAGGATATATTTGGCATCTTCAAACCAATATCGAATGAATGAAAAATTACGGAAAAGGACAAATTTGGGTCAAGTTTTGACCATGCGATCGGTATTTTACCCTGCGATCGCAACCTGCCTAAATTTTAAGCAAAACGTTTTTTGGTCCTACCATGCGATCGCAGAATATAAAGCCTTGCGATCGCATGGTTAAACTGGATTAAGTTCTGTTTTGAAAATTGTACCTTGCGATCGCATAGATTTGCGCGAACAGACATGTCCTTTTGAAGTGTTGCACGATTTGGTTCAATACCTTTTCGTTTTCAACCGATCTTCAACGTTAAAAAGGACCATTGAACGTCCTTTTTGACAGAGAATATATATGCAAAAACAATCCATTTCAGATTTTTCATCATTTGAACAAAGTTATTGCATTTAGTGCATAAGAAATTCTGGTTTTCATTTTCATTTCTTCATTGGAGTATAAAACCATTTCTGGTTCGTTGTGCTTGTGTCTTGAAGTGCTTCAAACACAAGTAAGAAGTCGTTGTATCTTGGTCCGTCACGTTTGACCTAATTGGTCCGTCACGTTTGACCTAATTGGTCAACAATATCATTCTAGCTTTAAATGGATCTCGTAGTCTATGAAACATATACATTGAATTGCTTTTTAACAAATATCTAAATAACATCATAAATAAAAAAGGAATTTAGAGATTTCAAAGAATGAGTAATCGCAAAATTTCAATGAAGATGCAAGTAATGATATTTGTTAAACGTATATTTGGCAGTGTTAAAATTATTATTTAAGTGCTTATAAATTATAGATCTTATAGAATGTGTGAATAGTAAGTGAGTATTAAATTGTGCGTAATATGTGAATAAAAAATATGTTTGACTAATTTGATCGACTTAAATTATAATTGAAGTTATGACAAACAAGCACACTGACATTACTTGTGTGCATGGGTGAATGTTTAGATCGATTCCCAAAAACTCGGGTGATGATGGGACCCATACGAAACTCTAATACACTAAATGAGTTCTACGTGTGGAAAGTGAGTGAGTCTTTTCAAGTTTCAACACCGAAAAGACAAGAAGAAAATTCATGTAAATTGAAAATTATAATAAATTGAGAATACATTTCTGTGCTTAAAGTTGCTTTAGAAAGAAATTAAGGTGTTCTCAACTTAGATTTGAATAGATTTTAAAAATTCATATAAATTTAGGTGTTCCAACTCAGATTTTAATAGATTTAATTGAAATTTAGATATTTTCAATTCGGATTTAAATAAATTCTTTAGAAATCTAAGTGTTCTCAATAACTAATGAATTTCTAAATATTTCATTAATTGATGGATTTTAACGGATTTTAACAGATTCTAATAGATTTGGAACTATAATTATAAGTACAAAAATTTGTAACAATTCTAGCCTCAAATTTCTCACCTTTAACATACATTTTGCTGAAACTTTTTATATCAATTGACTTTTCTTCTCTCCCAGTCTCTCAAACTTCTCATCTTTCACGTAAGATTTTGTTGGAAACTCTTTTGTATCAATTTGTAATTATTCACGTCATTATTCTATTTTTTCCCCCAAACGCTATCCATATTTCTAACATTATGAATTTTTTTATTTAAAATGACAAAGTTATAAGTTTCTTTTAATATACGATAATGTTATAGATTTTATTTTCTAATCACAATGTTATAATTTTTCTTTTTTGAGTGATTTAGTCAGACATTATGCTTTTTTCTTATAAAATCATATTCCGGTTGTGCACAATGAGTGATTAAAGTAAAAAAAAATCACAAATATATTGAGCAAACTCTATTAACTTCTATAATTTAGAATTCCGTTAAAAG
This sequence comes from Forsythia suspensa, assembly GCA_023638005.1. NCBI lineage: Eukaryota > Viridiplantae > Streptophyta > Magnoliopsida > Lamiales > Oleaceae > Forsythia > Forsythia suspensa. The sequence goes on along the minus strand of CM042674.1, from coordinate 8,959,475 downwards.
TAAAACGTCTCGTTACTCATTTGTAATATTTGAAAGGTAAATTATATGTATGAATATCATGAATTGGTTGTCTATTTTTTCCCCTTTTTTTGGCTATTAGTCTAGTTTTTTTAAAAGAAAATTGTGTGCTTTTATGGAGAGTTGACTTGTCAACATTAATTTTAGAGCAAGTTTCTAGTCAAGACATAATTTAGTTTGAAAAGAAAAAAAATATACTTGAAATGTATGGTGGAATTTTAAAGTTTTTTCAAAAAGTTGCGGTTGACAAATTGCTTTAACAATTGAGGAGGTAAAAATATAATTTTTAATAAAAATACCACAAATTCGTTAAAATCAATGAAATCCATGAAAATCTATTAAAATTTATAATATACAAATCTATTGAAATCTTATAAAATTTGTCAAATTCAATTAAATTCCAATCAATCTATAAAAATTTATAAATATTAAGAAATCTATTAAAATCTAAGTTGAGGATACTCCTTCTAAATTTTTAAATTATTATTATTTTAACTAACAAAATTTATTATTGAATAAACATAAAATAACTTTGGTTAAAATTACAACTCCATTCCATGTATCAAATTTCCAATCCAGTAGTGACAATTGATAAATTTTATTATTCTTTACAAATTTCAATCAATTATGAAAAACAAGTGCAATAATATCTCAATTTGGTAATTCTTTTCCCATGTTAGTCTATAGTCATCCTCACAAAATTGACTATTTTGGTTAAAAGTTTTAATTATTAAAGGATAGAAAAATATATCAATTTATAGTATATTTTCTCACTATTTCAGTACGTTGTGTTTGTATTTTTTTTTTCTCCTTCTTTTCATTATCGTGTTAAATTTTAAAAATTTGTGCTCATTGCTTTAAAATTTGATTTGACTGTAAGCAACGAGCATGTGTTGACACTTAATTGGACTGGTTCGCTATTGAACCAATTCTAATCCATTCAAAGTAGACTATTTTTTTTTTTTTTTAAAGAAACTCATTGGTTCAAGTGAGATGAATAAATTTTTTATGTGGAAATGGAATTTCGAATAGTTAACATCACATTTAAAGTCGACTTGTATCCACTAAATCAACATTTGTATTTATCAATTGTACTCGCTCCAAATATATGATATTACAATTATCTTGCTTTCCTTTATTATAGCTTTTAACTTTTAAAAATAATATAATATAATTGGGAAATTTTATTATGTATGAATTTAAATTTTCTAATTCAATGAAAAATTTAAAATGTGATGTTTAAGCATTGTAGCAAATTCATAGACTACAAATCATAAAATAACAAGGTAGAAAATCTAGACAAATGACAAAACAAGAATTAGAATACTAGTAAAAATGAAAAGTAACGGTAATAATATTTGTTTGACATAATATAGTATAAAAAATACTTGAAAATTTAAGTTATAAAACATGTTAACTTTTAACCTTATTTTCTATTTATTTCTAATATTTCAATTTAAAAAATATATTTTAACTGAGCTTTCGAACTACAATGATCCACTAGCCGAACTGCTGACATGCTGAACCGTTGGCTTGGCTATTTAGTTGTGAAAACTTTTGTGTGTTTTTTTTTTCTTGAAGTAGTTAATTAATAAAGCTAAGTAATTACTTCATTTACAATTTTAAATTATTAAAGTCTTGTTTCTCTATATATTTTTAACATTTTCTACTAAAGATGGCAAAATACTCTGTTCTTATGCATTGTCCCGCCTCATTAATTAAGTAATCGGGACGGAGATGGAGAATATGGTCCATGTCCTGAATTTTTCAAATCCGTCCAATTTTTTTTTTATGTTTTTAAATTAAAATTGTATATTAAAAAATAAATAAATATTTTAAAGAGACATTAAATAAAAATATTTTAATATCGCCTCTTAAAAGTCTCCAATAGGAACGGGAACGGAAAGGCTCGTCCAAACTCCACTCCATTACCATCCTTATTGCAAGTCAAATTTTCATCAAACATGTGTAATATTAAATCTTTTAATAAATATTGACAATGAGATTAGAATCATAATCACTGTAAATTTGATCTAAAATTTAAGTATACAAATAGATAAATTTATTTAATATAAAACGCATCTTAAAAATCTCAAATAATGCAAAATTCAAACAAGTGTTTTCTTACTTTTCCAATTTGTGAAGTTGGGTATTCTTACCAATTCTATTTTGTATTTATTGGTTAGGAATTGTGTTTTGCACAGCCTTAGAAATTAGAATCATGGTCACTTGGAATTTCTACTAAAAAGTTATATTTAAAAAATAATAAAACTTATATACATCGATTAATATTTTAAACAATATAAGTAATTTAATATTCAAAATATATATTTATACTTTTTCAATTTGTGAAATTGAGTTGATTCACGAAGACTAGAGAAAAGACAAGCAACATAGACTAATTAAGATTTGATTTTGACATTGCTGAAGAGGGAAAAATATAGGTTACGAGCCTATTGAACTAGAACCATTATCACTTGCATTTTCTGCTAAAAAGTTATATTTAAAAAATAATAAAACTTATATATTTGGATTAACATCTTAAACAATTCAAATAATATAATATTCAGAAAATATATTTATACTTTTTTAATTTGTGAAGTTGAGTTGATTCACGAAAATTAGAGAGAAGACTATCAATATGCACTAATTAGAATTTGATTTTGACATTGCTAAAGATAGAAAAAACATGAGTTAGGAGACTAGAACCACGATCACTTGCAATTTCTACTAAAAAGTTATATTTAAAAAATAATAAAATTTATATATTTCGATTAACATCTTAAACAATTCAAATAATCTAATATTAAGAAAATATATGTATACTGTTTAAATTTGTCAAATTGAGTTGATAAGACTAAAGAGAAGACAAGCAATATGGATTAATTAGGATTTGATTTTGATGTTGCTAAAGAGGGAGAATAAGAATTACGAGCTTATTAAGGTAGAACCATGATAAGTTGCACTTTCTACTAAAAAGTTATATTTAAAAAATAACAAAACTCATATATATTTTGATTAACATTTTAAACAATTCAAATAATCGAATATTCATAAAATATATTTATACTTTTTCAATTTTTGAAGTTGAGTTCATTCACGAAGAATAGAGAGAAGACAAGCAATATGCACTAATTAGGATTTGATTCTGACGTTGCTAAAGAGAGAAAAATATGGGTTAAGAGCCTACCACTTTAGAACCATGATCACTTACAATTTCTACTAAAAAGTTATATTTAAAAATTAATAACACTTATATATTTCGATTAACATATTAAACAATTCAAATAATCTAATATTAAGAAAATTTATTTATAATTTTTTAATTTGTGAAGTTGAGTTGATTCAAGAAAACTAGAGAGAAGACAAACAATATGCACTCATTAAAGTTTGATTTTGACATTGCTAAAGAGCAAAAAATATGGGTTTGGAGCCTAGAATGTTAGAACATGATCGCTTGCAATTTTTATTAAAAAGTTATATTTGAAAAATAATAAAACTTATATATTTCAATTAACATCTTAAACAATTTAATTAATCTAATATTCTATAAATATATTTATACTTTTTCAATTTGTGAAGTTGAGTTAATTCACGAAGACTAAAGAGAAGATAAGCAATATGCAGTAATTAGGGTTATTTTGATGTTGCTAAAGAAGGAAAAATATGGGTTAGGAGCCTAGCACATTAGAACTATGATCACTTGCAATTTCTACTAAAAAGTTATATTTAAAAAATAGGAGTTGATTCACGAAGATTAGAGAGTGTACTAATTAGGATTTGATTCTGACATTGCTAAAGAGGAAAAATATGGGTTAGGTGCCTACCACGTTAGAACCATGATCACTTGCAATTTCTACTAAAAAGTTATATTTAAAAAATAATAATACTTATATATTTCAATTAACATCTTAAACAATTCAAATAATTGAATATTCAAAAAACATATTTATACTTTTTCAATTTGTGAAGTTGAGTTGATTCACGAAAATTAGAGAGAAGACAATCAATGTGCACTAATTATGATTTGATTTTGACGTTGCTAAAGAGAGAAAAATATGGGTTAGGAGCCTATCACGTTAGAACCATGATCACTTACAATTTCTACTAAAAAGTTATATTTTAAAAATAATACACTTTTATATTTCGATTAACATCTTAAACTGATATTAGAAAATTTATTTATTCTTTTTCAATTTGTGAAGTTGAGTTAATTCACAAAAATTAGAAAGAAGCCAAGCAACATTATGCACTAATTAAAGTTTGATTTTGACATTGCTAAAGAGAAATAATTATGGGTTTGGACTTTGGAGCCTGGCACGTTAGAACCATGATCATAACTTACAATTTCTACTAAAAAGTTATACTTAAAAAATAATAAAACTTATATATTTCGATTAACATCTTAGTTAATCTAATATTCTATAAATATATTTATACTTTTTCAATTTGTGAAGTTGAGTTTATTCACGAAGACTAGAGAGAAGATAAGCAATATGCTCTAATTATGGTTTGGTTTTGACGTTGCTAAAGAGAGAAAACTATGGGTTAGGAGCCTAGCATGTTAGAACCATGATCAATTGCAATCTCTACTAAAAAGTTATATTTAAAAAATAATAAAACTTATATATTTGGATTTACATCTTAAACAATTCAAATATTCCAATATTCAAAAAATATATTTATACTTTTTCAATTTGTGAAGTTGAGTTGATTCACGAAGACTAGATAGAAGACAAGCAATATGCACTAATTAAAGTTTGATTTTGACATTGCTAAAGAGGAAAAAATATGGGTGAGTAGCCTAGCACATTAGAATCATGATCACTTGTAATTTCTACTAAAACGTTATATTTAAAAAATAATATAACTTATATAGTTCGATTAACATCTTAAACAATTTAATTAATCTAATATTCTAAAAATATATATATATAGTTTTTCAATTTGTGAAGTTGAGTTTATTCACGAAGACTAAATAGAAGATAAGCAATATGCACTATTTAGGGTTTAATTTTGACGTTGCTAAAGAGGGAAAAATATAGGTTCGGAGCCTAGCACGTTAGAACCATAATCGATTGCAATTTCTACTAAAAAGTTATATTTAAAAAAATAATAAAATTTATATATTTCGATTAACATCTTAAACAAGTCAAATAATCTAATATTCTAAAAATATATTTATATTTTTTCAATTTGTGAAGTTGAGTTGATTTGCGAAGATTAGAGAGAACAAGCAATATCAACTAATTAAGATTTGATTTTGATGTTGCTAAAGAGAAAAAAATATGGGTTAGGATCCTAGCACGTTGTATGTTCACACAGCTCTAAATTTGTAACTAATTTTTGGACAATAAAATATTTCATCTCTTATTTCATGTTTGTTACATTTAAGTTAATTATTTACAATTATCATTTTCCCCATAACTTATAAAGAATTTGGTGTCCAAACTATACTTTTTGTAAGATTTGTATAAAGAAGATGTTTTGAGTGTATAATTAAGGTGAAAACAAGATAATGTTGTGTTATTAAATAAGGAAATAGTTCGTATCTTGAAATTTTTGATGTTATAAATTATGTTTTAAAGAACATATTATCTTTAAAAATTATGTTGGTAGTTAAACAATAATTAAAAAATAATTTAAGATTACAAGCAAAATTTCATTTAATGATATTAAAAAAGTAAATATTTTAATAGATTCAATTTTACTGTGAAGATTTAATCAATAATTAAAGTAATTAAAATATATAATTAAATATTAATGAAGATTTTTTTTCATTAGGAATAAAATAAAAGTTGTAATATCTTAAATGAAAAACAAAATCTTAAGTTCATGAAAAAATATTTAAAAATAAATAAAAAAGACCATTTAAGATAATACCCAAAGTTATTTGAGCCATACCTCTACTACAAAACTTTATATAGCAGAGCAGGATAAAGACTCCAACGACAACATACGATAGGACGACAAAGACTCCAAGTGAGATCAAAATTTTATGTAGAAATGGAATTTCGAATAGTTAACATCTCATTTGAAGTCTACTTGTATCCACTAAATCAACATTTGTAGTTATCAATTGTACTCGCTCCAAATATATATATGATATTACAATTATCTTGCTTTTCTTTATTATAACTTTTAACTTTTAAATATAATATAATATAATTGGGAAATTTTATTATGTATGAATTTAATTTTTCACAAAATTTAAAATGTGATGTTCAAGCATTGTAGGAAATTCATAGACTAAAAACCATAAAATAACAATGTAGAAAATCTAGACAAATGACGAACCAAGGAAAATTGGTTACGCAACAATTAGAATTATTTCATAATAGGTAATCAAGTTTTTGGACAATAAAATCTTTCATCTCTTATTTCATATTTGTTACATTTAATTGAATTATTTACAATTTTCATTTTTTTCAATAACTTATAAAAAAAAAAAAAAAAAAATCGTAACCAAGTTTTTGGACAATGAAATCTTTCGTCCTTCATGTTTGTTACATTTAAGTAAATTATTTACAATTATCATTTTTCTCAATAACTTACAAAAACAAAAAATACGACATGCCACCAATAACATCAAAGTTGCGGTCTTTCGTTATCAACCCCACTTAGTGCTTGTTTGGTTATATTTTTAAGTGCTTATACGCAATAGTTTTTACATATATAATGTGTAGATAATAAATGAGTAGTAAGTTATAGATATTATAAAATGTGTAGATGAAAAATATATTTAACCAGTTTTAAAAAAAATAAACTTTGCCAATCATATTGTTAATTTCTTGTTTTGTTTTACTTTAGTCTACGCATTATTTACTTAAAAAAAAACATCATTTGATAATGTTTTGTTAACTTTCACACCAAATGTATCGAGAAAAAAAAACACACACATAAGTTGGTATCTAGTTGTTTTTTCTATATTTTTAATTAAAATAAATAAAACTCAGGACTCGACTTAGAGCGTCGTGGTCCCGATTTTTATTGTCCCTACTAGTCTCATGTTGTGAATTTTTCTGGAGGTAAGTCTCACACCATGTGAAGTGATTAATATGTTAACTTGGTCAAAAATCATTTTGCGGAAGTCATATTCATTTTATTCTAGTATGGAGAGAAAGTCCAATAAGAACGAAATAATAATTGTGACAGGCACAAGGTAGTGAAATTTCTGGACCCGCACGAAAGACGTATCAATATGGGTATTTTCTTACAAAGAAATTAAGTGATTTATGAAGATGTGAATTATCCGTATATAGACAGAAAGATTCTTGAAGCTTAACTATCCCTTGGGACGTTGAAGTCCTAGACTAAGAGGGTTAAGCTTGATCCATTTTGTGTTGTGACTTCTTTTAGATTCCAATCAATGAAATATTTTAATATCAATATCAAACTATCAAATCATCAATTGAATTTTGTTGATCGATATGGTATAAAGTGGGTCCTATATTAGACTGGTGTGTTATCGACATGGTAAAAAATTGAAAAATTCATTAGATTTTCTTAAAACATCGTTAACCTAAACTCATTAGCTTAGTGGGTCATTACTAATTGAAAAAAATAAAAATAAAAAGATGTTGTTTAGGATTTGAACAATCGTAGACCTCTTTAAGCTTTACACTTCAATTTTTTTTCTTCAGTTTTTACCTTCTCTTTGTCCCAAATTATATTCTTCCCTATAATTCATATATAATATAAGTGTAAGAGCTTTTCCAATTCTACCTTCCTTCTATTTTAAATTTGATTTGACCGTATGCAATGCAGGTGTTGGCGCTTAATTGGACTAGTTTGCTATTGAACCAATTCTAATTCATTCAAAGTAGACAATTTTTTTTTGTCGAATCGGTTAAAAGAAACACATTGGTTCAAGTGAGTTGAATAAAATTTTTATGTGGAAATGAAATTTCGAATAGTTAATATCACATTTGAAGTCGACTTGTATCCACTAAATCAACATTTGTTGTTATTAATTGTACTCTCTCCAAATATATTGTTGGAAATTGGTTTATATGTCGAGAAATTAACTAAGTGTTAAAACAACGAAAGTGACTTCGTGTCAATTTGATCAAATATACAAGACTCGACCCAACTGTTTTAGGCAAATTAGTTTGCCACTACCGCCGCTTCAGAGAAAAGGGGATCGATTTGCCGGTCGGATCGCATGGGGTCGAGGCGGTACCCGAAAGAAAATTCGACTTTATATCGCATGTTTAAAGGGTATATTGACATCTCGAAACCAATATCGAATGAATGAGAAATTACGAAAAATGACAAAATCGGGTCAAAGTTTGACCATGCGATCGCATGGTTAATTTACACCGCAATCGCAACTTGCTTAAATTTTAAGAGAATATTTTTGGTCCTTCCATGCGATCGCAAGAGGCAAAGCCTTGCGATCGCATGGTTAATCTGGATAAAGTTACATTTTCAAAATTGCACCATGTGATCATGACATGATAAAACCATGCAATCGCATAGGTTTACGCGCGAATGCATATGTCCTTTTGAAGTGTTGCACGATTTAGCTCCTCACCATTTCATTTTCAACTCTTCATCCACTATAAAAAGGACCTTATGGACGTCCTTTACAGTACAGAATAGATAAGCAAAAACAAAGAACTCATATCTTCATTTCTTAAACCAAGTTTCTTGCATTTGTTGCAGAAATTTTGGTTCTTCATTTCATTATTCATCCGTTGGAGTACAAAACCAATTTTGGTTCGCTGTACTTGAGTTTTTGAAGTGCTACAAAACTCAAGCGAAGTCGTTGTATCTTGAGAGTCAATTGCCAAAGACCGAAGGCACCTTTGCGAGGTAATATTGACTTAAAGACAAAGAGTTCAACTCTTGCCTCGGCTTAATTTTCATCCATCATTCGATTTGATTGCTTTGGAGTCATTTCCACAGAAATCTACCAACAATCTTAAGTCAATATCATTTCTGCAGTATTTTTGTGGTAAGTGACGAATTTTGGTTTGGTTGATCTTCTGTTTTACGTAAACAAAAATGAATTCAATTGGTAATCACCGATACCAATTTGAATGATACTTGAATATGGGAACTTCTGAAGGAAGTATTCCTACCGGTGTGATTCCTCCGGTTGTGGTTCCGGTTGTGGCTCCCCATATTACCGTTCATTCAAACTCCGTTCCACATGGGGAAAAACCATAAAAGTTCATTGGGGTTGTGTTCAAGAGATGGCATCAGAAAATGCTTTTCTATCTCACGACCCTCAACTTGGCAAAATTATTGAATGAGGATCCTCCCTCCATACAAGAAGGAGAAAACAATCGGGCATCATTGATTGCATTGGATGCTTGGAAACATTCAAATTTCTTGTGTAAGAATTACATTCTGAATGGCTTGGACAACACTTTGTACAACGTGTATTGTTCCAAGCAATCCGCAAAGGACTTGTGGGATTCTTTGGAAAGGAAATACAAGACTGAAGATGCGGGAACAAAGAAGTTCATCGTTGGAAGGTTTTTGGACTACAAGATGGTAGATTCAAAGACGGTTATCAGTCAAGTGCAAGAATTGCAGATTATACTTCATGACATTCACGTGGAGTATATGTCTCTAAGTGAATCATTTCAAGTGGCTGCAATCATCGAAAAACTTCCACCCATGTGGAGGGACTTCAAGAATTATCTCAAGCATAAACGCAAGGAGATGAATATTGAAGAGCTTGTGGTCCCACTAAGGATTGAAGAAGACAATCGAAGTTCGGACAAAGCGTGTTGGAAATAGCATACCACAATCAAAGGGTAATGTGGTGGAATCCAACAACAAAGGAAAGAAGAGGAAGCATTCTCGTTGAACCTTCTAAGAAGAATGCAAAGAAGTTCGGCGGCAAGCGCTACAATTGTGGAAAGGTTGGACATCGCTCCGTTGATTGTCATAAACCAAAGAAGCAAGCCTAAGCGAACATAGCCGAATCTCGATTCTATATCAAATGGCATATCTGATATGAATTTATCGACGGTTGTTTCAGAATGCAACAACGTTGGAAATCCCATAGAATGGTGGGTTGATACGGGTGCAACCCGTCACATATGTGCTGATAAGGATATGTTCACATCCTACATTCCAACCGAGGAGAAAAAGCATTTATGGGGAACTCCTCAACATCCAAAGTGGAAGGACAAGGCAAAGTTATATTGAAGATGATATCGGGAAAGGAACTTAGCCTCAACAATGTTCTTCACGTACCGGATATTCGCAAGAATCTTGTGTCAGGTTCTTTGTTAAGCAAGAATGGCTTTAAGTTAGTTTTGTTTCGGATAAGTTTGTACTTACCAAGAATAACATGTATGTTGGCAAAGGCTATGTAAAAGATGGACTATTCAAAATGAATGTCATAAGCTGTTGTAATCGAAAGTTATGAATAAAACGCCATCTTCCGTTTATATTCTTGAGTCATCTAATTTATGGCACCATAGATTAAGACATACAAACTTTAATTCAATACGCAAGTTAATGAATTTAAGTTTACTTCGAATATGCATTTTAATAATGGAAAATGCGAAACATGTGTAGAGGCAAAAGCGGCCAAAGCACCTTTTCATTCGGTTGAACGAACCACAACACCTTTAGAACTAATTCACACGGATGTGTGTGATTTAAAGTTCATACAAACAAGAGGTGGTAAAAAGTATTTCGTCACGTTCATAGATGATTGTACAAGGTACTGTTACGTATACTTTTTGAAAAGCAAAGATGAAGCTTTGGAAGTGTTCAAACACTACAAAATCGAAGTTGAAAATCAACTTGGAAAACGAATAAAATGATTCGTAGTGATAGAGATGGAGAATACGTTGCACCATTTGAGGAACTTTGTGCGTAATTTGGAATCATTCATCAAACTATTGCACCATATTCACCTCAATCAAATGGGATTCTCGAATGTAAAAATCGAACACTAAAGGAAATGATGAATGCAATGTTAATAAGTTCTGGCTTACCTCAAAACTTGTGGGGAGAAGCCATACTTTTTCGCAAATCATATCCTAAATAAGATACCACACAAGAATAAGGTTGAATCACCTTACGAGTTATGGAAAGGTCGGAAACCTTCGTACAAATATCTCAAAAAGTGTGGGGATGCTTAGCAAAAGTACAAATACCCAAACCTAAGCAAGTTAGGATTGGACCAAAGACAATTGATTGTGTCTTTATTGGATATGCAATCAATAGTAGTGCATATTGATTCTTGGTTCATAAATCCGAAGTACTTGATGTACATGAAGGTACTATTATTGAATTAAGAAACACGGTCTTTTTTGAAGACAAATTTCCGTGTAAAGAAAAGGAAGCAAGTTCAATTAAACGAACTTATGAAAATGTACATGGAAATGACGACAATCTTCAAATAAATGAAGAACCGAGACGTAGTAAAAGGCAACAAATTCTTAAGACATTCGGTCCAGAATTCGTAACCAATTTACTTGAAAATGATCCGAGGACATTTGATGAAGCAATGTCCACTCCCGAAGCTCCTTTTTGGAAAGAAACTGTACGTAACGAAATTGAATCCATCATGAATAACCATACTTGGGAATTGGTTGAACTCCCTCTCGGAAACAAAGCTTTAAGCTGCAAATGGATATTCAAAAAGAAATTGAAATCGGATGGATCAATAGATAAATACAAGGCTAGATTAGTAGCCAAAGGGTATAGACAAAAGGAAGGATTCGATTTCTTTGATACTTATTCACTGGTGACAAGAATCACGTCTATACGTGTCTTGATTGCAATCACTACATTGCATAATCTTGAAATACATCAAATGGATGTTAAAACTGCGTTTCTAAACGGTGAATTAGAAGAAGAAATCTATATGGAACAACCCGAAGGGTTTGTTATACCGGGAAATAAAAAGAAGGTGTGTAAACTTGTAAAATCCTTGTATGGATTAAAACAAGCAATCAAGCAATGGCATGAAAAGTTTGATAAAACTATGTTGTCAAATGGCTTCAAAATCAATGAATGTGACAAGTGTGTCTACATTAAAACACACACCGATGAATATGTGATCGTATGCCTATATGTTGACGATATGCTAATTATGAGAAATAACTCAAAAGTCATTTTCTCGACTAAGAAAATGTTAACAAAATATTTTGACATGAAGGATATGGGAGTGGCGGATGTGATATTAGGGATTAAAATCTCTAAGACATCTGATGGTTTGTCATTATCTCAATCACATTATGTTGAGACTATACTTAAGAAGTTTAAGGCGTATGACAATAAACCAGTTAAGTCACCAGTTGACTTAGGGATACACTTAGCCAAGAATACTGGTGAACCCATATCTCAATTGGAATATTCACGGGTCATAGGCAATTTGATGTACATTACCAACTGCACAAGACCGGATATAGCACACATAGTCAACAAGTTGAGTAGATTCACTAGTAATCCAAGTGTTGAACATTGGAAGGCATTAAACCGAGTTCTTAGATACTTAAGACACACGGTTGAATATGGATTACACTACTCAAGATATCCTGTGGTGTTAGAAGGATATACTGATGCAAATTGAATATCCGACACTAAGGATTCAAAATTCACAAGTGGTTATGTATTTACCATTGGAGGTGGAGCCGTGTCCTAGAAGTCTTCTAAGCAAACATGTATAGCTCGATCCACAATGGAATCTGAGTTTATTACTTTAGACAAAGCCGGAGAAGAAGCAGAATGGCTTCATAATTTCCTTGAGAAAATTCCATGTTGGGAAAAGTCGATTTCTGCAATTAACATACATTGCGATAATCAGTCGGCAATAACAAGGGCACAAAACATTATGTATAATGGTAAGTCTCGACATATCCGTCGGAGACATAATACCATTAAACAGTTAATATCGAATGGTATAATCTCTATTAACTATGTGAAGTCAAAATAGAACTTGGCTGATCCTTTGACGAAAGGACTTGCAAGAGATCAAGTATACCATCTTTCGAGGGGAATGGGCCTAAAGCCTATTGAATAGAATTACTATAACGGAAACCCAACCTTGTAGATTGGAGATCCCAAAATCTTGGTTCAATGGGACAACTAAGTTATAAAAGATTCGGAATAAAGCACTTATTCCCATTCCTAATTTTTAAAAGTGCTATGTCAAATATGTATAAGGATAAGTATACATACTTTTAATGATTCAAAATTTTGAAGTGGAAAGGTAAGAGATCACCTATATAAGTGTGAAGTGGGGCCGCTTCTACGAGAATTGAGGCTTAATTCTCTTAGAGCACTTATGAAACCAAGAGTTGTCCAGTACAAAATGGACACAACCATGAGAACCGAATTGGTTAGATATGTTATGGTGTTGGTACAATTGTTTGAGTTTACACGAACTACCGGATGGTTCAAAAACATCGTGTTCACCAACTAGCTTAGTAAATCCGATTGTATTCAACTAAAGAAGGTTCAAAGCCACAAGCTACCTATCTTGATGCTATGACTTGTCACTTGTACTCCATTTGTTAGAGTCTGCATATCATTGCATTTCATTTGCATCGTGTTTTGCGTATCAAGGAATTTCCATTCATGTGGGGGATTGTTGGAAATTGGTTTATATGTCGAGAAATTAACTAAGTGTTAAAAACAACGAAAGTGACTTCGTGTCAACTTGGTCAAATATACAAAACCCGACCCAATCCGTTTAGGCAAATTGGTTTGCCACTTTGCCGCTTCGGGAACAGGATCGACCCGCCTTGGTCGGTCATGGGGTCGAGGGGCGCTACCAAGAAAGAAAATTCAGATTTATCTGCATGTTTAAAGGGTATATTTGACATCTCGAAACCAATATCGAATGAATGAGAAATTACGAAAAAGGACAAAATCGAGTCAAAGTTTGACCATGCGATCGCATGGTTAATTTACATCGCGATCGCAACTTGCTTAAATTTTAAGCGAGAATATTTTTGGTCATTCCATGCGATTGCAGGAGGCAAAGCCTGCGAACCTCGCGACCGACGGGCAGTCAATCCGCTCGGGCGTTGCCCCGAAGCGTCAAGTGGCAAACAACTTTGCCTAAACGGATTGAGTCGAGTCTTGTATATTTGTCCAAGCTGACATGAAGTCACTTAGTTAATTTCTCGACATTTTAAACCAATTTCCAACAAATAAAGTCTTTCATCTTATTTCATGTTTGTTTACAATTATCATTTTTCCCAATAATCTATAAAAAAAAAAAAACAGCAGTAAAGTAGTAACCAAGTTTTTGGACAATAAAATATTTCATCTCTTATTTCATATTTGTTAAATTTAAGTGAATTATTTACAATTATCATTTTTTTCAATAACTTACAAAAAAAAAAGAAAAATAACATCTATAGAGTGGTAACCAAGTTTTTGGACAATAGAATCTTTCATCTCTTATTTCATGTTTGCTACATTTAAGTGAACCAATTAGAAACACATGCGTTGCACGTGGTTTTGTAATAATTTTGTTAATTTTTAATATTTTCAAAATTTCTATTTTTTAATTATTAATAGTTAAAATGTTAGTATATATTGTAATAAAAATAGAACAACACAGTTCTTGATAATATGATGTATTGTATTGTATTGTTCGACGTTATAATGAATAATGTTGATATTTTATTTACATTCATAGAAGTACAATTGCAATCGAGATATGTTTTATATTGTGGTAATACCAACAATAACTTGAACCAAATTAACACTTTTTTTTTATTTGAGCTTTGATGATTGATGAACTCTTGATATTAATTCTTATAGAATTGATGATGTCTTCATGACTGTATTTTATGAAGAATAAAATTAATATTTATTAATTTTAGTATGATATGAGAGAATAGTAGACATACATGTCATAGTTGACATGTATCTTATACTTTCTTTTTAACTTTACCTTTCTTTAGGTAAATTTTATTTCTACTAAATCAAAAAAGATTGCAACATATATCTTAAAGACTAAGGAAGAATTATATTTTTGGATTTGCCTATCTCCCCCTCCCGCCTCCCGCCTCCCGGCTCCCGGCTCCGCCTCCGGAACCGTAGTCCACTTCACTATTCTTGAAAAAATTCAAATGTGAGACATTGATCCAAAGTTTCTCTAATCAGTTTTGATCTCAAGTCCTCAACCCATCAACAAAAAAGTCACATTAGTATTCGAAAGTAAATGAGTTAATTCTTTGAATATATTAAGAAAAATCATTTATCATGGGTGGGCACTATAGACTCATTATTAACGAGAAAAATGGAGAAATTAAATGGAAGATTATGATAAACTTAAATTAAATGAGTGGGCATGTTATTTTTAGCCTACTATGATTCAACTTAAATTGGAAATAAAATTATTTGGACTAATGGCGTTTTAAAATTTTTGCTACTTCTAAGATTGGATTGCCATTGATTTTTAAGTCGAGCTTTGATAAAGGTAATATGACATCCTCTAAGTCGTTTTGTGGCCAAAGCTTGGAAGAATGCTTAAAGGTATTAGTATTCTCGATTTAAATATATAAACTATTACGATCTATTTAGTAATATTTTGAAACTTTAGTTATTTATAGTTAAAATAAATACTTAAGTGATGGTGAGTCCTTGTTTGTTGCAATTTTAGGTGATATTACTTTAAACACAAAGGGTAAAGACAACATATAACATTTGTGTAGTCACTGATGTACACAAGACAATTCTGTAATTGTTCTACCTTGTTATAAGAGATGCTTCTCTAGTTATGTACATAGACTATTTAAATATATAATAGATAATCTCATAATCTCCAATATACATGAAACATTTTACATGACATGACAAGAGAGAATATTATATGCATTCCACCGTGTTACCACACAATTACGATATGGCCGCCACGTCAGCACAGGCCCCATCTAAGCCCAGTAAAGGCCCAGTTCGTAATCTATCAAGAACCCTATCTGGGCCCTGCTAGGGCCTTGGAAGGGCCCGTCACGCGCTTGGGCCTTGGCAGCCCGTAAACCATGAGTCATGTGG
Source organism: Forsythia suspensa (assembly GCA_023638005.1). Taxonomy (NCBI): domain Eukaryota; kingdom Viridiplantae; phylum Streptophyta; class Magnoliopsida; order Lamiales; family Oleaceae; genus Forsythia; species Forsythia suspensa. The sequence goes on along the minus strand of CM042674.1, from coordinate 8,943,467 downwards.
AGGGCCTCGGTGCCCGCATGCGAACCATAGGGCCTCGTCAGGCCTCGCATCATTCGTAACCAGCGAGCAACTCGATATGCCAGGGCAACCAGAGAAGTAATTAAAGAAAGATTGCGTTGGATTGGGCGCACGAATCCCCACAAGGAAACACAATCATGATCTCTTAAAATCATGTAACGTAATAAACTCAAGGAAGGAAGGCAATCTCGGGTATCTCTATCACATAAGGAAGGAGGATCCGATTGGGGACCTAATTGATTTGTCTTTCAAATCAATTAGAATTCTGCGCTTATAAATACAACGTCTCCGGTTGTTCCAAGGTACGCACTTTTTACGCTTAAGAATCCCACCTAAACTCGCTTCAAATCTACGCACGCTTGTCTCTTCCACACCCCTCTTTTGTTCCCGCCCCCGTGTATTTCTCATATACCGGTCAGTTGACTTGATCGTCGGAGTACCAACGATCGCCGGACCCTTTTTCTCTGGAGATCTTGGTGCCTAACGGTCGCCCTAGTGTGCGCAGTAACATACGAAAGGTGGCGGAGGAGCGATGGAGATCCGTTGGCACGTGGATTGGTGCGAGGTTCGACATCAACAGATTGGCAGTTGGTGCCGTCTGTGGGAATTGAGAAACCTTACACGACCAAGTACTTTTAGTAAAACGTGTCTTTTACCCGAAAGAGCATGGCATCCGAATATCGACAGAAACAAGTGGTGGGACAGGGAAATCAGGACCTGGAGTTGGATGACGCCCAGATGGAGGCCAGGCTGGTCGCTGGATGATCGCCCCTCCAAAGCAGGGACCCAAGCGTAGTCGAACCCGGAGAAGCCCTTCGCAACTGGTTCATTGGACTGCCGCCGCTCCCATGACATGGACGAATTGCAGGAGGCTGCCGAACGCGAGGACGCCTCCCCAATGGTAATGGCCACGCACTCAGAATCGACGAAAGTTGACAGCGAAGGATTGGATGAAGAATTGATACTAGACGAAGGTCTAGATCCCGAATCATAGCCTCGGATTCTCTTGCTTCCCCAATGAGTAGGAGCCGGAAACATTTCCGAAGCCCTCGGAACCAACCCGGATGTTGCGGTGGGAGAGAAGCTTGAGGAGAAGGCGAAAGAAGAGTCAGCGGTTTCTCCGAGAGAACGCAGACGTCTTCGCATAGAAAACACAATGACATGGTCGGGATCGACCCATCGATCGTGGTGCCACGCCTTGAAAATGCAGACCGAAAGTGCGCCCCAGATTCAAAAAGGAGGCCTCTAAGTGCCGAGAGGTACCAGGCCTTGAAAGAGGAAGTTGACAAACTACTGGCCAACGGGTTCATCAGAGAAGCGATTTACTCCCAGTGGGTATCCAACCCGGTGTTGGTTCGAAAGAGTACCAAGAAGTGGAGGATATGCATCGACTTCTCTCGATCTAAACCAGCGTGCCCTAAAGATAGTTTCCCATTACCACGTATCAACCAAACTGTCGATGCGACCGCCGCCACAAGTTGCTTAGCTTCATGGACGCATACTCGGGCTACAACCGGATCCCGATGTTTTACGGGGGCGAGGATCACACGTCGTTTATTACGGACCGAGGGCTATACTGCTATAAGATGATGCCATTCGGCTTGAAGAACGCGGAGCCACATATCATCTACCGGTAAATCGTATGTTCACCAGGCAAATTGGGAACACGATGGAGGTATCGTCGACGACATCTTTGGTAAAGAGCGCCAACGCAGAAGACCACATAGATCACTTGAGGGGAATGTTCGAAACCTTCGCAAATATCGCATGAAGCTTAACCTTTAAAGCGCTGCGTTTGGGGTCGCGTCAAAAGTTCCTCGGCTACATGGTCAATCGGCCGAGGATAGAGGCTAATCCCGAAAAGATCAAAGCGCTCATTGAGATGCGGTCACCGTCCTCCCCCAAGGAAGTCCAAAGTCTGACAGGGAGGTTAGCGGCTCTGAATCGGTTTATATCCAAGGCGACCGATCGTTGCCAACCTTTCTTTCAAACCATAAAAGGGAGGAAGCGATTCGAGTGGACAGACGAGTGCGAAAAGGCCTTCCAAGACCTCAAGATCCTCCTCGGAAAATCCCCACTGCTATCTAAACCCAAGAACGGGGAAACGTTACTCGTTTACCTCGCCGTCTCGGAAAAGGCGGTTAGCTCGGTGCTAATCCGTGAGGAGGGTCCAACACAATTCCCTGTCTATTACGTAAGCAAAGCCCTGCAGGACGTGGAAACGAGATATCCAGACATGGAAAAACTCGCTCTGTCATTAATCGTCGCCTCTAGGAAGCTTCGACCATACTTCCAGTCCCACAGCATAGATGTCTTGACGAACTTCTCCCTACGGCAGATACTTCCGAAACCAGATACTTCAGGACGATTGATGAAATGGTCGGTAGAACTTAGTCAATTCGACATCGATTACAAACCACGGCCTTCGATAAAAGGACAAGCTTTAGGCGATTTTGTGGTGAATTCGCTCATATCCCCGATGGTCCGCTTGAAGCCCGACCTTTGGAGGTACCGACATAGAAGTTATATGTCGATGGATCTCTGAGGAGGCGAGCTGGAGCCAGGATCCGCTAATCGGCCCAGAGATGGCCATAATCTCAAGCTGCAAGCGCTTTCGCCGGAATTTAAAGCCTCCAACAACGCAGCAGAATACGAGGCCCTACTACCGTGCTTAAGACCGCACACGAGATGAAAGCAAGGAAGCTCCAAATTCATAGCGATTCACGGCTTGTCGTAAGTCGGTGAATGGGACCTTCGCAAAGACATGAGCAATCCAGGTGTCCTACTTAACAAAAGCTAAGGACCAGTTGTCCCGCTTTGAAAAATACGAACTTCTCCAGATCCCACGAACGGAAAATGGCTATGCAGACGCCCTCTCAAAGCTGGCAAGCAGTAGGGACTCCGACCTAATGAAGGCCATCCCAGTTGAGAAGCTTAACCGACCTTCAACCGAGGGCGCTACCGCGTCCTCCGTCCTAACCATCTCTGATTCTTGAAATGGATGAAGGAGATTACCGAATATCTAATTAGTCAGGTGTCGCCCGAAGACAAACTGGAGGCATAGAAGCTCTGCAGAAGGGCCGCAAAATTCAGACACAGACGGAATTACATATAAAGGGATTGACCCACCCTCTTACGATGCCTAACGCAGAGGAAGCGTGATACGTGATGAAAGAAATACACGAGGGGATCTTCGACAATCACTCGGGAGGGATGGCCTTGGCATAGAAAGCCTTGAAACAAGGGTACTATTGGCCGACCATGAAGAAAGATTCCCACAATTTTGCGAAGAGATGTGACAGATGTCAGAAGTTCGTGGCAGTTCCGAAGCTCCCCGCCGTAACCTTACTCCGGTCACTAGTCCCTGGCCCTTCGCCAAATGGGGAATCGACTTCATCGGTCCCCTCCCGACAGGGAGAGGTGGGGTCAAGTTCGCGATTGTGGCGGTAGATTACTTCACCAAGTGGTGTGAAGCCGAGCCTCTCGCCAAAATCACAGAGGAGAACGCCTAGAAATTTGTATGGAAAAATATTGTGCCGCCTCTTGGCATCCTCCATTCTCTCGTCTCCGGACGGCCGCACGCAATTTCTTTGGGATGAAGTTCAACGCGAATCGTGAGAATCTCGGCATCCGAAAGGATTTCTCCACCCCTTATTACCCACAATCCAACGCCCGTGTGGAAGTCAGAATAAAATCATTAAACTCACCCTTAAGCGGAAACTAGAATCCAAAAGGGGATGGGCCAAGAATTACCCGAGACCCCGTGGTCCCACCGAACCACCTCTCGTGACGGCCACCGGTGAAACCCCGTTCTCCATGGCATATGGGCAGAGGCAATGATCTCCGTCGAGATAGGGATACCCTCGCCAGACACCTGCACTTCAACGAAGTGACCAACGAGGATTTACAAAGAGCGGGCCTCGACCTACTAGATGAGAGACACACGAGTCGCAACCGCCCGCGGTTTACCAACGGAAGATGGTCCGATATTATAACTCCAAGGTCGAGGCGTAAGTTTTCGTGTCAATGATTTTGTCCTGAAGAAAATATTCCAAGCTAATAAGGAAGCAGGGACCGGAACCCTAGGGCCCACCTGGAAAGGGCCTTACAAGGTCATTGAAGAAATCCGTCCCGAAACTTATAGACTAGAAGACTCCGAGGGACAAGAGACAAGACACCCTTGAAACATCGCCCACCTGAGGCCATATCACCAGTAATAGCGTTTTAGCATTTTCTTTTGTTGGTTTTCCTACAATTCTTTGACGGACGTCATGAAACACGGCGCCGTTTAATAATATTCGACCTTTATGAATTCAAAGTGTTCCACATACGAAGAGTACCGACATGGCAGCGAGGGAGTATGGTTCGCGGCCAACTCTACTAACTCGCTGGGTAAACATTCTACGCGTAAGCAAGCAATTACAAAGAACACGGCAGCGAGGGAGTGTGGTTCGCGGCCAACTCTATTAACTCGCTGGGTAAATATTTTACGCGTAAGTGAGCAAGTATAATCGACTCGGCAGTGGGGGAGTGTGGTTCGCGGCCAACTCTATCAACCCGCTGGGTAAACATTTTACGCGCTATTAATCGAATACAATCAAATCGGCAGCGGGGGAGTGTGGTTCGCGGCCAACTCTATCAACCCGCTGGGTAAACATTTTACGCACTATTAATCGAATACAATCAAATCGGCAGCGGAGGAGTGTGGTTCGTGGTCAACTCTATCAACCCACTGGGTAAATATTTTACGCTATTAATCGAATACAATCAAATCGGCAAAGAAGAGAGTATGGTCCACGACCAACTCTATTAAGCTCGCCTGGCAAGGTATCAAGTACGCAAACATTTGAAACAAACGTAAAGACTCCCACTACAATCTCATTATTCGATTACACAAAAAATCCATGCAACAGCATGGCTGGGAAAATTTGACCTATGCACGTAACCTTACGTTTCGGTATAACCCGGTACCCCCAGTTTAGCCAATAGGCCTTTGGCCTTCGTTAGTTTGTTCGTTACTTCGGTCAGTTCTCTATCTTTGGCTTGTATCATATTCTGGCAAGATTTCAACTGAGACTCGGCCTTCTTCTGGGCAACGATACATGCCTTTTGGATTGTCTGGGCCTTCGTAACGTCATACGTGGCACAACTCCGCGCATCTTCCGAAAACACGAGTCGTGCCCGAAGGCGTTTGATTTCGGCCCTCATCGCTTCGGCATTCTCATTTTCTCCAAGAGCGCATCGTATTCAAAGAACCCTCATCTCCAACATTTTATACAACTCACAATTTAAGACATGACTGCGAGAGGTGTACATTTCGGCTAGCTTCATCAACTCCGTCACCTCCGCAGTATCTACCACCTTCCCAAAGGGAGATGTCCAATATTTGTGGACTGAGGTCGCAGTTAAGGGCGTACCACGAGGATGACTTCTCAACGGATCGACGGATCCAGCTCATCTTGGCGGGCCCCAATGTTAATGTACTCACGCCTGCCGAGAGGAGGAGGAGAAACAGGCGTTCGGGACGCCTGTTCCCCACTCTCGACCTTTGGTCTCTTTCCCGCTGACGACCGAACGTTCCCGGTAGGAGATCCACGACTAGCAGGATCCGTCAAAAATGGAACATCTACTCTCACCCCCGGCACAGGGAAAACAGGCAGATGACCCACCACCGTCTCCGGGCCCTGCAACACTGTGGGCCCAGAACCTGACACCCCGGATGGCGCCAAGTGGAGATGGGGGACGTCCTCCACTATTCCTCCACGCCTAATCTTGAATTTAGGAATTTTGGAAAAATGGAAGCCCGACATGGTCGACAATAATCAAGGATCCAGGTATGGCGGCTAAATGACAGAAGAACGGTGATTTAGGAATGCCCTGTCACATTATATAAGTCCAACAGGATACCAAAGCAGTCGGGTGGGCTGACACGTGGCGGGAAATTTAAAACACATCTGATAAACCCTAAGGAGAATGTATCTAAGTGCTTGGGGGCGGGGGGGGCGTGATTACACGAACGCTAAGGCATGGTAAAACTACCTCCGACGCCCGCCCACGTTAGATCAGGTTTGCTAGATGCTCGCCCCAACCCCATCGAAATTTCTACATAGTGACGGAGTGTCGATCATGACTTGCGAACCACTCCGCGCTACCGGGGACGTTATTTGCGACCTCGGACTTGTACCAATAATTTCGTAAGCAACACACTAAACGCCGACGAGGCCCGAAACAAGCATACAATTCAGGGGCATCACAAACACGATAAGAGCACACACACGCAAATATGAAGGAAACTCGGCACCTCTTTATTAAATACGAAATACAATACAAAAGAAGATATAATGGCAATAAATTCTAAAGCCCCGCCGCCTCATTGGGCCGGCACATGGATGGGGCATCAAGATCTACGAAACCTACCCCCTAGTTTACGCCGACATCGCCCGTGTTAGGTAACCTGACTCCATTTTGATAGGGAGTCTCCCAAGCCAACCTGAGTTAATTTGGTGGCTAATTAGACCATACTGCTCAAAAAAGGCCAATGACGCCTCTTTTGGCAGCAGGAGACCCCCCCAGCCCCATCAACCGTTCAGGGAAGGGCCGGGCCAAGGCTGCTAAGCCTAAATCCCCACCCTGGACGTTTGGTCTCCTGAACGTTGATTGGCCTATCCTTTGGTCCTCTGAATGTTGATTCTCAGATTAACGGGCATCTTGGACGCCAGCCCTCCAGCCACACCACCATCACACGTTTGCTATATCTATCTCGATCACACGATAATGACAGGTTAATTACAAGATGCTCACGGTGGAAGAGTTCTAGTGCGCTCACATCCCATTTATAAGGGACTACGTTGGGAATTGGTACAATGCAATAAATACAGTCATAACAGGGGGTTTGGAACGACGCAGGGACGTTCTACCTCCCCAAGGCATTGAAGACGCCAACCTTCCAGATCCCCAAGGTGTCTGCGTCATAAATGCTAAGGGAATGATTCTCATATTCGCAGCACACGTAATCGAGACGTCGGGATAGCAAAAGGTCAATTACAATTACTGTTTCTATTAACTTAGACAAAGCTGGATTACAAAGTATGGGTGCCCCGCCGCTTCTTCAAGGGGTCAGACACCGCGGGCCTTCCTCGATTGGAGGAGATGTTCGATCGCCTACTAAACTAGGCCAAGCATCCCGAACCTGAGCCTCAGATGAGTACTACCGAAGAAAGGAAAGGTCCCACTCCGGATGAAACTCCATGATGCTCTCCACCACCCGGCCCCTTGAAGTCCTCACCCGTCATGAATGATCGGCTTCGGACTTGGGGGACTATACTCGGTAGGTTGAATTACTCCCTACCGAACCACCTTGAGAACACATTTCCCGCGAAGCGCATTCCTGCGAGGCACATCAACATTCCATTTATCCTCAAAAGTCCCACGCCCATTATAAATAATAAAGCTTGGACTTGGGGACTATTGTTACCACACGACACGATATGGCCGCCACGTCAAAGACATGCCCCATCTAAGCCCAAGAAAGGCCCGGTTCAGTAATTTATCAAGAACCCTATCTCGGGCCCGCTAGGGCCTTGGAAGGCTGTCACGCTTGGCCTTCTTGACTAGAAATCCATGAGTCATGCGGAGGGCCCCGGTGCCCGTGCATGCGAACCATAGGGCCTCATCGGGCCTCGCATCATTCGTAACCACTAGCAACTCAATATGCCGTGGCAACCAGAGAAGTAATTAAAGAAAGATTGCGTTGGATTGGGCGCACGAATCCCCATAAGGAAACACAATCATGATCTCCTAAAATCATGCAACGTGATAAACTCAAGGAAGGAAGGCAATCTCGGGTATCTTTATCACATAAGGAAGGAGGATCCGATTGGGGACCTAATTGATTTGTCTTCCAAATCAATTAGAATTCTTGCGCTTATAAATACAACGTCTCCGGTTGTTCCAAGGTACGCACTTTTTACGCTTAAGAATCCCGGCCTAAACTCGCTCAAATCTCGCTTGCTTCTCTCTCCACACCCCTCTTTTGTTCCCGCAGTGTATTTCTCTATATATCGGCAGTTGACTTGATCGTTGAGTGCCAACAATCGCCGGACCCTTTTTCTCCGAAGATCTTGGTGTCTAACGATCGTCCTAGTGTGCGGAGTAACATACGAGCCGCAGTGAGGAGAGTGACTGGAGATCTGTTGGCACGTGGATGAGTGCGAGTTCGATCGTCAACACACTGCTTTTTTCAAAAATAGATACTTGATAATTTGATACACTATTTGCTAAAGTATGATTTTTATTATTAATATGAATACCAATGGATAAAAATTGAGATAAAAGAGTAAATTTACATTGGATTTCTCCTTCAAGCAGCATATTAAAGTAAAATCATACAATGATGAATAGTTCGTACAAGCTGGTACAACTCTTATTAATATGACTGAGTATACCAAATTGTTGAGCAGTTGTAGTTTGCCTACCGGACAAGTATGGTACAGATAAACCAAAAAATGAGTCCGTAAATCATCTCTCATTAACATTTTTGTAGATATGCAGGATATCATCTTTTAATGCTCATTATCAAGATAATTATGAATTATTGTTGTTCAAACCCGTAAAACTTTTGCTTTTTCAAAAGCTTTTAATAGTCAAATGTGATTTATTGTTGGAATCTAATATGAAAAGTTTAATTTATTTTACTTTTTTCAGAATTGACACTGGATAAGATGAATTAAATATCAAATCTTGATAATTTTTTGTATGATAATTACATATTTTTTTTGATGGTCTTATTGCTATGTAATATTTGGATTATTGGAGTCTGAGAAAGTACTGTATTTTTTTTTAATTTTTTTTTGACATTATCTTCATTTAGTTTATTATTAATACTTCTTCGTCGAGCTATTAATTCAAGGAAAATAGAAGGAATTTATATATAGATAACAAATGTATAATCTTTTAAGTACATGTAAATTTTGAGGACAAAACTTCTATAAAGAGGAGCATTAATGTAATATTGCGATATTTCATATACGTTTATCAGTAGTGATGTAGCTGAATAAATACAAAAATGACTAACATTCCAAAAGATCTTTGATTCATAAAGAATACCGATAATTTAGACAAAATATGAAAAAAGAGTCTTATAATATTTTATTATCAATAGAGAGTAAAAAAAAAACACCAAGAACTTTTAGTTGCTATTCACGGTTTTTAAAAATACTTAATTGTCGAACATTATAAATATTTCAACTATAGTCTCAAATCTCTCCTAACAATAATTATTACGTTCTCATTTAAAAAAAACCATAAAATTAACAATAAAAAGGAATAAACCACAATTTTAATTGTTTAAAAATTTTAATTGTACATTTAATAAATTATTAAAAAATTAATGTAGGATCACTGAAGGTGGTTTTGAAATGGCAAAAGACGTTTCATGAATGAATACAATTTTAATTTAATTAAGTAAATTTAAAATATAATATAATAAATAAAATATTATAAGATAATTGTACATTATTGAACACTATGAGTGAAAATGAAATTTTAAATTTTTGCAATAATATAATAGTCAAAAAATATTTCTCTATTTTATGGCCTTTTAGATGTAGTATAAATAAATATACCGAATTGTCAAACATTATAAATATTTCAACCACAATCCCAAATCTCTCCTAAAAGTAACTATTACGTTCTCATTTAGTAATAAAAAAAAACCCCCCCCATAAAATTAGCAATAAAAATGAATAAACCACAATTCTAAATGTTTAAAAATTTTAATTGTATATTTAATAAATTGTTACAAATTTAATGTAAGATCATTGAAGGTGGTTTATGGTGGGCAAGAGACATTTCATGAATAAATACAATATTAATTTAATTAGGTAAATTTAAAATGTAAAATAAAAAATAAAATGTTATAACATAACTGTACATTAATGAACAATGAGGGTGAATATGAAATTTTAAAATTTTTGTAATGATAGAATAATGTAAAAATATTTATCTCTTTTAGGATTTTTTTAGATGTAGTATAATTTAATATAATAATAAAATAACTATTACGTTAAAATATTTCTCCCTTTTAGGACATTTTAGATGTAATATAACTATTACATTCTCATTTAGTAGGAAAAAAAAACCTCTATAAAATTAGCAATAAAAAAAAAAACCACAATTTTAAATGTTTAAAAATTTTAATTGTATATTTAATAAATTGTTAAAAATTTAATGTAGAATCATTGAATGTAGTTTTGGGAGGGGCAAGAAACGTTTCATGAATGAATACAATATTAATTTAATAAAGTAAACTAAAAATGTAATATAATAAATAAAATAGTACAAGATAATTCTACATTAATGAACAATAAATGTGAATATCGAATTTTAATTTTTTTGTAAGGATATAATAGTCTAAAAATATTTCTCCATTTTAAGGACTTTTAGATGTAGTATAGATTATTTATGATTATCATTTTTTCCAATAACTTAAAAAAAAAAAAATCAGCTGTAAAGTTGTATCCGAGTTTTTAGACAACTAGTTTTTAACCCGTGCGATGCACGGGAGTTGTGTTCCGTGATAGTAATTTCGAAAAAAAATTAAGAAAGTTTATTAGTTATTGGTTATAATGAAATCAAATACAAAAACATCATATAGATAACATTTTATTGGATATTGTTACTAAAAATTTAAAAAACAACATAGCTAATCCAAAAAAAAAAAAAACAAAAATTAATGTAGCGTAGATAATATAAAAATATATATAATGTGATTGGTATTAAATGTATTAATGTATTTTAACTGGTATTAAATGTATTAATGTATTTTGACTTTGGATATTGGAAATGATCTATTTTTTTTACAAAATCGAAGCATTAAATTAATTAATTAAAAATATAAAAAATTAATCTGTACAATGGAATCATAATTAGGTTGATTGAATATTTTTTTAATTGCAAAATGAAAAGTCACATTGATAAGATTGAATTGCAATATGAAAAATGTGCATAGCACAGAAGGTTAATTGATAAGCTTATTTAATTTAATTTTGAATTGTAAAACGAAAAAAATACAGAACCCTTTATTTTGCTTTCGTTTTTTGAGGAAGTTAATTAATAAGCTTATTTAATGTAATTTTACATAACCGAAGCATGAAATGAAGTAAAAAAAAAAAATTTAATGTAGCGTATATAATATAAGTATACATATAATGTGATTGGTATTAAATGTATTAATGTATTTTGACTTTGGATAATAGAAATGATCTATTTTTTAACAAAACCAAAACATTAAATGAATTAATTAAAAAAAATTAAAAGTTAATATGTACAATGGAATTGTAATTAGGTTGAATGAATGTTTTTTTAATTGCAAAATGAAAAGTCACATTGATAAGATTGAATTGCAAAATGAAAAATGTGCAAAGCCCATAAAGTTAATTAATAAGCTTATTTAATTTAATATTGAATTGCAAAACGAAAAAAATACAGAACCCTTTATTTTCCTTTCGTTTTTTGAGAAAATTAATTATTAAGTTTATTTAACGTAATTTTACAAAATAGAAGCATGAAATGAAGTTAAAAAAAAAAAAAAATTAATGTAGTGTAGATAATACAAATATACATATAATGCGATTGATATTAAGTGTATTAATGTATTTTGACTTTGGATATTGAAATGATCTATTTTTTACAAAATCGAAGCATTAAATGAATTAATTAAAATAAATAAATAAATAAATAAATATATATATATATATATATATATATATATATATATATATACACATGTGGAATCGTAATTAGGTTGAATGAATTTTTTTTAATTGCAAAATAAAAAGTCACATTGATGAGATTGAATTGCAAAATGAAAAATGTGCAAAGCCCGAGAAAGTTAATTAATAAGCTTATTTAATTTAATTTTGAATTGCAAAACGAACAAAATGCAGAGCCCTCTATTTTGCTTTCGTTTTTGAGAAAGTTAATTAATAAGCTTATTTAATGTGATTTTACAAAACCGAAGCATGAAAATGAAGTAAAAAAAAAAAAAAAAAATTAATGTAGCGTAGATAATATAAATATACATATAATGTGATAGGTATTAAATGTATTAATGTATTTTGACTTTGGATATTATAAATGATTTATTTTTTTACAAAACCAAAGCATTAAATGAATTAATTAAAAATAAAAAAAAATTAATATGTACAGTGGAATCGTAATTAGGTTGAATGAATGATTTTTTAATTGCAAAATAAAAAGTCACATTGATAAGATTGAATTGCAAAACGAAAAATATGCAGAGCCCATAAAGTTAATTAATAAGCTTATTTAATTTAATTTTTAATTGCAAAACGAAAAAAATGCAGAGCCCTTTATTTTGGTTTCGTTTTTTGAGGAAATTAATTAATAAGCTTATTTAATGTAATTTTACAAAATCGAGGCATGAAATGAAGTTAAAAAAAAAAAAAAAATTAATGTAGCGTAGATAATATAAATACATATAATGTGATTAGTATTAAATGTATTAATGTATTTTGACTTTGGATATTAGAAATGATTTATTTTTTTACAAAACCAAAGCATTAAATGAATTAATTGAAAATAAAAAAAATTAATCTGTACAGTGGAATCGTAATTAGGTTGAATGAATGTTTCTTTTAATTGCAAAATAAAAAGTCACATTGATAAGATTGAATTGCAATGAAAAATGTGTAGAGCCCATAAAGTTAATTAATAAGCTTATTTAATTTAATTTTTAATTGCAAAACGAAAAAAATGCAAAGCCCTTTATTTTCCTTTCATTTTTTGAGGAAGTTAATTACTAAACTTATTTAATGTGATTTTACAAAATCGAAGCATGAAATGAAATTAAAAAAAAAAAATTGATGTAGCATAGATAATATAAATATATAAATAATGTGATTGGTATTAGATGTATTAATGTATTTTGACTTTGGATATTGGAAATGATCTACTTTTTTACAAAGTCGAAGCATTAAATGAATTAACTAAAAAAAAGCAAAATTTAATCTGTACAATGAAATCGTAATTAGGTTGAATGAATTTTTTTAATTGCAAAATAAAAAGTCACATTGATAAGATTGAATTGCAAAATAAAAAATGTGCAGAGCCCATAAAGTTAATTAATAAGCTCATTTAATTTAATTTTGAATTGCAAAACGAAAAAAATGCATAGCCCTTTATTTTCCTTTCGTTTTTTGAGGAAGTTGATTAATAAGCTTATTTAATGTAATTTTACAAAACCGAAGCATGAAATGTATTTTGATAGTATTAAATGTATTAATGTATTTTGACTTTGGATATTGGAAATGATTTATTTTTTACAAAATCGATGCATTAAATGAATTAATTAAAAATAAATTTTTTTTTGGAAAATTAATATTTGACTTTCTTGAATCGCCAATTGACAAAATTCTACGCAGACTATCTTACTTTTATATATAATATAGAGAAAATCTTTCATATCTTATTTCATGTTTCTTACATTTAAATGAATTATTTACAGCTAACATTTTTTCCAATAACTTATAAAGAAACAAAAATAGTTGTAAAGTAGTACATGTAAAGTTGAAATCAAGTTTTTGGAAAATAAAATCTTTAATATCTTATTTCACGTTTATTACATTTAAGTGAATTATTTACAATTATCATTTTTCCTAATAACTTATAAAGAAACAAAAACAGTTGTAAAGTCGTAACCAAGTTTTTGATAATAAAATCTTTCATCTCTTATTTCATGTCAACATTTAAGTGAATTATTTACAATTATCATTTTTCCCAAGAACTTGTAAAGAAACAAAAAAGACGACATGCTACCAATAACATTAAAGTTGAGATCTTTCATTACCAACCGTACTTATATTTTTAAGTACTTATAAGCAGTAGTTTCTAGTAGACAATAAATAGATAGTAAGTTGTGAATATTATAAAATGTGTAGATAAAATGTATATTTGATCAATTTAAAAAAAGTTAAACTTTGCCATTCATACTGTTAATTTCGCATTACTTTAGTTTACACATTATTCACTCGAAAAAAACGTCATTTGATAATGTTTTGTTAACTTTCACACCAAATATATCGAAACAAAAAAATATTATTTTGTGTAGCGGTCCCGGGTTTTATTGTCTCCACTACTCTCATTTTGTGAATTTTTCTGGAGGTAACTCTCTCACCATGTGCAGTGATTTTTAGTAACTTGGTCAATAATCATGTTGCGGAAGTTATATTTATTTTATTCTAGTATGGGGAGAAAGTCCAATCAGAACGAAACAATAATTATGACAGGCACAAGGTAGTGAATTTTTGGACCCGCATGAAAGACGTATCAATCTGGGTATTGTCTTAGAAAGAGCTCTGAGTGTCTGAGTGATATATTTTCAGGGAAATAGGATTTCTCAGCATTCCAAGAATGTGGAAAAATGAAGGAAATGTTGTGGGGGAAGAGGAATAGGTGGTCGGATTGTGGGTGTGAGTCTTGTGGTCTTGGAAGAATAATGACAATGATTTGAAGCTTTATGTTGTTAAAGAACCAAAAACATGTATAAAATTTCCCTATAAACTATGTTTCTGTGCTTTAATTTTTGAACTAAAAGTTTGCAATATGTTCTCGTTAATTGCTCAATTTTCCGCATCCCAAACAAGGTCAAAATCTCAAGCCAAATTCCGCATTACCCTTTTCCCCCACCAAGTCGGTTTTCAAATCAACAATTTCAGCAAACCCACTTCAAAGCTCACTTACTTTGAATCTATTCCGGCGATCCAAACCTTCAAAAGCTGCCTCCCTCCAGCGCACCTCCATTTTTGGTTCTGGAATGACCTCCGTGTTTATGACAGAAATTGAGAAAGAGGGAAAATGGGAGGAGAGGGTAGAAGTGATGGTGGCGGCGTGGTGTTGGGTTGTGGTCTCTCAAATTGTAGGGAATGGTCTGGCGTTGGTTCGAGTAAAAAAATGGAGGAGAACGCAATTGGCAGATGTGTGCGGAGGGAAGTGGATGAGGGGAGAACCAGTTGGAGTAGCCGCGGTGGTGGTGGCGACGGCATGGCGTTAGCACGACGCGACGCTAGTAGTGGCGGTCGGAAGCATGGTAGGGCAAAGGAGGAGGGGTGATGGTGTGATTAGGGCAGAAATTGGAAAAGAAGGAACATGGAAGGAAATAGAGGGAGGTTTTCTAAATTAATTGTTGAAGTGTCAAATGCTGAGGCGGATAAGTCGGGTGATGGCCAGGCCAACTAGGATGGGGACAAGACAGGCTGCATTGGCTAAAAGGTCATGTCAAACAAGTCGAATCGAAAAAGCGCATAACTTATATCATTTAAGTTGAAAATGCCTCTTTTATGTAAAAAAGACTTAAATATCCCTATTTAATAAGTAGTGTTAACAGACTATTCACATACCATAACATACATGTGGTTTGTTAATGCCAAAATTAATGCACACAGGCTCATTAATGTACACCGGTGGTGCGTTAAACCCGAATTAAGAGACCACATGCCTATTAAAAGACTTGTGGTTTGTTTGGCCTTAACAAAAGTCTCGTTAACAAACCACATGTTTGTTAACAAGTCTCTTAACGCTAATTTAAACATTTTTAACTAATTTTTCAATTAACCCACTTCAAATACACTCGATTTACGTAAATTTAAAATAAAATCACAATTAATGCTAAGATGTATACATATTTTCATGATTTATACTATAAAATCCATAATTTCTACCGTGAATTAAAAGAAGAAGATAGACACAAATGGATTTCTACCTTGAAATGAGAATTCTTAAATAGATGAAATGAGTTAGATTCTAACCTTGAAATGAGTTAGATTCTAACTTAGAAATCTTCTCTTTTTCACATACAGATGAATTTGAAATCGTTTAAAATGATTATAAGCGGGGGAGAGAAGTCAGGGTTATATTTGAAAATTTGTTTGAAAAATGGGTCAACGACCATTTAAAAAAAATGGCCGTGTCACAAGGAAATTAGCACTACTCCCATGGGCAAGATAACGTCTTCCAACTGGGGGTAGGAGGACGTGTCTGCAAAGAATCATATAAAACATGACAATTGAATGTCGATAAACCCATGCATTAGTTATTAAGACACTCTTGTTGCGGGGTTATAAATTTAAGGTTGATAACATAAATTTCTCCTTTCAAATTATTGCCATCTACAAATGCATATAAGGATTTATGTCATATTTTTATCCGGGTATGCGAAAGACATACATAGGTGGAATTCAAACATGGGATCGTAACAAAAGATTAAGAATGAACGGTGCCGATCTCCTACTCCACAGGTGGGCGCCACATCGGCGATGGTTTAAACAAAAATAAATAAATTTGAGCCTAAATTTATCTCACTCCCCGGACTCTCTCTCCCCAAATTGCGTAGTGCCCTAGCCCCCTCCCCACCACGACTGCAATTCTCTCTCGTCGGCGAGAGATCCTCTCTGGCGCCCAATCCGGTGAAATCCTTCATCCTCTCTCTTCCCCGCCTTTCCCCGCTTTCGTGACCGCATCACGTTCCCCTGTACCTTCGCGACTGAAATCCGAGCATTATTCCCAAAATCACCGCCCCCAAAAGCGGTGTACTTCCTCCGCGACTTCATCGACTGAAATCCGAGCACCATTCCCAAGCCGGTTTTGTGAAAGTAACTCCCACATTAGCGCAGTCGCGATAGTGACCCAGAATTGTGGGGGTTCAAGTGAGCCAGGTTCGCGCAATCCGATCATCATTTCGGGTTCGCGGTATGTACCCTTAATCCGAGCATCATTTTTGTTGCCTTGGGTTCATGGTATGTACCCTTAATTTGTGTTCCCACAGGTTCATGGTATGTACCCTTCAATCCCTAGCACGAGGGGATTGGAAGATGCGGAATTCTTCTAGAGGTGTTACCCTTCTTCCCCAATAATTTTGACACAACAAATTAAAAACAAGTAACAACATTTTTCTCGAATAATATAAATATTAAAACCTCATAGTCCTTCACAGATTGGGTGCCGGAGAGGATCTCTCGCCAACGAGAGAGAATTGCAGTCGCGGTGAGGAGGGGGCTAGGGCACAGCGCGATTTGGGGAGAGAGAGTCCGGGGAGTGATATAAATTTAGGTTCAATTATTTTATTTTATTTTTTTTTGGTTTAAACCACCGCTGATGTGGCTGGGCCGCCGATGTGGTAGGAGATCAGCACCGTAAGAATGAAACCCATCAATTCTTTGTATCCATATTATAAATCAACCTGAAACTGAAATAGTTTTCTGGAGAACCACGTGACATACAATTACATGACCATAATATTGAAAGAGTGCTTTGTACATGACAAGTATAAACTAGTTTCTGCATTGTGGATTATCTTGTTGAACTGATGGGAAATGCAAATGCATAGAAACAATAAAAGTTGCACATGTTTATTCCAATCATAAAAAATGGTTCTAGGCAGTAGATGCTGCAGGATCACTTCTTCCTTCTTCAGCATCAATGCCAGATTTTGTAACTGGTGGCACATTTCCCTTCTTCAATCTTCCTCCACGTGCCATCTTGTATTATTTATCCTTCGTAGTCCTTCGCTGTATCATATGATGCATGCAGTCCAAAGAAGAAATAATACAGCAAGAGGACTCCAGTCCAGACTGAGTATCTTATGAACGAATCCTTGTCCATTAATGATCCAAGGAAGAAGATGTTAATGGCAATGGATGCTGATGGCAACCAAGGTACCAATGGAACGCCCCAAAGCTTCGGCTCTCGGGCATGGGGGACAAAAAGCCAAAGTCCAATTGTAGCCAATAGCCATATAGACACAGTTATACAGTATGCAATCCAACCATTTTTCTAGCTCCCCAGTAAGTAGCAGTGGCAATTGAGGATCCAATGATTAGCAAAAGGAATACTATAAGTTTGTTTCGGTTTTCAGTGGTCGTTTGATCACTAACGTAGTAACGACGAACGAGAAGAGCAACAGCCACAAGCATGAAGATAAACAATGTGGAGATTGAGAGGAGACCGGATAGATTACCAAGTTTTGTGAAGAAGGCAATGACTGCAGTAACAGCAAGCAGGACTATTGTGGCATTTATTGGTGTTCCTGTCTTGGGATGAACTTTGGCAAACCACGGAGGCAACATATGAGTTCGGGCTATGTGGGTTAGGTATCGGGCCTGGCCCATAGCCACCATGAGCAACACCGTCGTCATGCTTATCAACGCTCCAGCAGCCACAACGTATTGAGCCCATCCCCACCCTACACCTTCAAATGCCTTTGAAAATGGAGCATGGGGATCAATTGATTCAAATGGCTGCATTAGGCATAGTGTTACTGCCAATATGCAGTATAGGGCTATGGTGATCACCATAGAGCCAACGAGGCCGATGGGGATATCTTTAGCTGGATTCTTACTTTCCTCAGCCATTGTTGAAACAGCATCAAAACCAACGTAGGCGAAGAATAACTCTGCTGAAGATTTAAAGATACCTCGTACGCCATTTGGTGTAAAGTTCGAGTAATTCTTGGTGTCAGCTTTGATGAGGCCACAGATAATGATGAAGATAATCACAACAATGTGGACTACTGAGGCAATGTAGTTGAGACGAGACGAGCCCTTTGTGCTTAGAACTGCATGCACGCAAATGATTACGATGATACCAACGGCTATGGGATCGAGTTCGTTGTAGCCCTCTGCTAGACCATGGGCCGAGATTCGAAAATCTGTAGCATCCATGTTGCAGAGAGTGGCAAAGTAGGCAGTCCACGAACGTGCCACTGCAGCACCACTAATCACATACTCAAGAAGGATGTTTCCGGCAGCAATGAAGGCCATGAAGTCGCCCAGCTCCACCCGCAAGTAGGCAAATGAACCACCTGTGAAGTTGATATTGTGACAATTTTCCAGATACCCCAACAAATAAGTACAATTATGATTGAAAGTCAAACTTATTTTAAGTTAATTGAATTTTAAAATTACTTTACACAAAGAAAACTTACTTTTAGTTTTTGAAAAAAAAAAAAACTTTTAATTAGAATTAACTATTATTAAAGTCAAAGTCAAGAATTAGTGTTTGTTTGATTTTATTTAAAAGTTTGCTAAAAAATTAAAATCAAAATCAAAAATTAATTTTAACTACATATTTCATAGAATTCCCAATTTTTATCAGCTTTTTAACCATATCTTTCATCTACTTTTATCAATTTTTTTTTTTAAAATTTGATTTTTAACAAAACTAAACGAACACTTAATTTTAACCACATATTTTATGAGACCCACAAATTTTATTAACTTTTTAACAACACATTTCATCAATTTTATCAAAATTTATAAAAAAAATCATGTTTTTAGCAAAATTAAATGGACATTAAATATGAAACTCTCTTTTTCCAAGACCAATGGGATGACTTGTCAACACTGTTGAAATATATCATTAGTTGTATAGATTGATTCTTTCCTATTTTAGGAGGATTTTACTTAGCTATAGAAGATTACAAGACTGTAATTAAGGGATCATAATCTTATATTGATTCTAGGGTTTATGTCATGAATATCCTATATAAACCTTGTAATTATAGAGATGTATAATCAATGAAAAACACAATTCATCAATATTAAGAAACACATCATTGAAACTAATTCTCCTTGTCTGTCTCTATTAAGTCTCTATTAAGTTTATGTTTGGTAAAGATTTTTGGAAATTATAAGTATTAGGTCCTACAAAATGTGTGAATAAAAAATAAATAAAAGTTTTGGGACCTTCAAAATATATAAATAAAAATAATATTTAATCGATTTATAAATACTTATAAATACACACAAACATACTAAAAATTGATCACTTTCAGCAGCCAACAACGTATACAATCCCCAACAACGTATACAATCCGTCAATACAAGATGTGACCCCTTCGTGGAAAATTTTATTGCAAATTAGTTGGACAGTTTGGACTTATATGACCGATTGAACCTGAACAAATTGACGCTAGTTCCAAATGTATAGGGATTATCCCGTGACAAGTCGCTATTGATGCTCATCGAGTACACTACTACGCTTGCTGTGAGTGTTTGGAAAAATTGATTCAAAAATCAATCTGATTTAAATTTTAAAATATTGGTTAGTACTACGTTAAAAAAAAAAGTGTTTTCTTTTTTTAAAATCAAGAAAAAAGAGAGTGGCTAAATTCTTTAGGTGCATATTTGTAAGGTGAATTAAAAGTCCGTTTGGTATAAATTATAAACTAGTATATTTGACCAAAATGATTTATTTGACCAAGAACAGTAAAAAATATCATGCTACAAAGGCAAATTTTTGGATCAAATAAACTATTTTTGGTCAAATAAACCATTTTTGTCAGATAAACTAGTTTATAATCCACACCAAACGGGCACTAAATAATAATAGAAAAGAATCTAAACTCGTCCAAATCGATCGCTTAACATGAAAGAGATTGTGATATTTTAGTATCCAACTCTGTGAAGCACGAAACTAAGCAAACTTCCTTATTAGAAAAATATTTCGAATTTCACTGGAATTTCTTTGTTTTTTAAATTAAAGTTCATGCTTTATTTACCGTGCAGCAAACATGCATGTATTGTATTGATGAAAAGTATGTATGAGTACCTGCCACTGGGAGTTCAACTGCAAACTCTGTGTAGCAGAAGACGGAGAGCAAGGCGGCGACGCCGGAGACAGCGTAGGAGAGTACGATGGCAGGGCCAGCTCCGTAGCGTGCCTCCTGGCCCGTGACCACGAAAATACCCGTACCAATGACGGCTCCCATACCGAACCATATCAAGTCCCACCACGATAGTGTCTTCTTCATCTCGTGCTCGCTCCGTGTCTTCACCTGCTGCTCAGCCAGATCCTTGGACCGGGAAAGCACCCGATCCACCAACCGATCCGGCATATGCTTCACCGCATTTACGTAATTAACCCAGCTCTTGAACGACTCCTCAGGAAGAAAATCATCCTTTGTACACGAACACACTCTCCTCTTTGTGATTTCCGATCCTCCTCCATTTCCAACCCCCATGCTCGGCCACCTGCAAAATTCATAAAATCATTATAAATAACGCAAATAAACCAAAGAAAATTATATAATTTAGAATTAAAATAAAAAATTATCTCTCTAAGAATCCTAATATCCTATCCATAGTATATATTTCAAAAATGAAACAAAATTAAAGAGCAAAACGGAGTATTAAACTGAATCCCTAATCCCTATAAAGGGAAAGTTTGTTATAGTATTTGACGATGGAGAATTGCGTTCGGCAGAAGATACTAATTATTGCAAGTAGAGTCTGAATGTACGCCTGCCTGCATATAAAGAGTAAACACAAAATAAAATCATACAAGTAATGTGATTAATTATTTATTATCAAGTAAAATATATTAATCACCCTACAATATTTGCAACCTAACTACAATAACGGAAAAAACAGACGGAGGTGAGATCGGAAAAAGACTCACACTCGTACAGACAGAGAGAGGAGAAATTTTGGTAGTACTGCTTGGCGTTGACGCGGGAAGTCTATATATAAATTAAATTGGGAAGTTATAGACAAAATTAGGGTTGAGCCCCTAACCTTTTAGGCAGCGTTGAAATGACTCCTTCATCTTTTAGGTAATGTGGAAATGGCTCATCAACTTTCTAATGTCAAGTTTTAACTCCCCAATCTATTTAATGCTACGAAATTGAATCCCTACATAACATGAAATTTACCTACCGTCTATATTGTCGATTTCTATCACGTAGAGACTCAATTTCTTAGTGTTAAATATAGTGTTAAAACATCACTTTTAAATGTTGGAAAGTGTTTCCATGCTTACCTTAAAGGTTGGGGAGCCAAAGTCTAATTCTCCGTTATGTACTATAAAAAAGAAAGTAAATGTATATATTTCCAAAATAACACTGCATTCAAATGGCAATATCAACAACGAAAATTTGATGCTCAAACTAGTTTTAACAAAAAAGTTACATTATCAATACATACCGACGAACTTAGCAGCCCATTTATCTATTGTTCATCACTAATATTATGTTCCTAAAAAAAAAAAATTAGGAAACCCTACATGAATTTACTTAAATTTCAGAAATGTAAAGAAATCTATATATGATGAGCAAACCAGAATATGAAAACAAAGGTGTTTGGTATTTGACAAATGAGACTTGCATAAATCAAAAAATTATCAATACTCTACTTAAATAAGTGAAAGGGCGCACCAAGTTGAAAGTTAGGTAGACTTTGTTACATCTTATGATAGCTAATTTTTACATAACATCTCATGCCATGTAGATTCAGCTTAACGTCTTTTGAGAAGTAAATTTAACTTGATCATCAAATTTAGCCTGATACATCAGCTATTTCAAAATTAGAAGAAAAAAAAATTCTTGTCTTATGACATGTGGATTTAACATGATCTTCATATTAATTGGGCCTAATAGTTCGCCCATTTGAAAGTTAACTAAACTTTATCACAACCTATAACATGTAGATTTAACTATTTAGAGGTAGGTTTAACCTAATCATTAAATTCAGGGATAATTGTATATTTGGTTATCAATTTTTCAAAAATATTGGAGTTATGCTCCTAATTTTAAAAAATAGCACCAGATATCTGTTTATGGATTTTGTGTATAAATGACTCCAAGAAACCGAATGAATTGAGGATGATATTTAAGCCGAGGCAAGTGTTAAACATTTTGTCTTTAAGTCAAATTTATCCCGCAATAGTGCCTACGGCATATGGCAATTGACTCAAGATATAACGATTACCGCTTGTGTTTGCAACACTTCCAAACACAAGCACAACGAACCAGAAATGGTCTTTGTACTCCAAAGATGAAAATGAAATGAAAAACCAGAAATTCAAGCAACAAATGCAAGAATTTTTTTGATTCAAGAATTAAGAAATATGAGTGGATTGTTATGCAAATGTTTTCTGTATCAATTCTCTGTCAAAATAGACGTCCAAGGGTCCTATTTAACGTTGAAGATCGGTTGAAAACGAAAAGGTATAGAACCAATTCATGCAACATTTCAAAAGGACATGTCTGTTCGCGTAAACCTATGTGATCGTATAGTTTTACCATGTGCGATCGCAAGGTACAAATTTGTAAACAGAACTTGATCCAGTTTAACCATGCGATCGCAAGGCTTTGTCTCCGTGATCGCATGGAATAACCCAAAACCATTTTGCTTAAAATTTAGGCGAGATGCGATCACAATGTATTATACCTATGCGATCGCATAGTCAAAACTTGACCCAAAATTGTCCTTTTTCGTAATTTCTCATTCATTCGATATTGGTTTCGAGATGTCAAATATACTCTTCAATACATGCAGAGAAATCTAAATTCTCTTTCCGGGGGCGTTGTCCCCGAGCCCCCACGAGGGGCACATCGACCCCTGCGACCTGACCGGGCAGGTCGATCCCGGTTTCTCCGAATCGGCGAAGTGGTAAACTATTTTGCCTAAACAGATTGGGTCGGGTTTGCATATTTTGGCCAAGTTGACACGAAGTCACTTAGTCAATTTCTCGAATTTTAAACCAATTTCTAACAATTCCCCACATGAATGGAAATTCCTTGATACACAAAACATGATGCAAATGAAATGCAATGATATGCAGACTCTAACAAATGGAGTGCAAGCGACAAGTCATAACATCAAGATAGGTAGCTTGTGGCTTTGAACCTTCTTTAGTTGAATACAATCGAATTTACTAGGCTAGTTGGTGAACATGAAGTTATTGAACTATTCAGTCGTTCGTGTAAACTCAAACAATTGTACCAACACCATAACTTATCTAACCAATTCGGTTCTCATGGTTGTGTCCATTTTGGCATTGCACAACTCTTGGTTTCATAAGTGCTCTAAGAGAATTAAGCCTCGAATTCTTGTAAAAACGGCCCCACTTCACACTTATATAGGTGATCTCTTACCTTTCCACTTAAAGGTTTTGAATAATTAAAAGTATGTATACTTATCCTTATACATATTTGACATAGCACTTTAAAAGTTAGGAATAGAAATAAGTGCTTTATTCCGAATCTTTTATAACTTAGTTGTCTCATTGAACCAATATTTTGGGATCTCCAATCTACAAGGTTGGGTTTCCGTTATATTAATTCTATTCAATAGGCTTTAGGCCCATTCCGCTCGAGATATGGTAGACTTGATCTCTTGCAAGTCCTTTCGTCAAAGAATCAGCCAAGTTCTCTTTTGACTTCATATAGTTAATAGAGATTATATCATTCGATATTAACTGTTTAATGGTATTATGTCTCCGACGGATATGTCAAGACTTACCATTATACATACTGTTTTGTGCCCTTGCTATTACCGACTGATTATCGCAATGTATGTTAATTGCAGAAACCGACTTTTCTCAACATAGAATTTCTTCAAGAAAATTACGAAGCCATTCTGCTTCTTCTCCGGCTTTGTCTAAAGCAATAAACTCATATTCCATTGTGGATCGAGCTATACATGTTTGCTTAGAAGACTTCCAGGACACGGTTCCACCTCCAATGGTAAATATATAACCACTTGTGGATTTTGAATCCTTAGTGTCAGATATCTAATTTGCATCGGTATATCCTTCTAACACCGCGGGATATCTTGAGTAGTGTAATTCATATTCAATCGTATGTCTTAAGTATCTAAGAACTCGGTTTAATGCCTTCCAATGTTCAATACTTGGATTACTAGTGAATCTACTCAACTTGTTGACTATGTGTGCTCTGCTCTATCGGTCTTGTGCGGGTTGGTAATGTACATCAAACCGCCTATGACACGTGAATATTCCAATTGAGATACGGGCTCACCAAGATTCTTGGCTAAGTGTATCCCTAAGTCAACTGGTGACTTAACTGGTTTGTCGTCATACGTCTTAAACTTCTTAAGTATAGTATCAACATAATGTAATTGATATAATGACAAACCATTGGATGTCTTAAAGATTTTAATCCCTAATATTACATCCGCCACTCCCATATCCTTCATGTCAAAATGTTTTGTTAACATTTTCTTAGTCGAGGAAATGACTTTTGAGTTATTTCCCATAATTAGCATATCGTCAATGTATAGGCATACGATCACATATTCATCGAGTGTGTTTTTAATGTAGACACACTTGTCACATTCATTGTTTTTGAAGCCATTTGACAACATAGTTTTATCAAACTTTTCATGCCATTGCTTCGGTGCTTATTTTAATCCATACAAGGATTTTACAAGTTTACACACATTCTTTTCATTTTTCGGTGCAACAAACCCTTTGGGTTGTTCCATGTAGATTTCTTCTTCTAATTCACCGTTTAGAAACAATGTTTTAACATCCATTTGATGTATTTCAAGATTGTGCAATGCCGCGATTGCAATCAAAGACACGTATAGACGTGATTCTTGTCACAGGTGAATAAGTATCAAAGAAATCGAATCCTTCCTTTTGTCTATACCCTTTGGCTACTAATTTAGTCTTGTATTTATCTATTGATCCATCCGATTTCAATTTCTTTTTGAATATCCATTTGCAGCCTAAAGCTTTGTTTCCCGGAGGGAGTTCAACCAATTCTCAAGTATGGTTACTCATAATGAATTCAATTTAAATTACGTGATAGCTTCTTTCCAAAAGGAGCTCAGGAGTGGACATTGCTTCATCAAATGTCCTTGGATCATTTTAAGTAAATTGGTTACGAATTCTGGACCGAATGTCTTAAGAATTCGTTGTCTTTTACTACGTCTCGGTTCTTCATTTATTTGAAGATTGTCATCATTTTCATGTAAGTTATCATAAGTTCGTTTAATTGAACTTACTTCATTTTCTTTACGAGGAAATTTATCTTCAAATAAAACCACATTTCTTTATTCAATTATCGTACCTTCATGTACATCAAGTACTTGATTTATGAACCAAGAATCGATATGCACTACTATTGATTGCATATCCAATAAAAATACAATCAATTGTCTTTGGTCCAATCCTAACTTGTTTAGGTTTGGGTATTTGTACTTTTGCTAAGCACCCCCACACTTTGAGATATTTGTATAAAGGTTTTCGACCTTTCCATAACTCGTAAGGTGATTCAACCTTATTCTTGTGTAGTATCTTATTTAGGATATGATTTACAGAAAGTATGGCTTCCCCCCACAAGTTTTGAGGTAAGCCCGAACTTATTAGCATTGCATTCATCATTTTCTTTAGTGTTCGATTCTTACGTTCAGCAATCCCATTTGATTGAGGTGAATATGGTGCAATAGTTTGATGAATGATTTCAAATTCTGCACAAAATTCCTCAAATGGTGCAACATATTCTCCACCTCTATCACTACGAATCATTTTATTTGTTTTCCAAGTTGATTTTCAACTTCGATTTTGTAGTGTTTGAACACTTCCAAAGCTACATCTTTGTTTTCAACAAGTATACGTAGCGAGATCTTGTACAATCATCTATGAACGTGATGAAATACTTTTACCACCTCTTGTTTGTACGAACTTTAAATCACACACATTCGTGTGAATTAGTTCTAAAGGTTTTGTGGTTCGTTCAACCGAATAAAAAAAAGTGCTTTGGCCGCTTTTGTCTCTACACATGTTTCGCATTTTCCATTATTAAAATGCATATTTAGAAGTAAACTTAAATTCATTAACTTGCGTATTGAATTAAAGTTTGCATGTCTTAATCTATGGTGCCATAAATTAGATGACTCAAGAATATAAACGGAAGATGACGTTTTATTCATAACTTTCGGTACAACAGTTAGGACATTCATTTTGAATAGTCCATCTTTTACATAGCCTTTGCCAACATACATATTATTCTTGGTAAGTACAAACTTATCCGAAACAAAGACTAACTTGAAGTCATTCTTGCTTAACAAAGAACCTGACACAAGGTTCTTGCGAATATCCGGTACGTGAAGAACATTGTTGAGGCTAAGTTCCTTTCTCGATGTCATCTTCAATATTACTTTGCCTTGTCCTTCCACTTTGGATGATGAGGAGTTCTCCATAAACAGTTTTTCTCCCTCGGTTGGAATGTAGGATGTGAACATATCCTTATCAGCACATATGTGACGGGTTGCACCCGTATCAACCCACCATTCCATGGGATTTCCAACATTGTTGCATTCTGAAACAACCACCGATAAGTTCATATCAAGTATGCCATTTGATATGGAATCAAATTCGGCTATGTTCGCTTGGACTTGCTTATTTGGTTTGCGACAATCAACGGAGCGATGTCCAGCCTTTCCACAATTATAGCACTTTGCATTCTTCTTAGAAGGTTCAACAGAATGCTTCATCTTCTTGCCTTTGTTGTTGTTGGATTCCACCACATTAGCTTTTGATTGTGGTATGCTATTTCCAACACGCATGTCCGAACTTCGATTGTCTTCTTCAATCCTTAGTCGGACCACAAGCTCTTCAATATTCATCTCCTTGCGTTTATGCTTGAGATAGTTCTTGAAGTCCCTCCACATGGGTAGAAGTTTTTCGATGATTGCAACCACTTGAAATGATTCACTTACAGACATATTCTCCGCGTGAATGTCATGAAGTATAATCTGTAACTCTTGCACTTGACTGATAACCGTCTTTGAATCTACCATCTTGTAGTCCAAAAACCTTCCCACGATGAACTTCTTTGTTCCTGCATCTTCAGTCTTATATTTCCTTTCCAAAGAATCCCATAAGTCCTTTGCCGATTGCTTGGAACAATACACGTTGTACAAAGTGTTGTCCAAGCCATTCGTAATGTAATTCTTACACAAGAAATCTAAATGTTTCCAAGGATCCAAAGCAATCAATGATGTCCGATTGTTTTCTCCTTCTTGTATGGCGGGAGAATCCTCATTCAAGAATTTCGCCAAATTGAGGGTCGTGAGATAGAAAAGCATTTTCTGATGCCATCTCTTGAACTCAACCCCAATGAACTTTTCCAGTTTTTCTTCATGTGGAACGGAGTTTGAATGTACGGTAGTAGGGGTAGCCACAACCGGAGCCACAACTGGATGAGTCACTTTGGTAGGACTCCTTTAAAAGTTTCCGCATTCAAGTATCATTCAATTGGTATCCATATTACCAATTGTATTCATTTCATTTACGTAAAGCGAAGATCAACCAAACCAATATTCGTCACTTACCACAAAAATCTGCAGAAATAATAAATTTGACTAAAGATTGTTGGCGGATTTTGTGTATAAATGTCCAAGAAACCGAATGAATTGAGGATGATATTTAAGCCGAGGTAAGTGTTGAACACTTTGTCCTTAAGTCAAATTTGCCCCACAATGGTGCATACGCCATATGGCAATTGACTCCCAAGATACAACGACTACCGCTTGTGTTTGTAGCACTTCCAAACACAAGCACAACGAACCAGAAATGGTCTTTGTACTCCAAATATGGAAATGAAATGAAAAACAAGAATTTAAAAGCAACAAATGCAAGAATTTTTTTGATTCAAGAATAAAGAAATATGAGTGGATTGTTATGCAAATGTTTTCTGCATCAATTCTCTATCAAAATGGACGTCCAAGGGTCCTATTTAACGTTGAAGTTCGGTTGAAAACTAAAAGGTATAGAACCAATTCGTGCAACACTTCAAAAGGACATGTCATTCACAAGAACCTATGCGATCGCATGGTTTACCATGCTGCGATCGCAATGTACAAATTTGAGAACAGAACTTGATCCAGTTTAACCATGCGATCGCAAGGCTTTATCTCTTGCGATCATATGGAATGACCCAAAATCATTCTGCTTAAAATTTAGGCAGATTGCGATCGCAAAGTATTATACCTATGCGATCGCATGGTCAAAACTTGACCCAAAATTGTCATTTTCTGTAATTTCTCATTCATTCGATATTGATTTCGAGATGCCAAATATACCCTTCAATACATGCAAAAAAAACTGAATTCTCTTTTCGGGGGCGTTGTCCCCGAGCCCCACGAGGTAATGCCCTCGACCCGACCCGCGATCGACCTAAAGCAGGTTGATCCCCGTTTCTCCAAAGCGGCGAAGTAGCAAACTATTTTACCTAAACGGATTGGGTCGGGTTTGTATATTTTGGCCAAGTTGACACGAAGTTACTTAGTCAATTTCTTAAATTTTAAACCAATTTCCAACAATATATCCAACGTTTGAAAAACTTAGCATAGTAGGTCATTTATGATGAAATCGTCATTCTCTTTAAATAAACAAAAATAAAAACAAGAAAAATAAAGATTAAAAATAACTAAATTTACCCCAAAAATAAAAAATAACAAAATGGCCATCTTTTTATCAAACTTCAAAAAATGAGAGAAAAATCTTCTTCAAAGCAAATCAAAAATGGGTGGGGTGGGTTTTGGGAAGATGGAGTTATTTTATATTTTTTAAAAGTTATGGGACTTCATTTACAGCTTTTTTTTTTATCTTTTTTCTATTTTTGTTTATTTAAAGAGGAGGGCAAAACTGTCAAAATATGTCAATGGGGACGTGATTTGCAATAAATTGAAAAGTTGGGAATGTCTGATACTAAAAAAATTGGTTGGTGTTAGATTAGTAACAGATTTAAAAGATTGGAAACCAAAATTACAAATTACCCTTATTATTTTAACTAAAAAAAACTTACTTTTGAATAAACATCACTTAAAAATAACTTTGGTTAAAATTACTACTCCATACCATGTATCAAAATTTCCAATCCAGTAGTGACAATTGATAAAATTTATTGTTCTTTACAAATTTCAATCACTTGTGAAAAACAAGTGCAATAATATCTCAATTTGGTAATTCTTTTCCCATATTAGTCTACAGTTATCCTCACAAAATTGACTACTTTGGTTAAAAGTTTTAATTATTGAAGGATAGAAAAACATATCAATTTATAGTATATTTTCACACTATTTCAGTACGTTGTGTTTGTTTTTTTTTTTTTCCTCCTCCTTTTCATTATCGTTTTAAATTTTAATAAATGAGCAAGTGTAAGAACTCAAAATTTGTGCTCATTGCTTTTAAATTTGATTTGACCGTAAGCAACGCAAGTGTTGACACTTAATTGAACTAGTTCGCTATCGAACCAATTCTAATCCATTCAAAGTAGACTATTTGTTGTCAAATCAATTAAAAGAAACGCATTTGGTTCAAGTGAGATGGATCAAAATTTTATGTGGAAATGGAATTTCGAACAGCTAACATCACATTTGAAGTCTAGTTGTATCCACTAAGTCAACATTTGTAGTTATCTCTCCAAATATATATATGATATTACAATTATCTTGCTTTTCTTTATTATAACTTTTAACTTTTAAATATAATATAATATAATTGGGAAATTTTATTATGTATGAATTTAATTTTTCACAAAATTTAAAATGTGATGTTCAAGCATTGTAGGAAATTCATAGACTAAAAACCATAAAATAACAATGTAGAAAATCTAGACAAATGACGAACCAAGGAAAATTGGTTACGCAACAATTAGAATTATTTCATAATAGGTAATCAAGTTTTGGACAATAAAATCTTTCATCTCTTATTTCATATTTGTTACATTTAATTGAATTATTTACAATTTTCATTTTTTCAATAACTTATAAAGAAAAAAAAAAAAATCGTAACCAAGTTTTTGGACAATGAAATCTTTCGTCCTTCATGTTTGTTACATTTAAGTAAATTATTTACAATTATCATTTTTCTCAATAACTTATAAAAAACAAAAAATACGACATGCCACCAATAACATCAAAGTTGTGGTCTTTCGTTACCAACCCCACTTAGTGCTTGTTTGGTTATATTTTTAAGTGCTTATAAGTAATAATTTCTACAGAATGTATAGATAATAAATGAGTAATAAGTTGTATATCTTTTAAAATGTGTAGATGAAAAGTATATTTAACCAATTTTAAAAAAAAAAAATTAAACTTTGCTAATCATATTGTTAATTTCGTGTTTTGCTTTACTTTAGTTTGCGCATTATTCACTTAAAAAAAACATCACTTGATAATGTTTTGTTAACTTTCACACCAAATGTATCGGAAAAAAAAAACAGATAAGTTGATATCTAGTTGTTTTTTCTATATTTTTAATTAAAAATAAATAAAACTCAAGCCTCAACTTAGCGCGTCGTGGTCCCGATTTTTATTGTTCCTACTAGTCTCATTTTTGAATTTTTCTGGAGGTAAGTCTCACACCATGTGAAGTGATAAATAGGTTAACTTGGTCAAAAATCATGTTGCGGAAGTCATATTCATTTTATTCTAGTATGGGGAGAAAGTCCAATAAGAACGAAACAATAATTATGACAGGCACAATGTAGTGAAATTTCTGGACCCGCATGAAAGACGTATCAATATGGGTATTGTCTTACAAAAAGATTCAGTGATTTATGAAGATGTGAACTACTCGTATCTAGACCAAAAGACCCTTTGAAGCTTAACTATCCCTTGAGATGTTGAAGTCCTAGACTAAGAGGGTTAAGCTTGATCTATTTTATGTTGTGCCTTATTTTAGATTCCAATCAACGAACTACTTTTAATATCAATATCAAACTATCAAATCGTCAATTGAATTTGGTTGATCGGTTATGTATATTAGAAATCGTGTTTAAAATTCACAAACTCGACGGTTAAACTGGAAAACTAATAACTTGACCATCAATTTGGCATGGGTCCTCTATTAGACTGGTTTGCTATCGACCTGGTAAAAAAATAAAAAAAAAATCACTAAATTTTCTTTAAAAACGTTGACTTAAACCTATTAGCTTAGTGGGCATTACTAATTGGAAAAAAAAAATCAGATGTTGTTTAGGATTTGAACAGTCGTTGACCTCTTTAAGCTTCAATTTTCAAAAAAAAAAAAAAATCTTAGTTTTTACCTTCTCTTTGTCCCAAATTATATCCCTATAATTCATATATAATAAAAGTGTAAATGTTAATCACACATTTGCATATTACGAAATTCCAAGTTAATGTGTTTTCTTTTTCAAACCTGTTACAATTGAGATCTAAATTTTATTTTATTTTTCCTATCCTGATTTTTTTACTTCAATCCTTAAAATAGTTAATCTCCTTGAGTTTTGGAATTTACTATCACTAATTTATTTTATAATAAAAATAATTTTTTACTATATTTGACTTAAGTTGATCCACACAACCGAGTTGCAAATAAACACTAGTTACCCATGTTAGTGCCAGAATTTGGTCTAAAACTATGATTAAAAATAACATTGTTTAACGAGGTAATATTGATGAACTAGATACAATGTGA
Organism: Forsythia suspensa; assembly: GCA_023638005.1. Taxonomy (NCBI): domain Eukaryota; kingdom Viridiplantae; phylum Streptophyta; class Magnoliopsida; order Lamiales; family Oleaceae; genus Forsythia; species Forsythia suspensa. The sequence goes on along the minus strand of CM042674.1, from coordinate 8,911,184 downwards.
CTCGAAAGTTAAACCAATCCAAATATAAATACCAACATTGCCGCATTTGATACATGCCCCACATGTGAGAATTTAGAGGTTAATAAGAATGCAACACTTAGTTGAACCTTCCAAAATTGAGTGGACTCCATTCGATCGTTGGCCTTCTTATGAGGTTGGTGTTGGTACTAATTTATGGTAACTTGTTTTACTTTGTACAATTCAATCTCCCTACCAAATATGAAGCAACTCTCGATATATATACAATATACACCCTTGCCTCCTATGAGATATAACTTCACAATTGTGCCACAGAAGAGCAAAAGATCCGAAAGGATCCTACATTGACCTTGCCACATGATCGTGTTAACAATTTAAACTTTTTTAACGAAGTAGTTCAACATAAAATTAGATCATGCCACATGACAGTGTTAACCATTTAAACTTTTTTAACGTGGTAGTTCAACATAGAACTAGAGCATGTGTAGAAATCTCGCCGCCACCCATTTATGAAAATCATGCAGATGTAAAGCTTTTGATAAATAAAGATCCAACCCACACATAAGGGGGCGTGTAGAATAACAAATAGAAGTTTATTCTCTACCAATTTAAGCTTTTAAATGAAAGGCATGTAAGGAAATAGTCATGGAATTCAAAATCATGGGCTCAACTTCACTTTATCTAGAAGATATGCAAAACTTACACAAGTTGAAAAGAAGCAGGCTCTCCAAGTTTAGTGGCCCGCAAATTAGACAGCAGGAACTGTCCTCTCAATCAGGGTGGTACCTCTTATTTAAGTTACAACACCTTGTTTCGAGTGCAGGCCGTTTAAAGTCAAATGCGGTTTTGTTCAAATGTGTAAACAAAGATTCTCACCCCTACATCTCGACATGATCCCAGTTAATCGATCGATCTTCAAAATTATCCTCGTGATGAAGCCTGCTTCGTGCCAGCCTACTCATGACTGCAAGACCTGGAAATGAAAACGGATATTTGTTACAACATCAAAACCTCTTGAAAGTGTTAAAATATGGAAGTTCACAACTGCGGATTGATTATTTTACTTGATAAGAGAAAAGAAAAGATATGAAATTTCTTGCATAATGAGTGTTGATGAGATTAATACTACAGTAATACAACGGGTATGCAAGTTGTACCTTCAATCATTTTGTATAGAGCTGACCACCATCTATCCCGGGGAACCTGGTACTGATCAAGGTTTTCTTCAATCAATATGTCATGCTTCCCCTCCAAAACCCCCTGAAGGGTTATTACAGCATCCTTCGTTTTCCTAAGGATATTGTTCCCATCTTCAATTTCCAGCTGCAAAAGGTCATTCTGTGATGAAGTGAGGCTAACAGCAAGTGCAAATTGAGCAGCAGCAGCCCATCTGGATGAGGCGAGCCATTTCCTTTGCCCATCGAGTTGTTTTCCTCTTTCTAATTTGTTCTCATCTTCCCCTCTAAGTACTAAGCTGCGTAAGTATTCAGCATTTGCAGCCCCTGTGCTCTGAACCATCTTAGAGAATGCACTTTCTAAATTTTGCAGAAGCATTTCAGGAGTATCATATTCCACGACCTGAGATAGAGGAAACATAAATTAGTTTACACAGATCAGGATCCCTACCTACTACTCAAAACACAAAATTTTAAGAATCCTGGTTATCAATTCATATTTTCTCTCATCTATTTCATTCAGAGTCCCAGACACTAATGTCTCCATATACCTGACCAGCATCAAGAAGAATAATTCTGTCGCAGTCAATAATTGTATTTAAACGGTGAGCAATAATGAGCATTGTGCATGATTTGAACTCTTCTCTTATAGTCTTCTGAATAAGAGCATCGGTTCTAACATCAACAGCGGCAGTCGCTTCATCGAGGACAAGAATTTTAGATCTGCGAAGCAATGCTCGAGCAAGACTTAACAATTGTCTCTGTCCAACACTGAAATTCTCCCCTGCTTCAGAGACCTTGATAGGGCAAAATAATAAATTAGCTATATTAAAACTGATGCTTATTTGTGAGAGTTCAAAAGAGAGGATCTGTAAAATCATATGCAAACTTTACTGTCAAGTTGTTCAAACATAGCAATGTGGACCACATATTTCAATTGATTGTATTCATCAGAAAATGAACAAATTAATGATTATTATCTTGCCCAATCATATTGTTGCAAACTAGACATACACCTTATGTAAATCAAAGGGCTCGAGTTCGATTCTGGTTGTAGAAAAGAGCAATTATTCTCCATGTTAGAGGTTAATAATGTTTCAGTGAAATACTAATTATCAGTGACCAAAATATGATTTCTGTACCTGTGCATCCAGACCCAAAGAATTCCTCCTGATGGCATCCTTTAGATGTGCCCTTTCTAAAGCCTCCCACAGGTCAGCATCATTGTGTTCGTTGAAAGGATCAAGATTAAATCTCACCGTTCCTGGACAAAATGAAACCAAAATCACCATAGTTATAAAAATGCACCATAATCGCCAGTACCCTAAGAAGGTCAATTATATATAATGCCTATTTTTGAGAGTATAAGGTACATTGTAAATATCCCAATTAAAAATGTGTTGCACAGATCTAATTTGGCATGGAGTTTACTCAGGTTGCTCGTCATGACTAAACGTCAATTGCATGTAGCCAAGCCGCTACTTAATAGACCAACCCGTGCATTCTTTTTCAGAAACTGCTAACTGTCAAAAAATCCTTTAGAAAGTTGAAAAGAAGAAAAAAAAAAGTTGCACTAACTTAAGTTGTTAAAGTATAGATTTAATATACTAAATTTCATCATCTTATATAACTAAAACAAACATAACTGCACTTGACATCACTAGATATCTTAGTGACAATTATACTCACGGCTGCCATATGATGCAACACCGCCTCCTAATGCGCAACCACCCATTATAAATGGGAAGGAAATTAGAATTCTATAATCTCTTGGCATTCAAAGTCCCATGCAGGCTATCAATTAACAACAGGGTCGAATAATAAGAAAGTCTACATAGGAGCTAAACTAAGTGATATGTGCAATGAGATAATTCTACAATTGCATCAGCAAAATATCCGTAGCAACATAAGAAAAAGAAGACTGCACCAAATCAGTTCACGCGACAGAAGATTCACTAGTGTACATAATATAATACCACTTAAATAAGTAGATCCAATACCTGAGAAAAGAACCGGTGATTGTGGTATGATGCCAAGAACCTTTCGAAGATCAGTTAATCCAAACTTTCCGATATCACAATCATCAATGAGGATTCTTCCCTTTTCCAGTTCAACAATTCGAAATAAAGCATTCAGCATGCTAGATTTTCCTGCTCCAGTCCTACCAACAATTCCTACCTTGTCGCTTGGAGAAATTGTGAAAGATATGCCATGCAGCACAGGAGGGAGTTCAGGTCTATACCGCAAGACAACGTCTTCAAATTGAATAGATCCTGCTGAAGGCCACCCAGGAGGAGGACGGCTGTCCTCTATAATGGCTGGAGCTTCTGAAGGCAATTCTATATATGTGCCAACACGCTCCACGGCATTTAGACTATTTTCTGCTATGCTTGCAAGTCTTAGTACAGCAGTCAATAGGGTGGTAATATTCAATGCGTAAGTGAGCAGTAAACCCATTGTAGAGGCAAATGCCTCTTGGTTTTCTGCCCTTCCATTCTGCACGACAGCAAATGTTGCAGTAAACCAAATCATAAGGCCTCCCACTGTCTCCAGACGAATAGCAAGCCAGCGGTTTCCACTCATGTTTACCAGAGTAAATCTAACATTGGTGTCCATGGATTTTCCATTAATGTTTGCCATTCGATCATATGCTTTGTATGCACGAATAGTTGACAGGCCATTCAGTGCTTCCCCAAACTGTGCATACACAGGAGATCTAGTAATGGAATCCAGGCGCTTTACTTCACGGGCCGTGCTCTGCAAGATATGTAATATTGTAGTACAAACAATGGCCATTAAGCTGACTCAAATTTAAATGTAAATTACCCCATAATATAATGCAAGCAAAGCCACAGGCTATGTTGATTTTACTCTTCTAAAATGGACACATGAAGGACACGCGACACTAACTATGACATCCCGAATTGTCGCCCATTGGTGGTTTGTAAACACTTTGAGGACCACGATGCAATTTTCTGCAAAAGCAAATTGTATGAATGGAGAGTGATTGTAGTTACTATAAATTTATGTCATTAATTGGGTGTAAAATATGGAATGGCATGTTTGAATAATGAGAAAGATTTTTCTTGCATTTCACGTATTTTCATGCCCATAAATTAAGAGGACAAAATCATTATATTTAAGTTGACATGATTTGACCTAGTCTCACCCTAATTGATAGTTACAAAATCACACGCCACATTTCACCACATTATTACCTTTACTCTCTCTCTCTCTCTCTCTCACACACACACACACAAATATATATATACACACAGTCACACACACGCAACATAGGCCAACATTCACGCACGCAGTTCGAGGTTTGAAATTCAACCAACAATTTTTCTTTATCCTTGGTTATTCTCACGAAACGGAATGTGTGCACTTATATTTTATTGTGAGTATATTTTTTATGTTATTTATATCTGGCTCTGTTTTAGTTTTTTAGTTTTGGTACATATTATGTAAGATCTACTAAAAATAAACTAGAGTTTAATAGTCTCTCTATGCAAGAGATTTTACCATTGAAAAGTTACATATACAATTTTTGAGATGTTTCACCCCTTTTATGCAAGTATCAATTTTTCCTTTGATATGGCTGCGGGGAATCTTTTTCAAGAAAAGAAAAAGATAAAAATAAAAATAAATTATGCTTGTGGAACTAGTTTCATTTTTCTTTTAAATTTTACTATTTTAAGTGTTAAGACATGATTTCCCTTTTAAGATAAGTTATTTGAACTCGCTATATTGTTTGGAAGATTGATTTGTTAAGATAAATACTTTATTCATTAATTCATTAATTTTGTGTCATTAAATTTAGTTGCTCTTTGAGTCCCTTCAAAATAATTTTAATATATATCTTAGTGACACTCGTGTTGTCACAGTTGGTATAAGAGAGATTAAAATCTTGTAGACCTCCAAATTTTTGGATTATAATTTTTTCGGGTGGGCATTGACAGCGTCACATCACTAATAGTGCACACTGTTCACTATTCGTTTTTTTAAATATTCACAATAACAAAAAAGTGCACACATCCCGTTTCTTGAGAATAATCAAAGATAAAGAAAAAATGCTAATTGAATTTTAAACATCGAACTGTGTGCGCGAGTGTTGGCCTATGAGTGTGTATATGTGTGTGAGAAGGAGAGAGACAAAGGAAAGATAATGAATGTGGCGTGTGATTTTGTGACTATTAAATAGGGTGAGACTATGTCAAATCATATCAACTTAAATATGGCGATGAATGATTTTGTCATCTTAATTTATGGACATGAAAATACGTGAAATGCAAGAAAATTCTTTTTTATTATTCACATGCCATTCTATATTTTACACCTAATTAATAACATAAGTTTGTACTAACTACAATCTCTCCATTATATATATATATATATATATATATATATATATATATATATATATTCATAGATATGGTAGATTAAAGGGGACACCAAATGATTCTTGAGCCAGTATGAGTTAGGAAACTCTCAAGTACGGTTCTAAGGGAAGGAATTAACCTACCTATTCCGACCAGGGAGAGCAGTGCCATTCGCCAGGAGAGATTCGAAATTGTGGAGGCTTGGTTTGATCAAGCGGTGAGTATTGAAAACAAGCTATAGCGCTTTACTCTTGGTAATTATATTGAAGCACATAATTGGTTGAAAATCACGAGGCGTTTGAATAAAAGAAGACACCGTTTATTTAGTTTATTAATTCTATTCTATTATTTATATATATTTGTTATAATTAATATAATAAATTGTTTGTATTGCCCCATCAGTCAAATAAAAAATGGATCATTCCTTTGCTTTGCTCTATATATATATATATATATATTTTTATTATTATTATTATTTTTTTTTTTTAAATCGGGTATTGTAGCAGCCCAAAATCGCTTTTTGCGAGAAATTGCACCGTAGTCCTTAAACTGTTTGCCAACCACCAATGGACAACAATTCACGATGCCACACTAACGATGCATGATACTCTGATTTGTTCTAGAACTATATCAAATAAATTTGAATGCACATTTTTTTAACAGTTTATATCACAATGCACATCATTATAAAGAAAAAGTTTAAAAATTAATATTTTGCAATGTAGCACACCTGACATTTGGGCATGTCTAAGTAATCTAGTTATTGATATAACATATCAAGTAGTCATTATGCAAGCTTTTTGTTTCTCTTCTAAACTTGCAGAACATTTTAAATTAAGTAATTTTTATTCATGAAAAATATAATCTAAGTAGGATATATTAGCTTAAGAGAATTTGTGATTTTAAATGAAAGAAATATGAAACAAAGAAAATAAGACATTTACATACCTGGTAATATAGATAGGCTACGTAGAACAAGATTATAAGAGGCATTATGGCCCATAATGACATGGTGCTCACTATCCCAATTAGGACAAATGTTGAAATAAGCTGTGCCACTTGGTTCAGAAACATGTTTGCAAAAGGAGCAACATTCCTATCAATGTCACTTAGATCCTTAGCAAACCTATTGATAATCCGTCCAAGTGGATTTGTGTGAAAGAAAACCATTGGAGCTCTTAATATAGAATTGAGCATGGCATTGTGCAACCTTCTGGCAGCATAAAGGCTTGATGTGATCAACCAAAATGAGTTCACGAATGATACCAAAACCTGAATTTCAGAAGTTAGGTAAGTTGCACATTTTAGTTATCTTCATATGGCTGACAATCTTAAAAGAGCAAGTGAAAAGAAAAGGCACGAGCAAAAATGAAAAGGGGCATCGTTATTACAGAGGAACAAGCAAATAAGAAAATGAGAGTAATTCATCAAGAGTTGGAATGGAGATCATTTACAAAACTTACTTGACCAAATGATAGAAGTGAATAGATCAAATTGTAGAAGCCAGGCCCATGTCTGTGTGAATTGCTTTCCCCTGTCCAATAACTTAGCCATGTGCTACTTGAAACTCGTAGAGCTTCAGTTAGGACATAGCACAAAAATAATATCATAACTACCCATGTACCTCCCAATGCATTCTTGTATCTACAAGGAGTTCAAGAAAAAAAATTACATATGTCAACACAGTATTCTGCAGCTTAAGGTTAATTCAATAAGATGTATCAAGTTAAACACGTCATTGCAAAAGGTTTGATTTTGTTCTATGATAAGTTATCCTATAGTTAGTTAATTATAAGAGTGCAAATTTTTTGAGTATATGCATCTATTAATTAATGTTAGACTACTGTACCTAATCAAAACATTCCAACTGACAACACCAGTTTCCCGTTCTTCCTGCTTGATAAGAACAGATTTGCCTTCTTTCTTTTTAGTTGTTTGATTAGCATCTTTAGACACCTCGTTGCCAACACCATTAGACATAGGTTTAGAAGTTTTATCAATGGTGCCATCATCTTCCTTTTCTTCGACATATTCTTCCATTTTGCCAGCATTTTCCATCAGTTTCTGAAAAAGAAGGCCATTGTTTGATAGCTCTTCAAAGGTGCCTTCCTCTTTGATCATGCCATCATGCACCAGAATAATTCTATCTACTTGAGATAGAAAATGAAGCTGGTTCGTAACTAGAACTCTGGTTTTTCCTCTCAATTCTCCTCTGATGCACTTTTCAAAAACCTGATAAAGCACACAAGCACAGATTATGCATGACAAAGTAAAAGCATAAATATCAAATTTCAGTTGTCAAAAGATGTCTATTAACTGTCACAGATTAAGTTCATATCAAAGAAGAGAAGAATAATAATACATTTTTATGGTATCTCCTCTATTCCATGGAGTTAAGTTATCAGGTTAACAACATACCAATTAATGTTGGACCTATAACATCTATAAACAGAGTAACATGGATGCACTTTTCTCAATTTACTTATATAGCTGGACTACACATACAAAATCCAGAACCATGGCAGTTGAAAGTATCCAAAATATTGTGCCACAGTTAATTAGAACGGAAAATATTGCAGATGTAGAGATCAGAAGTAAATTTTAAGGGCATGTGTTAATATTAAGTAATTACCTGACGACCCACGTGAGCATCTAGAGCACTTAAAGGATCATCGAATACGTAAACATCTGAATCAGAATATACTGCTCTAGCCATGGAAACTCTCTGCTTTTGCCCTCCACTAATATTGACCCCACGTTCACCAATTTCAGTAAGATCGCCACCCTAATGTGTAAAGCATTAGGTAGAGGATAATTTAGACAAAGAAACAGCTAAGAAAAAGCATTAATCCTGAAACAGAAAATATTAACCCTGCAATATATACTTCAGAGCATGCTTACAGGAAGTAGTTCGAGGTCATGCTGCAGTGATGTTACATCTATTGCCTTCTCGTATTTTGCAGGTTCAAAAGGAGAACCAAACAGTATGTTGTCCCGGACCTATTAAATAAAAATGCATGTCTGAAGGAAGTGAGTCATTGAGAACTAAACACAAGAAGGCACTGCATCTTTAAATGAAGTTCTAAATTAATCAAAAATGTGGATCCATTCCACTCTACTTAGATTGGTGCTAACACTAGGGATGCAACCAGAGTTTCAGAAAGGAACTGAAATCAATAGAAATACATAGCACACTTCTTAACTTACTGTTGCATTGAAAATCCATGAAATTTGTGGTACATAAGCAACCTTTCCTCTGATTACAACAGTTGCATCTGCAACCGGAGGAAGCTCTCCAAGCATTGCTGATATAAGTGATGTCTTTCCCTCCCCAGTACCGCCAACAATCGCTACTAAGCTACCAATTGGTATATCCAAATTGACATTTGACAATGTTGGCTTCTCCGCCTGCAATAGATAGGCAAATTTTAGATCCCCATATGTCCCAGTAAATTGTACAAGTATGCAGCTATCAAACATAGGTCCCAGGTCAGCAAGTCTTTAAATTGATTACTACACTCTAGTGTGATTATTACACTCAAATGCTTGTCTTGAAAGATGTCAAGAAAAATTGTGCTGAACCTCTATTTTTTTATTCTTCTTTTTGGACCAATGACCAAAATTACATCAAATAGTACACCAAGGTGGTGCAAGTCAATTACAATCAGTGTGCCATACAACATAAAATATCTGCAAAAAGAGAAAAAATGGTAGCCAAATAACTTTTCATTATCCACATTTGAGAATCATGCCCATATCAACAATATGGAATCTATAGACATAACTTTCAAACAGGAAATGAAGATGCCAATATCATTCAGCAGCTAAACAAAACTTAAATTTATTCCCTTTGACCTGGGATCTGCAATTCATATGGGGGCAAAAAAATGAGACTCCATAATTGAAACAGAAGGGTTTTTTCACACATAACTGTAATGCACCCAGTAAAATAACTTCTCGTATGCTCAGTCAAATAAAAGATTTCCTATTATTCAGTAAAATTTGGTTCAAAAGATCTAGTAGACCTTAGATTCCCAAGAGAAGTATCCATTCTTGATTGAGATAGCTGGTAATCCTGGCTCGATAGGCAGGTTAGGCAGAAGGATTCGTTCTTCAGATAAAAGAAGTTCCTCCAGACGTTTTAAGGAAACATTCGCATTCACAACCTGTAAATTAGAACAATAAGGTGTATAAATAAATTGGAGTACAGTATTCTTCCCTATAGATTAATTAAATGGAAATGTGACAGTGAGAGAGAAAATAAGAACTTAAAACTACAATAAAAAATTGGTAAAAGTTCAATTGACAAATATAATATGTATTATGGCAACTAGAGAGCATGTTGGCTCCACTCAAAAAAATGAAATACATTGATGACCCGATCATTCACTTTGTTGCAGAAAGGAAAGTGAATATAGCATTTACTACAAGCAGGAGATATAACCAAAGATCCCATTAGGAATTTAAAAGCCACACAAGATATTTTATCTTGTATCACATTATAAAAAATGTATCTGAAAGGCAGGACCTGTGTTATTATATTGGGGAGCATGAACAATGGAAAGCGTAGCACTGCAAACAGCGAAAGAGATGTAAATGCCCTTGCAGGCGTCAGATCCCCTCCAAGTAAAGTGAATGTCCCAAATGAAATTACAATCACAAGAACCGGAATGCTGTTCAATACGAAACTATTCGTCTGCAAATTTACAAAGGATAGTGTGATCAATTGGAAATTGGAAATTGGAAACAGAAAAACGGAAAATCATAAGACATTAAGTAACAAAGAATAGTATCATCAATAGGCAAATGGAAACAAGAAAAAAAAGAAAAAGAAAATCGTCAGACAGAAGGAAGAATAGAAAAAGAAATATACTACCATGTGACAACCAATGCACATCAATTTTTTATACTTATATGGTACAAGGAAATATGACTAGCTGTCAAATGCTACCAGAACAACAAAAGACCAAACATATCAATCACTCAAATTTTATGCTTTTTCAGAAGCACTCAGTACATGTATTCCAGCATTCCAACCTTCGCTCTAATTGTTTTCTGTATTTGCTTAATCAGATAAATTGGATATGAAGTGACAAGCTTTAAGTGACATTGTTTCACACAACCCAATGCAAAACAGATACAGTAACATGAAGACAATTACATGAACAGTAAGCACACTCTCATTTGCCATCCACAGTATCCTTCAACAAATTGTTGCTAAAAAATGTCTCTACCGCATATGCAAAACTTTGAACTCATTTCGAGTTGTTGTGATTAATAGTAAATAAAATAAATTATATAGGAGATGGATTGAGTTCATACCGCTCCTAGCAGTTGCGCTTTCCGATACCACGATAACTCCTCATTTCGAACACCTTGAACCTTTGTTAGGAAACTATCCTCCCATGCATAACATCTGAAGCAATTTTGGCACAAAATTTACTAGAATCAGCTACTTAATATAAAATAGATTTAAAAATAAGCATCTATGGATGAACCTTACTTGACAGTGTCCATGGCAGCCAAAATTTCATTCATGAGTCCAATTCTCTTGTCCGTGCGTTGCAATCCTTCTTTTGTCAATTTTTGCATTTTGCTTATTATGAATGTCTGTTTGGATTCAATGATTTCCAAATCAGGAAAATTTCATCCAAGATATAGTGGAGCAATGACATATATTATACAAGTAGATATAAGTAAACTAAAGCTTAAAGCCAACCGGCTCAGCAGTAGTTTGCTGAAAAATTCCATATGTACAAGTGTATAAAAGGTAAAATGAAGAGGTAAAACTCATGCCAATTGGCTAACTCCTTTAAAAAGCTTTTAGATTCAGGTTCACTATGTTTAAGCTCTCATGAAGAATGGGTATTCATAAGAGACAAACTATTGAACATTAGAAAAATGGTCAGACCAATTCAAATCTAATGCAGACAGTATCAAACACAATATGTTTTGAAATGGAAATATATGAAGATCAGAAGATAGAATGAAGCCAATGAGAACCGCTATTCATGCAGCTCTTTGCCCTTCTTCTATTAGCTTAACAGCTGATAAGATTTCCATAAAATTTAGAGCAGAAGTTCCCATTCTGCAGGAACCAGCTGGAATTTATCATGTGTCATATATAAGTGATGATTATGGTATCCTCCATTAAAGTTGTTAGATGTGTAGAAAATCTGACTGATCAGATCCTGTTCCGAGTTCGAGCACCTATATGAACGTAGGTTTAATTTAATATGTTTTCGTTTTCCACTGAATAGACATTTTTGCATTAAATACAAATCCATTTTAGCAGTTAATATTAGATATAAATTATGGCCCACCATTAATTGTTTTCATTCCCATCCGATCCTTATTCCACAATCCAAAACCCCACTTTTGTTTAGTTTTCAATTTCATGCTTACAATTCCACATCTTAAGGTGAAGTGTCTCAAGCCAGCAAAACACAGATGAATTTTGAATAAACAATTCAAAGTTGCAGACAAAATGGAGGAAGATATAACACAGAAAGATGCAGGCAAAACAGCAAATGAACAAAATCAAGGTGCCTTGATATGAAGCTCATACTTGTACGGGGAACATAAGAACAAGCAATAGTGCACCAAGAAGTGATGCAACGCCAAGCTGCATGTAGAGAAGAACCAGGGCAATAGTAATACGAAAAGGAGCTGACCACAAAGTATGCAGTGATTGGCATATTTGCTGTAGAAAGAGAAGAAATATTTTAGTTAAAGCAATCAACAAATAAGGCATATTAAGAGTAAAGTAAAACATTCATGAAATATTTAACAAATTTCACCACCAAAAACTTAATCAATATTGGCTTGTCCTAGTGTCAGGGCCCGCAGCTATACTTAGCCCCCTGACCACTCTCAGAGCCGCAATTTGCCCAATTTTGACCGCACCTTGTAAATATTAGTTTAAGTTGTTAGTTCTTATCAGTTGTAATAATTTATTTTAGTTCTAAAAGAACTCCACTAAATACTTATTACAATTTCTCGGTTTTTAAATATCTATTCATATAAGTTATATTTTTCTTATTTAAGCTATTATAGAGGATTATTGTGTTGAAATCTTGTCAAGGTCAATTGTGTTCAGCCCCTGCACAAGCAATTGTAATTTTTTGTTTTTATCAATCAATGAACATGCTATTTTCAATTCATTCAAATCTTTTGTTACAAAACTTTTTTAATTTGTCTTTCGTTATTGAATCAACCGAGATACCTAGACATGGGTATTTAGTTCACAAGCCTTTAGATAACCCTTTAAAAAACAAATTTGAAACTTTTATGAACTGCCAAGAAGCAATAATTTTTTATTTTTTTTAAGGAAAAGGAATTTGTTCCAAGAAGAAAATAGATAAAAAAGGAGAAGGCAAGGCCGTCTCAATTACAAAACTATAAAATAGAAAGAAACCACTCAAACATTTCTAGCCACCCATGTTGCACTTCCATTATGGATTGCCTACTAAAAGAGTCTACTGCCAAATGATGATAGAAATTCAGATACAAAAAACGATTCTGAAAACTTTTGTGCATTCTGCTCTATCCAAATGGACTACGTAATGGCCAGTATAGCATATTTCCACACAATCCTACTACCTCCAAATCTGATGAGGAACAAAACAGGCAATATTTTTGATTCATCATAAATCACAAAGTATGTTTACTCTTTTATATAAAATGGATTTGAAATCATAAATCATATATAATATCCAAATTGAGTTCTAAGCATAAAATTATCTTGGCATTTGAAAATCGGCCAGAAAAGGTAATTTGCATCGTTTAAAAGACAAACGTGCATACATAGAGCAAAATATATACCTGGAGAGCCTCAGCATCAGTTGTCATTAGGTTTGTAATTTTCCCAGATGCAAACTTTTTGCGACTCTCATGTGTGAGCCTTAAAGACTTGCGGAAAACTGCAGCAATCTAAACACATGACAAATTCAAAATTTACCAAAATTATAAGCTAAGAAGAACCTATAAAATGATTGGCGGATAGCATCTTAGGAGGCCAAGGAACTATACATGTTCACTTTGGAACTGAATTACACGTAAATCCCAAACATGCTTCCCTTACCCTCCCCCCTTCCAACCCCAGTTCCGCCAAGGAGGAAAAATCGTCAAGCTAAATTGACAAGTAATAAAATACATTTACTCTGCAAATATGCAACCAACTCACATAAAATGATAGGATACAAAATGAGGTAAGAGGATTAATTACCAGGGTTGCTCTCAGACGATAGCCAACACGCATGACATTTTGAAAATACTGAGCTTCACACAACACACCAAATACCTGAAAGAAATTGTAGTCAAGCAAATTACTCCAAGAATTTGAATTTATCTTTCAAGAAGGGTGAAAATTGCAAGATGCAATAGCAAATAATTAACAGCATAATATCTTGATAAAGAAGCGTGAGGAAATAAAAAACTAGTAAAACCCATCCCAAACAAAGAAAAACTGAAAATCCTTTAAGACCAAAAAGACAAAACTTGACAATATTACTATGAGCCATTAGCAACACTTAGATTCAGGATAACACTTAGATTCAGGATAGATTCAGGCACACAACATTATCCTTCAAAATTTCTTCTCAATTTCTTCCAAATTGATTTCATCTGATTAATATAAAGTGACATCTTCCTTGCAATTATTTTCAGCTTGCTATGAATAAGTGTGTAAAAAATATATTCCCATTGGACTCAAAAGTCTATATCAGTATCTCCATCAACTTTTCTGCTACAGAATATCACTAAACCATTTCAATTCATTATATTTTCTCGGAGCTACTGAACCGATTTTTGATCCATCATTCTTTATATCATGTACTCATACATATCTAGATGCATGTCACCAATATAATAGCACGCAGCAAAGGGCATTAACTCTTAAGAGAGTTTTCACTCCACACACAGGCTTACCATCTGCACTATGCTTCAGAACAACCAGAAAACAACAAAAAACTAAAAAGCATGACTCCAAATGGCTTAAGCATCTTTAAAAATAAATGATGTACAATTCATCAATATGATTTGACAAAAACAAAGAATTCATTACATACCACTCCAACAAAAATTGAGAATGCATAGATGTAACCAATCCAAGCTGGATCTCCTCGTTGCATAGACTGGATGTATGAGAGAACATAAATTAGATTCTTTGAAGTTTGTTTAAATACACACAGAAACAGACAAACTCCATAACATTTTTGTTAATCTTTTTTCGGGGGTGGGATTAATTATGGGGCTCGGGCTAATAGATTGGCATGGAAACTAATGAATAACAATTTATATCCCACATGAGGCATCTATAGGAATGCAACTTGCCTGTAAAAGTCTGTTCAATATGAGTGGCCCGACAAACTGAGAAAGGTCATTAAATATCTACAAGTGGATCAAGTTTATAAAATAGTTAGGACAAAGAGTCTTCCAATAGATAAGTCAAAAGTTGCAAGTGTAAATTGTAATATGCTATAAATTCATTTAATATTAACAAACAAATGCTGTAAACTTCCAGGGAAAGCACTTGCCTAAAGTTATTTATTGACTAGCTAAAATGAAGCCCGGTTTTTTTTTTTTATTATTTTTCTTTCTTTCATTGGCTTTTTCTTTTCATTTTTGCTAAGCCCAATAACCACCTAAGTCATAATGATGACATCATCTGAAAACAAAAAAGTCACATATTGTTCAGACTAAAACAAAGAGAGTAGAGTTGTATGACATTTCTCACTGGAAAATTAGGGTTCTAAAGAATCAAGAAGTGTGTGCATCTTAAAAATAATGGCTTCTGTATTGCATCAGCAAACTCGTTATCTTCTTTTCTATATTTATAGTAAGAAATAAGATAAGGTTGGTGACATAAATTTCAGTAAACTCTGGAAAGAAGTTAAATTTGCTCCTCCCTAATTAAGATATAAATACTTTATAAAATCATACATATGTAATCATGGTGCCTTACTCAACAATATGAATGAGTTTAACTGAAATATGATTTTGATAAGTGCAACCAAATTAGTTCACTACCTTCCAGAAGCCTCCCCACCAAAATCTGAAAATAAAAAGAATAGATGGAAAGGATTAAGATCATCAAACATTTAGAAAAAAGATCAATGAATACGAGCCAAAAACTTCCCAGCAATGACACACTCTCTTACCTTCCCCCAAGACTACGATTTAAAGCTCTTAAGAGCCATGGTTTAGGCTTCCGAATCTCCTCAGCCCAAGATCTCTGGAACCTAAAGGGCGTATCAACGTATTACTTTCGTGTGCAACATAATTCATTCCAGAAAAAGGGACATGCAACGTTCTGTCTAATGCAATGGAACATATTTGAAAAGGGAAAACTTAAAAAGCTACATACATATCATTGAGTGTTTCTGTTCTATCCCAAGTATCAAGTTGCCAAACATCCTTTTCTGTGAGAGGCCTTTTATAGCCCAGCTGCATGATTTGATTCATCCAAGCGAATGTGATTTCTGTAAAAGAAGCAAGCAACCAATTATTAGTTGGAGGGAGATGCTTGGCAGTACAAAGAATTTCAAAATAGCCATCACGTCAAATATATATCAGTTTTTGGGCTAAGGCAACTAAGGAATTACAAGATATCATCATTTGGTGTACACGATATATAATTACGTACTAGAAAATATGTTGGCATGTCTCTCAGGACATATCTGCTCCTCTCCAGGAAGTTCTTCATACGCATCATTTTCTGCAGATTCAACTCGTAGGGGGGAATAGCCCGGGTAAGGGTCCAATTCAGGAACATACACAAGCAAGAGCACTCCAAATAAAACCTGCCCAGAAACAAAAGAGTCCGAAAATTGGCAGTCAACACCTTCAAAGAAATGCTACTGTCTGCAAACTTGGAGGAGCTTATCTCAGCCTTTGTGGAGGGATTAGCCATATTAGACGACCACTATCGGGTTATTTAATAACATGTTTTAAATTATAGTAATATTTTGAGGATAAGAAAATTTAGAAGAGCAACAAACCTGGACAGCCACCTCACTGATGTACAAATACAGTATGGACCTGCACAGTCAATATTTAACCATGAAATGGTAGTGCCTAGACAATTTGTTCTAAATTGGGTGTGCAGTACTACATGTAATCTTTCACATAAAAATAAATATTGTCACTTTAATCAAAATAATATTTAAAATCTTTTCATACAATGACAAAATAAACAGAGAAAGAGTTAAGACATCCATGTAAGAACAACCAGTAAATATCTCTCATATACCTTTAAAGATATTTTGGTTCCATCCAATTGTTATTTTCAGATTCAAATGCAAAAGTATATGTGGAACATTATCAGTAGACAACCAGAAGATAAGTGGAGATAGGACTGACTTGTTAAGTTTATGTAACATTATTTTACGGAAAGTAACGGCAGCGGAAATAACAGAAACAAGAGATGTGCATGTTCAAGAATTTATCAACAGAACTAACCGATCATAAAATTCCCTCACAGAGAGTGCAAGATTCAGCATCACAGCATCCCCAACCAATGCATAAATAATCCCAAATCTGACAGCCCATCGAACCTCCCGAATGTAGACCTTCGTTTCTACACCAATCAACACCAGCATAGAGCACCATGCTAGAGCTTCTATGATCAGAGAAATCATCTACGAAATAAATGCAATGAACTGTCAAAGGCAAATTAAATAGCTTAACATAACTAATGCAACATAAAATCGCTAAATAATCTTTTGATAAATAATGTCTTGTATATATTTGGACCAGAAATAGTAGGCTTCAGTCATTTCCAAGTGCAAGTGGGGTGGATTTTTCTTCTTCTTCATCTCTCTTCTATTTATTTATATATTTATTTGGGAATATCTAAAAACCTAAATTTAATTAACCCAGAATAATCAACATATTAGGTAAACAAATCAACACAAGTTTAATGATAGAAACCTTAACCATTTTATCGGGAGGAAGAGTTAAGGAGGTGACTAAAATTCATTTACACATGAAACCAAATTTCAATAAAGAAAATGAAGACAAATTACTGCACGAGATAATCTAGTATGTAACTGCACAAGAGAGAGAAAACAGAAATTTCTGAACAAATACATTAATGTATACTGATTAAACACTAGATTGTGAAAAAAACACCCCTACCTCATAAGGAGCAAGACCAGACTCTCCGTCCACGTCAAATGCTGAAATTCCCATGACCAATCTGAACAAAGGTTCTCCAGTGCAATAAACAGCCAACAGTCCCAGCATGTAATTGTAGTAATTTGACCTCAAATGGAATCTTTGGACCGAAAAGTCTTTCTTTATCCGCCATAGCCGATATAAGACCAAGCCCAGAAGAACCAGATGTGAAATGCAGATTACTGAAGAATCAACTCCACAAGGAGTGTAAGCTCCGAAGGCATTTTCCACTGCTTTCGACCATACCCCATTCTTCACTGGCTTGCAATACCATTCAAACGGCTTGAAAGCCATTTTAAATCACTCTAATCTCCAGTATTATTACTCTTTATAGACACATAATTCTCCAATTCTCTACTCTGCCAATCATTAAAACTCAAATTCAGAATGAAATTAAATTAAGTTCCCATAAAGGCACGAAGCAATTTCATCCTCAGCATACTCACAAAATTTAGTTCTCATATTGAAATTATGATTATAGCCAAAATTAGTAATCATTTGTGGTCTTTCACTGCAAATGCAATAATCCAACATTATAGATTTGACAACCTGTTTCCCACCAAATAATTTCACGAGGTCTTCGTTTTCTTCCATGAAACCACATGACATTGAGTATATATGATAAAAAAAAAAATTACCAGTACTTGATTTAAAAAATTTGAGGTCCCGTGACCAGTGAAGTGATCCCATACTTGCCAAACAATTGAGAATCAACTTTATATTTGATGACCCAATGGATATATTCAGGTAATAATTGCAACAAATAAAAAAAAAAAAAGAACACCCCTAGTAAGTGTTTATTCCCTGCAAGAGAATTAATTGGAAAAGGGAAAGGGAGAAAACCGGTTTAAATATAAAAACAGAAAAAAGTGAACAACAACACTTCATTGTTATCCTTTATCATTCCATACTAATTCTTAATTTCTTCCCTTTAATTCTTAATTTTCAATAAAACCCATCTCAGGAAAAAACCTGTTAAACCTTATCTCATCCCATTTCTTCAATTTCAGGACGTCAAAAAAGAAAAATGAAACATGACGGCAAAAGCAAAAACCATCAAAAAATTAACACAGCGATGTCTTTTATTTATACTATTTCTCATCGGGAAAAAAAAACACTTCCCAAACCTCAAGAAACCAATCAAGATTCATTCCATCTTCGTTATTTGATAATTAAACAATATAAAATGAATCTCGCAATAGAATAAAATTGTCTAACCACTGAAGAACTATGAAAAAAGGAAGCCAGAAAGAATGATGAATTACCGAGTAAAGCCGAAATGAAGTGCAAAAATGAAACCAAAAGTAAACTTGGCCACTAAATGGGCAAAAGTGTGCCAGATTTCTAGAACCAAAAAAGGTTCTTTTGGATTAGGGCAGACTAGCCGAGATTAATGAGTGGGTGAAAATAAAGAGAAAAAGTTGACTACACCCAGAATCTATTCTATATTCTAAAAACTCTCACTGTCATCTGCTTCTTCTTTTTGAAAAAGATGGGGGAAAAAAAAAGAAAAATTGGAGATTATTGCAATAATTTATGTAAGAAAATTGAAAAGTTTATGTTTATTACCTGATTATTACACACCAGATTTGAATGATTTGATACAAAATGATAAAATGAATTGACTTTACTAGTGGATTCACTGGAGTGAATGCGTCACCGCTTACGTTGTAATATAAAGTTGAATCCACAAAGGACAAAAGGAAGGCAACCGCTTATAAAAAAAATTATTGATTCAGTAAATTGCATGGGTGGTATTCAAGTTTTGACTACTTTTCACATTTGACTTCAACTTATTGTTTTGACATTTAACCTCACGACTTTTCTTTTTAGGCTCATTTAAATTAATTAGTTAAGACTACGTGCGTTGCACGTGATTTTGTAATAATATTATGATTTTTTTATTCTAAAATTATCGATGAATATAACACTTAAATGAAACTCATTTCCAATAATAAGTTCATGATGATTATGACCAACTAAAGAATTATATTCAAACTTCTTGGTAAAACATGTGGTTCATAAAAAAAAAAATACTGGCTACGTGAATATTAAGTTTGAAAGATTATTGATCTTTTTTAATTATATTTTAAAGATATATCCAATGGCGATATCGAAAAAAGCAACTTTTTTTTTATGAAAATTAGTATCAAATTCTAAAATACATGAAAATAGTAGATATAAGTATAACACAATTTTTCATTGATTTTCTATATTTATATCATTATAAAAAACACACGAAAACAAAATATTTAGCATTTTTCGGTAATTATTTCTCTAAAAAAAAGATCTCAAAATTCTTTGACATAAGATAAAGAAGAATTTTCTATTGCAATATTCATTCAGTTTTAATACACCCATAAATTAAGGGTTTTTTTAATCTTAGGTTTTTTTTTTTTTTGTTCTCTTCATGCATTCTTTCCCGTAATTCTATTTGAAATAGTATTAAATTTCAAGAAAATTTAAAACAACCAGGTATTTGTACAATAATTTTAACTCGTCACATAAAACCGCTTATTATGCGAGATTTACCTTCACCTTATACATAACATGACTCACTTTATCCAAGTTTATGCCTTCCTCGGTAGCGTGTTTGAAAGAGTGAAATATACCAATTCTCCTTGTTCAACTCGTTCTTCCACAATAAATATACATTTAATTGCTTACAAAATGACATAAACCATCATTTGAGCTTAAATCCCTTTGTTATCAAGACTACCACAATAATTAACATTTTTATATCGAACAAATATTCTAAATCAAGAAAAAAAGATATAGAAATCAAAATTTAAAATCAATATCACCATCATATATATTCTTAAAATTAATAAATCGTTCTTGGAAAATTAACACATCCATTATTACCACATTACTATCAAACTAATTATCAAAGATTAAAAATCGTTATTGCGAGGAAAAAAATATTATTGGCATAATAAAAAACAAAGACGAATAACAAAGGAATAAAATATAAATCAATAATAAGAAAGTCGAAATGCAAAGCCAAATTTATCTTGTTTAGTTATTTTGATGAAGAAATTTGCTTAAATTCTCTTGCATAATATGATTGACTCTTTGATTGTTTACAATTAAAGTTAATAATTTCAATATATTAAAAATTTCATTAGTATATTTTTATTTATTTTCATTAATTACAATATATATAATGGAATTTAAAGAGACAAATCACTTTCAATAATCAAAATATAATATTTATATAGTATTAAATAGTTTAAATTAAAGCTAAAATAAATTATATTAATTGAAAGATGATTTTAAGAATTATAAGTTATTTGAGGGGCAATATTATCTATAAATGTTTCTCCCATATTTGAAACAGATGAAGAAAGTATGAATCAATAATAAGAAAATCGAAATGCAAAGCCAAATTCATCTTGTTTGGTTATGTTGATAAATGAATTTGCTTAAATTCTCGTGCATAATAAGATTGACTCTTTGATTGTTTACAATAATAATTTCAATATATTAAAAAATTTGTTAGTATATTTTTATTTATTTTCATTAATTACAATATCTAATGGAATTTAAAGAGACAAATCACTTTTAATGATCAAAATACAATATTTATATTGTATTAAATAGTTTAAATTAAAGCCAAAATAATTTATATTAATTGAAAGATGATTTTAGGAATTAGAAGTTATTTGAGGGGCAATATCGTCCAAAAATGTTTCTCCCTTTAAGGAACTTTTAGAATTAGTATAGATTGAAAAGACGAATTTATCTTCATTCAATGCATATAGAATAAAAATAATTATTTCCTGTTTTATCCCTTATCTTTATATTAGATATTAAATTATTTCATTTTGTTTGCAATGGTCGTAGAGGTCTAGGCTTGAGTAAGAATTTGGAGTTTTTCTTTTTGTTTGAAACTTTTGAGCAAATTTAGAGCCTGTTTGTTAGAGATTTTAATCTGGTTTTAGTTTTTTTCATTCTAACCAATTGACTAAAGCACGTCACATGAAAAAAGGAGAAAAATGTCTGACCAAAAGGATCTTGTGTGTGGAAATTGTTGCCGCAACAATTGACCAAAGTTTGTGCCTTGAAAATATTTCTGACAACTTATTCACGTGATTCCCACAATTGCTAGGCGAGCGCCCAGTAACACCCTAGGCGATCGCCCATTGGTATGTACCCATTTACAGATTGTAAATGGGTTTGTCTAGGCGATCGCCCAATGTAATTCATGTACATTTTATGCAATTTTTTTCCCCAATTCGAATCCTATGAAAATAACTTTGACAAAATACGAGATTTTACATAAGCAACTATTTTCCCCACTCTTTGTTGTGGGTTTCGGGATTCAACTCTCAAGCCGGCTATCATCAAATACACTACAGCATACTTTACGTAATGTGATCCCGAAATTGGTCCCATTCTGTGCTACGAACATGAGGGGCAAAGTTTGTAGCCGCTATTTCCTCTTCCTCATCTGGCAAATCAATCTCACCCGCGTCTACAACTTCTTCTACAGTTTGGAATGTCTCATCCACTTGATCTTCGCGACGCAGAAAATTGTGAATTGTCATTGTCGCTACCACGACAGCAGTCTATTTCCGAAAACAGTAGTGGGACATTCAATCAAGAATGTTCCACATGTTATTTAGGACACCAAACGCTCGCTCAATGATGTTTCACAAGGACGAGTGATTGAAATTGAATCGCTCATACGGGTTCCTGAACTGTCTATGTCGACCGTTTGGTTCGGCTGGAAATTCTTGGAAATGATATCTAATGTCAGGCCCTTTGTATGGCGCCATGTACCCCGGCCTATGTACAAATCCTGAGTCCACAAGATAATATTTACCGTTGGCAGGCTCCGAAAAGTTAATATCTGCAGAGTGTATTGCCCTAGCCAATATTCTGCTGTCATATACGTTTCCAATAGTGCCAGGTAGTACAAACGTATAGCACATATTAAAATCACTTGCTGCTAATACATTTTGAGAGGGATAACCCTTCCTCCCTATGAAGTGGAGTCGCTCGCCAGCTGGAAGTACCGCTTTCATGTGAGTGCCATTAATTGCCTCAATACAATCCTATAAACGGTTTTGCAATATTTAATATGGAATTCATCGTCATACACGACAACAACATTTTTTTTTGTATACAATTATGCAACAATAGCATATAACTATACCTAGAAATACAAGTGCCTAGTAGGGGATGATCTGTGATCTGGGGGACTATCATTGTAGTTCGTTTTTGGTTTGATTATCTTAGCGCCCAGTTTAACAACCGCTCACAACACCACACCAAAATAATGGTGAATTGTCTGTAGAGAGTGACCGAAAAGTGTCCGTACTTGTCTGCAACCTTTACCGTGTGCCAGTATAAACAAAAATATTCCAACTTGTTCGTATATGTCAACGTCTTGCCCACTCTGAAGTTCATATTTGTCGCATAAAAGATGTGTAAAGTGCACAAACATTAGTGGATACATTCGAAACTCATAAAAAGCGATATTTGGATCCTCTTCTAGGGCTATGATCATAAACACCCGGCCATTCCGAGCATTTTGAAATCGTGGAATCCTCCTCCTTGAACTTTCTATGTATTAACGAACGAGGCTTCCAGCAGCACGACAATACATGAGCCATGTTAATGTATCACGCTCTAATTTTGCAATACTATCTTCATCCGAGCTGTCTGAAGTGGAGTCGGATCCGTCGTCGAGTCCGAGTTGAGCTGAGAATGGATATCCAAGTCTTCATCCATGACTTGAGAAGAAGAACCACTAATTGTAGTATATATGTTTGGCAAATAAAGAAAAAGCTGCGAGAGAATTTGAACTATGAAAAGGTCTAGATTCATGCAAACTGTAAATTTGTTGACCATATTTATAGAATACGCATTGGACCTAATTATTGTGGGAACAACATACACTTTTAACAATTCAAAGTTCTGCATGTTTGTAGTTCACTTTCAACCTGTTGGCATCCCAATTACGATGCAAAATATTCCAACTATCTATGCTTTTGTCAAATCACATTATATATAAATCTTACACTCTTCAAGAATATTTTAGTCAATGTTTACAACAAACATAAACATCAATAATAGAAATTAGCTGTTACAAATATATCCGTATGCAAGATAGGGATAATATCAAGTACATGAAAGTCGTCATACATTCTCTCGCCTACGAACATGTTTGAAAATTATAAGTAATAGCCGGTACATGAAATGGAAATGTCTCTCCTAGTACGAAAACATCCACCAACTCAAACAAACGGAAGTTTGAATCATTCTGATGATCAATCATCATCGGTCATCGAATGCACTGCATTCTTAAGGCACCAGGACTTGAAGTTGAATTTCAAGAACTTCATTTTCATTTTGGTCTTGTGAAGCTGCGTAGGATGCTCGATGCCTTTTCTGATCGAGAAACGATAAGGCAAACAAGTAAAACTTTTCATCATTTTCCAGAAAGCCAAAGCTCTCCAACTCTTCCATGCACTCATCTATCGAGGGAGGGCCCGAATTTGCTATCAAATGTGCAGCAATCAAATCGTTGCCAACATTTGCCGGTTTCTCTGATTCGAGATAATGTAGAGCGGAGTCAAGCTTCTTTTTATCCTTTCGCGCCACCATTGGAATATTTCATCTTTTTTCTCTTGTATAATGCCGAAATATCCATTACAGCCCGCTACTGGAATTCTGACGGTGCGTGCTCATCGTGCATCTCTACATTTACAGGCAACTTGTCTGTATTCCCGACCCTTTCTCAAACTTCATCGTCATCGAATCCCTTTTTGGAGAGCTTTGTAGGGCTGACTGCATATTTTTCGGAGTCATATGCGTCACCAAAAAGCTGGCTATACTTATGAAATATTTCTCCACAATCTCGACCACGAAGTTTGACAAATTCCTTGTTAGCCTAGTCCAACATAAGCATGAATCAAAGTTATCAAATGATTGGAGCAAAATGTTTCGAAATAATTGTCTACGTGCATGCGATGCAAAAATATTCTGTGTTACAATATTGCAAACACCACCAATCATGACCAACTAGTATATTACTTGTATCTTTCGATCCCACCACCAATCATCAGCAACTATTATATTCGTATGATGATCGTATTCTATTCTCATACAACGTATCAACTCATGAAGTAGTTGGTACTCTCTGCGCATGCTAAACCAATGATTCTTCAATTGGACACGGTTTCAATCCTTGCCGGCCGGTGTTAAACATTGAAACTAGTCTGCGCCATCCGGTCTTGGTGAAACACTTCCCTTGGCGATATCCTTGCGCAATTAAGAGTTCGCAGCAGTTCACAAATATCCGGTGAGTGTCGTCGTCCCATTTCGCAGATCGACGTTAATGCTTTTCTGTTTCTTGCAACAATCCCCCATTTGTGAGAGTAAATTGAACACATCTACTGACTCCTCATCTTGTAAATATTTGTTTGTTGCTTGGGTGAATAACATTTGACATTTCTGAGATGTTTACCTACATCAAAATTGAAATCATACCACATCACCGTTCACAAAATGTAGTCCAACAAAAAATTGTCCATTAGTCAAGTGATAATTTTAACACAAAGACACACATTCATTTTCAAGAAAGGACATTCCAAGATGAACTCACATTTTCATTCATCTTCAAACCATGTATAGAACCGGATCCGACATGGAAGAAGCCTAACTCCCACTCACCAACATGAAGTCAACACCCCTCTCCAAGTCATATACATGGTTTGCATATAATAAACAGCTCCTAAATGATTTCCTAAAGTTGTACACAGTACAACCTTCATATACATTTGGTGGATTAATTAATTTTTCGAATCTACCAAGTCAATTGTGCTATGAGCAAATATGGTTTAAGAAAATTGCAAATGTTAGAGAAGTGGGTAGCATGCACTTTTTATTTTTGGAAGCTAAACACTTACCTGTTTAGGAAACGAAAATTAGGGAAAAATGCGAGTAAAAAATAGTGCCCAAAGTTTGTAGATCGCTTACCATTGTTCGTGGTTCTTGCGACATTTTTTTTGCAAGAAAATCGTAACACTCCTCGTTTGCTTAAGCGTCAGTGACACGTTGGTGGTGGAAGGAATCGCTTCTTTCGGCGGTAGGTGAGGAAGAGCACCGTCACAAGAAATAAAGAAAACATTTGTGTAGATATTTGGTAGGGAATACAATCTGAATAATATACATATACATACAAGTGCAGTTTTGGAAGTTATCTGTTAAATTTTTGGCTTTTGCTGTACATGAACTGACTTTGTCGGCCATTATGGAAAAAAAAAACTAATTACTGTTGGAGAAACTAGTTTATAATCTGCCTCAAACATGCGCTTATAAGGTGGTTTTCTTTTTCTTCGAATATGGTGATTTTCTTTTTTATTCGAACCTTTTGAACACCCACCCCACCCCACATTATCTACTATTTAATCAAAAAAATAGACTTACATTTAAAAACGATGATAATTAATCCATAAAATGTTCAGCTATCTATACCAAAAGAATACATGCCAGGTAATACACCGTCAAAAGTTTCAAAGTTGAAATTTCACAAACCTTCTTGACACCAATGGGGACAGTAAGACTCATGACAAAAGGGTCCCTGGAATTGCATCTATCAAAATCTCTTATTTTGCCATCGAAATCTCCTTCAGACTCATGAAATTATTTAAATGTGAAGCACCCACATTCAGAATCACCATTACATTTGGCCATCACATCCTAGCAAGATCCAACATCTTCCCTTTTCTGGCTCAGCTCCAGCTCCAACACCCTCAACCCCACATTCATCGGCATCCGAATGAAAGTCGATGCAACTCCAATTTCAATGGCTATGATAAATTGTCCATTTGCTTTCTAAAGCCAATTGAATCATATTTCTTATGGTGATCTATCCCACACTCTCGGTTAACCCGATCAAGCAACTATTAATCTGGTGGTGGTGGTGGTGGTGGTGGTGGTGGTGGTGGTGGCGGCGCATGACGGCTTTGTGAGATGAGGTGGGTAAATGAAGAGTTAATTTACAATTTTTTCTTATTTTTTGTGGTTTTATTTGTTTTTTTTATTTATTTAAAGAGAATGGCAAGTCAAAATCTGTGAGTGTGAACTTGATTTGCAATTAAATAAAAAATTTGATATGTCTGGTGCTAAAAAATGTTAAAGGTAGATTAATAATAAACCGCAAATGTTGAGAGGCGAAAATTACAAATTTTACAATTTATAAAGAACAAATAAAAAATAGGTGAAAAAAAAAACATTGATAAAAGTAAGGATGAAAAATGCAAAAAACTACAAGTAATCCCTTTTCAAGAGCAAGAAGGTTCAATAATTAATCACATATAGAAACATTTTTCTTCAATTTCAAATTTTAAATTAAATAAACAGCACCTCCTAAATATAGAATAGCATCTCCAATACAACAATGTGGATTGTTGTATATATGGCAAGTAAAATAGACACAGAGATAATAGCATCTTCAATAAAGACGTGAATTGAAAAAATTGAGGTCTACATGTAGGAGCGGAGCTAGGAAATTTTCTTTGGATGGGCAAAATTTAATTAGTCAAAAAAATTTGAAATAATATATGACTAATGAAAAAATTTCAATACATTACTACACTTCTACGCATTTTCATACTTTGAAAATGTTGTATAATTATATTATTATCAATTTCATGAAATACATCCTTCTCAACATATACAATCAAACTATCACTTAATCTTTGATATCCAATTCAATTGCACGATCAACTAACTTTTGTGCAAGATGACTAAGGCTCCTAATCCTCCAAAATCTAGGTCAATGCACATATCAATAATATATGTTTCAAGTTATTCCTCTAATGTCAAGAGATACATTGGTAAAAATCTTTAAGATAATACTCACAAAATCTTATTAATTTGTCATTGTTAAAAGTAGAAAATGAATTATCTAAACACAAACATACTACACGAAGGCATAAGTCACCATTTACTTCGGAAGAACGATCATTCAACTCTTGAAATTGCATATTAATTATGGCATAAAAACAATCTACATGCAAGTGATGTAAATTTATCTTTTTTGAGTATTACACTGTGAATGATTTGGAGGTATATACATATCATCTATATTAGGAACATTAACATTGTACTTTTCAAAGAAAGAACAAACATTTTCTAAAAAAGATTTCCATCAATTATCCCTCATTGCTTGGAGTCGTTCTTTACAAATTTTAACTAATCTCATGGCATTGGCAATATGTTAATCTTTTCTTTATAATGTCTTTGACAATTTATCTGAAATTTCTAAAATCTTTTTCATAAGTTGTAGTCCAAAGACAAATTCAAATGTTATTATCAAACTCAACAAATTAAGTAATTCACCTCTTTTTTCAAAAACATGAAACATCAATAGCAATCATTTAAATGACATCAATTATAGCTAAAACATAAAACATGTTAATCAAGTAACGCAAAGAAGTATAGTGAAAGTCTCAACGTGTATCACCGGAACACTTAAAGGTAGTTTGTTCATTAATGTTACATCCACTTGATATTTCACCCCGATTGAGAACTAAATAGACGCTAATGATATCATAGGCTTGGGAGTTGAGTCACAAACCGAATTAAAACCGAGGCTTGGACTTGAGTTATTTGGACTAATTAATATTTTTTTATTTGGGCTTAGACAAAATTTCAAAATCTTTGCAGGGTCAATTAAACCCCTTTGTCCCTTGATGGCTCCGCCCCTGTCTGCATGTATAAGAGATATTTGTAGATAAATTAAAAAAATTAATTAAAGAATTATTAATAACATTTTGGTGAAAATAAATTATAAAAAAGTTTAACTCACGTTTTGATAGACATTAAATAAGTAGAGCATGTCTTACACAATCGTCAAATGTAGGCGGTGTCTTGAGATACTGTTGTTCTAAAAATCCGTATATAAAGTTTCTCGTGATAAAGCGGAAATGCTCGGCCTCCACGCCTCGTGCTTCGCTCTCGCCTTGCTTTTATCTCGCTCTCGCCTAAGTCTCACATAGACCTAAAAGCTTGAAACTCGACTTCTACGTCTCGCCATGCTTTACGCTTTTTAGAACATTGACTAAATATTATCCACTTATTTATTTGCCATGTAATTAATTTAGGACGACATGTCATACTTTTTAATGCAATCCACAGTTGTATTGGAGATGCTCTAAGGTAGCAATTGTTCACTATCTTTTCTCATATACCTTTCATCAATTAGTTGAAAATTTATTATACATGTCAATATGAGTCCATCTTCAATCATTTTCACTAATACAAGTTATTCATCAATTTCAGTTGAAAATTTATTATACATGTCAATATGAGTCCATCTTCAATCATTTTCAATAATACAAGTCATCGTTAACACAAATATAAAGGAGCACTTGCCACAATATTTAAGGTTAATGTTTTGAGAGTAATGTTACATGAACATCAAGTTAGACATAAAGTTAAATTACCATGTGTAAAATATCAAATCTGTCTTTTGCAAAGATATAATTCAAATTCCTATTTATATCTTTTTAAAAGACATATTTGACATTTTACATATAGTTGTCTAACTTTATGTCCAAATTGTTGTTCATTTAACATTTTCCATGTTTCGAATGTCAAATCTAACACACTTTTTCCAATCTATTGGTCAAGTCTACTTCTGGTGTACCATTCTTTTTTTTTTTTTTTTTTTTTGAAGGTAAATTTTCCTCTTTATTGTAAAGTGCATGGTTGACTCGGCTTAAAAAAAATTACCTGTTCATAAGTTTGCTTATAATTAAATAATTTTTAGACAAAATTAGAAACAAGTAAGATAATTACTTTAAAAATAAAACTTATCTCATTGCTAAATAAATAAATTTTATTTATTTATAAATAAGAACAAAGTAATCTATTTAATTTATTTTGAAAACAAAAATTACTTAAAAATAAATTCAACTTATTTTAAAACTTAGTCAAATATTTCAAAATAAGTAATTATTTTACTTGTAAATAAAGAAATAGTCATATAGATAAATACATTCAAAATAAAATTTAAGTAAAAGTAAAAGCTTATCTTATTGCTAAGTAAATAATTTTTTTTATTTATAAATAAGAATAAAGTAAATTTAGTTAAAAATAAATTCAACTTATTTTTAAACTTAGTCAAATATTGAACAAAGAAATAGTCATATATATAAATATGTTCAAAATAAAATTAATGTAAAAGTAAATTTGAGCTCTCATAGTCAGAACTCAGAAGAAGACAGCCGCTTAAATTTATTAACATATAATTGATAAGTTTTATTGAATAAAATTAAATTAAAAAAAATAAGTAATCAAACTTATCAGTTATATACTAAACATAATATATATTAAGAAAAATCATAGTTGAGGTTTTTAATCGAATCTTCTATTTCTAACATTTCGAGTCCCTAATCTATGAAATATGTGCAATTGTCATCCTTAGCTGATAGAATATAACCGTTGAAATTGAAAAGTCAATTTTCATGTAAAAGAACTATTGTACTCTCAATTTAAATAACATTAAAAAAAATATGAAAAAATTGCCCATTTCATTATATGTTTAATGGATAGTCATTTAATAATCACAATCACAAAAAATATTTTTAAAAATGATTATGTGTAACATGAACATATGTAATCTTGTGTCACTACAACTTGTTGGGATTTAATTTTATAAATATATATCAGAAAAATTATTTATCCGTATAGATTTGACACTGTATCAATATGGTACGAATATATCAAACTTGTATAGAAATGAAATCAAATAAAAATATAAGCAAAAAGGTTTCGAGAGACATAATTATGTTTCTTTAAATTCGTTTTCAAGCCCAAAAAAATCAATATGAACATAAGTGTGTAAGGAATTGAGGTACACATGCACAACAGAAATTAAATGTTCAATTTCTTTAAGCTCGGATCAACCTTGTACTTAGAGAGAATTCGTGATAGAAGATTACCTTTTTGATGAATACCTTGAATTTGATTATCTGATTAGCTGGAGGTGCGATCTTCAATACCACATATGTCCAATTGTCCAGCCTCCAATGGTGATCCACACAACAAGAATATATCTGTACTTCTACGATCAAGAACAGATGAAAGCGGAACCTTTTGGGAGAAAATCGTATATTTGTTGTCTTTTACAAGTGCTAGCAAGTAATTAAAGATCAACTCTTAACCCTATATGTTGCGCCTTTGTATTTATAGGCGGGGCTAACTAGCCCCTAGCTCTAGTCCAACTAAAACTCATCAACAATCGTGCTCGATTAAATAATCTTATTAATTAATTTGGCCAAATGAGTAATTAAGTCCGACCCAACTAATTGGACCTTGGACATTAATTCTTACAATTTTCTACTTGGACAAGGTCCAACTCCAGATGTTCAATTCTCGATTTATGTGTGTGACCCATTAAGTTCCCATTCACGATGGCAAACGCAGTGATATTCTCATCGATTCACCGAGATCGATCAATTCACGTTGCCGTCTAAAATTGACATCTAGAAATGTGTCAAGGCAATCTATGTGAAGGAAAATGTCATGTGGTATAACAGAACCAATATATGTACGGTTACCGTGGAAATATAATCCCTTCATCAATATAACTCAATTGGTTAAGAGATATGGATCAGCGTCAATCTCATTTCAACTAATTATGTTATTCACATCAACTCTTCATTGATTTAATCTAGTTATGATTGAAACATTTTCAACTCATAACTCCACCTTGGCCGAGGAAATTTATATCAACTTAAGTAGGCAAATGCAGGTTATAATCTCCTACTTTCTAAGAGTGACGAATCCTCATATTGGACATTCACAATCTTCATATGATTCTCACTATACCCGTACGACGTCTTCCTAGTGACTCAAATCTTCGAGCCCCATCAAACGCTCGCCAAAATATAGTGGTCATCACATAAGATTCTATGATGTCCTCAAGTCAAATGACCAAATCCACAACCGCGCATTAGAGATTTACCACTGACGCTTGGATAGTTATCCATGTGGAATCTCTAGGTGGATCATCCAATGTCATGTTCTCATAACAATGCATTCATGTGTTCATTCAGATGTCCCTCTACATCTTAGCTCTCTGAGATCAGCTAGTATTTTTTAAAAGAAATGCAATAAATGCTAGTCTATCCGCAATAATGATATCTGTATCTCATTATTACTATGACTAAGATATTTCAAGAATAAGTTGTTTATAACTTGTATCTCACAATCACAACACCCTGTGATTAACAAGTTACTGTGAACTTTTCTTCGTACTCTATTATTTTAAATAATAAAATTTAAAAAATAACAAATCATCGTATTAAAATGTAGACAAGCATTTAATTAATCAATTTGTTCATATACTTCAATGTCTAACAAATAGTATATCACAAAATATCTCATGCAAACTAGATCCAATCACTTATGTATCTTAATACCATCAAATTTAACATGACCATCATGCTTTGTGCAGGGACAACAACTTTGTCAGAGGATCTTCTACATTATCGTATGTTAGGACCCGTTCTATCTTTATATAATTTCTTAAGATTATCTCCTTGATGAGATGATATTGCCCCAATATATATTTTGATCATTGATGAGACCTGGGTTCCTTCGCTTGTGCGATGGTTCAATTATTATCACAATACAAGTTATTTGGATCAACAATGCTAGGAACTATTTCAAGTTCAATAATGAACTTCTTGATCCAGACCGTTTTCTTTACTACTTCTGAAGCAGCTATATATTCGGCCTCTATAGTTGAATCGTGATCGTTTCTTGTTTGGAACTTTTCAACCGATCGTGTACCACCATTTTGAGTAAATACATATCCGAATTTGGGATTTGCTATCGTCTTTATCGATCGAAAGTCGGCATCGGCATAACCTTGAACTCTAAGTTCATTTCTTCCATATACCAAGAACATGTCTTTAGTTCTTCCTAAGAACTCAAGGATGTTCTTGATCGCGATCTAATGTTTCTCGCAAGGGTTCACTTGGACCCCGCTTGTGACACTCAAAGTATATGAAACATTCGATCG
The DNA here is from genome assembly GCA_023638005.1 of Forsythia suspensa. Lineage (NCBI taxonomy): Eukaryota > Viridiplantae > Streptophyta > Magnoliopsida > Lamiales > Oleaceae > Forsythia > Forsythia suspensa. Next base: position 8,878,422 of record CM042674.1, on the reverse strand, counting down.
AGTACATAGTATTGCATGCATGATAGATCATATTACTGATGCATAAGGAATTATATCCATGCGATCTCTTTCAATTTGTGTCTTTGGACACATTTCTTTTGAGATATTGATCCCATGCCAAATGGGATAGAGTCCTTTCTTGGACTCTTCTATGCTAAATCTTCTTAAGATTTTATCTATGTACATATCTTGAGATAGGCCAAGCATTCTCTTAGATCTATCTCTATAGATCTTTATCCGAGAATGTACGTTACCTCTCCCATATCCTTCATGGAGAAATTTTGGATAACCACAATTTCTTCGATTTTTGGCATCTAAACATCGTTTCCTAAAGTATGTCATCCACATACAAAATTAGAAACACGACTTTGCTCCCACTAACCTTTTATACACATAGTTCATCTTCATTTTGATAAAATCAAACATTTTGATTGTCTTAGCAAAACAAAGATTTCGACTTTTTGAAAGGCTTGTGTTAATCCATATATGGATTTCTGTAGTTTGCATACCTTGTATGGCTCTGTGGATTCAAAGCCTTCAAGTTGTGTCATGTATACATCCTCACTAAGATTCCCGTTAAGGAATGCAATCTTGACATCCATTTGCCATATCTCATAGTTATGGTATGCTATTATCGCAAGCAGAATCCGAATTAAATTAGACAAGACTGCTGGTGAGAAGGTTTCGTCAAAGTCAATCCATTGTCTTTACTTGAAAATCTTCGCAACCAATCTTGCCTTGTAAGTATGAACATTACTATCCATGTCAACTTTTTTAATGTAAACCAATTTATAGCCTATAGGTTTTACCCCTTTAGGCGGGTCAAGCAAGGTCCAAACCTTGTTTTCATACATGGAGTTCATTTCGGATTCCATGGCTTCCTGCCATCTCTTTTAGTCAACATTTGACTTTGATTCTGTGTAAGTAGTAAGTTCATATTCCTCGTTTAGTAATACATCACTAGTAACTAGGAGATCGTATCTCGAGAGGAAAATGAATGAATCTGCTCGACTTACGTAGAGCTGGTGTGTCATTGGGAACTGGTGGTTCCCACTTTCTCAATCTGTGCTTCATTAGATGCAAGCTCAGTCATTGGAACATCTAATTGGTCAATTTTATTTGTGGTTTCTTGAACCTCTTCAAGATCTACATTGCTCCCACTGTCTTCTCTAAGAATACAACAAGTCTCGATATGATGACCTTCATCTCGATGAAATTGTAGAAATAGTATCCAACACTTTCTTTTGGATACCCTACAAATAAACAATTATCAGATTTAGCTCATAGCTTATCTGATTCAACGAGTTTCACATAAGCGTCGCATCCCTAAACCTTCATGTATGAAAGATTAGGTATTTTTTCCTTTCCATAACTCGTATGGAGTTTTATTGACCGATTTAGATAGGACACGGTTCAGTGTATAACATGCAGTGTTAAGCGCATATGTCCAAAACAATTTTGAATAACTACGCGACTCACCATTGATCGTACCATATCAAATAATGTGCGGTTTCGTCTTTCAGATACACCATTTTGTATTGATGTATTAGGCGAGTCCATCGCAAGAGAATTCTATTTTCTTTTAGATAGTCTAAAACTCACTCTTCAAATATTCTCCACCTCGATCAAATCTAAGTGTTAGAATATTTTTCTCGATTTGCCTTTCTACTTCTTGCTTGAATTCCTTGAACTTTTCAAGGGCTTCACTTTGAATTCCATCAAGCATATAAAACCATATTTGGAATGGTCATATGTAAATATGATGAAGTAAGAAAAGCCACTTTTAGCATCTTTAGACATTTGTCCATATACATTAGTATGTACAAGACCCAAAATGTCTGCAACTGTGTTTCCCTTTCCAGAAAAAAGTGTCTAGGTCATTTAGTCCAACGGGCATGATTCACACTTATCAAATGATTCATAATCATTTGAGTCCAAGTATTCATCTTTATGTAACTTGGTTATGCATTTTTATTTATATGACCGAGTATGCAATGCCAAAGATATGAGTCTTTCAGTTTTATCTCTTTTATGCCTTGCAATTCCTCTTCTAATGTCCTTTTATTTTCACGGTGAAAACACGGATCATCGACTTGGATTTGTCTTTGCTTAAATATTTTTCAACAGATTTGGCCTTCTTGGATCCTTTCAAAAAGGTCCCTTTAGATTTTCTCTTAGTGTTCTAGAGGTATCAATGGCCAAAGTTTACCCATTCCTTTGGGCTTAACAATTTTCAGCATGTTTAGCAGCTCAAATAGGGTATACTGAATCTTATTCACGTTGAAGTTCATAATGAACTGGGAAAAGTTATTAGGTGGGGACTGCATAACTAAGTCAACACTTAGCTCGTGGTCCATGGTAAAACTTAATTGATTTAATTTTTCAATATAATCAATCATCTTCAATATATGAGCACTGACTGAAGATCTTTTTACTATCATACCTCTTCATAACATTTTGGATGTCTCATATTGTTCAGTCCGTGACTGTACATCACACAACTCTTTGAGATGAATTATAATGGTATAAGCATCCATATCCTCGTGTTGTTTTTGTAACTCAGTGACATAGCCGCAAGCATCACACATGTTGCGATATTTTTCGTCATCGCATGTTTATTATAAGCCTGCACTTCCTCGGCGTAGCCTCCTCGGTGGGAGCTTCGGGCATAGGTTGCTCAACAACATATCCAATTTTTTCCCCATGTTTGAGAACAATTCTCAAATTGCGGTGCCAATCCAGAAAATATGGCCCGATAAGTTTGTTTGCATCCAATATGCCTCTCAAACTCATATGGTTACTCATTATTCAACAATTAAATAATAAGATAGAACAATTAATTAAATACATAAAATTAATTTAACATGGACTTATATTAAATTAATTATACTCTCCTTTATTTAAATTGAATTAATGACCCTCAAACATTAATCAATAGAACCGATTAGATTCCCAGTGGGTTAGGATCCCTCTTGTTTTATTAGAACCTTGAGTGACTCAACAATCCTAACAAAACATCCAGGTAGATACTTATATCAATTACATCTCTATGTGACTCCTAGATCATCAAGTAGACCACTTATTGTCACACACATCTTATGTGTTTACTTGATCGTGTCCCTAAAATTTTATTTCCTTGAGTGACTCAACAAAAAATAAAATTTTAGTTAAATTCGACATATTGTTGAAACATCAAATGTTTCATAGTGATAAACATATCCAGCGAAGCGAAATTTGGAGGTGACTCAACAAACCCGACATTAATAATGGACTCGGTTTTCACTATAACAATAGAAGACACGTTGTATTAACCATTTAATATGAATTTAATATTTTGATAAAGAGAGGTTTTGTCTCATCATATTTATGTATATTAACTAACATCTAACATGCAATCAATCATACATAATAATAATAACAACTGTTGATGATTATGAACTTTATCTATCTAATCTTCCTGAGCCAAAAGGAAGATTAGTCGGTCAATTCCTAAGAGACGTTGCATTCGTTCATCGAATGCTAAATGCAATAATCACCATCTCCTGCTGCAACATGTATCCTATACTAGTTGGCACGCAGGCTTTGATTAATGGACACGCAGGCACATAATAAATAAATAGTTCGAAAATCTAATTAAATAAATAATAGGCTTGCAGACCTATTTAATTAAATAATAGGCTCGCAGGTCCAACCAATAATTAACATGAATAATTAACCATACAACCAATCACATGGGTCGAGTCCATAATCATCCACTAAACATCCATTTTAATATTTAATATTAAAAATATATTAATTTCTAAATTTGCGACTTTTGACGGTATAAGTCTCAAAACTTTTTAGACACTCCTGAACAAACTATACTGAAATTAAATAATTAATCTAATTAATTAATTTTTCAATAATAAAATTAAAATTTATTCATAAAGAAGATTTTCAAAATTTATTTTATCTCCCAATTTAAAGTCATACTCTAATTGTAAAATAAAATTTGTATAGTGTCAAAATTACAATTTAATAAAGTAATAAGTTAACATTTAATTTGGTTAGAAATTCAAAATTAAATTAAAATAAATATTTGACCAACATTAAAAATTAATAATTACAATTTTTCCAAAAAAAGTTGAAATTGTAATTAAGACCATAATTTTATTTTAAAGTTTGAAGGCTTGATGTACAATTTCTGAAATTGCACGTTCAATCCTTTAAAATTTTAAAACCAGTGGGTCTTTTAATGCAATTTCTCAAATTGCAAAGAAGACCCCTTTCTTATTTGCAAAACAGTTGGCCTTCTCATGCAATTTCTAAAATTGCATGAGACACCCCTTTCATATAATTGGGGGGCTTCTTCTGCAATTTTCAAAATTGCACAAGAGGCCCTCGTCTCCAAATTTCAAAAACTCAGAAACCCTAAATGCAAGGATCGAATTGCCGTTTTCTTCAGGGCGTCGCCAGCACGACGCGGCTCCGCAAACAACTGCTGTGGCGCCGGTGTCTAACACCGGCGTGCACTGCCACTGCGCGTCGAACGGCGCTGCTGTTAGCACTACATGTAAAGGCAGCGCCGCTGCTAGCAGCAGCGGCGCAGTGGCTCATCGTGGGTCGTCGCCGCGAGAATCTGATTCTTGCGGCGGTGTCCCGCACCTTCAACTTCCAGTCGCCTTCTACGGCAGATGCGTTTTCCAAAACGCCGAAGCCGGTCGCAATCATCCTTTTTTTTTTTTTTTTTTTTTGGGGGGTGTGGGGTGTGGCAATCCGATCCTTTCCAAGTAAACCCAAAACAATTTCAGATTTCTTTTTCCAAAATCCACAAATTTTATTTTAGAATGTCAAAACTCAAATTAAATTAATATGACAACAACAATTATTGTTCGATTCATCAAAACATTCAAGCAATTTTAATAAGTAATAAGGTAGATTCGATCTAGTTGTAAGGAATTGAGGTATACATCATTATCTGAAATTAAATCTACAACTCTTTTAAGTTCGGGATCAACCTCAGACTTAGATAGAATTCGTGATAGAAGTGATAAGTTTACCTTTTGATGAATATCTTGAATCGATTATCGATTGATTTGGAAGTCACGATCTTCAATACCATGGTGTCCAATTGTCCAAGTAATTCTCGATGGTGATCCACACAGTAGATGAAACGGATCTGAACTTCCACGATCGAAACGGATGAAAGCAAAACCTTTTAGGAGAAAATCGTATTTTGGTTGTCTTTTTACAAGTCTTGCAAAGTAATTAAAGATCAACTCTTAACCCTAATATGTCATACTTAGATTTATATTTATGGCGCTAACCCTACCCATAAGCTTTTAGTCAATTAAAACTCATCAACAATCGACTCGATTAAATAATCTTATTAATTAATTTAATTTAATGAGTAATTAAGTCGACCCAACTAATTGGACCTTGGACATTAATTCTTACAAAGTGCCTGTCAATAGACTTCAACATGCCACTGTTTGTTCTTTCCCAGTTGTGAAAGCTTTTCGTCCCAGTTTTTCTCCCTTTGTTCTTCAACCCTTTTCATTGTATCTTAAATTCCATTTCCCTTGAGCCCACATGTATGTGCTCCCCCATCCAAAAGTTTGAAAATCTCATCTTTCGATTTTATTCTGAACATAATTTTGCCTCCACTCTTGTTCTTATGTTCTCAGCTAAGGCCACGATCATACCAGAAATTCTTCGAGCAGTTGTGAAGGTACTGGGAGAATTCATCATCTGTATAGAAGACTGTCTTTGTTGGCCACTTCGAGAAAAAGCCAAGCAAGGACACCAAACTTGAATGCGGAGATGGATTCCATGAACACACGGCAAATATAGCCTCTGAAGAGAGCCACGCTAGTACTAATCATGATCATAATATGGGTGGCATGAGAATCATCTTAGGACAGAAGTATTATATTGCCATAACGACCTGTCAAACTGGATGAGCAACATAAAAACAGAAACCTCGTAAAAAGCCAATACATATTATATCAATTAAAATATTTTTCATATAGGAGCATTTAAAAGTTATTTCTACAAAATTTCTTTTGCAAAACATGTTTATTTGAAGTTTCCTTTTTTTTTTTTAGTCAAAAACTTTCACTTTTTTAGAAGTTTTTACTTACTTTTCAAAAAGGTATTTTTACTTTTTCTTAAAAGCTTGGCAAAATACACTCACAATCTAGTTTTTAGTAAAGCCTATGGATTACAAGATGAAATCATTGGTGACATGAAGTCAAATAGAAGGACCATAAAGTAGACTATAAACGAATTAGCAATTATTAAGTCTTAACCAAATCAATTGATGAAAAACGCTGACAACCTTTTAATCAGACAAGGATTGCCTAGGTTACAAAGATGAATATAAATTATCTATGATGAGACAAATGTGCATTTGATAGTTACACACATTCCAAGTTTGAAACATTCGATTGTTGTTTCATAAAAAATTAAGTTGGATCAGATTAAAAAAAAAAAATTTATATTCCAATTAATTGTAACTTTGTAGCATTAACCTTCAATGCATCAAATTCAATATCAAAGAAAATCATCTATGAATTTGAAAAGGGATTTTATCTGTACGGTGTCACATTCACTAATTAATTAAATCACTTGGCTTCGAATCACACAAAAAATTGCTGCATACACCTTTTTTGGATAAGGTCTCAATTTCCTCTATCGTGTGAAAGAAGTAGCAATCAATAAAATGGAATGGTAAAAAAATTATCTATGCAGTCAATTGAAAAATCATTGGCAAAAAGGCTTATCTTGCGATGATATGTATAGGATAAAAATCTCACATCGATTAAACATGATAATAATACTCAACATAAGAGAAGTTTGACATTTTAAAATGGAATCTTAAGACCAATAGGGTACAAGTAGACACAACCGAAAGGCCGAATGTAGGGGACAAAATTAGACGCAACCACTAGGTGAAAGTGTAAGCCGGCAACCTACACTTTGGTGGATCATCAAAAGTTTTATGAAATTCTCTTGGACCCTTGTGGAATTCTAAGTCTAAAGATATCTATGACTCTTGAGAGAATTTAATATGTTGGGAGACATATGGAAAAATATTGTATTGTAGATTGTTGGAAACGAGAAGTGCAGGAAAAGTGACACAAGATGTTTAGAACGTTGCAGAGACAACGTAGCTAGAATCTTTTATGTAAATATCTATGTAGATTTAGAGAGCATCCATCATAAAATCAACTTGATCACTACCATCTACTATAAGGAGGTAAAAGTTATATAAAGATAATGGGTTCTCATTTGTAAACTATCTAAGCAAGAGAGCGACATGAAAGCATATGAGAGAATTTGAGTGAATATTTGTATTAGTATTAGAAAATTCTAATACAAATATTTTATATTTTCTCTCTAATTGTCCCGTCTTGCATTACTTGCCAATTGATCTTTGTGTTAATAGCACTAGAAATATACCTAAAAATGCACCAGAAAATGTAGAGAAAATAAATAGATTTTACATTCTATACTAAACTCAAATAAATTTGCACAAAAGAATTATACATTCTCAAGAGAATCAATCTTCATTCAATTCAACCAACAAAGATGACTCATGTCATCGTTTTGCAAAGTAAAGTAATAAGAATCAAGATGACAACAAGTATCCGTTCTTCCATATTTCTTCTCTAGTTTATTTATAAATACTAATTTTAAACTGCATCAAACAATTGTTGTCAAACTCATAAAGGTTAAATCTTTTCAAGTATATTAGCTCTGCATGAGGTTGTCATTCCTAAGGCCTCTATTGGGTCTTCAAGCTCTTGACAACAAAAATATATTATATACTTGTACCTTCTCTTATCAGAGTTTGTTCAAAGTTATAAACTGTTTTTGTACTAGTCCTTTATTGGGAATAATTTTTCTTTGTTATAGCCCTCCCCTCTCCCGAAAAAAAAAAAAAAAAACAATGCTCTCTATAGTTTGAATACTTGTGGCTTTTGTTCTCCATTGTTGCTTACTTTGTATACTGTTCTTCACATTGAAGCACATGCTTTTTTCACCAAATTGCTTTATGGGTTTGAATTTTTATAGCCCCTGTTCTCAGTTTTAGTTCAAAGTTGCAGTAATTTTATGTATTGTTCTTCATTTTCATCCCTTTTGTTTGTGATGATGCTGTTTCAACATATTCCTTTCTCTGCTTTGAAAATTTATGGCTTTTATATTCAATTTTGGTTTAAAGTAACAAACTTTATGCACTCGTCGTTATTTGATTGTGTTCTATGCTGATATAACTCAATCTGATTGCTCTTAACCATTTGATTTAATACTTTTGCGGAGAATTGCTTTCATTGTATTGAGAAATGTATAGGCTAAATGCGTTTTGTCTCATTTAATTGTGCATGCCATTCATTACCTATTAAAAAGAAAATTATAATTTTGTCCAAGTCAAATGTGTGATGAATCAAAACACAATCCAGACAATTACGTGGTATTTGTTGATGAATTATGAATACAATATGTTGTTTTGTGTTAAATGAAGTAGGAGAAATGTAAGAGTTAGATTGGATTTAATGACGTTTGATGAGTCCAAGTGTAAGAAAAAATGTACTAAAAATGAGAGATATGACGGTGTTCTATGCTCATTTTAGAATGGTGGTAAGAGGAGAGAAATGCTCGAGAAGCCTGAAAGGATGGGGAAAGGGATTATTATTGCTTGGATTTTCTGGGAAGAAGAATGGGATGCCTCTAAAAACTGGTATTTGAAGGGCATACAGGAAAGTTATAAATTTAAATTAGATTACCCAAAGGTAATTAGAACTGGAAAAAATTGGTTGATGGAGATTGAAGGTTTATGTGTTATTTGGAAGTTTGTGCAAAACTATTAGTTGTTAATTATATCTGGCCATTTTTTGTGCAATAAACTCATATCAACGAAGTCTTATCCCATGCTTGTATGGGGTTGGCTGATCTGGGCAATGGCAGATCTAGCTACAGCCCGGTTTAACCTAAGCCTGATTCAATAAACGAAGTCAATATTTTTTGTACGTATTGTTTGATAAAGTTTTTTTTAGATTATAAGCAATTAGTTATGAAGAATATATAAATAAAAAGTGAATAAAAATCGAAAGCTCTTACAAAATATATAAATAATTTAATAAATTTATAAGTACGAGAATGATCTCCTCCACCTAGTGGGAGAGATTATTTTGCCCATAATGGACATTAGTTAAGTGTTTGATTTTAATGTCAAACACTTTTCAATTGACCTCTACTAGACAAGTGTCAAGAAAAAATAATATCCCCATTACATGGAGGAGATCATTCCCTGACTTACAAAAACTCACAAACAAGCTAATCCAATCTGATTTAAAAATAGTTCCAATCCAAAATCCAAATAACCTAAAATGGCTCAACAAATAACCCATATTGCTTTTTTTTTTTAAACAAGCCCAAGAAGCTCAAGCCCCAACCCAAATTGGTTGAATTCAATTAAAATGTGAGTTAAGTTTCAGCCCAGATTGATCTTATCTATTCAATTTTCAGCAAAGATGAACATGATTGGAAATCGACAATTTCACCACTAAATCCGATTGCAATACTTTCATCTGTTTTCACTCCATTTTCTTAAATTCAAGCTCCAACAAGCGGGAATCAGCCCTAAACTTTGCAGTCGCCAGTGGTGAGCATCCAAAGTTTCAATATTAATTATTTTGACAATATAATTGGTTTGAAGGTTTTATTGACGCTTGATATTCAGAGTGAATCAGAGTTGAAGAATTTGCGGGATGGCTTTAACATTCTTTAGAGGGTTACAAACCCATTCTTTTCTGTTGTACACATCTGCATTTTTTTCTAGAAAACACAGTATGCTATATTGTACTAGGAAAAACATTCGAGCGCAAACTGCATCACAAGAAAAACCACAAGCTCAGCTGAAAGTATCAATTCAAACCGAATCTAGAAAGCATGATGAAATTTTGAAGAACTATGAAACAATCATAGGCATAGAGACCCATGTGCAGCTTTCCACTCTAACCAAGGCTTTCTGTAGCTGCCCTTACAATTATGGGGCTCAACCAAACACAAGTATTTGCCCCATTTGCATGGGGTTGCCAGGGGCACTGCCGGTTCTGAACACAAAGGTCATAGAATATGCCGTTAAAGTTGGTCTTGCGCTCAACTGTAAACTTTCTTTGAGTTCAAAGTTCGATAGGAAGCAGTACTTTTATCCGGACCTTCCAAAAGGGTACCAGATATCGCAATTCGATGTCCCAATTGCAAGTGGTGGTTACCTAGATGTTGATATTCCAATTGAGTTTGGCGGTGGGCATAGAAGGTTTGGAATTACCAGAGTTCATATGGAAGAAGATGCTGGGAAGCTGCTTCATACCGGTAATGGTAGTTTTTCTCAGGCATGTCTTCAAGACTTTTCCTTTGCACTCGTAATTTTTTCCCTCCAATTCTCCTATCCCGCTCTCCATTTGAGCAATCAGTTTCTAATGTGGAATGATTTTATGAACTTGAGATATTAATTATGGCATTTGTTTCCCCAAGGCTTATAATATGAGCTTACTGAATTCTTAGTGACGTCTGCCATGCTATTGTGAAGTCTATTTTTGTTGATGGTTGAAGTTCTATATATACACGAAATTGTCGCTTCTTCTATCATAAGACTACTGCATTTCACCTCAAGCTACTGATGTTAGTGTTTTTTTTATATTGTATGTTTAATGTCATGTAGGTTGATTTGAATAGGGCAGGAGTGCCTTTGCTTGAGATTGTTTCCGAACCTGATATGAGAACCGGTATTGAAGCAGCAGAATATGCTGCAGAATTGCAGAGGTTAGTTAGATATTTGGGAGTAAGTAATGGAAATATGCAGGAAGGATCACTTCGTTGTGATGTCAATATCTCAATTCGTCCAATTGGGCAGCTAGAGTTTGGTACAAAGGTAAATATTGCTTTTTCATATTATCTTGTTTCTTGGAACTAAAATAATATATGAAACTAAACTGGCTAACTCAAGATACACACTTATGTATAGAGTTCTATTGATTAAAATGCTACATTATTCATTTATGCTAACTTGCACCAACAGGTAGAAATAAAGAACTTGAACTCGTTTTCATCAATGAGTAGGGCTATCGATTTTGAGATATCAAGACAGGCGCTACTTCATAGTCAAGGTCAGGCTGATCACATTGTACAAGAAACCCGTCTCTGGGAAGAAGGCGCTCAGGTTATATTTTTTTGTTCTCATGGGGAAAAAAAAAAGGCCACTTGCACTGAAAGTTCCTGTATATTAACTCCTAAGCTACATGTTTGTTCTAATTTTAGAAAACAGTTACAATGAGAAAGAAGGAAGGACTTGCTGACTATCGCTACTTTCCAGAGCCTGATCTTCCAGGAGTTTCACTCACTGAGGAATACGTTGATGGGATTCGTGATTCCTTACCTGAGCTTCCAGAAATGAAGCGTCGAAGATATGAAGGGATGGGTCTAAGCATGCAGGATGTTCTCTTTCTTACCAATGACAACAATGTAATTCCTGTTGGTCCTTGCAGTGTATTTTGGTTCGACTATATGTTGGCACAATTAGTATCTGGAAGTTCTACGCTTTACATGTTGAATAATTGGGTTTGCCTTGCCTTTTAATTGTCAACATATCTATACCACCAATGCATTATCTTTATTATTATATCTAGCACTGCACAGACCATTGTCACGATGCTGATTGTTTCTACATTGATGAACGATTGTCTCAGGTTGCGGAATTTTTTGATGCAACTATTGCGGAAGGTGCTGATGTAAAGCTTGCTGCCAATTGGATAATGGGAGATATTGCTGCCTATATGAAAAATGAGAAGTTGTCTATTAATGAAATTAAACTTAACTCACACGAACTGGTTGACCTTATATCTTCAATTAAAGGTGGGACCATAAGTGGGAAAATTGGCAAAGAGGTATATACTTATCTCATTTCTACATTTTTTCTTTTACATTTTAAAGTTTTTGTAAACATATTCTTTATCAGCTAAATTCTTTTGTTTGGGGATTAATATCCAGTTTTGTTGTGTACTTTCTAAGTTAAGCCTTCATTTAATTATTGCTTAGTTTGACTTGTAGATTGATTTATTTCTTTTATTCCCTTCCTCTAAGCCATCCCGTTATATTTTCCCTCATTCTTTGCATATTAGTTGATGTGCATGATAAGAAGAAATTCACTTCTCTCTCATTCTAATTACCGCCTGTGACTAGCTACGTCCATCTGTTGCTCAAGTCTTAGTTGGAGTCCGAAAACTATTCAGAAACATCCTGTTAGGTACCAAAGAACAGAAAGTAAATTTGTATTTGTATTACTGAATAAAATGGAATTGAATTACAGCTATGAAATGAAAGAAAGAGAAATTACAGAACATAGCCCAGCATTTGAGAGGCTTGGTACTCTCCTTTACCACAATCAATTTCCGGATGACGAAAATGAACACCCTACCCCCTTTTATTCCTGTTTTGGTGCTAAATTCCCCAAATACCCATCCCCCTATTTTACTAACTGAAGCCTATCACATCCATTCAGTTCAATAACACAATTCATTTCACCATATTAGGGGATTAATTCAATCTGAAAATTGCATGTTGAGTTGAGAAACCAATCACAGGAGTATACATACAAGTGGAGAAGTGTTGGAGTGGGGAGGGGGACGGCCATATGTACTGGAATATGTTTCTTCCTAGTATAACTGAAATTTTGCTTGTGTTTATCAGTGTTTTGTGGACAAAATTTGCAGATATTGTTTGAGTTAATGGCAAAGGGTGGAACCGTTAAAGGACTGATAAAAGAGAAGAATTTGGTTCAGGCAAGTCAAATCACATTATGTCTGCGAATTTATTTGATTATCAATTTTTGTGCTTCAATTTGGATACCTTCAATCTAACTCTTGGATTAGCACATCTTCCATGCTAATTCAAATGCTGCCAATACAATTGGTTATCCCGATGATTGCCATGTCTGCGAACTGTCAAATGCATAACTTAAATCTCATTTCTCCCACATTATTATGTTTAATTTGCTATTTCCCTATTTAGTGCCATGCTACTATTGGTTTCATATAACAATACCCATTTAGTGAACTTCAAACTAGTTCATTTTCTATTTTCGAGAATTTGATTGATAACGAATTATTGTTGGTTGGAAACATCTCTAATGTTAGCAATGAAGCCCTAATCCCAATGAGAGAGCAATAATTAGCAATATGAAATCAGAGATCCGCACACAGATATATAGCAGTTCTATATCTACTTGCAAAGTAGGTTTTCACTATAATGAAGAAGTTTGCAAAGGATCTTATGCTTCTCTTGTCCCTTAAAACGGCCTCTCCCTAAAATCCTTTATATATGGTAAGAATATTTGGGTGACCAATACATGTATTGGACCACCCAATATACTCCTAAATTTAAAATTTGCATCCAGGCCTCCTACCCCCTGTCGACCTTTCGTAGTTGAGAGGATAAGTAAACCCGTATGATTAGGCCCCATGCAGTCCAACATGAAAGGTCAATGTGCTTGTGATAGGAATTTCATTTTCCAATGCAAGATGATTCAAGACAAAAAAAATCGGTAAAATCAGCAAAGCATGCTAAGAAGTTTAAGCTCATAGTTTAGTACTTTCTTATGTTGATACAAGAGCACTTGTGGATGTGATATAAGTGCCATCATCTGAATGAATCATATGGATACAACGTTTATGAGTAAAAGAAAGACTGATCACCATTTTCTTGTATATCAGATTGCAGACCCTGTTGAGATTGAGAAAATGGTGGATAAAGTCCTTGCAGATAATCCAAAGCAGTTAGAGCAATATCGAGGGGGTAAAACTAAGCTACAAGGTTATTTTGCTGGCCAGGTACAATTCTCAGTACGATTTAAGAGCTCTTTCCATTATTTTGGGCTCAAGATTGTTATCAACAATATTTGCTTCAGTAGCATGCTTTTTTTGACATTTTTATTACAATTACTAGATAATGAAAGAATCAAAAGGCAAGGCTAATCCCGCGCTTTTGAACAAGATCCTTCTGGAGAAGTTAAATGCCAAAAGCTGATGCTTTCAAGGTAGTTCTACATGATAAATCCATCAAAATTCTATACACTCCCACATTTAGACTCATCTTATTATCTGGAAATACATGGATCCTAGAATGAGTTTTGATAATTGGTGCAGCGATATTTAAGGTGGTGCTGTCTGTGTTCAAGAGTGATAAGGCACACAACATATGAATTTGATAATTGATACAATGGTATTTTAGGTGGTGCTGGTCCATGTTCGGGAGTGACAAGTGCACGTGAGAAAAGAAGCAACGGCAACACAATTATACCTTATTTTCGTCACTTGTAAGATTAGTCAAGGTTGGACAATTTCAGATAGCATTTCCATTCTTTTGGAGAAAATTTCGAGACTTGAATTGACATTTACATAGTGATCTTTGGTATTCTTTGATTTAATACAGGAAATAATACTTTTTAAAAAACTGCTGACAAAACTATTTTAATCTGGGACTTGAATTGACATTTACTAATAAAATATACCTCTTACTAATAAAAAACCTTAGCTAGAAAAACATAGTACAGAACAGGATGTTGCATATCCAGGGGACAGTGGAAAAGTACAAGAAAGATTCAATGATTTAAGAGACAAAAATTACAACATTACTATAAGGGAAAATGCTTTTATGTAAAATGTAAAGATTGAATGACTGAATAGAATTCTCTTCACAACCACAGTACAACAAGAGGAGTCCTTACTATAAGAAATCAGACATTATATATTTATGAGAGAGCCATAAAGTAAAGAACTAGTTAAATGAAGAGTGGCCTAATTATGAACTTTGGGTTGTTTTCAATAGAGGTAATTTGGAAGGCACTAGGACGAAGAGTACTTACTCTTTTCCTCAAACCCCCTTGATTCATAATCACGAGAACAATGATAAATATACTAAGTGCGTTGACAGTATAAATAACTTATTTTCTTATTTAATAATCCACAACTATCTAATCTTGTCATTATAGGTTTAGTTTGGCATTATATTTATGCTTTCTCAAAGGAATGATCGGCCCGGAGTGCCAGCCTGGCTATGGAACCTGGTTGAGCTCATACTCCTCCCAGGACGCTTACCACAAATGCATTGGCACTCATACCCACAGATGTTGCCAAAGCATGAGAATAAGCCAATGCGACTATCATCTTGCCTTCAGGTTGGCTGAGCACTTGACCTCAACTGATAGCTACTTGTAGAGAAGCCTTTATCATACAGCGGTGGCAGATCCATTCGCCACCTCTCCAGCTTTGATCTAAGCCCTTCAACACTTTCATCCAACTTCCAACTTCCAACTTCCAACCAGCTCTGTTTAACAGTATTTCTTAATAAGAAAAGTCACCTAATACCAACATTTCCGATGATGTTTGGGATAATCACTGTATAGAAACCACCATTAAAATATTTTGAACTTAATGGTACCGTACAATAGTTACCGTAGCCAAACATTTAAAAGTCAAGCTTCAAATGCTTGGTGTGATTGTAATAAAATTTGTACCCGATCACAGGCTAAAGTTGTTGTTGATAAAGTTATAGTTTTTAAATGTAAAGATTTCAGAATTTTTTCTGTGAAACCACTATATAATAGATAATCTGTCATTAAAAAGATAAAAAATTATTTTTATCATTCTCGAAACATATATACAATCGGCCACTTATATGTTGTTCTTTCGACTCTACCCGTCCAATTCTAATAATATTTTGTCAATTAAATCCAGGGCGGAGTCTGGGGGTCCTGTGGGGTTCCTGGGCCCCCCAATTTTTTGAGTTTCTTTCTTTCTTTTTTTCTTTTTTAATAAATAATTTAACTTTTACATAATATCAATTTAATGGATGACAATTAGATCCATTGACCAAATATCAATTAAAGTTTTGTTTGATATAGTTTATAAATTAGTTTATTTGATCGAAATAGTTTATTCGACAAAGACTAGTAAAAATATCAGCAACCAAGGTAAATTTTTGATCAAATAAACTATTTGTTATCAAATAAGCCATTTTACATGAATGACTTTTTGTAAGTTTTTTTAAGGATTATGGCTTATAAAAAATATTAGATTCTCACAAGAATTGACTCAGTAAATGTGGTTTGAAAAAAAAAAAATGGCACGCCTCGAACCCCCGTGAAAAGATTCTCCTTCCCCGGCTCACCCCTATTTTGAGACCTCCCAACTTCAAAAGTGTGGCTCTGCCACTTATTAAATCTATATACGGTCCCCAGAGGCGGATTGAGGGGAGGTGAAAATTAGATTCTCTAACTATTTTTCATTCGTTTAATGATAATTACTTGATGTATGTAATCTTTGAAAACATATTGTGCTCATATAATTATTTCCTGTCAATATAATCCGAAAATTCAAATATTATATCTCATTAATTATCTCCTTAAATATGGTAAAGTAATTTTAATTAACAAATAATCCAAAATTTAATCACCATTACCAATTTTGTTGCCATAATTGTAGCTATTCTTCTGTCCAATCAAGTCAGACCCATTTCTTTTTCAACTTCTACACGCCATCAGTAACCACTGAGGGAGGATGGAGTTTTGGTACATATGCCTAATTTTCCACCAGGAGGAGGAGGAGTGCTGACTACAACCCGGGCCCGGCTCAGCCCAGAACCATTATCCAAGGCCATTTTGCTACCAAGATGAACATGACCCCAAATTGAATGGCCCTATCCCAATTTCGCAATCCTTTTTTATTTCAATTGCAGCCCAATTTAATTTAATTCAAATGAATTGTTTTCTCATTTATGTGAAGATGAACCGGGCCCAAAATTGATAAATCTGTCCCAAATCCAATTGTGCCAATTTAACGTATTTTCACTCAATTTTCTCAAATTCAAGCTCTAATTAGTCAAAATCAATCATCAATCCGTTAACCCAGCTCACCAACTCCGTTAAACAGCTGAAAATTCATTTTCTTTTTTGACCGGTGATTGGGCGAAGTGCGACTGTTGATTGTACTACCATCAAATGGAAAAAAGAGAGACAAAACTTTGCATTGAGGTTCCACAAGGTATCATTAGCAGATTTTCCAAAATGATTCATACCATATCAAGTAATGAAATTGTTGTTTAAAAAACCAATTCAATTTATTAAAGTAATTATTATGTACATGAGGATTGAACCCACTTCTTGTCTACGTCAAATATTCAAATGTATATCAAGAAAACAGATGGGGATACTAGCATATAATATAGAGAAGTGCGAGCACTATGGTTTTCTTCGCCAATGACTCTTAGTGTCAATACAAAATTTTATTATATTGACTTCCTTATATTTCACCCTCAAACTAAATTCCTCAATTTGCTCCTGACAATCCCGAACATGACTGTATCACACGGGATGGTGCTCTATACTCTACAGCTCAATTTACATCAAGAATAGAATATTGACTTGAGTGGAGGCTCGAGGTGAGAGATACCCTTTGAGCAATACACTTGGATATCTCGGAATTGATTTTTAAGATAGTCGAGGCCCGAGGGTTAGGCAAATTGTGATTACAACAGTAATAATTACTCATTTCTAGCTTACCACATTGATTATAATCTCATCGAACAATTCTTTTCCACATTATTGGAAAAAGGCAAATATTTTTACATAAAATTACACAGCAGGACGACGGTTGAGAACAGAAGTTGCCAGCTGAACATCAAGGACAATACTCATAGGATGATTTATGATCATATAACCTTATAAATGGACACAAAGAAGCCAGGCTGAATAGTTTCTGCATTCTTCAAACTTGAAAAAAATGGCAACCCCACAATTTATGAAGCTAATGAGAATAAACCTTCCCATCAACAATGTAAATAGTCATCATCAATTAGTGCATTGTAATGTGATTTTAGCCATTTGCCAATCTCCATGTTTCCAAACATTCCTTCATCTCCAAATGCCATTGCTGAGGTTATCATTGGTTGAATATCTATTTCAGCTTCTCCAATTATATCATCTGAAAGCTAAATAGAACAACGAGAAAGTAGAGAAAAGATATAAGTGTGTCCACCGAAATGTTATCAAAATTGTAAGAAACCCATGTGGCTAGTGAAGCAAGGAACCAAGAAAAGCAAGAGTTTTATGGCACCAAAATCTTGTGGAAAGGAAAACATATGTTCCTCATTCTAGACATTATTCAAAAAGCTAACGCTGAACAAAAGTTTGGTTCCTAGTATTGAACTACATTAGACAATATTTCAAGGACTAACCGATCATAAAACTCCCTCACAGAGAGTGCAAGATTCAGTAACACAGCATCTCCAACCAATGCATAAATAACCCCAACTCTGAATGGTTAAATCTGCACGAAATGGCATCGCGTCGTGTGATGCCATACATTGAACAATTGCTCACTACTCCGATCTTCCTATCGTGTCACACACGTCCCCTGTCGATGTATAAATCACTTACCGTCTTTATTTACATCCCAATCCTCCCGAAGACTGATCGACCTTAATTTTGAAAATGTTCTAACAGAAACAACGTACATTGACATAATAAATTGGCAGAGGTCTTCAAAAAACAAAATGTACGCTGTACATTTACACCATTGCCCACCGAAGTTGTATGATTAAATCATTTTTTTTCAGTTTTTCTCCATGACAATGGTTCCAAGCGGCTCCAAATATCCGCAACGAAGGATGGGGCTAAGTCCTCATTCTCCATCCGACGTGAGAATTAATATTGTGAGGAGAATAATTTTAGAGGAGAATCTTAAAATTTCGAAGGGTGGGGCTGAGTCCCTCATTCTCAAAATTTCGATAAATATATATATATATATATATATATATATATATATATATATATATTGTGAGGAGAATAATTTTAGAGGAGAATCTTAACAAAGCATAAAAATACTAAAAAAATATCATTATAATTTACCTTGAATGTTCTGACACCTTTATATAAGCATCTATTAAGCACGTGGTATAAGATCTATGAAGCGTCTGAAGATCCGTGAGTATTAGGACACGTGGTGAAATGTGGTGAGAGGTCCGTTTTGGACGAGGGGACCGCATGGGATCATCATCATAAAAGGTTGGGTTGGGTTTGACCAAGATGAGCCCAGCTTGCTCCCGCAATGGCATCTCCGAGGGGGGCAATCGGGCTTCTCATGAATGGGTGACGAATTTGTTGAATTTAATGTCCTGGTAAACTCAACCAGCCTGTTGCTCATGGCTGACGGGTGACTGTGTAGGTTGTCCGGCGGCGTAAGAAAAATAGAGATGGGATGAGTGTGTGTGATTGTGAAAGAGAAAAAGAGAGTGTAGGTGGTCAAGCTCGACCAGCACCTTGCTAGGCTTGGTAGGCTGCTGAGTAGGCCGCCCACTGGGCCGACAAGTGATCTAGCTTGACCAGTCCTATTGGGGATCACACTCATTGCGGTCCATTCTTGAACAAACGT
Organism: Forsythia suspensa; assembly: GCA_023638005.1. NCBI lineage: Eukaryota > Viridiplantae > Streptophyta > Magnoliopsida > Lamiales > Oleaceae > Forsythia > Forsythia suspensa. The sequence goes on along the minus strand of CM042674.1, from coordinate 8,858,953 downwards.
TTCTGACTCTGTTCACCCAAGACAAAATGGTATATTATAACCTTAATTAACCCGAAGATAAGGACTCACAGTCTCACAGCCTCGTAAAAGTAAAGATACATTTTCACGTAACTTTGAAGTGAAAAAAGAAACTACTTCTCTTAAGAATTAAATAACTACTACATTACAAGTTCATGATTCCCATTTTTCATTAATAAGAAAAAAAATAGTTATTTTATAACTTATCTACTAATAACTTGTTAAACTTAGGCAAACATGAAACATCTCTCTACGATACTGAAACGTATTAGTACATGTTTAGTAGTGCTTAAATTATAATTCAACTGATCAAACTAGTCAAACATACTTTTTATTCACACATTTCATAAAACCCACAAGTTACAATCCACTTTTTATCCATATATTCACCCACAACTTATAATATAAAAACTTAAAAAATAATTTCAGCACTATCAAATATACATTTGAGCTAAAACATGCCCCCAAGAGCTTTGTCTACAATTCATTTCTGGTAAACAAAAGCAAAATATATAATAATTGTTTACAGAAATCTCAAATATTTGTCTTATAGACAGTAATATCACAAACATATTCAGAGAAGGGGGGAAAATCTTATTACATGCTATAAATACAAAAGCAATAAAACAGAAAATCCGAAATAAAGCAGGGATACAAAGTTAATGCAACCTAGTCAGCTCTTCTACTCGCTTCATTAATTCCTCCACTGAAACACACATTGACTTAGAAATCTCCTCCATCCGATTCCGGCCAAGATCAAGGAACGACTCAATCAAATCTCCATCCAAAAAGTTCTTAGCGTCTGCAGTTTTCTTCTCATTGTAGAAAGATCTCCACTGCTCATGGCCTAGTCCTCCCACGCCCTTTATCACTTTCCTTAGATTTGCTTGCAGCTTCTCCATGAAAACATACTGCTCGTACGGGAGAGAAGCAATAACCCCGATAACACCGTTGACAGTGCCAAAAATGACAGTTGGGATCTGGCCAACATCAGAATCTGGCAATCGCATTACAAGAGAACCATGTCGGAATCGATTAACAAATTCACCAAGGTGGTATTCACCAACCACCTCGAGACGTCCACGTTCCTCGTCTGTGGCACCTTCACTATTTTTCCGGACAGTAAAGAGGTTGAAATTATTTTCAGCACCGAGATAAATGTCATCATCCAGAATCTCGATAGCTGACATCCAATTTGCATTGTAATCACGAGCTCGTTCCTCAATAGCACCCTCCTCGTGCTGCAAAAACAGCAAACCAAGAATGATGAGAAAAATTAGAGTGACAAATTGAATAGAGAACAAAGGTGGCCAAACAATATAGCATGTTTGGTAAGGAGGATTAGTTTAACACTAGACAGTACTAAGGAAGAAAAAGAAGTTAAAATCTTGTTGATTATACTATTAATCTAGTCTAATACGGCATATCAAACATACACTAAAGAGGTTAAAAGAATAGCATAAATGTGCTAATTAAGAAGCCCACTTCCGAAGATTTGATAGGTTTACCTTATAAATTAACAAAGAAATTGATTTCATCAGATCCCCCACAATTATAAAATCTCCTCTAGTTTGCACATAAAGTGCAAGAATATGTCCATGATGTCCACATTCAGATTGCAATTCACGGGAGCCATCATCACGAAGCATCCATTTATACAACTGAATCTTCTGATTAATAGCAGCTAGAAGTTTCCCATTGAACGCATTAAGAGAGTAAACAGCTCCCTTAGTTTCTTTTTCTGCAATTAGCTGAAGTTTTCCATCTTCTACTGTAAAAACCAATATCCTGCCCTGCAATTGTTTCAACATAAAGAAAAGTTCACAATTGCCAAAGCAAAAAAACATAACTAAACTCCAACAAAAATCGAAGGGAACCCACAGATTCTGTTCTCGGAATTTCACATCAAAATGTTGCCTATTCTTAATTACAGCTGGAAAACATGCTATACAGTTTACCTTGGTAGGTTCATTCTCCTCGGGCATTACGTATGCAGTGCCAACACAATAGTACACATTACTGTCATCAGCGAAGGAGCAGCTAAGAATGGAGCAACCACACTCAAATTGGTCGAGTGGGTAAGTGGATATGAACTCAAAAGTTTGGTCATCTAACAGGCGGATAAAGTGCATTTCATAATCTTCTGCACTAGATGGATTATACTTTAAACTACAGATTGCGAAAGTTCGAGTCTGCTCCTGATGGCATATACGGCGTGCATGCTCACCAAGTGCGATAGAGCGAATATGAAGCTTCTGAATGTCATCAATGGTGCCAATCGTCAACTCACCTTCTTTTGCAATTGCAAGGCTGTTGACAAAGGAGAATTTTATATCAAAGCTTTTAACTATAAAAGATGGCAAAATACTCCACTCCATGGAGAGTGATACAGGTTAATAACATTTTTAGCTAAGACCAACCGAAAGAAAGAAAGAAGGGGAAAAAAATGATACAAGTAGCTTGAAGGAACCAACTATGCTCTGAGACCAAGGCCAATGCTTATGAAGACAATTGCTTGAACATAACAGAGTTCTATTTAATCAGTTATTATTTATTAAAGGGTTTCTCACGGATATTTCTCAGAACCTCATCTGGGTTGGGTTCGTACTAAGAGATTCACTAGAAAAGGCAAGCAAATAGTTAAAATAGAAGTATAACAAGGGGGGCTCGTTAAAACAGATCACTCCAGAGTCAGTGGACTGTATGAAAAGTTTGATTTAATTTTGACCAGTTGTATAGAAGGTTTGCAGTGGTTGCATACAGATCAGAAGCTCATGGCTGAACAGAGACAAGCCACAGCAATTAGGGACATATATCCAGGTTCAGAATACTGCATACAACTATGTCTAACATTGGAACACATCACTGCAAAATGGTCTTAGAATGGGTTAAAAAATTGAGAATCACCAAACTAGAGATTATTTTGATATTCAAATGATTAATATCTTGAGACAAGAACAAACACATCTCCAACATTGCAAATTGGATTCATCTAGACCAGCAAATAATCATTCACCTATTACAACAAGGAAACCCTAGCCCTTCAAATGATGTTCTTCTGATTACTTGTCGCATAAGAAGGATGGTTATCAAAATAATATTTGAGGCTAACCAATATTTTTCATCTTAATTCTATGGATTTTGCAAGCAATGTTTTTTCCCCTCCCTGAAATGAGGAATAAATGATGGCACTTAACCATTAAATTGTACCTAAGGCAGAGAATTTTAATTCCCCAAAATATGATAACCTGCAAAGTTTCTTTTACAGCCCCAAAAAAATGAAAACCAGCAATGAGGGATATGTCAATTGTCAGCCAATCTTGAATGTGCAAATCCGATGTTCACATATGTAATTGTGTAACTTCAATAATTGTTTTGGAGACATGAATTCAGAATTACCCAAATAAATTACAGAACTATGCTGGAATTACCTGTCTGGAAAAGCAGCCGAGTTGAAGGGGCACATATGACTAACTTCTTTTAGATTTACATTGCTGTAAAGTAATTTTTTGTTACTACTGTAGATGACAGTTGGTCTATCGGAAGCAGCAAAAACATGTGTCGCATTCTTAGACGAGAAAGTACGAAGCGTTATAGGCTGGGTTCCAAGAGAGACCTTTTTCCGATCTGTTAGCTCACCAGTAATCACGTTCAACACGAAGTTCAGGAGATGACCATCTCCAAGAGCACATAGCAAGTAAGATATCTGGAATTGAAAGGCAAGCATTCATGTTATTAAATGGTGCAAGAAACTTTGCACTAGCGAATATTATCATGTTAGCTGGCCTTCTGCTTCTAAACTCAAACACAGCAGAGCAACATGCTCTTGTCCACTATTATCATAATTTCAAAGGAACTCAACAGCCCATGCAAATATAACGCCCATCTTCTTCTTTGAGCCTCACAAGATACCAGTACTTTGAGAAGTACTTATAGCTTTTGTAACTGACACTTGATTGAAAACTATTAGGTGAACTTAACCTTATTTTTCTTGGAGGGCAACATTGAATCATCATAAATTCTAATTATACAAAGCACTCACGACTAGAGAGCTGGATGTTTGACAGAGAACTTTAGGATGGTAAAAGGCAATAAATAACTCTGCAGAGGAAATTTATTATACCTTACTATCATAATAATCTCAAGTTCTGTTTGACAGTGTTTTCAGCAGACAAGACACAAACCCTTTTCAAGAACAATTTCTGAGAATGGTTCCGTTTACAAACTGTTAAAATCTATTTAGGCAAGTCATCAAAGTGTAAACAACTGGGTTTAATGCACAGATGCTTTAAGGTTCTTAATCTCAAAATTTTGTGTTCCCTGCTGCCAAACAAAGCAGGGTACTTTCAGAAAGAGGGGGGACACCAAACAGGAAAAGCCAAGCGAGTTAATTCACTGGTTTCAGAAAGTGTGAATTGATTCCAAAGAGCCTAAATTTCAGAATAAAATTAACCTATACAGAGAAATCATAACAAGGTATACATAGTTAAAAGACCAACAAGATCATGAACAGAACATACCCCATCAAAGGAACACAGAAGTACAGAACGAGGAATTATCTCCCCTCCCAAATGTTCCTTCGTGATCAAATTCAAGTCAGGGAGAGAAAATATCCTGACACTAATATCTGTCCACATTCCAACTGCTGCAAGTTGACTGTAGTTTGGATTATTACCAATTGAATTTATGTCCAGGCATGAGATGTCATACTCCAACTGGGCATGTTTTACTTCTGTCAGCGCTCCATCACCAATTTCTAGATAAACTAAATGGCCACCCCCAGTAGCCAGTAAAACCTGTTAAAAGCAGAGATAAAATAATTCAATCACATTGTACACGGAAAATCATTATGAAAATCTTGCATGTAGACAGCATGAAAAAAGGGGACTAAAGGGCAGGACGCATGATGAAAAGTTCAGGCTCTTAAAATAAGGGAACAAACAATCAGAAGCCCACAGAGTTTCCCAGCATTGTCATGTAAAACAGAGGCCGATGCTATTTCAAATGATGGTCAATCAGACATCATCTTATAGGAAAACTAAGACACTTGGATCTTCATGTAAGAAACACCATCTAATTACCAATATGTGCAACAAAATTTTCAACATCATCTCAAGGACAACACTCTGGATTGAAGCAAGCTTCAAAAAGTTATCAATAAAAACACAGTCCACAGGTAGTTTGGTAATCAGATTGAGATTCATCCGCAATTCAAATTTAGGACTGTAATGTTCAGTTAGAAGATAAGTAATAATCAACATTTTCTGCTTAAGAGATGGGTAATAATCTTTCGTACTGCACTAAGGAGGTGGTGTTGGTTGTAGAAACAAATTAAACAAAACAAGGAAATGCACATTAAAGCTTGCAGTACACTCTTCACCCCATCGCAAGAAATATATTTTGTCCTTGGTGATTGAGAAATTGCTTGTAGACTTGGTTCTTTGTCATGGTGAGACATATTTCTTGGTGATTGAGAAATTGCTTGTAGACTTGGTTCTTTGTCATGGTGAGACATATTTCAAACCGTCGAAAGAAAATGCACTGCAAATGATAATCCTTCTGTCCGGAGTTACCTCAGACAAGATCAATGGATACAATCATACAATTGTGTTGCACCAAAAGTTGATGACCCATCTCCAGGGATTATGAAAACTTCTTAATTATGTATTAGTTATTTGGTGGAACAAGAGAGTAGCAAAGGTTTTATATTGTTGGAGATGGTTAAAGAGATATGGCAAGCAGCATCACATATCTACTATAACATGCAATTCTGCAGATTTTTTTAGCTGAAACAAATTTTTTTATGAGACTATACGATAGGATTTCATAGTGACTATCTATTAGAAATAATTGAGGAAGTCCTGGCATTTGATCTCTACAGAACTTTCACATGGTTTGTGTTGCAGGTGATCAGAATAAGCAAAAAAAAAAAAAAAAAGCAGGAAAAAGTATTTGAGTCTGTGGCTGGAAAGTGACCTGAATCAAACAAATGGTAATAAAAAAAAATTTGCAAAATTCATTACGTGCAAAAAGAACTGCAGCTCTTAATTATAGGTTCTTGTCAAACATTCCCTTTGGAAGTGATCAAACTAAGGAATAAGGTAAAATGATAACAGGAGTTGGAAATGAACCTGTGTGGCATTAGCTGTAGCTACATTGATTGAATACCCTGCTGGAGCAAACCATTCATGTCGCAACTCTCTAGTGGTGGAACTGACCAATCTAACCGAGTTTGAAGTAACCTGCCAAGAGGGATACGATAGCAGTTGAATTATTAGCTGCAATGCTAATCTTTTGGAACATAAAAACTAAAAAGATAAAAAAGCAAGACTCACATATACAATTCACTCTTTATGACAACTCCAATATATGTCTGATGTCATTTTGAGGTGTATAGATTCCAGATAGTAATTCTATATTAGCAAACAAGAGCCGTGATTTTAATGGTCTTTTGTTTCATACATCAAAGAGAGAATATCTTATCAAGCTTTCTTTTGGACTCCAAAGTAGGAGATCATGGCTATGCAGTTGAATACGATATGGGTTGGAGGGGTATAGTAAGTTCAAAGTTTTCTCCAACTGGATCAACAGTTACAGATTCATTAGACCATAGACAAATTATAACATAATATATCTTTATGACTTGCCCAGATCCAAAATGATTTTGGAAAGAAACATCACCTTTTATGGAAAATCCAAAGATGCACGTTCCATTAATCATCACTAAGAAGATGACCAATCTCACATCATGCATGCAAAGGACTGCTACAAATATAAAATGTGCATATTTCTATCTTCAGACAAAAAATTAACTGCTATTGAAGATGTATAGAGAATGAACAATTTTCCTTATCATTGATTTTGGGTCAGTGTACAATATATAAGTTTTTCCATATAGAACTGCCCTAAACTAAGAACTACTCTCTACACAAAGTGGTGCAAGGATCCTAATTATGGTTGTATACAAGTCAATGTTTTCCACATTTCCTCTCAAACTGGTTCGAAGATATCTATCATGCCCAGCTTGACAATGATTTGTTCAAAGTTTTGTCTCGTAGACCCTTAGAAAGAATGTCAGCGAGCTGCTTCTTTGTTGGAATGAACAGCTTCTTCAATCTTTTACTCAATGAAGTATCTATCCACCTTGACGTGCTTAGTTCACAGGATTGTTTGTAGTGCTCATAGCTACTTTATTGTCTTAATATAGCTTCATAGGAACCTTCAACTCAACAAGTAACTTTTTAGCCACAAAAACACACAAATCGCTTGTGCAGAAGCTCTAAACTCTGGTTCGATGGTACTATACAACTGATTGCTTCTTACTCGAGGTTACAAGATCCCCACCAACAAATGTACAATATCCCAAAGTTGACCTCCTATTAGTCACTGAACCTGCCCAGACATGGGTACTATAATTTCCACTAACGAATAGCTTCACAGATTAAGAGCACTGAAGGAAGTTTTACCCTTTAACTTGTAAGTTGGTAATCTGCAAAGGCCGGATTCTCACCACACCTTGTCCAGATACAAGAGACATGGGCGTGGCGGAGAAAGAAGGCATGGTAGGAATTGCCGTCATACCCCTCAAACTGTGGTTGGCTTCAGTCGGGCACCAGGAAAAGCCTAACCAGACATGTTTTTTTAAAAGCTAAACTCAAACTCTAATAGATGAAGGCGTAAGAGAATGAATGACTAATTTTCATTACCACTAATGTTATTGTACAATATATAAGTTTTTCCATACTAAGTACATGGCAATGAAAAAGGTTAGATATTATAAAGCGGTACTAAACTAGGAACTACTCACACACCCAATCAATAAAATGTTCTTTTGGGAGAAAAAAATCCCTGGGCAGATTTTGTTGCTAGAAAGAATACCCTATTGTGAGTAACAATATTGAAAAAATTCAAGGGTAGAAAGGTAAAATCTTAATCATCAATATTTTCCACAGCTATACTTGTTAAAGATAAACATACTCTTAAATGCAGATTTGTTGCAAGAATCCTAATTACAGTTGTACACAAAATCAATATTTTCCACAGCTATACTTCTAAAGATAAACATGTTAATGAGGCCAATTATAGTCACAGCGACTCCCCTTACAAGGAATCGTGATACCACGGCATAAACCACAATTTCAGACACAATTCACCAATAAATGCTCATTTACTTGAGGTCAACTGAAGTTTGGAAGCCAATATAAGGACACGTGCAGCACAATCATACCTGGACAAGTTGATCGTATATAGCATCATGGCAAAACAAAGTCTGGACTTGTGAACAAAATCCTTCTATCTCAGTTTCCTCCAACTCGTCCTCAAGGTTCATTGCCAAAATACGTGTCTCGCTGATAAAGCTTACAACCAAGAAGGTGTCATATGGATCATCAGTTGCCGATCGTAATGACCACATGCCTTTGATTCCTTGAAGTTCTACAGATGCCTATGGATGACAGTGAACAAAGATTATGCCAAGAAGATAAATTGTAAAAGGAGTTACAACAAGAAGAAATCTATCTAGCTAATACCAGTAGTACCAGACCTGTTCATTAATCCCAATTCCATTTCGAACAATGCGAAGAGAACCATCTTTATATGCTCCCGAGCAAGTTACTACCTGACCTTGACCCTGCCTCTCTAAGTCAACCACACAGAAGTCAACAATGGGTCCCAAATTGACAAACCTTTCCATAACTTCTACATAATAACCTTTTTCGTCGGGATGAAGATTAAGCTTTACGAGCTGGAATATTAGAGAACAAATATATACAATTTAGAGTCTATATAAATTAAAAGACAATTATATTAACAGGATTAATGGACCTGAAATAATAAGGGGAGAAATTTTGCAGTAAAAGGATGCAAACACAATGATCTTGAAAATAATGAGAGACATTTTACAGTAAAAGGAGAAGGGTAGGTAAGGGTAATTGTTTATACAGGAAAAATATGCATCTCAAGAGGCTTTCTGGTCTTCATTTGAGCAGCATGTGAAATGTTATATTTGACAATGAACCAAACAAGCACTCAGATAAAACATAAATTATTCAAGAAATATTTCAGATTACACCTTGCTTTTCACTGATGATAGTAAGCAAAAAGAGTAAAATATTTTACAGCATGAGAGAACCATCACATGTGAAGATACAAATAAATCATTTACAGTAAAAGGACTGCAGTGAAAACAAACTCGCAAGCCATTGCAAAACTGCATATGCCCATATTCACATTGGCAAAAGAATTGTTAGATCAATAGTTGATCTTCATCTCCTCCTCTGTCTTTTGCAAGCAATAAATCAATATGGAAATGAAAAGACATATTTTTGCTCAGAAATGTTCGGAAATCTAATAAGAAGGAAATATGAGCAGACATTAAAAGTGAGTTTTTTTTGTGAAGAAGAATACATAGCTTTAGACAATACTAGGTCCACAAGTACATGACTGAAATGGAAATGGAAAAAGGAAAATATGTGAAAGCAAATATTGGAAAGCACAAAACAAGTTGGACCACAAAGGGGACAAAAACCACACCTGATTTTGAGTGAATGTTTGTTCACAAACCATATAATAAATACATTTTCATATATCTACCATAAATTGGAGATACATACACACAGAAATACTGAATACATAAGCATCAACAATAATAATTCATTTGCATCCTACATCTGAGCAGTGTGCAAATATTGAATCAAAGTCACATTTCATGTGAGCTTCACAGTGACAATATACTATCTTATATGTGAAGTAACACGTCACAATAGGAAGACAGGTATGGGATATCTCATACAAACCTGTGAATCCCCATAGCTTGAGCCAACATAAACAACTCCATTATCAAGATATGAAATAGTTGACGCAATAGATGTTTCCCCCAAGAGCTCGATCTTGAGTCCCGTTACTCTAGAAGATTATAGAAGGCAAATGTTTTAGGCACGTTAAGCAGTACACATGCATACAATCTGTCTTAAAGAATTTCCATACCCTCTCAAGAAACAAAATTTTGAAGTTACTTCTAATAACAAGATGGATCAGCAGAATTCAAACTCACTTTTCTTTTTCGTGGGTTATAACAAGTAGGTGAAGAAGACCACTATGGTCCCCTAGTAGGTAGCGAGAACCATCGGCATCGATCCTCCCATAAGCTTTTGTGATAGACTTCAAAAAGAAGATCAAGAACAAGAGTAAGGGATTATGAGAGACCAGATAATAGGAAAATACAGAGTTTGAAGCAGACATGAGTGACCTACAGGTCTAATTTGGATTGCTTTAAAAGCCGAGGCACTACAATACACGATTGTTTCTTCTCCAATAATTAAGACACCGCAAAGTGGAGGAGGTACTGGTATTAGCAACTCCGCCCCATTATCAAGATTGTTCTGAGACCATGGACCCTCAACAAAATCTTTATCCTTCAAAGCAACCTCATATGTTTTGACATGACGAGCATCCTTGTTATCCTGCCAACCATAAGAATGAAATGAAGAATTGGCATGTGCCCTAAAGGAATCAAGAAACAATCACCATCCAACACACACAAGTTTAATTTATACTTTTTTTACAGTGGATGCACTCTCAAAAGTGAAATCAATAAAAGATTTAGACACGAAGGATTCATAAATATATGAAAGGAAAATAATCAATGGTTTAAGGGAACAGATATAATTTCCTTTGTGCATGTGGAAGGAACAGAATTTAAATCTCAAAAGTTTGGTAAATAAAATTGTTCGCATAACTGAATCAAAACCTGGTAAAGTACAACAATTGTAGGCTTTGGACAACCATGTAGAAATTTGATATCCAGAACTTGAAGCTCCTCAAGCCTGAAAAAGCAACCAACCATAGCGGAAGTCAGAGTGAATACTTTGAAAGGCATTTCAAGATGAAAACAAAGACTAAATATGAAAACCTGCACCAAATAAGTGCTAGTTTCAGGTTAAATTTTTTTATTAAAAACTCAAGATAATTACAAACGTTCAACATCATGTTTCCATTTCCAGAAAACAATATAAGAATTCCATATTTGTCAAATAATTTAGTTACTGCATTCAGATACAAAGTTTGCTATCAGCAGCTGGGAATCATCCACGGAGGAATTAAGATTTGAAGCCAACATACAATAAAAGAAAACTAGTAAGAGTACTACTACCAACTGTACAACAGGCAAAAGTTTGCTCTAAACCATCATATCACAAATTTTTTTTCAACTTAAGGAGGATATGCCAACTACCAACATATGCAAGAGAGAAGTTCTTATGGCATATAGACCTCAACTACACATGCTACAACTGAATATCAGTGAGATTAATCATAACTCTACATCTATAATGCAATCTCCAGATCTCCAAATACAATTATGAAGCTAACACATTGCAAGAACCACTAAATATATGCATAGCATTTTAAAGTGTATATCTAGAGGGCTTCCCAATGATCATGGTAGAAATCTTCTTACTATGTGCATTAGAATGTTTCACTGTATGCCAAACAATTCTCAGAAAATCTCATGTACTAAACAACATAAACAGAGAGCTCTCGTGATATATTAATTGGTGTTTCAATGGACAAAATAACATCTTACTCCATACAGTTCCCAGCAGAATTGAGTATTTTTTACCCCCAAAAAACCCAGAAGCGGCATGTTGCTTCTTCCAACTCGCCTCTGCTGCTCATCTTTACATGTATAGCAATCTTCATTTCTCTCTTCATTCATTATCCCTTTTCTCAGGAATGGGTCAGCCAAAAATTTAACTGTATTTAGGCTTCGCAACCTTTTACAACTTTCAAAATAGTCTTGGTAAATTTCAACGAATCGACAACATCTAGGGGGGTTGGGGTTGAAACAATCATCCAAAAAAATCTGAGCTCACCCACTTATTTCCTCTTAGTCAAAGGCAAACAAAACCACTCATACACTCAGTCTAAGCATCAAAGGGAGAAAGACGGAAAAAAAAAGTAACACTTCCAGCCAAGTACATTGCCAGAGCTCGATATTGCATGAAATTTACAGGGGAAAAGTACCTAATGTTGAATGCTTCCTTGAGCTGGCCTTTATTGTCAAATGGAATAACCTGGCAAACAAGCGGAGATGCTCATGATATGCTGATAATAAAACTAATGAAAGCACCAACTATATAAGTTCAGAAAAATGATAAAAAAAAAAAAAAAAAGAGAGAACTTCTGAAATTAGAGCTGTGCAGGGGCCAATACCTTGAATAATCCATCATATAGATGGAGTCCAATCAATCTGCAATCAGGATCAATAATGCCAATCTATAAAAAATGTAAAGAAGAAATAAGAAAATATCACTGGATGAATATAAAGCCAAAGTTCAATATTAATATTCCTGCATGCCCAAACTAAAAAAAATTCAGAGAATTATAAAACTACCTGCCCATTGTCCGTTGGGCGCCCTATTCGATCAGAAACATCTCCCATCGCTCTATATATAGCAGAACCCACCATAACATAAAGAAAATGAATTCTTCAGGTTAACAAAAGAGGATGGTGATAATAAGATTAAGACCAACAGCAACATCAACAATATGATATTCTAATTTGTTGTGAATAACCTGGAAGTAATTTATAAAAATGGAATAAATAACATTTGGTCAATAAATGTGGATTCTATCAAAAATGACTGTTGTTCTAGAAGGAACATATCTTGCTTCTATCTTAAACTGTAAGAAGTAATTTCCTAATAAAAATATTTCTTCGAGCGAACAAATTTGTTCTCTATATAATAAGCAGAGGCATGATCAATTATGACCATGAGACCAACTATTTGTCTTACTAATTTAACCACTTTGCACAGACAAGACGTGCATTTTTTTTTTTCTAAACGCATAAAACATCAACAAACCAGAATCATGGGATCAAACAGATAATTGTTCAGTTACCAAAGGAAGCATGGGTTTCAGACCTTGTAATAACCTCAGCTGCCTCAGCATCCCATTGCAAAACACAGAATTTATATCTTTCAGTTGCAACAAAAAGAAGATCTTGTGTTTCTCCCTGCCCAGTTAGCAGAGTAAAACATCACTGTGATTGACGCTATTGATCAAGACATGATGAAAATGTGACTACATAACTTCTTAAATCAAACAGATAGTAATGCAAAAATTACATATTTCAGTTTGAGTACTCACATGTGGGCGGAAAAGCTGAAGTGTAGCAATTCTTCCATATATTGGCACGTCCAACATAGCCTGCAAAGTTAGAAGTTGCATTGGAATTACAAATTCCAGAAAGCTTAAACAGCCTTAATGATGCAATAAGGAAAAGTAATTTATTGAAAGAGAAATAAATAGATAAATAACTCGTGCAACTTTACAGAAAAACTGTTGCACCTGTAAACCTTGAGTGGAGACTGAATGAATCTCTAGTCGGGTACATTTCCTGTAAACAGATTGAATTATTGATGAGATTTCAAATACAGAAACCGTCGTGCAGGAAAAAAAAATCAAAGGAAGCTTGAACGTTTGAATTCAGATATCACAATTACTTCGACAAATATAAACATGAGCATGAAGTTTAAAATTACTTTTCTTATAACGTCGCTAAAGAAGAATAATTTTTATTATAAACAATTTCCTTAATTATTTCCTGGAATACACTATATTGCGTAGGGCAAAAGTCTAATTACTTAATTGTGAAATGGCACAGTAGGGTTAAATTCGAGAAAAAATTGAAAAAAAAAAAAACATAAAGCAAAATCTGATAACAGCAAATAAACAAATGCAGATTAAAGAGAATAACTGAAAGAAAGGTTGCACTGGGTGAGAGTGCAAAAGGGCTTACGCAATGATGAGATTGAACTCTTGCGGACCGGTGAAATAGCCGACGCACGAATGCGTGACGTTCGTCGGCTTGTGTGCCGTCACCACATAGTTCCATATACTCATCTTTATTATACTTTGTGTATATATGTACCTATGTATGTATCGATAGATAACTTCAATCTCTATCTCTCTCTCTCTCTTTCTCTATGTTGATGGAAAAACCCTTGATTCTCTCTCTCTCTCTCTCTCTCTCTCTCTCTCTCTCTGTTGCAAGGTTCAGCCGTTCAGCTGAAAATTGTTGAAGAGAAGAGGAAAACGACGTCGTGGCTGGACTGAGAGGAAAGAGCAAAAGTATCAAAGATGACTACGTGTGGCGGGCTCAAGATTTGGGCTTCAACAATAAAAGTTTTGGGCTGGTCCAAAGTGAACTTATGTGGTTAAGTAGAGCTGGCAAAACGGCCAGCCATAGCCCGAAATTTGGGCTGGGTTAGGCCTGAAAAATCTAGCCCAAAACAAATTGGGTCTATTTGGCCTGGACCTATTAGCCCATTGGGCCAATTGGCCTCGGTCTGGGCTGGTCCAATTTTTTTTTGTTGGCCCTCTATTTTTTTTTCCCCTTCACTCCAACTCTCTAAGGCCCAGCTCCGTGATGCCCAAAGCGTGATAAACTGATAACTAACTTCAGCTGTGGGATAAATTCAATTATTATCTATTTCACTCCATTTCATCAATTCATGCTTCAATTAGCGAAATCATTCCCAAAACCCATTAACCTATCTTGCTAGCTCCATTTATTTTCTTCCCCGATAAGTGAGTGCAAAATTTGAGTCCAAGAAATTGACTACGAAGAGCGAAAAACAATCGGTAATTTTTGTAATTTTTTTTTTTTGTAGAATTTGTGAGTTACTTTTTGATGCGAAGTGGAAAAGCTTGAATTCCTGTGTATTTCTTCTAAATTTTAAGGTGATTATTTGGCAAATTGTTGGTTTGTATTTGTGTAATATTAGTATTAATATAAATTGCGTAAATGTATTATTACGTGTTTAGAGAATTGCTTCAAATTTAGATAATAATTTAATGGGCAAAAATAGGATTTTCATTTCTACTTCCATACATTACCCAATAACCCCAGAGGTAATAAATTCTTTTTTTTGTTTTCTGGAAATTTGCCTTTTGCTTGCTTTTTTTGTTTAATTTATGACACAAATTTCAACTCATGGAGAAAGAGTCCATGAACTTCTTGTCAAACATTGTCAACAAAGTTTTGATGCTAAGCTTAATCCAATGAGTTTTCACCATGTACGAGAACTTTCAAGGAAATAAAGGGTTAAATGGCTTTTAGAAATTAGAAACAAACGAAATTTATGCAAATCTTGGAAGGAGTTGTTCGAGAAAATTAAACAACAATGAGCTTATATTACTGATGGTGACACGACTTACGCAGATAATCAAAGCCTTTCGTTGACTGATTTGTATTGTTTGAATAGCAGTGTCCCCACTCATGGTCAGTTGAACTGTTAATCATCTCTCGTGGTCAGTTGTTCAAAATCTAGAGTAAGCATCTAAAGTTTGAATGACTTAACAAATGACGTTATTGAATTTCTGCAGATGTTCTTTTCTTGATTTTTTTGATTTTTTTGTTTGAAGAAATTTTTATTTCTAGAATTTTAAGATTTTGAGAAATGAAGGATATTGATTCACCATGCCCAATTTAGGGATGTATTTATCATTCCCTCGTGTAAACATGACTGAAGTTTAAGGATATTGATGCACCATGTCCAAGAAGAAAGCTAAGCTTAACTCATTTGATTATAAGATTAGAGGTTTCAAGTCATTTTGTGCTAATGTTTTACTTTAAAAGTGTGGTTGTAGAATTTATTAGCTCAATGATGTGATTCTTTTGGTCTTTCTTGCATCGCTTCATTTATATTTTCAGTACCTTTTGAAAGAGAAAAAACATCAATCCTCTCCTTTATAGAAAGAGAATGAATTGAATAGAGATAGGAGGGTAAGCAGTTAGCTTGGAGATTCTCTTTCTCTAATGTTTTAAATCCACGCTTTTAGAAGCATAGTCTTACCACTTGCAAATTGGCTATGGAGAAATGTCTTCTATATTTTCTTAATTGTTGTTGATGTATAGTCAATTAATTAAGATTTGACCATGTTTTGTATTTTATGCAATAACAAAGGAAGTTGATTATACATTTAAGTAGTGAAAAGGTTCAAAAGACCTATATCGAGAATATGGATGCTATCCCTTAGTGAGTTTCTGAGTCTTTTTGGATATTGACCTTTTATGTTCCATTCCCCCGTGATTGGATGCTTGCTCTTAATTACATTCCTTCCTATTGTTTTTGCATTTTTTGATCTCTTGTATTTACGTTTTCTCCACCTTACTTGCAGATTGTGACGAGCTTCTCGGGCCGGTTGAATGGAACTTATCATGTCTTTCACTAGGTTTCTCGAATTAAATTATATCGGAAAATCATAGAAATTAGCAAGTTTTAGTTATAATACATGTCATGGATATTAGATCGAAATAATTGTCGACTACAAAAGCATCGGGTATTCCAACTTGCTTTAGTGCAAAAAAAATATGTATCGATTTAGGGTGTTTGTAGTAATGCGCTACATAATTATGTTACATTATATGGTTTGGATTTTGAATTTTTTTTTGAAAATCATCTTTGCTAATGCCTTTATTTGAAATGGTGCGTTAGATAAGAACATGGTTATTCAGTATATAGTTGTTGGTTGTATTGTGAATAACGAACAAACATTGCCTATTTTTCCAAATTATAACTAAAAAATGTAACGTTAAATGTAACGAAATAATGTTTAAAAAATAAAAAAAAAAAAATGATTTTTAGAAAAAAAAAAACATAATAGTATTTTAAGAAATAGTTTATTTATTGTAGTTATTTTTGAAAAACCCCTAATTTTAATAGATTGAGTGGTTGAGGTTAATCATTGAAAATTGGTGGAAAGAGTTTTATTTGTGGGGGCTTGATTTTGAAGAAATTGAGAAGAATATGAAGAAATTGAGAGAGATATAGGTTTTGGTTTGAAAAATGAAAACGTAGTGACATACATACTATTTTTTCTTTATCCATGTTGGAGTAAACTTGCTCGGTGATTAACAAACTAAAATGGGCCGGCCCAAGAAAGTGGGTTAGTGGACAGAATAAAGTTGAACCTTGTTACTTGAAAGTAGGGATCACAACAGAGAATTTTCGAGGGGAAATTACACATATATACACTACAAGTCTTGTTTTGTTGTACCGGACTTATGACTATTGGGGATTCAAAAAGATCGAATATTTTATGCATAGAAGACTAGACTTTGGTTATGGACCGAGTAACCCCTCTGCGATTTGGGTACCATTACTGTAATTTTTTTCTCCAGATTATATGAGCTTTAAGATGATAATGGAATTCGATATGTTTTAGGATTTTTACAAATAAAAAATGGAGGAGAATTCTAGGTATATTACTTCAAAATTGAAGACATTTCTACTCAAAATAAAAAATAGCTGTAATTTAGGGATTTATCTTGAATTTTATGTGTGGCAATGTAGGAACCTGATAAAATTATTTTCTATGTTTTCAATCTATTTTAATTAAATATATTAAAAATATAAAATAATATACAGTATTTTTACAAATAAATAACAATGTTTGTAATACTAATATACCGCTTTTCCTCTCGGTGGGATTCAACCGTAGAGTCTAGTGCAAAATCTTCACTTTCAAAAAAAAAAAAATTCCCAATAATCACCGCAAAAAGAATGAAAATGACATTTAACCGCTTGTTCATTCTATCTATTGATTAAAACAACAATTTGAGAAAAATCAGGAGATAATTGATTGAGAAAATAATTTAATGTTTGAGAAAAATCATTTGAGAGATAGGAGGTTTTGTTTGAAGGGGGTTGATTTTGAAGACATTGAAAAGAATCTAGATAATATTGAGAGAGAGAGAGAGAGAGAGTGTGAGTTTTGTTTGAGAATGATGAAGACGTATTAACATAATGACAAATGAGTGTTTTTTTTGCACTCAGTGAAAAAAACCCTCCATACGATTAGTGATTAAAATTATTTCTAAAAATACAAGTGTTGAGTATAATTTCCACTAGGCCCGTTTGGTTTGTGAGTAATGGTCAAAGATAATTGATATAATTTAGGGTAAATAGCACTGAAGGTCACGAACTTTTGAATCTTGTAACAAATGGGTCCCAAAGCTTAGATTTATAGCATTGCAATCTCAAACCTTTCAAATGTCTGCCATTGAAGTCCTTTTGTGATGAAAACCGTTTATTGACCATTAAGTGAATAATTTTTAATTGAAATGACACTCCTACAATTTATTTAATTTAGGAAAAATAATATTGTGAGTCATTAACCTTTAAATTTTGTGACAATGAGGTCACAATCTTTGATTTTTAGCATATGAGATTCCAAATCATTCAAATGTCTGCGCTTTATGTCTTTTTGTGACGTAAAACATCAATTTAACTGTTAAAAAAAAAAAAAAAAATCATCACCCTACCAATTAGAACTAATAATTTCATCACTAATTTAGAAATACAGACTAATTATCATGATATACCGCTTACTCTAGAATTATGGTGGGTAGTTTAGAATTGATGAAGATGATTATTTGTTTTTGTTTCTTCATTTTATTTTTATTTTTATTTAATTCAAAATTAAATATGTGTATACTAATCATTTTACTCAAATTTTGACATTTTAACTGTCAAACTGATATTTTTTATTACAAAAGGACCACATGCACAAACGTTTAAAAAGTTTGGAATCTTTGGTGCTATAAATTAAAGTTTCAGGACTTCATTGTTACAAAGTTTAAAGGTTAAGGACTCCAGTGCTATTTACAATAAAAAATGACAATTTAACGATCAAATTGACGTTTTCCGTCACAAAAGGACCTCATGCACAAAATTTTAAAATGTTTGGGATCTTGGTTGCTAGACATTAAAGGTTTGAGACTCGTCATTTCACAGTTAAATGTTCAAATCACAAAATGACCTCTAGTGCTATTTCCCTAAAATTTATTTGACCTTGTTTGGGAAAAATTGATGTTCAAATAAATTTTTATCCGAACAACAATTTAAGCAAAAAAAAATAAAGATAAATTTTGTCCTTGAAAAAAGATGGACAATTTTTTTTTTTATCTATATAATAATTCACTTATATTTTCATTGAAAAAAGATGAACAATTTTTTTTATAATATAAAACAAATATATTTTTGAACATCCATATCCTATGATAATATCCTAGCCCGCCTCCCCGCCTCCATCTCCGCCGCTCCACTCATTTTTGTCTCTTTAAGTTTTTTTTTTTCCGTTTAATTAAGAATAAGGATATAATTGTTTTTTTTTTTTTTTTATCAAAAACTGTTTTTTTAATAGTGAATTATTTTTATTCTTATACCTAACTAAACCAAACAGGATAATAATAAACATGTTATCTAGATAAATAATTTTATCCAAGCAATAATCATAATTCAAATTCAAAAGTAGAAGCACATGTTTAGAGTTATTTAAATTATAATTTCAATTATACTTTTAAACCACATTTCAAACATACTTTTTATTTACACATTTTATAGGATCCACAACTTCGTAGCTTACTTGCACTTCGTAGCTTAATGATGACACAATCCACCATAACAAAAAGCTACCATTACATCAATACATTAAAAAATCTCATAGGACATAACACAAGGTAGAAGCAACAAGTATTTTTTGACTTTTTTGCACAAATGATCCTATCTTTTTTATTTATTGTGGATTGAGAACCTATCTTTTTATTTTTAGCAATGTAGCCCTTATTTCAAATATTTTTTGTGACAATTGTCCTTTCCGTCCAATTTCGTCAAATTAACTGTTAGTTCTAATTTTTTTGCACAATGGTCCCTGCGCAGATATTCCACATTCTACATTTATGACATCTGTTGCAAATTTTTATTTATGAACAGTAGAATACCAAAAATGTCATTGTGAAATATAGAGTGTGGAATACACGTATGGACCATTTGTGCAAAAAAAAATCGAGAACTAACGGTAATTTGACGAAATTGAATGGAAAGGACAATTGTCGCAAAAAGTTTGAAATAGGGGCTACACTGCCAAAAATAAAAAGATATGTCCTCAACCCGCAGTAAGTGCAAAAGATAGGGACAATTTGTGCAAAAAAAATCGTATTTTTTTTGAAGGAAAAATAACATATTTGGTTCCCAACATTTCAAAAACGTAAAGGATATATTCATAAGTTTAAAAATAGCATTAGACATCCCTAAACTTTTGAAAAAATAAGCATGGTAGGTCATTTATGGCTAAATTTCCTTCCCATCCTTAAATAAACAAAAATACAAAAAACAAAAAAACAAAAAAAAATAAAAAATAACCAAATATACAAAAAAAAATAATAATAATAACAAAGATGTCATTTTCTTTATCAAACTCCAAAATTCACAACCACCCTAAACCCCAAAAATAAAAAAATTAACTTTTCATAGCTCATCCTTAGCTGAATTTGAATTTATTGTTTCAAATTTGGTAAAATATGGTTCAGCTGAGGCTGAGTTGGCTTGAGCAGACTAATCTCGATTTTTCTAAATAAAGTCAATAATATTCTCATTTGTTCTTTCTCCTTCATACTGCTTTACCACTTGTAGATCTGAAGTACGCATTAGAATATCTTTGAATATCAAAGCTGCCACTCGGTATATCGTTTTGCAGTTGTATCATGATAAGAGATATAAGAGATTTTAGATAATATAGAAATACTATATTTTCCTCAATAAGATAAAGATTATGGAGAAATGTGGTAAAATAATAATCTAGAGACTGATGGAAATTTTACCAGTTTCGCAATCATGATATCCGGATCACTTACAAAGGAGACGACAACTTTATCAAAAATTGGAGCCAACTCTTTTGCAGTGTCCACACCACGGTGCATAGAACTCTAGCAAAACTATAAGAAGAAAAAAAAAATCAAAAATTATATAGTAACAAAGCATACATGTCCCAATTACGTGTGATTTTTTTTGGATTTTGGGGTTTGAGATGGTTGATTTTGGGATTTTTAGGGTTTGGGGGTGGTGGTGGAATTTGGATTTTGGGATTGATAAAGATGATAGCGTCTTTGTTATTTTTTAATTCTTGGGGTAGATTTGACTATTTTTATATTCTTCTTTTTCTTTTTTCTTGCTTATGTTTTATCGTTTATTTAAAAGAAAGGACAATTTCGTTATAAAAGACTTACCATACTTATTTCTTCATACTCTGAGATGTTCAATGCTATTTTTAAAGGTTGAGGATATATCCCTACGCTTTTTGAAAAGTTTGGAATCAAATATGTTGTCTTTTCTTTTTTAACGGTATCAACATTGTAGATAAAAGATTTAGAGTCGCATAATATACAAAAATTACAACAATGTTGAACCTAATAATATGTTAACACCATTGAGCGTATGCCCAATTCACGCAAAATACAATAACACCTATACAATCAATGGGTAAATATCGGGAAAAAAAAAACAACAACAACAACTAAACATGCTTGAGGGTTTGTTCGGTTTCAATTTTTTCTCAAAAAAATCTATTTTTTGTCTACTTTTTTTGATTTTTCTAACTTTTTACACAATAACAAAGTTTGAAAAGTCAATAAAGGGAGAAAAAAACACATTTTTTAGAAAAAAAAAATCTACACCGAACGAGCCCTAAGGTGTCATGTTTCCTTTAATAACAAGAGGAAAATAACTAAACAATACAATCTACCAAAGTATGATTTGAAGATGAGAAAAACAGAAAGAAAAATATGCAACGATATATTTAATATTAAGGTAAGCAACATGTGATGATTACAAAAATCTATGTGAATTAGACAATAAAAGTTCAAAGACGTATATAACTGTAAACCTTGTTCAAATGCGACAACCAAAATATAAAAAAATAATGGTCTAGATTCTATAAGTTCACTGTCCAAAATAGCTATGCATCGAATAGTTAAATGAACTACTTCCATTTTCTCGTTTTACAAACATCCGGCTTCTTCATAGCATATTCTTCTTCGCCATTGAAAGATGTTGTCTGATTTTTTTGTTTTTTATTTCGATTTGCCACCGTTGCGAGATGTCATTGAAAACAACATGAAATATTTTGGTTTGTATAAAAAAAAAAAAAAAGTGAGATTACATGGTATTGATGATCCAAGAATGAAATATTTTATATTTTAAGCCGAAAAATATAGTAAAAGATGTTAAAATATTGACTTTAAAGAGTTGGGTTTGAAATTTGATGAAATTTCTAATTATAATTGAGGATAAAGATCGAATTGGAGTTTCTCTATTTTCTGATGAAAGAGAACTTCTTGTGTTTGAAAGGCTAAATGGACGAAAAGATAAGAAAGAAAGTTTTTTAAACCAGACATATTTACTCCATTTTATTATGCAAAAAAAAAAAAAATATGTCAGGTCCTAAAAATTAGGATTTATTTATTAGAATCAGATTAATTAAACAATTAATTATGAAATAAAATATTTTATAAATACAACGTATATGATTAGTGCGTTTTATGCACTTATTTTGGTCTTTTAATTAATCATTTATGTCGTCATATAGTTGCTTTTCCACTTAATCTAGTTTATTATTGTTTTATTCCAGTTTTGGACTTGTTGATGAACAATTGGATAAGTTTGGGCGAAAGAGCAATGACGTAGAAGATATCTCATAAGTTCGAGGACTCAATTGCACTCAACCCAAAGTTGAGGGACCAAACTGGAGATAATGTAAAGTTGAAGGACCAAATGGGATGTTATGAAAAGTTGGAGGATTGAAATGACCAAGACCCAAAGTTGAAGGACCAATGTGGTGACTGTTGAAACAAAAGGGACCGAATTGCAAATTAACATAAATAACAAGCTGGGCACTCGCCCAGATTTGTGCTGGGCGAGCGCCCAACACTTAAAACCAAAAGCAGAACCCAAACGGCTTGCAGGCGATCGCCGGGAATAGCATGGCGATCGCCTGTGCCAATTCGCCACGAAATTTTGGTTTGATTTTCTTTCCTTTTTTGAGTCCCAATTCAACTAGGAAACGTTTTGAACGAATTTTTAGGTCTTCTTGGGATATTTTGTGGGACAATAAGAGTAGTATAAATATGAGTTATTAACTCATATCAAATGTTGGATTTTTGGGGAGCAAAATAAGAGAAGACGGAAGAGAAGACATCAAGAGAACAAGACTACTACTTGACGATCAAGACCTCTTCGAAGATTTCTTCTCCTAAGATCTATGCCGGGTTTTATTAATTCTTGTTTTTCTAGTTTAATCATGTTCTTCTAATTTTCTTTAGCCAAGGTAGACGATGAAACCTTGTTTTAATTAAGTGATTATTCCGTTATTCGTTTAATTCCTTTTAGAGCTTTAACGTTCATGGCTTGTTCTTGACTAAATTAATTAAATAAAGTTTCTTTCATCTTAAATATCATGTATTTTTGATAGTTAGAGATTGATTTAATTAATTCATGCTTGATGCTTAAACATGTCTATTAATTTCTATTGATTCTCTGTGATCTTTTGATTCAAACTGGGATACATAGAATGCTTAGGAGAACTTTGATTCTTTGATTTCTTTCAATTGAACTTGATACGGGGAACGCTTAAGTAATTTATGTTTGAAACTTAAGAGGAGCCTATATTTGATTTTCTTCTTCTGGACTTAATTGATAAATCTTTAGGATCAACAAGAGATTGAGTTCGTATTGTCGTATGTGTTTTTTCTTGGAAATTAATGAATGATTGGATAGTTGCTAAGTTAGATAATGGTGGATTACAAACCTTGGTCTTTTACACAACTTGAATTATCAATTCATCCATTTATCACATTTCTTTAGTCTTTTAGTTAAACAATTTCAACAACAAAACTCTTCAACTCAACTAGCCTAGGATAACAAAAAACTTGAATTAAATTATATCTTCCTTATAGCAGTCTCTGTGGGATCGACCTCGTTATTGCTTATCTATATTTCAGTAGATTCGTACACTTGCGAGTTAATTAAAATTCGACATCAAGTTTTTGGCGCCGTTGCCGGGGACTGCGTTTGAAGGTTAATTTAATTTTAGTTAATTTTATTCTTGACTAGTTATAATTTAGGATTTTATTTGTTTCTTGTTATTTTATTAAAAACATAAAAAAAAAAAAAAGGATTTTCATTGTGCATGCTTGGTCGTAGATCTTTGGATATTAAGCTAGAACCTCTAGATAGTGAGATAGAAAGAACCTTTCACCAGAGATCTCGACCTACCAACTTAGATAAGATTGGAGGAACCGAAGCAGTAGTAGTTATGGGGGATGAAATTGAGGAGAGACCTTTCAGGGACTATTTTAGTCCATTAGTTAACTTGAGCACCTCATGCATACAATACCCTCAGGTCACAGCTAGGAATTTTGAGCTTAAACCGAGTGTGCTTAACTGTCTTCCATCTTTCTATGGTTTAGATAGTGAAGAACCTTATAATCATTTGACTAACTTTTATGCTGTATGTGAGACATTTAAATATAAGAATGTTTCTCCCGATAATGTTAAACTCGTCTGCTTCCCTTTTCTCTGAAAGATAGATCTAGATCATGGTTTAATACATTACCCGCAAATAGTATTACATCTTGGGAACAAATGGTTGCTAAATTTTGAATAAATACTTTCTGTTCACAAAACTAATGCTATTCGCAGGAAATTTCGAGTTTGTGCAAAGAGACGATGAGCCATTCTATGAAACTTGGGAGAGATTCAACGGGCTTCTCATGAAATGTCCACATTATGGCTATGAAAAATGGCATTTATGCCAATACTTTTGGAGGATTGCTACCACATATTCAAGAATGGTTGATGGCCACAAGCGGTGGAGAGTTTATGTCTAAGAATGCTACAGAGATCCGGACCTTCTTTCAAAAGCAAGTCGACAATTCACAACAATGAGCCGATCCTCTAGAACCGAACCAAAGAAAAGGGGTATCTATGAAATTCGCAAAGAATAAACCTAGCTCGTAAATCAAGGAAGTCAAATGCATGATAGAGGACATCTCTCGCAAATTGACCTCATTGATGACCAATAGTCCTACTGTAACCGTAAGCGGTGCCGAGCAAGCTAATGCCCTCAACATGATGAGGAAGCCTCCTTACAATCCTTACTCCAACACCTATAACCCGAGTGTTGAGGGACCACCCCAATTTTTCTTGGTCACAGGATAGTCAACATGATAACACAAAGCAGTCAAGCCCCTCAAGCCTACCGCACAGTTCAACCAAAACTTTCACGCGGCTAAACCATGGGAGGAGGCAATTCAAAACTTGACAAAAGCTACACAAACCGCTTTGGAGCATCGAATCACACCATCATCGAGTTCAAGAAGGAAGTGCGCACTAGCCGAACTCACAGCACAATCCATTTCCAATATGGAGAACATGATGGGCAACCGCGGCTTCATTAGTACAACGGTGGCAACAACCATTGAAAAGGTAAATTTCAAGTCACCCATTTCCTAATCCTAAAGGGTGCACAATATTGGGATGATTCAAGTAACCAACATGAAGAGGCTAAGGCCATCATGACTTTGAGACGGGCAAACGGTTGACAACAAAGTGGATCTTTCAAAGTAAAACACACATCAACTAATTTCTCCGTGTAATACCTCAACCGATGATTCACCCAAGAAGCTCACAAAGAAGACAATGAGCCATCCTACATCCCAAAGCCGCATTTCCTCGAGAGGTCGACAAAGGTAAAGCAAGGTAATTCTATCAATGACATGATGGACATCTTCAAGCAGGTAAGCATAAATATCCATTTACTTGATGCTATTAAGCAAGTTCCTGCCTATGCTAAATTTTTGAAGGATCTATGTACTAAAAAGAGACAATTACATGTACGTAAAAATGCATTTTTAACTGAACAGGTTAGCTCAATAATTCAAAGCAATACCCTCCTAAATTTAAAGATCCAGGTTGTCCTACTATCTCTTGCATCATAGGAAATCATAAAATTGAGAAGGCATTGTTAGATTTAAGAACTAGTGTCAATCTTCTTCCTTACTCTGTGTATATGCAACTTGGATTAGGCGAGTTAAAACCAACATCCGTTATTTTACAACTTGTCGATAGATCTCGTGAAAGTACCGTGGCATTGTTGAGGATGTTTTGATACTGAGGTTGATAAATTTTATTTTCCTGTTGATTTTATTGTACTTGATACTCAACACATTCGAGACTCCACCAAGCATATTCATGTGATTTTTGGTCGTCCTTTTCTAGCAACATCTAATCTTTGTAATTAATTGCGGTGAATGGAGTCATGTGTCCTTTGGCAACATGACAATTGAATTGAATGTCTTCAATGTCAACAAGCAACCACATGACAACGAGGATGTTGCTGATGTTGATATGATAGAAGCATTGGTTGATGACTCTTGTATTTCAACTAATTTTGATGATGCGTTAATGATGTGTCTAACCCATTTTGGTACAGATTTTGATGTTGATGGTGCTATAGATGAGGTAAACACTTTGCTTGAGTCAACACTTGTCATGGATACAAGTAAGTGGAGACAGAAAATTGAGCCACTTCCACTAAGTGAGAAGAAGAACATCCCATCAATTCAACAACCGCCGAAATTAGAGCTCAAAGCATTGCCTGACACCTTGCAATATGCATTCTTAGGAGAGGCTGACACTTTACCTGTAATAATCTCTTCTGCCCTTGATGATGCACAAAAAGGTAAGTTGTTAGGTGTTTTAACTGAACATAAAGAGGCGCTAGGATGGACCATTGCTGATATAATAGGTATAAATCCTGTAGATTGCATGCACTATATTCATCTTGAGGAAAATTCTAGATCCACTAGAGAGATGCAACGTAGGTTAAACCCTAACATGAAAGATGTAGTGAGAACTGAAGTCCTTAAGTTGTTAGATGCTGGAATTATCTATCCTATTTCTGATAGCAAATGGGTAAGTCATGTGCATGTTGTCCCAAAAAAATCAGGTATCACTGTAGTTACTAATGCAAATAATGAATTGGTTCCAACTAGAGTAACTACAGGTTGGCGTGTGTGCATTGACTATAGGAAATTGAACTTAGTCACCAGAAAAGATCACTTCCCTCTCCCATTTATTGACCAAATGCTTGACAGTCTAGCGGGACATGATTATTATTGCTTCTTAGATGGTTATTCTGGTTATAATCAAATTCCCATAGCTCCAGAAGATCAAGAGAAAACCACTTTCACTTGTCCTTTTGGAATCTTTGCATATAGAATAATGCCGTTTGGTTTATGTAATGCACCTGCTACCTTTTAAAGATGCATGCTTAGTATATTTTCTAACATGGTTGAGAGGTTTCTTGAGGTGTTTATGGATGATTTTTCTGTGTATGGTGACTCGTTTGATGATTGTTTGCGCCATCTAACTTTAGTTTTGCAGAGATGTGAGGAAAAGAATTTAGTACTAAATTGGGAAAAATGTCACTTCATGGTGAAACAATGTATTGTTCTTGGCCACATTATTTCTAGCAATGGTATTGAGGTTGACAAAGCCAAGGTTGATCTTATCTCCAATCTCCCACCTCCAAAATATGTGAAAGAAGTAAGATCTTTCCTTGGGCATGCTGGTTTTTATAGACGTTTCATTCAAGATTTTAGCAAAATCTCTAGACCCTTATGCAATTTACTTGTTAAGGATGTACCTTTTGTCTTTAATGATTCGTGCTTAGAAGCTTTTGAACATCTTAAGAAAGTGTTGACCACTGCACCTGTTATTCGACCACCTGATTGGACTTTACCTTTTGAACTTATGTGTGATGCATCTGATTATGCTGTAGGAGCAGTTTTAGGACAGAGATTAGATCGGTTGCCTTCTGTTATTTACTATGCTAGTAGAACTCTTAATGATGCACAATTAAATTATTCTACTACAGAGAAAGAAATGCTAGCAGTTGTGTTTGCTTTGGATAAATATCGATCTTATCTTGTGGGGTGTAAAGTTATTATCTTTTCTGACCATGCTGCCCTCAAATATCTTCTAACTAAGAAAGATGCTAAACCAAGATTGATTAGGTAGGTCTTGCTTTTGCAAGAATTTGATATTGAATTTAGGGACAAAAAGGGTTCTGAAAATGTTGTGGCTGACCACTTATCTCGAATTGTGCTTGACTCTGTGTAGGATAAACTACCATTAAATGAGTTGTTTCGGATGAACAACTCATGAATATTGATGTTGTGCCTTGGTTTGTTGATATTGTTAATTATCTTGTTCTGGTGCAAAATTCTAGAACATTGGACTAAACAGATAGAACTAAGTTCCTAGTCAAGTGAGAAATTTCTTTTGGGACGATCTTTATTTGTTTAAATATTGTGTCGATCAAATTATAAGGAGATGTGTCCCGAGAAAGTGAATTCAATGATGTTCTCTCCTTTTGTCATGACCAAGCTTGTGGGGGCCACTTGATTGCTAAAAGACTCTCGCTAAAATCTTACAATGTGGTTTTATTGGCCTACTCTCTTTCGTGACACTCATGTTTTCACATTGTGCATGTGGTGTCAACGCATGGAAAGCATTTCAAAGCGAAATATGATGCCGCTTAATCCTATTCTCGTAGTTGAAATCTTTGATGTCTGGGGATTGATTTCATGGGACCTTTTCCTCCATCTTTTGGGTATCTTTACATATTAGTGGGTGTCGATTATGTTTCCAAGTGGGTCGAGGCAATTCTTTGTAGGACCAATTATCACAAAAGCGTCGTGGCATTTTTGAAAAGCAATATTTTCTCTCGCTTTGGCACTCCATGAGCCATTATCGATGATGGGGATCTCATTTTTGCAATAAACATTTTCAAACCCTTCTAGCAAAATACTCCACACATAAGGTTGCCACCCCATATCATCCACAAACTAGTGGTGGGGTTGAAGTCTCAAATCGAGAAATAAAGCATATTTTGGAGAAAGCAGTTCGACACGATAGGAAAGATTGGTCTCTACGACTCCACCGATGCATTATGGGCATATATGATGACTTTTAAAACACCCATTGGCATGTCCCCTTATAGATTGGTGTATGGAAAGCCTGTCACCTTCCATTGAGTTAGAGCATCGTGCTTATTGGTCCATTAAGAAATTCAATCTTGATATATGCGAGGAAGGTGGTCCACAAGGAAATTGCGTGTAGGCGAACTTGAGGAAATTCGAAACGATGCTTATGAGAATGCTAATATTTACAAGCACAAAATGAAAGTCTTTCATGACGAGCACATAGTCAGAAAATCATTCACCCAGTCGAAAGTACTTTTATATAATTCTCACTTTGCATTTATTTCGTGTAAACTACGCTCCAGATGGTCATGTCCTTTTATTGTTCACATTGTTTATCCCCATGGAGCTGTTGAGGTTGAAAACCCAACAAATTGTGATATTTTTAAGGTTAATGGCCAACGTTTAAAACCATACTTGGAGTTTCACTCTCGCGAGGGGGAGGAGGAAATTGATTTGGGTGATCCTACCCTTCATTCTTAAAAATCGCATTTTTGAAAAAAAAAAAAAAAAAAATCTAAAAAAAAAAAACACACGTGAAGAAAAATTTTTTTTTTTTTTTTTTTGCTTTCGTTGTTTTTGTTTGTTGTTTTCTCTTTTTTTTTTTCTTTTAGGACCGCTTTTGTACGATCGATCCTGCGGTGTCCACGGTGTTCCACATCTTTCACCGCCAGATGCTTCTTCTCCACATCTATCCCTGGGGAGAATCGATCTTTTCCCTCCTACTCTTTGCTTTTTGTTATTCTTACATTGGGGACAATGTAAGGTTTTTGTTTGGGGGTGGGTTATAAAGTATCATCATGTTACTTAAGAACTTCTTCGATTTGCTTATCATTCAGTCGGTCAGATAATCGAAATAATTTTGATACTTTAAAAAAAAAAAAAAAAAAAAATTTTCTGGTTGTTGTTGAATATCCTACCGCCAATGATGATATCTGTTCAAAATCGAGCACATTTTTAGTAGAATATTAGACAACACTTGAACTCATTCTTTTGTATGAATTCTTATCCATGTTAGACCTGATTATGGAAGCACAGAGCCACATTGACTTATCATTTATTGGAGACATGACTTGAGTGTTTGTGTTGATATTATTGACTGAGTATCATGATGAAAATTCCATTCCTACATTCTTAGAGCTAGTGACTAAATTGTTTTGAGAATAGTTTGGGGGTGTTAAAGTTACTACTTTTGTTCTAGGACTTTTGATGATTCGGGTTTTCTGGGTTTCATCTTTGGTTGAATGGGTTATAGTCGAGGAATCTAAACTGAGCACTACTCGCAGATGATAAATTTAAATGAAAGATCGACTCGAGCAATTAAGCACTGTTAGGGTATCTTAAAACACGGTGCCCTATGGTCATCCGACTTGGGAGTCATCGGCCCAAAGCTCGCGCTACATGAGTCCTCAGATCTAAAACAAGAAAAAAAAAAAGGCGACATTTATAAATTTACATCTTCACTTCTCTATTAGCTGTGAGACTCGAGCAATTAAGTCTGCTATGGTATTTTCAAACACGGTGCCCTATGGTCATCGACTTGGGAGTCATCAACCCAAAGCTCGCTCTGAGGGTCAACCCAAATCGCTAGTGAAAGAGAAGTATTGCACAAGATGTAAGATCATAATGAGAGTTGAATAAATAAAAGAGTAGAAGTGCTCGGGAAGGATTGCTAGATTAGAACCTTAGAGAGACCGAAGATGAGAATTTAGAAGTCTCTAACCATCCTAATTCTCGTAATACAAGTGCTAAGTTTTACCACTTTTGTTGAAAAGAAAGATCATTGTAATGATCAATTGAAGCCAATTTTGCTAGAACACCTCGGGATTTGAGAGAAAAGCTTTAGAAGTGTGATAACTTACGAGAGGTGTAAGGAATAAATGAGTACAAAGGGTTCGGGATTGCTAAAATATCAACAACACAATATTGGTCATGATCTAATACATGTATAAGTTTAATTTTTGGCTATTCATACACTCACACAAGGTCGAGGATCAGATAAGTGAAAATTTTTGTGTTGTTGTTTGATATTCTTCTAAAAGTGTTGCTTATTTTTGAACCTGAGGCATATGGTAAGGAGTTTAACATTGACTAATTTTTCATTGATTCAATTAGCTTAGCTTAAATTATATTTTAGTTTTGTTTTTGTTCGAGGACGAACAAAGGTTTAGTTTGGGGGTGTTTGATAAGTGCGTTTTATGCACTTATTTTGGCCTTTTAATTAATCATTTATGTCGTCATATAGTTGATTTTTCCACTTAATCTAGTTTATTATTGTTTTATTTCAGTTTTGGACTTGTTGGTGAATAATTGGAGAAATTTGGGCGAAAAGAGCAATGACGTAGAAGATATCTCATAAGTTCGAGGACTCAATTGCACTCAACCCAAAGTTGAGGGACCAAACTGGAGATAATGTAAAGTTGAAGGACCAAATGGGATGTTATGAAAAGTTGGAGGACTTAAATGACCAAGACCCAAAGTTGAAGGACCAATGTGGTGGATGTTGAAACAAAAGGGACCGGATTGCAAATTAACATAAATAACAAGTTGGGCACTCGCTTCAGATTTGGCCGGGCGTAGCGCCAACACTTAAAACAAAAAAGAGTAACCCAAACAGGTTGTCAGGCGATCGCTTCGGGAATAGCCTGGCGATTGCCTGAGCCAATTCCGCTACGAAATTTTGGTTTGATTTTTCTTTCTTTTTGAGTCCCAATTCAACTAGGAAACGTTTTGAGCAATTTTTAGGTCTTCTTGGGATATTTTGTGGGACAATAAGAGTAGTATAAATATGAGTTATTAACTCATATCAAATGTTGGATTTTTGGGGAGCAAAACAAGAGAAGACGGAAGAAAAGACATCAAGAGAACAAGACTACTACTTGACGATCAAGACCTCTTTGAAGATTTCTTCTCCTAAGATCCATGCCGGGTTTTATTAATTCTTGTTTTTCTAGTTTAATCATGTTCTTCTAATTTTCTTTAGCCAAGGTAGAGCGATGAAACCTTGTTTTAATTAAGTGATTATTCCGTTATTCGTTTAATTCCTTTTAGAGCTTTAACGTTCATGGCTTGTTTTTGACTAAATTAATTAAATAAAGTTTCTTTCATCTTAAATATCATGTATTTTTGATAGTTAGAGATTGATTTAATTAATTCATGCTTGGTGCTTAAACATGTCTATTAATTTCTTTTGATTCTCCGTGATCTTTTGATTCAAATTGGGATACATAGAATGCTTAGGAGAACTTTGATTCTTTGTTTTCTTTCAATTGAACTTGATACGGGGAACGCTTAAGTAATTTATGTTTGAAATTTAAGAGGAGCCTATATTTGATTTTCTTCTTCTGGACTTAATTGATAAATCTTTAGGATCGACAAGAGATTGAGTTCGTATTGTCGTATGTGTTTTTTCTTGGGAATTAATGAATGATTGGATGGTTGCTAAGTTAGATAATGGTGGATTCTGAAACCTTGGTCTTTTACACAACTTGAATTATCAATTCATCTTTTTAGCATATTTCATTAGTCTTTAAAGTTAAACTCTTTCACAAAATTCTCTTCAACTCAACTAGCCTAGGATAACAGTTAATTTGGATTAAATTATACCTTCCTCATAGCTTGAGTTTTCAGGATCGACCTCGTTTTTTACTTATCTATATTCCAATAGATTCGTGACACTGCGAGTTAATTAAAATTTGACATCAAGTTTTTGGAAAATAAACCAAGATTTATGAAGAAAATAATAAAGAATAGTATATTTCGATATCTTGAAAAAAAAAGGTGCACTTCCTGCCTTGTTTTTCATTTTTTGGGGATGGGGCGGTGTAAAATATTCTAATTTCCCACCTTGTTTTTCATTTATTATTTTTTAATAAAATTTAAAAATTAAAATAAAAAATAAGAGTCGAAGAGCAGACCATATTTTTGTGCCCGCCCCGATTTCTCGACGGTGCGGAACATTTTTCCACCCTACTTAAAGGGTGCGTAAAAGGAAGTGATGCTCACCGCTTATTGTCGGCTCATGTTGGCCGCTAATTTTTTTTTCATTTCAAAGTGATCGTTAATATTTCCATTTTTGTTCATTTTGATCACTTGTTTAGATTTTGTTAAGTTCTCTAATATATCGTTTGATGTGAAAGACCTTCAACCGATGCAATCGTCCGGAATCCATTGTATGACAAACAAATTTTAAATGAGTGACCAAACTAAAAAGAAAAACAAAGTTTAGTGACCACTTTAGAGAAAATTAAGTTTGGTAACCAAATTGAAATTTCACAGTAAGTTGAGTGACTAACAGTATTTTAACCCTTTAATTAGTGACCAAAAAGATATTTTCTGAAAATTTGAATTTTGAGTTCAAATAATTAGGCAATTATGAAAAATTTAAGTTATATTCAATTCAATAAAGAGAGACCACGAAGAGAATATTTTGCTCCTCACACTTAATTATTTTTTAAAATTCACTCAATGTGATTTATTTTTAAATGGAGAGTCAATATACATTAATTAGTTCTTTGCACGATAATGAGTTATCAGTATTTCCTGGTAGACAATTAGGGTTCATAATTGTGAAATCATATTCTTTTCATGGACATAACTCATTCTAAGATTTTATTTCCAAATTTAAATGCGACTTTATTCGCGTTCTCATTTAAAAGCGCATGTTGCGTTCTGCATAGTCGTGTATAAGGTTTCAGGCCACCAAGTTTTGTCCTCCCATGAAGATTTCTCCAAAGCCGTGAATCAATTTTCCTTTGTTCAACAAAAGAAAAAAGAAGTGCCAATTTCTGGGAGGTTTGAAAGATTTTTCAATTATTATGGTTTTTCATAAAGTAACTAATTGTAAATTTTTTCATTTTTAGTTTTTATGAATGTTGATAGATACTTTTTTGATATTTTTAAGATTTTTGTTATCACTAATATCTTGTACATGCTTTCATATTTGTGAGTTTATCGAGAATAAAAATTTGTTAGATTGTAGCAAGTTATTGTCAAAACGAAATATTGTACTAAACGTGATAGGAAGGGAGAGGTTCATTGACATAATTTTTGTCTAACGTAGAAAAAGTAAACACTCTATTTAAGATTCTATAATGAAAATTCAAAAAAAAGTTACTTAAAAGTAATTTTTAAACTTAACTAAACACATTCTATGCGTACTAAATTTTCTAATATGCTCTAATTGTTTTTTATTTGAAATGAACAAAAAAGCAACAGATGCCACCTCCAACCGCAACACCACCATCACCCGCAGCTCCACCAAGATCGCCACATTACGAAATGGCTCATCCCCGTGGACATGGACCGCATATGGGGTCGTACATGGGAGAATTGGACCAAATGTCACGAACTCAACAATTGCGAAATATTGAACACATACAATCCAAGACTTGGAGGATTAACTTCGGGGGCTATGAAAATGATTATCATGACCATTACGAATATGGTCTTCCAGAAGCACATAAAGGCCATTCTCCGTGGCCTCCACCACCCAGCATGCACGTGGGAGCAAGGCCGTCGCAACACATGCTTCTAGAGCCGACGCCACGACTTGATATTCCTCCACTAGATCGTCACCACGGTTTTCCCGGGCCACCATCCCCACCATGTCTCCATCCATCAAGTCACCACCATGGTCTTCCAGAGCCAACACCCGCAGCTAGGCCTTCCTCCACAAGATCACCACTATGGTCCTCGAGGACCACCACCGAGGCCATATTTTTCTCGTCTGGATTACCACCATGGTCCTCTTGGGCTACCACGAGCACCTCATCATTATCCGCATGCTAATTACTACGGCTCCTTCAACGATGAAGATCCCAATGGTTGCACAACGATGTGAGCTTATGCAATAAAGCTATTTTCTAGGGCTTTAGGTTCTTGATATAGGATTGTTCTTAATTTCTTCAGCTTTAATTCCATTATCTGTTACAATTCATCATTCGTTGCATGTCATTTAGTGCTTTATCAGAATTTTCTTCCCAATTAATCAATAAGATTCTCTAGCATTTAAAAAATAAGTGTATGCTTTCCTGTTTCATTGATTGGAATTTAAATTGATGAGTCACAGCGGTTTGGTACATTATAAACCAAAAATTAGTTATTTTGTTGACAAAATTGTAATTAATCAACAAAATGTCAATTCAAAGTAGAAAAATCAATTTTATCATTTTACGTTTAAATTGTTCGAAAAATCGTCAATTGTGACTCAAAAAAAGCTATTTTTGGTTTATAACATGTACCAAACATGCTTTAATGTGATGAAACAGTGAAAAAAACAAAAAAAGTTGTGAATTAGCTCGATAACTGTCAAATAAGATAAAGAGTTAACAACGACTATTTCGTCTTAACCCCTTGCATAATACTCGATGAAAAGAATAGATATTCCTCTTGCTCTATTTCCTCAGTCGAAAATCAACAGCTTTTGGAACAGAGTTCAACCCCAAACCCAATAATATGACCTAAAAGGCTAAAACCCAACAATCCATGGTATCTGCGAGGTTAAAATCGGCTGGGTCACCGATCAGTAAGCCCGGCTGAGTCTCTTATCTCGAGTTTTAGCCCGGAAGCCGCCTTCCTATTTCGAGATGGAGCCATGCCAAATCTTCCGGCAAATACTATCAGGCCAGTTGAAGACATCATTATTTGTCCTGGTCCACATCACAGAATAGCTAAAGTTCTGTGATTATTGAAAAGGGTTAAAAATGGCACCAAAATAAACCTCACAGGGACTAATCAGTTGTCAATTATTCACAAGAAATCCTATTCCGTTTGATCTTAAAACATTTTAAGAGAAATATGAATACTTGATCCCTGGTGTTCCTATTTTCTCCCTCGTGCGGGATTAAAAGGCCTCGTAGTTATATATGTAAATTTTGCTTCTACAATATGGACATGTTTAATTTATAGTATTAACTACTATATTTAGTCCACCCCATCGTGTTATGCAAGTATGGGAGTATACAAATAAATCGAAATTTAGTGAATTATTAGCCCATTGAACTTGTAAAATATAGTGCAGCTTAGTTTGTTAATTAGAGTTAGTTAGTTGGTTAGTTTGTTAATAAGAATTAGTTAGTCAGTTAGTTTGTTAACAAATATTTTTTATATTTTCAGTATAAGTAGTAGACTTTTCTTTTTGTATATAAAAATTGTGAGGAATAAAGTGAGATATTTCTCTCTCTAAACTTGTTCATGGTATCAGAGCAAGGATTCATCACAGTTTGAAGAAGATCTTCTTCTCCTGAAATTGAAGTTCATCTCGGATTGAAGGTGAACTTGTTTTATCTAAAATAGAAGCTTGATTCGAGCTTCAGCAAGTAGTAATTCATTCGAATAAATGGAAGAGCAAAACCGTAACATCAATGGAGGTCAAATGCGGATGAGCGGTGGAGATCCACTCTTTCTCTGAGCTCGGATCACCCGGTATGGCTCTCTAGTTCTTGCACCACCGATCGGGAAGAATTTTACGCTTGGAGTAGATCTATTA
Organism: Forsythia suspensa; assembly: GCA_023638005.1. Classification (NCBI taxonomy): domain Eukaryota; kingdom Viridiplantae; phylum Streptophyta; class Magnoliopsida; order Lamiales; family Oleaceae; genus Forsythia; species Forsythia suspensa. The sequence continues at coordinate 8,822,558 of CM042674.1, read as the reverse complement.
AGATCGCGCTCTAGAGCAAAAGTGAAATTAGGGATAATTGATGGAAATGTAGAAATTCACGGAAAAGATTCACCACAGTATGAGCAATGGAGTAGAGTGAATTACATGGTGACTACATGGATTCTCGAATTCTATTTCTAAAGACATAGTGGCTTTTTTCTATATCTGACCATAGCTAGGGAATTATGGTGTGAGGTAGAGGAACGTTTTGGAGGATGTAATGGGCCTCTCTTGTATCAAATACGAGAGAAATCAGTTCAATATCACAAGGATCAATGATTGTTTCTCAATATTACACAAAACTCAAAAGGCTTTGGGATGAACTTACCTTTTCGATGCCATTACTTGAATGCACTTGTGGTTCAAACTAGATCTCAGAGGCGATATCACATCTTTCAATAGGGTCGATGCAATTTTTAATGGGACTTAATGACATATATGAGAGTACACGAAGTCAAATATTGGTGATGGAACCTCTTCCTCACAAATAAACAAGGCCTACTCTATGATACAAAGAGTTGAAAAGCGTAGAGAAGTGCAAATATCATTTGGAGAATCACTTTGAGATAAATGCCATGTATGTGAGGTCACAAGGAGCTAAGAGAGATGGATGAGGAAGAGGAAACACAAGAAGGAGTGAAATGAGCAAGAGAGAAAAGGAACAACAAAAAGTATACTCACCGCAATACCAATGGACACAATAAGGAGTCATGTTTCAAACTCATTGGATATCGCGACCGGTATAAAACGGTGAAGGAATGAAGAAGATGGGAGGTAGATATTTAGCACATTTGGTTGATACACCTTTGGATGTAGAGATTGAACAAACAGTATTGCAGATAAAGAGAAGGAACAAATGCGAGAACCTTAACCTTTCAAGCTTGATACAACAAGAAATTTTGAAAATGACGCGAGGAAAAGGAACACCGTGAATTTTGCACACACGGGAGACTTTGAAGGTTCAATATTAAAACCTGAACTCATTACTATTTTAAGTGCTTGATTTGATAGAAGTAGGATCTTGGATAATAGATCTGGTGCATCCAATCACATGTGCAATAATATCACACTCTAACATATCCTAAGCCCGTCGCGAAGTCATACCGGTTTATCTACCGGATGGATCCATTAATCTAGTAAAACACATTGGAGATGTACATTTTGCTAATGACATTTCTCTCATTGACACTTTACATGTACCTACATTCAAATTTAATCTACTTTCGGTAAGTAAACTAGCTAAAACTTCCAAAATAAAGTTCATTTTCTTGATGATCATTGCTTATTGCGGGACCTACTGATCGAGAGAGAGTTATGGCGGTTGGTAGATTAGTAAGGAATCTATACATCCTAGAAAATGATTCTTTCTCCCAAACGACTATTTAGAGATACAATTTAATTTATTGTAGTAGTTACGTTAAGCTTCCTACTTTGTTCCTACATCGAAAATAAAATTACAGATGCTTCCATGAACCTTTGGCATATGAGATAAGGACTTGCCTATGTAAAAGTTTTACAACATTTAGAAATGTTGAAATCATGTAATAAACATTCATGTGTACCTTGTGATATCCGTTCTTTTTCAAAACAGCAAAGAATGCCTTTTCTGTTAGTTCAATTCACTCGGAATATACATTTGGCCTAATGCATCTTGATTTATGGGGACCATACAAACTTGTATCCTTATCTCGGTAGTCACTATTTTTTTAGCGTGGTTGATGATCACAAGAGAGCCACATGGACATTTCTACTTAAACATAAAAGTCAAGTTTTTATAACTTTGAAGCACCTTTTTCAAATGATCAAGACACAATTTGACAAAACTATTAAGTGTTTTAGATCCGATAATGGTCTTGAATTTACCAATCTTGAACTCAATATTTTTAAATGAAAATGGTATATTACACCAAAGGAGTTGTGTTTATACTCCCACAACAAAATGGAGTGGTTGAAAGGAAACATAAACACCTTTTGTAAATTGTAAAGGCACTTATGTTTCAGTCCAACCTACCTAAACAATTTTGGGGAGAATCCATCTTAATGGCTACTCACATCATAAATAGACTGCCTACTGCAGTCCTTCAATGGAAAACACCTTTTGAGATTTTACATGGAAAGAAACCTCAATATGAAACCTTGAAATGTTTTGGATGTTTATGTTATATTACCAACACTAGACCTTTTAAAGATAAATTTTCACCTAGAAATTTCAAATGTATATTATTGAGCTATAGTACAGTCAAAAGGCTTTCAAAGTATATGATTTGACAAATAAACAGATTCACATTTTTAGGGATGTTGTATTTCATGAACACATTTTTCCTTTCCAGTTGGAACCCGGTTCTGAAAATTCTTGACCTTTACCTATTCCTGAAGTAATCCAAGAATCTTCAGATATCTCAGTCGTTCCAACTCATACTCTAATCCCTCAAAATGTTAATGTCTATCCCTCTTATCTTGTTGAAAATGAAAGCGAAATATCCAACCTCTGCACTGGAGCATGAAACTTCTTTGAATCCCTTTCATAATGATTCAAATATTTCACAAAGAACTACTATCCCCTAGAAGAAGTACAAGACCAAAAACCAAGCCTATTTGGTTGCAGGATTTTGTAATCCACCTTACAACTCCTGATTTACCTACTACCAGTCCTCTCCCATATTGCTTGGATCCATCTACATCTTCACCCCATACTCCAATCACTTTCCCATTTTTCCATTCTCCCTTGTTTGCACATGATTATATACAATTTCTAGCTAATGTTTTACTATCCAAGAACCTCATTCTTACAGAGAAGCTAGCACCAAACCAGAATGGGTACATGTTATGGATAAAGAGCTAGAAGCTCTAGAAAATAATGAAACACGGGAATTAGTGCCTATACCACGTAATAAGAAACCTATTGGATCAAAATGGGTGTACAAGGTAAAATTAAAGGTCGATGGGAGTCTAGATAGATGCAAAGCTAGACTAGTGGCAAAAGGATATAACCAAGTGGAAGGAATAGATTATTTTGAAAGTTTTTCACCGGTTGCAAAGTTGGTCATCGTGAGAATATTCTTAGTCGTAGCCCTTCGCTCGGACTTGGTCCATTCACCAACTTGACATCAATAATGCATTTCTTCATGGGTTTCGGATGAAGAAGTATACATGTGGCACACCGCCAATGATCAACGCCTATTTACTCTACAAACTACTACTTCTTTTCTTGTTTTACTTGTATATGTAGATGATGTTTTGCTCACAGGAACAAATGAAACAGAAATCAAACAGGTGAAAAGCTATCGGATTCACTTTTCACCATAAAAGATCTTAGCTATGGTAAATATTTTTGGGAATAGAAATTGCAAGAAGTGAAGAGGGCACCTATGTTAATCAAAGAAAGAATGCTATGGACATTATCACAGATTCAGGGTTTGCGGTGCTAAGCACGCTAGCACTCCCCTTCCAAAGGGTATCAAATTCACATCACGGTAGGACTCCCCTCGACCGATCCAAATAAATATAGAGCGTTTGGTTAGTAGACTTCTCTACTTAAATCTTACCAGCACGATATTACTTATGGTGTGCGTGACTAAGTCAATTTGTAGGTTCACCTTGTCAATCCCATCGGGATGCGAGACTTCACATCCTCAAATATCTTAAGGGAACTCTCTCAAGTGGCTTATATTTTCCTTCCAAAATGTTTACAACTTGAAGCCTTTTGTGATGCGGTGGGCTTCATGTACATATTCGAGAAAGTCATTAACAGTATTGCATATTCCTTGGAGGTCTTTAATTTCTTGGAAAACCAATAAGCAATCTGAGTTTCGAAGTTCGACTAAGGCGAATATCGTAGTAGCATGGGATCTCTGGGTTTGTGAGCTCAAATGGATTTCTTATGTTCTTCAAAACTTAAAGATTTCTCTCCGACTTCCTATTCCTCTATGGTGTGATAATCAGGCGACCATACACATCATTGTCAATCCTGTTTTTCATGAAAGGACCAAACATTTGGAATGATTGTCATTTGGTGCGCAACTTGTTCAAACAAGGTTTCATTATACCAAAGCACATCTCCACTCATGATCAACTTGCTGACATTCTCACCAAGTCTCTCTCTGCACCTCAATTCAGATTCCTCTTGTCCAAGTTAGGAATGATGGACTTCCATCATGATCCAACTTGAGGGGAGATGTAAAATATAGTGCGATTAGTTTGTTAATTAGAGTTAGTTAGTTGGTTAGTTTGTTAATAAGAATTAGTTAGTCAGTTAGTTTGTTAACATATATTTTTTATATTTTCAGTATAAGTAGTAGACTTTTCTTTTTGCATATAAAAATTGTGAGGAATAAAGTGAGATATTTCTCTCTCTAAACTTGTTCAGAACTGATGAACAAAAGTCACGTTTGTTTTAGTTAAGTCACCATTTACATAGTCTTGAGTAAATTTAACGGTATTGTTAGAGTTCGTTTGGTAGAGTTTATAAACTAATTTATTTGACAAACAGTATTGTTAAAGTTTAGTTTATTTAATCAAAATAGTTTATTTGATCAAGAATGATAAAAAATGCCAAACTACCAAAGCAATTTTTTTAGTCAAATAAACTAGTTTATAAACTCTACAAGATAATGTGTGACACATTAAGGGGTAATGCAAATAAAATTGGTTAGCTGGCAAAAGTATATGTTAAATCTAAGGGTTAATTATACTAATGGTCTTCATTTTTTCAATTTTGTAACGATTTCATTCTCATTCTTTTTTTAACAGATATTATCATCATTCTTCTATTTATTCTCACAGATGGTCCCTAAATTACTATTTTTCACTATTCTGACAATTCTTTGACAATTTTGCCCATTACCTTAAATAAATTAAAATGATAGGAAAAAAAAAATATAATGAAAGTATTACAATTGAGTCATTAACATTTTCAAAAGTACAAATGAATTTTATTTTATTTAGATAAGTGTTATTCTCCAATTATAAGTGTTCTTTCCCATCCTCATCCGCCACCGATAAACCTAGACACCACCATCTCCCTCCACCTCTACACACTATTTCATCTCATCTTACCCTTTGCACTCCTCAAATTCCTATAACTCTTATTCTTTCCCATTATTCTCTCACTCATCTTTACCACCACCTCCATCAGCATCCTCACAACCATCGTCACCCCCAACTCTCTTCTACTAAACCTTTTACTCGGATCCCTTTTGGACCTTCTTCTGATTAGTCTTCTCAAACACCTCATCCAACGCCCTCGCCCATTTTACAACAAAAACATGTTCATCTCTTTCGCCGTTAACCATTGTTCTTTCCCGGTGGACACTCCTCTAGAGTTTCATTTATTGCCATCCTCATTTACTTCTATTCCATTTACATTGAACAAGTTTTGGTGGCCCAATTCAAGTTTGTTGTTGATGGTATGCTTGTTGAGTATTTTGTTGTGATTGTAGGGGTATGGGCCACGATTACCTCCACCTCGCGGGTACTTATTGGCCGGCATTTTATACTTGATGTTGTAGCCGGAGCGTGTTTGAGTGTTCTTGAAGGGATTTTCGTGATCAGGCTTTTTAATTATGAGAACTTGAGCTCCTTCCTCAAATGACACTACTCAAATGTAAGCTTCTCCAATTCTGTAGTATTTTTCATCATTCTTGATTTCCTTGGGATATAATCTAATTTTGTCATGATACAAATTGATAGAAGATGTATGTAGATTACTTAAGCATTGAAATTAAATGTTAATTAAAATATGGTGGTGGATGGGTGGGTTGAAAAATATAATTCTTTTTTTGTTGGAGAAGAACACCTATCTGTATAAAATAAAATAGTTTAGAATTTATTTGTATTTTTGAAAAGGTTAAGAACCCAATTGCAATGTTTTAATTGTATTTTTTATAACTTTAATTTATAAGTCAATGGGCAAAATTGTCAAAAGAATTGTCGAATAGTGAAAAATAGTGATTTTGGGACCATCCATGAAAATTAATAGAAGAATATAGATGATATCTGCTAAAAAAATAATGATAAAATCACATAAATCTAAAAAATTGGGACTATTAGTGTAATTAACCCTAAATCTAAAACAAATATTCCACCTCAACTTAGTGACCACGTCTTTTAGGGTGTGTTTGATTGGTAGCATGGAAAAAGGGTGGAAAATGAAAATATTTTCAATGAAAGTGGGAAAATAAATTCCACTATCTAGACAAGAAAATTTTTTCCAAGAAAGAAGGCAAATCCATGCTTTAAATGCTTGTACCTAGAAAATGTATTTGCTTTTCCATGTGCTAATTAAACAACAAAGTGGGAAAATAAAAGTGTTGGATTTGACAAGATTTTCCATGGAAGTGACATTTTTCATGGAAAATGTTTGAATCAAACACACCCTTAAACATAAATATTTTTTCAAAAAAAAAAAAAAAAATTATCCACATTTTTTAGGATTATAAAACATCGTTATCATATAAATCAAATCTCTCAACTGAAATTTTGTTCACAGAATTGAAAATGTTTTTTTATGGTATCGGTGTTTCACTTAAATCCCAACTCTAATTTATCTTATACCGACTATGAAATTTTAAAATCATGCCGTGAATATTGAAACACATTTGATCAAAAGTATTTAAAAACAACATGAACATAAACTAGAACGCTTTCACATAAAAGAGTCTATAGGAGTAGCTCCTATGCACCTTCACATGAATACATTTTTAAAATTTCAAAGACACATTATGGATACCGCTTGCCACCAAGTTCATCGGGGGCAAAATCGACTATAGGCTACAGAAGTAGTGACTTAATTGAAATATATGTGAAAGTTTGTTACTAGTTGTGCAAAAACCAGTTCCAGCTTCAAAACTCCTCCCTCATGAGACCTTGCGTTGGGCCACGAATCATTCCATTGAAATACCGCAAATGGAGATGCACTTATTACTGGTGCAGCTGATTCCCTGAGAAGATGCTGAGTTTCCCTTATAATTCTTCGAGGTAAATTGCTGTTATCATTAATTGAATTTTGGGTAGGGGAAAAGTTTTTCTTTCTCTCAGTACAGCATATATACCGATTAAGAAACTTCAATTCGCCTGTTATATATATGCTTATGCAGGTTATGAAAATACATATTTAAACGGGGTAAGATTATCCGATATGCTTGTTTAATTGCTTTTATTTCAAATCCAGATACTTGGCAAATTCTACACGGTGTTTGAAGTTCTCTAATTCTGAAAATTTACTGTGGATAATCACTGATTGACTGCTTTATTCAGTGGTCAAATCTCTATGCTTCAGTCTTTTAGCAGTGATATTGTGAGTTAATCTAGCACCTTCTGTACTTCAATGTCAGGAAATTGTGTTCAAATTCATTCTTGTTTTTCTCTATCTATTATTAGTTCTTTCTTTGATTTATTTGCAAAAATCCAATTAGTTTCTGCGGGTTTATTTGTGGATTAATTTGTAATTTTAGAAAGATAAATTGATCTTTTCTGTGTTTAGGCATTTTACAGTGAATTAGAAAAAGAATTCTTTGAACGTATTTGAAATATTGTTTATATTAGAAAGTCAAGTGTAAGCTGTTATCTTAGTGTTTCAGGCCCAGCTAAAACATTAGAGAATTTGAAATAAAATCCTCTCTCCATTGTCCTTGTGCCTCAACTTCAAAAAATAAAAACTAAAGAGGTGTAAGAGACCACGGTACTTGGTTAATAAAGGAGAGCATGTATTATTGCATATTCGCTTTAATACATTGTTATTGAATAGCTAGATAAATAGAAAACTTAATCATCTTGAGACTGTAAGGTGATTGTATGTCACATCATTCTCTAATTTTGATTAGATTTAGTATTTCGCTATTTCTTGGCAAGCTCTTGTAGCAGAGAGGTGATTGTTTCGGAGGTTAGTGGCTTCTCGACACAGTAATCAAGACCAGCTTCAGTGAATGCTTGTTTCTCTGAGTCCAACCCTCGTGAAGTCACTCCTACAATCATGTTGTTGACACCCATGGCTCGAAGCTCTCGCGTTGCCTATAAAACAAAGAATAGTGAAAAGTGAAAACTAATTCGCAACAGTAAAGATGATTTAATTAGATGTTGTTGCAAGTAAATTATTATCTTATGTGTTGTATGAAGATATTAATATGAATATACTACAACATCCAGTGAAGAGATATGATAATAATAGTAAATTTATTAAACATAAAAGAAATAGTTTTTAAAACATCGATAGGCAAAGACACTAGATTTTTAGCGGAAGTCATGCTTCAAATTTCTCTCAATGGAGATGTTACATATAAATATGTAGCAATTGTCAACGTTTTGTAAATATGCACTCTCAAATGTAAGTTTCAAAGTTGATCTAACCTTAGGTCCATCCATGACTGGCATTTCCATATCCATAAGAATAAGATCAAAATGTTTTCCAGAGAGATACAGATCAACAGCTTCTTTTCCATTTTCAACTGTGTGACTTTCAAATCCAAACTTATTCAGAAGCACCTTATGAATTCTTCGAATGATTTTATCATCATCTACAATAAGCACAGAGAATTTCTGTCCCAAAGTCAAGATGTTATTGCTCGTCATTTTTCCTGGAAAACACTAACACCATTTTAATTTTAGCCAATTTAATACTATATAAAATGTGAGAAGTTCACTAATGCATATTGAAAGAAAATTGGTAAGGTGTCCTGGACGGTGTTGGACAGAAGCAATGAAGAAAAAGTGCTAATCTTTTGTTTATTGTACTATCCTCTACTGTGTATCAACATACCTTTGCTGTTCTTTGAGTACCTTTTGACAGTGTAAGCTAGCACCTCTCGAATGCGTGAATATGATATCAAACAATAAGAAAACTCAAATGACCTATGATGTCTGCATTGCCACACTGGCCTTTAAATAAGGGAGAGAAGTAGCTTTCTCGATGCCTTTTAGAAAGCAGGCTATCCGAATGATTAAAGAGAATAGCCCAAGCGAGATCTCCGCTCTTGCAGCCAGATACTTCAATTGATTATTTTGTAACTTTAGCTTGACATATTACTAAAAGTCATTGACAAAGTTTTCGCAGAGATATACTGAAGTTTATCTGGTGCCAAGATTTTCTTTCCTCTTTTAAGAAAAATGTATGTAATGAGTAGTGATTGTGCGTATCTGGGAGGGTAAAGTTTTGACATTGTCATTATCATTACTTGGTTAGAATAGATGTATAATTTCAAAATTTTCTCATGTAATCTATACGGTGGATTTGCATTATTAAGTGATAAGATTATCATTTAAAACATAAGATCTACAATTCTTTATTTTAGCATCATTCGTCATTTTTCATCTCATTAATAATTTTCTATTTTTATTTAACTTCAAATTCACATTATTTCTTCACAAGCTGTTGACAACAGAGGAAAGATTGGTCAATTATTCCAATCCTATATAAGCTTCATAATATTATTCCCTTAATTTAGCAATCCTTTTGATGGTCAACCAAAGAGCTCCTATATATTCATAAGAGTAATGTGCTCTCCTTAATTAGGTTAGAAGATGAAGGAACAGACGAAAACTAACATGAGTCTTTGTGGTTGAACTGGATTTTCCATTAGAAGTAGAGATAGGTGATCCCATATTAACTTGAAATAATGTGTAGTCAGTTTCACTTGCTGCCAGTTATATTATCTGCTGCCATGTCATGACGAGAAACAAATAATGATTAGTCAGTTTCACTTGCTGCCAGTTATATTACCTGCTGCCATGTCATGACAAGCAACACACACAGACACAAAAAAACACGTAGAAATGTATGTATGTGCATAAATACAAGTAGATGTGTAATGGTTTATTCTGTGGTTGCACACGAAAGGTGAATTCAATGAATCAATGTTCTGCCACAAAGTTACCTGTTGGTTGGAGGTACAATCATGCCAAGATTTTGTTATACATATGCGTGCGTGCAAGCGAAGGTACAGACATGCATAAACATACACGATTTACCATAAGAGAACACACGGTAGATGCACTGTTAACGTTAGAGTTGTAGACAATATTTAAGTACCTTTGGTGAAAAATGTGCTTATGAGATCATTTACTGTTTTGTTTTACCATTGGAACTTTTTACATAACTACAGAATTGTTGGCTTTTTCACATCCCATTTGAATTAATGCACTTTCAAATTCTTTATCTTTTGGTTTTTTTTTCCGTCGTTTTTAATTTTTCAAAGGCCTGTAACTTTTAATTTCAGTACATATCAGAAGGAAGAGAAAAGGTGTGAAATAAGTATTTGTGTGGATTGAAACAAAGTTGGACTACATGAAAATTAAGTACATGCTTAGACTTGTATGGCTTGAATTAAGGCCCAGGATGTAAGCCCGTTTAGCTTTTAAAGGGATCCGTCTGGGCCTTGCCCTCTTAGATGTGCATATGATATGATATTCACTTTTGGGCTTAAATACTAGGGAACTGACTCAAATAGCATTAATATAGCACATGTAATAATTTGCATCTCTCTTTTTCATAAAATTTTGAATTTTAATATCAATTTCGTGGGTCTATCTATGGAAAATCGAAGGATACACTTCTTAAAACCTGATACATTTTCTAAATTACTGAATACCAGTTGAGCATGAAGTTGGGCTCTTGGCAACGACTATTTTTTTGTGATTTTTACAAATTGTCGTTGTCTTTAAATTTTGGATTTTTCGTATTCTATTTTACTGTGGATTACTAAATGGTTTTTATTTTTCTATTTTTGTTCTAGTCAATTAATCTTTTCTTATATTATTATAAACTTTTTGGCATTTTAAAAATATAAAATATTAAAAAGAATTTATTCTCAGCAGGAGTTGGAATACAACAACTAATCTAGAAATGAAAAATGAAATAAAGAAGAAAATAAAATGAGTCTTTCTCAATTATTGTCAATTTCCATTAGGTACATAATTGAACCTCGTGTTCATTGATTTTTACGCCCACCTCAATCTGATTTTAAATAAAATAAAAAAAATTTGATTTTATAGTCAACAGAATATCCCTGAAGTATTAAGAAACAGATCTAAATTGTAATATCAAATTTGAGCTATATATTTCAATTAAATAATAAATACTTTTCGTAATTTAAATATAAGTTAAATTTCTTAGAGCCTTCCGCTACAACCCCACCTCAACCCTACTCACCATTGCATCCAATTTGTGTTCCCTATAAACTGACATGTCATGGACAACTCATTTTCTTAGTTCCATTTCTGTTTTCCTTCACATTAGTCACATGGCTGTCACTTTTGATATCCTCTAAGATATTCTTTACTTATTTTTCAGTTTATTATTGCATTTTAAATAAAACAAATTACGAGAAAAGTTTATGAGTCGAGGTTAAAAAACTCTTACAATGTCGAGCGTTTGAATTTCTTAAATTGTGATGAGATATCTATGCATCATTTTATTCTTTTAAATACTTGCTTTTCGATATATCTATAATTGTTATTTTACCATTGTAATTTCTCTAGCAAGTCTCAATTTGGGTTTTTTAACTGTTAATACATATAAAGCTTCAATTTTGCCGATAATCTTCACTAATATGCTTGATTTGTTAGACACGTCAAAATTAAACATATTAATTGTTGATCTCAATCCTTTCAAAGTGGGGTGGGTGCATGTAGGGTGAGCTGTGTGCACTTACTTTTTGAGTGCAAACAGGAGAACCTCGCCCTTTCGTCGTGTCAAACAAAAAGTTCTAATTAGTAAAACAAAAAAATAAAAAAAATAGAAAACACTAAATAATGTTTTAGCCTTGTACCTCACTGTATTGGATTCTATCAAAACAGCACAAATCATGGTATTGTTGGACGAAGCAAACCGTCAACATCAATTGGATAAAAGAACATGATAAGGCTAGCCAAGAGATAAGGACCTCTATTAAGCCATGAGTAGATGAAAGTGTCTTGCGTTTTGTCTATGTTGTCATCTTTAGCACATGTTTGGTATTATTTAAATTATAATTCTTATTGATCAAATTGGTCAAACATACTTTTTATCCATACATTTTATTAAATTCACAACTTATAACTCACTTTTTATCTACACATTCACTCACAATTTATAATATAGGTATTTAAAAAATAATTTCAACATTACTAAAAATATGCTTAGAGTGTGTTTGATTTTGATTAAAATCAGATTTTTGTAAAAGTTGATAAAATATGTAGTTGAAAAATTATAAAAATTGTGGGTTTCTATGAGATGTGTGATTAAAATTAATTGTTCATAATTACTTCAACATTTTAATAAAATTTTAATTGAAATTAAGGAAACTTTTAATGTCATACAAATATATCAGTTCCAGAACTTATCCTGAATGCTTCAAAATCCTAAAAAATGGTAGAAATCATCATGTTTGAAGAGCCAAAATCTAAAATATTTTAAATTAAAGTTGACTTGTATTCTTGCCAGTTTGCAGTGACCATGCATGACAGTCTTCCCACATAATTTAAAAATAAGTAATTATTTAAGAAACATAACAACATGGAACTGAAATAAGCAAACTGGTGGACAAAATCTAAGAATTAGATGAACAACTGCTTAAAATTTATGCAGCCAAGCAGACACAGAAACAAATTGATCAGTTTTAGAAACATTTTTTTATAATACCAAGAAACTTAAAACTTGGATTTTTAATTAAGCTATTTTTTTCTACTTTTGGCCTGTTCCTAATGCAGTTATTATGCCATTATTTTCAACCTATAATATGTGATTTTTAACTTATAATTTTTTTATATATGTATTTTGAATGTCGCATTGAATAGTATTTGTCGATGTGACAACATAATTTGTCCATATGTTTCCCTATCAAAACAGCGAGAATATTGGTTATGTGTTTTCTGTACTATAAATTAATCCCTTCTTTAATTAAACAGTTTATTATAGTAATTTTACTTTACGATTGTCTCCTGTTAATATCTTCTTTAATGGAACTTAGAATATTAAATAATGATGAATGCTTAGAAATTGTTGCTGATAAACAGTATATCATATTTTGTTATGATATAGTAGCATTTGTTTTCCTTCTTTTGACACATGTATAGATTTACGTTTACCCAAGACTAGTTTGTTATGAAGCACTTAAGTGTTGCTCGAGTCACGGCTGTAACAGTCAAAATTTTATTGACATAATTTTAGTTAGTATCGATCCAATATAATATTTTCTCAGTTGGTGTTCTTTTTGATGTTCGAATGTTGTCCAATCATTAATTGAATCAAATGTGAATGGATGTGGTTTGAACTGATGTAAATGTGGTCATTAGACTATTCTTATATTTTTCGAAAGAAAATGGGTAATTTGGGAGGTACTTGAATTCAATTGATGTAGGACATATATAGTACTTTTCATCGAATTATTGTAAAATAAATTTTTATTCAAGAATTTAATTATTACACGAACAAAGGTGAAAATTACAGTAAAAAATTTAACCCAAAGGACATCATCATTGGTTACCTCACTTTGTTTATGCAATTTTCTTGATCTTCACTAACTAGTTTTTAGGCTAAGAATCTAGATTTATAATTAATTAATAATATTATCATTGATTTATCTTATGAAAGAACAAAGAGAAACATTGGAAGATGCTAAATCTAATACAGATCCCACAAAATCTCCCAACTAGGATTACCAAATAGTGATGTGAATCTACTAATCTATCATGTGTAATTAGTGTTCAATAAAGCTTAGTTTCATCAACTTAATTTTATAGGTCTTAGCCATGATATATAAATTTGGTAGTATATATTACTAGACAAGATTAACTTGCAATGCACAAAATTTATTTATTTAGTCTAATGTTGTACAATACATATATTTAGTGTACTAAAACGGATTAAATTGAACAAAAATGAAAGAAATTATATTTAAAATGAATTGCATACGAATATCGGATGTTTGATATTTCATGAGTAAACTTGTGAGAACTCGAAGAACTATGGACTCAAATGTGTAACATATGGCCATGCCTTTTATGCAATGTTTAGAAAATTGGATCGGATCGGTTGGTTCAATTGGAAAACCCGGTCACAAAACCGGTATGATCTATCAATTTAATTTGGCACCAGAAAACTGGACCGAAAAGTGGAATTTTTAGCGGTTAGACTGCGACTCGGTAGAACTTGTCCAATTTTAATGGTTTTGGGTTCGAAATTTTTTTAGGAGAAAATCACTCATTTCTAAATTCTTCCTCATTTCTCCTATTATTATTCTTCTTCTTTTTCGGTTGTTCCTCATTTCTTCTCTAGTTCTCTTCAAAAATGTGTTATAGGAAAATCTTTGGATCTATTGCTGTTTTTTTTTTTAATTAGAAAGTTTTGAAGCTAATAATGTGAATGAAGTTTAAATTTGAAGTTTGAATATGAATTTCTACTAATATTGGAATTGGACATTATGAAGTCTATTTAAAGTCAACTTTTGAGAATATAAATGTTGATTTATTTACAAATAACTTATTTTTTGAAATTTTGTGAGATTTTTAGATTAATATTTTAATTAAAATCTGTTCGACCTCGATTTGACCTTTTGACTCTTGATCTATTGCCTTTTCTGGATCAATGATCATTTCGATTTTTTGAACATTACTTTTTCTATACACGAGCTTTGTTATATAACACAATTTTTATCAATTATGGTGTTTAATATTGTAAAGTTATATGCCTAAATATCCTATTTACCTGCCATTTACCTGCCCCCATATTGCTGCTGTTATACCAATATATAGATTAGGATTACTGCATTCTGCTGAAGACATGAATAATAATGAAACATATAAATTATCCTCACAAAGTCATTTATTGGACATTCTTTTGGACACACTTTCATGGTATGTCAAGTATGTCCCACTGATATACATTGAACTGAACAAATCGTTTGCCCCATTCCTTTATGTTGTAAATTTGGCACCCACGTACACGCACTGAGTCCTTTTAAATATAAATTTTTTCTTTCGACTATAATAAAGAGTATTACACTTTTGATCGTAAAATATCAATTTTCCATTGATCCTATGAATTGCATGAAAGTAAAGTATATTAAATGTCGGGATCAAAAAAAAAAAAAAAAAAAAAAAGGTACTTGGTGAAAAATAATATAAATTAAATTGAATATATGAATGTAATAGTGATATGGAATTTTGACATACCTTTTTGGGAAGGACTTTTTCATAATGGGGTCCTTTTGGCATTATTTTCTAGTTTGATAAGACTAAAGAAGAACGGAAATTGGGAATATGATATGTTATATCAAATGGACCCTGGAGAGTCAGTCCAACTGTATTACACCTTTTTGCTTCCCTTCTTTATGACATTTCACGAATCCTTTTTGTCTTGTTTGGACAAGTTGATTATAATTGTATGTCTAATGTCATGCCACGATACATTTACATAAATTAAATTCAATGATAAAACAGTTAAAAGTTTTTATAGCATTTAATATTGTTCCGTACATTTTTGTTGGCGAGTTGTATTGCTCTCAAGTTTCATTTTTTATTTTTTATATATAATCTAATTGAGGGGGCAAGTTTTCTACGTGGAATAAACATTTTGAAATTCAACTCTAATACGCAGTTTCGATATTCCAAATTCACCGTCATTCTTTAACAATAATTTTTATTTTCATAGTATAAGGTTGATATATAAACTTGACAAGACTAAATAATAGAATTAATTACATCATATACTACTTAAATTTAATTATACTCCATTTCATTTATACTATCGAACTTTAATTCATTTCGTTTATACTACCGAATTTTAAAATTACTTTCAGTTAATTCACTTCGTTGACCAGCTGTTCATTGTTTGACGAATATTCTTACGTGACATTAACAAGCAGTTAATTGCCTGATATATCTCGCCACGTATGAAAGTATTGTCCACGTGTATAAAATTTAAAATAAAAATTCGCTTTTGATGTCAAAGTTGTGTTTAAAAATACGCTTTTGTATCAGCCATTTCGACAACTATTGAGTCCAAAGTCGTTTAATTTATATAAAAAACGTTATTTTAAACTTTATACACGTGGACTATACTTTCACACATGGCAATATACATCAATCAATTAACAATTCGATAGTGTCACGTCGAAAATAATGAACGACTGATTAACAAAGTAGTTTAACTGAAACTAATTTTACAATTTGGAGGTATAAATGAAATGAATTAAAGTCCAGTGGTCTAAATTAAACAAGGTATAAAGTTCGGTGATATATTAAATAATTAATCCCTAAACAATAAAATGAATAAGATTTTAATTTATATTTTTTTTATTAACGTTATTTAGTACCGTGTGATTAATTTGCAAATTATTAGACATGATTATAAAATGGTGATTAGTTTATATATTTCAACCTATATAATACAAATTTTATAATATTTTATTATTATTCAGTATATTTATTATTTAAATCTCTCAACCAATTAAGGTGGAAAAAGTATAGAGATTAGTGTTGCGTGATGCTAATTTACTGATCAAATTTTCCCACAGATTATGTCTGCATTTTTGGGCAAACTTTTGATATGCAAATAATGGCCCTTACTTTGAGGTTTTTATGAATTTACAAAAAAGTACACCTACCTTAATCGAATCAAATTGAAAACCCACGTACCTTCAAGGCCAATATTGACATTTCCCCACCAAAGTTCTACTTTCAAACTCCAAGTCCAACACACGCGCACTGTATATACTGTCGGAAGCTTTACAAGATAAGCAACCCTTTCCCATTCCACACGTGCCGAAACTACAGACCTACATTTTGCGCACGTATCTGCTACTTCAGCTAAGCATTACACGTGTGGCACGGTACCTCATTCCCGTGCCAAAGATAACTATAAATGTGAAATAATAATGATAATTTTTAAATAAACCCTTTGTAATCAACAAAAATATTTACTTTTAATTTTTTGTTTAAAAACGTTCTTTATAGATCATTTATTTAATTTTACTTCATTCAAAATAGTTGTCACCACATTTGTATATTTGTATTCATATGTCACATCTTCTTCTTTTTATCCTATTAAATTAGTTCTTTTCTTTCTTATGCGTACGTTTTCCATTTTCAATTCCCTTCCTAAGGATAGCAATAGGCCGATCAAAGCTTGTTCGACCCGTTTCCATCAATCCAATGACCCAAGTGGCGAGCAAGAACTCAGCTCGTCTTTTACAAGACTGTTCAATTCGGTCAATGTCTCGTGGGTTTCATGAACTGAGCCGAGCCGCCCACAAACCGACTGGTCTTAATTACGAGCTGAGTTGGGCTTGACCCTACACTAGTCCAAACCTTTCATGTGTCGAGCTGGCGAGCCCACGAGTCACTTGACTCGTTTACCACCCTGTATTTTCTCCTTTCTTTACGTAGGAATATATCCCTAATGTCCTGAGTTGTTTCTAGGGAGGAGTAAGACATATTGAGAAATAATTAAGGAATGTAAATTAGAGAAAGAGATATTGTGTTGTCACGAAATATAAAATTATGAAATCGATTTCATAGTATCATACTTTGCATTTCTTCTCTCTGTCAACTCTTATTAAGATTTGGAGTTCTATCTTAAAAGATCTATATTATTAAGAGGAATAACTCAAGCTCTTATATGTTAGTTATAATTTCGATATTAATCGACGTGTGATTTATTCATTAACATGACTCGACGAGATCATGGCTCGTTTGAGCAGACTAATTTTAGAATTCGAATGCTTTTTTAAATTTTCAACGGACCAAATTGCTCTTTTAAGCGTAATGACCTCTGATACTATATTAGGACTTAGGATTACATCTTAAAATGTTAATCTTATTAAAATGAGTAGCCTGAGTTCTTATATATTGGTTATAGTTTTAATATTTAATCAATGTGAAATTTATTTCTTAACAGCTTTATTCCTTTTTCTCATATACATTCTATACACACGCGTATCTTATGAATATCTTTCGAGTTACTTCTCAAGATAAAGACTTAAAAGATAGAAAACTAAGCAAAAACTATGGACACAATATAAAGAAGACTTGAGGCATAGGTGAAGTAAAAGTCAATGTTTAATCTCTATTTTTTAATTTATTTTTAACTATTTTTTTTTTTATAAAATTCACAATTTTCTTAATTTTTCAACTATATACTTTATTACAATATCTTCAAAATCTAAACTTTGTTCTATACTATACATTAGCTTAATTTTAAAATATTAATTGGGGAACTATTTTAAATTTATTAATATAATATATTTTCTATTTACCAGGAAAAAGAAATTACTGCCATCCGTACCCTCTACTTCTTCAAGTAGACCCATCCATCATCTTTCTTAACCCCATCTCTCTCTCTCTCTCTCTCTCTCTCTCTCTCTCTCTAAAACCATAAATACAGACGGAGCTGTAAACACTGGTCATATTATTTTTAGCTATTTTCTCTTCTTCTTTCTCTGACCGTATGGAACCCTAATTTCGGGTTACACAGAAAGGTCACCATTTACTTCCATAAAGCTCCGTTTGGTTTAAGGCTGATTCTTGAATCAGTTGAGTGTTCAAAATTTTGACTTTGTTCTTGATATTTGTTTGCTTTTTCAACGCTGTTCATTCTTCCCATTTTCCATTTCTCGTATCTGATTCGACAGGAGAAAGAGAAGGAATATCTCATAAGCTAAAATCCATTGTTTTCAAACCATTTTCCAAGGAATTTTCAACGGGGATCTTCTGTCATTCTTTCGTAAAAATTCCACACGTTATTACATGAAATTGTTCGTAAAATGTTAGTCTTTGATAGAAACTCCGACGAGTCTATTTCTGACGGTTTGAATTCCAGCAAAACCTCCATGAGTAGCGACACAACCATTAGTCATTGCACTAGTTTTAGCCGTTTATCTTTTGAGCTGCCGACGAGCTCGCCGGAAAATATACTAACCCTTAAACCCCACCGATCATCCGACTCCTCCTTCCAAGCCATTCGCTCAAAGACGGGGCTGAACTTCCGGGACTTCAATTTGGTCCGCCAGATCGGTAGCGGAGACATCGGCAAAGTATATCTCTGCCGCCTCCGCGGTGATATGGAGGAGGGGCGGCTCTACGCCATGAAAGTAGTCGACAATGAAGTTTTAGCATTGAAGAAAAAATCCCAGAGAGCTGAAACTGAAAGAAAGATCATGAGACTACTGGACCATCCATTTCTGCCTACTCTATATGCTGAATTTGAAGCCTCCCATTTTTCTTGCGTTGTCATGGAATACTGCTCTGGGGGTGATTTGCATTCCCTTAGGCATAAACAGCTTCAAAAACGCTTCTCTCTCACCTCAGCTAGGTATTTTCACTCACTTTCTCTCTCTACATTCTCTTCCCTTTTGTCTGTTTCTTGAACAGAGAAATATTATAGTTTAATTAGAAAAGCTGATTATTTTTTTGAAGGGCTAAATTAACTGAAACTTGTCTATCAAATGCAGTTTTTCTTCCTCTGATATGATTCTCTATGTTCTTTGTATCTTCCTGCTTAAAAAAAACCCTTCATAGAATTTCTTGTTCTTAACCATTTAATCTGTTATTTGAAGATTTTGTCCATTTTAGCCGCAAGTTTCCATTAATGAGACTTTTCTCTTTCTGGGTTTTTCTTGTTTCGGTGACTTTTGATATCTGAAACGGAATTTACCATATCAGGGTCTTTCTCTTATCTTCTGATACAAGCAATGATCAGAACATTTTTCTTTGTTTCCCATAAAATTTTTACACTATTTAACTAAAATAGTACTCTAATGGGTAATGGCATTGAATTGAACCTTACTCGACTGCATTAAGAAAGAAGAAGAATAATCTAAAATCTAGTTCAGAATAGTGCATCAAACATCGCTCTGTATAATCTGTGACTTTGTTCCAAATAATAAAGAATCGTTTTTTGGTTTATTTTTCCAGGTTTTATGCAGCAGAGGTTTTAGTAGCACTGGAATACCTCCACATGTTGGGAATCATCTACAGGGATTTGAAGCCTGAAAATGTGTTAGTTAGATCGGACGGTCATATTATGCTCACTGATTTTGATCTTTCCCTCTGCTCAGATTCAATCCCAGTCATTGAATCTCCTGACTTTTCATCTGATGACCCACCGTCCTCACCAACAGCCCGTACACTTACACCATTCTCCTGCATTTCCGACCGGCTGTTTCGATCAAAGAAGATCCAGACATTCTCCAACAACCGGTTGTTTGTGGCGGAGCCGGTCTCTGCCCGGTCTTGTTCTTTTGTGGGGACCCACGAGTATGTGGCGCCTGAAGTTGCATCCGGTAGGACCCACGGCAATGCAGTGGACTGGTGGGCCCTTGGTATCTTTATTTACGAAATGATTTATGGAAGAACCCCATTTGCAGGTGTATCGAATGCAGCTACGCTGCGTGACATTGTAAAAAAGCCTTTAACGTTCCCCACTGGCCCTCCGTGCAGTGTGAGTGAAATGCACGCTCGTGACTTGATATCCCAGTTACTTAACAAGGACCCGATTAGAAGGCTCGGGTCGAAACGCGGGGCGGCCGATGTCAAGACCCACCCGTTTTTTAAGGACTTGAATTTCGCACTGATTCGATCCGTAACGCCACCTAGTTTACCAGGAATCCAGAAGCAAAGGACGATGACATCAGTATATGAGAAGAGTTTAAGGCAACAAACAGCGCCATTTGACATCTTCTGATCGACTATTTGATCTTTTATTCTATCAGATAAGCTACACGACTACCACGTGGTGATGTTTTTCCAACAGATTTTGGTGAGGACAAGATCGCTGTATCTAGTAATTTACATCGATACTATCTCTAGGTGAAAAAAGTGTACATATTATTATGCGGCTATATAAAGTTGGACATTGTATGTCTCGTCATTTTATGTGATTTACTTAGTAGATGCTTGTAGCAACAACAAACTACTTATGAAGAGTTAAAATAAGTATGAATCTAGAGATTTGTGAGTATTGCACTAGTATACAATTTACACTTTGACCCAAATATTCTAAAACACGTGGATCCCATGTAATTCAGCATGGACTATCTCGCAAAGTTGAATAATTTTGGGGGACTTATAGAAAATAGTACCGTAAAGAAAACGTGAAGAAAACTCTATCAATAAATCAATTTAACTAAAAAGTGACTTAGATTTTTATGTTAGTGTTCGATAAAATAAAGTTCAATAACTAAATTATATTTAACAAATTTAGAATAATTAAGGACTAAAATAGTCTCGCACAATCAAGTAGCTTTTTAGAAGAATTAAGGACTAAAATGTACCAAATCTTTCCAAAATCAAGTAGCTTTTTGGATCCGGCTTTTGTCATCCACCTAGTGGGTTGGGTTTAGGTACAAAATTCCCCAAATTAAGAAGCTTTTATGCATTCGAATTGATTCTGTTGATGTCATGCTTCTAGTGACTTTGAAAAGTTGCGTGAAATATCGATCGGGTAAACAAAGATAAAACAAATATTGAGCGTCAATCTTTCAAATACATTTATCTAGAAGCTAATGTGTTACATTTAGAAAATGTGTGAAAAAACGATCGACTTTATTTTTAATCATCTAATGCGAGTTTAGGCCAAAAGGCACATTTTTTTAAAAATATTTTTCAATATTAAATTAACTAATTAAATAAAAGAAATAGTTATTAATAGTCTTATTAAAATTAAAATAATTATTAATGATCTTAGAATAATTAAAATATATTAAAAATAAGAAAAAAGCCTGTTTGATTTAAGCACGCGTAGTATAGCAAAGTTTGAAGTTTGATCTTACTGCCTCACCACACTTTGCACCTTTTAGACTCTTGTCTCATCTTGTTCAATGTTATCAAGACTAGATTAGACAGGTTGATTCAACTTAATAAAATGATAATCATAGCTTGTTTGAAAGAGTTTTTTTAAGTAAATTTTGATAAAAATTGATCAATTGTGTAGTTAAAAAGTTAATAAAAATGATATATCCTAAACAAAGCAAAAATAAAAAATAAGTTAAGTCAGGACATAAATAGTTTTAACTAAAGGATAAAGATGGATTGATATTCAAAATGAAATTATTATCAAGTAGGGTGTGTACTATTTATTTTTTCGGATATTTTTCAATCTCCATTTTTTGTTCAATTCTAATTTTTTCTAAAATAATTTATTTTGTCTACATTTTTTTGACTATTCAAATTTTTAATGCAATAATAAAGTTTGAATAGTAAAAAAATGTAGATAAAATATCCCATTTTTTAGAAAACAATATGCACCGAACAAGTCCGAAGTATTTTGAAATTGTGAAAGAAGCCCCTAGCATACATATGAAGTGGATGGGAACTTAGGATGTATGATATGGGGAATTCTAGTTGACAACACATGGGATGTCCATGTGACCACCCTGCCAACCAGGCAACCCCACTTACACACTTTAAAGCCCTGTCCCAACCCTACCCTACATAAAGCAACCATTTGGCTGGCCCATTAACTCCCAGTTGTCTGCTTCCACGTGGCATATGATGCACTGGCGACCTTTTTCAATTCTGGAAAATGATCTCTTGCCTTATCATTCATTTTGAAGAGGCTAATGTAGTAGGAGTGGAAGATAGATATTAAGGTTTTTGATGAATCAAATCGGTTGGCTTCAATGAATTGAAGGCAAAAAGTTTGGAATGATGGGATTAATAATTGGGATGAAGGCTTGTTTAGAATGTGATCTCGAGAAAGTGCAAAAATTTTAATTTCTATTTTAATTTAATTTTTGCATAAAAAAAAATGATACTAATGGTATAAGATAATGTCCGATAACCCTGATCTATGGCAAGGTGCTATGACAAGAGTGATTCAATTTTTTTTTTTTTTTAATACCCTGTTTGAGATATATTCGATATTATGTAATAGTGTTGATCAACCTTTTAGCAGTGGGAAAGGCAAGATGCCTTTATTGCTTTAAGTTTGTCCCTCAAACTTCATTGGACTTCTTGGGCTTTGCCACCTTTCGAAAAATTTGGATACGTGTTTGTACTTTGTAGACCAACTATAGGGCGAGCAAATAATAAGAGTGTAAGAATATGAAAATTTTGACAACTGTACCTTATTTATTTAATGGAAATTTGCTTAAATAGTCCTTAATCTTTGTCTTTAGTAAAACTGATTCTTAACGTTTATTTTTGACACAGAATACCTTAACATATGTGTTTTGATGTAAAATTAGTCCTTATTTATTGAAAAATACAAACATGTCATTAGTTTTAATTAGAGAAAAAATTATAATTGGATTCCTAACTTTGCAAAAGATGCAAATGGATTCAGTACATTTATTAAATAATATTTAATTTAGCATCTTAAATATATTACTATTGTCGTGTTAATTAAATTTTTCACAAGAGAAAAATGTAAAATTATTGCACTTTAAGTATATGTAATTGCTATGTGATTTGAAAACCTTTAATAAAAATTAAGTTAAATAAATAACAAAATAGTGTATATAATTTTATGATATTGAACCAATCTTATTTTTTTTTTGACATAAAAATACTAATAAACATTACTTTATATAAAAATACTAATAAACGATAAATTAAAATATGAAAAATACAATTGGAGCTCTAATATTTGTAGTTAATAAACGAATAGCTCGATTAAATAAAAGTATTTGAGCATCAAGTTTGTGACAATTTTTTTTTTATGTTGTGATGATAAAATAAAAATTTGAAATTTAAATAATATAATTACTTAATAATAATAAAATGATTTTCTTTAACATGTTTATTAATAATTAAGAGCTTAAATTTTAGTTATTTTATAATAGTTAGTAAAATATACAAAATAATTTAGTACATTATCAATTTAGTCAATAAAGTATTAATTCAAAAAAAAAAATTCTTTATTTTCTTTAATTTTTTTTTTATAAAAAATAAAATTATCGGATCCATTTGTACATTTTGCAAAGATTGAGAATCTAATTACAATTTTATATAATTAAAACTAAGAGCATATTTGTCTTTTTCATAAAATAAGGATAAATTGCGTACCAAAATATATATATTATGATCTTCTGTGCTTAAACAAACGTTATAGATAATTTCTGCACTGAAAACAAAAAATATATACTATTTGTGCCAATTTTCTTTATTTAAAGATTGATATATCTACTACATCAAAACTCTTTTAAGAGCTTATTGTTGGATTGTACCATTAATGGACTCTTGAATTCTGAATTGATGGGGTTAGGAAATGAACTTGTACTTATAAAATTGACTCAATATTGAGATTATAAGATGGTAAACTCTAGATTTCGGACAAAGCAATGAAGCATCGCTGAAATTTTGAGAATTATTCGAGATTGGGTGGGACTTGGGGGGGAGTTGCAGAGTAACCATAACGTCAACGATCTCGTTAGAATGCGTACGGTATAATTAAGATATTAAAGGTACAATCGTTTATTGCATTGCAGAAAATACAGAGTCAAGTCTAAAGCTGCACCCTCAATTAATGCCTTCTGTCACTCCATTGGCCACCCTCACCAAAAAACGGCGTCGTACACTTCAGCACTTGTTCAAACGGTCCAAAGATTTTGTTTATTTATTTTTAAAGAACATTTTGTTATAATATAAAACATTTTTAAATTTAAAAATTATATTTTTTTTATACACACTAACAAACTTTTTATTTTTAGTTCTTTATTTTTTTACTCATTTAAAAATAATATATATTAATTTAGTTGTCAACAGTTAAAAATATAAGAATATAATATGAATAATACCAAAAATTTAGCAATGTTTTAAGTTAATAAATACAATCATTATAAAATATAAAAAAAATAGTAGAAAGTCAAACTCTTTTTCTATTTTAAAAAATTAAATTAAAGAACATGTTGAAACCTAATTTTATTAATTGATTCTTTAAAACATGTTTAAATAGTGGTTTGGAGATGCTTTTATGTATTAAGTGTTAATTAATTAAATTAAAAATAAAATTGAATTTTTATAGGTAATAATAAGTAGATAAAGACATGATCACGTGAGTTCTGCATGCATGGTAACTTGTGCCTATGTAATAGTCTGGTGGCTTACGTTGCTCTATGCCTTAGGGGCTTCAGAAATCAAATAAATATGTAATCACTTTTTCTATGATTATTTACTTAGGTGGGTTCTTTTATAGCTCTTCATTACATACACATAAATACATGTTTTCGTCTCTGTGTATGACATCCCTGTCATGTGACATGGTTTAACTTTTGTAAAATGATATCTTCTCCACCATGGAGAAGAATTATAAAAACCACGTGACAATATAATTAATATTTTTGTCAATCATTTTTTTTTTTAATCGTACCTCGTAGTACTTTTATAATTTTATAATTCTCTATGGAGTATGAGATCATTATTCTATAAGGTAGTTAAATATATTTTTTATTCACATATTTTGTAATTTTTATAATTTATTATTAATTTATTATCCACTTATTTTATATGAATTATAACTTATGAACATTTAAAAAATTATTTTAACACCGCCAAATATGATATAATTTCATTTCTTTCATCCCTACCTCTTTAGTGTCGTGCTTATCATCGATTTCGTAAGGTTTAGGGTATGGCTCCACATTTGCGGTAGCACTCTTGCAGCCGTGCTATTTGCAGGAATTGAGATCGATTTTTTAATTTATCTACACGCTTTATGTTTAGATAAATATTAAATATATATATTGAATATTATATCAAATGATTAATGACGACTCGAATCTCTATCTCTTTTTTTTTTATATGAAAAGTGGAAGTCATAAAAAATATAAATTATGGAGGAAAAATGTACAG
The DNA here is from genome assembly GCA_023638005.1 of Forsythia suspensa. Classification (NCBI taxonomy): domain Eukaryota; kingdom Viridiplantae; phylum Streptophyta; class Magnoliopsida; order Lamiales; family Oleaceae; genus Forsythia; species Forsythia suspensa. The sequence goes on along the minus strand of CM042674.1, from coordinate 8,796,800 downwards.
ATTTATGCAATAACCTTCAAAATTGGAGAAAAAAAATCACAAAGCATCAAAAACAAAAATATTCCACTATATGAAAATTATTACGATTATATAAAATTGCTCTATCACTCAAACCCTCGTTACTTATATATCGTTGAAAAAATATTATTTAAGTTTTATCACATTCACAATTTTTTAATTGCTTGCACAGACTACAAATAGAACAAAAAAAATTCCTAAAATTGTGGACCTAATTTTTCCTCATGTATTGAATATGAGAGCAAGTGTCAATACAAAACGAATGATTGCATTATTTTGCTAAATTTTCTTTCGTTACCAATTGTTATACTTTTTGGCATATACTAAATATGTTCACACTATATTTTTTATATAAGTAAACTATATTTAAATTGTATAAAATGTTTATAATCTTTACTCATTATTTATGTTCCCAACTTTTTTTTTATCGCATTTTATTCCATGCTTTTATTAATTAGCACATTTTATGTTTGATATCGATTTTCGTCCAAAAATTTCACTAAGAGAAAGTAAGAAGACTTATTTTCTCTTCATATTTTTTAAATAAATAAAAAAATTACAACTAAATATTTGTTCCTCATTTTAAAGTGTACCGACAGAATATTTGAACGAAATCGTCATTAGAGATAATTGATGATGATGGAGTTGGGAAGGAGCACTTTAAGACGTTCTCCAACATTACCAGCATCTAGTATTTAGACAAGTAATTATTGGAGCCGACATATGAGGCGCAAAATGACATATGGCATTACGAAGAATCGGATATGGTATGACTGAACCTCGGCACGACACGACCGTCGAATTGTGTGGTATAAAGATAATAGGATAAACATGATTTTGGTAGGTCAACAGCCCAATGAACCGAGCGGGGCACTTGAAGAAAGGGAGGCACACTAAGTAAGTACAATAAATTGGTCCAGCTCCGCTTTCTTAAAAACAAGGACTACTATGGGAGGTCAAACTAAAGACAGTATGTTCTAATTAATGAAAACTAAAGATAATAATGCAAAGAAAAAAACGTTAACGAAATAAACGTGACAATGAATAAATATTAAAGACTTTTAAAGAAATTAAAATGTGGTACATTTATAAAAAAAAAAATGTACTATCAATATAACCACTCTTTAACATATTTTCCTTAAATAAAAAAATACATTTTTATTTTGGTTCATTTTTGGCAAAATTTCTCAACAATCCCCATCTTACAAAAAAAGGGGCAAAAACTTGCTCATCTCTTTTACATCTCTTGATTGTCGTACTTGAGAAAAATTGATATACTCTTGACATTTACAAATCTCATAACAATTAATTAACATACTCCACCATAAAAACTATATACACTTAAAATCAACAGATTCTAATAACGTAATTAGCTCAATTCAAACAATTTGTTGAAAAATTATAGTGCAATCTCCACTTTTGGATTTCCATGAAGTTCATCAGCCATCGACATGAATTTAACCACATACCCTGCATCAATGCTCGCGTATAAACTTGTGAACTTATTAACTGTAGCACATCATCTATTATGGCAATTAACGATTTAATGTTTGACATGCCCATCTTGTCCACACTTGTTTTCAATCAATTTCTCCATGTCGTATTTGACACATGACATATCTTATCATGAACGACCTGATGTTCTAATATCACTATTGAAAATTGAGACCAATTTATCGATTTCCATACAGAATCCTTGTTCAAACAAATATTAAAAAGTTAAGAAAAAATTTAAACAGGATGAAGGAAAAACACGAAGATTAACGTGGAAAATCCAAAACTGAACCACGAATGTGAATAACAAGAATATTCCACCATACGAAAAATTATTTTAATTATATAGAATTCACGTCTCATGCAAATCCTTGAGTATTGTCGGAAAAATATTATCTACACCACCACATCTACAATTTTTCTATTCTTTGCACAAACCACAAAGAGAACAAGAAAATGCTTACAGTGCTAGGTAGACGTTTTACTCTCTATTGTGGCCAGTTTGGTTTCAATTAAAATTTTGATAAAAAGCTGAAGTAAAAGTCAACAATTAATTTTAACCATATATTTTATGAGATCCACAACTTTTTAACTACGCATTTCATCAATTTTTACAAAAATTCTGATTTTAAGCAAAATCAAACACACTCATACACTAAACACAAGAGCAAAGCACGTCAATATATAACGACGATTGCAATATTATGCCAAATTCTTTATCTTTTCCAATTATTAGACCTTTTAGCATATATTCCTTCAAATAAAATATTCATTTTTATTTTGGCTCATTTTTAGCAAATTTTCCCAAAAACTAGTTGTTGCCTGTTTGTATGCAGCAACGTCCTTATGTATTTTGATCAATTTTTAATATTTAATAATTTGCATAAATTTTAAATTTTAGAGCCATTATTTGCTAAAAAGTTTTCAACCCATTTTGAATGGAAAAAGTAATTTATGTTTATACAAATGGATCTAACACATGAATGCTTTGGTGGTAAATTTTATCCATAAGTTCACTAAACTTTCAGTAAAACTTCAATTGGGTCGCTAATTTTTTTGAAAAAATTTCGATTGGATCACTTAACATCAATTTAGTTTCAAATTTCACCACTCTGTCACATTCCAGTTTAACGAAAATTGCTTACTTAGCAATTATACCGTGACTCATCTTCTACGTAATCGCTATGGACACCCTAGAATTGAAATGATAAAATAAGGGATATGCCAGTGTCTTGATTAAAAGCTCGAATGTCATGATTTTAACACTTTTATGACGTATAATAGTAGTAAGTTGGCATTCTACGCGGCGATTACGTGGAAAATTTGTTGCGATAATACTTATAATTAAGTATTTTTTTTATCAGTTTGGAAGATGGTCGATGCTAGAATGCTGAAATTCTAAACCAAGTTGAAATTCAGTGATCTAATTTGAAATTAAATTGAAATATAATTACCCTATTAACACAAGTTAAAATTTAGCGACCCAATTGAAATTTTACTAAAAAATTCAATAACTGCAAATGAACTTTACCCCTCTTTGGATCTTCTTCTGACGAATGACAATAATTTGTTATTTTATTAATGGAAGTTAAGTAATATGGATGTATTTTGGGAAAAATAGACAAATAGTCAATATTCTAATAAGTGTAAAGCGTGGTTAGGTGTGAAAGTCGAACTTTAAGCTTTTCGAGCATAGACGAGAGCAAAACAAGGGCAAGGCGAAGGCGAAGCGTGAGACGTGGTTAGACATTGAAGTCAAGGCGAAGCTTAGACAAATTTTTTAGAACTGTGCAAATAACTATAAAATTTGGGACAAAGAAATACGATTTTTAACAAAAACTAAACATTGATACAAGGAAAATTGGCATCAACTACGATTTCTTCAAGATTGATACAAGGAAATTTCAGTATACTTCTTCTTCATCTTCAATTTTGCATTAATTTATAGCTCTGGTTTTAATGAAAAAGCGAATTCAATAGAGATTTTAATTAAAATTATATTTTCTAGGTAACAAGATAATTTTGATTTTGATTTGCTTCATAATTATTATTATTTATTGTAACTTCAAAACTATAAAATTTTCAGTCTTGGTGTTAATTTGCTCAGCGATTTAAAATTGGAAGCTGGTTTTTCGAAATAAGATATTCATTTTTATTTTCTTCCGCTTTTTGTAGCCTTTTGTTTTTCCAAAGTCTAAGATTATTAGAATGTGTGTGTTTAAATTTTGATTTTTTTTTTTTATTTTGTTTCAAATTATTGAGCAAGTACTTGTCGATTTGAGGTTTTTGTATGTTTGTGTAAATGTTTTTTTCACAAAGTTTGTTTTCCAAATTGCTCTTTAATGTAATGCAATGTTTGAGATTGAACATTGAGAAATTTACAATTCTTTTTTTGGAAAGTCATGCTTTGTAATTTGGTTTATTTCCATAGAACATATTTTGTTCTATGTTCACTATTGAAAGTGACATAATGTGTCATTTTTTACATAGAAAGACTTAAACTATGTAATTTGATTTATATCTTGTCATATAACATTTTTAACTAAACTTATAGTATACTTTTAAAATATCTTAAACTCATATTATTACTTTAATTTTTTGTATTATATGAAAATTACGTTTTCTACATTAAAGACTTACTTTATCACTTTTTAATTAAATGGCCAATGCAGTCATAAGAACTTCGTAAACTAATATTGAGTTGTTACTTATTCTTCTTCTTCTTCTTATTATTGGTTGGATGGATGTTAAGTAAGCTTCTATATTAAAGAATGGCATGCTTGTCACTTTTTAATTAAAAAGTTGCATATTGTATAATTTGATTATTTTTAACCGAACATATTTGACTAAGCTTACAATGTATTTATAAGAAGTTTTTAATCTAGTAGTTAGCTTTCATTTTTATTTTTTGTTGCATTTGATATTAATTATATTTCTACATTAGAAAGTGTCATGCTTTGTCTCCTTTTAACTAAAAAGTGACATAGTATGTATATTGATATTTTTGTTATAAAATAATTAATAATGATGGATGACTATTTTGTCTTATCTAAATATTTATATAAAATTATCCTATTTCTTTAAAAATTGTATTTTATTCAACTTGTAACTACCATCGAAACCATATATATGGGTCGTCGTCGTAATTAATTTACACAATTTAGTTTTTGTTTATCTCATTTCTCTCTTCTTATTCTCTAATTTTATAACAATTTTAGATATTTTGTTCTATAGTGATATACGTGTGTATGTATTTTTCACATATATGAATAAAATCAACGTTTTTATAGAATACGGTGGCAAATGGAGAAAAGACGATAAATACAATTATTATAATTATTGTCCCAATATATTGCATATACAAAGAACTTGAGGTAATGATATTTTCATAGTTAAAATTGAATCCTCCGAGAGACAAACAATACAATGTAGAGCTTGTTTGAAAACCATTATAAACTGGTTTTCAATTTTTTTCACTTTCAAAGAGAACCCACATCAGCCGCAACAATTGATAAAATGGGTTGTCAATCTAACACACAAATTAACATTGTGCATGAATCATTTCTCCAATTCATTCTAAATAGTTTGTGAGTTCATGGGTATTTTGGAAAATTGGATGGTGGATTCAATGTGTGCATATGCGACGCGGAGACCGCTTTGAAGAAGAAGAAAAGTTGTAAACCAGTTTATAATAGTTTCCAAACCTACTGTTGTGCGATTTCAATCCTCGCAAGTGTACGGTTTATTAACAAGTAATATAGTAATGAATAGAGTATTGAACTCACAAGGAATAGATATAAATTTGATCAATTAATTTGTGATTCAAATTCTAACAATATGAAAAACACATATTTTTCTTGGTTTGTGATTCTAAACTATTTTAACTACTTTAATCAAATCTAAATTATCAATAATCAACTTTAAATGATGAGAACGAATTCGAGTTTTTACTAACACTAGGATTTGCGAATCCACATACACGTTCTATAATCAATTATTCGTTAATCGCTTTAGCGGTTAATTACCCTAGATTGAAAATCAGTGATCCTATAATAATCAAAAGCCTTTTTCGATGGTCGATCAATTCTATATCGATATACGAACCTAATTATCTCTAATCAGATTTCGAACATAAAAATATGTATTTAAATCTCAAGAACACCTAACCGGATTTCACATAGTATAATAATAATTTATATCTATTATTGGACCATATGTTATTCAAAATCACGTGCTAAATTTATATTGAATCTCTGGACTTCAATATAAATCACAAAATATTCTAATGATGATCAGGCATTAAAATATTAAAATACTGAATAAAGAATAATCAATCAAGAAGCAATTACCTATTAAAACGGAAACTTCTAATTAATTAAAAACATGAGATTTCATCATTCATCCTATAAAAAGTAAATTTAGTCGAACATGATTTCGTTAATTATTACAATAATTGAATTCATCATGATCCAGAGAAAAAAAAATAAAAAGTAAATAAAACCTGTGATCCCGGCTCAAGAATCTTCAATCCCGTGCCTTGATCTTCGATTCTTCGTTTGTATTTTCTTCTCCAAAATTCGTCTCCTTCGATTTGTGCTTTATTCTACCTTTTATATTCCTCCCAAAACCCTCCAAGACGTGAATTAGATAGTTGTATTAATATGGACTTGGTAGAGTTTTATTTGGATTAGGACACAACTTAATACTACGTGAAATACCCATGCGATCGCATGGTTGTCTTTTTATGTTCTGCACAAAATCTTGGGGCCTTGCGATTGCAGCCATGTTTAACCATGCGATCGCATGGTTAACTTGGCTGCAGATCCGGTTTTTTTTTTTTTGATATTTGTATGTTAAGTCTCTCAAATCTCTTTGTCTTCAATTGAGTCCATTTTTTTCTATTTGTTCTCTTTTCATCTTTTCACGTCGATTGATCTCGAATTTGATTATTTTCTAAAATAATAAGAAAATAACGTGTCATTAAACTGAAAACATGCCATAGTACTTGTAATCGTCCCTTTTTGTGAGCACAGATAAGTACAAAATTATACTTATCACCTACGCATAAAATGAAAATAAGGTTAAATTATTGTTTTGTTTTGTAAAATGTCAATTAAACTCATTTATTGAAAAGTCACATACGTGTCACTTTTTCAGTAAAACAAGTTACATTATGTATTTTATAACTAATTAAAAGTTTAATTATATTTTTCAATTTTTTAATAAAATAACTTTATTGGGCCTAATTTGCCCGTAACATTAGGGGCTGAAAGCTCATCAAAGAAAGCAGGCCCACCAGGAAGTGTGTCGTGATTAGGAAGACTCGAGTCGGAGAGCCCAAACTATTATTCAGAGATGGAGAAAATGGATCTTTTCACAAATAATTACAATAAATAAAATATTTTTTGAAATACTGTTATACTTTTTTTATTATAAAAATAATATTTTCAGTTTTTATAACACTTTTTGTTACATTTATTACATTTGTTATTTTGGTTATTGTGTTACATTTGTTATTAACAAATGTAACAACAAGTATTACAAAAATAAAAAACAGTATTTTTAAAATAAAAAAAAAGTTAGATAATATTTTTTAAATTATTTTATATTTAGTGGTGTATGGTAAAATTATGACTGGAGATAATTAATTTGTGATAATTTCACCATATACTACAAAATATAAAATAATTTTAAAAAAATATTATTTAATTTTTTTTATTCTAAAAATACTGTTTTTTATTTTTGTAACACTTGTTTTTATATTTGTTATGTTTTTTAATAACAAATGTAACACATTTATTATAACTAAAATAACAAATATAACAACAAGTGTTATAAAATTAAAATAAAAAATAATATTTTTAAAATAAAAAAAATCTGACAGTATTTTAAGAAATATTTTATTTATGGACCCCAAATTATTTTGCTCTTCATCCATGGAATGTTGTCTGATAATACATTTATTATAACTAAAATAACAAATGTAACAACAAGTGTTATAAAAATTAAAATAAAAAAAATATTTTTAAAAAAATATATATATATATAACAGTATTTTAAATATTATTTTATTTATTGACCCCAAATTATTTTGCTCTTCATCCATGGGATGTTGTCTGATATTAGGGTCCTAGACAGATGGAACATACAAGCGAAAGCCCAATAACTAGTTATATATCAGAAACGTGGGCCTGCACATGGTTATGACTCTAAGCTGCATATGGTTTGTCTTCTTAATTAACGGGACATAGGATCACGTGAGATGTCCCCTTGTGCAAGTATGACACAATCTAGGTCTCACAAACTAGCTCGACCATCAACACTAAAAAACTCAGTAATTTAGTGTCGAGAAGATCAACACTGCTCAATGTTAAATGCAACTGAAAAAAAAAAAAAAGCCCGAAAAACCAAGTTTGGGTGGCAAGCCGAAGTGTCTATGCCCACAAAAGAGTGAAAATTGAATTACTAATTAAAATGTCAAATTACGTAATTTTATAATTTTTTCAATTTCTGTTTACTTAAAATATAATTCACTCGAGCTAAATACACAAAAATTATTAAAAAAATCTTTTCTTTTTATGTGATTCCAAGATTTTTCTTTCCTTCTTTTTAATAGTCATATTTTCTTTGCTTTTCGATACTTTTTTTAAATCTCAAAGCAATTATTACAAAAAATATCCAACCCTCTTCTTTGACTTGTCAATCCAAGAACCTAAACCATTCCAATTCTAAAGTCATTGAATCTCTAGTAGGATCAAGCAACACACAATACAAGACGTAAAAAAAATAGTTTATACTAATTTCTAACGCCAAAAAGATCAAACAGCCACTCTAAACCCTTTCCTCTTAACATAATAATTGTGTCCATACAACTTAAAAGACAAGCAATTCTCTATTTAACCTGTTGGCGAATTTTGTGTATAAGTGACTTCAAGAAATCGGATGAAATAAGGATGATATTCAAGCCGAGGCAAGTATCGAACACTTTGTCTTTAAGTCAAATTTGTCCCGCAATAGTGCCTACGGTATATGGCAATTGACTCCCAATATACAACGACTACCGCTTGTGTTTGTAGCACTTCCAAACACAAGCACAACGAACCAAGTTAGTTTTTGTACTCCAAAGATGAAAATGAAATGGAAACACTAGAAATCATGCAACAAATGCAATCAATTTGGTTCAAGAATGATGAAATATGAGTGGATTGGTTTTGCATATGTTTTCTGTATCACTTCTCTGTCAAAATGGACGTCCAAGGGTCCTATTTAATGTTGAAGATCGGTTGAAAACGAAAAGGTATAGAACCAATTCGTGCAACAATTCAAAAAGACATGTCTATTCGCGCAAACCTATGCGATCACATGATTTTACCATACTGCGATCACAAGGTACAAATTTGAGAACAGAACTTAATCCAGTTTAACCATACGATTGCAAGGCTTTATCTCATGCGATTGCATGGAAAAACTCAAAAACATTTTGCTTAAAATTTAGGCAGGTTGCGATCGCAAGGTATTATACCTATATGATCGCATGGTCAAACTTGACCCAAAATTGTCATTTTCCGTAATTTCTCATTCATTTGATATTGGTTTCGAGATGCCAAAAATACTCTTTAATACATGTAGAGAAATTTGAATTCTCTTTTCGAAGGCGTTGCCCCCAAGTCCCAACGAGAGGCGCTGCCCCCTCGACCCCCGCGATATGATCGGGCAAGTCGAACCCCGCGACCTAACTGAACAGGTCGATCTCCGGTTGGACGCCCCTAAGCGGCGAAGTGGCAAACTAATTTGCCTAAACAGATTATGTCGGGTCTTGTATATTTTGGTCAAGTTGACACAAAGTCACGTTAATTATTTTTTAAACATTTAGTCAATTTCTCGACAAATTAAACCAATTTCCAACATAACCGAATTTAAAATTCTCCCTTGATCGTTGTAAATGTCAATCTACTTACTTTGGCATAATCAAATTTATTTTAGAACATTTGTAGCTTGTTTTCTTCTTATACTTTATGGCTCACGGAAGGAGATCCTTCATTTTTATTATATTCATATTGTTGACGTTGGAATCTGTACCGTCCACGTGTCAACAGATCTTTAGCCACTCATCTGCCAACCTGCATATTATCTGCACACTCGTACAATCTTTAGGCACCAAGATCTCCGAAAAAAAGAGTTCAACGATCGTTGGTACTCCGACGATCAAATCAACTGTCGGTATATAGAGTAATATACGGGGGATGAAAGTAATGGGATGTGGGAAGAACAAGCAGGCAGAGATTTAAACAGAGTTTATGGGTGAAATTAAAGCGTAAAAAGAACGTACCTTAGAATAACCAGAGACGTATTTATAGCACAAGAGTTCTAATTGATATAGGAAACAATCAATTAGATATTTAATCGAATCCTCCTTCCTTATGTGATAGGGATTATCGGCTGTCAAGACAATCTCCTAGATTATCGTCCTTATTTGAATTCATCACGTTGCCTAATCTTTACGAGATTGGGATTTGGTTTCCTTGTAAGGATCCATATGCCAATCAAACACAATCTGTCTTTAATTACTTATCTGGGCATCCCAAAATATCATGCTAAATGTTAGTTATAATAAATACGAAGCCCAGTGATGCTCTCTGGGTCGGCCATGAGTGTCGAGGACCTTCAGAGACTTCACAATACTCTGATTCAGGGATGCTAAGATGTTCGAAGAGCTTCTGAGGCTTTCTGAAAATTTACGATGTCTTTGCTGGGCCCCCGAGGCCTTCGCCGGGTCTATGGGACTTTTATGAAATTGGAAGGCTCTTGTTGAGTCTATAAAGTCATAGTGAGGCCTAAATTTGGTTTATATGGGATCTTTGCTAGGCCTTTCTTGATGTGGAGGTCTTACCAAAATCGAATGGTAATACATATATTTATCTAAATGCAATTTAAATTTATAATCACGTAAATTTCACTTCTTCAATATGTCGACTAATAAAGAATAAACTTTATAATAAAGAAGAAAATAGTTGCAATCAAGCTAAAGTCCCTAAATAATCACTCAGCCGAAGTCCTAAGACATCATCTAGGTTGAACATGTTCAATTCTTGAATGGATTTGTTCCTCCCATGTATGAGGATGTAACAAATGGTCCCGACTATATGAATAATTTAGACCAAATAGAAGAATATTCATTATTAGTGGGTAATAGCGGTTGGGCACTAGAAGCCAACTGTTGTCATGCGTAAGAAAGTCAAACCAAATAAAGCCAATGAAAAAGTCAAAACATTGCCTATAATTACGGAGAACCATGAACCAATACTAACCATGAGACAACACCACCACCAAATTATACAATATTACAACAAAACAACTTAGAGAAGAGAGAGAGAGAGAGAGGATTTGCAAAGCAATCTCTCTTCTTTGGATCTCTCAATCATATTAAGATTTTTAACCCAAGAAAAATACCCTTTTCTTCTCACTTTTAGCATTAATTATTTGATTTTCTTGAAAGTGTTCTTCATTACATGAAAGGATTCATATACTATATCATAGTGTTTGTTTCTTCAATCTCTTAAAGAATTTTCCATTTGGTTTTTTGATTTTCTTTCTGCAAATTATGAGTAGGATTCGCGTAAGTTCGTCTCCTGAATTAGCTGCTTCTTCATCAACAACTAAACAGTATTACGATGATTCAGCATTAGAAGGTAAATCAGCTTACAAACATGCAATTACTCGATTTATTTTCCCTTTTCTTTTTCCTGATTGACACCTTTTGGTCACTACAAAATAAATGAAATATGGTCTCGTTTAATAGTTTATCATGTTAGAAAAAGACAAATTTATTTATTTATTTAAATCTTATCTTCAATGAGTCTTCTTGATTCAATTATTTTATCAATGTGGATGGCGACGAGAGTCCAATATAATAGAACACGTCGAACCTTTTCTTGACATGATTTGTGTTAAATTGCCAACTTTTTGCCCTCTATAACTCAGATTTTTTAATCAATATTATTTATAATGTTCAGGAGTTGCAGCAAATGTAAAGTTATTGTTGAAACTAATTCAAGATCACAAGGATGCTTGTAATAAAGAGAAAAAGGATGGGAGAAGAATGTTAAGGGTGGCTACAATGATGACAATTCTGGATAATGTTAGGACAAGAATTAAGAAATGTCAATCATTTGGTAATAAAAGTTCAGAAGCTGAGCTGAGGCGATGCAACACGGATCTCAAGCCTAACCATGTTCCGAGGGACAAAAGGCATGGTGAACCGATAGCAGACGAGAAAGAAAGGCTACGAAAAGAGCTAAACGCGAGCTTGGCAGCACGAAAGAGCCTCGAGATAATGTGTTCGAGTTTAGGAAAAGAGAGAGAGATTATGGCCGCGGAACTTTCTAGAAAGGTACATGAATTGAATGGAATGGAAGAGCTTGTTAATGATTTCAAAGTACAAAATGAGACATTGTTGGAAAAAGTACAAGAATGTGCTTCGGATCATAAAGAAAGGGGAGGAAATGGAGGAGAAATGCAAGAGAACGTAGCCCTCTTAGAACGTAACAAAGTACTATCGGAGCAGCTTTTAAGGTCACTTGATGGATATAGATCCATGAAGAGGAAACTAAAAGAAGCACGAGAAGAATTCGTAGGGATGCGTTCGACTATGGATGAAATGGGGGCTAAAGTAAAAACGAGCCTTAATAGAGTCCGTAGCTTTAAAGAACGCATGGCCTCGAGTAGCAATCCACCAGTTGATGTTCAAGAGGAAATCGTCACATTGGAGCATATGTTCGAATGCTTCCAAATGATGGTTGCAAAACACGAGCAAAAGAAAGGAGAATGTCTTCAGACAAAAGGAGAGATCAATGCTTGTAAACCTTCAGTTCTTGCAAAAAAAAAAAAAAAGGGTTACTTGTAATCAAGACAACAGATCTTGATTTTACCACTACTGTTCTACTTTTTGACGGTGCATACAAATTTTTTTTTCTTAAATTTTAGCATTTTTAATAAATTTGAAAACAGATATTTGTTCAGTTATTTAACCTATGTAATGTACAATTACACACTTACAATTTTCTATGATCCAACTCTACATTAAAAAAGAAATATGAAAATCATTTAAGACATAAGAAGAGCACAATTATATTGTAATTTTCATAAATAACTTCATGCAGTCGACAGTTTCTCATTTCACGTTCTGATATAAAGTGACTATACAACGGTTTGAACCTTAGTTTACAGTCAGACCTTGTAACATGGGCATTACTACATGAGCGACGCAAGATACAGAAATTGGACTGCTGCATTTATAAACAAGAAAAGGCTCTATGATGAAGAAATGTCGTTATTCTGCAAGATTTTGCAACTTATGGCCAGAAATAGAGTTCATAATCCATGAATTGCTTGCTACCACGGCTCCAGTGGAACTTGCCAAAGACTCAGCACTATTCCGCCTGTCGTTCAAAATCATATTTCTGTTCGATGGCCTGCAGTTCTCAGGAAGCTCGAGGCTGTAAATTATAAAGGTGGTTGACGCAGAGTGTCTGAGGGGAAGATTTGCCTCGTCTCCTGAAACAGGCTTTCTGCTTAAAACTTTTCCCCCAGCCACTATCACGAGATCATGAAGATATCCTTTACATGAAGGTTCGAAATCGCCCATAAAGAAGAATTTGAATCCATCAAAGAGCTTTGGTTGCTGCAAGTCAAAGGGAAGTTACTATTTAAATCTTTATTACATGACAATCTTGATATCATTATAGGAAAGAAGGATAAAATTACAAGCTTAGTTAAATAGCACTTTAATCGAACAGGAAATAAAAATGCAACTTCATTTGTAAGTTAACTTTGTTCAGAAAATCAACTACAAAGTCGAAGTGTTAGTATCCAAACTTCAGAAAAAGTATAAATAAATATGCCGATTAATTGAGGAGAAGAAATAACCTTATTTATAAGTCTTAATCTTCCAAGTCTGGGCCATCCCTGATTCCATGAATGTCAACGCTGATCTCATAATGCTGCTCATCAACAAACTCTCTGGATTTCATGCACGCTTTAATCCCTGCAAAAACAAATCAACGAACATCAAGAGAAAGAGGGAAGAATGCATTGAAGCATAAATAAACCAAAACATTAGTTCATTCAAAACAAGCTTATTGAGAAACTTATATTAGTAATACTTCAAGTTAATTATATCCTTGTTTATGGATAAATAGTACTCACATTCAACACTTAGAATCCATTTCCCTTCCAAGACACCCATTAAAAATTTGAGGGTTCGTTTGCATGCCCCATTCTTGTCTGTAGATGCAATGACATGTGTGACACTTAAGTCCCAGCACTTCAATATGGTAACTCCAGACAACTTCGCAAATTGGGAGACAGTTTCCTGCATTTGCACCATCAAACTTCTAAGACAACAGAAAAGGATGAGTTCTGATTGTACCCATTGAAGCTATATATTCGTTTTTTTGTTTACCTTCTCCGCATCAGTGAGAGTTGAACAGCAGAGAACCAAGTTAGTTTTTCCATGACACTTCCACTGCAAAGTTGTGCTACTTTCACATTTTTTGGTGACTTGTAGTTGGTGAATCTGAGACTGCCTGTAACGAGGAGAGTTATCAGATATGAGGCAAATAAAAAACTAAAGGTGGGGAGGAGATGAATCCAACAGAACTTAAAAGTCCTGGAACATTTTGTTGGAAAATTAACAAACCTTTCAGTAGCAGGTTTTCTTTTCTGCTTGGACTGAGATCCCAACATTTCATTCGGGAGTTGACAGGAGGCATGAAGAGGACATAGCATGACAAAATTTTGCTGTAACAGGTGCAATATAAGCAATCTATACATACAATTTATAGATTTCTAACATTGAACTTAGTTATCTAACACGTACATAATCCCATCGACATTCTGGAGTCAACTTAGCACAAGGAACATGAAAGCTCTTGCGGCAACTCTTCTCATAACACCCAAGAGCTGCCCCTTTAATTCCACAACAACAGCATTTAATCCTTCGACTTCTTGTCAATTCAGTTTCAAGGTTGATCACATTATCGTCTTCAAAAAACACGTTAGGGGCCCTGCAAATGTGACATATCAGTAGCCAGAAACATGAAGCTTAAAAATGGAAGGAGCACGAACAAATCAAGCTATAGCTGAATTACAGGAGGCATCAAGATCCCATGAATTTCTCTTTGTTTTCAAGTCTTACTTTAGCCAGCAGAAGGCCGTTAAAAGTTAGAGAGGGATTTCATTATTTTTCATACAACTAATAATATAATATGATGACCTACAAAAACCAAGCAAGTGTAAAAATCTTCTGGTGGACTTTCATACCATTCAGTACAGTTCTTGTGCACGTGTATGACATCTGATCTTCCATTCTGACTTTCTGCAACGAGCTTGCCTTTGAGGTAGTGAACCATGATCCCCGAAGCCTAAAGTTTTCATTTACAGATTAAAAGAAGCATAACCATAGGTTACAAAATTAACAATTGATCTCAATAAGAAAACAGATGTGGTAGAACAAATGGGGTATATTTGGTAGGAAAGGTAGTGTTACCTCTGACTCTTCAGCAGAATGACAGAAAGCGCACTGAATTTTGTTAGATAATGTCTCACATTTTCGTAAAAGCACACCACTCAAAGTGGAAACAGCCTTCTCCACTCTTGAAAGATTGTCAGTAAGAGCACAATCACGGTTTGGTCCACAATTTCCAAATGTTTGACATTCCATCATAGCCTTTTTTTGAAGGTTATGAGGATTGTCTTCACAATTTTCCTCAGACACGTTTTCAGAAAATTTCACCTTCTTCAAATCTCTTAAACTTTTGTTACAACTTTCTTCACATCTTCTGTTTGCCATGCCCGAATAAGAAGCTTTTTTGTCAGTGCCTAACAGGGAAGATTGATTGCTTGAATTGAAAACCAAAACCTTGTTGCATTGGCTTTCATTTATGTCACCCTTACCAGTTTTCAACTTTCTAGCTTTCGATCTATCACTGGCTGTCTGTGGATGAGCAATTGTCTTCTCGCCGATTTTATAGCTTTTGCAACACTTCTTCAGGTGATGATGACTTCCTTCACTGCATTCTTGCTGATTTAGTGAAGCTGAAAAGTCGGCCAATGCTATTTTATTACACATTGTCAAAGGCTCCACCCCATCAGATAAAGTGGCAATGCTTTCTGGGGTTCTCTCATGAACATTAGCCTCAGAGCAATCATTTTGGTTGCTTATACAGTTTTTCGCCTTCAAATTTGAAGCTCTTTTCTTCTTGCCAGACTTCTCTTGCATATTTTGCTCAGTTACATTCTGTAACTCATTAGGATCTCCAGTTTCTCCACACATAGTTCTCATGGATCTCTTACTTTTACTACTTCCAGTCGTGTTACTAAACCTTTTGCTAGGCTTCCGTTTTCCACATTTATTGCTTAAGATTTTGCTCAAAGGAGAAGATGAAGGTGGAATGCCAAAATTTACTTTGCCAGACCCCTTATCATTACCCTTTTTCTCTCTCTTCTTAGTTCTAAGCTCTAAACATGCAGTTGCATTTGCTGAGGCAGCTTCAGCCTCAACTCCACCATTCTCTTCAGTATCTTCAACCTGCATCGGCATAGTAAGCAGACAGCAAGAATGAAAAGGAAAAAGAACCTTGGAATGATAAGATGGAAAAAGGCATCATTTGATGTTGACTACATTTTCTTTAATGAATTACCTGCATTTCTATGGGGCTTGAACAAAGTTCTATGGGGCTTGAACAAAGTTCAGGAGAACAAGGTCTTTGAGTCCATTCAAACATCTCACTGTCAATGAAATCTGCATTGTTCGATAAAACACAAGCTTTCCCCTGTATGGAGTAGAAAAGCATGTTACAATAACTTCAAGCATCCCATAACCTTCCATGTCAACCAGAAAAAAGTAAAATGATTGGAATGCAATGACAGCATTTCTTGTGAGTCGTAAGTTCGGTAACATCTATTATGGAATGAATTACCTCCCATGCACCCAAAAAAAGGAAAGGAAAGAATTAACTATTATAAGCAGAGCAGACAAACTCCCATGGGTAAAAGTAATACAGTGAGGATCCAAAAAGATGCAACGAAAAAAATAACCTGAACCACACTGATCCATCAAGCTATCTGCTCTATTTAAATCACAAATGAAGGTAGACAGAGGGCTATCAATGCGTTCCACTGAAACTGAAACCACATCATAGAATGAAATTTAAAACTTACTTCTGGACTTATTTTACTAGGGACTTCATCATCCGAGTCCTTCATATCACTGAAGCAAGGAGCATCTGGCGGTGTATAAATGACCTGGTCCCCATTTGAAAGTTGACTTGGTTTCTCTACATGCTCTTCCTCTCTCAGCCAGAAGAATGGAGTAAAAACAGGATCCTTCTTTTCATTTACAACAGGCGTGTCTTTCTGTATGAGATGAGGTTTTTGAGGTTCATTTATGGCAATTTCATTGGTTCGACCTTCCAGCTTTTCAGGCTGCATTGGGCTCTCTAAAGATAGCTGCTTTGGTAGCTGAACCCTTTTTTTAGTTGGAAAGGAAGGTTTCATAGAGTCTGAACCACAATCTTTCTGGTTACTCTTCGATGGTCTTTTCGATCCTTTTCTTTGACATTTTTTCTGATTTTCAGGGTGTATAGTCTCCATGGGAGCTTTTCCATTATGTTGACAAATTTTACGAGGATCTTGTTGGTTCTCTTCATCTGTAAATACAGAAAACAATAGGCATGAAATCCAATTAGCCCATTAAACCAATGAAATATATCACGCCATTTCTGGAAATCAACACATTTATGCTTATGCTGATATCTCATCTGATAAGGCATTGAAACCTTGTTCCTATTGGAGGTAATTAATGCCAAAATGAGGCTGTGTATATGCAAATTGACTCTCTATAGAATTGACAGAGGAGTAGCCAGTGCCATTCCCCTATCTAATCCATGGATGTGAATAACTGGAGCATGGACTTACATCAAACTGTCTGCAAAAACATTTTTGGTAAAAGAGATTTTTTCTTTTCCAATTCATCCCCCTTAAGAAAAGTTCTGGTTTCATTCAACTACTTCACATGCCTACACTCAGTCATTTTATCATTAGGCATTGTCTTTGATGTCACAAAACATTATCTTTTTTCTTCACTGAACTGACAGGTATTTACAGGCAAGAAACACATGTGACCAATTCTTAGTTGAGTACGAAAATGACTGAGGTACTTCCATAATTGCGTATAGGTATAACTCGTAAATTTAGTGTCGCTGTGAACTTTCTATTACTTGACAGTAACACTAACTTATTACCAGATAATTTGGTTGAAGTTGCAGTTTGAGTGACAAATATGTTGACTCCAGAGGCAACTTCCATGCTCTTGTAAATGTTGACTAAGTTATCCATATGAGGAGCAGGTCGAATTTCTGCCAGACAAAAAAAGATGGAGTTACGGTAATAATGATGGGAAGAAAATGGTCAATCAATTTGTAACAATTAGTAGAGATTAAACTCGTAAGAAATCAATCCTCACTCATAGCGCAAGTGTCATCTTGACTTAAATTAAATTTTCAGATTAGCTTCCTCGTAAATAGTCATGGTAGATTTTATGGTAACTGATATTAAATTTTCTAATTTCTGTGATCATTCACAATTTTACACAACTTCCATTTGATATGGGGTTGGAGTTTGGAAATCACTGGGACTCTAATATGCTCCGAATTGGCAATAGACTGGCAAGAAAATTAGCGTTATATTGAATTTAAATTCATCCATAATCTCTAAATCTTGCCATTAATTTTCTCTATTTTACATCATTGGAATATGATTGGCTTCTAGTTCATACAATGGAATCATTTTTTATTTCTGCAATACAAATATGCCTGATTTCTGATCTAATCTGTTTCAAATAAGATTAGGCTGCACAATGGCCAACTAATTCATAAGTCAAAACAAAACCTCTGCGTCGATATGGAACTTTGCACACTGGACAATTAGATGCCGATCTCATAGATTTCTCCAGACATGAACTGCATCATTAAGCAGATGCATTAAATTGCGTACCTCAACTTGTATAAAAGACACGTTTAAACAGAAAAAAAGTACAGCAAAGAGCTTACTTGCAAAATACATGATTGCAGGTAAGTGAAACAGCGGAATTCAGAAGACTCAAGCTGTCCAAATGGGAAAAAAGCGAATCAGTTATAACCAATTTAGTTAGCAACTAATTTATAATTATTCGTACCCAGATTTTTTTTTCAACAATTTAATATTACTTACAAGAAAGCCATTAAAATTTTGGAAAAATAGAGTAAACTAAGCGAAAATGTCACCTAAATTATAATTATTTGTACCCATAATTTAACAATTTAATTCGGCTCAAAAACAAAGAAACCTGTTAAAATTTTGAGGAAATAAAGCAATCTAAAATAAATTAAAGAAATA
The DNA here is from genome assembly GCA_023638005.1 of Forsythia suspensa. Classification (NCBI taxonomy): domain Eukaryota; kingdom Viridiplantae; phylum Streptophyta; class Magnoliopsida; order Lamiales; family Oleaceae; genus Forsythia; species Forsythia suspensa. The sequence continues at coordinate 8,777,855 of CM042674.1, read as the reverse complement.
AAAAGAGATTTACCAAATAGGACACTTGAGCTCTCTGCCCATTCTTTCTAGATGGGATGTGTCCGCCATTTTTTGCCTTTTTCTGAAACTCTGTCGCCTCTGTGTTTTGTGGGCAATGAAGAGAAAATAGTAGGAAGGTGAATAGATGAAAGAGACGACTGCGATGGCGCGTATTTAGTAAGAGGAAATAGAGAACGATTTTCAAATTTTACTCAGCCGCGCGGAAATATTTCGTTTGATGGTTTCCCCGCCGGAAGTCAAATAAAGTCAATAACCAAAATGTATAGGGTAAATAGCATTAGAAGTCCTTAATCTTTAAATCTGGTGATGATGGGATCCTGAGCCTTTGATTTTTAACACCAAATTCCCAAACTTTTTAAACATTTGCAACCATAGTCATACTCTAACAAAAACCGTCAGTATGACCATTAAATGATCAAGTTTTTAATAAAATGATAGTTCTACTTTTATTAATAGTCATAATTTTACTTTTTTAAATATTTTTAAATTTAAATCGAATTTATAAAATAAAAATAAATAAACAAATGAGTAAAGAGAACGTAAATGAAGATATTTTAATCTTCTCCCCACCAACACATTGTCCCAGTTGCCATCTTTAGTGACCAAGACTTTAAGTCAAAATTAAATAGATATTTGAGAAAAATTAGTTGTGACTAATATTCTAAAAAGTGTAATGCATAGTTAGGCGTAGAGGCCGAATTTCAAATTTTTCAAAACTAGGCGAGACTTAGGCAATGGCGTGACAAGGGCGATGCGAGGGCGAAGCTTGAGACTTGAGGCGTGGCTAGGTATCTAGGCTGAGTTTCAAGCATAGGCAGAGTCTAGACGCCACCTACACGAGTGAGTTTTTTAGAACAGTGGTATTGACAAGTAAAATTTAGTGTAATAAAAAAAATTATATAAACTCAATACTATCCATGGCATTCCCTAAAATCGTTGAAAGCAAATGGGACTAGAAGGCTATGCACAAATGATGTCAAACAATATTTCGTGCTAGTGAAATTTGAAATTAAGTCAAATTCAATGTCTAAATATGTTTGAAAATTTTGTAATTTTCATAATTACAAGCCAGAAAAAATACTTATTTCGATAAGTAAATTTACATTTGAGCTAATTGATTCAACACAATCAAGCACTATATCAACATTTTTGTTTTAATTAGTAGATGTAGGAGTTGAGAGCAAAATTAACACACTACGATCAATTAAGTACGAAGAAATTAAAAATTAAATTATAATAGACCAATTACCCTCTAATACATTCCACGTCTATTGATCCACATAATTACTCCCATCTGGACGTGACAAACAAAAAGGGAAGTCCATTGAGAAACAAGAAAAAAAATATAGAGACTTAATCGAAAAGTTGCCAGTTAGCTGTGGTGGTGTTGCAGTGTGGATCGAAGGTCTCCCACTTGGTTGTTACAGTAACAGATTTTCCCCTTCCATTTGATATCTTGAGCACATGATCTAGGGTTTCCACGCATTTCTGCACTCTCTTGCCCTGCAAACAAAACACACCAATCTAACTTTTAAAGAGATGCATTAATAAGTTCATAAATTTTAAAAGAATCGAGTGTTTTTGAGACAAAATGTTTAGGTCATATGATTGAAAGAAAGAGACGCACCAATAAAATTTTCATTCTCTCGTCTAATTCAAAAGACACAAGATTGATAAAGAAGAAAAAACTGTGTGATCGGACTCTAAACTAAATCTTTTAATTTGTCCCAACATACTTCACTTTTTACGATAGCTGTTAAGAAACTTGAAAGCAAAAATTTGTAGGGTCCCCTATGAAAATTGATTTTCTAGAGAAAGTCTTTTTCCTCTATCGAATGGGCCAATTTGTTTGGAAGTTCTTAAGAAAAATCTTTAAATAGATTTATAGAATGAGTCCTTGTGTCTAATTTGGAAGAAGATAAAAAAATTGAAACAAAATCAATGAAATGGAAAAAATCAAAAATAAATAATTTGCAAAATCCATCTCTACCTTCGCTAACATTTTTGAGTTGTCCTAACATAAATATCCACTTATCACAAAAAGAGACGTAAAATATATTTATAGAGTCGCTTCCGCACAACATACGAGATCAAAGAACAATCCTTCTCGACATTTGTTTTGGAGTTTTTTAAGAAAAATCTTCACACATATTGAATAAAATGGAATAAGAAAAAAAAACAATAGAAAGAGAGAAATTAAGAACATGTGATGGCAAGATACCTGGAAATCCTTGACTGCACATGCATCTCCCTCTGTTGAAATGCTATCTAGCTTCACAGCATGTCTCATTAACATCTCAATCAAAGTGGTGATCTGTAATTCTGCTACTTTATTACCACTTGCCATTGACTTCTCTATTGCAGATACCTATAAACATCATGTCCAAAAATTCACATACAGCAGAGCCAACATACATTTTACTATTAATCAAATGATAAAACTATGTATGACGTATGGATAAACGTGCAAAAATTAAAATAAAATTAGGTTATACTCAACTAGAGAAAACCTACACACACCAAATTAGAAAAAAAAAAAAAAAAAAAAAAAAAAAAAGATGTCGAATTGAAGGTGACAACGGTTCTAAAATTTAACGCGCTATTCAAAATTTCAAACAAACGTAACCCATAGCAAAATTTTAGACAAATTTGCCCTCAAGAATATGAATAATTCATCCTCTGGTCCCCTCTCTAAAATTGGGATGGACCGCCCTTTTTTCTGCTTGCCGTAGTTGGGTCCAATATGGCATGGGTTGGGTCAACCAGCGGCATAACAGATTCTTTTTCTCTATTTTTCTTGGGACTGAAATAGAGAGCCCCTCGAGCACTCTGCAATTAATATTTCGGCCCTTGTTTGTTCTTTTCGCGAAAAACAGATTTAGCCTTGCCTAATAGGAGGAGAATTATTGTGTAATTTATTGGAGAATAAAATTGTTCAATTTGTAATTTTGGACTGCCAGTAACATAAATTGCCGTGGCACAAGTCTTTAATAAAATAACGCTTGTTATATTGATTGATATTACTTATTAGCATTATTCATGAGTAATGCTCACCTGCTCCACGAGCTTATCAATCTCTTCAGTCACGTCATTGATCAAGCGATGAATGGTCTGGATCTTAGCATTCCTACGCATCTCAATTAATCTTCTCTCGATGCTTTCTGGGTCCTCGATTAGTATGACTTTTGAGCGGTGTTTGACACCACAGATATCCAAATACTCTCCATTTTCTCTCTCCTTTCCTCTGAAAATAATCCTCTGTTCACCAGGTTGTAACCCGATCTCTGCCGTTAGAAGCTTCTTCACTTCCCCTGCATGCCAAGAACAACCCAATTTTATCTATTTAAATTTAATCTTCACGACATCGATCTCTCACGTGGAAATTAAATTCATTTTGCTTCCTCTAAAATGATGTTCAACACATTGTCTAAAAAGCTTAATATGTTAGAGTGAAGAGGACTGCTATTGGAGAGAATTAAAGAATCATATTGCACCAAGTCTTACCAAATGTTGCTTGTGAGTTTGCAGTGATCTCGTAGCGCAAGGCACCATAAGCCACTCGAATACGCAAATTTGGAGACGGAGCACCAGAATTCTCACTTCTTTGCTGCACCAACATGCCACCCGGCCTCATTTCCCACTTCACTTCTTCTTCTTTAGACACAGAAGACGACGTCGTCGCTGCATTTTCGCTTTTCCCACCATTGAAATTCATACTTCTCTTAATCATCTTTTCTTCTCCAAACTCCTCGAAACCAAACTGCCCGTATTATACACTGTGTATCTGTGTGTGTATAGAGAGGGAGAGAGAGAGAGGCGTTTGCTTAGAACACATAACGGCAATGAATGGAATGGAATGGAAAAGGGAGTTTGACCAATGGGGAGAAGACAGGAGTCTCTTTAACTGCTGCGACAGCTAAGCAAACATTGCCGACAATCTAAGTTTTTTTTTGCTTTTGAAGGTGAGTTTTGGATTGGGCCACTTGCTCCTGTGGTATTGGGAACTTTTGGAAATGTAGGCCCAATAATGATTGCGATGTTATTTATTTGTTGGTGGAAATTGTCACAAGATGGTGGTTATTACGTAACAACTAACAAGTATGGAAGTTAGAGGTTACACATAATGAATTGTAAGGAACTTTTTTAAGAGATCAAATTTTAACAATTATTTTATACAATTGTGTTTCAATTGAGGTGAGAGCACATCTAATGTAATAATATAGATTGTTGTATATATGGCAAATACAATAAAGACGGAGACAATAATATTTTCAATGAAATTATGAATTAAAAAAATTGTAATCCACATTCTACAAAAAATATAGCACTAAAAATTATATTTTGAACTTGGAAAGATATATTCATCAACTATGACATACGTAATCTTTTTTAAGTTATAAAGTAACTTTTTATACAAGATGGTTAAACAACTGATTATGGAATAGAATAAATCCTAAATATCCATCATCTATCGGATATGAAAGAGAAAAATTTATAATAAAAAAAAAAAAAAAGACAAATAGAAAGAAAGAGAAATTAACTTTGTTTCAATTTTTTTTTTCAAGAAACCTTACTTTTACTCAATTTTTTTTTTAAAAATTCAAAATTGAGGAAATTAATAATAGTAATATGAATCCTCAAACAAAGTCTTTGATGCAAGTCATGAACGAGTTAATTAAGATTCCTATTATTCGCAAAAGCCATAACAATCGTGGCAAACTCTGCAAGATTGCAACAACTACCTGACCACTAACCTAAGGCAACATCTCTTCAATTTTGTATTATTAACAAAGAATATCGAAAAATAGTGTTTGCTTGATTGTTAGCAATCTTTATATTTGTCTTTTGTCCTTTAACATAAATTTCCAAAATTAATAAAGCTTTACTTGCCACGCAATTTTTATTTTTATTTTTCAACATAAGAATTGAAATAGTTCCAAAACTTCAAAAAAAAAATGAAACTAAGGAGGGTGTATTCAATTAAGAGTTGATAAGATTTTTAAAGACTTTTATAGAGTTTAAAAGTCTAGGTGTATTCAATTTAGACTTTTTAAATTCTATAAAAGTCTTGGGATATTCAATATAGATTTGTAAATACTTTTAAAAAGTCTTATAAAATCATGTCGATGACTTTTAATGACTTTATAGATCATTTTATAGTACAAACTTTAAAGCACAATATATAAATAAATACTATCACAATTTCTCTCTCATTCACCCCTAAGATTTTAAAAGACTTTGAGGGGAAAAAATAATTCATTTTCTTATTTTTCTCGCATGTAACATTTCTATTTTATTTTTTCCTTCAATAAATTGTAGAGTCAAGATTATATTTTTTTCGTCTTCAATATATTCTTTTAACTATTTTTTTTTATCTTCTTTCTTTTTCCTTCTACAAATCTCATAACTATGATTAATTACTAATATTTTTTTTATGAAAAAGAATATTAATATTTATATCTCTATTCGATTTGATTTTTCTTTTCTTTTCAATATTCTCCTAACCAATTTTTCATTTTCTTCATTTTCTTTCTATAAACTTTTAGAGACAATGTGATTTTTTCTTTAATATTCCCATAACTATTTTTTTCTCTTTTTTTTCATTGTTTTTTATTAATGTATTTTTTTTTACATTTTCATTCTTGTTTTTTCTATATAACGGTTGCATTTTTTTCTTCGTAAATTGGTACTTTGGTTATTTATTATGCAATTGTTGTGATTAATAATGATATGTTACCTATAGATTATTAAATATAAAAAAGATGATTATAAATTGGATAAATTTTTTTGTTTAAAAATATTTTTAAAAAGAATTGCATGCTATTATTTTTTGAATTTATCCACAAGACATTTAAAAGTTTATAGTTTTACTCAAAAGAAAAAATGGAATGAGTTAATAATTTATATCATTAACTTTTGACGTAGTTGCTTGCAACAATTAAATAGAACAATTTTATGAATTTAACAATATTAATACAATTAAATAAATTATTACCAAACTTTTTCATGTGACCTTTTTTTTAATTGTGGGATATTAAAATTTTATATTCAAAATTTTAATTAAAAAAAAAAAAGATAGAAGTTTGTGAAAGTCTAAAAAATCTTTCAAAATGAAATCTATACAAATCCATAAAAGTTTGTAGGAGTCTATTAAAATCTATAAAAATCATTAAAAGTTAATAAAATCCATCAAAGTAAATCACTTAAAAATGTCAATCAAAGTCTTTAAAAGTCTAGATTAAATACACCCCTAAACTCGTGAACTTATTTTCACTAATATAAAGTAATTTGGTGAGAGATTTTAAGCAAACTTGTTTTGGTCTTTCTTCGTGTTTTGGTTATGAAGTGGGAGCATAGGAGATGGTTGTCTGGTCGGCATGGGATGGGGAGGTGAAGGTGTTTTATTTTTCAAAATTTCCTTGGATTTTTTTTTCTTTTAATTTCCTTTTATATTTTATTTTTAGAAAAATTATATCCACAACTACATTTTTATTTACTACATCACATTATATCTATACTAATTCTAAAAGTCCCTTAAAGGGATAAACATTTTTGAACAATTTTACACTCATATATTACAACTTTTGACTACTTTACACTCCTTTATTAAATTAAATAATTCAAAACTCTTTCATCTCCGAACTATTTTACCTTCCTACATTAAATTACCTCAAACATTAAATTAAAAAATTCAAAACTTTTTCATCTCTCGAACTATTTTACCCCCCACATTAAGTCAAAAAATCAAAAACCATTTCATCTTCCAACATTATCGAACAAAATAAGTTGTTTGGGACATTTGGACAATTTATCTTCAGTTTTTTTTTCAATGCGAAATATAAATGATCATATGATGATTCCAAAAATTTTTCATTTTCCACCATTATTGAACAAAATAAGGGGTTGTTTGGGTATTTAGACAACTTGTCTTCGATTTTTTTTTAGCTGCAGAATACAAAGGTCGTATGATGATTATGTAATTCCTAAATATGTATTTAGGATCATAAAAATGGGACTATTTTACCTTCATATATTACATCTTTGGATTATTTAACCTCTCATATTAAATTAAAAAATTCAAAAACCTTTCATATGCAACCATTATTGAACAAAATAATGGGTTGTTCGGATCATTTGGACAACTTATCTTCATTTTTTTTTTACTTTAGAATACAAATGTTCATATGATGATTATGTAATTCTTAAATACGTATTTATAACACAATCTCACTAATATACAATACTCTTATAATATTTTATCCTCTCATATTCAAAAATCCAAAAACTTTTTCCATACCACCATTAATAAACTACATAACACAATCTCATTTATGTACAATTATTTTATAATAATTTTCCCTCCCATATTCAAAAATCTTAAAACCTTTCACCTCCCATCATTATTAAACTATATATAATTCGCGTGTTGTGTGTTTATGTGTAGTTACTATATAATTTTTGTGAATAATAATTGAATTGATTTTGAATAAATTGTAATGTTGAAGTTAATCCATTGGTATAATTGGAGTTGGTGGCTGGTGCAACTCACAGTGATAAAATGTGTGAAATGTGAAAAGTTTTTCAAAAACTTTGCAAATTTATAATGGAAATTCAAAACTTTTTATTTGCTTGTGAAGGTTCCTGATCAGAAATTATGAGTTTTAGGATTCTAATGCATTTTAACTATTCGAAGCTAATTAGAATATTTTAAAAAAAACGTTATGATAACTACTTGAGAGGTCTCAACTCATATTTGATCAATCAGTAAATTGAGATTTTTTTGATGACCTCAATGTAATTCTCTAAGAAATTTGGAAGGATAATTAACGTAATTCTAGATGAATTGATACAATGGATTGTTAGAAATATTATGGTAAATGACAGTGCTAAAGAAACAAAGTGTCGAGTCCTTCATTGGTTAAATAATATAGTAATCTCTATGGATCACACTATGTGTGATATTTATTGTTGAACTATTTTTTGGTTAGGCGAAAAGGTGAAGAGCTTATTGACAATAAGTCGAAGCGGATGCTCTCGAAAGGATTCATTGCTAGAGTTCAAGAAAGATCGAGAGAGAGTATTCTTTGGCGATTGCTGCTGTGAAGCTCTAATGGCAAGAAGAATTGGATGGTTTCCGATCGTGTTTTGCTAGAAACAACTAATGCGGCATATTTGATAGGTTGCTAGGTGTTTGATTCTTGTCTTTTCTATACCGCTTGAGCACTTTATGCTTCGAGTCTCTCAAATTGTCCTCTTGGTTCTTACTTATGCAAAACGGTGCCATGACCTCCATTAAACCACAACAAATTACTTTCATTGTTCCTGGTGTTGAAAATTTTGACCACACAAAAATATCAGACTTTGTTCAGAGAGCTCAGAGTAATTTGGTCTGTTAATCATATCATTTGGAGTAAAAATGCAGCTGTTTTGAATACTATTCTTTGTCTCTACTTTGTAAAACCACTTGCTTTGTTATTTGTTCAAGATCCAACGTTGCTTGAATTTGCCTGGATTGAGCTTCTTGAAAAGAACAAATCAGTAAGAGTGGAAGAGCTGGCTGAGGTAAACTTTTTGCATTACTAAATTTGCATGTGTTCCTCTGATGACATTTGTTTATTCTAACGAGATGATTTTTGGATAGTGCTAGGTGCCTCTTGAGAGCTATTGTACTCATCTCACGCTTTGAAATATGACATATACTTCAATTGTTTTGGAGAGTAAAGGTTCATTTTATGTTTATGGGCATTGACCTACTGTTCAGGTATGTTGCAACTTCTTATAGGGACACAGATGTTTGGTCACTAGTAATGCAGATTTTTTTGTTTCACTTGGTCTGTTTGGTATTATATGCTATGCTCATTTCTAGTTGGTGTTCCCTATTAACTTGTGGGCGATTAATTGATTTGTCATGATGCATCCCACCATGATACTTATTTGCTTTATTGGCTTGTCTACCAGTTATGATTCAGTGAATATCAATTGCTAGGTTGACGAACTTCTATGAGGAAGCATGCCAAAGAGGCTGCTGAGAAGGAACTTAAAGAGTTTGTGAAGTTACTGAAATCTGCCACAAAAATGCCATTGCATTCAAAACCCGCAAAATCTTCATGGAGGACTGAAGACAAGATCCGGCATAGAACTGAGTCTCTGGAAGCATATGCAATAGACAAACATTATATTTTACCGTATTTTCTAATGTCAATTTTTTGTATTTTAATGCAGTATTAAATTAAGTTATAATTGTTTAAATTTTTGAATAAACATATATCTCACAACACTATTATTAAATAACGTGCGACGCACGTTTTACATACTAGTTGCAATAAAAGTCTTCAAATTTTGCTCTCATTTACGTACTTATGTCTTCCAATCTTTTTTGTTGCACTCTTATAATCAATATTTAATTAAGAGTAATTGGCACAAAAACGTCTCTAATTTTTGAAGTGATTATGAAAATAATCCATATGTTTAAAATTTTGACATTTCCACCATCAAATCACACTTTCTTGTGCAAAACATATTTTATGTCAATTGTCATCCAAAAAGATCATTAAGTCGAACTCGTATCACATTGCAAGTGTGATTCCGTTCACACACCTATTTCACGTGTTATACTATAATCCTCAAACAATTGATCTAATTGTATTTCGAGCTTAGAGGCTTACGGATGACATATTTATTAAGTTTATTTCATATGAACTTAAACGATTAATCGCTATTGGATTGGTATAACGCTCATTCCATCTGGATCATTCATCTATTTGACTGAAAAGAATTTTTACTTCTTTATATTTCAAGAATTTATCGTTCCAAAATTCTACTCAAAATTTGTTTATGTAGGATAATCACTTGAATATTTAGAATAAAAACAGTGTAAATTGCTATTTTTAGTAAAAATCCTTAACAATTCATAGAAATCCATAAAAATATATAAAATTTATAATATAGAATTATGATGAAATTTTATAAATTATGTTAAATTCTTTTCAAATTCATGAAATCCATTCAAATTCATAAATTAACAAATCTTTTAAAACTGAAATGATGACTCTCTCCAAGAGATAAATTTAAAAAATTAAATAAATAATTATTAACACACATTACGATGGAGATAAATTATAAAAAAATAAATAAAAGATACTTAGCACATATTTCGATATACATTAAATAAATGGAGGATCTCTAGCATACAACACTCAACTTTATTCTTTACCACGTAGTTAGTTTATGCGACGCGACACACTTTGTATGGCAAGACTCCATAGTTGCATTAGAGATATTCTAAGAATTATCTAAACATTACATCTTCTCATATGTTTTGATCAAAGATAGCCTTGAGCCTTACCACAAAAGTATGCACAAATTATATTTCTTTGGAGTACGTATCTTGTCGTGGAAAGTCTTTTAAGAGATTCAAGTCTTTGATGCAAGTCATGAACGAGTTAATTAAGATTCCTATTATTCGCAAAAGCCATAACAATCGTGGCAAACTCTGCAAGATTGCAACAACTACCTGACCACTAACCTAAGGCAACATCTCTTCAATTTTGTATTATTAACAAAGAATATCGAAAAATAGTGTTTGCTTGATTGTTAGCAATCTTTATATTTGTCTTTTGTCCTTTAACGTAAATTTCCAAAATTAATAAAGCTTTACTTGCCACGCAATTTTTATTTTTATTTTTCAACATAATAATTGAAATAGTTCCTAAACTTCAAAAAAAAATGAAACTAAACTCGTGAATTTATTTTCACTAAAAGTAATTTGACTGAGAGATTTTAAGCAGCTTGTTTTGGTCTTTCTTCGTGTTTTGGTTATGAAGTGGGAGCATAGGAGATGGTTGTCTGGCTGGCACACGATGGGGAGGTGAAGGTGTTTTATTTTTTCAAAATTTCCTTGGATTTTTTTTTCTTTTTAATTTCCTTTTATATTTTTATTTTTAGAAAAATTATATCCACACTACATTTTTTATTTACTACATCACATTATATTGCAATAAAAGTCTTCAACTTTTGCTCTCATTTACGTATTTTATGTCTTCCAAACTTTTTTGTTGCACTCTTATAATCAATCTTTAATTAAGAGTAATTGGCACAAAAACGTCTCTAATTTTTGAAGTGATTATGCAAATAATCCATACCTTTAAAATTTTGATATTTCCACCATCAAATCCACACTTTCTTGTGCAAAACATATTTTATGTCAATTGTCATCCAAAAACATATGTTAAGTCGAACTCGTATCACATTGCAAGTGTGATTCCGTTCACACACCTATTTCACGTGTTATACTGTTCAAACGAAGAAAAATAAACAGACACATGCGAACATGCTAATTTCTTCCATTTTCTTCTGTATTTCACCGAAGAAATCTATTATTTTAGACCGTGCGTTGTCGAAATTGTTCTTAGACGTCTGTTGGTGAGTTCCAAAGTCCTTTGTTTGCTTCGTTACATCTACAATTTGTGGCTTTTTTGTTTGGGTGGTGTAGTGATTTTTGAGGTTTTCCATTTCAGTTGTCCTCATTGATTTTTTTATCTTACATATATCTATCATATCTTATTCTCCAAAATAAAATGCTACTTCAAATATTCAGACATCCTGAATATGATTCATCCACTAACCTTGAGTTTTGATTTTTACAATTGTTAATGAAAATTTTTGTTGTTGTTCGCCTTTTGAACACGTGGTGTTTTGTGAATTTTTATGGACTTGTTGTACTCTTGGTAAATGTTTGTTTGGACAATGATGAAGCATATTTAATGCTCGCTAAAGAAATCAGATTTTATGATATCGCATTGTTGTTTATACTGATTATAGTTCTTTTGGTTTTGTTGTTGTTTCCATTCTTTGTTCTAAATTAATTTTTAAGCAGAGACGTTATAAGGAAACAATACAATTACGTGAGGATATTCTTCACAAAAAAAATAAAAAATTTAAAATAAGGACGTTAAATGCAAAAAATAAACAAGGATATGGACAACAAGCGCAATGTTATTAATTGGTTGTAACATTTTATACAACATCAACCACACATCAAAATGGTACATAACAGTTCTAGTTTAGCAAATCTAACAATCTACATTACTCACCATTGAAGCTTAATTCTAATTTAGGCTACAATACAACACAAGTCTTGCATGAGTACTCACATAACTACAAGCACACAAACAAAACCGAAAAACCAGCTCCGAACATAGCACGTCATCTTATCATTTTGCAAATGAAGCATTTATTGTTCACATTCATTACTGCAACTAAATAGTCCATGTATTAAATCTACAGATCTTAGACACATGGGTAGGTCGCACCAGGTGAAATAGCCACAACTTCCATTTTGCTGTACGAAGTACCCATTTCAGAATAAAACACAACTGCAAAATATAACTGCATATTTTCATATTAAGATTACTTACCCGATGACATTGACATTTAAAGAAGCGAGCGCTAGGATTTGCTTGTGTCCACGAAGTCTTCATTTCAATTTGGATTCCGCATTTGCACAATCAATGTGCCATTATTCTTGCTGAAAAATGGTCTAATTTCTCCTATTTTATATATGAATAACCATAACCGTTAAGAAGAAGAACAATTAGGCGGTAGAACATGTGAAATAGGTGTGTTGACGAAATTACCTTTGCAACGTGGTACGAGTTGTGTTGAGAATCAGACTTAACAGGGTTTTTATATTGACAATGGACGAAAATGATATTTTGCACAAGAAAATGTGGATTTGATGGTGGAAATGCCAAAATTTCAAAGATATTGATTATTTGCACAATTACTCCAAAAAGTATGGACGTTTTGTACCAATTACCATTTAATTAATTAGCATATCTTATATCTACGATAAAAAAGTTCGGAACATAAACGTAATAATGAGCAAAAGTTGAAAACTTTCAGTACAATAAAATTATAGTGCAACAAGGAAAAATCGTGGTGCCCATATTTCTATTCATTTGAATGCGACGGACATTTGTTATTTTGGTAGATTTATTGTTGATTTAGTGATCGTTTGGTTGTGTTGAAATTATTTTTTAACTACTTATAAGTTTTGGTTCTTATTGAATGAGTAGATGATAAATTGGTAGTGAGTTGTGGATTATATTAAATACATAAATAAAAAGTATATTTGACTAGCTTAATTTATAATTTAAATTTTAACAAACATGGGCTTAGAATGAAAACGGTCCAAAAGGATGAAAAATATAAGGGATTTATTTATAAATGCACAACTTTTTAAAAATAATTCCAAAAAGCTATTTTTGTTACAAATATTCTTAAAAAAACTATTTTTTAAAAATTATTATTATAATTTCATATATTAATTACCAGCTGATAATTGAATACCTAGAAATGGATGATTGTCTATTAACTACCTTAAATTGGATATCTAATTGATTATTTACCGTAAATAATATCATTAATTACCAGATTTGATAGGAATTGATATATTATAGAATATTTTATTGTTAATTATAGCAATTGAATCATTGAAATCAGAATTGATTAGAAAATATATACGACAAATTTTTTATTGTTATAACTGTTAAATATATATAATTTGTATCAGAAATATTTGTAACAAACAAAAACAAAACTCATGTTCTTTTCAATTTCAACATTTGTAACAATATCTGTTATAAATTGAGATGTAAAACATCAGTGATACATAATACTAATTCATGTAAAATATAATGTGTAAATTAACATAATGTAACATGTAACATATTTAGTGATACAATATATCATTTGTAACATTTGTATCAGACAGTAATACACAATATCATTTACAACATCTGTATCAGACCGAGATACTAAACATAAACTATTACAACTGTAAAACCAACTATAAACTTCAACAAGTCCGTATTAATATACACATTGGACTCTAAAAAACTTATTGATAATGTGTAACACCAGTATGATATAGATATGTAACACAATGCCAAATTTAACAAATAAAACAAATGATTTCATCATTTGTAACAAATGTAACACCAGTGATACATAATACCAATTAATGTAACATGTGTTGTGTAAAATAACATAATATAATATGTAACATATTCAATGATACACAATATCGTTTGTAATATCTGTGTCAGACATTGATACACAATATCATTTGTAATAGTAATACTAAAGAGAAGCTGTTACAATTGTTACAAATACAAAACCAACTTTAAATTTCAACAAATTTGTTGTCTCTTTCATTATTCACCGGTGATATGAAGTGTTCGACTCCGATATGGTTTTTCCTCCAAGGCGACGCTATCTTCCACCTTGTAATTATACGATTTGGAGTCTCCATAGTTCAAACGAGATGACAAATTGTCAAAAATGCACTTTAATTTAGGAATTTTAGAAGAAAATTTGTTGAGATTTTTGAAATAATTTGCATCGATTAATAAATGGAAAGTTTCTTCACAGTTTGGAGGTATTTACTTTATTGGGTGCAGTATTCAAGAAAAGTTACATGGGGTTAATGGTAATTAAATGTTTAAAATTGATTTTAATTTATTATTAAATTAATTAATCTAATATTAAGAATGCATTATTTATAAAATAAATAAGTTAAATTGTTAGATTTAGAACTATTTTAAATTTGGTAAGTAGATGATATAATTTCCAAAATAGGAAGGGCAGATAATACGACAAACTTCAGCCCAGGGTACCCTGCCCGTTCATTCATTATCCAACCCAAACTAAAGTGAGCCAACAATTACGTTTTAGCTAGCCCAAAAATGACGTCTTTGTCGCTGATACCTCAATTGCGACTTGATATAAATGTCCGCAAAGCGAATTGATTTATATTACCCGCTTTTCAGAGCTCAAATTTTCACTGCAGTTCCATTTGCCGGCGTTTCTTCTCCCGAAGCCAGATCTTGTCGCGCATTTTATCTGTAAGTGAACGCTTCAGCTTTTCATTATTTTGTCTCTGTGTTGATCTTCGCCTGAAATTATCTCTTAGTGTTTGCGGTTGATTACTATCAACATTTGAATCTCTAGGTGTTATGAGCGATTTTTTTTACCATACGCATGAATGTACATTTATAGCATAGTTTAGTTAGAATACATTTCGTGTTATGGATATGTATCTCTGTGCTCAGTTGTGCTTAATATTAGTCGTTATTTTTCGTTACATTTTTAAAATTAGGCATAGGAAGGACGGATTTCACCTTCCTAAGTGAACCCTGGAATTTTGTAATTTCTAGTATGATTTTAGAAAGTTGTTTTCACTCTATCCTAGGCCGAGTTCTGGACTTTTTAAATAATTCTATGCTCGCTATAATTATGCTCGGGGTTAATGGAAAAAAATTGGGGCACTAGAACGTGGAGTGGGGAGCAGAAGAGTCTTAATTCCCTAAGAGCATCTCTAATGCATCTATTAAAATTTAGGTAATATGCAAGTTGAAAGCCTCCCGGTCTCATGTGTAATGAACAGACTCTCACGTTCAAAATTATAACGTTGTGGAGATGTCTTTTAATTTCTTAAAATAAAAACAAAATCACATATAAATCTATATAAGAAATATAAAATATAAATCTTGTCAAGTCAACATGTGTAACAAATATTCTAAATATAGACGGAGTTATAGACTATGTGATGCGAACCCGCGGAGAATTGAATCTCGGAACCCACAAGAGATTGATCTGAACCCCAAGAAAGCTAAAATCTGGCCGCAGAAACTTGACCCGTTGATTACTTGAATCAAGAACCAAAGTTATGAACGCCACAAAGAGTGCGAATTCTTTGATAAGTTCGTTTAGTCCAATTAAGAACTCGTAAGAAAAGCGAAATCTCACTTTAATTAATCTCAAAATATCGTAAACCGCCTTCCTTACAATGTAGAATTGTTTATATAGTAAACAAGAATTAAGTTCGAATCTAAACCGGAAATAATTAAAAATAAAACAATTAAGAGTTCTAATTTGAAAAGGAAACTAAATCGCGAATCATTGCATTCGGCATACCTATGCGATCGCATGGTACAAACCGCTGCGATCGCATGGTTCGTCCAAAAACATTCTCGCCAAAAATCGCCTTCATGCGATCGCACAAATTTATAACTATGCGATCGCGATAGGGTTAAATCCTTGCGATCGCATGGGGTTAATACCGCGATCGCATGTCTTCTGCGTAATTACGCTCGCTCGACCACTGGCGTGTTGCGATCGCAAGTATTGATAACCATGCGATCGCAACGTCGTCCGCTCGCTCCAACTTTGTTTTATCCTCTAATTGTTCCTCCATCCTTCTTTAGCTTGGATCAAGTGTATCCAAGTTGGTACTTCGCTTGTCGACACAGTATTTGATATCAAGATCGCCCGCAAGGTTTTAACGGTGCTCAGATGTCTTCCTCGATCTTCTTGGTCCTTGATCTCGTTAGTGTTCCAACTGGACCATGGTTGACCGAACCATGGTTCAGATTCTGTTCGCGTCCGCATCACTACGGCTTAGTTTGGTGTTGTTGTGTTTTTAAGAGAATCGGCTTCTCACCGCTACCGCAGAAAGAATTAAATTGTAGAAATAATCGCATGTTGTTTGGTAAACTCTTGTTTCAAAATTGCTATATGTTTCAAAAAAAGATTTGAGTATTTGGTAAATAAAAGTGATTTATCACGTGAATGGTATTAAATTACTAAAAGGATATTGATTATAATAATGTTACTTTGTATTATTATTATTATCACGGGTGAAAAAATTCATTTTGTTTCCTAGTCAAATATTTTCTAACAAGATAATGTATTCATTATTATTTTTTTAAAATAAAAATAATAAAACCTAATAAATTTCAAATTTTATAAAATTACAAAATAAAAATAGTCATATAGTGCAAAAATTAATTAAATTTATTATTTTTATTATCCACCTCAGATCAATTCGGTTTCTCAAATGGTTATTTAATGAATTAGTTTAATTAATTAGGGGTAAAAGGGTATTTTAATAGTATTTAAATGAAAAGCTAAAAGCGTAATCGAAAAAGCGCCTTTTGTCGCTTCTCAAAATCTGCTTTGCCAGTGAGTCGATTATCTTATAATCACTTTTAAAAATTCAGCTCCTTGTCATAGATCGGATAATTCAAGTGCTCCTTGTCATAGATCGGATAATTCAAGCTCCTTGTCATAGATCGGATAATTCAAGGCAACCCACCAAATTTCTCACTAAAGTAGGCTATTGGCCTTTTCTCCCTGATTAACATGTACTCCAATACCTATTCCCGACGCATCACATTCAATCTCAAAAGTTTTGTTAAAGTTAGGTAATGCCAAGACAGTGCGTAACACAATCGATCCTTAATAATATTAAAAGCATTTTCTTGTTCGATCCCCAATTAAACTCAACACTTTTCTTTATGATAGCGTAGAAGTCAGGCGAAAGAGCAGTGTGCTAAAATCTTTAACAAACCGCCTATAAAAACTAGCTAAGCCATGAAAGCTTCTCACATCAAATGACACTTTTCGGTGTTGGCCATTCTTTAATGGCCTTAATCTTTTCTTCGTCAACCTCAATACCATTTGCACTAACATAGCCAAGAAAAATAACTTGTTCCATGCAAAAAGTACACTTTTTAAGATTAGCATACAATTTTTCATCCCTTAAAGCAAGAAGCACACAACGCAAATGGTCAATATGCTCATCTAAATTTTACCAGACACTAAGATATCATCAAGTAAACTACCACAAATTTTCCTATGAAAGCACGTAAAACATGGTTCATTAATCTCATAAAAAGCTTGGGGCATTTGTTAGACCAAAAGGCATAACTAACCACTCATATAAACCATACTTAGTTTTAAAAGTAGTTTTCCACTCATCTCCCTCTTTCATTCTTATTTGATGATATCCACTCTTAAGGTCAATTTTGCTAAAAATACAAGATCCATGCAATTCATCAAGCATATCATCTAATCTAGGTATGGGACGACGATATTTTTATCAGTAATGTTATCGACCGCCTCGCAATCAATACACATTCTCCAAGTTCCATCCTTGGGTACAAGTAGCACTGGCACCGCACAAGGACTCACTGCTTTCCTTCACGCACTTTGCTCATCAACTCTTCAACTCGCCTCAAGCTCCTTTGTTTCTTCCGGATTGCTTCGTATGTCGGTCGATTTGGAACGACCGAGCGGGTACAAAGTCAATCGATGTTCACGCCTCGAACGGGTGGTAAGATACTAGACAATTCATCGTGGAACACGCCCTCAAATTCCCCGCAACAAAGAATTAGCCAACCGGGGAGGGATTGGTTATCATCACTCAAAATACAAGTGGGATTCCTTGTACACTAGCAAAATCACGGTGTTGATTTTCCTTGAAAGCCCTCCCTAACCTCGCGCTCTTTGCAAAGAAGCTCACTTTTTTTTCTCTCGTGATTTCAAGTAGCTTTTAGGAACACTCTCAATTTTTTCTCACCACTCTTCTCGTTCTCGCGCCTCTAACTCACTCTTTGTCTTTTGATCCGCCTCACCTTTAATCTCAATTGGTCCTCATGACCTATTTTGGGGTTAAGGAACAAGAGTAACCTAGGTTTCCATCTTCGACAAAACTGCACTCTATTCTTAAACCCATCATGTATAATCTTCCTATCATATCGCCACTACTACCCAACAAAAGACGCATCAAAGATGCATAGGAACTACGCCACACATCACATCATCACTATACTTCCCAATGCTAAAACTCACTAAAACTCGCTTGTTAACCTCGATCTCTCCACAATTGTTCAACCATTGCAATTTATATAGTGTCTAGGTGTTTTAGCATCGACAAACCCAATTTCTCAACTAGTGTGGTACTAGCTACATTGGTGCAACTCCCCCATCTATAATCGACTCACACACCTTGTTATTAATATAACACCCAAGATGAAATATGTCTCTCGTTGTCGCTCCATATCGTGTAACTTAATTTGTGTGTTAAGAGCACGCCTCGCCACTCAGAGCCTCACCTTCACCGGTATTCTACACCAATATCTTCTAATTGTGCATCTCATCATCATCACATCGTCACTCTCAACCTCGGATACCACCTCTCCATTGTCATGCAAAATCATTACTCGTTTGTTTGGACATTGAAGCAATGCGCCCAACACCCAAACATTTAAAACATTTTATGTCCCTATTTCTAGAGGTTGGGAACTGTTTGGATTTGTTGGAGGTAGGTACTACATTGTTGACCTTAGTGGTTCGGTCCTCGCCTCGAGTCGGGCTTTTCTCATTTCTACCACTACTATCCCATCGTGGCTTCCTGTGAGGTTAGATCCCAAGAAAACCGAGCTGCTCCTTTTTATGTTTTAACTGTCTCTCTACCTTCATAGCCATGCGCACCATGTCCTCTAACTCCACATAATGTTGTAACTCAACTATGTTGGCTATGTCCCTATTTAATCCACCCAAAAACTGCTAGAGTTGCTTCCCTATCCTCATCGACATTAGTCCTAATCATAGCCATCTCCATCTCCTTATGGTAATCTTCACACTATCGAGCCCTGCGTAAGACCGCAATTTTGGTAGAGGTCCCTATAGTAATGATTCAGTACAAATCTCCCACGACAGAGCCTTTAAATCATCCCAAGTGTCCATTTGGCCTCTCATGATTTCTCCTCCTACTCGTTACTAATTGATCCCACCACATGATAGCATATTCGAATGAATTCAATCAACGCTAGTTTGACCTTCTTCTCCTCCGAATAATTATGATAATCAAATATTAGCTCCATACGCATCTCCCACTCTAAATAGGCATCCGGATTATTTTTACCTTGGAAGGAAGGAATTTTCATCTTAATATTCCCAAAGTTCCTATCTACCCCACCGTGTCCCTATAATCGATCGCCCTCAGTGGTCTTTCACGCCTATCTCCACGACGCCTCATCCTCCCCATCTCACCCCATAGTTGTCAACATCATAATCGCTACTACCCACTCATGCCTCATTCTCCAAATCGCCAATAGGATTAGGATTACGCCTATCATATCTCCTACCCCGAGCAACTCCGGGTTGTTGTTCTCCTAGTAATGTGGTAAATAAAGTATCATGTTCATCCATCTTAACCCTTAAGGTATTATTACTCTTCCTCATTTCTTCAAACACCATATTCATACGCTTTCAAATTGTTCTCGATAGCCCTTATCAGAAAGAATGGTGACTTTCATCCCCAAAAGCGGTTTCTTCATGATTAGACATTAAATGCAAGTAAAAAAAAAAAGAGAATTAAAGGAAAGATTGAAAAGTTTATGCGCTCACGTGTTTGCACTCGTGTTTCGCTCAATACGGCTTTTACCCGATAAGAATCTCACCACTGCTTTTTCTCTCTCGCTTTCTTACCAAGCTCTCTAAAGAACTATTTGAACTCAATCAAAAGAATTCGACTTCATGAGGATCAAGAACAATGCGGTTCAAGACAAGAATGGGAAGGACGATAATGTATAAGGGTGAAAAGAAAAAATTTATAAGAATTAGAATTCGCCCAAGAAGATAATTAGAACATCGAATATCAAAGGATTACGTTTCTTGAATTTTTTTCGAATTTTCTTTTTTTTGATATGATTCAAGATGAAGTCGATGAAGAACAAGAAATTAAATGATAGAACCCGATTTTAGAGCCAAAGCTCGATACCAACCGATGCGAACAGCGGAGAATGAATCTCGGAACCCACAAGAGATTGATCTCAACCCCAAGAAAGCTAAAATCGGCCGCAGAAACTCAACCCGTTGATTACTTGAATCAAGAACCAAAGTTATGAACGCCACAAAGAGTGCGAATTCTTTGATAAGTTCGCTTAGTCCAATTAAGAACTCGTAAGAAAAGCGAAATCTCACTTTAATTAATCTCAAAATATCGTGAACCGCCTTCCTTACAATGTAGAATTGTTTATATAGTAAACAAGAATTAAGTTCGAATCTAAACCGGAAATAATTAAAAATAAAACAATTAAGAGTTCTAATTTGAAAAGGAAACTAAAAGCCGCGAATCTGTTGTTCAAGATACCTATGCGATCGCATGGTACAAACCGCTGCGATCGCGTGGTTTGGTCCAAAACATTCCGCCAAAAATCGCCTTCATGCGATCGCGATTAAATTTATAACTATGCGATCGCGATAGGGGTTAAAACTTTGCGATCGCGCCAGGTTAATACCGCGATCGCACGTCTCGCGTAATTACGCTCGCTCGATCTGCCATGTTGCGATCGCAGTATTGATAACCATGCGATCGCAATGTCGTCCGCTCGCTCCAACTTTGTTTTATCCTCGAATTGTTCCTCCATCCTTCTTTAGCTTGGATCAGTGTATCCAAGTTGGTACTTCGTTTGTCGACTCGTGTATTTGATATCCAGATCGCCCACGCGTTTTAACGAGGCCTCAGATGTCTTCCTCGATCTTCTTGGTCCTTGATCTCGTTAGTGTTCCAACTGGACCATGGTTGACCGAACCATGGTTCGATTCTGGTTCGCGTCCGCATCACTACGGCTTGGCTTAGTTTGGTGTTGTTGTGTTTTTAAGAGAATCGGTTCATCACTGTCGCAGAAAAGAATTAGTCATGAAATAATCGCATGTTGTTTGGTAAACTCTTGTTTCAAAATTGCTATATGTTTCAAAAGCAGCATTTGAGTGTTTGGTAAATAAAAGTGATTTATTGCTGTAATGGTATTAAATTACTAAAAAGGATATTGATTATAATAATGTTACTTTGTATTATTATTATTATCACGGGTGAAAAAATTCATTTTGTTTCCTAGTCAAATATTTTCTAACAAGATAATGTATTCATTATTATTCTTTTAAAATAAAAATAATAAAAACCTAATAAATTTCAAATTTTATAAAAATTACAAAATAAAAATAGTCATATAGTGCAAAAATTAATTAAATTTATTATTTTTTATTATCCACCTTGCATCAATTCGGTTTCTCAAATGGTTATTTAATGAATTAGTTTAATTAATTAGGGGTAAAAAGGGTATTTTAATAGTATTTAAATGAAAAAGCTAAAAGCGTGAATCGAAAATCGCCTTTTTTTGTCGCTTCTCAAAATCACTTGCCAGTGAGTCGATTATCTTATAATCACTTTTAAAAAATTTGCCAAATACCTAAATCAACTTTTGATTGTCTGAAAATTAGAAGTTGGGCTCCAAAATCAATCACAAACGGGGCCTATGTCTATTTTTTCTTCCAACATCTTTTTTTAAATATTGTCTATTTTACTTATGTAGCAGATTTTTTTAGCAATCTACTGGAGGTGCTCTAAGAATTGAACATTCCGAAGTGTAGAGCTAGATCAATTGATATATATGATATATATATATTTATATAAGAGCATGTTTGGCTAAACTCAAGAAGTTTACATATAAGTAAATTTACTTACAAATGAATAAGTTCGTTTTAAAATATATAAATTTCTATTGACTGAAGTTGAAAATAATTAAGTTGGTTAATAATTACTTTCAAAAATCAGTAACTGTTTTTTACTTTAAAATAAGAAAATAATAATATATGTAACCATACTTACTACTTAGAAACAAGCAATTACTTAAAAATAACTTTTACTTATTTTTAAGCCAAGATAAAACACTCTCAAAGTATTTAAATATACAGTCTTGTGTAGTTCTAAAACACAATAATAAAGTAACTATAGTCATATTAGAAGGCAAAGAGACTCACTATTATAAATAAGATAGCACACAAATGCAATGCACATAGAACCCATGAAAGAAACCACAGAAGTGCTAAACATAGTATAGACAATGATTATTTGCTTGTCGTACAACCATGCTGCAAGTTAATTAACGTAGACAGTCTCGACCCTATATTATTTACTGCAGCCATAATTTTGTATTTTATTTATTTATCTTATAAGCCTAGAGCTTTGTCACATGGACCTGCAGCATTTATTGGGGTAAGTATGCTGCTGGGCCACTTGTCGATGTCCCTACGACTTTGAAGTCTAAGTGTCGCTCAAGTGAGAGATTGAATTAGTCTGAGCTTCTTGACCTCTTGACCACCCCTATTCCTCAATTGCACACTTATGTTACAGGTGATGAAGCCTTGCACAACTTCTAGTGCAAATGTTTTTATGGTGTGTAACAAGTTAAATAATCATCTTTCATTCACTTCTATTTCGATTAGGCATGGGTTCTCCATAGGCTGAGACATAAATTTTATGCTTTTGGCATTTTGGTAGGAGTAAATGTGGAGTGTCTCCATGATAATGTGCTAGGTTTGCATATTTTGGGCATAGAGGAAAATAAGGACTATGCTCGATATGTTTATACATTGGAAGTTTTCATGAAGATAGATTTGTTGATTTATCTTATTTTAGACGTTTTCTTCCGCAATAGAGTTTTCGGCTTTTCTTTTCTTTTGATTTAGTTTTGACTTTTTGATTTCTTCTATCATGATGATTTTTCTTTTCTTTGTTACATATTTTCCCCCCCTCCTTTTGTATAAGAAAATTATGTTCTCCTATTAATTTCAAGGGCTGCAATTGAGCTAAGTTGATCCGAACCGAATTGGAGGTTGCTCTGGTTTGGTTTGTGTATGTGCCAAGAAAATTTTCTTTTGTGATCCTTCAATAATATTTCTTGAATAAACGAGTTGTTCACAAACAAGCATATGGAACACAAGTTAATTTAATTGAATTATCTATAACAATTTGGTTGAAAAGGTTAAAAATAGATAGTTAATAGAGGAATATAATGGTTAGGGGAAAAAGTTGTGATATTGAGGATACAATTAATATAATTTTATATATCTAGTGGTCAAAAGTTTAAAAATATAGTATTCATGAACATATATAAATGTATAGGGTTTTTCATGTGCAGATTGTTTACCGAACAACAAACTAAGCCGTATTCCTAATACTTATGTGGTCAGATGCATGATTCTTTTTCGCATCTCAGTTCAGTCATTTCTATGTCTACTCAAGTCAAAGCTACCATGTCCACTGGAGTCAAAACAACTATGTTCTTAGCAATTACACAGGATCATATTGAGCTAGATTTTTTCCCTACTTTTCCAGCAAAAACCAAAAGATGAAAAGTTATGTGGGTGGATAAATGTGAGTTAATGATTGAAGTTACGTTTTGTAATGTGACAAAGGCCACGAGGAATTTGAACACAAACAAAAGTGTACGCATCTTCCAAAAAGTGATGCCAATACTTAAGAAATATGTGGTCTAATTATATAATATGGTACCAAGGACTGAAATGGAGTTTTTGTAGTTTGACATTAGATGATTGGCTGCATGCATTCAACTACCTATGCCATAGGATGACAATATCCCATCTGGATTTTATGTCCCTCTAGTCTATACAGTTCAACTGTAAGACAAACCAAATGAGTAGCCCAGCCCATTGTTTCACTTTCAGGTGATGTACACATTTGAGTTTTATGCATGCACGTAAGAGCCGGTATCAATCTGTCACTAACCACTAATGGGCAGATGTTGTTCAGCCCAATCATTTTCTACCTGCAATCAACATCAATAGCATAAATCTGCTTTCTTTGCAGGCAAATTAGGAGACATTGGTGGGCCTGGGTACAACTTGCCACCCTTAAAGATATTCTATATTCTCCAATTTCTGTTACAAATATAATAACGTAAAACTCAATTTCCAGACCATATTCTCTATGATAATTATCAAAGTTAAACACAAATGAAAATGTTGAACTCAACTTAAGATCCACTATCTACACGTATATTCTATACAATATAATTAGAGGGTTTCCAAAAGACTCTTGATTGTAAAATGTAAGGAACACAATTATATGATAAGTACAACTTGTTTATCTATTTTTGGCGTTAAAAGATCATGATAATCTATCTATGTTTTTTTTTTATATTGCACAATAACCACCAGCCAAATAATACAATGTGGGGTGAAAATCAACATGCAGATGTGGAATAACTTTCATATTTGCGGGCCATGACATGAGATCTCTATGTGTCAAGACCTTAGCCTTCTTTTTCTTACCATTGCGCTAAGGCCTCTTCGGCAGCTTGTTAGGCAATCACATCAATCAAGATTTAAGATGAGTGTTAAGTATTTTTAAAAGCACCCAATTTGAACTTCTGAATCTCTCCCTTTCATTCACTTTTTAGATTTTCTATATTTACTAGATGCTTGATAGCTATAAAGTATGTCCTTTTAAAGTCAACTACTGGTTGTCGCAGATTTTTCTTTTCAATTTTTTTTTTTTGCCAAAGAGAAGTCTTTTCTTGTTGGAACAATATTTTTGTGTTTCTACTCCCTAGTGGTGTTAGCTTATTGCGGTTAAATAGGCCTTTTTGGCTGTTTAATTCATTTTGCGGAAGAGTAACTTCTGTTTTTTCTTTTATTTTGTCCCACGGCTTAAAGACATGTCATGGTATTTGGAATACGTAACTCATGTCATAAACTCTGTAACGAACAAGGATTTCTCTTCTCGGGTCTTTCCCCTGCCATACTTATTTGTACGGACCCCATAGGTACTTAAGTTGAATTGCTCAATTGGTACCAATATTCAATTTAAGTACCTCTTAAGGGAGGTATTGGATTTGAATCACTAGGATGTAAAAGAAATCCGTGAGAGACAAGATGGGCAAAGACTGACAGTATGGATGAGTACGACAGAGGCAATATCCCGAGAACAGGGATCCATGATCGTTACAAAATTGTTTCTCCCCTTTTTTTCATTTAGCCATTTCAAATTTTTTATATATATTTTTGCGAATAACTAGTTTCTTGTAGCTTATTTAGTCTCTTTGATGTGTGGTCATACTAAAATGAATAAGATAATAAATGAGATTATATGCCAATAAGTAGAGGTGGTGTTGATTGAGGATTAATTAAGGGAAAGACGATTTAGGTGGTTGGCACATGTTTTGCACAAGTCTAAAGAAGCTCATGGTTGTAAGAGTGTCACGATCTCTAAAGACGAGAACAAGGCTTAGTTTATTGTTGTAGCCTCTTGTATGGGTCTTTAGGGGATAAGAACATGGCAGTTCAGTTGACCTTTTAAGTTGTTATAAACTTTGCCTTGCCATGTGTTATTCTGTAAAAGATAACTGTAATTGTCAATAATTGAGGCTCATCGTCAACAATATGGTGGGAGACAAAGAAATTATGAAAAGAGGAAGTGTTGAGCCAGATCAAATCTCTTGGAGTACCCTGTTTGCACATGGATTTTTTTTACCATTTAGTGAATTTTGCATGAAAAATATGAATGCCAAAACTTGCCCACTGGGAACAAATCAATGCCAGTCGAGTACTCCTTGCGAAAGGATTTTTTGAAACATTTTTTGGCCACCTGTGTTAAGACTTTGAGGGCAGAATTTTTTTGCCAATTGCTAAATATTCTCACAGAAACTCCGTCAGTTTTAGCTTGAGACCTAGAATTCAGGAGATAATTGCAAAATGTGTCAGTACATGCACACCAAGTTGATTTTGCGGTAGAAATACTGGAATGCCACTAAGTTTTTGGAGTTTAGTATAGATTTCTTAAGATTTACTTTTAGATTTTTCTGGTATAGTTCTTCCATGTCCTCCTATCATTCCTATGGGTTTCGCTGCAGGCTCCAGATCCCAAAAATATTCTCAGGGAGGCTTTTCAGATGACAGAAGCAGCCCCATTCTCTTGCCATATGTAAGATGTGTTCCACCTAAATCATTCATCTCTTACTTGCACATTCTCAATATACATTGATTTTTCTTGTGTAACCTAACCAGTCAAGCTCTTAGGTTCTGCACTGAATTTCCGGTCTCATGATATTATTTGCTATGCCTCCTCCTCTGCCGTGAACAGGCAGAGAAATCAGCTGACATAATAACTAAAAAAATAATAAAATGTGCAAAGATCAGAAAAGGGACCTTGAAAATCATAAATGTCACCTCAGTGGTTGAATTAGGAAGAAACTGTTTGAAATGACTTGTCTTTCTCGGCCTCACCATTCTTGTTAGATAATGATATTAAAATCTGTTGCTGATTCTATTTGTCTTGTTATACGCTGGTGGTGGCCCATATAGAATATAGACAGAATTAATAGTTGGTTGAAAATTATATACATTTTTATCAAATTTAAAAGCTCTATGTAACTATGAACAAGATGTTGACTCAATTTGTTTCCCTTTCTTGATGTGAACAGAAATCCAATACACAGTAGCTCAGTTTGGAGCTTATGGATCAGCACTAAGGTAAACCAACCTAACAACTATGTATCCCAATATACTAAAGTAATATAAATATGCTATGCCATATAGAAAGACTCGAGATTTATTTGTATGACTGAGAGCATGTTTGGCTAAGCTTAAAAACTTTACTTAGTGAATAAGTAATTTCCAAAATAAATAATTTTATTAGGTAAAGTTAGAAATAAGTAAGTTACTTATTTTGACATTAAGATAAAAGTTACTTATAAAATAAGTAATTTTTTGTACTTATAACTAAGAAAAAGTAATATATACAAGCATGTTTGGAAATAAATAATTAATTAAAACCAACTTTACTTTTAAAGCCAAACGCGCTCTTAAAGTTGTTTCATATTGTATAACTTACTAGATAGAATCATATGCTTTGCTCTATTAATTATAATCTTCAGATTTTAGAAAAAGTTATTTTCATAAATACTAATATAAAGTTTCTATATTCTAATGTTAGTCTATTTACGTCCTTGTGACTGTTGCATCAATATCTGTTTTTCCTTTCTTTTAAAGATATCATTGTCAGCATAATCGAAAATAAGAATTACACAAAACTTCAAACTCGTATTTTTCCTTACATGAAAAATACAAATGTCCACGTTTTTTCAACTTAATAGCTATGTTATGTATATAAAAAATGGACTGTATATGATTACAATTGTATTTAAATTCTACACAATGTTTGCGTTGATCTTAAGTTATTGAATAATATCCAGTTGAACCGCCTTAGTTAATTTTTATAAAAAGATAATTCATCTACTGACCATAATGTTTGCACTTCTACTTGAATACATATGCATAGATAGACATGTGCTTCTATGTTTCTATATAATATTTGCACTCGTGTATTCTCACACATGTATGAATATATCAACAAGCTTATAACAATATCTACTTTGAAATTTCACAACTTCATGATCAAATATTAATTATTAAGTATTGAAAATAGTGATAACGGATGTGAACGCACTCAATTCAGGAATTGTTAGTTATTAAAAAAATACTTGCAAGTTGCAAGAGCACCTACTTCACGGAACTAATCCGAACGATCCCAAGTCCAACAACGAGTAGCCAAGTCCAACGGTGTGATCAAATATTAATTATTAAGTATTGAAAATAGTGATAACGGATGTGAACGCACTCAGTTCAGGAATTGTTAGTTATTAAAAAAATACTTGCAAGTTGCAAGAGCACCTACTTCACGGAACTAATCCGAATCTGATCCCAAGTCCAACATCCCTAATTAGTAGCCGATTGGCTATAAACCTTAGAGCCAGTCTTACTTACATTTTCTACTTGTCATTAATAGTGTGCTCTCATTCTCACCTCACCGGATTATCATGTTGGCTTTAATCTGAGCAGTTAAAGATTGTACTTTCCATGCTAGTTAATGATGGAATATTAATTAAGCTTCTTCTAATGTTTCATAACATTTACTTCAACTTGATATATATGAGAATTGGATTTTAACATGTAGTTGAAACGTATTTTATTGATTGGATTTTTCAATTACTTAACAATGGATTGAACAGAGTGGTGAAAAACGAGCCGTGATCTTAAATTTATTGGGTATCGATTTTGTTATTTATTGGGTTTTGGGCCGAGGCGAGTGAGGCCACCGCCTCGAGGCCCAAAACCAAAGGGGGCCCGTTATTAAAAAAAAAAAAAATTAAACACAACCTCACCATGGCCCAAAACTAAAGGAAAGTAACAAAAACAAATGACAGCAACCCAGCCCAACAAGGCAATAACAATTGAATTAGAAGTCCATTTAGTCAATCCATCTCCCTCTTTGGCTCTTTATTTACGTCTGTCTCACAGCCGGATTGGAATTCTTGTTCTTCACAATAGAATCTTCTATTCATCTTGCTCTTCTTAGAAGAAGATACTAATAAAATCTCTGGTAATGCTTATTTGTTTATTCATCTTTGCCAAAGTACATATTTTTTTCTTTTTGGCTTATTTTGTTTTTGTTTTTGTTTTTGTTTTTTATTTTCTTCCTGTCTCCCTATCTACGGAACTGGGACAAGAGAAAGGAGAGGGCTATCAAGAGGGTGTGGCGTGGGTATTAAATAGAGTAAAGAATATATAATGGATTATGTATACATGTTTGTCTAATTGTCTTTATATCAGTTTTTGGGAGAATGTATTAATGTATTAATATATTATGTATACATATTGCTTCTGGTTGAAATTTTCATTCTCTTCTGCAAATTTTTTTATCTTCATTTCGTTTTGGTTGAAAAATTCATCACTGTCTTCGAAAATTCTGAACTTGTCCAAAAGTTTCTGTCCAGATTTTCGGCCCAAAACGTCACAAATCTTACATTTAAGATATATATAAAACATACCATGGGTTAGCTTACCTTCCCTGTATTGTGAGAAATTTAAATCAAATCCAAGTTTTTGATAAGAAAAATAAAAGCCCCAGATTCACTATGTATATAGGTACCTTTTTTTTTTTTTTTAATCTTTGTTAATGGGTATTGGGTAATATCTTAATGTTCATTGAATATATTTTTATTTGATTATAATATAAATTTTTTATATAATATGTTTTGTTTGGTATTTTTTTTCGAGTTTTAAGTTTGTAATTAGTTCCGTAAGAGTATTGTGGATTTTGAATGCATAATGTAATTTGGGGATCCGTTGGAGAGTCTACCTTTTGAACTTCGCCTTAGGCCCTGGAAATGTCAGAATCGGCCCTGCCGTTACATAAATGAGAATTGGATTATCATCTTATTGGACATCCATTTTGACTGTCCTTTAGTGTGAATAGTTAAAATCACAAAAAATTGAAGATGACATTCTTCTTAGTTTAAGTTGCTAATTGTCCAGAGTGTTATTCAGCTACTCAAACCACTAAAATTGCCAAATAAACAATACCTAAATAGAGTAAGCTAAATATTCATATTTGGTGATCTCCTAATCATTATGCATTTGATCATTTGCCTAGATTTATTGAACTAAATAATCTTCCTGTTACTTTAAAGTCTTCATTATCAATGTGAAGACAACCATTTAACGTCATTTTAACATGATTATCTGACTGTTGATGTGTCCTGCCCTTCCAGGGAAGTAACCGTTAAAATAGGTACCCACCAAATCAAATTTATGGTACACACCTAACTCATTCATTTTGTCATCCCTGCATTTCATATCCACAATTCTACCTTAGCCTATATTCACACGCGCATGTCTAGCACGACTATTAGAATGTTTGGCTAAGTTTAAAAGGTGCTTATATCCACGTGCATGTGGACACTCACACATTTACGTTGAACATCCTTTGATTATATGCATATAGTTCTTTTCTATCTATGCCTTCATTTCTTTTGAATTTACAGTTGAGTTTCTCTTGACACCTTTTATGCACTGGTTATGTGTTAGTGTAATAGTTTATATCGATTATTAGATAAAAATGTGCACAATGTTAGTAATCAATAATGCAACGAAGAATGTCAACTTCTATACTTGCTCTGTCTCTGCTGGTGCATACAAGTGGGCATCTTCACCATAGTATATATGTTTAAGCACAGGACTTGTATACATTGTTGGAAAATGGATTTTTTTTTCTGCATATGATAACGACGTGCCTATTCACATATGCTAAGATATTGCTTCAGTTTTGCTCGAAGTCATCTTAAATGAATAAATTTCTCACCGTATGGGGCAGTGAAGTGCTTGTTTGCATACATTCCAATACTTCCATGCTATATTTCCCCATGGATTAAATAAATATTTCGTAAAAATAACTGTTAGCATAACATTAAATATTTCGTAAAAATAACTGTTAGCATAACATTAATGTATTGAATAATGGTGTTGAAGTAGTCAGTAGTGTGAAGTATTTCTAAAAAATTATAAGCACAGGACTTGTATGTCGTTGAGAAATGAATACATATATTTTAACTACATTCCTGTACGCATATGCTAAGATATTGCTTCATTTTGCACTATGTCCTCTTAAGTTGACTAATTTTCACTGCACAGAGGGCAGTGAATTACTGGTGTTGCAGTAGTGAAGGGGTTGGATGTAAGATATAAATGTCAAGAAGGAAAAATACCTAACCAAAGCTTGACACTGACAACTGTTATGCTGATTTTTGTCTTGGTGGGCATTTGACTACACAAATGAGAAATAAATAGCAATTGCTTATGATTAGAGCAAATAATATACAATTTTTTTTTATTTAACCGATTGTGGCCTCGTGGTCCGGTCTTGGGTACGATTATGAAAATGAAATTTGTGGAAGTCAAAATGAATTAGTTAGGTGTGTAGCAAAAAAATGAATTGGTAGGTAGCACAAAATAAAAGTAGAAGGTGATAGAATCCGTGTACACCAATGTAGCCACGTGCATTGTGTAGTTGCATCTAACATTCAAATTGACTGTTAGGTGACTTTGAATTCTAAATAATAATAGAGGTCAAAGTTGTTGCACATGCAGCTGTTCAGTTTCATAGTTTACATCTTTACATGCTCTACAATTATTTGGTTCATATTGTGACGAGGAATATTCCACATATAAATCATGGACATTTATTTTATGAAATACCAGGAAACCTTTTTAAGTCTTGATCCCCACAATATAAATTACCTATATATAAATAAGAAAAAATTATAAGCTGTCCGTCTAAATTTTGGGCATATTGTATAATAATCTTCCCCTTTTCTTTTTTTGGGCACGTGAATTTTTCTGTACCAAAAACAGAATAATTTATTTTTTGTCATATTGCATGGTTGGTTTGTAAGAAAACATAGATTTTGGTGGAACTTGTATTTTTTTTCTCATAAATGGACGGCAGAGGCGACAACCGACTGGTGGCGAATGCCTCTTATAATGGGTAGTTATTAAGAGGTCTAAAAGTTGAACGTACGATAATATTTTTAACAAATAAGATGGTCTTTATTATTGTCTTAGCATATGAGATGAAGTATCTTGTGAGATTTTGCATGTGCTGTCAAATTGGATATTTCTATTATTGATGAGGACTAATAGTCACTTTTTGATGTTTACAATTTTTGCACATTGCACGCCGTGTATGTGCATTTTGAAGACTTCAATTGAATGAAAAAACAGACGTACGAAAATACTGATCTGAGTTTGTAACTAAAAAGTTGTGTCAAATGAGTAGGTAATTGTATTTTCTCTTCATCTGACACGCATGGGGAGAGGCATAATATGATTCTTTGATGTGGAATAAATTTGAAACACCAATGTGAAATTAGTTATAAATTATTCAAGGTTAGGCGCCACCCTTATTATTATCTGCACTGGTTGTGATGGTAATCTTGCTGAGTTGTGTTGCCATTTTACCATAGATGTCTCCATCTAAATTGAGCTCTACGAATTGGTTTCTATCATTTTTGACATTTCTTTTCACCATTTCTCACCGTCTATAATGACACACGTGTATCTTATATATATGTAAATATACCATGATTTGGTCCTTGTGGGGGAAGAACTGGTTTAATATGAATCTTTGATTAACTCAAAAACTAATTTCAATACCTGTTCCAGACTTCATTTTTACTTTTGCTGGTTAATAGTTTTTATTTGTATGGCGTCAAATCCATCTTTATGCTCCCACTGTTGATATATAAAAGATTACGTTAAAGTTATTTAATTTCCTTGTTAATAATTAACGTGGAGCAATGGGCCACCTGGCCCGCCCACTGACCTTTCCCTTTCCCTTTCTCGATCTTGACATCATCACATCTTTTATGTTCTCTTGTGGGAGCTGCATGCAGTTCTGATAAAACGTGTACGAAAATTTCATTCTTGACCAAATTTTTTGCATTAGAAATAGTAGTTGTTAGAACATGTCGTGTGATGGAGGGATATATTAATACCTTCTAGTATATCTAGCAATGAAAAAAAAATCACATAATTGATTTTAAATTTATTAAGAATAAAGCATACTTTTTTTATTACGTGGCGAAGATGGGATTTTAGATGTGGATAGTGTGTTGCCAAGAGTCAAGACCATTCATTTTAAAGGAGAGATCCAAAATATTTGATGACAAAGACAGTACAACTGTACAACCACTCACGGTTCTATGGTTGTACCAGTTATGGAACTAGGCGTTCCTTTGGAGTGGTCCATGTGAAACGGAGATGGCACTATTGTCTCCACTAAACAACTCTGCACCGTTTCTAATATGTTTCTTCCGTCAGTAGCTCCGTAACAGTTTTGCCAGAATATGGCAGGCAGGGATAGAGAAAGGGGTGGTGGTAGGGTACGTATTTGATTTTAAATGAACTTGGTTCACCAACAATTTAGATGTTGCACGCTGGTTAAATCAACGGGGCTATCGAATTTTAACTTGGTTTCTACTTAATTATCAAATATTAAAAAGTATCTCATATTCAACTCTTAACTAAGGTTTTCATCTATTATTATTTATTCACTTGTAATACATGATGCAATAACCAACGTGGTAAAAAATGTGGTGTTGTAACGGTGTTAAATATTTCTCAAACGATAAAAGCGCACATTTCAAACACGTTCTTCTTTGAAGAAATTGAAAATGCTTTCGGTTTTTTCAAATAAATTTATGCCAATTAAACGTGTTTGAGTTTGCACTCTTATTGATTGGGAGAGATTTAACACCGTTATTACACTACGTCGGAAGATCGTTTGTCAAGTACGATATTTTGTCAAGGATTGCAAATGAATGAGTAACGAATGTTGGATGGAAAATTTAGTTGAAAGTTGAGTGAGCATTAATATATATTTTTTAAACTCGGTGGTTAAGTAGAAAGTTGATTAAAGTTCAGTTACATGTTGCAATGCCATGTGAAATAACTTATATTATGTTTGGTTTGAAAGATTAGTGATACTGAGATGTAATAAAGGAAGAATTTTATTATTTAGTATTGTATGTCAAGTAGAGGTAATTATATCACATACTACTGAAATGTGTGTTTTTTTTACTTTATTTCGTTTCATTTATACTATTGAACTTAAAAAATATTTTAAGTTAAACGTTGATTAGCCGTTCATTGTGTGACGGAAATTCTGATGTGGCATTAACCGATCGTTAAATGACTAATGTATCTTCAAATTTTGGAAATTTGGAGATGAAGAACGTAGTTTGATTTTGAGGAAATTGAAAATTAATGAACGACAACCTTGGCTAAAGTTGCTTAATTGATGTGGAAACGTATTTTTTATTTTGAACTTTATACATGTGGACGACACTTTCACACATTAATGCCATGTCAGAATTTCTTTCACACAATATACGGCTGATTAACGAGGTTGTTTGATTGAAAGTAATTCTTAAGGTCAATAGTATAAATGAAATGAATTAAAGTACGGTAGGATAAATAAAATGGGCGTAAAGTTTGATACTATATAATATAATTAACCATATCCAATATAATCACTGAAAATTGCTATTATTGTAATCAAATAAAAATTATTAATAGTTATTACAGACTAGTTTTATTTAGTATTTTAATCAAGTAGTATGGTTTATGAAGAGCAAAGGCGATCCAAGCGGTCGGTCTTTCTGGCTTGTAATTTCTTAAAGCAAGAAAGATGCAAGTTGAGAATAAAATACTCTTGAGAAATTTCATGGCATCTACTTGTTGATAGGGTAGGTGGCCCAAGGGCAGAGCATATGAGTGGTCTTTGCTGTAATCGCCGGTATGTTCGGAAGTTTTGAAATATCAGTTATGAATGTTTTTTAAAGTATCATTTTTAGGCATTTATGAGAAAAGCGATTTTAGATAATTTTAAGTAGCGGCTTTTGAAACAATATCACATATTCTTGAGAGTTTATTATCTAGTGGTTTTAAAAGTTTTTTAAAAGAATCAAATTATATATTTGTTCATATATAAAAAAAATTAATTTTAAAATTTTTATATATTGACTTATTATTGAAAATATAAAATTAAATTTATGTTCTTGTATATATTTTTTTTTTTTTTTCATTTTTTTCATTTACAAATATTAAGTTTAAGGTAGTATGAAAATAATTGTTTGAGATGATAAAATTGAAATTTTTTTTGAAGAATAACAAAAAACTATTGATTTGGAGGTTTGATAGATACACTCAAAATTATGCTACACCGATTTTTGGTGGTTTTTAAAAATAACTAACAAGAAACGATATTTCTAATCTTTTATAAAACAGTAATATTCAAAATCGGTCAAAACTAGCAAAAAAAAAAAAAAAAAAAAAAAAAAAACCCTCCCAAGCATGCCTTGAGGGTTTTAATATTGTTTCTCAGCAACCAAGATACCCTCTTCAATAAAATAAAAATCAAAAAAAAAAATAAAATCCCAATTCTGCCCCCGACACAATACCCAAACGGGCACGTTAACTGTGCCGGTCATTTCGCCCGTCTACGTGTGGAACATTTTATTCACATAATTGACATGTTACCCAAAAATGGGGAGTTAGAATTTGCAGATTTTTTCTCCCTACGTTTATATCATTGTTAAAATTATTTTTTAAGTATTTATAAATTATAAATTTTATAGTATATGTATATATTAAATTGTATATTTTACGAAATATAGAAATAAAAAATATTTTTTATTTGTTTGACGAACTAAATTATAATTTTAACTTAGTTAAACACTAAGTAGTTATTATTAGTTTATTACACAAACTAGAAAAGATTTGTCTTCTAGTGGTGCACGATAATTTTTTATGTCTATAGTAAATTCTTGGAATTTCCAGAATAATCCTTTCAAAATTTCTTTAATATAATTTATGTTAATAATTTATTTTAGTTCTATTACTTACTGTTTGACTTGGGCTCCCCTAATCTGACCCGTTAAAGTGGATTATTTTTTGTCACCGATTAATTATATTACAGCTTTCGTACCCTGTCACCCTGTGGCTTTGGGCATCAAATTTTATAACACAAATAGGCAAGATTCTGTCTGCAGTCTGAAATTGTTCAATCTCTAGATAATTGTATGCCAGCACACGAAAGATTTTTTTATGGTACAATAATTAGGATGTAGTGTTACACAAACTTATAGTAATAATTTATTATTGGAGTAGACTTATTGAACCTATGGTCCAATAGCATCACTTTGAGTACCTTTGTCAGTAATTACAATACAAGAAGGTTTTGGATAGTTTATTATTTCTCCATGAGTGTGACATTTTATTGTGGTTGATGAAATGAAAGAACTTTCATTAATTTTCCTGGGTCATAATATGACATTAGCTCATATATAGTCTATACAATACAAATCAAGTATGTGCTGAGACAACATTTATTAAATTTCACAAACTAAAATGGACAAGATACAATGTTTCAAGGTCGGAAATTAACATTCAAAAATTTTAATGGAATACAATTTAATTTTTTTTTTTGGTCTTCTTCTTCTTCTTCTTCGTGTTCAGGACATGCTAAGGAGTGCATTTGCATGTTCCTGAATGGACTTCCAGGCCAAATTGACATGCCTGTTTTCTGTAAGGGTTGTTCCGACACAAAAACGGATCACATAAACACCTCCAATCACAGCATGGGTCATGTATATCTTACCTGCTTCATTGATGGATTCCAGTAATTTGGAATTGAATTCATTTGTTGCTTCTCCCTTTGACACAATGTGATTCTTTCCAATTTCAATTGGTGATATTCTGAAACAGACTGTTGCAAAGTTTCTGGGTACTACAACTTCGAACCTCTTGTCCATGCCTATCAAGCCTTCGAAATTCTTGGCCATTTGGATGTGACTCCTCAAGAACTTTCTAAGGTTGGCCACACCATAGCTGCGAAGAACGAGCCATAATTTCAATGACCTGAATCGTCTGCTCAACGTTATTTGCCAGTCTTTGTAGTCCACCACCTGGTTTGAATCAGTGGCTTTGTTTCTCAAGTACTCGGGGTATGTTGACAGGGCTTTAACCAATGCGTTGGGGTTCTTCACCCAGAGACAGCAACAATCCAGGGTTGTCAAGAACCATTTGTGTGCATTGAAACTGAACGAGTCTGCATTTTCAACACCATCCAGAAAATGGCGATACTCCGGGCATATGCAGGCGCTTCCGGCGTAGGCAGCATCAACATGGACCCACATCCCATACTCTTTCGCAACTTCACACAATGGGGCGAGTGGATCAACAGCAGTTGATGATGTTGTTCCAATAGTGGGGCAGAGAAAGAGCGGAACAAGCCCTGCTTCCAAATCTGACTCAATAGTTGATCGGAGTGCCTCCGGGGTTAGCCCGAATGCAGTAGCCTTTGTAGTTTGGACGGCTCGAAAGTTCTTGGGTTCGATACCTGCAATTTGTGCTGCCTTCTGTAACGCAGAGTGGGTTTGATCAGATCCATAAACTACAAGTTTGCCAATGTTATCTCTTCCAATCTTGTTCAGCATTTGATCTCTTGCAGCGACAAGTGTGCACAAAATGGCTTCACAGGTAGTCCCCTGGAGCACACCACCGCCACCTCCAGAGAAGAGAAATGAACTGGGAAGCTTTAGCATTTTGCCAAGCCAATCCATGACTATACTCTCTAACTCAGTTGCAGCAGGCGATGACATCCAGTTAAATCCCACAACATTAAACCCAGTGCTAAGCATTTCGCCAAGAAATCCAGCAATGCTTCCACTGGAAGGAAAATAAGCAAAATAGTTTGGACTCTGCCAATGCGTTATCCCTGGAACAATATCCTTCTGCACGTCTTTTAAAATTTCTTCAATGGGTTCCGGGTCGTGCGGTGCAGATTCCGGCAACCTTTCCCGGAGATAGCCCGGCTGGACTTGGCTCCGAACCGGATATTTCTCGACGTTTTTGTAATAATCAGCAAGGAAGTCAATGACCATATGGCCTTGCCTTCTGAATTCCTCAGGATCTAGAGGTTTAATGGTGGTACCTGTAAATCCATTTTCTGGCTTTTGGTTTTGTAGGCTGCCCATTTGGACAGAGGAAGATAAGGCAGGCAGGCAGGCCCTTAAGCTACTAGTGAAAAGAATTTCACTTGGTGGCTTGAGAGTTTATCAGAGTTTTGATTTATGAAGGACGAACTTATTGATGTATATATACACACACATATATCTTTTAAGAGGAGGAGGAGGTAGATGAGCGTGTTGAGTTATTTGAAGTGGGTTGTTGGCGAGCTTTTCTCACGTTCTTTATTTTAACAGCAATTTTATTTTATTTATTTTTGGTCGGATACGTGATTTTAGGACCTAAATGCGATTCTTTCTACTGTGGAAAAGTAAACAAGAACGCTTTTGTGGAATAAAGAAGTAGTTGGACCCTATGACGCTAATATACGACAATTTGTGCTGAAATTACTATTAGGAAATTTCCTAATAACGGAGCAGTATGAGAAAATACGAAGTAATTTTCTTTTTAAGTTCTTTAGTAAGAGACTTTTTCAGTCAATTTTTTTTAATAATTTAAAATTGTTCCCCTTTTTCAACAACAAAGTCTTATGTTTGTTTCATTTAAACTTACACGTATACTAACTCAAGATGATTTTTGAAAGCGAGTAAATGACAGATTTTTGGTGCTTGACTTATGATGTTTTGTATATACATATGTATATGTATATTTGGAAATTTGCATTTTTGGTCTTCAATTTTTATAATTTGTCACTAATCTATTTTCACTTTTTTTTTAAAGCATAATTCATTTCCAACTTTTCAATTATGTAGCATAATTGGTCATTTCTTCTATTTTTTGTCGTTAAGTGACGAATTTGTCATCCTCTTTAAAAAAAAAAAACAATAACAAATAAAAAAAAGAAAAAATTGCAAAAAAAGTCCCGTAACTTTTCAAAAAATAAAAATATCGTCACCCCACCCCAGCCATCACCTCCTCCTCCTCCTCTACGACCACTACCACCACCACCACCACCACGCTAGCAATGGCAATGGTGCGATCCGAGATGGGACCGCCCTGCAAATTGGCAAGTCGCGGTGCCCCTTTGACCCGCCAACTGCCTTAATTACTGGTCACTGGTCGAACTGATAATCTTTTGAATCATTTAGCTATATTTTTCTCTCGAATATTTTGTTTATGGGTGATAAAAATAGTTTTAAATTGTATGTAATGTTACCATAATTTTTGTTTTGTTATTTAATAATTTTCCACTCTATAACTTTTTTATTATTCTTATTTTACTTTGGATAGACATTGTCTCTGTTTAAAAATTAAGTTTATTTTAGATTAAACTTACTTTTCTACATATATCAATGAATTCATAATATATTTATTATCAACAAAATTCATAATAAATAATACGCGCAAAAATATAGTTTTTCAATTTTTTGATAGTGGTATAGATGGAATTAAAAAAGTAAATTCGTTGAATAATACAATTTTGGAAAAAGATTAAGTGGTTAGAATGTTGTGATTTAAATAAGAGGTAGCAAGACTAACCCACATCTTGCAATATGTTTTAAAAGTTTTATGAATCAATGAACCGATAGGTCAATCTTTAATAAAAATGTTAGTCTACTTGGTTTTAGATCGGGTCACCAACCAGTGGTGGATATAGAATTTTAATTAGTTGTAAACAATAAGCAAAAAAATATTAAAGTCCACTAATTTGAGTAGAACTTTTTTTTCTCTTTATTGCAGCTCTAATGCTCAAATTCAATGCCCGCCAAATAGTATAATTAATATCTATATCTAGACCTAGAGTTTCTAACAACTTGTTAAATACGTTCTCCAAGAAACATTTCAACATTTTAATCTTCGCAAATTAAACTAAAAATTGAATTTAAACACTATATATGGCAAAATATTGGACAAAAAGATATATAAAGCTTGAAGCCAAAGCATAAAAAATGCACACTAACATAAACATACAAAACAGATAAAAATACACCAACAATGAAAAAAAATGACAGACCGTCCAACTTCAAGAAGAACGGTGAGATTGATTACATTTAGTAATATTGGAATAGGCATTAATGAACCCATTAAACTGCAACCTCTTTTGCTTTTGGTCAAAAATTGAAGACATAATTTATGGCGAATGTGAGAAGTGAATGTAAAAAATTAGTTGTGAGATATTTATGATAGGTGA
Source organism: Forsythia suspensa (assembly GCA_023638005.1). Lineage (NCBI taxonomy): Eukaryota > Viridiplantae > Streptophyta > Magnoliopsida > Lamiales > Oleaceae > Forsythia > Forsythia suspensa. The sequence goes on along the minus strand of CM042674.1, from coordinate 8,737,624 downwards.
TAGTATAATTTAGTAGAGTTATTTGTTTTGCAAAAGAAGAGAGCGTATGAAATTAAACAAAAGCAATTTCCATGAAAGCAAACACTAATATCATTTGGTATTCATAAAATTTGATCAACCACTTTTATATAAGACCTCTCGTAAACTTTGAATTAATTTCTATTTTTTCATAAAATTGAGAAGGGTCTGAGAGGGGTCCTAGGCCCCCTCTGGGCCCTTCTTAAAACCGCATATGTCACCAACAGGTTGGTCCACTACATTAACTCATACGAGTTGACAAACAAGGGCAGCGGTTTTTGAATTGAAATGATTGATTTTTCAATCTGAATTTTAAAAAATTATCAAAACACAATATTCTGAATATATTGAAGAAGAAAAAGTTGAATAAGTAATAAAATAAGAATTTTGGCGCAAATGGTTCTTAGCGTATGTTTTTAGTGCGTTTTTGATTCCTAACCTTTCATTTTTGGCTAGAAGATCCCTAACCTATGACTCTAGGTGCAAAAGTGGTCCCTATTGACGGTTTCGTCCAAATTTGCCATTAGTTGAGTGCGTGGAGTGAACTTTCTTTTAATTTGTTTTTATCTGCAGGGTTAAATTGGTCAAATCATTTTTTTTCTCTTTTTATTCTTTTACTTTGCAGTCTACAACATATTACCCAACAATGATCTGAGAATTTTGAAGAATTTTTTTTTTTTTTTATCACCATACTAAAATACAAGAAAACCCTCCTTCAATCATTGTAAAAAATGTAAATTGAACCAAATGGGAAGAAAAGAATATTACGTTGGATAACTTTTTTTAGGATTGGTGTGTAGATGGAGTGTTTCTAGTTTTGCAAATGTATAAATGACACTCATAGTTTGTAGGTCTCAAATGTGGTATCATATTTTTTTTTTTAATAGAAAATTTCTCTGATTTTGCAAATGTATAAATGACACCAGTTAATTGAAAATTTCTCTGAAAATGTTGTTTGAGGAGAATATTCATACAACTTTTTCAATAGATTCATGACTAACATTGCACCATTTTACATTTGTTAGGGACCAGTTGTGCACCTTTACTGAAAAGGTTAGAGAACACTTGCATACATTTACTGAAAACGTTAGGGACCACATATGACTTTTACTGAAACGTTATGGATCATTCACACACCTTTATTGAAAAGGTTGGGGGCTATTTATGCACCATCTTCATACATTCAACATAATAAAACAAAAGGCAATATTACATCTAAGCACCATCTCCACACATTTTCATTCATCCATCCATCAACTACAATATACATTGCAACATGTTATAACACCTTGATCCTTCTTCCACATTGTAGCAACTCCGCACATAAAACCCGAAAATCAAATCTTCCAAGGATCACTCGTCTTCTTTGGCAAAACAAACTTAAAAAATTATGAACTTTTGTAGATAACTCATTACCAAAGAAAGAGAAATAAAAACAATGGCTCACCTATCTTCCCTGAAAAGTGAGAAAACGTCTTCCAAGTTCAAATATATTCAGGAAATCTCCATCTCCAATGGTAACTCACACCAACAAAGATTGGATTCTATTTAATTTTTCTAATTCGAGTCAAACACTACTTCAAATGAGGGAGAAATTGTATGTATATGTAGCAATGAAACCAACAAAAAGAGAAATAAAGAGAAGTGGCGATTTTGCCCTGCAAGTAAAAATAAATTAAAAGAGAACCCACTTCACGCATCCAACTAACAGCAAATTTGGACGAAATCCGTCCATATGGACCACTTTTGCATCCAATGGTATAGACTAAGGACCTTCTAACCAAAAATGAAAGATTATAAACTAAAAACGCATTAAAGACATACGTTATGGATCATTTGCACCAAAATCTCTAATAAAATATTATGTGGTAATGTGTTTCAATCATGTCATTTAAGTTTCAACAAGCTACCACCTAAACCTAGGTCAGGTATAAATCTTCAAAACACGTTCAAAAGTTATTATTGTTGTGTTAACTTGTTTTTATTTTTAGTACTTCTTTTACTTTCATGCATGATGTTGTTATATTTAATTCTACTTTGTGTTAAATATAATTTACTTCATAATTATAAAGGAATTGTTTAAATGGTCCTTAATCTATGTTCATTATACGTTTTTGGTCTTCAACCTTTTATTTTTTGTAGAAAATTTCAAATATGTGCCTTTAGGTGCGCAAATAATCTTTTTAAACAGAATCTATTCAAAATATTCGCTAATTTGCATGTAGTTTGCATTCTCATTTAATAGCAAGATCAAATTTGTCAATTCAAAAAATAAAAATCATCTTCTACAATTTACACCTACCACACACCGCGCCGCCACTGCTAGACTGCCACTGGGGGGAGAATGGCAGAAACCAAGAGGGGACTATGAGAAGATACATCTTTGTTGCAATCTTTGTCACAGTAATTTTTATTTTTTATAATTTTTTATAATTAATCATAAACGAAGAGAATTGTAATAAATTGACAGCTAGTTAGTCTTAAACTTCACCACATGGGATAACACAAATCGTTACTCACAAAACCCACATGCATATTGAGATTTGCAGCCTTAAAAACCTTGTCTTGTAATGCATGTCTTTTACCAAAAAAAGAAAGAAAAGTGATATTATTATTATTATTTTTTTAAATGTCATGAATATTGAACATGATTAAAGCTGCTTATTTTGGTTTATTCGACAAGATGAAGAAATTCTTTTCTATTTTATTTTATTCATTTTCTTTTCTTTGCTTTTTCTTTTTCTTATTTTTTTTAAATAAAAAAATTAAAATAAATATAAGTGACGAAAAGAACCAATTGCACAACAAAAAGATTGAAATGAGAGGAAATGTCATGTTTCCAACGAGTCCAAAAGTTGGAGATATTTTGTGCAAATAAAGTCAGCATATTATGATTTTTAGTACATAAATGATTGGAATGCCCCCAAAAGAATTTTAATTTTTAAAGAACGTGTTTTGCATTAATTACTATTTTTTTCAAACCGACAATATTAGTGATGACGTGTATATAAAAAAAATAATTGCTAATTGATCATATTCAATTGACGAAATCACTTGGAACATCGGACCGCTTAATCTTTAATTTAGTAGCAATTGCATCTCTAAACAATCTTTCTGATAATATATTTTTACTAATTAAACCTTACAATTGTCTAATAATATCCATTAATCATTTAAATTAAAAATTACAAGTCTATATTTAGTTTTAGTTTTAATTTTTATTTTAAACATTCTTTATAGTTTTTGCATCAGTTGATAATGATTAATCTTTTTATCCTACTTAAATGAATTCAATTTTCACTAATCAGCTCTATAATAATTTCTTCTTTTTGCCCACCTATATATATTTAAGTCAAAAAAAATCTTATAATTTATTTATGCGCGATTTATGAAAATAAATGAATCTATCTTAAGGCTTTTTTTAACTACTAATTAATTGAAACAGCTAAAAATATTAAAATTAATTATTTTTAAGCGAATCTCTTTAGAATTTGAATGTACATTTGCGAGATCTAGTCTGGAGCGTGCATAATAGTTTGTTTGGCTAAATTTAAGTTATAATTTAAATTGGTTAAATATTTTTTTCATCTACATATTTATTAAGATTCATGACTTACTATTCATATAGTCTATAAGATCTATAATTTATAAATATTTGAAAAATAATTTTAGCATATTTAAACATACACTAAATGTGAAATAATGACACCGAACTCTATAAAAAAAAAGGGGTGGGGTGGGGTGGGGTGGGGTGGAGTGGGGTGGGGGATTGACATGCATAATGCATTGTATCAATGGAAAATAAATTATGTATGTGGACCTTGTTTCTTCCTTTACTATTATTGAAGTATAAATGTGTCCAAGTTTTTATTGTATATCTTATGTAGTTTGGTGAACAAAAGTCTTGTACCGGTTGGATGTAGAGATAGTACTAATTAGATTTATAAGAATATCAAGTATTTATTCTTATTAGGTTAATTTTTTGAGATAAAAATTCAACGAGTGGTGTTAGAGTAATGTTTCAATTTTAACTACGTAGACCAACAAGACGTGAGAAGATCCAAATGAGGTGCGTACTCCAGTTAATCCGACGGAAGGAGATTCATTAATGACGGTGAACTCTTGAGGTAGTAGACCATTGAAGGTAATGGGCCCCTGGTTCAATAGAGATGATGTAAATGTAGAGCTGGCAAATGAATCGGTCTGGCCCACCAGAGCAAGGCCACACTTGAAATTGGATTGGGTCGGCCCAACCCAGTTTTGTGTAGGCTAGAAATATGCTGGCCCAACCCAACCCAACCTATTTTATTCTTCTTTTTTCTTTTTTCTATTTTAAATAATTTTTTTATACTATTTAATACATTGCATCAAATACAATCTTAGATAAACTTATACAATATATATTTTGAGATTTTAAAGAGATTAATTTATAAAATTAAGATTCTAATGTATTAGTCAATAGATAAATATCAAATTTCTTTCAAAATAATAATTTTTTTTTGTTGATTGTAAATTATTTCTTGACACATTTAAAAAAAAATATAAATAGTAAATGTATGCTAGTCTTGTTACTTTGAGATATAATCGTGTTTTAAAAAGTTTACTTATAAGTAAATTTAAAATAAATAATTTACTTGTTACACTAAACATAATTTGAATTGAAACTTGAATTAAACTAAATTTTAATTAAATCTAAACAATTTTATGTTGAAACTTAGGATTCTTTGACTAATGTTTCAAAAAAAAGACAATTTAAGTTGAAGACTTGGGTTTAGCTCATCTTAGATTAATATTATTTGAATTATATATTGGAGCTATCTACAAAATAAGTGATTAATATTAAGAAAAAAAAAAATTGCTGGCTAGCCGAGCCAGACCATATAGGTCCCGTTTTGTTGGGGCTAGGATTAGTCCAACCCAAAATCCGAGTTATATGGGCCGATTTTGCCACCTCTACGTAGATATAATAGAGGGAATGATCTTTTTGGTTAATTGAAAGGAAAATCAAAATGGATAGGTCATCGGTTGAGGGGGCTATGATTTTCATGCGCGGATAATCGTGCGAATGTGGTAATTAATTCGTTCGAGAAGAAGATTCTTGGGTATGTGGCTATACATTGAGATTGTCTTGAATTTATACGAGAATTGCACTCTTTTTCTCGAACTGGCCTTTTAAGATGGAATCACAAGTTTCGACATGTAAACTAATTAAAATACAACATAAAAATATACGGTGAACAAAATGACAATTTTCTCCATTGTAGAGAAATTATCCAATTCACGTGCTCTAAATAATGCACAATAGTGAGTCCATATTCATTTGTGTTTACGGGTGCTCACACAAAAAAACATAAAAAAAGGGGAAAAAAAATTAAATGCATAATATGTATATGTTTAGTGGAGTTTAGGGTTTATTTGATATAGATTATAAATTAGTTTTTCAACTAAAAATAGTTTATTTGATCAGGAATTGTCAACAATGTCATGCTGTGAAGGTAAATTTTTTAATCAAATAAACTATTTTGATCAAATAAAAATGTTTATAAACTACAGCAAATGAGCACTTAAAAGTAGTTTTTTAAGAAAATTTGAAAATAGTTGATAAAATGTATGATTGAAAAGTTATAAAAATTGTGGGTCCCATAAAATGTGGTTGAAAATGAATTAAAAAAAAAAAAGAATTTTAAAAAAGCCCTTCCTAACATGTTCATATATGCATCCATGTCCAATTTGTTTATTTATTTTTTGTCCTTTAAAATATGAAAATAGCTTTAAATGCATTTTTCTGGTGAAAGAAATTGGCGCAAATGGTCTCTAATCTTTGTTTTCAGTGTAAATATAATTTTTTTTTGGCACAAAAGTTATTAACCTATGTATTTTAGTGCACAATTGGTCCTTATTTGATTAAAAAAAAAAAACAATTATACACTTAGTTTTAATTAGAAAAAATTGTAATCGGATTCCTAACATTTGCAAAAATTACAAATAAGTCCGATACTTTTATTTTTTATAAACAATTAAAGGAAACTGACGAGTTCTTTTGCCATTCTCTTTAAATAAACAAAAAAAATTAAAATATTAAAAATATAATTGAACACTAACCATATGTACTCAAAAAATAAAAAGTAAAAAATGTACTCCAAAAAAATAAAAAGTAACAAATATGTTATTTTCTCTAAAAAGTTCTAATTTTTTATTTGGACCAAATTCGCCGGAAAATAAATTTTTTGGGTGGGTTTGTGGTGTTTTCCGACGAATTTGGTACAAATAAAATTTTAGGACTTTTTGGAGAAGATGGTCTATTTGTTACTTTATATTTTTTTGGGTACATTTTTTACTTTTTATTTTTTGGAGTACATATGGTTAGTTTTCAATTATGTTTTTCTTTTTTCTTGTTATTTCTTTTTTTGTTTATTTAAAGGAAAATAACAATTTTTTCATAAAAAACCTACAACCCCAAGTTTTTTATACGTTGGAGATGTGTTGTGCTTTTTTTTTTTTAGGTTATGGGCATATCCCCAACGATTTTAAAACGTTTGAGACATTTGATGTAATTATTCTTTTTTTGAATTAATACTTTTTTGACCAAATTGATAATATACTAATTATTTTGTATATTTTACGAACTATTATAAAATAAATATTATTAACAAACATGTTAAATGAAATTATTTTTGATTATCACCGACCGTAGGAAGGTTTACTCTGCTACAGGCACAAAAAAAATATTTTTTTATCCGTCACTACGTCTGCATCATCTCAAACCAAAACTCATATCTCTCTCTCAATTCCTCAATTTCTCCATATTCTTTTCCATATCCATCAAAATTAAACTCCTTTGAAATAAAACTCTCTCCCTATCTCATTCTTCTTAATTCTTTAATCCATTAAAATTCTCTAAGGTCGAATTTCACCGCAAAGAAAAGCAGTATAATAATTAAATAATTATATTTTTTAAATTTTTAAATTTTATTTTATGAAATATTTTGGAGAAAAAATATTTATCGGTTGTTTGGGCTTACCAAGAACTCATGAAAATATCTATTTATAGTATTTTTAAATTAGCTGCACTTGATTTTGTACCCCACGCGAACCTATTAACATCACTTTCGCATTTTCATAATGGTAATTACTTATGAAATTTTAGAAAACAATATAATTTTTCATTATAATCACTGCAAATTTTGGATAAATAAAAATGAGTCCATAAAATGGCAGGCCACCGGCCACGTCCATTCCCCCATACACACTTGATCAACACAATAATTAATATTTCACGTGATTCATATAAAAAATAAACTTATAAGTAATTCCTAATTTAAAAAAACTTATAAGTGAATCGATTCAGGAAAAAAATGGCTTTCTTAGTTCTTTACTTGATTGATGTTAATTACACCAATCATAATCGATAACTTGGCATGCTTCTCCATTTTTTTTAACATCATCAATATTATTGAAAAGTTAACTAAAATAACGTGTTCCTAGAAATGGTCGAGTTAATATAAAATTATAGTAAAATATAAGAAAATTTTGGTGAGAATTTATCATTGCGAACCAAAATTAAAATTATTAGATCATCACGTATTAAGGTAAAATTAGAAATTGTATGTAAAAGAATGCATCGACACAATGAATAAATAGATATTGTAGGCTAGTGAACTAAAATACTTTTTCCACAACTTTAGCCTGTTTTTCGTCGTGCTAAAAATTAATACCAATGTACAAATCATGTAGGAAAATTCATAGGTTCGAGTCTATTGAAAATCCATGAATGGATGATTTCTTCACAATTCAAGAGCATATATGTTGAAGTAGCTCTAACGACTATACATACCAATGCCTAACAATATTCATTTCTATAATCACATGAATATAATGCCTAACAATTTTAATTTCTTCAATCACAAAAATAGAGTTTAAACTTATTTTTCAAATCTTTAGTAATTTTGAGCTAGAAATACATAGTTAAAAATTAAAATTATAAATGAATTGGTTCAACCGTTGTTTTCAGGTCACCAGAACTGGTTTTTTTGGAGGGTCAATGTCTTTTTTGGTTAATTTAAGTGTTAATTATCAGCCCAATAATTCACAAGTGACCTGACTCGTTTGAATCAGCCCAAAAACTTAAATGCTCAACAACAGCTGTGTCTTGACGTCTAGTCTTAAAAATAAGAGCTCTAAATATATATATATTTTTTCTACATCAATAAACCGACTTAAACGAGGAATCAAAACGATCAAATGTCTGGTATTTAAATATCATCGTATAGGCTTCCAAATAAAGATGAATACCGATTAGATGTATAAATAAATTAATTAATTAAATTTCTCTCATCTTATCCAGGTACTGAAAATGGTAAAGTGGTAATTAAGAACGTAATTAGAACTTCCAGAGAAATAATCAGAGATTAAAATATATGCAGGAAAATGAACTTCAACCCAAAAAACAGGAAAAATAAAAACATTTCTTTTTGGTAAGCAAAATTCAAGAAATCCTTTTTTTAATAAATTATTTGAATTACCAACATTATTCAGTTCTAGAAAATCCATGCTAAATGTAAGGAAAGACAATACAAACAATGAATCAAACACAGCCCATTTGGCAGAAAACCTGAATAAACTTCACTATTTATTTTTATTTTTATTTTTTTATCTTCTTTTTTCTTTCGCGCTTGGTAAGCGCTTCGCTGTAGTCAAGCTTGACCGCGACTGCTCGTCACTTCTGGCCGCCTTATTCCGTCACTGAGATCCAAGTCAGCACCTGACTTGTTCAGGACATGCTAAGGAGTGCATTTGCATGTTCCTGAATTGACTTCCAGGCCAAATTGACATGCCTGTTTTCTGTAAGGGTTGTTCCGACACAAAAACGGATCACATAAACACCTCCAATCACAGCATGGGTCATGTATATCTTACCTGCTTCATTGATGGATTCCAGTAATTTGCAATTGAATTCATTTGTTGCTTCTCCCTTTGACACAATGTGATTCTTTCCAATTTCAATTGGTGATATTCTGAAACAGACTGTTGCAAAGTTTCTGGGTACTACAACTTCGAACCTCTTGTCCATGCCTATCAAGCCTTCGAAATTCTTGGCCATTTGGATGTGACTCCTCAAGAACTTTCTAAGGTTGGCCACGCCATAGCTGCGAAGAACGAGCCATAATTTCAATGACCTGAATCGTCTGCTCAACGTTATTTGCCAGTCTTTGTAGTCCACCACCTGGTTTGAATCCGTAGCTTTGTTCCTCAAGTACTCGGGGTATGTTGACAGTGCTTTAACCAGTGCGTTGGGGTTCTTCACCCAGAGACAGCAACAATCCAGGGTTGTCAAGAACCATTTGTGTGCATTGAAACTGAACGAGTCTGCATTTTCAACACCATCCAGAAAATGGCGATACTCCGGGCATATGCAGGCGCTTCCGGCGTAGGCAGCGTCAACATGGACCCACATCCCATATTCTTTCGCAACTTCACACAATGGGGCGAGTGGATCAACAGCAGTTGATGATGTTGTTCCAATAGTGGGGCAGAGAAAGAGCGGAACTAGCCCTGCTTCCACATCTGACTCAATAGTTGATCGGAGTGCTAACGGGGTTAGCCCGAATGCAGTAGCCTTTGTAGTTTGGACGGCTCGAAAATTTTTTGGGTCGATACCTGCAGTTTTTATTCAATCGAACCACCGGGTGGTTTTTTTTATCAAGGCCCCATTTGGTAGGGGATTATAAACTAAGGTCTTGTTCGATAGCTATTTTATCCAAAAAAATCCATTTTTTTCTTTCTGATTTTTGACTTTTCAACCCTTTTACACTACCAAAACCTTTGAAAAGTCAAAAGAAAAAAAAAACCTTTTTTTTCCCAAAAAATCTCTACCGAACAAGCCTTAAATGTAATTTATTTCAGTCGTATTTTTTGACTTTTCAAATTAATTTTAACATGAAATGCTTATATTACTCTTAACAACAAAAAGTCATTTCAAAGTAGAAATGACAATTTTGTCAATTTACATTAAAGTTATTTGAAAAGTCAACAATTTCAACTGAAATTAATCAATATTAGTTTATAAGCTAGTTTATAATCTCTGTCAAAAACGGGTGCTAAGTGCCCGTTTGATTTCAATTAAAAATTACAAGTTTTTACAACTTTTCAACTATACATTTCATCAATTTTTATAAATATCATATTTTAATTAAAATCGAATACACCATAATACTCATATTTCATTAACTTTTATAAAAATATTATTTTAATCAAAATCAAACACTTTAGAACTTGTTTGATATAGTTTATAAACCAGTTTTTCAACAAAAAAAATAGTTTATTTGACAAAGAATGATCAACAATGTCATGCAAATAAACTATTTTAGTCAAATAAACTAGTTTATAAACTACACCAAACAGGCTCTTAATGCTCCAAAAACGTAAACAGAAAATACAAAAGTTTGAAGGGGGTTGCACGAGTATGAATACCTGCAATTTGAGCTGCTTTCTGCAATGCAGAGTGTGTTTGATCAGATCCATATACTACAAGTTTTCCAATGTTATCTCTGCCAATCTTGTTCAACATCTGATCTCTTGCAGCCACAAGTGTGCACAAAATGGCTTCACAGGTAGTCCCCTGGAGCACACCACCGCCACCTCCAGAGAATAGGAATTCATTAGGAAGCTTAAGCATTTTGCCCAGCCAATCCATTACTATACTTTCCAACTCAGTTGCAGCAGGTGATGACATCCAGTTAAATCCAACAACATTAAACCCAGTGCTCAGCATTTCACCAAGAAATCCAGCAATGCTTCCACTGGAAGGAAAATAAGCAAAATAGTTTGGACTCTGCCAATGTGTGATCCCTGGAACAATATCCTTTTGCACATCTTGTAGTATTTTTTCAATGGGTTCCGGCTCATGCGGTGCCGATTCCGGCAACCTCTCCCTGAGATAACCCGGCTCGACTTGACTCCGAACCGGATATTTATCCACGTTTCTGTAATAATCAGCAAGAAAGTCCACCACCATGTGTCCTTGCCTTCTGAATTCCTCAGGATCCAGAGGTTTAATGGTTTCTGGTTTTTGGTTTTCTTGGCTGCCCATTTGCATGATCAGAAGACAAGGACGGGCAGTATTCTTCTATGGTACAAGTAGGGTAGCGATGCATGAAAGAAAATGTAACAGAGATGTATATATATATAGTTCGAGAAAGAAGAGAGAGACGACTCAGAAGAGAGGACGTCCACATAAATTGTTACCTCTAATTGCATAGTGCTTGTGTGGTCTAGTTTGGTCTAGTTTAAAAATTAATTTTTCAACATAAAATAGTTTATTTAACTAGAATTTTGCCTTCACAGCAAGACATATTTGATCATTTTATGTTGAAAAACTAATTTTTAAACTAGACCAAACAAGCTCGCAGCAAGAAATCCCAAGGACTATAGATTACATGGCTTTTTTAACATATTCTAATTGAACTCTGGTTAGTGATTAGTTTAATGCCTAATAAGAGCTTGTTTGGTTTAGTTTAAAAATTAATTTTTCAACAAAAATATATTATTTGACTAAAAAACTAAAATTTTGGTCAAATAAACTATTTTGATTAAACAATTAGTTTTTAAAGGTGGTTAATTCACTCGTGTGGCAGTAAAAATGTGTTTGTCCATGTCTGCAAATTCAATCTGTGTGATCTTGATTATTTATCTTATCGTTTTGTAATATCCACACAAGAGAGACGAGAGGGAATAAATTTATTTATTTATATGTATATTTACTATAATATCTATTCATTTTTTTTTTACTTAAATACCTAATATTATAGTAGTTTTTAAATTCGAACCGATTGAGCCAATCTAATCATCGACAATCTAATCAATGAGAAAAATGATACATTAAATTCAGGATATTAAGACAATCTAATCAATGAAAAAAATGTCAAATAAATAAAAATTAAATTCAAGGATATTAATTTATTCCGTTACTTTAAGATTACACGTGCAAAACATAGTTTAGCATCATATCAATTGGTTCACCAATAAGATTGATTTATTTGTTTTCTGAGTCTAGATCTAATTTTTCAAATATATGTCCTCTTAATCATTCACTCAATAAAATTTTTATACATCATAAAATAAATTAACTTAATAATAAGTGTGAATCAACGTATATTTGGGACAATAAAATCTGGATTCATGTTTTGTAGCTGTATGTTTTCATATATTTGGAACAGTAAAATCACATTAATTTACAATTAATTGATTGGTTTCAAATGAAAATGGACAAATCACTGTGGCCAACCATAATTGCACGTGGTTTGGCTCAGCTTCCACTAAATGCAATATTACAATTTACACAGAAAAGGATCAATGTTTGGTCTTGAATCATGTGTTTTCTTCATCGTGAATCACGTTACAAATTGTTTAATCACTAATTTAAAAATGTTGTTTCAAATACAAAATCTATTTATTCATTGTCTTGAAAATGTCCTGATTTAATGTGATGTTTGTTCATCAACAATTCATTTTGTTGTTGTTGAAAGTTCTATTCTCTCACGTTTAAGTTATATTTTTTCTTATTAAAAATTTGACATATATATGAAATTTTAATATATAGATAGAACTGAAATTTGGATACACAAATATATGGAGTCTGGCAAAAGGGATTAATTAAAATTAACTGATAAAATTTTCTATTGCTCATATACCCATTTAATTAAAAAAAAACTAATGAATATATGCATTTATGTTCGAGAATTAGTTGCTTGTGAAATGTCTTTCATGACTTGGAATGCGACATACATTAAAGTTGTCATATTCCCACCATTTCAGAATGTTGCAGGAACATAGTGATTAACATTACTCACACTTTCAGCAAATTCCCTCTTACCACTTCACCTTCAAAATTCCCAACAATAATGTTTCAACATAAATAGGGATAATTTGGTAATTGTAGATGTAATTTTGGTCCATAATAGCATGCACAATGTCAGAATCTCACCTTTGCTTGTCTGAATAAATACACGGTCAAAAAAAAAAAAAACATCAATACAAATATAATCAAACCCATCAAAAACCTTTTGAAGAATTTTGTAATACACGTTAATTATTATATATGTTTTATTGTTGTTATCCTCTATATAAAAAAAAGATGCGACATGAAACACATTCCACATCCATTACGTACATAAGACATTTTTCATATAAAAAGAATGAAACACATTGCAAGACCAAATATTACGGGTACATATAAATGCATGGCTAATTAGTTTTTAATTGAAAAGAGAGAGAGAGAGAGAGAGAGAGAGAGAGAGTTAGGCACGTACTACGATGTTCTGTAATGCAATAAAACGTAATGTGCTTAGTTTATTGGCTTTTAAAGTAATATTTCTTTTTGCTAACCATGCATGGCCCAGGAACAATAATAGTAATTTCGAATTAATTAAGAATATATTTGTTAGTGTTTATAAATAATCATGCACAATTTTTATCGGTACATTTCGTAAAATTTATTGTTTATAATTATTCAATAAATAATAGAGTTCTTCAATAATTGCGAAAGCGAGCCACCAAATCCCCGCGGAAATCTGGGAGTAGGAAGGAAATTTGTTGGCAGTATAAACAAATTGTAGATCTTGTTGGATCCTGTTCCAATAACATTATTTAAAAATTGAACCAATTTTGTACTGATACGTGTATTCCAGTGTCAATTTTTTAAATAATAATTGATTTTGACGAGGCGTATAAAAGAGTTGTAAGTGAATCACTTTTTAGGAAATAATAAATTCTAGAATGATTATAATAAATTGATTGTGATTACATAAAGGAGTGTAAAGGAGTCAACATCAAGAGTGGATCACGCGTACATAAATAATTTCTGCATCAACTAATTTTGTGTACAAGTACAATAATAGAATGAATACAGAAAAAGAAATAGGAAAAAAAAAGAATTCGTTAATTATATGTCTTTTCATAAACCACACAACATTTTGAAATTTTGAACTACGTGTGTTTATAAATTTTTATAAGTCGGTCAAACATCATTTTCATCCACATATTCGTAAGACCCATATTTATTTATAATATCAAAATCTTTTTACCAAACATACTCATAATTATTTGATCCACTTATATTGAGAATTAAAATTTCACTTATTCAATTGTAGTATCATTACACCATTTACTTGGATATAACGTGACAATCTAATTTTGAATCATGATGAATAAAATAAGTGTACGTTTGGTCGGGAAGATTTAATAGTACTATATAGTATTATGGAAGAAGAAAAAAAGTTAAAATCTTAAATTCTTCAATCAATCGTGTCTATTTATTATTATTATCATATATCAAATATACACCAAGTATTAAGCGGTTATACATCAAAATTACTTTGCAACGTTATCGCACTTAAAATCAATGAATTGCAATAGATATGTTTAATTGTAGGTCCAACTTTATAAAGTTTCTTCGATTTTTTTTTTTTTTTTTTTTTAATATTTGGTAAACTCTTCATATTTGAATTTAGAGCAATCCTTATTTATATTTTTACATAATAACAATTATATTTCCAAATTCAATACTTTAATTAACTTTTCGATACTAATGATGATGTTAGAAATCTAAATTAAGAAAGAAAAAATAGCATGCCATCGTTGTGATAGAGTATGATTGGCATAAATGTTTGAATTTATTAACATCACTTATAATGTCTCTCTTCACTAAATATGAAACCAAGTCACTTATTTATGAATCGAAAATTTGCTTATAAGTTGCTTGTCCCCTGATCACGTGAAATTAACTGAAAATATCGCTTTAGTTGTACACGAAACCAAGTAAGTCGAATCGAATTACTTATAAGTTGAATTCCCATATGAATCACGTGAAATGCTCATTATTGTGTCTGTGTGGATATCATATATTATAGTAAATAGAGGCTGTTGTTCTGATGCTGGGGACTTGCATTATTGTGGCATATATGAATGGATGTGGTCCCTGATTTTAATCAGTAGGGTTTCTTTTTGGGACATCTTAACAGACACACTCCTTATACTCTCACTTATTTCTGGCGTTTATATGTCAATTCTTAGTTGGTTCAAATTATTATTTATTCTACCAAATAAATAAAAGCGATCCAATCATTACTTGGACATATGTGAGGGTGTAAGCGAGTGATGCCGATTTTTTGAAGTTCATCGAACTTATTTTTATGAAAATAATATTTTTTATAAGTTATAGTCTTTAAAACTTTATAAAAGTCGTTCAGACAAAAATATTCAAGATCTAAAATTAGTCAAACTCTTCTTATTCACGTTGTCTTCTATAAAATTATTTTCCAAAATAGGAAGATCCGATTTACAAATGAAATTAAATATTCTTTCAAGCTCAAAAAAAAAAAAAATCAATTGAACACGATATGTATTAACGAGCAAAATACATTTATTAATTTTGTATTATCATTTGAGGAATGGGCCAATCATTTGTAATTTTGTAATCCCATATCAATTTCATCTCCCCATAAACATAAGATTTTACCAGAAAGAGGGACTCCCCATTGCTGATTTGCGGTGATACATTACGTTCGTGGCGGTGAACATGATATATGGAATCGCTAAATCGATTGTTCGATCCGAATTTTGTAGAAGATGAGGAAGTGATTCAATTTTTTTT
This sequence comes from Forsythia suspensa, assembly GCA_023638005.1. Classification (NCBI taxonomy): domain Eukaryota; kingdom Viridiplantae; phylum Streptophyta; class Magnoliopsida; order Lamiales; family Oleaceae; genus Forsythia; species Forsythia suspensa. The sequence continues at coordinate 8,721,957 of CM042674.1, read as the reverse complement.
TGCGTGTTTGAAAATAAAAATTTGTGGGTTTACATCATTGTTTAGAGTATTTTATAGCTTGGGACATTTTCTTATGTTTTGGTTTGGGCTTATGGTTATCACTTAAAAAAAAAAAAAAAAAAACACACACACACACAATTTCAGAAATTTGGGGGGTCTTGGGCACCCCAAGGACCCCCCTCCTCCTCCCCTCCGCCTCCCGGGTATAAGTGAAGATGTAAGTTTTCAGACAAGTAGATTTTTCTTTTTTTTTTTCTTGAAATTTGTATTTTTTGTAGAAATAATTAATTTTATTGATACTAAGTTACTAATATAAATATCTCATCGAACTACAATTTGTATTTTTAGTATAAAGAAAGTAATTAATTTCATTGATATTAATATCTTATCGAACTGCAAGTCTAACTTATGTTCATTTGAAAACGGGGACATCGAATGGCAAAGAGATCATATGGCTCAATTGGTAAATGTCTTGCATTTCGATATTCAAATGTGTGTTTTCTTTCGCTATTCAATGATTGGAGTCACATTCGCATGGTGTTTATTTTCTCATTCGCTATTCAATGATTGGAGGTATATTCACATGGTGTTTATAATAAAAATAAAAAAAATTAACGTAAAATCAAATCATATTACTATATAAAATTTCTTAAATAATTATATTGATAAACTTCATTATCTTTCATTATTGATTGACTGAATTGATTATAAACAACATCCAATCGAATCAGAAGCGATCTTCAATTGAAGAAGATAAATAATTTAGTTTACAAATGCATAGAAATAATATATTGAAAATAATACAATTAATAAACCAATTATTAGAGTATCTCTAATAGGCTTTTTAAATATAAGATACTCTAGCTTTATTTTAAAGAGCAAACTTTTAAAATTATGCTCAAAAAAACTATTTAAATTTACTTTTTAAAATAGAGAGTGGAGAGCCAAACCCACTCTCTATAATTAAATACATTCAAATAATTTTAATTTTAAATATTCTATATAATGATTGAATTAAATAGTATATAAAAAATAAAATAGATAAAATAGAGTCAAAATAAAATAAAGGAAAAAAAATACGTATTGATATGTAGAAGTAAAATAAAGTATTAAAGATAAAGAAAGTGTTGATTTTACTCTTTAAATTTATAAATGTATGTAAAATGTCAAAAATACTTTTTATAAATAGAGAATCTCTTAGAGTTAAACAAGATAACTTTTACATTTCCTATCTCCAACCATGACCTCTCCAAGAAATTTCCTCATTTATTCTCCCATTTTGAAGGAGGAAATGGATATAAGGGTGTGTTTGATCATTTTCCATGGAAAATGAAAATTTTCCACCCAAATTCATTTGATTGACAAAATTTTCTGAAAAATCATTTTCTCACCTATTTTTCATCTTTCGTTTGATTTGAAACTTTTGATTTTCCATGGAAAATTTTTTCCATGTTTTCCATAAGGCATATTTTCCTTGTTTTCAAGGAAAATATTTTCTCATGGGATAGGAGAATTTATTTCCATGGAAAATTTGTAACCTTTTCCAACCCATTTATTTTCCATGGAAAATTTGTTAACATTTTTCAATCCAAATTTTCTTGGTAATTCATTTCCATGAAAAATATTTTCTTTCCACCCAAATTTTCCACTTACAATCAAACACAACCTAATATAAAAATGTTTGAAAATATCCCAACATAAAAAGATTATTCTTCTTCCTATTTTCAACACAAGAAAGGAATGTAAATATTTTTTCCGTGTGAAGAAATATTAAGTATATAAATGGATTTAGAGGGGAATATTTGTTTGTGAAATTGTACAAGTGAATAAATGGCTGCAGAAACTTGAAGAGTCGATCTAGTTAGGTCTCAATGCACATTTTTCTTAATACGTTGGCCACATCAAACTACTGATGTAACAGGGAATACAAATATGTCTCCAAATATCATGTATATATATGGTGGAATCTATTTATAGATTCTTTTGCATCCTTTCAATTAGGGTCACAGCTTTTGATACGTGGTTTTTAGTTTTGAATCTGATTTATTTCTACCCATAAGATCTAATATATTTAAACTTAATAGTGCACACGCATGTTGGTGTCGGTTCACGCTCACTCGGATGAGCCAGTCACTTGTTCGGTGAGTATTAACAAAATTCACCACTCGCTCGAACGAGCAGTGCTAGAATTTCCTTCTCAGTTTTTTGTGCTTTTTTGTTCTCCTTCCACGATCCACCATGTTGTATTTTTACAATAGTCTATAATAGTCACTTAAACTTAGATTATACCCCTTAATATGGTCTTCCAATATAGGATCAAACATTATTTGAAAATATTCTCTAAAAACATTTTCTTTTCAAACTTGTATTTCGCATGCAATTACACATGTTAAATAAGGAATCAAGAACCATGTTAAACCTACAAATTTAAGTTGTTTTATATATGTTCTCTAAAATACAAAAGATACTCTTTATAAATAGAAAACTTCTCTAAATTTATATATGTCACATTAATTAATTATATCAAAGTGTCATTTCATATATTTATATAAAGTGAAAAATATATGTTAGTATGTTAAATAATATAATACAAATTATACATAATATGTTTGATTTAAATAAATTAATTTTAAGTAATATGATATATACTAAGATAATTGTGTTATCATAATTTAATTAAGATATTAATTTTAATAGTTATTATAGGATACTAAAATAATATTATTTATAAAAGAAAATAATGAGATATAGAATAATTAAGTATTAAATTTTAAATATTCAACATTTTTTAATAAAAGCTCTTCTGTCAAAAATTCTATTACGAAAAGTTATACTCACTATAGTTGTTTCAAACGGTCTCTATATCAAGTACATCTCTTTCTTCATATTAATTATCCATGACCCTATGTTTAATTGTTTACTCTAAAGAATAATCAAGAATCCCACTATTAATTTCCATAATGTGAGCAAATAATTCGACTTCCCTATTTTAATATTCAAAACACACACATATAAATAATAAATATATACTCGCACATTTTAATACTAGAATAAATTTTATTAGACATTAATTCCTAAAACTCAACATATTAATGTAAATAATATACCAACTTTGTACTATATTTATGCAACCTATCCGTCACGTTAGGTGACAACTTAGGATAGTAGACCTCAAAAAACTTTAAGACCAATAAATCTTGTGTTACCTGATCAAATTGGACCGCCCAATTTTGAGGTTCATCACATGAGTACACAATTAGTCAATCACACATTGCAAGCATGGTGGCACATACTATTATTTGCAAATTGGTAACATTTTTATAATTTCTAAAAATAATTAATTTGACATTTAACAAGGAGTATAATTTGAGTTGTAATTGTAACTATGTATGATGGCATTATAGTCCCATAAAGTGATGAACGGTTTTTGTTACAAGTCCCATTTGATTGTGATTAATAATGTCATCATAATTCATAGTTAAAATTTCAACTCAAACTAGTCCTAATTAAAGGGAAAATATATATATTAATTTCAAAAATTGCAAAGTGCTTTTAATTTTGCAAATAATAGTATGTGTATAGCTTGCAATTATCAACAACAATATCAGCAACCACCGACAGTGTATTTGTTGCTGGCAAAAGCCGTTAGTATAATCAATGAAATTTTATTTTTATTTTATCAACAATTAAGTTCAAATATCTTATTTTTTAGTAATATTACCGATGAACAAGTTAGTTTTTTAACTATTACTTTATTCCAACAGAATTTTCATTAAATATTTAAATATTTTTATTTTTATTACTTTATTATCAACCAATGCAAAGAGACCTTTATTTTTAAGACATCAACCAATGCCATGTTCTTGCACGTTAATAACAAATAACAAATTATACTTGTATGGCCTTGTGGGCCATGATTATTTTTCTAAGTCAATAGCGATAATTTAGCAATATATTTAATTTTATATTAAAATTTGACAATTATTTTTTATTAATTTAAATTATAAATATAAAAAGAATGCAATAAATGTAACACATTTTTTTTATAAAAAATGTAACAATAGCTGTTACAAATGTTTTTAGTATTTTAAAATATAAAAAAATAGATAATATTTTTTAAATTATTTTATATTATGTGATATATGGGAAAAGTATAAATCAATATAGTTGTATTCAAGAAGCCCAATACAAGACGGGCCTGGTCCATACAGCATAATCCAAGTCAGGATATTGACAAATATAGCAGTAAATAAGGGAATTGACACATAAAACCCGACCCCCACCAGCTGACTTCACTTTATCTTCTTTACAGAATCACACACTGGAGAGAATCAGTAATTCAAAATCTTCAACAGAAACTAGAATTTATCGTTTATTCACACAATATCGTTAGTGGGTCATCCTCTTTATCAGCAGAAATGGCTTCAGTTTCACCTTCTTGGTTGTATCAAGGTCACAATTTCTGCTTTACGTTTTTCATAAAAATCCCTTTATATTCATATTCATTCCTTTACTATATTTAATTCGTTTGTGTTGCAGATGGAGGATTGAGAAGTATGGATTCTGTGGATGGCGTTGTTGCGAAGAGGTTATACTTCAATAACTTGAAGGTTCGTTTTAGTATTTACGCTTATTCTACTGTGTATAAATGTGTTGAGGAATGGGAATCCTGTGTTACTTTTTCTCAAATATCTTGTGTTGTTGTGTATTGTGGCTATGTGTTTATTTATTTGCTTATGTGTAATGATTTGTGGAATTCTAGAAATGTGTAATTATTTTCTTGGTACACATTGTTTCTGGACTTGTTTAAGACTAGAAAACAGATGTTCGATTTTGCTGATTTTTGTTAGTCATTCAGGTGGAAGTAATTCTTACTTTGAGTTATAACTACAAACTTTGTTCTTTTTAATAGTTTAGGACGATTGTTTTGCAATTTTTTTTTTCCCTATCTTTTCAAATTTAGCATCTTTGAAAGTGGTGGCTTCACTGTTTTAAAACTGCATGGCTATATTTTTTTCTATGTTACCGTCTTTCCCATTTTTTGAAGTGTTACATCATAAAATGAGGTCTGCCATGGTTGAGGTCTTATGTTCTAGCTTCACCTCCGAAATTTTCTATTTTATTTTCATTTTATGATGTTGAATTCTGCTTGCTTCTATTTTTCCTCTGAAAATTTTTGCAAATCTTACAGGCTCCTAAATGTCATCTCTATGCTCAAAGAATCAAGGGATTTCCAATATTTGAGCCAAGGTCCTAGTAGAATTAGGAACCTGTAATTGTGAAATAGCATATGTGGGTGTGCTCTCCAGCACATTATGCATGGCACGAGTCTTATTGCCATTCAGTAACTCACTTTTAAGTGTAGGAATCAAAATTCTCTACGTGATACATATGAACTCTTAGGGATAAATCATTATAAAAAATTTATCAATGCAAAATGCCAAGATTTGATGTCGTTTATTGCCATCTCTTATGGCTTAGTTGAGTATGTTGCTCTATTGCTTATTCTTGGGACCCCAGATATCATTTGCAGGTTCATTTCCTGCATCAGTATGGAAGTTCAAAGTTGGCATCACGAGTCCACTTAAAAGATCTCCTTTACTTCCTTGTATAAAGTGCGAGAACAGCGATAAGGATGGCTCTTTTGAGCACGTATCAGTCGAAGCGTGCGCCATATCACAGTTATATGGACTCTACATCTGGACAGCTCGAGCCAGCTTCTGGTGCTCGTGCAAGTATTCCAGGGCAAGATTACTGGCCAGAAGGCACTGCTAGTCGAGTGAGGGCCGCCAGGGCTCCTGAACCAACAGGCGTGTCAACTGGAGTTTCATCTTTCGGTAAAAATCCTGGGAGTAGGCGGAAAAAGTACAAGTCTTCGCCTAGTGCTACATACGAATCTTCAGAAACGAATGTAGTTGTAAATGACCCAGTGGAAGCTGAGACTCCAGACGATGCATCAGAAGAACCTAAAGATCTCTTATCAGAGTATGTTGTTTATCAGACAGAACCTGAGAAAGAAGAATTAACTGGCTATGAACTGGACAAGAAGCTTGGACGTCCTCATCCCTTTGTTGATCCAAAAGCTAAGAAGCCAATAGAGGAGCCACTTACAAGTGAAGAACTGTGGTGGAACTGGAGAAAACCAGACAAGGAACAATGGTCTAGATGGCAGAGGAGACGCCCAGATGTTGAAACAGTCTGTCCTTCTCTTCTGTCCAAAAAATAAAAATGAATAATAGAACACAAAATACCTACACAGTTACCAATTAAGATAGGTTGATATCTATAATATCATACTTTCACAATACCGTGCTGACACTGGTATACCACATTGGCATCCTATACGGTGTTTCTGAGAGCTAAACATAACTTTTCCTAAAATGAGATGTCACATTTGCGTTGATAGGTAGAAATGGTCATTTGACTTGAATAATGTTATATTCTTTGAGCAAGTCTTCTTGGCTGCTGACTGCTAGTCATGATTAATACTTAATCTGAAAAATGTTCTAACTGTAAAATTTTAGGCGTTCACCTGTAGACTTATAAATGAAAACTATATGCATGCTTGTAAAGTGCTTTAGTTGTATAAACTGCTATAGTTTGAGGTTTTCATTGGATCTTCTTAACCTCAACGGGAGCATAAAGGGCATAATGTCAAGTAATGGAAGACAAGATTGAGGATAACTTCTTGAATCGTGGAATTCTACAAATAATTAAGGTATAAGACGAAGTAGAAGATGTTAAAGATATGAAAATGAAGAAACATTTTTTTCCTTTTTACCATGCATTACTATTTTGTACTCATTGCGTGTGAGTCACCTAGATGGAAGAACATAGTTTTTGTAGTTAGTTTTCTAACCAACTAATTTCTTTTCACAAAAGCAACTTTTGTTACACCTCCGAGTTCAGACATTTGTTTCATAGGTCTGCAGGAATCTAATACACAAGCGAGCCATACATTTCTCTGATGTCCAACATTATTTTGGTTTGGCAATTTTTAGTGATTGATCTTTGAGATTTTGCCTTTTACTGGAACGAGCAACATTGGTATTATCTTGGTGTCAGGTGTTTCTCAAAGCTATGGCAGAGACTGGGCAAGTAACTCTCTATGGTGACCACCCAACACTGACTGAGTGTTCTCTTTACCGAGCGAGACGGCATATTTATAAAGAAGAGAGGTATAAATTTTATTCAGATTCAATTGGTGCACTTTAATTCATCATTGGTTATTTGGGTTTCAGCATATTTGTCCAGAATATCAGGTCTTGATAACTGTCTACATAGCTCATGAGTAGAAGATGAAGCATCAATGGTCCAAGAAAATCCTTTAATATTCATTTCATCTTTTAATCCAAAGTAACCTGTTACTGTTGTATAAAAATCCTTTATCTCGATGGAGAAATCCTGCCATTTAAGATAGTTTTTGTTAATCCAAAAATAGAAAAGATGGAAGTATGTGCCCCTGTTTCATGTTTTCCTTTACCCAATTTTACTTGCTTCGTGATCTGATCCACCAAAATTAAGTTAGTTTCTGTCTTAAGATTTGACATTGAGAACTATGAAATGATTCTCTAGGCTGCAAGCTGAACAAGAAAAACTGGAAAAGATAGGTCCTATGGCGTACTATTCGGAATGGGTTAAAGCTTGGAAAAGAGACACTTCACGCGAAGCTGTTCAAAAGCATTTTGAAGAGACGGGTGAAGATGAGAACACCCAGCTCATTGAGATGTTCATGCATCAGACAGATCAAGAATATCGCATCATGATGGGTACTGATATTCGCATTCGTCGGGATCCTTTGGCAATGAGAATGCGCGAGGATCAAATAAAACAAAGTATATGCCTATCTCTTAGATTGACGACTCTAATTTTTAAAGTTTTAACATTTCGCACAAATATGGACACATGCACGTATATATTTTCACTAGAAGTCGCCTTTTGTTTTCCTCTTTGTTTCATTTGTAGTACTTAAACTGTTGCAGTATGGGGTGGAGATCCAGTTTACCCAACAGTGAACTATATTCAGGATCCGAATGAGGTGATTGACTACAGGGGTCCAGATTTTCATGAACCAACTCCGAATATGCTCCCTTATCTTAAAGAGGTTTGATGCAAATGACTGAAGCTCAAATATCTTTTACTTTAATCCAGCGGTTCATCTCTCACATTCTGGCTCTTTAACATCATTGACTCCTTTGCAAATCCAAAAGTTACTTTTTCACGATCTAGTTTCCTTTTTGCTAAACCACCTTTAAAAACAATTTTTGACTCGAAGACTTGGTTTCTTTCATTTCTAAAAGCATTATTATGGTAAGAATTTTTTCGAGTATGTAAAAGCTCATATGAACTGCAAAGGGATGTTTGATTTCTGTTGTATGATTTCTTAAAGTTACCATTATATAACGGAATTTTAAATGTGTTATGAGTTTTTTATTATTTCTTGTGAGAATTATTCAATTGAAATTTATGTACAATAACTTTCATCAGCATGGGAAAATAATTTCAAGAGAAGAGCTAGAGAAAATCCTGGCTAAGGAGAAGACAGAAGAACTTGAGGTGAGTACACAGTGATTACTCATTTTCCATCATTCTCGTGATTTATGCATCAAATCAAAATTTATAATTTATTTCTCAAAATCTTGACTTCTTTGAACTTTTCAGTAATTGAATAAAATGTAGTCCTCTATATGTTCATTCTCGTTTGTGTTTCCACTTTATTCTCTAAGTGTCCTCTCTTCTGCACAGTTGACAGATATGGATGAAGCTATGGCACGAGCTGTTGACATTGGCGAAAATGATGTGAGATTGTTGCCCTCTCCTCTGTGACTTCTCGGATTTGTTTTATGTATTTTCAACTTAAATCTCTTCATGCTACAGTGTGATTGATTGTACCTTGGACCATGAGCTGATTATGTTAGTGTCTAAGTGATTTTTGTTTTTCGTGTGTTCTTACAACAGGATGAAGGAGAGGACAGTGAGGTTGACGGTGATAATGACGAGAAAATTACACGCAATTGGAGTGTTTTAAAAAGTAATCCTGAATTGCAGAAGTCAAAGGTGATTTGACTAAATTGCAAATTTGATTTGTCTGTGAGAGTCTATTGGCTGAATTAGATCATGTTTGAAGACAAAAAGTTACTTACAAATTACTTAATTTTTTAAGTTAAGCCAAACATGCTCTTAGTTGTGTATTTCTGAGAATTATGCATGACACGCTCTTCCTTCTTAGTCGCAGGACAAACCAAAAAAGAATAATATGTCTCTGGATGAAGCTATAGATGATTCTGAGAACATAACGGACTTTCTTTTGGACTTCGAAGAAGACGAGTAATTTTTTTGGATCACAGATTTTTAAGGTATGGTTGTTTGACTGGATTAAAGGTGAAAAATGAGGTGGTCATTTAATACATAGGTGCTCTTTTCTATGTTGTGGCGGTTAAACATGCATTTTATACTATATGCATACAAACTATGCTGATTCTTGAAGTGATCAAAAGATGAACAGATATTGAACGTCTTGCATGAAATTTTTAAAAAACCTGTTTCTTGAGTATAATTTTCTCCTATTGATGGAGAAAAATGGAATGTAAAGACTTTGATATACTTCAGGTTTAGCTGGGGTAATTTGTCCCATCATCCCTTTATCCTTGGCTAGATATCATCCAGAAGATGAAGGCCATTCATCCCACCTTTGGCTAGAACGCCCCCACTCTGTCTCTCTCGATATGGGAATAAGCTGAAACAGCAAAAGGCAACCAAGAGTCCAAGACTTATGAAGTGCCCAGATTTGACTGCTTGTATGCTGTAAAGGGTTGGTTAGTTAACTAGAATCGGTCTAGAACCATGCATGCAAATTTCCTTGCATCCCCCCTCCTCCTCCCCTCTCTCCCTTCCTCCCACACTCGTAAGTTATTCAAATTTAAGAAGTATGCTCATGCCCTAGGTGAATCTATAAAGAAGGTTATGACTGTTGGACGGATTTTTGGACGGAAACGGTCCATTGGAACTACTTGTGCAACAACCACAAAAGGTGGAGATTGAGAACGAATTTTCTTCTTTTTAAAAGTTCGAGACCAACTTGCTTCGTGCAACACGTTGGGGACAATGATACAATATTCCTTTTTTTTCTTTAACACATTTATGCAAGGTGTTTTGTTATTTTATATCTGGCTATCAAGTAGACCTTGATTTCAATTAAAATTTGGTAAAAAAGTTGGGCTGCTGTTCTTTCACAACCTCTGAATTGCTTTAGCTGCAGGCGAAAAAAATGGGCTGTATTTCAATGGTTGAAGATGCACTGCTACAATGAGGTCTTGCTTCTGCAAAGGGATCGATCTGTATCTAGATGCTTTGTCGATGCACTGGAAGGTGTGGAGTGACATACTCTGCATTTCTGTGATGCTGCTATGGTGCATAGGTGAAAGTAGTTTTGGCCCAAGGAAAACTAATGGTATGATAGGATTTCTTGCATGTCTTTCTTTGCTGATCCCGAAGGATAAGAAAATCCAGATTAGGAAATTTCTTGTTTGGTCCGAGATTACTCGGTGCTTGGTGCATAAATAATTAACTTCTACAACAACATAACAAATTTATATTTGCACCCAGTTTGAATCTGTCTGGCTTTGAATTGCCACTGGCATTTGTTACAATTGTCATTATATTACAATAATAGTTACTTAAATTATTTATTGGGAGAGTGTAACTCTGTCTATGTTTGTTCATAGACGTCCTAGAGGTGAATAACTATGGTTGTGGTAGGTTGAGAGTTAGCGTCAAACCTTCTGATAGTTTTCGACATCAGTATGTCCATTCCAAGCTTAATTGTTGTTGGGGAGAGGATATGTTGGTTTGAACTGTTTCGAAAAAATAGTAATGTAAATAATTACTGGAGAAGAAGGGAGTTTCTAAAAAAATTTGTACCATTTTTGGGCCTCGATGGCGCGTGTTCTATATATATATGGCGTGCAATTTGCGCCTATTTGTAAGGCATGTAAGGCAAGTAAGAACACACCATGAAGAAAAACTCGCCTTTTCTTTCTTCTTACTTGTACGACTCCCACCTTGATCAAGTATAATTTCATTCATTCAACTAAAGATTTGCACTTTTACATTGTTAACAAATACAGAAAGGGATAACTGGGTAACATTCTTTTGATGACAAGGCTAGTGTGTGTGTGTGTGAGAGAGAGAGAGAGAGAGAGAGAGGCTTCTGTCCATGGAACTTTGTGATGGTGTTATGACCAACCACAACAGATAAAGGGGGTGATGGAATTCGACCGGTTGCACGAATGTACTCTACTTGCGCGGCAGTTTTCTCGGCCTGGCGATTTTTTCTAGCCTCAGCAGCAGCCCGCAATTCCTCTGATTTATGCCTTGCCAATGCGATCTTCTCTACCATTTTTGCTTGAGCCTGTGCTCTCATTTGCTCAACTTTTGCCTGAAAACCACTTTTTGTTTACATCAACAATGCCAAAATATCCTTTCTATTTGATTCGATTCAATTTCACCATAATACGACAACATAACACATATGAGGACACACAGTAGTTTAGAAAAGCCAAACCAGTCCAAGGATTCGGTAGCAACAATTTTAAGCAGCTAAAAGCTTCAAGAAGTGATGTGAATGTGATTATACCCTCTCAATCGAATATAAATCAGAAATAAACAAAGGAAATTTATGTGGTTCAGCATTTCGCCTAAATCCATGGAAATTCACTAATAACCAAAGGTAGAATACAGAAGAGTACAAAGTACCAAACCCCAAATCCGAACACCCCAAAACTTTATACAAGGTTCGGGATCTCCTAAAGAGGGGAGCCAAGTTGGCTAAGGAAAATTCAAAACCTTGCCCAAAGATAGTTCTGTACAACTATCATTCAAATTGGGATGACAGCACTTCAAAGGGTGAAAGGGAGACTCCTTTTTATGGGTGCATGCAAGGGAATGCTTTTATTTCCCACTTGATGTGAGATTAGCCACATTCCCACAATATTGATAACAGTATACTAGGTCAGCTTTATGTAATCAAAGAACAGGATGGCTTGTCATGGATGGTAAAATTCAAGATTGGGAATAAGATGGTCGAATGTCACTTGATAGCAAGATATACTCTGCATATGACAACCAAATGTAATCCAACACCAAATTAACAATATAAATGACCAATCTACGATATCCATCTTCAAATATCTATATATAACTTAAATTCAAAATGAAGTCTGAAAAAATTAAAAGTAATCAAATTGATCTCTAAAGGAAAAATATTTGGGGTTCAAATATCGAATAAAAATATCGACATGTATTCAAGAAACACATAAAAAAAATTGAAATTTTTTAATTACTATGATGTATAGTGTATATTGAATTCGTAGAGAAGGGACAGGAGAAGCTAAGATACCTCTACTTTCCTCATCTCTGCCTCAAGCTTTGCTTTCTGTTGACTCTCCCATGCTTGGATTTTGATTTCATCTCTTCTAAACCTGACAATGCGACACAATTTCAGACAAGAAGTTGCATCCAATGAAAAAATGAGTGAAAAAAATGTTTATAATCGAACTTCAGTGTCAGTCTTTAGGAGGAACCTGACGGTATGTTTGGACTTCTCAGCTTCTTCCCATGCAGCTGCTCGTTTTGAATACTCCATTCGTCGAACATCATCTGCCCCAACAGTTTCATTTCCGGAGATACTTTTCTCTTTCTCATCCTTGCTTGCCCAAGCAGCAATATTCATTTTGCCAAGTTGGACACCTAGGGCTACAATCTCTCTTCTTGTCTTGAGCTTTTGGTCTAGCTCGGACGATTCCTTTTTCCCATTTGCAGTTGAATATTGTGATGCATGGCCAAAAGAGTGCTCTGTTGGTGTGGGTGCTGGCTCTCCTCTTCGAGGAGTAGATGGTAAAGAAGAAATCGGGCTGCGGAGTGGGGTTGATGCACTAACTGGAGTAGCAGTTCTTGAAGGTTCTTGACTCGGAATAGGAGTCATTTCTGTTCCCATGTCTCTCATTGAAACTGCCCTTACGGAAGGAATGCCTGCATAATTCAGGAAGTCGTTTTATGAGAGTTTGGAATTTAAACAAGGAAAGTAGTTACTTAAAGTGTAATGATCACTCTAATGACACTAGGAAATGCTAGATGGTTAACTTCTATGGCAAATTAAATCAACATGTCTTGTGTACCAATAACAAAGTACCAAGACAACATAGGAGATATATTTAGTATATAATGAGCTATGTCCTGCATTATAATACCACACAAATATGACAATTTTGCCAATTTATCACAACAGAAAATCTTTAAAAGTAAAACGTTTTCAGAGTCTTTTTCTTTTCTTTTTAGGCCAAAAATTGAGTTCTGGAGACTAAATGTACAAAAAATGTCAAAATGGCTGAACTTATAATCTAATTCAGGTATCTTTAAGACATTTAATCACCTGTGGCATCTTCAATTGCGCTCTTTGTACAAGACGATCCTCCACTGTCCACCTCTGTCAAATCCTTACTTTCAGGGCACAAATCAATTGACGCATTCGTTCCATTTGCTGTATCTGAAATTGGTTGAGCTCCACGGGACTCAGAGCCAAAATTACCCGAACCTGTCCCAGATGCAGGCTGACTAAATTCTACCCTCTTAACCGATGGCTTGTATTCATAACTAGTAGACTCCGGAGCAACTCGAACCGAATTCACAGCTGTCACCCGGGTCGGTTGATTTTGCAGATTCATATTAGTCTTCTTTGAATAATTGGAATGCATGTTTTGCTTATTCATAATCCACTTCTCTGCATCATTCCATTTGGAAGGCATAGGTCCCAAGAATGACCTTGTCACAGAATGGTGTTGCGGTCTGTCCCCTTTGTGAAATTCAAAGCTCGATGTACTATCGTAATCAAGATTTTCATCTTCATATGTTCTCACCGGGTGTACTGAACTTGAATTACTTCCATCAGTCTTTGAGACGAGCTGCATTTTGGCACGACCAGGATTCCCATTTTCCCGCAGGGTAAGCTCCTTCTGCTGGGAAGAATTGCAATCACCTTGGCCAGCATCTGACACCAAATTACTGTACCTAACTGGTGGAACTTCTAAACTGCAAGCTGCAATAATGGGAGGCAGAGGACCGGATCGGCGATAAAGTTAATGTAATACATATTCAAGTATCAAAACAACTAACTATTGAGTCTTGCAAATACAAGGTATGTCCCCGTAGCAAGTTTAAAGATCCACACCACTACAAGGATAGTTCAGCAAATAAAGCAATTTCCTCTTAAAATCTATTCTAAAAACATTAACAATCACTTCCAAGTGATAATTAAAACAGTTCTGGCATGTCTGTTACGCATGACTTAACACTACCGGATCCGATTAAGATAGAAAAATTAACTTAAAAACTTATTTGTTATCCCGTACAATGCTGTCCAGTACAGTGTAACATACAAGTCAGAGCTTACGGCTTGAGGCGGTCCTTCAGTAGTTGACTAATAAACAAAAAACAATTTAGCATTAAGATTTGAAGCAAAAAATCAAAATGGGGAAAAAATTTCATACCCTCCTCGTCAAAATCTCCACTTTGGGTTGCCAACAGGCTGTTCTTCACTAACTTAGAATCCTCAAGCCTGGCAGGAGATGTTCTTGAAGAGCTACAGTTTGATTCCTCCTTTTTCTTCTGATGGTGAGGCCCCATTAGTTTTATCCTCAATTTACTTGGGGATATTATACCAGTCTACATTAGACACAGGAAAATTTTTTTAAAAAAAATCCAAAATTTGGAAACAATCGTGGAATAGAACCAATCCCGTGTATCTCGGAAGTCCCATTTGAAAATTTCTCACCGAAGCCCCAGTGGTCAAATCAGAAAAATCATGAAATTTGATTTCATTCAGGTCAGGAAAACATGTAAAATGCATAAAAAAGGTGTATTACGAAAATTTATTTTTGGAAACCCAAGCAAGATAAAATAACAACTCTCAGAAAATGGAATGCAGAGCAGAGATGCATGTGTGTGTATTGGATGCACGGAAGAAACCATACCTGAACCTTGTGTATCCTCTCGTACTCCATAAGATCCTTCACCTTCACACACAGACGCACGCACTTTAACAGAGGCCTGGAGAGAGAGAATATCGTTGTGTTAGGAAGAAGCCAAAGCTCTTTATTTTTTTTTGATCAAAAGCCAAAGCTCTTTATTAAAGAGACACAGGCTATATGCAGAGCTGATAACCGAGAGAGAGTACTGGAGTTACGTATAAGAACGTGGGAGGTGGGCGATTTTTTACCGATTTGTTGACCCTTCTACTCGGCGATTTTAAGAATATTATTTTCAGGTTTCATCCCTTCCTTTTTTATTTATTTGTAGTGTGTTTCATATTTTATTTAAGCTTCACTTTGTCAAAAAAAAAAAAAGTATATTAAACCCTAATCTAATGTCCTATTAAGAAAGTTGTAGTAATGTTGAACTCTTTTTTATCTTAAAATAAATAAATATGAGATTTTAAAAATCTGTTGTCCTTTAGCGTATTTTCTGAGTTGAATTTCCATATATATATTTTTTTGAACAAAATAGTTGTGTATTAATAGAAAGAACTAAAATGTCAAATGACTAACAAGTACACTGTGCTATTTTTATACATAACTTAATGAAATATTATATGTTATCTAAATTTAATAATGAACATATTACTTATTTCACAATTTATTGTTTTCAAATTTCTGTTATTTATCTTATATAATATCTGGTAATTAACTGAAGGGAATAATATCTTTAGTCAAGTCAAGTTTATAATTATTACTAATAAAAATATAATATTTAGCAGTTTAATTTGATAATCTGTTAATTTATATTATTTATTAATTTAGAAATGAGATTTTAAAAATTGAATTTTAAGGTTAGATATGAATCTTAATATTGCTAAAAATGAGTAAAAATATTTGCATCAAACAAGAAAATTTTATTAATTATTAGTAAAAAATAGTAGTTTTTAAGTTTAGACAATTATTTCTAAAATTAAAAAAAAAAAAAAAACTTACAAATAAAGTTGAGATATATATTTATTCAAACTTAAATAATCAAACACCAGTATGGGATATTTTCAAACTTATATTAGAAAGGACCCTTTCAATTTGCTTCAATGTAGGTATTGCCTCAAGTTGAAATGTGTCCCAATCAATCAAAGTTAAAGTCTTCCAACTATTTGACAAGCAATTAATGAGTCCAATCAATTTATTTTCACATATATTTAATAAAGTAAGATATCCGGCTTTGAATAATATTAAAAAAAAAAATTTAATTACATATTTAATTATACATACAAGTCTAATGTATTGTTTGTATAACTATTTATAAATTAATTAAATATTATTTTTATTCTACGTATTGTAGGACTAATTATTTTCATTGTATTTTTTGCAATGATTACAAATATGCTTCCACAAGGTTTGGTTTGACCAATATCTTTTTGCAGTGGTCCCCTTTCTATCTATTAGAATTAAATCAAGAAAGCAAAATATAGAGAAAATAAAGGTAAAAAATTTAATTGCTTTTTTTTATTAGTATTATTGCAGTAGTTAGTAGTTGCACTAAAAAAAAATTCCCCACCGTGAAATCCGGGCTAATTAGAGCGGTTTTCGTGCTAAAAGTGGATTTGGTAGATAAATTTTGTAAACAAGTGATAAGAATCTTGATCTCTTATTCACTTATATTGCTTTACTTATAATGTTCATGTTAAAATGACATTACATGATTGATAATTCATGGTTCCACATTCATTATTTGTAGTAATAATTTCACCATTTACTACAAAATATAAAATAATTAAAAATAATAATATTTAACTTTTTTATTCTAAAAATAATATTTTTTATTTTCAGAACACTTGTTACATTCACATGTTTGTTAATAACAAATATAACAACATTTATTATAACTAAATATAACTAAAATATAACGTAATGATAAGTATTGGAAAAATAAATAAATAAATAATACTTTTAAAATAAAAAAATATGACAGTATTTTAAGAAATATTTTATTTATTGTGATTATTTCTGAAAAAATCTTTTATTTTTATCAATCATGTGATGCCACATCAACATATATATTATAAGTTGACATCATAAGTGAAGTAGGAGATTAAGATCCCATGTAATAATATGATTTTTGCAACAATCTATTTTCAACATTTCAAGTTTATTATAACAAATTGGTAAAAAGCTGTCAACTAAAATTCAAATCCGTAATGGATCAACTTGTGAAATATACATGATGTTCTTCCAGAAATCTTTTCGTCAAAATTTTGAACTTTTAAAGGACAGGCTGTACAACCTATGGCAGCCTTGTCACTGTGTGCTTGAGTGCAAAACAATAGTCAAGATCAAGATTACTCTATATTTTTTTTTTTATGTCAATTATGAGATTATATTTTAAATATGTTTGTTAGTACTTATAATTGTTTATAGGATGATTAAATATTATTTTTATTTATATATTTTGTATGATTTATGATTTTTATTTACTTTTTATCTACATTACATAAGATCTACTGCTTATAATTTTTAAATTCTATAAGACTTTGCACTTGTTTGGCGGGCTTATAAATTTACTAAAAAATTGTGGTTAAAGTTAATAATTAATTTAATCACACATTTTATAAGACTTATAATTTCTATTAATTTTTCAACCACACATTTCATCAATTTTTTTTATTAAAATCTACTAAAAAACTTTCTCAAACAAGTTATTTGTAAGACTTTTAGAGCATCTTCAATGTTGCATTCTATTTTGAAGGTCCAACTGATATAGATATGAGATGAAAGTGACAAAATTTATCTGACAGCATTTATTCTATAATGTTATCCATTTTTAGACAGTCTTCTACCCAATTTAAAAGTCTATGTATATTTAATACATACTTTTTAAACTTTATAATAATCTTTGAGTATTTAATATGGACTTTTAGAAAGTCTTTAAAAATAATGCAATGTTCAATTTATAACTTTTTAAATTTTACGAAATTCAAAGGTATTCAAAATATCAATTAATAACTTTTTATATATTTTTGTATGTACTAACTTTAAAGCACAATATATAAATAAATATATATCATTAATTTATTTTCATTCATCCTCAAGACTTTGAAAGATTTTTGAAAAAAAAAAAGTTTTCATTGTATGATTTTTTTCTTTATGCAATATCACTCTTTTCTTTTTCTTTCCACAAACTCTAAAGTCCAGAATAATTACCAACATTTATTTTGAAAAAAAAAAATGGTTAATTATACTAATCGTTCTTATTTTTTCAGGTTTGTAACAATATCTTATTCATTCAATTTTATTTGCAGATATCATCTTAATCATTTCATTTATTCGTACATATGGTCTCAAATAATTTTTTTGACAATTTTTCCCATGACTTAAATAAATTAAAATGATAGAAAAAAATACAATTGGGACCCTAACATTTTCAAAAGTACAAATAAATTTTAAAGATTTTTTTATTTTTTTATGGAGTTTCACTTAAATGATAAAAAATTTGTTATCAAATCTCAAAACTTCTAATTATGTTCACCCAAAAAATATTTGGAGTCTTTACAAATTTCGTCCAGTGATCCGTTAGAATAAAACTAATAAATAAGTCATCCGTCGCCTCTAAATTCGATAGTCATCTAAATTTGACCCTTAAAATGACAAAATAGTTTATTATATTATATTATTTAAAATAATTAAAAAAAAATAAAAAAAAATCATCATCTTCCCCCAACAAGTGCTGGTATTTACAAAAACTATGGAGAAATCTCATCAGTCTTCACGCAACCGGGGAGATTTCTCCATCCCAGTTGCCGCCAACCCAAACTCCGAGGTTTAGGCCAGCAAACGGATGGGAGAAATCCCCCATCCCCGATTTCGGAGTGGAGTGGGTGATGATTCATTTTTGTATTTTTTTTTTAAATTACTTTGAATAATATAATATAATAAACTATTTTGTCCTCATTAAATTAGTCAAATTTATATTCGGATATAATTTTTTTGTCAATTAAATGACTACTGGACGAAATTTTTAGAAATTTTAAATGTTATTTTGGTGAACATAATTAGAAGTTTTAGGACTTGATGACACATTTTTATTATTTTAAGTGAAAATCTGTACAAAAAAATATAATAATAATAAAATGTATATAATTTATTTGCATTTTTGAAAATTTTATGATCCCAATTAAATTTTTTAATTGTATTTTCTTTTTTCTATCATTTTAATTTATTTAAATCAAAGGCAAAATTATCAAAAAAATTATTTGATGAACCATCTGTATGAATAAGATGAAAAGATGGGGACGATATCTGCGAATAAAATTAAATATGGATGATATTTGTTAGAAAACGGAGAGAATGTGAATGATTAATGTAAAAAAAAAAAAGATTAATATTTTTCTCTTCAATAATCTCTTAACTATTTTTTTTTTGCCTACTACAAACTCTATAGTCATGATTAATTACCAATGTTTTTTATTAAAAAATTAGTAATATTTTCTCTTTATTCACTTTGCTAGAATTTTTTTTTTAAAACGAGTCGCATACCATATTTTTGAATTTAAGTTCATAGTATTACCCAAAAGAAAAAAGATAGTGGGGTAGTAATTTATATAATTGACTTTTGACGTAGTTTATTTATAATAAATAAATAGAACATTACAAATTCAAAGATTTTTTTTTATGAATTTAATAACGTTGATACAATTAAATAAATTATTGTTAGACTTTTGTCTTTCAACAATTTTTTTAACTATGGAAGATTATATTTTTAAATTTAAGATTTAATTAAAAAATAAAAATATGTAAAAGTCTATAAAAGTCTTCCAAAATGAAAATTTATATAAGCATATAAAAGTCCATAAAATTAATGAAATCCATAAAAATCAATTATTTAAAAAATGTCAATCAAAGTCTTTAAAATTTTAGATTAAGGAGGTGTATTTAATCTAAATTTTTAAAAATTTTGATTGACATTTTTCAAATGACTGGCTTTTATGGATTTTATTAACTTTTATTGATTTTTATAAATTTTAACAGACTTCCACGAACTTTTATAGATTTTTATTTTGAAAGATTTTCTTAAACTTTTAGTCTTTTATGGACTTTAATAAACTTTTATATTTTCAATTAAAAATCTTGAATATAAAAATTTAATATTCCACAATTAGAAAATATTTTTGCTTTAGAAAAGTCCATAAATAATTTATTTAATTGCATTAACAATATTAAAGTTATAAAAGTTAGTGTTCTATTTAATTAATGCAAGTCAAAAGTTAATGACATAAATTATTAGATTATTCTATTTTTTCTCCAAAACTATGAACTTCCAGATGGTTTGTAGATAAAAAAAATATGGCACGCGACTCTTTTTAAAAATATTTTTCAACAAAGTTTTTTATCCAAATCATAATCTCACTTCTTACATTTAATAATCTATAAGTAACATCATTACATGTCTCCACAATTATATAAATAAATAATTAAAGTACCAATTTACGAAGCCATGCTCATCAAGATAAAAAATAAATAAACATAAACATAAAATATAGTAATAAAAATTATTTTTTAACCAAATAAAATTC
The DNA here is from genome assembly GCA_023638005.1 of Forsythia suspensa. Taxonomy (NCBI): domain Eukaryota; kingdom Viridiplantae; phylum Streptophyta; class Magnoliopsida; order Lamiales; family Oleaceae; genus Forsythia; species Forsythia suspensa. The sequence goes on along the minus strand of CM042674.1, from coordinate 8,701,355 downwards.
ATTAATTGAGTACAATCAACCATTGTATAATAATTTAGTTATAAATTTATCTTATTGTTTAATGAAAATAGAAAAACAATAAAAAGAAGAAAGACAAAAAATAATTATGGGAATATAAAAAAAAAAAAATCACACTAAAAAAGATAAAATATATATTATCTTATTTTTTAATAAAAAATTGATAATTAATCATGTTGAAAAAAAAAGTGAGAAAATGGTTAGGGGAGTACAAAAAGAGAACAAAATTTAGATTGACTAAAGATAAAAATATTAATATTTATTTTCATAAAAAATATTACTAATTAATCTTGACTCTAGAGTTTGTAGAATGAAAAAGAAAAGAGAAATATTGCATAAGAAAAAAAATTAAGGAATGAAATAATTTTTTTTCCAAAGCCTTTCAGAGTCTTAGGAATAAATAAGGGAAAAATTATGATTTCTTTTATTTATACATTGTGTTTTAAAATTAGTTCATAGAAAATTGAGTAATCTTTATTCATATCAGTCATTCATCGATAGTCATCCTACGCGGCACTACTCAATTTGATGAATTATTTACTCTAATTGAGTGATGTATTTATAGTCATTCATTATATTTAATTCATCAAATTCATCAAAATGAGTAGTGCCACGTAGGAAGACTAGGTGAGTGATTGACGAGTATAAATAACATTATTCTAGAAAATTATTTATAGAATCATTTAAAGTTATCGACATTTTGAATACTACTAAATTTCGTAAGATTTTAAAAAATCTAAATTGAATGTGGCATGACTTTATAGGATTTTTTAAAAGTATTAAAAATCTATATTAAATACTCGAAATTTTTATAGAATTCAAAAAGTCTCAATATTTTTAAATTCCATAAAAGTTTTATCAATCTTAATTGAATACACCACCTTAAATACACCTCCCAATTCTAGATCTTATAATAAAAAAGATTAAAAAATGAATTTTTCAAGATTTTATTATTTTTGTACATATTTTTCATATATGTTATACTTTATAATTTGTTTACCAAATATGAAGCATTGTTGACCTTTCAATTAGTTTTTTTTTTTACTACTTTTTTTCTTCCCATGTACCAAAAAAATTGAAATAAAATAACAGGGAATACATGTTAAATTTCCAATGTAATATTACCATTGCTTTAGTAACTTCAAAAACTCATATATATTTTATTTTTCTTTTTTCCAAATGATGTCTCAAATTCAAATGAGATATCTCGTACGCATAATGCTCATGTAAGAACATCTCCAATGTATACAACCGTAGATTGTACTAAAAAGCGTGTTATATTACTCTAAATTGTTTATATGAGAAAAAAAAATAGAAGATGTCTAGCACACTGTCTACATTTGGACAGTGTGATAAACACCATCTATTTATTTAATGTGTATTGAAATGTGTGTTACACATCTTTTATTTAATTTTTTATAATTTATTTCTATTGAATTGTGTTAATGATATAAATAATAACAGTTGATGTATGTTATTTAGCTATGGTGGCACGCCCGCCTCAACGATTCGCCCGCCTCACCAGTTTACCCGCCTTGTTGGTCTTATGAGTACGCTTCTGACAGATAGACTGCAATAACCAAACTGTCGTCAGGTTAGCTAGGCAGGCAACCCATGGAATGACAGTTACCACAAGTTATTGGGAAGATGAAACATCTTTCATTAACTCCTAATAATGAGGGAGATGAATGGACACCCGTTATCAAATGAAGGAGATGAAGGGACACCTGTCATCAATGACTGCAGGCTATCCCTATAAATAGAGCCCAACCCCTCAGGTAAAAACAAGACACACAATTCTTATACACTCTATATGATTATTCTCGTGATATCCGGTTTTAATCATATAATCGATTATCACACCGTGAGTGGCCACTTTGGAAAAAGCTCCGCCACCTTTTGCGGTGTCTCCACCATCGTCGCAGCCCGTGTTCGGAAGAGGAGACAATTAACTATCATCATGTGTGTTAATAATTCTTTATTTGATTTTTTAAATTTATCTACCAATATCTCTTGTACATATAGACTACAAAATTTTCAATCCACAACTCTATAATCTATTAGAGATGTTATTCTTTTCGTCTCTATTTTATTTGCCACGCATACAACAATTTACATTATTGCATTAGAGATGCTCTAAGATAAACATTATAAAATTTAATGTATCACTAAATACGTGTGTATCATAGGCAGATACAGAAATGACCTCTTTTGTTGGAGTCCACCAATTGGCCCCTAAAGTATTTTTTTAGAGTAAAAAAAAAAATTTAATAATATAGAATTTCATTTTTTCATATATTAACTCGATCTAAATTTTTTTTAGCTCTCCTCCGAATCCCCTCGTGTGTATGTATATGTTGAATCAATTTTTTGTATTCTTTGGTATGTACATGATAGTTGTAAAATTTACACTTATATATCATGCTTCATATTTTATTATTTGTTGTCTTGTAATAGTATTTATTTATTTTCGCATTGTTACACGTTTTAGGGGCTATGCCAAACTAAGATTCAATGTTGGTGAAAGAGAAAAAAAAAGACTTGAGACAAGTACCATAAGCCCTTTGAAACGAAAGCTAGCCCATTCGAACAAGTGATGCCGGAGGAGAATGGAAAAGAAAACAACGGAAATTAGTTAAGTTAAGCTCGCTCGAGCAAGCAAGACTAAAGAGGACAAATTGGTTGCAGTGATTTCTTGATCGAGTGAGCAGCAAGAAGAAAGAAATTGATTGTTTGGAAGTTGCACATTTTTTCGAGGGCTAATTCGACATGTTTTTACATGAGTTGGAGTTTTAAAATCCCCATCTATTTTAGACACTTCGATATTAGACTTGAGAGAGACGTTTCAACTTGAGAGAAAAACACAAAAATTGCCTTGGAGAATATTGAATCATAGGGTTTTTAAGATCGAGCAAGAAGACAATGAAGTGAAACAACAAGGTTGGAACTTCTGGTTGCAATTCTAACAATTCATCTTCTCTACCTTCTTTTATTTCTCTGGTGAGGTATTTAATCCTAAAGACGCATTTTTGTGATTCGAACATGAGCTAAACTTTATATTTAGGGTAAACAGCACTAGGGGCCTAATGTTTTGGTGCTTTGATTCGATCGGGTCCGTGTTTTTATTAATTCAAGTACAAGTCCATTTTTGACATTTGTTATTGAATTTAATACTTTTTGATTTAAAACGTCAATAAATTGTTAACTCACCATTGTCAATTTTTGAAGGGCAAAATGGAGGTAAATGTATGTAGGGTTTGCTCAACGTTGTAACGAATGGGTCCCTAATTTTGTTCATTAGATGAAGATATATTTCTTTCAATACGTACATGAATGAGGTTTTTTTGATGACAATTGTGTGACAAATTCTCGTTAACTCACGCACGCTCAATTTTTGAAGGGCAAAAATATCTTAAGACTATTTAAAAATTTTTATTTTTTCGGTCCATCTCTTTCAAGAAGCTCCGACAGATTCTTCACTTGCAAAGAAGAAATGGGGAGCGGCATTATCGTCAAGCCTAGTTTGAAAATGAAGGATTCAGATTTGGCAGCCAATTCATTGTAAAATCCTTCACAATTCGCCCCGCACGGCCGTTAGAGCTTCTCCGCCTTCTCTTTCTTCCACCTCCAACCACCACCCACCCACTAGGAAAAAACAAACGAAAGTGGTGCATAACGGCTCACCGACAACCGCCATGCCCAAAACCGTAAATGCATTTATTCAAGGTGGTCGATCGATAATTTCTTTAGTCCCTAACTTTTGAATAGTTTTAAGATATTTTTGCCTTTCAAAAATTGAGCATGTGGTGAGTTAATGCGAATTTTTGACTTTTTGTTAAAAAATGACATCTGGTACGTACATTTGAAAAGTTAGGGACTACGAATGCTAGTAAACAAAGGTTAGGGACCCTATCGTTTCAACGTTCAAAGATTAGGGACCCGATCGTTACAACCTTCAAAGGTTAGGGACTCCTAGTGCTATTTATCTCATTTTGCTCTTCAAAGATTGAGCCCGTGGTGAGTTAATGTAATTTTGACGTTTTCAGTCAAAAATGACCTCCGCACGCACGCTTGAAAGGTTAGGGACTCCGATCGCTAGTGAACAAAAGTTAGGGACCCGATCGTTACAACGTTAAAATGTTAGGGACCCCTAGTACTATTTACCCTTATATTTATAGGACAACGTTGTAGCCTATGTTTTGATGCTTTGATTCAAATTTTCGTGTTTTTCTTAATTCAAGTACGAGTCCATTGTTGAGTATTTGTTATTGAATTTAATACTTTGTCATTTATCTGCTCAATAAATTGAATGATTGAATTGTATTGAAATCGAGAGGTGATATATGTGTTGTTTGCTCGTAGTAACAAATACTATAATTGAGATAAAAGGTGAAGATATACTTTTTATGGTTTATACAGTCTTGAATGAATATTTTTTTAATGCACAATTGTGTGACATAATTCTCGTAGACATGTGTGGAATTTTTTGTATGGAAATAGTTTTGACTTTACTCAAAAAAAAAGATTATCCAATAAATTATGAATATTCGACTGTCCAAATAAATATGTAGCTGAATTAAAGTGGAGTAACATATGCTAAATTAAATTATGAATACAATTTCGAAAAAAAAAAAAAAAACTCATTTTTGGAGCTTGAGTTTTTTACTTTTCAAAAAATTGAGATAAAATGACAAAATTGCCCTTTATACTTTCAAATGGCATTTTATTGATTGAGAATAATTTTGTCATTTCATCTTAAATTCTTTTGAAAAGTTAAAAACTCAAACTCTAAAAATAGATTTTTTTTTTAAATATGCCAAACATGCTCTTAATCATTTAAATATTCTAAGTTAACTCGTAGTTTTCTTTATTTAATTTTAGTTCACTGCTCACCAACAAATTTTATTACGATTACGTGTACGATTAGTACACTTATGAAAATTTTCTATTCCTTCTGATTCGGTGTTTCCATGATTCCATCCCCCACATACACAAAATCGAGTAAATGCATATTTACATGACGTCACTGTACTGTTTGACAGATGGTGCAGAGAGTAGTTGTACATCAAGGTACATCAGTCTTAAAGATCTCAGACAGGAGTTTAGTTTTGTTTATGGAATTTCATGCATTAAACAACATATTTAATTGTTTTTCATTTGTTACTTTTCTCTGTCCTTTTCCCATAAATACCAACAAGTCTATTCAACACTCAGCCAACTCTTGGACGGTTCTGAAAAGGAAATTTCTCCATTTTTTTTTTCCGAATTTGTTTTATATATATTTTATTACAAAATTTAGCTTTGTAAAATCAAAAAAATTAAGAATAACGAGCAGATGTTTTAACTTTTAACAATTATACACAGCGGACATGAAATTCTATTATTATGATTTTTCTCTATTGTAATTTATTTTAAATAGTTTTGTGAAAACCAATTTAATAATGACAGTAATGGCCAAGAAATCAGTCAAAGATACTCACAATCTACACATGCACCAATGCCCACTATTATTGAATGAATTAATCAAGGAATGAGTCAGGAAAAGAATACTGAAATCCATAACAATGAACACCCTACCCAACCACCTACGCCGGTTAGATAGACAAGTCTGTACATATTTTATATTAATCCTGAAAATTGCACTATGGGTTCTCAACTTATTATTCAAATAGTAAATAATGCCCAATATTTAAAAAGAAATAAGTTGATCATCAACATTTTGGTATAACTTCACAATGAGTCCCAAGTAGTCAAAACTGCTAAATTCCTGTTAAACCATCACATTGTTATAATATGTTTTAATGTCCAATTTTATGAAGTTTGATTTTGTTTTCTAACTTGTACCACACTACCACTAAATCAAAGTTTTTGACAGTTTTAATTATTAAGAGCTTATAGTGTAACTATAACAAAAAAAAAACAAAGTTTAAAAATTAACAATCAATTTTCTACTAAAACAATAAATTAAAGACAACAGCTTTACCAATTAAAAATGTATGTAGCTAATATGAATTCCACGTCCCACCAACATATTAATCTCTTTCTTTATTCTCAATTTTATTTTATATACTCTAAGAGTTGGTGTATATTATAGATTATAAAAAAATAACTTATTTAACTAAAAAATTATTTTTGTAACATTATATTTTCTACTATTTTTAATCAAACAAACAATTTTAATCAAATAAATAAATTTATAATTTACGTCAAAACGAACCCTAAGTCTGAATATGCTCTCAATACTCTCTCTCTATTTATATAGGTAAATAGGGAGGGATGGGTTACCTGATCCACTATTCACTGTGGGGCATAAAAAGTCACAGCTAGGCTGCTAGCCGTTGCCGGTATATAATATTTATTTTCCGTGCATGTTATAGTATATATAAAGGAGCCAGAATCCTTGAAGTGTGGCATTCATGTCCTAAATATTTTATTTGTGGCATTCTTGATATGGGCAACTATATGTTGAAATAATTTCAAAAGACAATTGTCCGACTCTTATAGAAGGGGGTGGCGCCCACCACCGAGTCAAAGACAGTTTTTTTCCTCTTCTTGATATTTTTTTAATAATGTGCACATAATATTTTCATCTTATGAAAATCAACTATTTAGACGTTAAATAATCATGTGTGTGCAAATGACGTCTGATTGAAAGAGTAAAATTGTTCGAAAAATCAAATTTAATATACTTTTTCCGTTTTAGTTTTATTTTTATTTTCACAGATTGAGAAAATTTAATTATTCCATTCATTTTATGAAGATGTACTTACTTCTATTTTCACACAAACCAAAGAAATTTAATTATTATAATTGAAACAATAAATTTTACTCACGTTTCTTTATATATCCCTATATTGATATAATGATAATTTTGGAGTATATGAATAAAAAAAAGTAAGTTTATCTCTATAAGAATGAAGGAGTAAGTCGAATAGTTATTGTTTGATTTATGAAATAAAAAAAGAATTGAACAATTTTACATTTTTAGTCACACGTCAATATTTTGTGGACATTTAAGATTTTAATATAAATTTTTCTTCATGTGGAAATACATCTCTCACAATAACAAAATTGATTGCCACCAAGCTTATGAAAGGTTGGAGACCTTTGAAAGAATTTACAAGTGAAATATGTGTATAAATAAGTCTAAAAGGCTCTATAGAATAAATGATTTCCTAACTAATTTTTTTTAGAATAAAAAGGTATTCTAATTATACACTAACATTTAACTTATACGTGTTACATAAATATACACAATTTTAATTCAAAGTCGATAAATTCTTGTAATGAGCTATAGATAAAAGTAGTCGAAAATTTTCAAAGGTTGTAATAACGTAGAATTCAAGAGAAGTGTTGAAAGAATGGAGTAGAAGAAATATAATATTATTTCAACTATCATTAAGATTGAAAACGTCCCTTTAAATTTAAATCTTCCTTAAGTTATGTTTATAATTATAGCATTAGAAGTGAAGGGACCACAATCCAAGGTGTAGGTTATGTGGGTAGAAGGCTAGAAACAAATTAACAAACATAATGGGCATTAATTATTTAGGATTTATCCTTTTAACATTTGAGAATTTAATATAAAGCCACGCACATGTGATGTGATCACACAAATCAATATGAAATTGAGAATTATTAAAGTTGATAAAGAATCCAACAATACAAAACGTATAACACTTTATAGAAAGATTCAAATTCATTATTAACATTCTCACATACCTCTCAAATAATTAATTATAGGGCACTAAACCCTAGCAGGTGAGGTCACCGGTTCATAAACAACAATATCCAACAAATAAAAATATATATATATTGAGCACAAAGTCCCATGTCATAAGGGAGTGCCCCCACAGCTTTCCCTCAACTCAAAAGTTGGAAATAAAAGGGAAATTGTCATAAATAGTCCCTAACATATTGAACTCCTGTGCAAATATTCCTAACCTTTAAATATTGGCACTGAATCCTTAATCTATTACTTTGGTGCAGAAATAATCATTTTTAACATATTTCGCCCACTGGCTGAGTGCACTTGGCTGGGGAACAGGTTGGCGGAAATTTACAATTTAATTTTATCAATTTGATCAATTATACATTTTATTAATATTTTTTAAAAATTAAATTTAAACTCTATCAAACAAACTTTATAGTATTTATTATAATGAATCTTGAAATTTTATAGGCATTTGAGTTTGAAGAATGAGTCCAAAATATTGTTTCTATTAGTAGGGTATTATTATCATTAGTGCATTTGGGTATTTGGACTGTTGTATGGAACTGCATTCACATGTAGTGTTTCCCCTGTCACTGCTCCAATCATGGCTTGACTTGACATTTGTTCTTGCCCAAACTTTGTCCACCCACCCCCCTTCAATCATGGATATATAACACTTCTTCACTTTAAATTGCAGATGAAATCACGTAAATATTATAAAAAAAACATCTACAAAAATGTCCTAAAAGGGTGAAATTCGTCAACAATATACTATTGACAACGAAAGATAGTCGATCCATAAGTTTAAATACAAACAAACATTATACGTCTGAGAATGTTAAAAAAAAGTTAAAAATTTATCAGTTATTGTTGTGTAGCCTTCTTATATACGGGTTCTTCAATTTTGCCAATTTTTTTCTTCTTCTGTAAAGTCATTTTTTCCCATTTTCTAACACACATGAAACTTGGACAATGGCAAGATCTTGTAAAATTGCAATTCAAAAATCTCAATCATTCTCAACGTGGGCCGTGCTTTAAATTCCCTTTTTAAGAGAGAGACGAGGGTCCGGCCTACAAAAAATGGTCGGCAGTCTTAAAAAGTGAGTATTTGAAAATGTGAATTTTCAATGATCTTTTGTAGACATTTAAGATATGTTCACATTCTTGTAATAGACTTGTGTTTGATGTCTCCTACCACTTAACTACCACGCAAGTTTTTCCTTTTTCTTGAAATTTATTGATATACAAGAAAAAATTATATAAATTTCTACCCAATATTGGTCTGGCCTGTTTGCCTCCCAAAAGATTTTTTGGCCTTTTTTTAGCTTAATTTGGTTGTTGTGTTTTTTAATAAATAATTGTGACCATTTTTAACCATTATAACTTTTGAGATGTGTCCATTAACAATTTATAAATATAGAATGATTGTTGTAAAGAAAAGAAATACAATTCTTGATCATTTTCTTATGTTTTTGTTTTTCTAAATAAAATAGATTTCATTGTCTTGTTTTTTATATCCAGAATATTGTAATATCAGATATAAAATTCTCTCATATAATTTTCTACAATTTATTGAGTGGCGGTTTACTTTTGTTAGTGCATAGACGCAAGTAAACACTTCATTTATATTCCATTATATCTTAGAGGCAACTTTGGATCTCGTGTGCACTACTTTTGAGTGAGACATTTTGCTTTAAGGAAAGTATATTTCACACATCTTGAAATAATCAATAAGTTCGAGTTTCAATTTTAAGCCATTGCAAGCAAAGTTTGTTCTAATAGGAGTTCGTGTGGTACATCTCTTAACCATCTTATTAAAAAGTTTGTACAAGTTGAGTTTTTTTCCTTAACAAAGTTTGATACGTGTACAATTTTTAATAAATTAGTAATAATAAGACTATAACTAAAATATTGTACGTGACTCTTACTCTGGTACCACGTTAAATTTAAGTAATTAAAGAGAAGAGACATCTATTTATACAAATGTTGTCTTTATCTTCAAATAAACACGAACGAATAAAAATCTCTAAAAATCTCAATCTTTTATGAAACTAGTTTTTGATACGAGCATTGCACGTAGACATTGCTTAAATATATACGTATGAAAAATTTTAAATGTATAATACGTAAATAATAAATATAAAAAACATATTTTTAAACATACTATTTAATACAATTAATTAAGTAAAATGTTGAAATTCTATTAAGAAAAGTAGAACTAAATAAACACATAACTCGTACAATTTTTTTTTTTAAATAATTCGTACAAAAAAAATTAATAGCCTGTTTGATATGGATTATAAACTAATTTATTTAACCAAAATAATTTATTTGACTAAAAACGATTTATTTGACCAAAAATTTTACCTTTGTAGCATGATATTTTTGACAATTCTTAGTCAAATAAACCAGTTTATAATCTACACCAAATGGGCACTAAATAACTAAGATTCATAAACGACATTTGGATGTTGGTAAAGTGACCATTTTTATATTTTTATTGAATTGTACTACTTCGAGAATTTGAATTGGACCAAATCTTCATTATTAAACTCGGCTCCAACTTTTTCAATTTTTTTACTAATGACCCAAAAGTCAAATATTAAAAAATTGTTTACAATTTGCTTATAACATCAAATAAAAAATAAAAAAAGTGTTGAAAAATTGAATGAAATTATGGTCGAACGTGTGAATAGTAAAAAAAAAAAGGAAAAAAATAATAACATTTAATTAGAATAATATTTAATAAATAATTCAGTAAAAGTGAACTGGATCTAATTGTGTACAATTTGCTTATGAAATTAAAAAAAAATAGATTAGTAAAAAATTAAATGAAAATGTGTAAAAGAAAAACAAATAAAGAAAAAAAATTTTATTGACTAATGATTGACACACACCATAATAAATAATAAATTAAAAAAACAAAAAGTAAGAAATTGGCTAAGCCCACACACCACAATTTTTTTTTTTTAAAGCAAAAAGGAAAAGAAAATTTCAAAATGGGCCAAAGTCTGGCATGTGTCACCAAAAAAAAAAAAAAAAAAAAATTCTTTTGCTTTTGTCAAGTAACTCGACAAAGTTTTATTTTTTATTTTTTTTTATTTTTATTGTAACTCGACAAAGAATTTTTTTTTTAACTCTTGCTTGATAATTTTTTTTTTTCGAGTTATTCTCTCGACAGAGAATTTGTCGAGTAAGTTACTTGACAAATATTTAAATTTTTTTTTATTTTTTCTCTTATTGTTTAGTTTATCTTTTTAAATTTTTTTACTGTTTAATTATTGGACTCCTATTTGTTTGCTCGGGAAAAAAAAAAATTGGTATGGGAGCAGTGTCGAACTACTCAAAAAAAAAAAAAATTGGTATGTGGACATTGTCAAGTTGCTCGAGAATAAAAAAAAATGAAAAAAAGAAAAAAATTGTGTACAATTTGCTTATAAGATAAAAAAAAGTTGGTAAAAATTTGAATGAAAATATAGTGAATAGTAAAAAAAAAATAAGAAAAAATATATATAATTCTCAAAATGGGCATTGCTTAACTTTCTAATCTAATTTTTTTTTGGAGTAGTGTTGAGCTACTTGGAAAAAAAAAATTGGCTTTGTCAAGTTACTCGACAAATGGGGAACACCTATTTATCCGTTCGACAAAAAAAAAAAAAGAAGAAGTATGTGTAGTAGTGTCGAGTTGCTCGACAAAACTAAAAGAAAAATTGGTAAACTAAGAGAAAAATTGGTATTTGTGGTGTAATCATTTCGACAAAACACAAAAAAAACTAAGGAAAAATAAATTAAATCTTTTTAGATTGAGATTGGAGAAATAAAGAAGAAATGAGGAAAAAGAAAAAAAAATGAAAAAAATGAGAAAATAGAATTGTGTTCACTTATAAGATCAAATAAAAAAATTAGTAAAAAATTGAATGAAAATATGGACAAATGTATGAATAGTAAAAGAACAAAAAATAAGGAAAAAAATATATAATTGCTTTCTAATCTTAAAAAAAAATATATATATTAAACCAAAACCAAGAAAAATTGTTAAAAAAAAAAAAATAAAATTGCTTTCTAATGCAATTTGAAAAAAAAAATAAAAAAAAAAAACATATTGTCGAACTGGCTAAAAGCACATTTTACTTGGCTTACTCGACAAACCAAACCAAAGCCAATGCATTAATCTAAAAAAAATAAAATTTAAAGATAAAAATTGTGGTTGTATTCAATGTCAAAACGTTGTCTTATTGGACGAAAAATCTACAGTAAAAAATTTAAAACTCTTATATATATAATAGAATGTATTCAAATATCGTGTTTAAAATGATTATAACGGAGTACTAGATATACCTTTTCTTAATTCCTAGTAACCTTTTTTTTTGTTTTTTCGGTTTCATAATTATAATAAGATAGGCAGAGCAAAATTGTAATTTGAAAGTTTCTCATCGTAAATTCATTTCTTTTGCTTTCTCCAACAAAGAACAGAAAAGGCTGAAAAGTTAAGAACGTTGTAACCAGAATCTAAAAATGAAAAGCCCGTTTAGCTCAGTTATGTCGGGTCGGGATTTTGCAATACAACAACTTTATAGTCTGCTTTTCAATATTTAGGTGTTTGGTGAATGAAAAGAAAAAAGGAAAATAGCATGTCTAGTCCTCAATTTTTTAAATACTGAAGGAATATATTTCTAACTTTTAAAATATAACAAAATCACTTATAAACAAAGAAAAAACAAAAGCAAGAAAAAGAGCGACCAAATATCTCCAATGTAATTGAATAAATCCACCGCCACCCCAAATTTCAAAAAATTCAAAATGATATATCGCCAAAAAATTTTCGATGAAGAATCTTAAAAAATAGAAAAATGAAACTTGAATGATTCTAATATAAACAAATAAAAAAAACAAAAGCAAGAAAAAAGAAAAAGAAGAATAAGCCATTTTTCCTCTTCTTCCTAGTCCACAATACTTTTGTTTCTTTTAACTTTTCATAGATTCAGATCAGCTCTATCATGTACCTGCCAAACTCATAACTCTAACTTACCTTACAGCACCAAACCACCACAAACAAGGTCCCTGTCAGTGTTCACGAGTGTCCAACTCAACATTGAAGTACTTTCAAGCAATTCAAACCTATACTATCTCTACATTTGTATTCACTTACATCTATCTATTTTCATAAATTAATTTTCTATCAATTCAAGTATCTTGACTACATGATTAAGAAGACATTAAAAAAAAATCATTTTTTATACAATATTATATATATTTTTCAGTAATATTTATATTTGTCTTCTCTTTTTAAAGTTTTCTCGTAAAAAAGAAACGGAACATACAAAATTTGTTACATTTCAAATGGTATAAAGCTATATAACCTCAAATTAAAATAAATAAGAAATTAATTTTAAGTTGAAAAATATCATTTATTATTTTACTTTGTTGTTCACTTAAATTTTTAATCATTGAACATATATAACTTATTTATTAGAAGATGACAAATAATAATTTCCATTTGTCCACTAAATAATTTTTAAAAGAGTTCAAATGAAGTTTTTGCTATATTTTCCAACACATTATTAACTTATTAAATTTTATTTTCTATTTTTTCAAGAGTTTAAAGAAAATGAATATTATAAATTTGTAAAGTTCACGCTAAAGAAGACCATCTTTTAAAGAAAAAAAGCATTTAATAACACTTTAGAAGCTTCTAGTAATTAAAGTTAAAAAAATAATGAAATAGTTAAAGAACTATATGTAAAGTGTTACATAATTACTCATGTAGAATAATGATATTCATAATCGTTTACTATCAGTAGTCATCCTACGTGGTATTACTCAATTGAATGAATTATTTTTTCCAATTGAATATTGTGTTTATAGCCATTAATTATGAATAGTTCCTTCAATTGAGTAATGACACGTAAGAAGATACTCACCTAGAATGAAATGTATGAATGAATAAGATTACTCATTAAATATATAGGGTGTGATTTGTTAATTTCAATATTTTGGTCTATTTAGAAAAAATTTAACCAAAAATATTTTTTGCCATTATAATACGGTATGCAAAATTTTCCTAAATTAAACAATTATATTTGGAGCTTACAAGTGCATATTCAATTAGTTATATGGATTGTAGTTTACGTGGCATATAAATAGAAAGACTTTAATATTGATGTCTAATTAATAGACGGTCAAGTCCAAAATTGATCTTCAATGCGTTTTATCTACAACTCAATATTGTTGCTTCAATGTGTTTTATCTAAAAGTATGTCACGTTTTATTTTTCCTAAAATAAATTAACAAAAAATAGAAAATTACCAAGTCACCTATCTCTCCATTCAATAGAACTTTTGAATTTGAACAGACTTCTGGACAATGTCTATTTTTTTTTTATGTCACGTTAGCTTGTATTGGAGAGAAATTTTTTTAGACATTGTTTATTTTCTCAATATGGCAAAAGATGCTCTAAGCTTCATAGGACCTACAACCTTTTTGTGGGTCTCGCACACCCGGTAAAATCAAAACTATAGATTACACGGACAAATACGTTTATTCAAACTTACAAAATTTCGAACCTCTTAAATTTCATTCAATTCAAATCTTTGATTTTCCAATCAAGAAAAACGAAAGGGCTAGTATAAAACAAATGCTCTACTATATAAAAAAACTTGATCAGATCAGATCAAACATTTATACAACAAAATTGAGGGAAATCAAATGGGCTTCATTTCATTGTACATTGTTCTCAAATTCATTTTCCAGCATTTTGTAATGAGGGTAAAACTGTTTATTGACAGCATTGTCTCCACTGACATAAACAACTCTAAAGACGTCGTACTTTGTATCCAAACGAAGCCCATCAAAATACGGAAGAATCGTTTTTCGATAATCCGAGTTTAGTATATACGAATAGTAGAGGTGGAGGGTTTTCCATACAAAAAGACCAACAATTTTTGGCAGGGTTTGAGATTTCAAGCAAACTCCAGCAGTTGCACCTTCCATTTTGAGAAAACGGTCTTTGAATATAGCTAAACATGCATAAGAAAACGTGTTTTCATTCAAATTGTTGTCCGAAAGAGCTGCGGAACTTAGGGAGATAATGTCGCCATTGAAGAATTTTGCTGCTGGAGAGCCATCTCTTGCTTCACCAGCATATGCTTCAAAGAAACTGCTATGAATTAAGATGGCCATACTTGCTACATTTGTTAACATGGAAATCTGACAAGTAAGAATTATGAATAAATTAATTAAAATCAATTATTTAAACATGATTTTACTTTTGAGTACACTTTTTTTTTTTCCAATGTTTTTTGGATAATTAACTACAATTAAGTTTCTACTTACCATAGTTGCATTTAGTAATTGCTTATTCTCATCAGATCTCTTCCTCCATGCTCCATACCATACTATCTGCAGTAAACACCAACTGTACAAGTCACGTAAGAGAGGGACACCATTTATTTGTTTAATTATAAAGAGTCGCATTATTTTCAAAAATTGATCTAAAGTCGGAATATCAGATTAAAGACAAAGATATTCTGAAAACAAAAATAAAGAAATAAGTATGATAAATAATCTTTAAGAAATAAAACATACCATGTTCCCATGAATACTTCTAAAGATAGCATTGTGAACACAACCAAGATTCTCAGTGCAAAGGGAAAATTGCTTTAACGCCCCGACTAGATCATCAACAAGCACAACCGTTGGTCGGAATACAATAAAACTTATGTCCAAATTCCTATTATTAAAAGGCACAAAGCATGCCATGATCACTTTTCTTGATCTCTTTCTTGTAAAATGATTTCCCTTTTGCTATCTGTATTTGGAAATAAATATGGAAAGAAAAAATGATAAATAAAGACAGCATTTGATGTTGGAAAAATAAGGGCTTTGAATTTCAAAGAAAAGAATGTAAGAATTGGGTTGGTCTTATTTGGCTTCTTTTTAGGACCAACTCTTTAAATAATTGTTGAAAACTAAAAACATAGACCACAATAGTCTTGCATGTTGACTACGTTAAATTATGGGAAACATATTATAATTTCATTTTTGACTTTTCATATAAATTTATGATAAATAAAAGTAATAAATATTTTATGCTTTGAATTCGTTGTTGTGAATTATTTGAACAATTTCAAAAATGTCTCTTTTCATAGTCAGTCGTGTTGTATTTCTCTTTAAGAATTAATCGTGATTCTCACAAATTGTTAATATAATGGTCAAATACTTTACATAACTGTAGAATTTGCTTATAATAACATTTTCACAATTTTGCATAATTAATTAATAACACAAAAATATTATTTTGTAACAAAAGAAAAAAAAAAGGAAAGAGATAAGAAGAAAAATAGAATTCTTTCAGGGTCTATAACTCGGTTTTCGCGTCTATAGAGGTGCCCTTATGTTATTGTCTTTCGATCATTCGGTTTAGTTCTTCATCGAACCTATGATTTCAGGGATCGCTCCACTCCTTGTGCAAACGCTCTTTGCGGGTCTCCTTCGTTCTTGTGATGGTATCGAAAAGTTGTCAAAATTGCACATTTTGATGAAAGCCCGGTCAATAGAAACTTCAATTTCTTTATTCGAGCTTAAGTTTGACCGAACTACTATTATATACACTTAAGAGCGTACTTCTGCTCCTAAAAAATGTCGGAACCTTATTGTTATTGAACTACTAGAAGGATAAGAGAAGTATTTATTTTGCTATAATTTGTTAAAAAAAAAAAGGGACAACAATGAAAGAAAGTGAAAAAATTTGTATACAATAAAAGTTGAAATTTGAAGTCGCATCTCCAAAATGGAGTCCTATTCCTACTCCAAATGGAGACTCTATTTATTTTGTAGTGATGAATGGTGCTGCGCCAAATTTTACTATTCACCTGGTGCAATTTTTTTAAAATTTTTTTTAATCTACTTTTGTCTTTCTTTTTATACTTCAACAATTTGTTTTTCTTTGTATATCATTTTTTACTTTATAGTTTAATTTTATTTATGTTTCTTTTCATTTAATTATTATTTTTATTAACATAACAAATTGTAACCAATTAATAAATAATAATTAACAAATACGTTATACTAAAATTACTCATTAAAAATACAAATGTGAAAAGAAGACTATTTTTTAGGTAATTAAAGTAAATTTTTAATTTATAAATTTCACTAGTAAAATATTTAGTTAAAAAATATTTAATATTTAATTTATAAATTTAAGTAGTAATAGAATATTTAATTAAATAATTTTCTAAATAAATTAATTATTATGATTATTGAGAATTAACAAAATAAGGAAAGAAAAGAAATACTATTCATTTTGAGTAATATTTGAGAATCTTGGTCGGAAATGGGTAAAAAAGAAGGTGGAAAAATTGTACTATTTTAGTGTAAAAGTTGCACTAATTTAAAGATTGAAAAATACATTTCTTATGAACAACGAATGTAAATTGCGTACTACACCCATACGGCCATGTAGGTTAGATTGTAGAAGATGAAGACACCAAAAGAAACTTCTAAAAAGCGCAATTTGACTGTTGGACCAGAATGACTTTTCGGGCTGGGCGAGTACTAGAAAGATTAGAAGGAAAATTTGCAGCCTCAGTCCCCAATAATTTCCCATATGGCACTTTAATCTCCAATCAAATTATATTGATTTTCAAATCCCAAAACTTTCATTTAAAGACAGTTCTCTCTTAAACTACTGTAAAGATCCTAACTTTGAGCGCGAGTCCATTCAATTGTACCATTGTAAGCTCCCAAATCGCTATTTATAATTATCTGATTGAAACAAAGTATATGAAATTCTTTTACTGCATATTGATTCACTGAAATGCCATTTAATTCCAATGCGCGTAACAAAATCAGAGTAACCCTTGTTAGAGCTCTCCAATTCAGTAAGTTTACTTGGTTTGGAGACTATTTTCATGAAAGCCCACTTAGTTGTAATGGAGTTATTGCATATTTTTCGTCACAATCGTCTAGAAACCCCTTTTTTTCGTCAGCTGTGAACCCTAAAGTTTGTGGGCAAATTCTGGAAAGAGATGATGTTGAGTATGGGTATGGTAGGAGTAGAGAAGAGGGTTTTAAAGCTTGCAGAATTTCGATTTCAGATGGACCTAGTATTAAGAGTGGAGAAAAATATAAGTTTGATATATTGGACGAGTTAGTGGAGTCCGAAAATGGAGGGGAGAGCGTGGAAGACAGTGAAATTGAACTAAGGGTTTTTGATTCATTTAATAAGAATAGAAAGCAAAGTGAAGTTTCTGGAAGTATTGAGGGGGATGAGGATGAAATAAGACACCCGCTAGTGAAAGAGGTTTGTAGGTTAATTGATTTTCGTGCAGCATGGACTCCTAAGCTTGAAGGGGAGTTGAGGCATTTGTTGCGAAGTTTGAAGCCTCGGCAAGTTTGTGCTGTATTGAGGGCTCAGTCTGATGAAAGGGTTGCTTTGAAGTTCTTTTATTGGGCAGATTGTCAATGGCGGTACAAGCATGATCCAATTGTGTATTATGCAATGCTTCAAGTTCTTAGTAAGACTAAGTTGTGTCAGGGGGCTAAGCGGGTGCTTCATCTTATGGTAAGGAGGAAGATTGAGTATCGGCCCGAAGATTTTGGTTGTGTGATGGTTTCTTTCAGTAGGGCTGGACATGTGGCGAAAGCTATGCAGACATTAACTCTGATGCAAAAAGCGGGATTAGAACTTGACCTGTCCATATGTAATACTGCAATTTATGTTCTGGTGAAAGACCATAAGTTGGAGAAGGCATTGAGGTTCTTGGAAAGAATGCAAGTTGTTGGGATTAAACCTGATGTCATTACATATAATTGTTTGATCAAGGGTTACTGTGATGTACATCAACTTGAAAATGCAATGGAGCTGATTGCAGAAATGCCCTTCAAGGGTTGCTCCCCAGATAAAGTTAGTTACTATACTGTGATGGGATTTCTGTGCAAGGAGAAAAGGATTGATGAAGTGAGAGAATTGATGGAGAAGATGCTGAAGGATAGTAAATTATTGCTTGACCAAGTTTCTTACAACACTATTATTCATATGCTTTCCAAGTATCTTCATGCAGACGAGGCATTAGGATTTCTGAGAGAAGCAGAAGAAAGAGGGTTCTTTATTGATAAGGTCGGGTACAGTGCAGTAATAAATTGCTTCTGTCAGAAGGGGAGAATGGATAGGGCAAAAGAACTTGTGAATGAAATGATCTCGAAAGGCTGTACTCCTGATGTTGTAACCTATACGGCTGTTGTGAATGGGTTTTGTCAAGCGGGAGAGGTTGATCATGCTAAGAAGTTACTTCAGCAGATGTACAAGCATGGGTGTAAGCCAAACTGTGTGTCATATACAGCATTGTTAAATGGCCTTTGTAAGAGTGGGAACTCCACAGAGGCAAGGGAGATGATGAACACGAGTGAAGAGGAATGGTGGACCCCGAATGCTGTGACATATAGTGTGGTAATGCATGGATTTCGCCGGGAAGGGAAGCTGTCTGAGGCTTGTGATATGGTCCGGGAAATGATCAGAAAGGGGTTTTTTCCTACTCCTGTTGAAATTAACCTCTTGATTCAATCTCTCTGTAGAGAGGGCAGAGCAAGTGAAGCAAAAAAGTTAATGGAGGAGTGTCTGAATAAAGGGTGTGCCGTCAATGTGGTAAACTTTACTACTGTCATACATGGATTCTGTCAAAAGGATGACTTAGAAGCTGCTCTATCTGTCCTTGATGACATGTATTTAAGTAACAAACACCCTGATGCAGTTACGTATACAACAGTCATTGATGCATTGGGAAGGAAAGGTAGAATAGACAAAGCAACCGAACTGACCAAGAAAATGCTTCACAGTGGTTTGCTTCCTACTCCTGTGACATATCGCTCGCTCATTCATCATTTCTGTCATCAGGGCAGGGTGGATGATCTGTTAAAATTATTGGAGAAGATGCTTCCAAGACAAGACTGCAGAACTGTGAATAACCAAATCATTGAAAAGCTTTGCAGTTCTGGACATGTGGATCAGGCTTATAAGCTCTTGGGGAAAGTTCTGAGAACAGCATCAAGAATTGATGCGAACACATGCCATGTTCTCATGGAAAGTTATCTGAAGGAAGGAAATTATCTTGGCTCATATAAAGTGGCTTGTCGGATGTTTAATAGGAATCTGATTCCCGACCTTAAGTTATGCGAGAAGGTGAGTAAGAAACTAATGTTAGAGGGGAAAATAGACGAGGCAGATAAGCTTATGCTGCGGTTTGTGGAGCGTGGTCACATCTCAATCAAGTGTCAACCTGCTGTGTTTGGTTAAGAAATTCGTGCGGGTTGAAGAGCAGTAGGAGGGGTCATGCTTTATTTACATTACTCTGGCGATAAAACTACCCTAGATCATATTAAGTGAAGAGACGTCTATTCAACTCAACTCGATAAAACGCTCTCCGGTACTTGTTTACGGTTGAGTACATGGATCCTCATCTTTCATTCTGCTCTTTCAAGAGCAGTGTCCTGGGTTGAACTACTAATGCTCAAATCCTTTTCAAATACCCAACTTGGAATTTTGGCAACTTCTTCCTCCAGGTTTGCCATTAGCAGTAGTCTCGTCACTTTTCCTTCTGATGCATCTAGGCGCCTTCTTGAGTGTGCCCAAACCACCATGATTGTTGTAAGTGAAGACAGATGTTAAAGGTAAATGTAAATGCGACGAAATAGCTCCCTTCTGGATGACCGGGATGCATTTTGCCGCAGATATAACAGTGTAGTGGAAGCTAGTGGGAGTTCTTTCTGATTAAACTACAATGTTCATGATAGCATTCAGTTCATTCTCCTGTGTAGATCTCATCTCAAGGATATTTATCCCGGTAAATGAAACTAATGTTCAATTTTCTTCTCTATCTCCAGGCATTTGGTGTTGCTTTTATCTATTTCAAATATCTTGCTGTTAATTTTAAATTTCAATTAGTTGGTAATTTGGACATACAGCAGTAATTTATCCTTTTGGGCTGAATGTAATTTAATAACTCTATAGCTCTTTTGATGAGCACATTTCCCTCAAGATATTCTTCTTTCATACTCACAACTTGCATGGAGATGCCGAAGCATCTTAAATTTGCATATGCATAATGCAGTTGTGGTTTCAGAACTGTTTTCTCGTACGTTCAAATCTTTATGTGTTGCGGGTCCTTGAGCATTAATGAGCCTCAGAAAAAGTAACCTAGTTTTGCTAACTCCTTGGGCATATATATGGATCATGCCATAAATTATCAAGTTCAGCTGTCCACCTCCATTTGTGGTTATTCAACCTTGAATTCTTACTATCTACAGGTTTTCATGCGGACTTGGTAGTTTTAGATTTTCTTTATATACTTTTATCCTAAAAATTGTGGTGGTTGCCTCGTGATTATTTTGTCAGCATTGACTATCATAATTCTTTCTGTCAACTGAATGTGAGGTTTATATTCTTAAATAAATCATGAAATATCTTATGTGTAAACTGTGGAGGGAATCTTGTATCTGCTGTTATCTTTCTTGTACTATGCTTTGGGCCTTTGTATTGAATTTCCAAATGGAGCCAACAGTACTGGACATGAATTCTGATGCTAACGTGAGAATAAGCCAAGTGTCACAGATAAAAATCCAGTTGTCTATTAGGTTTTAACAAAGACTAACGATTTTTAGAACTGTAGCGATTGGTATGTTAGTGCCTTAGTGGGTTGAACAGGGTCATGTTTCAGCTCAAGGTTACAAGTGCAGCAAGAGAAAATAACGGACAGAAAAACTTTTAGAACTCATCCTATCCTTACTGATGTAGCCATTGAGCTTCTTGTCAGCTTAATTCTCTGATGCCGATGGAAGCTTGAATTAGACCATTATCAGAGTATACATATATATATTGATATTCGTTTAAACATCTATATTATTTATCAACCAAGGTTCTGATTACTTCAGTAATTTGTTGAATCATTTCTTGTAGTTGACTACTGTCCTCCGAAGATGCTAGTTTCTTATATGTGTTGAAAGCACCTAATTCCATTTTATTTGTGAATGCAGAATGACTGGTAGAAACAATTAATGTCTGCTTAGTGCCTTGTTAAAGGTGAGTAAAATTTGTTGCTTCGCCTGAGTTTTAGTAAATGCAAAGAACAGTGGCTCAGTTATTGGTGCTTTCGAAGAGAGAAATACAACACACTTTTTTTACAACCGAGTCACAGACAGATTTCTCTGGGCCAGATCAAATAATATTCTTCAAACAATGCAGCTCTACCATTAGAAAATCAATGATTCCTTGGCTCAGAATCTTTCGAGGATAACTTTCCAGCAAAGATGTCTTAGATGTGACTCCATTTTCCAAGAGATAACCCACCACTGAAAAGTGAGTTTTTTTTCCCTCATTAGAATTTATTACAGTCTTTAAAAAAATTCGAACTCATTGATTTCCTCCCTTCATATGAAAAACACTATGATATGTTTGATAGAGATTAAGCATCAAAAAATTATTTGATGGTGAATTGAATTAAAGAAATGATACTTCTCCTGAGGATTGATTCAGCAAAGCTCTGT
The DNA here is from genome assembly GCA_023638005.1 of Forsythia suspensa. Classification (NCBI taxonomy): domain Eukaryota; kingdom Viridiplantae; phylum Streptophyta; class Magnoliopsida; order Lamiales; family Oleaceae; genus Forsythia; species Forsythia suspensa. The sequence continues at coordinate 8,679,088 of CM042674.1, read as the reverse complement.
CAGTGAGTTTGGTATTGAAATTATATTGGAATGTGATTCCTCTTTGAACCTTATTACTTGTTAAGTTTCCTAAATTCCTGGATGCCAAACAGAGATCTACCATAGTTGTGTTAGCTGATAAGATTTGCAGGGTTTTCACTTACTTTCACTTTCACATTGAAAATGAAGAGACAGACATTATATGGAACATGCTAACTTGTCGACTTCATTTCTCTAACATTTCTATTACACTAGTATACTGCTTATTGGCGATGGGATTCGGCCGTAGATGAAGAATGATGGATTTTAAGAGATGAGATTTGATGGAGAGATATCGATTCTTTTTCAAATTTTTTGAAGGTTTTTGAAGACAAAAGTATGTGGTGTTTTTATTGTGAGTGGAGGTGAAACTCCCTACGGTCGTGATTATGACTTATTTGGTAATTAGACGGGACTTTGTTAGACAATATTAAGAAAAAAAAGAAACTGAACTGTCCAATCCTAATTAGATTAATAATTCAGCCCACATGCAATGACCCTACCCTGCATTTCTGCTTATTTTTCTCCGGAGTTTCAGAATAATTGAATCCTTGTACCATGTTTCATACCCTCCTACTCAATTGATACATGTGCAATATGAATTAATAATTCAGCCTAATTTATGCATGTGTAATCTAGTTTAATATCAGCTCACGTGCAATATAGATTAGTTGCATATATGCTTTTACATTGAACAGCTGATCTTAGTCCATCAGTTGTCAAATTATGAGACTGGAATACTTTGGACTGTGTGACTGTCAAGATAATTATAGTGTAAATTTATTCTCTTGATTTATTACATGTGTTTCGTGACTAGTAACGGAGTCAATTTCATTTGTGTAGAAGTGCGAAGAAAATCTTATACCCTTTTTTTATTACATGAATAGAATGAGTAGATGTACATAGAGCTCTCAAGAAATATGCTGGAAAGATGCGTTGGGCCCAGATGGGGAAAATGCAATCAGCTCAAGATTTGATTATGAATTATGATCTTTGCTTTTAGAAAATGAATTATTTGCAAGTAAATGTTGAGAGAAAAAGTAGAAAGATAAAAGTTTTTAATAAGACAGCACGCACGCATTGTCTCCCTTGGAGCTATCAATCATTCTTTCATTTACTTGCCTTTTGAGCTCCTTTTTTTTCCTATTCTTTTCTCAGTTTATTTAATCTTAGAAATGGTCTGATATATAATATATCACTAATGTGTTGATTTATAATGAACGTGTATGTTTAGCATATAGTATTAAACGGTAATAACAGTGTAATAGATAATTTTAACTTTTTTTCTTCTACTTTTAAGTCTAATCTATCTCCATTAAAACAAAGAAAAACAAAATTAAAAAGAGAAGCAAAAAGAAGAAAGTGAGTGGCAAGTAAATGGTATTGGTCACACACCATGTGCATAGGTTGGCCGTGCAATCAAATTCTTGAACCTTTTCACTTTTAGAGGTGAATATAACAATTTCTAACTGACTAATACGACAAGAATTGGTTGATTGTATTTAATGTTTTAGGGAACTATATATTGAACAAATTGATTTGTATAATTAACCTCAAGTTTATCAAAAATAAATATTAGTATGTTTTAAAAAAGGAATATGAAAACGTGGAAGAAATCAGGATTGGAAAATGGCATGTTTGGCTAAATTTAACAAGGTTTTAAAATAATTACGACCGTTGGGAGTTTGTTCGGTTAGAGAAAGAAAAAAATACTACATCTTCAATTTCTTCTTTTACAAAATTATCTTTTTTAAAATTTGTTGACCGTTACAATCATCTTCTTCAATCGACTATCTTCAAAATCTGATCATTTTTTTCCATCAATTATCTAATTTCACCTACCATTTTCAAAATTTGTTTATTATTTTAATATATTATCATAATAGAATTTACTGTCTGGTAGTATACGAGGTAATTTGTTTTTAAAAAACACAAGTAGAAATAAATATGGTGGCATTAGCATCAAGAAAAGCAGCTTTCCAGGTAAGCCGGCGTGTCATCTGAGATGATCACAGCATTAATACATGTCATAATATCAATCACTGCTCACACATCCTCTCTCTTCATTTTCGCCGCTGGCGAGACAGCTCTCACCGGCAACTGGCCGAAATAAATATGGACGAATCATGGAGAATGAGAATGGGAATGCCCACTGCAGAAACAGAAACAACGGTCAAGCCAAATCTTCCTCGCCGTCGATCCACCGAAGAAATCTCTCACGGTAGGAAACCCATCTCCGACAACACCCTTTTGGACACTGAAGACTTTAACGACGTTTTCGGTGGCCCTCCTCGTACTATTCTCTCCCACCGGTTCTCTGGTTGTACTGAATTTTCTAGATCATTTTCATCGACGGGTATCTTCTACGAGGACATTTTCCGCCAGCCGGATAAGGTCGGTTCGGTTTCGGAGAGGAGTGGACGGAGCCTGCCGGAGTTTAGAATTCCGGCGAGTAGGGGAGGGCAGCAGAGGAGAAGTGATCATAATCATAATCAATATGGTGTTCATCTGGGGTTTTATAATGATATTTTTGGGTGGAACGATGAAAAGGTGGTGAGGTCAAGGACAAGATCAAAGACAAGCTCTTCCTCGGTGTTGAGTTCCGAGGATCTGAGCCCTCTCCGGCCGGCGGTCTGTGTGGACGGTGACAATGATGTCTCTTTCTTTGCTTCCAAGCTCAAGTAAAATAACTCTCTCAAACTTCAAAATAGTTTAACGCGGTATCACCACCACCCTACTTTTCACGAGCTAAGCACGAAGAACATGTGTTTATAAAACGTGGCCTTTCTTAACTGCCTAACCTTCCTTTAGACGAGGTGGTTCATTGGTGACACATGAATTGTTGTATTTATTGAATCCGTAGTGACTGACGGGTAAACTTCTTGTTATTTTTTCTCTTCGAATTGAGAAATTAATATGTATTCTCATTCATACACTCATGTTGAAGATCTATGTAGATTTTTAATGTAGATGATGTGCTGAGCATAGCGGTATATTGATAATTTGCTTGATTTTCAGGCCAATAAATGTCGGGTCGAGATGGACTTCAACAAGAAAGGTTCTTGAACATTACCAAAGACAAAAGAGCGTGCCAATGTTTGCAGGCAATCAGTTAATGTGCCGTACTGAAAATGACTACAACGAGAACTTTAGAAGTTCCCCTTTCGGATTTTATCGAAAAAATTCATCTCCTGAGACTCTTGAACCAATATCGAACACAAGCATCAGAGTGTCTACTGAGGATACAGAACTCAACTCACCATCATCCGTGGTCTCTTCAGTTTGTGAAGAGCCAAAGGATAAAGCAAATGAGGTGTTCCAACAACATGAGACGGATCAAGAGGAAGATGAAGATACGAGGTCTTATGTTATCGAGATCAACTTTGATCATAGGGAAGGAACGTGTGAAGCAATTGGTGTTGACGAAGCAATTGCATGGGCGAAGGAGAAGTTTCAAACACACTGTTCGGAGAATAATTCGAGCACACAAGACCAAGTGAAAGAGCCCTCTTCAGAAGGTTCTAAGTTTCTCTTCCTATTTGATTAAAATCAGTGTATATTGATGAATCGCTTCGCGTATAAGTTCAAGTCTTTAGATGGAAGTTAATCAACTTGGCATTGAAACACAGGCAATAAGTCACGAGTTCAAGTATTCGCTGCCACTCATTTTTTGAAATATGGTATACGTGAGACTGGCTTTTAATGAAAAAACGAATTCATCCCAGGCATGTTGAGGACAAAAATCAAACAAACAAATTTAACCCCACTTTGTAAGCTTATGCTTTTAGATGAAGTGACTAACTAAACATGTATATCACGTTTTTTTGGTGGTGATAATTACATCTTTTCATGTTTGTTTGAACTTTGCAGAAATTCTAGATGAGCATCGACTTGAAGAGGAGCAAATGGATGGTCATGGATCAACAAAAGGGCCACCGGTAATTGTTCTGTTGCAAGAAAAATTAAAGGGAACTTTAGTGTTATTGTGCAGCTGATTTATTCTGTTCACCAGAGATAAAAAATATATTACAGCATGCTTCTTAACTATCAATTGCTGAAATTGGTGAAAGAAAGGGGAGAATTAACAGATAGTGAAAAGTGATATTGCCAAGACGAAAATGAAGGTACTAAAAAAATGATATGAAACTGAAAAAACAGTGAATTTGTAGCTTATTTGTAAGCTTCTGACAGATTTAATGTTAATGGTACGATTTCTGTAGGATGAAAGAATTTCAAGACTTATTCTTTTTCAAATGAAAGAATTTCAAGTTGGACGGCGTTCTGTTTCACGAGTATAATCAATAAAAGAAACACCAAAGCGTCAAAATTATCAGTTTCTTGTGATTATGAGTAAGAAAGCTCATCGTCCACAAAGATTTCTGGTGGGTTTTTTTTTTAGTGTCCTTTTTGGAAGTTGTTGGAAGTTTGGATGATGCCTTTTCAAGTCATGATTTTTAGCATCCTATTGTGTTTGAATTAGTGAGAAATTAAAGTGCTGTCAATCAGATTATACATTCATGATATGTTTGGAACGCGGTGCATGTGCCATGATACAAAGGCATCCCTCATTTCAATTTTCACACAACTGGCTTTTTCCCACAAGAAATTATTGAGTTTCTGATCAATTTCTCCTTTTCCATAATTTTCAACAGGTAGAGATGGAAGCGCAACTCGTGGATGAAAACATTAGGCTATGGTTGACTGGCAAGGAAGCTGACATCCGGTTGCTGCTTTCAACGCTTCATTATGTAAGAACAATTTACAGTTTCAAGATTATTATCATCATTGCTTATTATGTGCGAGTTAGCTGAAAACGGCTTTTTTTTTTTTTTTTTGGTTACACAATTAAGATTCTATGGCCTGACAGTGGCTGGCTCGCCATTCCTATATCAAATCTAATAAAAAGTTGTCAAGTGAAGAAAGCGTATCAGAGAGCACAGTTATGTCTACATCCGGACAAGCTGCAACAAAGGGGAGCCACGATCCCACAAAAATACGTAGCAGAGAAGGCATTTTCAGTTCTTCAGGTTGGTTCATTCGTTTTACTGGTTCACTGATAAATCTGCATATTTAGGACACAACAAGGCAAAAATATGAATTACATGGAAGGGTAGAAATACAATTTCACCAGCTTTTCTGCTGTATTGTTATAGGATGCCTGGGCTGCATTCATCTCCCCAGATGTCCCGTCGTTGAAGAATTACTGATGATCAAGGCGAGTTCCTACTCTAAACTGTATTAAACCGTGTGATTAGTGTTAGCGAGTTTGAATTTGAATATTGTGCAAGTATGCAAATAGTTTGTGCAATTATCAGTGTTTCACTTTCGATGACCATATTTTTGGTGATTCCCATGCAACTTTTCATCCATTTCTTGAAGAAAGTAAGTTACACGCCCTTCATATAAATTCTCCTTTTGATTCAATTCAAATTATGAGTAATGTGGGTAAGAGATCATTTATCTACTGTGTGTGAGCACACTTGCGTCCACACACAGTTGTTTGTTGCCACATCAGCCTACATCATCACTGGGTAAATGATCTCCTACCCACTATGGGTAGAGATCACTACTCTTCAAATTATGTTGTCAAGTCATTCTAAATTTGTTTATTGACGAGACTTGATTTAAATGAGAAAGAATAATGTTATTTATCATCACTAGTAATTATTACCGATCTATATGATAATTGTATTGGCACTAAATGATAAGTTTAATGAAATATAGACATATAAAATTTATTTTATAGAACCGATTATTTTACATTTAATGTCACATAAATTGTTGATTATCATCCGTTGTAACAAATATACTCAACGAGAAGTGGTAAGGCTAAAGACATTTATGATATGTTCAGTACATTAAATTAGATAACAACGTTCGGACAATTAATAAATTGTCATACACAATTGCACATATCTTCGCCAGCTATTACGTCAAGCAAATTGTTCCATGATTTCAGCTGCACTTGGCAAATAAGTTATTTGCAAACTAACTGTTATTGGTTTTTGCAGGATCTATTACGCCCGATAGAATTTTTTTTTTTTTTTTAATTATAAGCAATATATCATACGAAATGTGTGAATAAAAATTATAGATGATACAAAATAGGGTAAATAGCACTAAGAGTCCCAAACTTTTAAACGTTGTAACGATTGGATCCTGAACTATTGTTTACTAGCAGTCGGAGTCCCGAATTTTTGACAGAACTGTCAGTTTGACCGTTAAATGGTCAAAATTTTGTTAAATAGATCGTTTTACCATTAAATTGAATGATAAAATAAAAATAATAAAATAAAAATAAAAATTGCAACTAAATTCCAACCAACAAAATTGCAATTAAACTCCAACCCAATTTTACAATTGGCCTCCATCTGTATCTCCAAAACCGTCACCACCCACGGAAAAAACCAGCCAACACCAGATCTGGAACATCGCAGCTTCTTGGATCATTTCAAGGATGGAAAATGTTCTTGTAACGATTCATTTCTTTTCTCTTCGGGGATGGGGGGTTGGTATGGTGGATTAATTTAGTTTCTGTGTTTTTACCTGTGAAGCATATATAGCACTAGCAGGGATTTCTGGGTTGGGACAAGTGGAAGTAAAATATTCTGAATCTTGGAGTTCACTTTACTACTGATTAAGAAAGTTGCTTATGTTGTAAAATGTACAATTGCTTAAAAGAAAATTGATTATTACTTATCTGGAAGGATGGCTGTCCTTGTGTGAGATACCAAGTTGACCATTTTTCTCCTGGGTTTGCTTTTAATAAAAAATTCCGGTGTGGATAAGATAAACGATTCCAGGATTTTCAGATAAAAACACTAATAACAAGTTTTGCATATCCAAATAATCTGAGGGGCATTTCTTAAATGCCCGAAGCTCGGTTGGTTTACAGGTTTACATATGAGATTGTAGTTGAGGCTCGGTTTCCCGGTGAGATTCGGCTCACCTAATCCAAAGGTGAATGGAATTCCTTGCATCTCACATTCAATGTAGTACATAATCTTCTTTGCGTGAGATTGGAGAGGGTGTTGGACGGGAGGACGCCGGAGATGGAGGTCGACCAAATCGGAGAAGAGGGTGATGGGGAAGAGGAGGAAGATGCCAAATTATTTAGTTCCTGACAGAATTATTTAGTCCCGGCTAGCGGAGAAGGTTGAACCGGAGCACGCCGGAATTTGGTTGAAACCCACTCGCAGAATTGCAGAAATGGATTGGAGTTTAATTGCAGTTTTGTTGGTTAGAGTTTAGTTGCAATTTTTATTTTATTATGATTTTTTTTTTATCATTCAATTTAAGAATAAAACGATCTATTTAACAAAACTTTGACTGTTTAACTTGACTGACGGTTTCTGTCAAAAAAGGATCTTAGACACTAACGCTTCCTAAGTTCGGGAATTCGATTACTAATAAACAAAGGTTCAAAACCCCATCGTTACAACATTCAAAGATTCGAGACCCCTAGTGCTATTTACCCTATAAAATATGTAAATAAAAATAATATTTGACTAACTTAACTATGTAAACCTAGCTCAACCACGATGTGCCCAATAGTCGATTTTTTTTTTGGAGATAGTTTTACTATTAACTACAAAATATAAAATAATTTAAAAAATACTATCTAATTTTTTTTTATTCTAAAAATACTATTTTTTATAACACTTGTTATTACACTTCTTATAAAAAAATATATGTTACATTTGTTACTTTTCTTATTTTTGGAGTTTAAAATGTTAAAAAGTAATTGTTAAATTTTAATACAAAATCAAGTATATAGCAAAATTATCATTTATTTTTATTATTTTCTAAAAGAAAAAACAAAACAGTGAGTGGACAGGCCCACACAGGGCAGCAGACCTCGAGAACCAGAAATGAGAAATGAGAAGAAATGGCACGAAGCTTGACAAGATCACACCTTAAGAGCTACGTAACAAGAAACATCAAACCTTAAGAGCTGCGTAATAAGAACACTTCCAAGAGACTCTATTTATAAATAACATTTTTTGTATTTTAAAGAACACCTATGAATTTAGAGAACAAAATTTTTGAAATACTTCAACAATCTCTTTGGTTCAGCACTTCATTTTATTTGTTTCAATAAATATTTATTATTTTTTTATTTCTTTTATTTTTATGTGCTTCCTTTTTAATTATTAAATAGTTTTTTTTTTTCATTTTTCTCTATTTTTTTTGGTATATACTACTTATTTCAATTAATATATGAAATATTGAATACATTCCATGCATTTAATTATAGAGAAACCAAACTCACTCTCTATTTTAAAAAGTTAATTTAGAGTGTTAAAACATAATTTTAAGTGTTTGACTCTTTTAAATAAAAAACATCTTATGTTTAAAGAACCTCTTGAAAACGCTCTAACATGTTTTTCTATTTTTAATTATTATAAGATCATTAATAATTATTCTCAAAAAGACTATTATTTTAATAAGTAAATTAATAATTATTATTTTTATTTAATGAGTTATTTAACTTTAAAAAAAATAAGAAAAATTGGACAAAAAAATAAAAATATGTAAAAACGCACGTGCATTCTGGTGCCTCTGCCGATCTTTTGCCAACTAGGCTTGCATTAAATCGTCTTTTTCATGCCTCTTCCACATGCGATACTTTTTTCTTCTCACGCCTAAGGACCCCTTTCAGATCACTGCAAATTGGGGGCAAAAAAATATTCAGATTATATGAACATGCACATTCTCATCTTGACAATTCAGGGGGGAAAAAAATCATGTAATTAAAATGTGATTTTAAGAAAAGAACATATGAAGTAGAGCAAAATGCAACATTACTGCACTTATCACTTATAATCTGGTGAAGAAATGAACACAGCCAATTCATCCAAGAAAATCAAGTAAACGAAAACATCATCGAGTGAAAGCATACAGAGGATTCAAGTATTGGCCATGCCATGCTTTGAATTTATTTAGCAGAACGGGCTTGACCTGGAATTCCAATTAAATGTGAATTATGCACATTTCATTGCTCGGTATAGAGAATGGTCAAAGGTCGTGCCTGCTTGACTCTCCCAAATGAAGAAGAAAATTTATTACAGTTTCACTGAATCAAATTGGATAGGTAGAACCAAGCTCAACATATCCGATCAATAGCCTTGAGATGCTCAAGGACATGTTCATCAAGTGATTCTAGGAATGTTTACAAGCATGTTGTCTCAGAAGCATATACTGCAAAAGGGGACCACTCAAAATGGAGCTAGCATAAACTTATAACCACTAATTTACATAATGCAATGTCCCCGATCTCCAACCCCAAAATTTGTGTATATTATTCTAACATCGTACTTATTCTACATGAGAGTTTCCATTACATGCAAAATAGCATTGCTTTGCAGAAATATTAACTGCAAAAAACTGGAATAATTGATGAATTAAAATAGGGAATGTTGTCCCCGTGTCACAGAAACATTCCTGAAGAAATGAACAAAATTTTCCTAGAGCTGTTGGATAAAGTTCGAACCTGGGTTATAGCCGTACATCTTCACTTTTCACTTTGTTCTAGTGATAACTCTTTGCGTTAATTCTACAAGTGCCCGCCTTGATCTTTGAACATCCTCGTCATCATTTTGAGGAAGGGAATCAATTGCAGCGGAAGCAAGATTAGCGTGCTTTCTTGCTAGGTCCCTTGTTCTCTGTATTCCGCGACTTTTTCCAAGGTATTCCAGAGCCTGTAGTTTCAGTTGTTACATCAGTTTTATCGCTTAAACTACTCAAAAGAGAGGATCAAATAGCCCAAAAGCTTGATTAAACGAAAGAGCTGTCTAAAACATGAAAAATCATTTCCCTGAAAGAAAGAAAGAAGAAAGAATGAAAACGAAGAGTAGATTCACATTAAATTCCTCTAAAATGATTCCCTTGCATGTCTGACGGGCCATATTTTCCCCTAAAAGATGTCTGACGGGCCATATTTTCCCCTAAAAAGATTCCAGTTAATGCATTTCTTGTCCTTTGTCAATCACCATATTTTTCACTTCACATGAATGATTTGCAGATGCAACTTGAGAAAATTTTCACCAAATCAATTGGTTTAATGGTAAAGAAAAATCCAAAAAACTAAAACATTTGCCTCTTGACTACAGTAGAGAGAGAGAGAGAGCAGCTGGAAAATTTTGAAGCAGCATTCGTGAAATCAGTAGGTTTGAAGTTTGAAGAAAACTTACAAGATTCACATTTGCAGGAGTGTCAAATCCTTGATCGACAACAACCCTCAGCTCGGGAAACTCCTCCATAGCATACAATATTGGAGCAGTAATAATCCCCTGAAAAGAATTCATTGATTCTCTCCATGTTATTTCTAAAATCAGGTGGGCATATTAAGCAGGTAATTGCATTAAATTATCAGTAAACAGATATCAAAGTGTAAGGTAACAGTTAATTGCACGTATATGCAAAGAAATTGGGAATGCATTTGGTGGTTAGGATACATAAACCAAAAGCATCCAAGCATCCGGTGCTCTTTGCAGCTGAAGGACGATCCAGGGATTTAGAAACAATTCAATCGGTATCCTCAAGATACCTCATGACTTTCTTAAGCCAATTTCTAATGGCTTAGAGCATGTTTGGGAGTGCTTTTTCCAATTTATAAGCTGGTCAAACACCAATTTTATCCACACATTCTGTAGGATCACAGTTTTTATTTACTTTTTATTCACACGGCCCACTGTTTATAATCTACAAAAAGCTTTACCAAACAAGCACTTAGTCCAGGATCGCTCTCATGTCTACATCCAAAAGCATCCGGCACTCTTTGCAGCTGAAGGACGATCCAGGGATTTAGAAACAATTCACTCGGTATCCTCAAGATACCTCGTGACTTTCTTAGCCAATTTCTAATGGCTTAGAGCATGTTTGGGCATGCTTTTCCAGTTTATAAGCTGGTCAAACATCAATTTTATCCACACATTCCATAGGACCCACTGCTTATAATCTACAAAAAATTTTACCAAACAAGCACTTAGTCCAAGATCGCTCTCATGTACCATCCAAGCACACCCATTGCAAATGCATTACAAAGGCACACTTTGCATACTTGAGTTACATTAGGCTGCTAACAACAAATGCATAGGGACTGATATCAGCTTTACAAAATCCAACTACGTATCAACATAAGATCCCTAGTACTGCAAACAAAGAAAGGAAGGAAGAAGAACAAATTGCTTTGTTATTAAGAGACTAGGGGCAGCCCGGAGTCAGAGACATATTTCATATATTAAAGCTCGTGAAATAATTATTATTTTATAGATTTCACAATATGCTTGTCCAACAAAATTGATCAACACAAGGAGATGAATTTTCATTAGCAATTTTCTGAAATATAAAGATATGACCCTTCTGATTATTAAACCCAATCCACCTTTTCTGTGATACCGGAGTCAAAGGCTAAAGTATTTTCCAGCGCATGTATGCATAGCATTAGTTAAGCAAGTACAAACAGTTAAACACGCAAGCGACGATTACAGAGAATCGCCATCCACCAACTATATAATAAATTTGATCATCAAGATTCTTTTAAAACGTTGAAAGAAGGATAGGAAGAGTACATGACGAATGTCAGACAAGGAGCCCTTTCCCAGGGAAGTTGACGTGCCAGTGAAGTCAAGAACGTCATCTATTAGTTGATATGCCAACCCCTGCACAGACACACACACACACAGGACAACTGAATCAGAAGATCACTTTAAATGGGAGAAAACAAGGATTGTATTACTGGGAACAGCCATAGAATTAGTTATGCAATGGACGAAATGTTGCAGACCGGAGAAGCAGTACACTGGAAAGGAAACATTTGAGGTTATGAAGATCATTAAACCATCATTTGGGAACAGCGAAAACCACAAAAATAACATGGGCATAGCTAATTAAAGTCATAATTAATAGAAGCAATTCCCCTCAAATAGAAGAACGATGAAGCCTGGTACCTATGGCCAACAACATGGATTGGCAAAAATGCCTTGTTGAGTCAAGTGTTGAAAGAAGATATTCAATTTTAGACAAGTACATGGAGTGTCAAATATGCTATTATTATAAACAGAAAAATGACGGAGTTCATGAGAGATGCTCTCAAAGGAATCAATGATTCATAAGCTGTGATGAACTTGGTAACCACCACTGAAGAAATTATAAGACGAAATAGCTATTGATCATTTATTTAGGTAGATTTTCAGAATTGAGAAGTCGAAGATATTTCCTCAACTAAGTTGATTAGAAAGAACCTTGGCATTTTCCTCGACTAAGTTCAATAGATGAACTTCAACTACAGACTACCTGCCATATTTGTCCATTACGAGCATGACAGCCCATCAGTTCATCAAGTGACATATTGGGCTTAAATTTGAAGGGGAAGTGCCATATCAGAGGTGCATTGGAAAAGAACACGGACCAAATTTTTTCCATATTCAAAGGCCATCATTGAAACTTCTGCTGTTTGCCCAGCAAGAAGGGCAATTGCTTTGCAGCTATTTGAAATCAATGATGCAGTCTTGTAGTATGTCTTCTGCATATAGTATTCCATGCTGCAACAAGAAACAATTACATGATTAAAGAAGAAGGTGCCTAATGCAAGTGGAAACCTCCTCAAACAACCAATTAGTCATCACAAAAATTTTACTACTTCCGTAAACACTGTCATGTTCTCTTGTGAATATTGCAAGCAGTAGTCTACCATCCAACATCATTAATGAACTATTGTAGTCATAACCACTAAATTTGCTCATTTTTTAGCCTTGCTATTTTACAAGTTTCAAAAACTAATATGAACAAGTACAGTTGCCACTTGCCTTCAACCTTCAGGAATACATCAAAAATCCCCACGTACTTTCATTATTGACACCTTAGCAGCTCAGCGAAGAAAATATACAAGTGTTTAACTTACGAAATTTCCATTTGTTATCTTCCATTCAAAGTTCGTGTCAGTGATACAACCACAGCTGCAGCATACCTGCATCGTTGCTCAGATGTAGTGGTCATTTGCATTGTCTCGCCTGTAACAAGATGCTCAACGACTGTTGCCAAGAGGGATACAACCTGGAAAGACATAGCAAAACAAAGAAACAAATGTAAAATAGAGGATAAAGTTGCTTTGAGCTAGCACGTAGTCATGCAGAGGGTACATATTTGTCTCTGTTTGAGAAAGCAAATTTGCCATTATTCATTAACATGGTGCATTAAAGTATGGATTGAACCCAATAAAAAAGGGAGGAAAGGGACAGAGTACCTCAGTGTTCTTTAATGAGGCAAGTGCCACACAAGCTCTAGAAAGCAGGAAATCACCGGCCAATACAGCTAACTGCAATGTTAATTAAGAAAAGTTAGTGGATAAAATAACTTATTCAATTCAAAAGCAGTGTTCAGCATGAACAATAAAAGGCTGTGACTCAATGATAGGCAGTATAAAAATCTGAACAGAAGACCAAAAAAAAAAAAAAAAAAGCTTGGACAGCTATCTGTAAAGCTAGGTTTTTCTTCCTTTTTAGTTTCCAATTTCTTTCCCTTTTTGTGTGGAATGAGGAGGGGGAGACGTTTAGGAATCTTAACATAGTAAACCAATAAAACTTCATCCAAGGCTGTATCATCTAAAGTAACTTGGGCAAAGAGACTGGCAAGAATAACTGTGCCATTTTATCTAAAGTAGGTTTGGACAAAAGGATGAGGAAAAATATCAATATGAGACCCATGTTCTTTAGAGCACATTGAGTCAAGAACAATAATATATATACATGGGGCCCTGCAAATGGCCTGTTAGAAAGCATGTAATTTACTAAACTGCTAGGAATGTTTTATCAGACTCAACTCATGGGATGATGGGAATAACCATAAGCAATTTTAAGTGAATACAAGCACTACTCTCACTCATATTATCTCCAACAGCTGCTGCTAAATGATTGCTCTGAAGGTAGTTGTTAGCATTTCCACACTTTCCTAAATCTAATACAATAGCTTGTGTTAGTAATGGGGCCTCATTTAATAACCCCCATCTTGCTGCAGGGTCAATTTTCTCTTAAGAAATTTCTACGACGCCCTTTATGAAAAATTATAGAAGCTTTCATAAAAGAACGAGGAGGACCACACATACATCGTTAAAAAAATGAAAATGTGAGAGGACCATGACATTGAAGTAGAAGAATAATGCAAACTTTTCAGTCATCATTAGCAAACGTGAAAGATAAAATAAAATAGTTGTTGCAGTGATACCCAACAGTCATACTCAAGTTTTCCAATTTTCCTTTTTCTTCCAGGATATTCATTAAAATTAAAGAAATAAATACCTTATTTCCCATCATAAAGTTCAACGAACCAATCCCACGCCTTGTATCAGCATCATCCAACACATCATCATGTAGGAGGCTAGCAACCTACCAAAAAGAAAAGATTAAAATAATTGTTCATTGTTGGCCTAATTGAGTAAGCGCGTTTCTCTCTCCTAATGTCCATCATTTAGAAAAGCATGTCATCTGAAAGATTCTTATACAGGTATAAGGAACTGAATGGTTTTGAAATACTGTTCAGGTCACTAGGAAGTCATAGAACAATATTGGATACGAATCTTTTATTGGGCTTTTCCACGTTTTTGCAGAACATTCTATGAAAAACACAAGAACCAAATGAAAATCAAGGTAAAAGAGAAGATACCCATATGGGAAGAGTTAGAAGTAAACAAGTGTAAGATGGTGAATTTAAACATTCAAACATGTATTTCAGGAAGTAGCCTCTTCTCTACAGAATTCAAAGAAACCACAAAACACTCCTTCTATTTCCTCATGCCCTTTCAGAAGGTCAAGTCCTTCCATCTTTATGAAGCCTATTCCGCCATCTGCCCTCATCTCTACAGAATTCAAAGAAACCACAAATCCCTCCTTCTATGTCCTCATGCCATTTCAGAAGGTTAAGTCCTTCCATCTTTATGAAGCCTATTCCACCATCTGCCCTCATCAATGCAAATCATACTAATACTATTGGTGATTCAGATCTAAATAGAGAAAAGGTTAAATACCAAAAAATTATGAGTATCGGACTTTTTGATTGCTATCATGACAGAGTATATTCAATTTCTGTCCATATATTATCTTTGTCTAACTTGGCATGCTCATGTATGTTGGGGTTGCAACAAATTGAATGTCATAAAACTTTCAGTTTTTGTTCCTACACCTGTAAGGTTCTAAAATTTGGGGTGGGGGGGAGGGGGGAGGGGGTTTAGGAGGAATGGGGCAAGAAACTAACATGGATCATTTCTGTTATCTCAGCTACACATTGTTGTCTTGTGCGTAATTCCACTGACGAAGAACAAACAATAGCATCAGGAGGTAGTCTGGATGTTGGTAAATTTAAAGCTGTTGCCATTAACAACAAAACCTGCAAGGTACATTAGTTAGATTAACAATTCATGGAAATAGGACAACCACCAGTGCAGAAAGTATATAAGAAGTTCATCTAACTCGCCGGTAAGGAGAATATGGCAGTACATGAGATTATGATTAGTCCTTCTTGTGCCAACCCAAATGACAAATTCAGTAATTACACATGACCCTTTCTCAGTAATAGTTCTCTATTTTCATAAGATATTACTATATTAGAAATGACAATATAAATTGCACGATAAAACCATTAAGTTTAGAATAGGATCATGGCGCCTGGCCCTCCGAATTGAAATGAAGATGTTACCGTGGGCCGAAATCTTTTTCCTTCCACCCCCATCTTAAAGAAGTACTCGGCAGCAGAGGCAAGCTTTGGAACCTATAAGAGATTAAAAGAGGTGCTACTTTATATCCTTACAACCCATTTGTCAACCAAACCAAATAGACATAAATGCCAAATACCTCTGCAACTACCATGGACCTTAACCTATTCGCAAGAATCGATAATTCATCAGCAACGAGAGAAAATGGATCTAGTTGCTCCTGAGAGAGAAAAAAACTGACAAGTGAATTAATTCATATCTTTTCCATGTCTTCTGCAACTAACAGACCACAACAATACAATCGAGCAAAAAAATGTGAAAGATAACAAAGAAGACACTAAGCAATTTAGTGTCATCATGTGCTACTGTATCCTCAATCAATTTACTAACAAAGGACAGTGAGCAAATTTAAAAAATTGGCTATCGCAAAGTAAGCAAGAAGATTAAGAATTGAGCTAACCTCATCTATAGAGCTGCTCTGATGATGAGCTTGTTGCCCAACGCCACTAAGGGCACTTGAAACCCACGAATAAATAACTCTGCAACCCAAAACCTACTAATCACCAGCGACAATAACAAATCCAGCATAAACAATCACAAATTTATGAACCGCTAAATGTCACCAATTCAAGTTATCTGAAAAAAATGGACTTATAGATTATTTAAAAAAGAACACGAGAGTAAGATGAAAATATTCGAGTAGAAGAATAATATCTTATGACATTATCAAAAAGAATAAAAGACTCTGGTGAGGACGAGAGATGAACAGCCAGAGTTGCAAAATATCCATGGCATGCAAATGTCTCCTGCTAAAAGCCTAAAACAACCAGTAACCAAGCCCGTGCGAGCACTAGTTACTATTGCATTTATTAAAAATTTCTCGAAAGTCTTTTTATGCCTACCAACACGAGACTCATGCCTTCCAATATTTGCCGCTTTACAGTTGTACTAAGCATTGCAAAAATACCTCCCCTTTATCTTTCTATCTTCTAGATGACTTTGGCCCAGGTAACACTTTTTACAAACAACAAAAGAGTAATCAGCTCAAAATAATCTTGTAAATATTTGTCCCAAGACCCAACTTTTAACACAATATACACTCTCTAAGATACTTTAGCTTCCAAACATCAAGAAACATCACAATTATAGAAGTCCAAAAACTTCTCCACCTCCCTGTACCGCATGTAATCTGAAGAAAACCTCGTCAAGAAAACATTATCAAAAATGGGCTACGTAAAATCTCCATCAAGATAACAAGTTCCATTAGCATCGCCAATATAAAAAGTTGCAAACTTTATGCAATAAATTATTGTGCTAGTATACTGTAGATACACTCCGGTAAACTAAATCAAGCTCCTACAACAAAACAGAGCCTCTCCCCTATAAACCCATCCGGTCATCACAATTTACAAATTAACTTCAACAGCTAGAAACAAAACTCTTCCAAACAATTTCCAAAAAAAAGAAAAAGAAACACCGATCACAGAACAAACAAACAGAACAAGTAATTCACCTTTCCCGAAGACTGAATGGGTGCAGGAAAGTGATTGGTGTTGTGTAGCAATTGGTGCTCGTTGTAACACAAGATCCACCGACTCCGGCTGTAGCCCGACCTTGCTATCCGGGTCAGTCCCCTTGCAAATAACATCTCCTGAATCTCAATATATATACGTTCGTATTCTGTGTGTATATGTAAGAATTGTTTCAGTGAGATTTGTGTGGGGGTGGGGGTAACCCTGGGTTCAAGGAAAGAGGAAGAGCAAAAGTAATAAATGATGACGAAAATAGCCGACGTTAATAGTGTTGTTTGCAAACAGAAAAATTATTATGCAATTCAACGACGGCGGCGACTCACTGAGTCGCTGGTATGTGTTAATAATTAATGCTGCTATGTGGTTTGGCTTTGGCCATGTATTTATCCCACACTTGTTTTAAGAAAATTTGTAGTACACGTCTCGTGCTCCCGCTTATATTTTAAATTATTTTCGAAAAATGTGTAGTTGGATTCACTATTAAGTATTAAAGACTAGACACATTATAATTTTTAATAATGCATAACTTAAATTATAATTTCAGCTGGTTAAACTGGTCAAACATAATTTTCATCCACACATTTCATGAAATCCACAACTTACAATCACTTTTTATCCACACATTCACCAACTGCTTATAATATAAGCACTTAAATTATAATTTCAGCACCTACTTTGATATCATATTTATAATTTTATTTTGTAAATCAAATTAATGTTGAAATGACAATTGTACTCTCATAAAGTCGTTAAATGTTTATATCAAATTCAGGTAATATATTGAGAGCTTGTTCGGTTTCCATTTTAAAGAAAAATTGAGTTTTTTTTTTACTTAATAACTTGATTTTTCAAAGTTTTTGAAGGTGAAATGACTATATTGCTCTTACTTTTTGAAATAAAATTGTGTTTATTAAGGACAAAATAGTCATTTCACTTTCAAACTTTGATTTATTGTTCCAAAATAGAAATTGAACAAACTCTAAATCGCGAATTGACTCGCACATTAAATTGGTAATCCATAGAAGGAAAGTTTAAATTAATAATTGACAATAATGTAAGTATACTTTGTGAATCGATAATCATAAATTGTGCTATTTGAACTTCACGACACCATTCTCAACCCGTTAAATTAATTAGTATTTGGTCACCTCGAACTTATAGATGCCATGGAGCCTTAATTATTTGAGCTTTGAGCTCAAGTTCAATGCAACACAAATAATGAAAACATTTTATTTTATTTACTCGAGTTGGAAATAACATAAAAAATCATGCAACACAATTCTTGATCCCCAACTGCAGAGCATCAATGAGTGAGTTCATGGTTTGACTAAACAATTAAAATACTGCATTAATGATTTAAGGTTTTGAGTTAAAAGGTAAAAAACCAAATTAACTACTATAATCATCAATGTATTGTCTTTACATTTCAAATTATCATCCCACAATCACCTCCAGAACTGAAATTGTGGTGTTGAAACTTGCACCAATACATAGACATATATTTAGATGAATATTATCTTGTATATTTGCTCCTTTTTCGACCGGCTACTAGAACTGAGACAGAAGAGAGAGTTAGGTTTATTGTGAGCCCGGTTATTTCAAAAAATTCAGGGAAAAAGAAAGTGCAACTGTTTAATGCAATCTGCTTTGATTATACTAGCATTAGCTTGGATGTGTTAAAAATAAGAAAAAAAACAAGTATTCGTATGGTTTCGATATATACAAATTTTGTGTACTTTACAGTTGATGCTAGAGTCATTAGCACAGACACAATATGAATGAGCATTAAGTAGAAAATCGAAACAAGGCTGAAATCAATTAGCATTTATTCCAATCTTCCATCTTGCCATATGTTGAGCTAAAGTCACCTCAAACATCCCAAGTTCTAGCCATGTTGTAAGTGGTATGGGCCGCAAAAGATCAAAAGATATGAACTGAAATTCAACGTTGCGTTCTTCCGCATAACTTTCACTTCGTCAGACGCCCTGCCTGTTGAGAGAATTCATATTCAACCAATTAATTTTTTATAGTGAGCAAATGATGCAGAATGAAAAGAGATTTATGTTTCGATTTCTCACCTATAGGCTATAGCCAGGAAGTAATCTTTTCAGAATTATAGGAGAAGAACTAGGATAATCAGCAAGCACAAGCAATTCCAGAAGCAGTTTTGGAAACTATAAGCTAGAAGAGCACACCAGTGAGCAGAATTTCAGTTACCAGATAAAAACTGGACATAGTAATGAATGGTTTTATTGATTATTATCCTACCGGTTGCATTGAAGCATTCATAACCAATAACCCAAAACTCACAAGCAGGTTCTAAAGAAAGAATTTTAATAATCGAGGTTTGGTGGTGACAGTAGACAGTAGACATTAGAAAATAAATTAATAAATAAAATAAAACAAATTTTGGCTATAAAAATATATATAGTTCAATTAAATCTAACAAACTCAGTTAATAGTAGGAAGCCCATCCTATTATAAAAAGCCCGCTCTACTTTCATAAATTCATATATTGTATTTAATATTAATTTAAATATAATAAATTGAATGGTTACAAGAATTATTTATAAATAAGACTCTAAGAGAAATAATAAATGTAGGAAAAAAAAAATTATTTCCAATCCAACACAGAAAATTACAAGAAGAACAAAATTCTTCAAATCAAAGCAAATTGAAGTCAAGTCCAAGTCCTCAAGTTTTTAACAATCTTTGAAGTCTAGGATTCAAGTCATGTGGCACATCATTTTCAACACTCAGATAAGAATTGTACAACTAAACACTCATAAGTGGATCAATCCACTATGTATTATCTCAAATTCTAATTTGTAACAATTCAATATTTTTAATATAACAAATTTCTTGGCACGCCCAATGAAACCTTCTTGTCCTCTTATTTTCTGATTTCATGAAATTTTCAAGTTTTAACCACTACATCAACTATGTCAGGTGAGAAAGTAAAGAAAATCGCGAGAACTAATAAATGTAGGGAAAAAAAATTATTTCCAATCCAACACAGAAAATTACAAGAAGAACAAAATTCTTCAAATCAAAGCAAATTGAAGTCAAGTCCAAGTCCTCAAGTTTTTAACAATCTTTGAAGTTCAGGATTCAAGCCATGTGGCACATCATTTTCAACACTCGAGATAAGAATTGTACAACTAAACACTCATAAGTGGATCAATCCACTATGTATTATCTCAAATTCTAATTTGTAACAATTCAATATTTTTAATATAACAAATTTCTTGGCACGCCCAATGAAACCTTCTTGTCCTCTTATTTTCTGATTTCATGAAATTTTCAAGTTTTAACCACTACATCAACTATGTCAGGTGAGAAAGTAAAGAAAATCGCGACTCCTTTCAAAGAGACATTTGCTAAACTCTTTCATGCAACCCGAGCCCAAACGAATACCGGAGAAACTCAATTAATTTTATCATTGAGAAAATTATCTAATAAGGTATCGTTAAGATCTTTAAGTTCAAGAGAAATTAGGTTCCTTGTAGAATGAAAAATCAAAAAACTTGCCAAAAAGTTCTCATTCTGGATCCATGTACAGTGACATATTGCGTGTCCAAATCCACTCATGTCATTTCTCCGTAAAAATGGGGTTATTATACCTCCTTTGAAGAATTCCACGAGCAAATGATGGTCACATAAATGAAGCATGGCTTTGCTTATTGAATTCAATAAATGGCCTGGTCAAAGTTAACAAAATCATTAGAAGAAAAAGATGTACAAATTAATACATTCGTGTTGCAAAGTTCATCGACCAAAGGCAATTCAGAAAATGCATGCTCTTCTAGAACTAAAAACCCGGAAGTCCAAAAGTACGAGCAGAAAAAAGATTTGCACTATCAGACTATGGTGCAGAATGTATTGCGTGACATTCCTCAATTGTCTGTGGGCTCTCTTTCCATTCAATAACTCCAACACATGATTGCTGACACCATACGTACCTAGTATGGTGGCTCACTGCAGTCTTCACTAGTTTATGTCAAGCCCTATAGCCGTCAGATTGATGATATGAGAATGCCGACCAGCTACCAACCCTTGAAATTTCAGTGTTTTGATGGAAACCCAAAGCAACATGTTGGTCATTTAATTGAAAAATGTAATAATGTTGGAACTGACAATGACGCCATGGTAAAGTAGTTTCTACGCTTGCTCAAAGGCGCATCGTTTGAATGTTATATAGACTTGCCAGCTGGATCAATTGACAATTTGGATCAACTTGAGCGCGAGATTTTCACATGCTTCTACAACACCAGGCGAACAATCAGCCTTCTAGAACTTTCCAGACAAGGACAGACCAATCGTAGAGTATATCGAGTGCTGGAGAAACCTCGTTCTCACCACGATAGGGTTTTGCATGTATCGTGGGCACGAGAGGTAGAACAAGAGATAATAAACGGAATGATGGTGGGAGAGAGGGAACCAACAATGGCGTTAAGAATTAGTTGATCTTGATGGATCCGAAGAGAGTGTTTTGGATTTGCAGTGGTAACGCCATTGGTGGTGACATTTGGGGTGGACGTGGGTTCGATCCATCAACGAAATCCAAGAGATCATAGCCAACGAGAAGATGCGAAATTAAAATTTCGCAGGTGTAATTGGTGGTGATGAGTTTTGAGGGGTGTTTGAGCTGTTACAGTAATGGAGATGAGAGAGGGTGAAGTTCGTAAGAATTGGAGAAAGGAGGAGCGACCGGGAGATGTGGATTGGCAGCGGTTGGATGGATCATAACTCGGTTGTCCTGGTTTCTTTGTTGGATCGAGGCTCTGATACGATGCAAAGTTCAAGAACAAAGAGTATATTTGAGAGAAAACATTAACCACGCTTAATTGATCTCTGGTACAATATGTTTATAGAGTACAACCTATTTAATGCTAACTAAACTACTACGATACAACAGCCAGATAATTTAGAATATGTACAAGAGGTCTTGTGTTATCTAATATTTGGTGATATAATTTAGAATATGTAGAAATATCTATATTTGGCTTATCACTTTGAGGTGTTATCTCTTTATCTCTAACGGCTTACACATGATCAAGGGCAATATATAGAAATTGAAATGATCTCCATGCAAAAAGAGCTAAAATAGGTCAAAAGATAGTGTTAAATTAAAAGTTGGCAAAAAGAGAGTTAAAAATTGTGTCCACATCATGCCCTTAGTCATCATTCGCCATACTAAGTGCTTCTTTGGCATGATTGTATCTTCATCACTATGAGAGTCACTCGCAGCAGTAAACTGGTTCAAGATTGATCCACTGGGAGAGCAAAATCGTCATATGTAGCTCCATCTATAGCATATTAGAAATCCCTCGGAGAAGGTAAATACCCGCTGCTAAATTCTTTAACTCAAGAGTAACCTTCCCACAGCTCATCAACTTCTTGATTTAATGTGACAATCTCAAGTCCCTAAGATCTTCATGCACATGATTTTGGACTGCAATACCACAAGAAGACGTCGTTTCTGTCACTGATACAAAGCTGCATTGGTCTGGTGTGTATCCCTGTGCTCCTCCTTTGCTTTGCACGCCAGAGTAGATTCCTTACTAATATTCATCAAACCAGAAGCCATTTAGTCATTTTTATTCCCCGATGATGGCAAATCATTAACCAAACATGATGAGTTACTAGAGTCCGATAAAACTCATTTCACTAGTTCCCCTCCAACAAAGTGGCTACTGATTTTAACTTTAGATTTTCGAAGTAATTGATAAAACCTTGATTTACTTGGACTTGTGCATGTCACCAAAATATTCCACAGACGAGCAGTAGCATTAGTAGATTGGGGGCTGTTTTATCGTATTAGCTAGCCCCCAACTGTGCGTATTTTTCCACATGAATTTAACAAGACCTGCAAAGTTGGTCTCTTCATACTTTGAAAGGATATCAAAATCCCGGCCTTCTGTTGCAGTTGCCTGAAATAATAAATCAGGAGTTCTTAAATTCCCGGAGCCTATTAGTAGGAAACTTAATTCAAGAAGTAAATATTGGTGGACAACATAAACGATCTGTAAATATAAGGAAATCAAGCCCGTGCACATATTTCTTTCTAGACATTGGAGAACCTAAAAGCAGGATCATACCAGAGAGTTTATTCAAACGAATTACAGAATTGATTCTAAGGATTTCTTGACCAATGAAAATCAAATTAACCATACTATAATCGCTCATTGTGATGCTTCCACCAAACAAAAGGCAATTAATATTCAAAAACAACAAACAAGCAGAAATATGACACGCACAAAAAAATCCCAAAATGATGAAAACCGAAACACATTGTTCAGACACATTTTTCTGCAAGTCATTACCTCAAACTTATCAATTGAAAGTTCTGTTTGAAGGTGAAGATTCTTTCCTACATGAAGTCATCCACATTTTCACACTCAAATATTCTGTCAATCGTGGTTAGATTGATTCTTACTTCTGAGAAAACTTAGCAAGCTCAGTGTGTGAGAAATCAGACTTTCTGTGGATCACAATTCAAATGAATCAGTTGGACGTTTTAAGCAGCATAAACTGACATCTCATTACAAAATGTGAATTTAAATTATTTATGCTAAGAATGCAATAATACTTTCACTATACTAAGTGTTTTTTACAAAGAAAAATGTGAAACTTAAGGTTGGAAAATACCTGTATTATAAGAGATGTTCCTTGCCCATTCATACAGAACCAGGACTCTAGACAGAAGTTCTGTCCAATCACAGAGCTGCATCCACTGCCATTTCATCCTTTTCCATGTGAATGTGTAGCAAAGACAGACAGCCATAAACTAATTCAGCTTGTGGGAATGTCTTATCTTCAGCTAAGAAGGATTGAATTCTTCTGTTGACTTCAATCCAGCTACAACCAGGATTCTTTCTCAACCCTAAACCTTTCATTTTCAATCTCACCTTGCGAGCCTCGTCCCATTTCTTAGTAGAAGCATACATCTTTTCCAAAACAATATAAGTTGATGGATCATCTGGATCCTTCTCAATTAGAAGTTTTGCAATGTC
The DNA here is from genome assembly GCA_023638005.1 of Forsythia suspensa. Taxonomy (NCBI): domain Eukaryota; kingdom Viridiplantae; phylum Streptophyta; class Magnoliopsida; order Lamiales; family Oleaceae; genus Forsythia; species Forsythia suspensa. The sequence goes on along the minus strand of CM042674.1, from coordinate 8,654,816 downwards.
CTCCCCTAATTTTAATTCCCCATGCAAATGGCAAGCAGAAAATAGTGTGCTCAATAAATCAACGCCCCCTCTGATATATTGAGTTCTCTGGAGAATCTCGTAAGCTTCATATAATCTCCCAGCACGCCCTAGAAGATCTATAAGACATGAGTACTCTGCAATTGTAGGTTTGATACCATAGTTATTGATCATTAAATTAAAGTAATGGTGCCCCTCGTCAACTAATCCCGCATGACTGCAAGCAGAAATTACAGCAAGGAAGGTAACCCTATCTGGTTTTATATTAGATTTTGACATCTCATCAAAAAGTTTCAAAGCCTCAAATGCGTGACCATGAGATCCATAAGCTACAATCATTGAAGTCCATGACACTATATCAATCGTAGACAACTGATTAAATACATCTCGAGCCTCATTTATAGCACCACATTTTGCATACATATCGAGAAGTGCCCCCATGACTATTTCGTTGGAATCCAACTTACTTTCAGCGATGCAATTATGTAACTCTTTTCCCCTTTCCAAGGCAGCCAATTGTGAACAAGCTGCCAAGGCACTGGTGAATGTAATTGCATCAGATTTTATACCTGCTTCCCTCATGTCATCATATATGCCAAGAGATTCAACGTAACAGCCTGCTGATACATAACCAGAAATCATTACATTCCAAGAAACTATATTGTTTTTCGGCATCATTCGAAAGACTTCTTCAGCTAGCGCAACACTTCCACACTTAAAGTAAAAATCAACTAGTGAGCTGTCAGTGAAGATATCAGTCTCTATATTATTTCTTATAATATAACCATGAACAAATTTTCCATGTCGCAGTTGGGTTGATGTAGCACAAGCCACTAACAAGCTGGTTATTGTCGTCGAACTAGGCCTAACTTTCTCTCGATACATCTGCACTACAAGTTCAATGCACGACACACTATCCCCCCTCACACTATAACCTCCAATCAATGCATTCCAAGAAACCAAGCTCTTATTCCCAATTTCGTCAAACACCTCTTTAGCCCTCTCTAAGCAACCACATTTCCCATACATATCCACAAGAGAAGCTTTCACAAAACCATCCAACGCAAGCCCACCCCTCACCACTTCCTCATGGATTCTCTTCCCTCTTTCCAAATCCAAAAGCCTTGCACAAGATGAAATTGCTGTCGTGAAGGAGACTGAATCGGGCCTAAACCCCAAAGTCTTCATCCTCTCAAAATAACCCAATGCTTTCTCATACTGACCACATTGATAATAACAAGAAATCACGTTATTCCAACTAGCCACATCTTTTTCAGGCATATCATCAAACAGCTTTACAGCTAATCCGAACACTCCGGACTTAGCATACACACTTATCAAAGAGCTAGCAACAACAACATCTGATAAAAATCCGCTTTTTATCAAATTTACATGAATTTTGTTCCCATAGTCTACTCTCCTTAATCCCCCACAAGCCTTCAATACACTTGGATATGTGTAACTGTCAGGTTTCAAATTTGGGAACCTCAACAAATCTTCAAATAATTCAATAGCTTCATCAAACATGAGATTCTTTGTGTATGCTGAAATTAGGCCATTCCATAATGTGATGTCCATTGGGTTTTCAGTACTTTGAAAAACCAGCTTTGCTGACTTATATGCTTGACATGAAATATAATGGTTGATGAGGTTTTTGCATATAGCAATGTTGTTTTGTAGGCCATAAGAAATTATTTTCTGGTGTACAGATTGGATTTGTTTAACTGATTCCATATTCGAGCATAGTTTTAGGAGAGAAAACAGTTTTGTTGCAATTTTGGTATCCATGCAAAATCTGTGTCAAATTCTTTCACCTTTTCTGATAGAGAAGGCTCAAGAATAAACTTTAAAACAAATATTGTATTCCATGATGCGTAGCTAGCCTTACATCAGTAAAAATTGAAAAATCTAAAATCAAACGAGCCCCAACCCCAGATAACCCCCACTTCCTCCCCGCACAACAACCCCTCCACCTGCCCGAGGCACAGTGCCCCTCCATCCCTCGCATTGGTATTCTACCTTCTTATCCATTTTCAATCACCTCAAAAACCAAACAGAATACTCACAAAAGTCCAATCCAAACAATGAGACTCACTCAATAGTTCAATCGACTATTTTCACAGAGCCACAAATTCTTGATTCTCTGTTTAATGCTAACCGCAAAAAAAAAAAAAAAAAAAAAAATGGAAAAACGAACCTCTGTATATATAACCCCGATGAAAAAATGAGAACAACGCCTAATTTTTGGATGAACTCCAATTCAAATAGCTGCTTTAAGGGTTCTACCGGGAGTGGGAGCCTTCGCTACTGGGGGCTCACACTTGGGGCTTGGGTGCTTTTCCGGTGGGGCACTTCCAATGCGGATTTTCCGGGGAAAGAGGGGGTTTCCCTCCGGCGGGGCTTTGCCTAGGGGTATTCGAGTGGGGTTGTGGTTGCGCGGAGACAATGGCCGTCGTTAAAAAGGTGAATTTGAAAATGGGTAATTATATTCACGTCAAATTATAATTTGCCTTCACATTTTAATTGCAATTAAAACCTCTATTTTTACTCATTAACCATTTGAAAGACTCACATTTCAATAACCATTTTTTTCCAAAAAATCTTTTTTTTTTGTCTACTATTTTTAATTTTTTAAACTTTTTACACTACAAAAAAATTTAAAAAATTAATAAAATTGCCAAAAAATACCTATTTTTTTTTTAAAAAAAAACTATACCGAACAAACCTTTATATTCATAATTATCTTTCATTATATTATTATCACTTTCTATTAATTAACAAATCTTCCCCTTAACAACTCTTTCTGATAAAGAGATGAATTGATTATTTTACATATTAAAAATATATTTAGTATGTGAAGTTGAACAAAACTGAACATCAATAAATATTTATCAAGAGTTCTGTGAATTGTTTAATTCAATATATTGTACCAAATATGTCGGTCATACAATGCAAACTTTTTCCTCGATGAAAATATGAATTTTCTGTATATTAGAGAACATTAATAGATAATTACAAAGTGCAAAATAATCCTGTCCAGAAATACAACTTAAACAACCAACATATTAAGCCTAACTCTCTTCTGTTCATTGCCAAACGTGACACAACAGGAGACGGGGTTGGAGGGAGGGGGGGTGGTGATCTCCTCTTTACTGTGTGTGGAGGAGATTTACAATTAAAAGTGTTGGACAATTAAAGTCAAATACTTGTTTAATGTTCACTGCATACTTATCCAGTGGGCTTCATATCTTTTTGGGGAAAAGATCACGGGGAAATGATCTCCTCTATCTTGTGGGGAAATTATTTTGCTTCCTAGATGTCACCACCCTGGAAAGGGGGAGGATCGTGCATCACTTAACCACCACCTTGCCTTATCAACTCTCTGAACTCCTCATCAGTGCTCTTTAACATCAATGGCAAACTAACCCCAATTCCACACTGTACAACTTCCATATGCCTGGGCTTTATCCTCTTCTCCAGACTAAATGCAAAGTACTGTGGAAATTCCTTCAGCTCCTCCAATTTACCCTTCATTTCCTTGTCAAAATACTCAAATTTCGGCTTGAAATTGTTTTCTATACTGAAAGTGAACAATGCCGGACATCTTAAAACCATTCCGACAGCATCATCTTTCGAAAATCCTAAGGATACTAAATAATCCAACTTAGGAATCAACGTCTTCTCCACACGAGAAACTAATAAAATGGGATCCTGATAAGCCAATGCATACAGATCCTTGAATCCTAATCTTTGAAGATAGAATAATGCCGGTTTAAGCTGATCTCTTACACTGGAGATCAACAGTCTGGGACACTTGTTTATGACCTTTCTAAAATCCTGCTCGGGGACTTTTAGATCATAGGATAGGAAATTGAAAACTGGGTCAAGGTCAGTTTTAATGTCGGATGTTAGAATTTGGGGACACATGCCAAAGATTCTGCCTAAATCCTTTTGATGGATGCCTTTGGACTGGAGGAAGGTGATGATTTCATGGATCGAATGCAAAGAAGCGCTGTGGAGAGATGGGTTTTGGGAGAGTGCTCGACCGGAGTCGATGCCCATGATTTCGAGGCACAGGATTTTCTCCTTGAATTGAAGGGAAATTTTTGTATGGGTTGGTGTATAGAGTGGGTGTTTTTCCAGCAGTGTTTTGGGTTTAGTGGTTAGAAGATTGGTTTGTGGTTTGGAACTTGAGACTCCAGATGGTGGTTTTTGAGCAGAGAAGCATGGAGAAGAATGAAATGGCGTCGCCCCCGTTGGCATGGTGGTGGTGGCGCCGCCTCTGTAGAGTGGGGGTTAGAGGGGGAGTTGGATAAGGGGGTCTTCCTGATCGGTGACCATGTTCTTTTGCTTTTTATATGGTTCTTGCAGATGACACCTGGCAGGTTGGTATGAATTTATTGGTCAAGACAGGATTTCAATAGATTGGATGAGATCTAAGGACAAAAATAACTTCCAGGTGTCAAGAGCGTGTGGCCGAGTTGGCAAAAAGACATGGCCTGGAAATCAGGTTAGCTTCGACGAGGGTTCAACCCACGCTTGAGACATCCGCCTTATTCTTGGGAAGATTTCACTGGTGGTGTGGTGTGGTTGGGGTCTTGTCTTGCCTCCAGGTTTACCTAGTGCGCACGGGTGGTCGGGCCTCCGCCAGTAGCGGCTGCGGGTTCCTGGGTCATCAAAAAAAAAAAAAACTTCCAGGCCAGTGTCTATTGCACAAGAACCTTGTCGGAACCTCGTTGAAAACGCAATATCGAACGTGACCAAACAATACAATAAACAAAAAATTAACTCATGTTTCTTCCTTATCATTGTGAGTGCTATTGAGACATTAACAACATGCCATACTGGTTTTAAATCTTAGATGTCGGATATATGAAACAAATTCCACCAACACCACATTAATTCCCGAGACCCTCTCTTGCGACATTAAGCATTGAAGAAACAGATGTTTCAAACATAAAGTGTCTAAAATACTGTTTGATTTAGAGGACAAACAATTCGAGCATAGTAACCGTGGACTCCCAAACCAACAGACATATCTAAAACTTGATAAAAAGGGACCAAGCCCGAACAATATATTCAAATTATACAGGTCGTAACAACTGATTGGAGAAGAAAGTGCAAATCCATGCATATATCTTGAAAGAAAGACCGTGTTCAAGATGACACTCCACCCACACCTGCGAAATAAGAAACAGAATGATAAGATTCAAGACTCAGAATAGAAATAATTAAACATAGGTGAAACTGTTACCTTTCCAGATCAAATTCGTACAAGACAAGTATATCCAAAATTATAGACCAACAATACAAGTTCTAACTTCTAAATTACTGTAATAATCTTCGAACACGATAAATATAAATACCATCCTCGTGCATAATGCACGTAAACATGTGAGCTCTTTGAGGAGCAAAGCAATCAAACACCAACACCGAAAATTGTGGACAAGAAACCACGCTCAGAGGGCCAATAGGGAGGGAAATAATTCTTTGAAGTTCTTGTTGGATAATGTAGAGCCTAACATACTGTACAATTACCTCCTCGACCGCGGATCGGCCTAATATTCCTATATTTAAAAGGATTTTAGGGGACCATTTTTTTGTGTGAAAGAGAGGTGAGGAAGAACTTGTATTCTTATTTTTCATTATAGTGAAAACCTGCCGGACAGGTAGCTTTTATGTTAAGAGTGAATCATTGTAGATCTGTGTGTGCTAGCTTGTTTTCTGGGTGCTTTTCTGATTGTTATTAAAATTAGGGATCATGCCTTGATTCACAATAGTCCTGAATATCGTTGTCTTCACTACGTGTAAAAATCATAATGGTTCACCAATTCATAATTGCACCATATGCATAACTACACCAGAAACTGCTAACTGAAGAGTCCACGCAAAATTCAATTACAGTAACATACCACTATTCACTTCTTCATCTTTTACTTCATCGCCTGATTTCCAGACAATATCTTTCAGCCCGGTCGATAGGTTCTTGTAGAACTGCATATTGAGAAATGTCAAATTTGAACTCATAAATACAGCTGACACTTATTCAAATAACAAACATTGATAACATTATTCAATCTTTTTGTTCATATAAAATTGGCACTCAGGAGCTTTTTTAAATGTCCAAGCATGCAGTTTATCTTCCATAAGATCATATCTATCTATATAGTCTTGTTTCTACACGTAGGCACATTTTGGATAGCAAGTTATTTCTGTCCTTCAAAAAAATTTAATTTCATACCTTGTGAAATTCTAAGGTATCTCCTCCGGCCTTGCGAAGCTCGACCATATGAAGTGAAGGAGCCACCTCAAATATCTGCAATAATATCAGTTAAAAACCCTGCAATATCCAAATATTTTATATTGTATGATGAGTACTTCAAAAGCTTCTTTATGCAACATGCCTCTGTTGCAATCGATAGATGACCCTTGCGCCCAGTCTTCTCCCCATGAAGTTTCAACTGAGAAAGATGATCACCAAAAAGAAGTCACAAGTGGATAACTTGCTTAAAAATTTAGAATGAAAAGCAATTACTAAACATGCAATAGAGATATGCACAGAAACTATGTTCTACTTGTCCTAGATATTACGATTCAAATGAGAGAAATGTGTGGTGAAATCATCGAAAAGTGTGTAGCTTGCCTTGTAGTTGCTTTTCTTCACATCAAACCCCAGAGGCACCGCAGCTTGCTCAATTTTTGAGATTATCTCATTTGCGGGACATTTAGATGTGAATCTCGTTTCTCGTTTAACGATCCCCTGTCATCAAAGAAAATGTCAGGCATTTTCTTGAAATTCTCAAGATTGAGTTATTTGATCACTCCCGTGTCAAGTCTAAAACACGAACCATTTGCTTTTCAAAGAGAGAACCAAGGTTGAGACCCTGAGATTTGGAGATAAGTTCAAAGGCATTCATTGTCACTGGTGCTGCGGGGCGCTCCTCCCGCCGTTCCACGACAAGGTTGGGAGAGTCCTAGATGCAAACAAAAAATTACCAATTTATGTTCCATTAGTAACTAAAGTAACAACCGAGGAATGTTTATTAGGAGCATTGTGAAGACACTAACCGCTGATTCATTAAAAATGGCATTAATATCATCAAGACTAACATCTTCGTGTTCAAAAACAGGTGGCTGATATCCTTTCTTGAACCAATCGTTGTCAAGAACCTCAGCAATTTTGATGCGCTGTTTACATGACAAAATCATGTACAGATTCACAAGTTGAAATTGGCATGACAACAGACAATCCAAATTCACTAACTAGGCTGCAAAAAACTACATTTCCCCCCAAACAAAATGAAGAAAATTCTGGATTTTTTGCTTTTCTCTTGTTTATTTTGGGTTATGCAGGTGCAATACAGAGAGACAATAAGTTCAAATGAAGACAACATACTGTCGATGGATTCGGATCGAGAATTCTTTTGATCAATTTCTTTGCACTGGAGGAAAACCAAGGAGGGAAAGAAAATTCAGCCTTAAATATCTGCAATCATGTGAAATCAAGATCAATATATGTTTTGACTCCAAAAATCACAAACAGCAAATAATTGCACCTTTTAACAAAAACTGTCATGCACACCACCTCCATCAACATTCACTAAACGATAAATCATTAAAGAAGCAAATATTTATGCGTTAAAATAAGTGTTAAAAGAGCTGATTTACTCTATGTCCACAGTAAACATAAGGATGCATGTTACTGCACTAGAAAAGAACAAAAAATTGCACCGACACAGGCAACCTTAACAAAAGATACAATAAGTATATCTTTTAGCAACTGTCACATTTTAATTTGGTTTGAACCATTATAACATGTTGAAAAAAAAAATGTCAACTACATAATATAAAATTTCTTTGACTTGGTCCTCATATTTTACCCAAGTCTTTAGAAATCATTATACAAAGAAATATAAATTCCCGAAAATTTAACTACTTGGGGAAAATACATGTAAAACTACCGCGCACAAAACGAACCGGAAAATGAAGGTGTATAAATGACCTTTTTGTATAGTGACACAAGATTTGATTCTTCAAAAGGCAGATAGCCAGCCATGAGAACAAAAAGGATAACACCGCATGACCAGAGATCTGCCTTAGCTCCATCATAACCTTTATTGTTGATCACCTGGATGATTGGTGAACCAAAAAGAGTGAGCAGAAAATAATCGTCCAGAAAATACAAGTTTGCGTAAAAAACTGTCATATACCTCAGGAGCAACATAATTCGGTGTTCCACAAGTTGTGTGAAGTAACCCATCTTCCTACACAACCAAATTGAGAAATTGAGCTCGAAAAATCTTGTGCATCTTCAGTTAAGTTAAGGTTACGATATAGACATATACAAGACTAGGATCAAGAAAAAAAGTGCCCTAAATTTATTCGTTAGGATTAATCACATTTTAGATATTTCTCATCTATTTATTCCTTTTGAGGCATTTAAACATTCATTTTCTAGTTTTCTAGTTTCGTTCAAATAACGGATTCTAGCAAACTTCAAGGATCTTTTGATCAATCCAGAGAATGTCTTTCTTCAAGAACGTAAACGAACCAATCATCTTAGATTAATCAGATTCGAGAATCACTAGTCAAAATAGCTTCTTTGACAGATACCAATAGTCAAAATCACTTATGCCTTCTGGGAAACTAATTCAATAGCAGAAATTCACTCAAAGAAAGGAAAAAAGCTGCCGTGCAAGTTCATCCGTTTTTATTCAGTCAGGGTTTTGTCCCCACTTTTTGTTCAATGCTTTATAGGAAGGTATAAATGTCCTTATGTGCCAGAAAGGAAATAAAAACAGAATGTGGAGTACAAAAATTCGCACGTTTCTCATGCCATACAATGAACTATCATACTAACCCGAACTTGCTGAGGTAGAGCACTCAATCCGAAGTCTGAAACTTTAAGAACTCCATTGGAGTCCAACAATAAATTCTCTGGCTATAATCATCAAAACGAATTAAAACCGAGCTTTTGTAGTCCCCAAAACTTCATCAATTACAAATTTCAATGGAAAAATCAAGAGAGCAACAGGAAAATAGTAACATCCTTACCTTCAGGTCTCTGTGGTAAACGCCTCTGCTATGGCAATAATCTACTGCATTGATGAGCTGCTGAAAATATTTTCTTGCTTCATCTTCTTTCAGCCTGCCTTTAGTTGCCTACCCTCAAGAAAACAACACCAAGTTTGTGCTTTGTTCAAATTGCATCCAATAAGATTGTTGTGCTAGGATTATAAGACACAGCCATCATAAACTTACGATTTTGTCGAAGAGTTCACCGCCAGTAACAAATTCCATAACAATATATATCTTCGTCTTGCTGGCCATAACCTACATTATACCATATTCATCAGTCAACAAATTACCAAACTTGCTGGTTGATGTACAATATATGCTACAAAATCCACGTCTCCGTGGAAACATCTGGTAATATATGCCATACTGTTCCTCCGGAAGTAACCTAAACAAGTTAAATTCCAACCTCGTACATGCGGATGACGTTTGGGTGCCTGATTAATTTCATGGTTGAGATTTCGCGTTTAATCTGCAAGGGAGAACAAAATTAAGATACAATCAGAAATGTTGTAGATATATCAAAAGAGGGGGAAAAGGGAAGCATAAGAACAAAAAACACCCAGGTCATCATGCAAAGTGCCCAAAACAAAGACCTAGGAAACAAGTTTTGAAAAATTAATAGAATGGTCATTTCACTTCGATCAACTTATAATCGAGAGATAACATAGCAAACTGTAAAATATTTTGCAATCATAACTATCCTGAGATATCACGAAGGACATTGATACATGATTGCTCGATTTATGACCATACAATTCAATTATCATAAAACTTAAAATTCAGTCATATAATATTTTTCAATATTTGAGCTAACCTTTCGACACTTTATATCAGCAATCGCATAGAACAGACGATCAGCCAATCTAATCACAGGTGATTCAAGAAAAGTTTACAAAAACAAAAATAGAAAAAGGAAAAACAACCTTAAGGAGGTTGCAAATAGACCTTAGTCCAGCACAAGTACACCTTCTTTTCAAGCAAAAAGAAAAGAGGGAAAAAAATCAAATAAACACTACAAATCAAATAAACAGAAAGAAAAAAACCAGTACATGAAATTCAAAAGTCAAACCAAACTTCTTCAGTCCATAAACACAGTCTAATTCAAAACCCAAACATTAATTAAGTAAAAGCCATAGAAAAAAGCTAAAAAAAAGATACAGAAACAAGAAAATAATTAATTCACTGATTAAGCCAACCGTACCTGGCCGATCATCTTGTGCTTAAGAACCTTCTCTTTATCAAGAATCTTGATCGCCATATTCTCACCCGTTTCCACATTCCTTGCAAATTTCACTTTTGCAAAAGTCCCTTCACCCAGAGTCCTCCCCAGTTCATACCTCCCTACCCGCGTCCTCCCGCTCCCGCCACCAACGCCGCTACTTGATCTCGACGCCATTACCATACACAAACAATGTTTCTCTCTCTATATATCTATGTATGTATCGATTCAATCAACAGTGTTTTCCCTGACCGTCGGATTTCTCTATGCCGATTTTCCTATACAAATCCCATCCATTTTTTCTGTTTCTTTTCCCTTCCCCCCTCTCTCTCTTAAAAAAGTTCCTTTTTAATTTTTCTCTTGTTTCCTAGATTCTAAAGCCTCTTCTTTTTGCAAGGCTGCCACACCTGAGACTTCGCCACGTTCATTTTTCCCTTTTTTTTTTCTCACACAAAAATGAAAGTATAAAAAAACACAAAATCCCAGAAATAATCAGATCAAGCAGTTTTAAAGATATTCAACCCTACTACCACAGAAGAAAACCCAGAAACGATTTCCGAAACAGAAGAAAATAACAGAGACGCCATTAATAGTGATTAATAAACAAAAACAAAAACAAAAACTGAGGGGCTGTCAAAATATGGAATTTTAATTAATGCTTTTACATACTTTTTTGGTGGGTTGGGGTTGAGATGTGTCGGATTATTAAGGTTGACAAGATTGAATTCAAGATTTACGAAAAGAAACTTGAGGATCGGCGAAATGAATGGGATTGATGATTTAATGATAGTGTTTATGGGTTGTAGACTTGGAGTATAATATGATTTGTTTAATCCTAATTAAAGATGGGAAATTGGTGCAAATGGTGTCAAACTTTTGTTTTCAGTGTACAAATGGTCTCTAACCTTTATTTATTTGGCACATAACTCTAACTTATCTGTTTTAGTAAACAATTGATCCTTATTTTGATGCTTATTTTTAATTAGAGAAAATTTTCAATTAGATTCTCAATCTTTGCAAAAAGTACAAATAGGTCTAATACTTTTATTTTTTTTTATCAAAAATTAAAAGAAATTAACAAATTGATAATATACTAAATTATTTTTTATATTTTACAAACTATTGTAAAATAACTAAAATTTAAGCTCATAATTATTAACAAACGCGTTAATTAAAATTATCTTATTATTATTAAGTAACATATTATTTAAAATTTAAACTTTAATTTTATCGTTACAACATAAAAAGAAAAATAATTTTATCACAAATATGATACTCAAGTATGTTTATTTAATTGAGCTATTTGTTTATTAACTACAAATATTAGAACTCAAATTGTATTATTCATATTTTAATTTATCATTTTATTATCCTTCTAAAATAAATAACACATAATATGTAAATTAATTTTTATTAGTAGTTTTATGTTAAAAAATAATAATAGTATTGGTTCAATATCATAAAATTATATACGCTATTTTGTTATTTATTTAACTTGATTTTTATTCAAAATTTTCATATCAAATATCAATTACAGATACTTAAAATACAAAAAAAAAATTATATTTTTCTCTTAATAAAAAATTAATTGACATTAATATAGTGATATATTTAATATGCTAAATTAAATATTATTTAATAAATATATCGGATCTATTTGTATATTTTACAAAGGTTAAAAATTCAATTATAATTTTTTTAATTAAAATTAAGGGAAATTCTTTTTTTTTTCATTCATCAAATAGTGACTAATTGCACACCAAAACACGCAAGTTATAGACTATTATACTAAAAAATAAAAGTTAGGGACTATTTCTGCACTGATGACAAAGGTTAAGGACTATTTGTGCCAATTTCCCATTAAAGATTAATAAATGAGTGCGTAAAGATTATACTAATGTACCATACAAAAGTGCGCCCTACCGAGGGAGGTGATGTCCGTGTGGGTGGGGTTTCAGTGGGGTAGGGTACAAATGTTTTATGGTGAGGCCCATGAGTAGGTACAACACATGCAAAGCCTTATGTACATGGGTGGGTACAACACATGCAAAGAGGACCACTGTACCTAAACTAGTATATAGTGCTTTTTCGTAGTGGATTCGATCGTAGGTTACGATTCAAATATGTAGCAGATAAAAAAGAAGGTGGATTTGAAGATTTGATTTGAGGAGAAAGAATTTGAAGGATATAGGAGATGTGATGGGAAAAAATTAATTTTGAGAATGATATAGTAGATGAAGAAGTAGGTGGATTTGAGGATATTGAATTTGAAGAATGTGTGAGATATAATGGAGAAAAATCAATTTTGAGAATGAAGATGAAGATATACATGTATATGTGTTTTATTGGACCAGTAGAGGAGAAACATAAATTTATAAGAATTTCATCTATCTATTGTTTTTGATAATCTCTAACATTTGTTTCTTGGCACGAACATCTTTAACATATTTATTTTAATATCCAATTGGTTCTTATTTGATGAAAATTATCAACATATCCTTAGTTTTATTAAAAAAAAAAATTGCAGTTGGATACACAACCAGTGTTATCAGAATCGACTCGACCCTGCCAGTTCATCCGGTAAAATCGAAAATCGAGTCCAAAATCGATTTGGTTATGCAAAAAAAATCTTCTATTTGAAAACCCGTCCAAAAATCCTACGACCCACCCGATTTTGAAAAACTCGTTGAATCGTTCCCGATTTTACCAGTTTTAAAAATTATTTCTTTCTACAATTAATGTAGTTGAAATTCATATCTATCCTTGCACGAAATTGATTAAAATAATGAAAAAAAATTTTGAGCAATTTTTGTGATTTCTAAAAACATATTTTTTATTTTTATAATTTTTTTATAATTTTCATTTAAAAATCACCGATTCGACCCTTTGACCCTTAGCCCTTTTACTTTTTTGGGTCGATATTCGGGTGGTTTTTAAAACATTGTTCATAACCTTTGCAAAAGATGCATTTATTTAATAATATTTAATTAACGTACTAAGTACTAGTTTGTAGGTGTTTAAAAATAGTTGTTTAGAAAGAAAAAAATTGGTGAAATTTGTAGTTGAAAAGTTGATAAAAGTCATGAATTCAATGAAATATGTGATTGAAAACAAATTTGAAAATTTATACCAAGCATGCTCTAAATATTTCTTTATAGTTGTGTCATTTAAATTTTCTACAAGAGAACAAATGTTAAATTATTGTGCTTTAAGAGCATCTCCGAAACAACTTGGATTGTTGTAAATGTGTCAAGTAAAATGGAGACGAAGATAAGTATATGTGTAATTGTTGTGTGATGTTAAAAAACTTAAATAAAATTAAAATAAATAAATAACAAAACAACGTATATAAATTTTATGACATTGAACTAATCTTATCATGTTTTTATTTAACATAAGAAAATAATAGTAAAAATTAATTTACAAATTATGTGCTCTTTATTTTTGAATAATAATAGAACACTAAATTAAAATGTGAATAATACAGTTGGAACTCTAATATTTATAATTAATAAACAAATAATTCAATTAAATAAAAGTATTTGATATCAAGTTTGGACATAGTTATTTATGTATTTATTTTTGTTATTAACATAAAATAAAAAGTGTAAATTTTAAATAATGTAATTGTTTAATAATAAAACTAATAATTTTATTTAACAAGTTTGTTAATAATTATGAGTTTAAATTTTAACTATTTCATAATAGTACGTAAAATATACACAACAATTTACGTATATTATTACTTTGTTCAATAAATCTTAATTAAAAAAAATCGTTAGTTTTTTTTTCAATTTTTTTATAAAAATAAAAGTATCAGATCCATTTGCATCTTTTGCAAAAGTTAGAGACTCAACTATAATTTTTTTAGAAAAATTTGTAATTTTCATCCCAACCTTTTTCAACCTTTTACTAATCTATCACCAACCAATTTGTATAGCACTAATTATCATCAACATTTCCATTAATTACAAATCACGTTTTTATTGACAGATAATGACGAATTTACTATCCTCTTTAAATAAAAAAAAACAAAAAAAAATTTGCAAAAAAAATCCCACAATTTTCCAAAAAATACAAAATATCTTCTTCCTCAAAAAGTACAAAAATGTTTTCTAATGGATTTGAATTTGAATTTTCTGCTAATGCAACTTGATTCTGTTGCTTTTGCTTCTTTTGTTGTGTTTTGTTAATGGAAAGTTTTTCATAAGCATGCTAAACAATGAATTTCCAGCCTATTATGTTTTTGTTTTTGAGAATACAGTCAAAAGAGGAAATATTATAAGATCACTCATTTTGTCACAAATTTCCTTCTTTAATCTTAGGTCTCATCTCCATGTTTGCAGTTGCTATCCAATCTCATGTTTTAAGTCCCATCTCCATGTTCAAATCTCCATTCATGTTCAAATCTTCATTTTTATTTAGTGGGGTGGGAAATAATATACTTTGTACTTTTTGAAAAGAGATGTAATTTTTTTTGCAATTTTTTCTTTTTTTGTTGTTTTTAACTTTCTTTTATTTTTATTTATTTAAAGAGGAAAAAAAATATGTCATTATCTGTCAACATGGACGTGATTTACAATTAATTAAAAAGTTGGAATGTATGGTACTATAAAAATTAGTTGATGATAGATTAATAACATATTGAAAAGATTGGGGATGGAAATTACAAATTTAATTTTTTAAAAATTAAAATTAATAGTATATTAATATTTTTTATCAAATAAAGACTCATTACACACAAAAACATATAGGTTAGGGACGTTCATCCTAAAAAAACAAATGTTATGGAGAGTCGTATATTTGTTTTCTTTAGTTTTATAAGATTATTTGAAGTATGTGATATTTTTTCTGAAGAGAAATTTGTTGTGTAAAATAAGTGACACTGAAGTTTTTGTAATTTTTTAAAAGATAATGAATGTCATATTAATATTTAACTATCTCAGAAGGTGTTGGCGATACATATACTTCTTATGATCTCTCAAATCATATCAAGGTCAATTACCAAAATTTTCTATTAACAGTTAGTAATCTTTTTTCTATTAACAGTTTTGGTTGCAAATCCAACCTAAACATTTAGAGCTTGCTCGGTTTAATTTTTGGGAGTTTTTTTGTTTGACAATTTTAACTTTTCAAAGTTTTTGAAAGTGAAATGACTATATTGCTCTTACTATTTTAAAATAGAATTGTGTTGATTAATGACAAAATAGCCATTTCACATTCAAAAGCTTTAAAAAATCCAAAATGTCAAGTAAAAAAAAACCTTCTTCTTTTTTCCCAAAAACTTCATCCGAACATCCTCTTAATTAATTAACGAGGTTCATCCTTAGTGACGTTTTTAATCCAAAAATTATGCGTGTGTTTGTTAAAGATTATAAACAATTTATAGTTTATGTGAATTTGACCACAGAGTACCTCATCTGACAATAGTTTTATGTGAGCACACATTTACAATTTTACCCTGCACTTGAGCTACAATATTTGACCTTTCAACTATGACAATTATTGCATGGAGCCAAAATTTGTCTGCACAGTGGGCTCGGCAGTAGCACATCATATACAGGAATAGGGGCATTTTGGAAAGTTTGTGTTGAAGATGAAATATTGTAATCTAACTCTAACATGATGGTGGGCCCGGTAGCTGCAATTTATTTGACTTCTTGAAATAACCTAGTTTTTAATGTATAACAAACACACGCTATATTAAAGTGGTGTAAAAGACCGTCTTACCTTTAAACTGAATAAACAAGAAAATAATAAAATAAAAAGGGAAAAGTCACCACTCTAAACAAACTATGATAGCAACAAGAAAATATAGAACTAGTTTTTTCAAATTGCACACAAATTCAAATTGTATGGTATTTTTATATTTTTTAAGGTACAAATTGTATTGTATAATAAACTTTGAAACTTAACTTACATTTTAAAAATAAGTGAACATTAAAACGAAAATTTGAGAGCTAAAATTATTCCAAAATCAAAAGTAACACCTAAGGGCAGTAACTTTTCAAAATTTAGGTCCACAAACTTGAAAAAAAATGATAAAAATAAATAAATGTCATAGATATTGAGACAACATAATAACTCATAATAAATATAGGATTTTCTATCACTCGGTATCTATATTGATCTCTAACTTTTAAAAATGAGCTATTATTCCATTTTAGCAACTTTTCGGATAGAAACCATCCAAAGCATAGTTATTACTATCTGACCCGACCAACCAGTATGACTAGAAAACTAGCAACATGGGCAAAGGTTTCATCTGGTGTGAACGTACCAATAGACCATTTGATAAGTGTACTTGTTCAATCAAAACCGCTTCGTTACAAAACTTTTCAATGCAAATTTTAATAATAGTAAGTACAATGAGATTTGAATTCGAGTCTCTCATAAGAAGACTTTTGATCTACACCAAACTAGTGATTCGTCGGTTGGACTAATAATAGGTTGAATTATATCCCTTTCTTGCCCATCAAAAAATACTACTTACTAATTCTAAATCAAATGGTCAAAAAGCTAAATGACACTATTCTTGAACAACATGGAGCCTGACGTTCTTTTTACACTATTACGGATATGAATATAATAATCAAAATTGAATTCAATTGTCAATTGCCCCTATCGGAAAGTATAGGACTTTCTAAGGGCCTAGCTTACACGTAAACGTATAGATTTTTACTTTTTTTGAACTACAATAGACTTTACTTTAAACAAGAGTTCCGAGTCAAACTCTAATTTGTCTGCTCACAATATTAAATGAAAATTTATTCATGATAAGTAATGCTATTAAATAGTTAAATTGTCAAAAGACTCAAATCACATAGCAATTTTCACTTATATGAGCACGATAACTATATGCGTGAAACCCTCATAAGGTTTAAATATTAACAGTCACTCAAATTATAGTGATGTGTTGGGTTAGTTATCAAACTTTATTTTATTTTAAAGTTGTTGTTATAGTTTACCTTTTATATCAGTTTGGTCACTCTGTCACTCAATTAATATATATTATTTTCTTATATAATCATCAACTCAAAAGACCCACGTACTATCTTTTGTTGGTGGATTTTGTATAAAATGACTGAAAAGAAACGCAAAAACAAAAAAAATCGAAAATATATAAAATGCAAAGTCGAGGCAAGTGTTGAACACTTTGTCCTTAAGTCGATTTTGCCCGACAATGGTGCCTACAATTTATGACAATTAACTCCCAAGATATAACGACTTCTACTTGTGTTTGTAGCATTTCAAACACAAGCACAACGAACCAAAAATGGTTTTGTACTCCAAAATGAATATGAAAGAATGAAAACCAGAATTTATACAACAAATGCAAGAATTTTGGTTAAGAAGAAGAATATAGAGTGAAGTTATGTTTGCATATCATTTCTGTACATTATAGGACGTCCAAAGGTTCCTTTTTATAGAAGATAAAGAGTTGGGAACGAAGTGGTGTTGAGCCAAATCGTGCAACACTTCAAAAGGACATGGTTGTTCGCGCTTAGACCCATGCGATCGCATAGTTTTAATATGCTGCAATCGTAAGGTACACTTTTAAAAACAGAATTTAATCAAGGCTAACTATGCGATCGTGTGGCTTTGTCTCCTGTGATCGCATGGTATGACCAAAAAATATTTTGCTTAAAAATTCAGCAAGTTGCGATCGCATGATAAAATACCCATGCGATCGCATGGTCAAAAATTGACCCGATTTTGTCATTTTTCGTAATTTCTCATTCATTCGATATTGGTTTCGAGATGCCAAATATACTCCTTCAACACATACAGAGAAATTTGAATTCTCTTTCGGGGACGCTATCCCTTCAACCCCCGCGACCTGACCGGGCAGGTCGACCCTGTTTCGACGTTTCGAAATGGCGAAGTGGAAAACTATTTTGCCTAAACGGATTGGGTCGGGTCTAAATATTTGACCGAAGTTGACACTAAATCATTTTAGTTGTTTTAAATACTTAGTCAATTTCTCGAATTTCTTAAACCAATTTTCAACATCTTTACGTCACATTACTTTAGAAAATTAACAAATTTAAAGTGAGTAATCAAATTTAAATGAAAAGGCAAACTTCATCAATTATTTAAAATATATTTAAGTTGGAAAATTAATTAAAAAGTTAATGGTAAGCTGATGATTAACTAACTAACTAACTAGTAATATTTTTAATCTGACATCTTGTAATAATATCAGCATACATACTTGTTCAAGACGAAATACTCTATTCATAAAACACTGCATTATAATATGCTCGGTCAACGACGTTAATTATAGTCAGCATTACTCTGCAATAAGTCGCGTCTGGCAAGTTAAACGAACCTGGAGGCTGGAGGCTGGAGGCTGGAGTCCTGAACCATCTATTTTTTTTGTCCTTTTGGCTGTTGATTTTTTTTGCAGTCAAAATTTAGCTGCTTTAGAATTTGCAGTTTTGCAATCATTCAACAACATGACAAAACCCCATTATCCTCCGCTCTCCATGCTCCCAATTGCATCTCAGCAACTGACTCTCAATCAAGGTTTGGGGTGACAATAAGTTTGTACTGTTCGTCGACTTGACCGATTTGTGATATATATCATATATATACACCGTTCGCACCACAAATGTTCATATCATTTTATCATTATGAAATTATAGTATAGTGAAATTCAGATTGAGGGTGCAATCACGTTCAATAAATGATGGATCAAACGTTTTAATATTTTCCGTTACATGATAAAATGTTTGAAAATAGTTCAAAGCAGGAAAGATAGAACAGTCAATTCCGGCTTGCGTGAAGGTCTATCTCAACTTCTTTAATTCCGCCATTCAAAAGAAATTCGTAGTAGGGAAATTTGCACATGGGTCCCCAGACATTCATGCCAGTAGCACTTGAATCCTCATTTTAATGTTTTGTTATTCATCCCAATCTTTCGAAAATTAACACAATTCACACTTTCGATCCATTTTAACCATTATATTAACATAAAATGACAAGTTTACCCTCCTTTTTAAATAAAAAATAAATAAAGAATGTATAAAAAAATAAAGGGATAAATTGTAACGAAAGTCCCAAATCTTTTCAAAGGTACATAGAACGATTGAAAACAAATTCACAAAATAGTAATAATAATAATAATTTTAAAAAAAGAAAAGAAAAAAAAAAGGAAAAATTTCATCGCACCCCACACCCAACCCAAAAGGCCAAATTCCTACCCACAACCTTGTGGTGGCTACGCCTTCTTGATGTCGACACCAAACACACTACACGCACCTGTCTTGTTTATACCACTCACATACGTCCATCGATATATTTGTGATTATAGTTAACGAAAGCGGTCGTATTCAGATATTTAATCTAGATGTTTTGTTTATATATCACAAGTAGTACAACGATTATAACAAACTCATTTTGATTGGGCTGCGTACTTATTTTTGCCTCATTTACAGGGAGAGGATAGAGTTGCGTGGCTACACGTCCTCTACAGTCGTCATACCACATTAGCCATCTGAACTTGTAGATAAGGTGGAATTTCTAAAGGTATGTGGTGAGAAAATCATTTTTTATATCCATACATACACTCTTAACCCATATACTTATTTCTCTTCTCATTCTCACACTGGAGTGACTATGGAGGAGAAAAGCCCGGTCACTTTTTGTAGGTTTTAAACTGCGAACGCCACAGTTAGTGGAAGAGAAAATTCGATACTCACATCATTGGTGTCGTCTGTGGGAAGCCTTGAACACAGAAGTTATAGATAAAGCAAGAAAGATTAGAAACTCGATACTCACATCATCACGCGTTTTTGTAACGACCACAAATTTTTTTTTACGACCCTCTCACCCGAGGCTATTTCTTGCACCGTTAGCTTACGTACTGTCTATTGAAGGTTGAGCTCCATAATGAATTTCTTTCGCGTCTCCATCGATTCGAACTATTGATTTTTCTCCTTAAGTGGAATGCTAGTACCAATCCCTATGACCCTCTCGCTCAGAAATTATTCCGTGCACCGTTAACATATGTATTTCGCGTTTCTAGTGATTTGAACATTTGACCTCTCCTCTTAAGAGAAAATTAAATGGAATGCTTACGTAAGCTAACGGTGCACGAAATAGTCCCCCAAATGAGATGATCGTAGAAAAAAAAAGTCCGCGATAGTGACAAGTCATGTAATCGGTCGAGTTCGACCAGCTACTGAAAAGAAAAAAGCTGGCCGAGTCAGCCAGCCTAAAAAAAGTCCCAAAACTTAACTTCTTGTCTTCTTCATTTAATGCATTAGACCACGGGCTGCCAATGTATTGATTTTTATTTGCATAAAAAAGAAAATTGCACCTCCATCCCCATTAATGCAACATTAAAACTCTTCTTTATGTTGCAGATGATGCTTAAAGAGATAACTGTAGAACATACTCAAAAGATAATAATCAACTCTTAATTGTTCTAATTCTTTCAATTTTGTAATAATATTATCCTCATTCAATTTTATCCGCAGATATCGTTTTTATCATTTCATTAATTCGCACACATTGTCCCCAATTAGTTTTTTTTGACGACTTTTTCATTAACTTAAATAAATTAAAATAAAAAAAAATAGAAAACTCAATGGAAAATTTGAAATTAAAGTCCCGAATTTTTTCAAAAGTGCAAATTAATCCATTTTATTTTATTTTATTTTATTTTACAGATTTTCACTTGAAATAATAAAAAATGCGTCGCCATCTCCCAAAACCTTCTAATTTGACTCAAACGTCCCTCAGTATATGTCCATCGAAATATTATCTAGAGTCTGGATGGATTTCATCTAAATATTCATTACTTAACAAAAAATAAAATCCGTGATCTAAATTTGACCAATTTAACAATGACAAAATAGTTTTTCATATGTTATTATTTAAAACAATAAAAAAAATTCTTATTCTTCTCCACATCACACTACCCCCACCATCATGCCTAAGGATGGCAAAAAAAACCCACCCCGCCCCGCATATTTGGGTAATAGAAGTGTGTCCGGGGCAGCCCTTCCCCACCCAGCCCCACGACCCGTCCCATTATTTTTTTTAAAATCATAAAATTGAATACAAATTAAAATTTTGCTAGAAATAGATTAAAGAGGAATCAAACCCGAATTGATGTTACAAACTACAAATCTTAACCACTACACTACAAACCCAACATTGAACTTTTTTTTTTTGGTTTGCGACAAATATTTTAAAAAATATATATTTTTTTTTAATTATTTGCGGGTCGCGGAGCGGGGTGGGTCCTACCCGTTCCGAACTTGCCCATTGCCATCCCCAATCATGCCCCACCCCTGTGAACCAAGCGGGGGGATTTTTGCCCAATTTCGAAGTCCGAAACCAGATATGCGTATATGTGCTTTGTTTTATTTTTTTCCTTGATCATAGATTCATCATATATAGCTGCAATGACTACAATTCACTCCACAAGAACTTAAATGGATAACACATTAAAACTCATGAAACACGATAGAAGGGGCATGAGGAATAATTAAGAATCTATCTCATAAAAGCAAATTAAGCAAATTAAGCAAATATTTGAAAAGACAAAAAATAAGATGGTAGAGATGCTGATAAAGCAAGAATCCCATATTGACAAGAAACAAGATTTCCTATTATCCTATCCAATTCTGCTATTTTCTGGAATAATATTGGACGAATCCCCATGGTCAGAAATCAAAAGAGTAAAAGATTTTTAAGAATTTACTCATTTAGACCTTCAAATATCTTTGAATCAGCTTTGAGATTTCTACTAAGAATTTTCTCATTTAGATCTGCTGGGGTGAATTTTTTTTTTTTTTTTTTGGGATATTTTTTACCTGTTTTAAATAATAAAATATAAAGAGTTCATGAAAGAATGATGACGATACATGCGAATAAAACTGAATGGGATATCGTTACAAAGTTGAAAAAATGGAGACTGTGGATATAATTTACCCTATTTTTTAATATTTTCATATGACATTTGATGTTTATGTCTTTATGACCGATAATATATTAATGCACCGGTGGCGATCGATCAACCTAGCAAACGTGGTTGGTTGAATAGATTATTATCCACAACTTTGGGTGGCGACACTTTCTTTTAAATCGACGACAAATACGCTACACACGCCTACCTTGATTTATACTATGAACATCCATCAATATATTTGTGATTCGAACGATAGTCAACGACAGTTATCGTATATTTTACTTAAATATTTTGTCTATATATCACTAGTACGATAATATAAAAATTCATTTTGATTGGGCCATGAACCTATTTTTGTCATTTACAAGAGAGGATAAGGGTGCATGACTTCACTCTATATAAGGTGAAATTTCATAAGGTATGTGGTGAGAAAGTCATTTTTTACATTCATAGTGGTCGTGACTCGTGGGAGAGTAAAGTCTTGCTATTTTTTGCAAGTTTTAGGCAGTAAACATTACCGTCAATGGAGTTGGAAAATCGACACTAACACGATGCTTTGTACATGACCTATTGTTTAAGAGTATTTTAATTAATGACCTTTATTTCTTCGAAAATATTTGAAAAAAGAAAAGAAAAAAGAAAAGAAAAAACACGTGGCACTGTTTTATTGTTCCATTACCAACTGGTATAAGGTTTGAAAATGTCAATCATATTAATCCGCCACCAACCTGTCTTTTTTCCTCTGGTTTTTATTATAATATCTTTTTCTAATGTATGACATAATATTTTTGTCTTTACTCACACATTTCACATTATTAAACTCTAATGGTGCATAAATTAATGGCATTATCAGTGTCATCCCACGTTATTCTCAAATAAAATATAATAAAATATGTATCTTAAGTTTTTATTAATTAAAAACGTACGTATAACATATTAAAACTCTAATAGGAATAATACTAATTATGACTTAGAAAAACTTAAACTATGAATCGAAGTTCAATTGGTTGAAATTTATCTTGAGAACAAAAATGTAACGGCATAATTTGAAGATTATCACTAACTTATTTGAATGTTCTAGATTCTTCCTTATGAAATACATTATCTAGAATTTTTCATTGTCCCATATAGATCAAGAAGGATCTAGAATAATGAAGTGCTTTCATGATTAGGACTAGAATTTTCTAGCTTGTTGTTAACCTCCAATAGTAGAACTTTCTAGAAATATTGTAACCAAGTATAAATAGGATGTTAGTGTAGTGGAAATGTGGTAATGAGTGATAGGTAAAGAGTGGTGAGTGAGATCACAAAAGAGTATGTTGTGTTCCATAACCAAAATATTGTACAAGTGTTTATATAATAAAACAAGCTTCTTTTGTGTTCCAAATCCAACAAGTGGTATCAGAGCAAGTCGATTGAGGCCACACGTGTTTTTCGAGCAAGCGCAATCAGTGGAGATTATTTTCGAGTTTCTGTAGATCGTGCACAAATTGAGATTGTGAAGCTTCAATAAAGCTTGCTTGGTAACGAGGAGGTTATTCAAGTCATGATGAGCGACCTACAAGTGATAGGCGGAGTAAAGAAGCTCAACAATCAAAACTACACCACATGTGACATGCATGGTGTCTTATCTCAAGGCCAAGACTTGTGGGACGAGTTGGCGGCGGTGAAGTGACACATGGGAGAGCGCCAAGCTCAAGAAATGGAAGATTAAAGCGGGTAAGGCCATGTTTGCGATAAAGACAACAATTGATGAGGAATTATTGGAGTACATAAGGGATAAAAATACGTCGAAGGAAGCATGAGACACATTTGCAGCACTATTTTCAAAGAAAAATGATCTAAGATTGCAGCTTATAGAGAATGAGCTACTGTCTATCACTCAGGGGGAGATGACGATAAAACAATATTTCAACAAGGTAAAATTTCTCTGTCGCGAAATCTCTGAATTAGATTCTTCAAGTAAAATTTCAAAATTTAGGATGAGAAGAATAATCATACATGGATTGAGACCCGAATTTAGAGGCTTTATTGCTGCAATACATGGTTGCCCAGAGCAACCTTCATTGGTCAATCTAGAAAATTTGCTAGCCGACTAAGAAGCGTTGACTAAGCAAATGCTAGGGGTCTCACTAAAGAAAGAAGATGAAGCATTGTTTAGCTATAAAAGAAAAGGCCGATCCCCTCGACAAAATAATAAAGAATCAAAAGAAGAAAAACGTATAGAAGGTTCTCAAACAAGGGGAGCTCAAGAAAATCGCGATGAGAGAGGTCAGTTGTCCAAGAGATATAGGCGACCTAATGACTCTTGCTTTGTATGTGGCAAACGAGGTCATTACACAAGAGATTGTCGATTTAGGAAAAAGCCAGCAGAAGGAAATATGGCAACCTCCAACGAGCAAGAAAAATATATTAGTGAAGAAGAGTGGGATGCAGAAGCGTCACTCACAGTAACTGAGCAAACTCATAAGGAAGTAAGTAGTTCAAGCTTTGATGAAGAATTGGCACTGGTGGTGGTCGTCCCTGGACGAATGAATTATGAAAATGATTAGATTGTCGACTCAGGATGTTCCAATCACATGACAGGCGACAAGGAGAAGCTGCAAAACACAACAAAGTATAAGCGGACACCGCAGAGGATGGAACTGCCAGATTCAAAAGAAATTGAAGATAAGTTGCAAGAAGAAATCGTAGAAGTACAAAAGAGCCCTGAGGAAATTGAAAATTCACAGAAGTCAAGCGATGGAGAAGATCCTATGAGGACAACGCAAAGTCCATGGCAAATTGGTGTGCATCAACCAACAGCAGAAGAGAATAGGCCGAGTCAACAAGAAGAGGTTGAGGTACCAACGAGTCCTCAACCACAACTAAGAAAATCAACTAGACAACGAAAGCCAAATCTCAAGTATGCTAATGCAATGGTAGAAGAAGATGAAAGTACCAAAGAGCCGAAGACCTTTGAAGATGCAGTCCAACACAAGGAGTGGAGAAAGGCAATGGAAGAAGAAATGGTGGCTCTAAAACAAAATGAGACTTGGGACTTGACGCCAATACCTGACAGAGTAAATCCTATATCCTACAAATGGGTATACAAGGTAAGGAGGAGACCAGACGCGTCAATAGAGAAGTACAAAGACACAGGTTGGATGATGAGAAGAAAAGAGTTAAATCAAATAGTTGGTGCTAAAGGGGAGACTTGAAGATTATCACCAACTTATTTGAATGTTCTAGATTCTTCCTTATGAAATACATTATCTAGAATTTTCCCTTGTCCCATATAGATCAAGAAGGATCTAGAATAATGAAATGCTTTCATGATTAGGACTAGAATTTTCTAGTTTGTTGTTAACCTCCAATAGTAGAACTTTCTAGAAATATTGTAACCAAGTATAAATAGGATGTTAGTGTAGTGGAAATGTGGTAATGAGTGATAGGTAAAGAGTGGTGAGTGAGATCACAAAAGAGTGTGTTGTGTTCCATAACCAAAGTATTGTACAAATGTTTATATAATAAAACAAGCTTCTTTTGTGTTCCAAATCCAATATAATTAATTGTTTTTTTAATTACTAATTACGCTAGAACTCTCGTTATATACTTACTCTTATCTAATTTATTCGAACCTAGACGTAATAGGACTAGATTTCATTATATTAAAGCCAATGAGATTGTATTTCAATTTACCGAAATAATTAGATTGTATTTCTGCTCGTAACCAAGTTCACTTCAACTAAAAAGGAAATAAAGGCACAAGAAATAAATATTACAAAGATATAAGTATACATATAACATACCTATACATCTACATATATAAATATAATAGTTATATGTACGTGCATAAGTTGTCTGTGATAATCTACTAATTAAAAGTGATTGTGTTAATATAATTTTGATAGAATTTAAATATTTTTTTGTACTTGTAAAACAAGCAAACATGAAGCATAAGTGTCAGAGAAAATGAAACATAAGAAATTAGATGAACTGGTCCACTTTTTCTTAAATAAATTCATATGGCAAGGCCTACAACAATAAGGGTAGAATTAACCACTGTACGGAAGTTAAATCGAGAAAGAGCATGCATACAACATGGCATTAGTAACTTCAGGGATGAGATCACCAATAGAGCTACAATCACAAGACAGCACCTTGTTATATTCTAAGCAACTAAGAAACACAACAAGAAGACATTATCATGGACCTACTTGATGTGCCCTCTTTCGACTACTTGTCATATACCCAGTTCACTTTGATAGGTGCTCAAACCCGAAATCACATAATAAGATATTTATCTACATAACATTAGAAAATGAATCTAAGAGAGATGTTATATAGAGCTTCCTGTTATCCATGAGAAAAGGGAGAAGGCTTCTCACTTACAAATACCTTTCATTATCTATGTTAATGGTTTCAACCAAAATGATGTTGCACGTGTGGTAGTCAAAATCATGGGAGTCGATCAAAATTTCTAGCCAGAAAAATTCAATCACGACCGACTTGAAAAGAGATTAGAATGCAAAACCTCCTAATGGATCTGGTTTCAAATTTCACAAGGTAAGATAACCATCATTAAAGGCCCTAGGATATGCATATCTAACATAAAAAACAAATGATAAAAACAATAAATCTCACATAAATGGCAACTGAACAAGAACTGGAACCCACATAAATCTTCTTACGCCTCGTCTCGCAAAGATAAAACACCATAACATTTTTAAAATATGATCATATACATGAATTTAAAGTTGCATAAAATTCTAATTTTTGTTTACACCTACTCTAATCAAATTTTAATTTATAACATTATTAGTAAGAATGTTATAATTAAAAGTTATAAAAAATAAAATATGTTGTTGATTTTATTCATTGAAAAAAAATTAGAAATGTAAAAGCTCACCATTAAAAAAAAAAATAAAATTATCGAGCGATAACTTTTTCGAGTTACTATTCACCTCGAAAAAGTTTGTCGAGTTGAATAGTAACTCGACAAACTTTTTTCGAGTTAAATAGTAACTTCGAAAAAGCATCGCTCACAATTTTTTTTTTTTTTTTTGTATGTGGACTTTTTCATTTTGAATAATTAGTGACATTTATATATTTGAATAATTAGACACATGAAATTAAAATTTCGTGTACTCGCTACATACATGAATTATTTAAAGAGATAAATATTGTAATTGATAGATACTAAGATACATGTATCGAGATAAATGTGTTCATTGAAAATTCTATAATAAGCCATGTAACGTTCACATAAAATTAGTGATTTAATGAACTCGCTACATGAATTATTTAAGTAGATGAATGTAGTAATTGATAGATGCATATATTGGAATAAACATATTCATTGAACATCGTATAAAAAGGCACACAATCTGACAATGCTACACATTTTGTAATAGGAGTCAATCCAAGAATAAAGTTTGCCTTGAATTGTTTTTGCCATTTTAAAGTAAATCTCAATTTTTCTATAAATTGACATTCTTCCGAAATTATCGAATATTAAATAAAAAGTGAAAAAATATACAAGGAAAGAGGGTCATAATATAATTAATTTTTATTTACACCTACTCTAATCAAATTTTAATTTATAACATTATTAGTAAGAATGTTATAATTAAAAGTTATAAAAAATAAAATATGTTGTTGATTTTTTTCATTGAAAAAAAAAATTAGAAATGTAAAAGCTCACCATAAAATTTTTTTTTTTTTTGCATGAACAGTAACTTTTTCGAGTTACTATTCACCTCGAAAAAGTTTGTCGAGTTGAATAGTAACTCGACAAACTTTTTCGAGTTAAATAGTAACTCGAAAAAGTTACTGTTCACAATTTTTTTTTTTTTTTTTTTGTATGTGGACTTTTTCATTTTGAATAATTCGTGACCATTTATATATTTGAATAATTAGACACATGAAATTAAAATTTCGTGTACTCGCTACATACATGAATTATTTAAAGAGATAAATATTGTAATTGATAGATACTAAGATACATGTATCGAGATAAATGTGTTCATTGAAAATTCTATAATAAGCCATGTAACGTTCACATAAAATTAAGTGATTTAATGAACTCGCTATATGAATTATTTAAGTAGATGAATGTAATAATTGATAGATGCATATATTTGAATAAACATATTCATTGAACATCGTTTAAAAAGGCACACAATCTGACAATGCTACACATTTTGTAAGAGGAGTCAATCCAAGAATAAAGTTTATCTTGAATTGTTTTTGCCATTTTAAAGTAAATCTCCAATTTTCTATAAATTGACATTCTTCCGAAATTATCGAATATTAAATAAAAAGTGAAAAAATATACAGGGAAAGAGGTTCATAATATAATTAATTTTTGTTTACACCTACTCTAATCAAATTTTAATTTATAACATTGTTAGTAAGAATGTTATAATTAAAAGTTATAAAAAATAAAATATGTTGTTGATTTTTTTCATTGAAAAAAAAAATTCAAAATGTAAAAGCTCACCTTCAAAAAAAATAAAACAAAATAATTTTTTTTTCATGAACAGTAATTTTTTCGAGTTACAATTCACCTCGAAAAAGTTTGTCGAGTTGAATAGTAACTCGACAAACTTTTTCGAGTTGAATAGTAACTCGACAAACTTTTTCGAGTTAAATAGTAACTCGAAAAAGTTACTGTTCACTAATTTTTTTTTTTTTGTATGTGGACTTTTTCATTTTGAATAATTAGTGACCATTTATATATTTTAATAATTAGACACATGAAATTAAAATTTCTTGTACTTGCTACATACATGAATTATTTAATGAGATAAATGTTGTAATTGATAGATACTAAGATACATGTATCGAGATAAATGTGTTCATTGAATATTCTATAATAAGCCATGTAACGTTCACATAAAATTAAGTGAATTAATGAACTCGCTACATAAATTATTTAAGGAGATGTATGTAGTAATTGATAGATGTATATATTAGAATAAACATATTCATTGAACATCCTATAAAAAGGCACACAATGTGACAATGCTACACATTTTGTAAGAGGAATCAATCCAAGAATAAAGGTAAATGCCTATTTTAATTGTAACTTATTAAAAAAAAAAAATTTGATTCTTAAACATATACTGCATTTATTTAGTATATGTAAAAAAAAAATTGAAAAATATAAAAAATTTACCTTACAATTCAAAAGGTAAACTGAATTAAAATCGAAAAAAAAAAAAGTCAAGTTGTCTGACAAATTTTTGTATTTTTTTTCTTTATTATATTTTTTTTAGAGTTACTCGACAAAACCAAAGTTAAATCTTAAAAAAAAAAAAATAGCAAAGTCAACAAAAGCTGATTTTATAAAAATTTAATGCAAATATGTAGGACAAAAGGGTGATAGTTAGTCGAGTTATCTGACAAATTTTTGTATTTTTTTCTTTATTGTATTTTTTTTAGAGTTACTCGATAAAACTAATACCAAATCTTAAAAAAAAAATAGCAAAGTCAACAAAAGCTGATTTTATAAAAATTTAATACAAATATGTAGGACAAAAGGGTGATAATTGGATTGCCAATGCCCAAAAAAAAAAGTTGGGGTAGATTAGTTATAAATTTGAAAGATTTGGACCAAAAGTGTAAATTAAAAAAATAAAAAAATGTCAAAATCAAAATGGACTAAAAGTGCAAATTACTTAAAAAAAAAAAAAACATATTCAAACAGGCAAAGTGGAAAAAAAAAAAAAAAAAAATCATTTACCACTTTGTCGAGGACAAAATAAAAAAAAATTTCATTTTACCACTCGACAAAGTGGGTAAAAAAAAAAAAAAAAAAATTTAACCTTTTACCACTTTGTCACCAAAAAAAAAATAATAAAAAAAAAAAAAATCAACATTTTACTACTTTGTCGAGTTCCTCGACAAAGTGGCAAAAAATAAAAAAAATAAAAAAAATTCAAACATTTTACCACTTTGTCGAGTCTCGACAAAGTGGCCAAAAAAAAAATTAAAAATAAAAAAATTTCAAAAACTTTGTCGAGTAACTCGACAAAGTTAAAAAAAAAAAGAAAAAAGAAAAATTTAACGCTTTGTCGAGTTACTCGACAAAGTGGAAAAAAAAAATAATTTCAAAAACTTTGTCGAGTAACTCGACAAAGTAAAAAAAAAAATGAAAAAAATTTCTTTTTTTCTTTTTTTCTCGAGTAACTCGAGAAAGTTTGCAAAAATGAAAAAAAAAAAATTCTTTTTTTCTCGAGTAACTCGAGAAAGTTTTTTTTACTAACCCGAGTTAGTCGAGAAAGTCATTTTTTTTTTTTGTTTTCTCGAGTAACTCGAGAAACTCATTTGGGGAATTTTTTTTTTTTTTTTAATACTAACTTTGTCGAGTTATGAGACAAAGTGGAAAAAAAAGGGAAAAAAAAAAAATTCAAAACTTCACTTAGTCATGGATTAACAAAAATTCATTTGACATAGAAAACGATCACCGAAAAATATGAAATTTTCAGGGAACATAGAATACTCATGTAGCTACCACATATCAAAATTTGATAGTCCGACGGCATGTTTCGGCTTACTAAAATGCTAATCGAAACATCCTAGTTAGTTTTTCGAATTCATGCTTTCACAGTTTACAAAATTGTCCATAAATTGAGTTATATAACATGAAATTATGTAAAACCAAAGCCAATGGTTAGGTAACCCATAAGGCTATCGTCTCCAACTGGAATTATGTAAAAATATTTAATATATAAGGTGCAGTAAGTTTTTGAGTTGGACAACAAAAACTGCATCTTAGAAAAACATGAAGTTTAGCAAAACTTTTCAAGTTCACATCATTAACGTGTAACCAAAAGATCGGAATCCACTAAAACTACCACAAAACCAAGGTCCACAAAAGTTTAAGAAGATATTTACATTACTTAAAGTTTTTTGATTGGTTTATAATATCGATTCCGGCACGCCGACGGCATAAATCCGAAAAACAGCCTAGGAGGTTTCGCGATGAGTATTTTAGTATGCCTAAACATGCCGTCGGACTACCAATTTTTGATATGTGGTAGCTACCTGAGTATTCTATGTCCCCTGAAAATTTCGTATTGTTCGGTGATCGTTTTCTATGTCAAAGAATTATTTGTTACTCCATGACCAGGTGAATAAAATTTTCAAAATAAGGGCAGTGTTACTAAAATTTCTTCATCCGGTCATGGAGTAACAAAAATTTGTTTGACATAGAAAACGATAACCGAAAAATATGAAATTTTCAGGAAACATAGAATACTCATTTAGCTACCACATATCAAAATTTGATAGTCCGACGGCATGTTTCGGCTTACTAAAATGCTCATCGAAACACCCTAGGCAGTTTCTCGGATTCATACGGTCGCAGTTTATAAAATTGTCCATAACTTGAGTTATATACCATGAAATTATGTGAAACCAAAGCCAATGGTTAGGTAACCCATAGAGCTATCGTTTCCAATTGGAATTATATAAAAATACTTAATATATAAGGTGTAGCATATTTTTGAGTTGGTAAACAGAAAATGCAGTTTGGAGAAACAATTCACCCAGTCATGGAGCAAAAAAAATTTATTTGACATAGAAAACGATCACCGAACAATATGAAATTTTCACGGAACGTAGAATACCCATGTAACTACCACATATAAAAATTTGATAATCCGACGGTATGTTTTGACACACTAAAATGCTCACCGAAACATCCAAGGCAATAGCTCAAATTCATGCCGTCGCAATTTATAAAATTGTCCATAACTTGAGTTATATAACATGAAATTATGTGAAACCAAAGCCAATGGTTAGGTAACCCATAGGGATATTGTTTCCAACTGGAATTATGTAAAAATACTTAATGTATAAGCTGCAGCAAATATTTAAGTTGGACAACAAAAACTGCAGTATAGAGAAAATGAAATTTACCAAAATCTTTAGGAATCGATTGTATTTCGTCATTTGTTTCCCCATAGCAATCTGGGGATAAAAAACACCAAATTTGATGACTTATGAAGGGAAAATGAATATATATTTACTATAATATATAAGAAGTCAATAATTGCGGCTAAAAGACACTAATATATGTATATTAAAATAAATAAAAGAAAATAAAAGATGAAGAAGTCAAAAAATGCGGCTAAAGATATTAATTTAATATAAAAAAATGTCAAACAATTAGGACAAAATGGAGAGATTTGGACGAAATTATGAATACTAAATTAATAAAATGACGTCGCGTTGGTTGAAGGGTGAATAGTAAACAGGTGATAGACACTTATATTATAATAAAGATATACAAATTAAATACATATTTTAAAGAGAGTGTACTCAACTCAAATTTTAAAAGATTTATTAATATTTATAAATTTGAATAGAATTGTACATAATTTATAAGATTTCAACATAATTTTATATTATAAATTTCAATACATTCTTATGGATTTCTATGAATTTTTATGGATTTATGATTTTTTTTTATTAAAAATAGTAATTTTACACTGTTTTTATTCTAAATATTCAAGTGATTGTCCTATATAAACAATGTTTTGAGTAGAATTTTAGAAAGAAAAAAATTCTTGAAATATAAAGAAGTAAAAACTCTTTTCAATAAAAAATGTAAATAATTTGATAGATTGTGAGGTATACCAATCTGATAGCTGTGGCATCTAAGCTCTTAAAGAATAAACTAATAAATAAGTCATCCATTGTCTCTAAACTCGAAGCCCAATTAGATAAATTGTTTGGGGGGATTCACATTATTATATCAATTTCCTCATTTTTAAATTAAAAAAAAAATTAAAACAAAATTTTAATTTTCACATTCTTTCTACTTGTCTTTTTTTTATAAAAATTTATCTTTCATATTCGAGAATAGATGATAGATATTTAGGATTCATTCTCTTCCAAACCAATTATTTAATCATCTTGTACAAAAAATTATTTTATAGCTTAAAAAAATAATTTACATGTGTCGCAGTTGACGAGTAAATCATTCCAAGTTCAATTTTTTTTAGTGCTATATTAATTTTACAGTCCAATATTTAATTGTCATATATGGTATTAGACTAATTATCTAATTAATATTTACCAATAGATTATTTATATTTTTCAGCTCAATAATTTGGTTCAATGAATGATCATGGAGTATCAAGAATGAAATTTCAAAGACGATGTTTGACAATTGTACAAAAAAAGTATTAAAATAAAAAAAAGTTCAATAAATTTCTATGCTAATATAAATTGAAAATCAAGAACAAGAGTTTACTACAAAAATTTGTGGCACAAATTAAGGAGAGAGGCGAGAGGAAGAGATGCGTAAGAGAAGAGTTGATATTCATATATATATGAGCTCGAAATCTATACAAATCTGTTTAAATCTTCTAATTAATGAATTCTTTAGAAATCTATTAATTATAGTAATTGTGGACACCTAAATTTCTAAAGAATATGTTAAAATATGAGTTGGGGACACTTAAATTTCAATTGAATATACTAAAAACTGAGTTTGAGATACCAAAATTTACATGAATTTTTAAAATCTATTCAAATCTAAGTTGAGAATACCCACTAAATTATTCAAATTTTAAGACAGAAATATTTTGAAAGTGTAATCTAAATAATTTCTGAGCTAATTGATATATACTACACAAGTTTGAGTAGAATTTTTTTTGTTTTGTTTGGGTCATATTATTCTTGTTCTCGAATCTTGACGGTAGTCAAGTTTAGAAGGTCGAGCAAGGCTTCTGCGTTTTCGAGAAAGGTTGAGACCCTCAGCCCAATCCATTACACATTTGCCGTGAAACCCGAAGCCCAAAATGCCGAGTGACCCAATCACTTTATCTAAATGACTTTTGACTAAATTTATAATATAAATTTTTTAAATAAATATATATAAAAATAAAATTATCAAATGTACTTATGTGTAAATCCCACTTTTCTACCTCAAATGATTTCAAATTCATATATGTAATTATACTGCTACTGAAAAGAAGAATTTTTCAAAGTTCACTATTTTACAAGAAAATGACATCTTATTCATCTAAAAACAAGTTCAACATAGGTAGAAAATTTCATTTTAATATTAGAATCTAAGTTATTTCAATTTTTGTATAATCATGACAATATATATACATTTGAATATGAATCCGGGATATTTACTTTAAATTTTTGTATATTTAACTATTTGTGAAATATGGAGTTAGATTAATTAAAAAATAAATTTAAAGAAATAAAAAACTATGATCTGTAAAAGATTTGATCTAAGATCTTATCGGCAAAAATATTTATGATTTTCATACAAAAGATACATTTACAATTTAAATTTTATAAATAAAATTATTATTATTCCCTGAGCCCCGCCCCCACCCACCCCAGATTTGACATATTTGAGTCGATCTTTTAGCCAAACCCGCCCCATGTTCTCTGAATTTGAAACATTTGCCTTCTCCTAGCCAGTAGCGCCACCGCGCCACCCGGCCACCGGCAACTTTCCACCCCATCACACACAAATCGAAAATTAGAGATTCATATACTGATAACTGATACATAGAAATAGTATGGTTAGAAGAAATCAAAGCATAATTCGAGATTACATTTTAAAAATAAAAGAGAGCAATTGAGATTTAGGGATCGTGGAGAAGGCAATAGAGCAGCAGCAGCAGAAGAAAAGTGCGTCGATTCGACCAATGGATGAGAAGGCCAGCTGACATTAGCCTTTGTCGTGTGTGTTTCCATAATCAATAAAGCAATAGTATTTAACTTGGCTAATATGCACACTTCAGGTAATTCTTGTTTTATTTTCTCTACAGAAATTTTTAGGTTATTTGTAATTGCAACTATATTACTCAAAATATTTAGCACGTGGAAACTTCATTAGCTATGCCCTTACAAACAAAATTGCTTATTTTAGTTCTTGGTGGGATTTATTATCATTTTAAGGATGCTATATCAACTAACAAGCATTGAGATTTTGAGAAATAGCTTATTTTTTCCTTTACTGAGGATCAGAATATATTCACGTATTTGCAGAAGAATACAAGCTTTTAAATCACAGTGACCAATTAGCAGACCTAAACAAGTTTATTGTTGGCATCAAACATTATCTTCTAGCCAACTGAGTATAATTGAAATTTCTGTCAAGCAAAATCCGGTTAGCGGAACACTCCTACGGGTAATGTAAAACCATGTAGATGTGGGGTATGGCCAAGGGGTCTGTATAGATGAGGCAATGAGACACATGTCCTTTGTCACCGGCCGACTCTTTGAGTCTTGCAGCACCACTATTTTTCGCCCGTGCGGCAGTAGTTTCACTCTATTCAACTTACTTTTGCGTTCTCCATCACGAGTCTAGACATGACCCATTGCTTATTTTGCCCATGAAGCTTACTAGCGTGTAAACATCTGAACACATCCTTGCGCTGCACTTGGTGTCAAGACGCTAGCTTATTCGCAATGCACATCATCATCGATATTCCCAACTCTATTGGGCTCGACTTAGTTAGCTTGCCTGCATGTTTTTGCACAATATACGGTCCTTTCGAAGCATACTCAATGGATGAGAGCTCTCTTAGCTTCATTCGAAACATTGAGGGTCATTCAATTGCTCCACAATGCAATCTTTGTGCTCGACACCTCCTCCGGACATATTAGCTCATTGTGTCGCGATGCCCTTCATAAAGGCCTCACCCAAGCATGACCAATTGATAATCCATGGCTAACTTAAAGTGCCTTCACATCATACTCATTCCGACAATATCGATATCTTGTCATATTTTTCCAACTATGCGGCGTCACCCTACGAGCGCATCTCTTGCCAACGGACCTCGCGACAAGGCTAGAACCCATAGCCAAAGCGCACGAGTTAGCATACGAGGCCTTTAAAATGTATTCCTCGATAGCTCATTCGGCCTAGAAATGTTACTGTATCTTTAGCGTAGCCCACAGAGTATATTCGATAACCTCAGGCCTTTTTGGGAGCACAACAAAGGCCATGATCCCGAACTCATACGGGTACTTTAGCTCTCCCTTGAGGTGCCCAAACTAGGCTCTTAGTTGTCCCTGCGGTCCCTAAAGATTGTGTATTTCGTGCTTAAGGATAGTCCGCTGGCTGTCCCTCCGTGGGGATGGAAACACTTGGCTGACTGCTCACCAAGCACGACCTCTTTATAATCAAGGTTCTAAAAAACATAAAGTATGGCTAGGCGTGGAGGTCAAGCTTCATGTTTTTTTAACCTAGGTGAGGCTTAGACAGGAGTGAGGAGTGAGACGTGAAAAAGCATTTTTTTATTTTTAATATTATTTTAAATATTTAAAAAAACATTTTTAACTAAAAAGCGTGAGCCTAGGCGTGCCTAAGCGTAACTAAGCGAGCCTAGGCATGACTAAGCGAGCCTAGGCGTGCGCTTTTTAATTAAAAATATAATTGACCAAAAAAGTGCGCGCCTAGCACCTAAACAAGATGTGGAGGTCACGCTTCGCGTCTGGCGACACTGCTTATAATAGCTGAGGAGAAATAACCTAAATGACACCAATAGAGATATTTTGCCGAGGAATCATAATTTTCATAACTGATGCTTGTGACCTTCAAATGACGTTTTGTTTGATCTGTAGCGAAAGCTAAGATCTGCAATATTAAGTTCATAAAGTTTCAACCCTAACGGATACT
Organism: Forsythia suspensa; assembly: GCA_023638005.1. NCBI lineage: Eukaryota > Viridiplantae > Streptophyta > Magnoliopsida > Lamiales > Oleaceae > Forsythia > Forsythia suspensa. The sequence continues at coordinate 8,617,931 of CM042674.1, read as the reverse complement.
CGACCGTTGAGTTATTGCCCTCGCAATATTCTGAAATTACAACAATACAACTACCTGACACTGTCACCTTCGGCTCCTATATTTCATAACTAAATGGTCTGCTTTGGTAGGGAGCTTCTTAACTCTTTAAATAAGCTCTTTGTAAAGCGGCTTTCCAAAACTCCATTGATAAGTTTCTTTACTCATCGCACGAATTTATTGCCATTACGGCTAGCCATAATTTCATGTCAAACTAACTTCTTCCATTGGGGACGATGGTCACGGACATTAGCTCTAAGCTAAGTTGCGGTCCGTGACACCTTTGCTGGTTTACTTGAGCATCACATCATTTTAAGAACTTGAAGACGATTGTGACGAGCTTGCTTGGCACACATGCCACGTCTCATCACTGGGGAATCTCGAAGCTCCGATAAGCCTATTGGACTGGTAACTATTCCATCCCTGATTTTGATGGAACTATACCATAGCAAAGGGGCCTTAGGTAGGATTTGGCCTTTCAACTCCTCAAGGTCTGAGGCTGCAGCCTGACCCGAAGACCAAGGGTGTGCCTGCGGGACCTACAACTCTGCTCAGTCCTTGGCTTGGTGACTTCTGGTGATGCCGTTGGAGATTACTGAGTAGTACCACACGGTGTTGGCCCTGTTGGGTGACTCCTTTTGATGCCATGTATATACCATGTCCACCTCTTTCTCTTTTCCTCTATCTCCACATATACACTTGTACATATGTATATTGCATAACTAGATATCCTCCCTTCTCAGTCTTTTTGGGTAAGTTCGAGTATACTCCATGTTATCCTATGTCCATTTTCCATGAACCCCCACTGGATCAAGGCACTATGACCTTAACGGTGATTTGCCATTTCGAGGTGTCAAAAAATTGTTGTCGCTAATGAATAGGTTTTGATAAGAGTAATATGCATCGTACAGAGTTTGAGAATTTAGACTAGAAATCTGGCTGTGATTTATGAGTAGGTTGGGAGGGGTTCCAGAGGCATAAGAATTTAATAGCCATGAATACAGACTATGAGCTATGTTGATATATCCTTCTTTATAGTTTGTTTAGGTTAATTTCTACCACACTGCCATAATGTGATTGCAAGCTTATGATGTTTACACACTTATCTTATCAGTGAAGAAATATATCTAGGAAATTAAGTCAAATTATTGTTTCAATAAAGAAATATCTACGAGAAATCAAGAAATTTATCCATATTGAACATATGAAACTGGGTTACAAAGGGATGGGCAATATATAAGCTAAAGGATAATTAAGGCCATGAGTGCATGTGGTTGCTTATTTTTCTGTTTTTAGCATAATCTGTAGCAATGTGATCAATAAGTTTGTATATATGCAACGGTCATTGCAAATCCATATTTGTGCAGTCTCTGCATGTCTTGGCTCTTTAACCAACTTCTTTGACCCCCGCAAATCAGAAGAGCATAATTGTTGGACTAGCTGAGGAAAAATAGGATAATCACCAGAATTGTCAGGTGTCTGAATCTTGCGGATAAGCCCCAGAAGTTGGCTTTTAATTGTGAAACACATATAAAGACTTCTCAACTTTCTTGAAAGCATGCTTAGATTTGGTCGTATTCAATGATGAAGCAGCAGCACGAGATGATGATTGCAGTAAATTCTTACAAGGCAGAGAAAGAGAATCATTTGTAATGGCTTCCTCTTCGTGAATTGTATCCAACATCTTCGATGCTCGGTGCCTCATGACACTCACAAATTGTGATGGTGCTTCTTCGGTAATAAATCTAGCAATGCAAGCATTTGCCATTTTTTCTTCCACTGTTGTGAGATTAATAAGCTGGACAAGACAGTAGGGTGTGTGTCAAGGAGAAGCTGAGGTTATGGCATATGGACTTGTTAAAATTTATAGGGCTAAGCTTGACTTGAATTCGAGTAGTTGGATGAGATTATGAATTTATGCCTCTGGCTTAAATTGGTTTGGTAGTCCTAATCAAAAGTTTTAATCATTTTAAGCCATTTGTGCCGTCTTCTACTTTTGGTATTTATTATGCAGATAACAATGTTTGCTAGTCACACATATGAGATAGCCTTATCAGTAGGACCGTAGAGAATGCTCTAATAAGAAAACTTTATCATTGTGGCCACATAGTGCTATGTGTCTGTTTTTGGGTAGAAGATATACATCTTTTTTACATTTGCTTTTGTTGGCATCGAAAGCTTTGAATTTGCACTTTTTGGATAAACCTAGAAGCCGCCTTTAAATTTCAACTGACAGTTGATAATCTGCGAACCTGGACACTGTTGGGGTGGTCCATGGTCATGGTCCCCACTATTCTATAGGTTTTCCAGTCAGGCTGGCCCGTGCAGAAAAGTGCAAAGGCCCCACACAACCCGTGCTAGGTCACCTTGCACACTAGGACTGCAGACCACAACACGGCTCTCAATGTGGCAGCCCGCCCACGTTTACACACCTAATAGTTGAACAGTTTTATTCTCTGTAAAATTCCGTACTAAGATTTATATTATCTACATTCAATAACAAAATAATATTTCGTTTGGTTCATTTGCCTCTGATATCTATTGTATCAATGAATTGAAAGGTCAACACTGACCCCCTTGAACATCTGAAGTGAGATAAAAATATTGCCTAAGAATTTGTGTTCTGTTGTTTGTGATTGAGACCTCAACATAATGCTTGGCTATTGAAAACTTTGAATAGAAAAGCTTGTTTCTTCTTCAAGATAAATGATGGATTTGATGTGATTAATCTTCGTAATTTTGTCATTTTCCCTTGTCAAAGAGAATCCTCTATTCTGGTGAGAATATATTGCATCTAGTCCCCTGTTTATCATGCTTCTTTTAATTTTATAGCTGAGACTCTTATGTGTAACTCACTAGTTGCAACTTTCAACTTGTAGCGTGGAAATTTGTTCATCTCAATGTCCTAATTCATTGCATCAGTATTTACTGCTGATTTGAATGCTTGCATTGTTCAACTAAAGACATTAAACATATATCCGGAAGTGTAGACTAAAAATGTTTTGATTGATTTATTTATGCATGAGTTATCTCGTTCCCAACACTGATACCTGTAAGAAGCATTTCCACTTCAAATTGGTCAAGAAAGCAGATTACTTTTCCATATTACCTTACTGTGAAGAAACTCAAAGGTCAACCATATTGTAGAGAAACATATTGATCCTAAAAGCTTGATCGATAAATATATTGTTCTCTATAGCGTGTCTGACCCCACAAATCACATGCGTGCTGGAAATGCATGATGTTAATAGAGGAGGATGGTTATATGCAAGATATTGTAACCTCTTTTTCTTGAACTGATCCAAAACTGAGTTTTCTCTCTCTCTAGTAGCATATTTTTAATGGCATGAACAGTGGCACTTCTGGGAAAGCGAGGTACAGGCTTATAGTTATATTCACCCCAAATGTCAAAATTATTTCATTCTACTACAATGATCCCTTTTTTGGACCAATTATTCATTTTCTGTATGTATTCTGCAGCTAATGAAAATTCTCAGTTTATATTATTTTGGCATGACTCATATGATTTTTCTCATAATTATACGTGTATACACTTTTGGCAGATGTTGAAACCCGTATTTACAGTCTATAGTGTGCATGGTTTAGGCGATCCAAGCATTTGCAACAATGATATAATGACTGCATTACCTGCCTCTGCTCTCAAGTTTGTGTTATTTTTCTAGAAATTGAGATGTATATCGTTGTCTTAGCATCAATTCAGTCAGGATGTGAGCTATTGAATTGAAGTGTCACGTTTCAGTATCCTGTGTGCCGTGTCGACAGGGTTAACTAATTAACGCAAAAGGCCGATGAACGGATTGAGCTGAAAAGGTGCAATTCTGGGTTCATCTGTCCGTGGTCCGCAAGAAAATGCTGTATCATTTCTTGAAAGATGGATAGATATTGACCTAATGGAAAGAGACGCATCAAATAATTCCAAACGTGACATATAATTCATAAAGAAATTTACACTTTGTTTTGGATAAGTTTAAATTATACTTTAAGTAAATTAAATTGGTCAAATAAATTTTTTATTCACATATTTTGTAAAAAGGTACCCTCAATTCATAACACAAGTTCTTCAAATTTCAATTCTAAATGGGTTAAAAGTGTTTAGTGTATTTAGTTATAGCATTTATACTTATATTATGTTAATATTACTAGAAGAGTACAATTATTTTTTTACTAGTTTGATTAGGATAGTTTAGACATTTTACTCTTTTAACCATTTGAAGTCTTTTATCTTTATTTATTTATTTTTTAACTATCGTTTGAATTTTGATATCTTGACTACTAAATAAATGTTTCGTTGTGAAAAAGGTCACCATCGTCTATATCCATTAACATTTTGCACAATAAGAACAAACGATAAAGACAAAATGTGCTTAAATACCCTTATATTTTCTATTAAAGCCTTTATCATAGGTTGTCTGGAAATTATATTTACATTTTCTGAAAAGCTATATTGGTTTAGGTATTTCGAATATAATATGAATTAATGGGTTTGATAATTATCCAATCCACCATGGCGCCCCAAAACATTTTAATAAAGCAAAATTCGATTAAGCAGAAAGATTACTACGTCGAACCTGAGCCCTTTATCCCTTTAAATAAAGCAAAATGTACATTTATTTCCTTTCTTTACTATATATAAGAGTTGCACTTCCTTATTCAATTTGTTCTTAGTCTCCTGCTATTTGACCTGATTCATCAATTCTTGAATTGTTCAGTTGTTCTTTAACTTTTCTCTTAGCTTCTAAGTTTACTAATTTTGAAAGTGCAAGTTTTGGTTTGGTTCAGTTTCAGATGAATTAATCTTAACCGTTGATAGTTCACTATCAATCTCTTCCTCACACTATGAATTTATGAAACTAAATATACAAATATATTTGCTTAGCTCCCAATGGTACAATCCGGCTCCTACATAAATGTGTTGAGGATTGGCCTGCTCATTGAGCTATGCCGGGCTGGACGTGTCTTTAGCCGTGCTATGGCAGCTTGGGATGCGCCTATTAGTATAAAAGAACAATTTTAATATATAAAAAAATGAGTTTAAAATGGACTCTGAAGTCACTCTACATTAATATAGAAATTAACGTATACAAAAAAACAATATTGTTATTTTGTGAAAAACAAAAAACTTGAAATATGTTGAGTTGTTGGCCGGCCCCCAACTCAAGATTTTTGGATGTATCAACTATGCGTTTCAGAAACAAATTGATTTGCACTTCTGCATGTAATTTAAACTTCGTGCATTCATCCATTTTTTTTAAGATCATATTAATTCTCCCTCTCTAATTTATTATTATTATTATTTTTAAAACGGGTTGTTTTTTATATTGAATTATTATGATTGTCTTGTGTTGCATACTTGTATCACTTGAAATATAACAATAATTTTTTTCTAACCAATTTTTTTTATGCCCGCTTTTCTCATATACAATAAGTCAATAATGCTTGTAATTAAACCAATTCTCCTATTGACCCTAATTATTCATCTCAAAATATACCAGTATCCGACGAATAAAATTGAGACTAATTTTAATCACTTTTTCTATGTAAGTCTAAAATTGCACGCGCAACAAATATTGCATGTGTTGAGAGTCCACATGTTTTATGAATGACTTTTAACGGTTATAAGATAAAAGACACGTTTGGTTACAATTAAAAGTTACTTTTCTAAAATTAAATCAAGACTTATTAGTAAGTTTTGTCAATGAAAAAATTAATTTTAAAATTATATTTTAACAAAAATAATTAACTTAAAAATATATAAAATTAACTTTGAAGTACCACAAACGCGCTCGAATCTCTTCTAGAACCATAGAATTTTCTCTTTCTAGTTGGCTTGCTCTGCGGTCACAATCAAAAGAAGAAAAAATACGTTTTTCTCCTTGGTCTACGGAGACATTTGTAATAGCCTTCCAATTAATTCCCGCCTCTGACGGATCATTTGACTAAACCTCATCTAGAAACAATCTTAAACACCAGATTCCTGGGCCCACCATTTTCTTAATTTCTTCGAAATCAACATCGTCCAAAGATTTTTCGTATTGTTTTACGTTTCCGATTTATTATATAAACTGCAGTTTAATGTAATCATTCCTATCTCATCTTCTTCCCCTTGCATCTGCACAAAACTGCTGTTTATTCTCATCATAACCCCAAAGGATTTTCTTGATTCCAAGTCATGAGAAAGCAAATGGGTTACATGCATAATTGGATTGAGGTTGCTCCATCTCGTCTCATATTTCCTCATAAGCCTTCGAACGCGCCGAAACTTGAAACGATTGCAGAAGAAGGATCTCATCAAAAGATGGATTTTGTGAACAAGAGGGTGTTTGATTTTCTTCTTCCCGTCTTCATTTCTTTGGCTTCCTATCTTTTGATGAACAGATATAATGTTACTGTTTGATGTCAACGACTAGTTTTGAATGTCATCCCGTTCTTGAAAGACTTGCCTCCTTGTAAGATTATAAGTACGTTGGGCACTATTTTCTTGTAAACGAGTTGTAATAGTGACTCATAATCCAATGTGATTGTAGTAAACAGAATTAGAGCAACTCTGGGAAGATCAATCGAAGACGGGTTACATGGAGTCATGAACCACAAGTACCATTGGCTTTTCAAGAACATTGCTGAAGGAACAGGGACATGAGTTTGGCTATCCGATTTGGTTTCAGCCAAGAGCTTGACAAAGAAATAGGCTTTGTATTTACATAATTATAAGTTTATTTGTAGTTGGCTACTTGTGTAAATCAAATATCAATAATATTATTTCATTGTATTTGTAATTTTAATTTCTTACTGCTCTTTCTGGTTTTGATTCCCTGTTTGACTCGAGTTTGAGATGCAAATTTCATTGCATAAACTATTTTTGAGATATTTCATATGGTATTTAAGCTACACGTTCTTGAGTGTAACTTATTTGTGTGAGCAATAGGCCAACGGGCCAAATATCGTGGCATGCCGTGATTTACGCCATTTGAGAGGTTGTACACAACTTGGCCTGCCATGGACCGAGTCAAGATGAGTATGGTGAAAATGACGATAAATCATCATGCACTTTGACTTTTGTGCCCTCAACCACACGTGTTATAATAATTTTTTACTAGCAGTGCCAACTATGTCGTGAATAATTACTCAATTTATTATTTGAAGAAACATCTGGTAAGAAATCGATAAGTGGAATAATTACTCAATTTATTATTTAAAGAAAATTCTTATATGTATATGAAAAGATAAGGAAAAATGCACATATTTCGTGTCAACTTGCCCAATACATTGAGCTCATAGAGTTGAAATAAAGTTTTAATTGTAAAATACTTCAATAGGAATAAAATAAAAATTTATTAATTTTTGAATAAAAAAGACTTTTAACAAAATAAAAATAAACTATTGTTGATCTTGACTATCAAAAATTAATTTTCCTTTTCCAATTTTACAAGATCTCCTTTGTCCAAAGAACACTGATCTTGTGAACCAACACAAACCTAATAGGAAACAAACAGTAGTGCTAAACCTTAATCCCATGTTGCAGGCAATCTATATTCTTGGTTCTCAAATTCAGGGATTTTTATTCTTGAACATAATCCTAGTCAATCAATGGGTGAACTCCATATCAAACGCCCTTTTACTCTTCCTCCTCCGCTGTCTTCACCACGTGATGACCCTCCTGATCCGGTGTCCTCGTCACGTGTTGAGACCCTCCCGGCTCCTGCAAATCCAGCCTCTCCCTTTGATCCCAGCAGAAGTAAATTATCTCTCTCTCTCTCTGCGTGTCTTTCAGATTTTCATTATTTTGTGATGTGTTGATTATGTTTTGCGCCCAAGGTTCATGATTTTGGTGATATATGAACAACCCTTTTGTAATTTCTGGAAAGCGCCGGTGCCGGGTTGAAACAGGATATGATATTATTTGCCAATTGTTTTCTTTTTAATATTTTTTGAAGTTAGAAACTTGGAATCTTATTTCGTGTTGTAGAGTTGTTTTGTCTGTTTAATTTCCTTTTTCTTTTCCTAGGATGTTGGTGTATTCATATTTGTTTCTGGTTAGATTGAGCTTGTATAACTGGTATGTCCGTGATTGGTGGATTTGGTTAGTTGAAGGGTTAGTTGGGGATGAACTTTTAGTGCACATGATTGTAGATGCTTGAAATCTATGGAGTGCTGTATTCATGAATGTGCTGGACTTGATAGGGTGCCTACCCTGTCATGCTCTTATGATTGAGCTAGACATGATACAGAAGATGTCCAACCTCTGCGAGTGTGAGCATTTGCTTAGGGTTGAATGTTTGTGCGTGTAAACTAGGCATCACTATATATAGATGTGTTAACAATTGACGTTTGGGGAGGGTGTGCCTGTGTTGATGGAGTGCAACCTCTGCTTCGTGGGACAAGTGGTTGATGGTGGGATATGGGATGCCCCAATGGGTCTATTCCTGCTTCACAGAGGTTTTCTTGGAGGTGGAGGCATTTATGCTTATTACATTGACTTGGTAATGAAATTTTTTTTGAGTTAGATTTAGGGAGATAGACATATGATCCTGGTTAAGGTCTAAGGATCATGTGTGCTCCAATAGGGTTGTAGCATCTCGGCCAATTGGCTCTGTTGTGTATGGTTTTACCCATGTGTTGTGTGGGCTATGAACAACCAGACGTCTAGTCTGGGAATGGCCTACCAGATGCAAATAGGCGGCGTCTGGAAGAATATATAGGTGAGGATTCAGAAATGTTTTCTAGGAAGCAAAGTAACGCAAAACTTATGAACAAGTATCGTATATTAGTGAAGCAAATTGATCTGCTATGACATTTTGGGGCTTGATGTCGAATTGTCTGGAGATATTCTACTCCATCAGAAGTGGTCTGGAAATGTAGGAAACTGGAATGTTAGAGAAATGAGAGATATTATTTATGGAAAACCGGGAGACTATTGCGTGTATGAAATTATTCAGATGGATTTGTTGGAACAGAATAACTAGTTCTTCGGTCAAACTTCTTGCATGGAAATGAAGTATGTATGTGTTTGTGGTGCAAATAGAATTAAATGTGTCTTAATTGAAACTACGTGCTACATCTTGTTGCACACATGACCTTTTCCTTGCTTCTTTTGAAGTGATTGGTATTATTAGCATGGGAATGAAGTATATTTGTGTTTGTAGTGCAAAGATGTCTCTATGTTTGGAGGTGCTTATAAGCATTTATAAGTTGGTCAAATATTATTTTTATCCACACATTCCGTATGACCTGCAAAAAGCTTTACCAAACAAGCACTTAATAGAAACTACGTGCTACATTTTATCACATACATGACCTTTCCCTTGCTTCTTTTGAAGTGATTGGTATTATTAGCATGGGAATAAAGTATATTTGTGTTTGTAGTGCAAAGAGAATTATGTGTCTTAATTGAAACTACATGCTACATTTTGTCACACACTTGACCTTTTCCTTGCTTCTTTTGAAGTGATTGGTATTATTAGAAGGAAGACCTTGATTAAAGACTTGGCTGCTGTATACCATGCTGAGTGCCTCACGTACTGTCAGGAACTTTTAGAACTTCAAAGTAAAGTTGATGAGGTAAGAAGTTTCGCGCCTCATATTTTCTTTGTTTTGTGACTTTGTCTCAATCATTCTTTTGTTTAATTTTTAATTTTTAATTTTTTGTTATCTTGTTGATTTTCTTAACAGAACTGGAAAAGTGTGATTTATTGGGATGATTTGTTTACTATGCATCATCAACTTAGCTCTGTTATTCATTGGCTCGATAAATTATTGATCCTTAAATTACACGCTGATGGATAATTTTATGACGCGACTTATTTTTATCTTCTAGTGTACTCTGTTGGAGACTTCTTGAGTATCCTGCTCTTCATTGTGTCGATCAAATTCAATGCACAATTTATTCTACAATTTCATGGCATATGGTTTGCAAGATATCTATCGTTTGCCCCTGTACCATTTAGCAGGATGGACTATATTTCTCAAAAAACGAAAGTAATTTTTTTGTTACTACATGTGACCAGAAAAATGTTGATAGATGCCCTACAATCTGTGTATTAAAATCCTATATGTCAGGCATTCAGTTTGATTCTCGAAGTTCACCGACTCCTAAATGGAGTGTATAAGACACTAGTCGCTACCAATCTTATAGCGACATAATGGAGAAGTTACTGGACTTGGAATGGCGGGAAGTGATGTCATGAAATAAGTATCGTTAAATAATTTAAGCAGTCAAGTATTTGGCCCTCTTATACATGAGATAAATTTGCTGCTGTGATACAACTATCTCCTAATAAAGTTAGACCTAGTAAAACTAGGTTTGATTGCGTGTAACTTTCTCAATTATTTTGTTGTATCCCTGACTTTTTTCCCTTCTTTTTTGGCTTCATATTACTTGCAGAATTGAGATCCTAACAAGTATTCATTTGTGCTAGGTGTTAAAAACTTTTTAAGAAGGTAGATCATGTTTTGCTAAGTTTAAAAGTTACTTTTAAGTATCTTATTTTGCCAAATGTGTAGAGTTTTTTACAAGTAACCTTTTTTGGGGGAGGATTTTCCATATAAAATCTTACCTTTTCTTAAGCTTAGCCAAACATGCTCAAAGTCTATGTTGTATTTGCAAACTGTAGACGGGTTTACTCATTATGTTGTGACCTACGGTTTCTATCATGATGATTTATATTTTTGTTTTCAAATTACTTGCAGCCGTATACAGATACAACAGATATAAAAACTCCTTTGGATTCGAGGAAAGAAAAGATGAGACCCCCCAAACGCCAGAAAAAGTCCCGTTAGGTATCATTTCAATTTAAAATTTGGACCTTGAACATAAACACGCACAAGCACTACGCATACATGTGAACTGCTACTTATCTTTGCAATTTTGTTCATGATTTGATTTGGATAACTTTACGGTAATTAACGAATTTTTAACTTGTTTTGAAAAATATTTTCTTTTCAGGTTACCAATATAATTTCAAACTTAATCTATCTATTTGTGCATTTAGTGGAGATTTACATTCTTAACGGCTATATATTTGCGCCGCTGCAGGGTGCTGGATGCTGACAGCTTACGGAAATTTGTCTCACCATTTGGTTGAATGAATAGCTTACTCTGTAGTGTATGTATACAGTATTGTCTATTGTTCAGGAAATGTGTACAACATTTGGGTCTATATAGAGCCAGCCATCTATGATTGTTCGAAAAACATGTCTACTACATCACCCGTTGTGCCATGCCGCTCATGGTGAGGCATTTGCAAAAAGTACTATTTGATACTTCAAATTTAGGGTCTGTTTGGCATGGCTTTTGAACTTATCTACAAAATGCAGAAGCAGAAGCTACTTCAAACAGGCCCTTGTATGAGTAGCTTCTGAAAGTGAATCACAGTGTTGATTGTATTGTATTGTATTGTACTGTACTGTTTCATAGCCACGTCTGTGCTTTCTCAATTATCAAATGTTGTCCATTCAATGGTCATTACATACTTACATTGGGATACGTTAATCAGTACAAGGCATACTAAATTACATTACGTTAGATTGGACAAAATTAAACATAAAAACAAAAAAACATTTGATCTCAGATATATTTTAATCTCAACTAATTTAGAGCTTGCTCGGTTTCTATTTTGGGCCAAAAAAAGAGTTTTTTTTGGCTTGACATCTATCTTTTCAAAGTTTTTGAAAGTGAAATAACTATTTTGCCTTTAATCAATACAATTTCATTTCAAAATAGTAAAGATACTAGTCATTTTACCTTAAAAAACTTCAAAAAGTCAAAGTAATCAAACTAAAAAGACTCATTTTTTTGCCCAAATAAAAACCTAACAAGCTCTTAATCTAGGTCAGTGTATGAAAAATAATACTGCTAAATGCGGCCTATTCCAATCAATACTGAAGCAACTTTTGGTTCTCGATCCACAAACATGCCTCTGACACTTTGGCTAGCCTAAAATGTTTCATATAATATGGTCTGTATATTTTGCTTGAATGGCTGATGGGTTGAGATTTTGCTAGATAAAATTATCAAAGCCAGAGAGCGCCGGCTTCCTTGAGGAGAGGGACGAGAGTGCCATGGATATGGCAGGCCATGAGGGCTTCAATCCCACCCAAGAAGTTGCCCCCAACAAACACCGCAGGGACGGCGTGTTGCTTGCCATCGGCGCCGGCAAGGTGGAGGAGAAGAGTGTGAATGTGACTGCCATAAACGTCGCGGTCGAGCTCGACGATGGTAGGGCCTACTCCGAGGCCAAAAAGAAGCTGCTTGACAACGTGGCACATGCTGCAACCGCTGATGGTGAATACCACCACGGCATTGCAAGAGACCAAATGGCTGATCCTGTCGTAGATTGACTCCATTGTTAACGATTTGTTCACTACCTTCATTTTTTGATAAACTCTGATGATTTCAGAGTATTGTTTTTCTTATTCTTGTTTGAACGAGAACAGAAAGTAGGTTTGTTTTGGACAGAGTGGTTGAAACAAAGAAATGAAGATGCAATTAATATATGGATCAAGAGTGGAACAATAACGGCCAGAGTATATGCGAGTTGGTAAGGTCTGAGGTGATGTGGGGAGAAATCATCCAGAACGTTGAGTTCGATTTTCGTGTGCAGATTTTTTTGAAATATTGTGGAATTTATCACGGGGGTTGGCGTGTTGGTTCTCTCCTCATCTCTCACCCACTGCACACGTCGCCCGATTCTGATTAAATCGATCGAAAGTCTCTGACACATTTGGAGAGCTTCGCATTCGAAACTTTTCTAAAAAGAGTGAGTGGAACAAAAAGGGAAATGAAAGGACAGACAAACTGTCTCTTGGGGCTTGCATTGCATGTATAAGCATCAGAGGTGTGTATGGGCATATGGCTGTACGTACCCGGCAATCTCTGACGACAGTACGTACAACATTTTCTTGCTCTTCTGCATTTTTCATCTTCATGCTTCTTATTATACGTATATATGCTGCAACTGTACAACAATTTTCCAAAAGCATTAAAGTAATTATTTATTTATTTATTTTGATCGAAGCATTAAAGTAAATTTACAACATATATTTGGAGGTTCAATGAGCAATTCAAGAAAGGTTTTTGATTTATTTAGCGCTTGTTTGGTGGAGTTTTTTTTAACAAATTTTGATATAAAATCGATAATTGTGTAGTTAAAAAGTTGATAAAAATTGTAGCTCCCATCAGAGGCGGAACCAAGAATTTTATTCAGTGCGAGCGGAATTTCTTTCCTTCAAACGCTTGGATAGAGTGCATATCAAAATATAAATTTTAAGTTGATCATCTTAATGAAGATATATAGTTTATAAAAATCTTCTGTATAAAATTTAGCAAATTGAATCAAGCTAACTTAAAATGAATGTAGTTTCTAAATAACTAAACATAATTAATTTTTTACATAAAAAATATCCAATTTGTTGTCATTCAATTTAATTAATTACATAGACTAATGGGCAAATATAATCAATTGCAAATATTATTGCAACTTCATGTAATCATGTTTATATAAATAATAGCCTATAGGATAAAATTATTTTGGTTCGGGTATTTGCTCATATAATCTCACTAAAGAAGGTGCCTCTCTTCGTAATGATGAGAATCGCATTGGATTCAATAATTGCAATCAAGCTTAAATTAGTGCTTATAAGCTCAAGTTCATGTAATCATGTGCTTATAAGCTTTGCCAAGCATAACAAAATTATTTTCGAATTGTGTTGGAGAAGTCACTCTTTAGTCTAATATGTTCCTTCTACAAACTAAAATGCCGATGTCCTGTATTGTTATTTGAGTAGCTTCATCGTGAATATCTAAAGGGCATATACAATTTCTTCATAGTGTTATATTCTTTACATGAGATATCATCAACAAATTTATACAACAACATAAAATTAAGATTTAATTAGAAGATTCAGAAGCATAATTTACTGTTCCAGTTAATTTTGTTATTCTTTCGTACTATTTAAAGTACTTTAACCAAACAAATTCTGTAGAACATTTACATAATATTTACTCACAAACAATCAAGATATTGAAGAGTTGTAGTTTCTTAATTGCCATTTAATGTGATAAGGTTTTTTTTCCCAGTTCAGGTAGGAGCCTGCTTTTTAATGGACCATCCAAAGTCTGCACTGGACTTCATAAGGCTCCGTCAGTGGCTCTCAAGAAATACGTAGTTATAATTAATTATTAATTTTGACTTTAACTTTTTAATTTTCTATTTGTTAAACATTAGATCAAATTTGACTCGGGCTTGAGGATACTAAATATTAAAAAATAAATAGGTGCCAAATATTTTTAATAACTATAATTAACTAAATTCCAACAACAAAGTCCACCATTGACAATACATTATATCAAGGGTTAATTATATCACATTTCACAAAATTTTATACTCTTTCATTTATACCACTAAACTTTAATTCATTTTATTTAGGGATTTTGGCACAAATGATCCCTAACCTTTGTCTTTAGTGTGGAATTGGTCCCTAACATTTATTTTTTGACAAACAAATCTCTAAACTATGTGTTTTGGTACGAAATTGGTCTTTATGAGATGAAAAAGACAAATATACTCTTAGTTTTAATTAGAAGAAAATGTATATAGATTTATAATCATTACCAAATATGCAAATAGGTCCAACACTTTTATTTTTTATACAAAATTAAAGAAAACTAATGAGTTTTTGTGTGTGTCGAATTAACACTTTAGTAATAAATAAGTCAAATAAAATTATTATTTTTATTATTAAGTAATTATATTATTAAAATTTAAACTTTTATTTTATTATTGTATAAAAAAATAACTTTGTCACAAACTTAATGTTCAAATACTTTTATTTAATTGAGTTATATGTTTATTAACTACAAATATTAGAAATCCAACTATATTCTTCATATTTTAATTTATCGTATTATTTTCGTTCAAAAATAAAACACATAATGTGTAAATTAATTTTTATTAGTATTTTTATATTAAATAAAAATGTAATAAGATTAGTTCGATGTCATAAAATTATATACGTCATTTTCTTATTTATTTAACTTAATTTTTAAAGTAAAGATGGAGTCTGTTTATTACTAAAGTTTTAATTAAAAAAAAACTCATTAGTTTTCTTTAATTTTGTTTATAAAAATAAAAGTTTTGGATCTATTTGCACGTTTTGTAATGATTAAGAATCCCGTACAATTTCTTGACTTATTTGCACAAATGGTCCCTGACTTTTGCACACTTCGGGTTGAGGACCCATCTTTTCATTTTGGCGGTTTAACCCCTATTTCAAATGTTTTTGGCGACAATGGTCCTTTTCAACAATTTCCATCAAATACCGTGAAATTTGACGGTGGAGTTTTTTTATTTATAAAGGCTTATTTGCACAAATAGTCCCCGACTTTTGTAAAGAAAAATTTCTGACAAAAAGTCCCTAATATTTTAAAAAGTGTTGAAAAGTCCCATAACCTTTTAATCCTAACACATATGACCCTAAACTTTTGACAATTTACCCCTAACTTAAATAAATTAAAAATAACTCACAAACCTTTTAAAAATACAAATAAGTCCTAAATCTTTTATTTTTTCTGATTTACATTTAAAATAATAAAAAGTCATCAATGTCAAAACTTTTAATTTTGTTCACCAAAATGATATTTAAAATGTGTTTGATTAAAATCGATATTTTAGTAAAAGTGATTGAAAAATTGTGGGACCATAAAATGCGTGGTTAAAATTAATTGTTGACTTTGACTTTAACTTTTAACAAAATCAAAATTGAAAACAAGCGGGCTCTTAGAGTCTCTCTGATTTTGTCCAGGTGGTCATTAATTAACAAAAAATTATACTCATGATCAAAATTTGACCAATTTAAAATTTTAATTTATTTTTCATATCAATTACTAGAGGTGGTAAAATGGGCCACCCTAGATAACTTGGGTCTCCGGTGAGGTGGGCTAATAAAAATTGATTAAATAAAATTAGGTCAATTTAGTCGATATAACTAGTCAACCGAAATTTGGTCGATAATTTTGTTTTGTCCAAATCCATACCCCACACTTCAAATACCCACCCATCCCTCCCCGTGAAATGTGGCGGCCGGGGGTGGGGTGTTTGAAGTGTGGGGGGGGGACTGGGCAAAAAAAAATTATCAAGCCATCGATTAAGCCAGTTGTCACCGTCTTGACTAAATTGACCTAATTTTAATGAATCAACTTTTATGGGGACCACCGACCTAGAGAGACAGTGCTCTGGTGACCCATTTTGCCACCTCTAGTAATTGATATGAAAAATAAATTAAAATTTTAAATTGGTCAAATTTTGATCATGTGTATATTTTTTTTGTTAATTAATGTAACCACCTGGACAAAATCAGCAGACTCTAAGAGCCTCTGTTTGTTTTCAATTTTGATTTTGTTAAAAAAAGCTAAAGTCAAAGTCAACAATTAATTTTAACCACACATTTTATGGTCCCACAATTTTTCAATCACTTTTACTAAAAATCTAATTTTAATCAAACACATTTTAAATATCATTTGGTGAACAAAATTAAAAGTTTTGGGACTTGATGACACACTTTTATTATTTTAAATGTAAATCAGAAAAAAATAAAAAGATTTAGGACTTATTTGTATTTTTAAAAAGGTTTGTGAGTTATTTTTAATTTATTTAAGTTAGGGGTAAAATTGTCAAAAGTTTAGGGTAGGATTAGAAGGTTGTGGGACTTTTCAACACTTTTTAAAATATTAGGGACTTTGTCAAGAAATTTTTCTTTACAAAAGTCAGGGACCATTTGTGCAAATAAGCCTTTGTAAATAAAAAACTTCCTCCGTCAAATTTCGCACTAATTGGATGGAAATTGTGAAAAGAACCATTGTCGCAAAAAACATTTGAAATAGGGGTTAAACCGCCAAAATGAAAAGACGGGTCCTCAACCCGCGAAGAAGTGTAAAAGTCGGGACCATTTGTGCAAATAAGCCCAATTTCTTCTAATTAAAACTAAGAGCATTTGTCATAAGGATCAATTTTGCACCAAAATACATAGGTTAGGAACTTGTTTGCCAAAAAATAAACGTTAGGGCTAATTCCACACTAAGGACAAAGATTATGAACTATTTGCGCCAAAATCCCTTTTATTTATACCACCAAATTTTAAAATTAGTTTCAATTAAACCACTTCGTTAAACAATCGTTCATTGTTTTCTAACGTGACACTAATCGGTTGTTAATTGGCTGATGTATCTCAACACGTGTGAAAGTGTAGTCCACGTGTATGAAGTTTAAAATGAAAAATACGATTTTAACATCAATTAAACAACTTTGGGCCAAAGGATTGTTGAAATGGTTCATACAAAAACGTATTTTCATTTTGAACTCCATACACGCGGATAACACTTTCACACATGATGAGATACATCTGCCAATTAACAACCCGTTAATGTCACGTCAGAATTTCCATCAAACAATGAATAGCTGACTAACGAAGTGGTTTAACTGAAAATAATTTTGAAGTACGATAATATAATTGAAACGAATTAAAGTTCAATAATATAAATAAAATAATGTATAAAGTTCAATAATATATAATGTAACTAATCCTTATATCAAACATATAGCCCGTAGGACATAGTTCAGTGGTTGAAAAGACATAAGTGAGGTAGTCTCAGCTTTGTAGGCAGCTGCAGTGTGGGAGAGTTCGAATCCTGGCTTTGGTATGGATTTGGCCCATTGTAATTGTAGTTAAAAAGCAGCTCTCAACCCTACTCCACTGAAACACATCTTGCAATTTACATCATCCACCAAAATTCCAGGACATGGACGGTGAAACCCTCAAGATTGGAGTTCAACATCTTTTTATATCAAACATATAAATTTTCAAACATGTCAATCATTAAAAGATGTCTTTATCGCTGTTTTCCAAATCTTATTTTCATCGATAAATTATCAGTTTCTTTATCAATGTCATCATTGTGACTCACTCCATCTTCATAAATTTCAAAAATCTCATCATCTGCATAAAAAAAAAATAAAATCAATTTAATATATTAATCTTGATAAATTTAGACCCCATTACAATCCTACAAATCTGTGATTTTTCATGATCCGAATTGTTTTATTATTTTAGGATCTTATCTATGTTTTGAATAACATTTTAACAACCTTGCATTGGATTGAATATTGTTAGAAAAAAAGGAAAAAAAAAAGAATGAAAGAAAGAAACGTGACAAATTTTGAATTGTCATATTTAATCTCAGCCTACCAAATAAATAATAATGCCATAATTTTAATTATCTATTCTTAATTTGATATTACCAACAAACATTACAAGTTATTTATATTTGACTACTAGATTACTTAATTACATATACTTGTTTATGGCTTCAAAAAGAATATGTATTTGCTTATTTAATATTAAAATTTAACAAATTTGAAAACAAAAAAGTAAATTTAACTGACATATCTAAAAGATTAGAAGCTCCAAAACATATAAAAAAAGAAAGGGGGATCGCATTGGATATTATACACAAAACCAACTATTCAAGCCGCATGCAGATAAAAAGACAAAAACCGACAGGCAGACAGCTAACGTCTTACACGCCGTCAGCAGCCTGCAGGTTACTAGCATTTGTAACAGTAACGCCGTCTGATTACAGTCTCTTTATCTTTTCTTTACTTTTCTTTCAAGGTGACACTCCTTAATTTTAGCACAGTTCTCAATAGGCCCAAATATATTTGGGTAATTGAATTATGGACTTATAATTCCTTCTGGGCCAGATTATAAATGTTATAGCATGCACCTTACCCCCAATGGGCCCAAATACTGACCCAGTGGTGCGGTGTCCAAAATTATTATTATTATTATTATTTGAATTTTGTTACTCCTTTTATTCATAAGCTTCTTACCCAATATAGCTTTGTATCAATCTAGTAGTTAACCACTTTTTTTTCTTTTCTTTTTGGCACTTATAAAGATTTGCATTAGTTAGTGATTTAACGTTCGAATTATTTATACACTAATAGTCTACTTCAATAATGAACTATTTGATTTATTGGAGTATTTGTGAGACAAAAGAATTGAATTATCCGTAAACAATTATATTTTTTGTTGTGTTAAAATATAAATCAAAATTTGATTTTAAGTTATATATTTTATCAAACACGATTTACCTTTTAGAAAAATAACTTTAAGCATACCTTAACATAATTCAAGTCGTGTTCGGCCAGAAACCAACTCTTAGCATCACAAAACTCAAAACTTTATGCAAATTGAGAAAATTCCGAAAAATAAGAATTATGTTATACTGCAATGAGATATCACAAATAATTAAATTGCAATACACAAAAGAAATTGCATTTAACTCGGGCAATAAATAGACTCGAGTTGCCTAGGCAGGCTCGACTTTGCTCATATTAATGTTAATTAGACATCTATTTGTTTAATTTTTTTTTTTTTGGTTAAAATTAGATAAATTTAAATTAAATTTCAAATTCGTAGCTTTCTAGTTAGCTTGGTGCGAGTTAAAATCTATAAATATAATATAAATTTATTGAGTTTGAACGCCTACAATTTTTTTTTTAAAAAAAATAATAAAGTAGATTGAAAGATAATATGCACGACTAAGAAAGGGATTAGGAATAAAAGGTTAAAGGCAAATGCCAACACAAAACGTTAATTGTCTTGTGCTATAAGTATACTACGCATTTCCCCTTAGTTACAAGATTCTTTTAACAATTTAAATTCATATATGAACTGGTTCAAAATGCTTGAGTTGGTCCCCGACTTATTGTTTCATTAACAAGTTGGTTCTCTTAGAAGCAAATTCCTTCAACTCAGATATGATGTGACGCTCTATTGTCAATATCATCTATTCAGTTAGCCTTCAAAGGCCCTATATGTTTTGGAGGATATTTGGTACCCTATCCAACTAGAGTATCTTAAGGTTAATATGAATAAATCGTCTTAAAGTTAAATACTGCTTATCTATTTACTTGGGTGTTTGATATGCCTTTGAGGCTATGTTTGCTGGTATTATATATCTATACTACCGATTATGCTTGGATCTATTGACGAATAAAACATTGGGTTCGGTTGCCATCTTGTGCTCTAAACCTGAAAAGTTTATTGGAGGTAGCATTTAACATTGGATAGTTATCTTGTACATTTAGTAAGATAGACATGTCATTACAAGTTTATTGTGACGAATTCTCTAGCGTTTACACCTCCTACCATCATTTTTCTTACTTTGGAGTGGATACCACCTAATTTTATTTACAGGTTTATTTATTAGAATATTAGTTGTAGGTTTTTGTAACAGGATCTCTTGATTTGTATTTTGATTCCACTTGTTTGTACTTTTTTGTATTGCTATTAATAAAATGTTAGGATGGACAAATGATAAAGGTGTTAATTAAGGAAGTGTCAACCTAATTGGGACATCTAGGCATACCTACTAATTCTTGTCTTTGACAATCTTATTAAAATAAAATCTTTATGTCTTCAAAGGTCATTTTGACTCATTTAGTAAAATTATTTATTAAATATAATAAATTAGTTCTCAATCTTTAAAAATAAGCAAAAGTCGATCATTACCTAGCAGTTGCACAGCACAATCAATATTCTATGACGGGAACCTTTCAATTCTCTTATTAAAATTTTATGTAACATTTGTTTTTCTACATTTAGGAAAAACTAGATTTTGCTTTTTAACACGAGTCGGCACCCAAAAATTGAAAGTGAGATATATTTTCACGATGACCGCATGATGCTATAACAAAAAATTAGACAATTTATGTTATTAGAGACTGATTTTGCAACTATATTACTATAATACAAGTTTATGAACTAAATTACTTATTTTCAAATATTGAAGATCAATTTGATGATATTTTTTAAGTACTTATAAATTTAGAGTTTTATTGAATGTGTGAATAATAAGTGAGTAGTAAGTTGTGAGTCTTACGAAATATATGACATAAATTATGTTTGATTATTTTAACCAACTTAAATTATAATTTAAACTTTGAAAAATATGAGTATTTCCCTACATATATAATTTAATTATTTTCTTTTTCATGTCCTTTTTGTGTATAAAAGAAGAGATGTATTTATACTAATTTATAGGATTAGTTTCAAAAGGAGCAATAATCAAGATTCACGAAGACAACGACACGTGCAGTAGGCTGCTCCCAATGCCTTGAATCTTGATAAATCCCATGCTTGACTGTCCTCTCAGACATGGACACGTGCCCCCGCCTCCTTAACCATTGCCCCCGTCCTCCTCCTAATAAAATTTGGAGCTCCAAAAATTAGGTGCAATCGAACTTTTTGCCCTTTAATCTACACAATTAGGGTTCAACCAAGACCTAAATAGCTTTTGGATTTGAGGGTTTGTATTTCTTTAGGGATTTTTAAATTTTAAATTTGTTAAAATCCAAAACAAATAATTTTGATTGGTTTTTGATAAATGAACTTTGAATAATAATGTATTTTCACTATATTGTGCTTCGCTGTGTAATATTTTTTATCGATAAATATTTGCTTTTAAATTGACTATACAAAATTAACTAAGATTTTTTTTTTTTTAATGTTGTTAATCTAAGTTTAACCAACATTTATAGTTTACAAATTACTAAGATTATGTTGAGCACACTGAATTATGAGTAATGCTTTAGACCAAAACTTGGACATTTATAGATAAAATGTCAAAAATGTCCTTTAAAAAGACATGATTTAAAATTTCAAATGTGTCTTTTCAAAGGACACTAAAGATATTTTATCCATAGTGGTCCAAGTTTTGGTCCAAATTTGGGTTAGACAAGCATTTTCCCCGAATTATACTGTATAAAAAATTTAGTATAAATTATAATGAATAGTAGCATGTTTGACATAGTTTTTTAAAACTCTTTTTTTTTTTCAAACTTATTTTCAACCACATATTTCATAAGATCCACAACATTATCAACTTTTCAACAACATATTTCAGCAAATTTTTTCAAAATCTGTTAAAAAATTACTTTTAAACTCCACCCACCCACCCACCCACCAACCAAAATATGCTTACTTTCTTTATAAATTTGTCTCAAATAGTTGATTTCTTAGTTACTTAATATACTCTTATTTAATGTGTCTTGTTATTAATAAATACGAATTTTCATGATATCAATGTAATAGTATATTAAAAAAAATGTAAGTAAAATTTTACTTTTTCAATATAATAATTAAGTCGTTTTAATCTATTTGAAAATTTTACTTTTATCCAATTTAATTCGATACGATGCAGCTTAAATGAACAAAACAAGTAAACCTATCACAGTTTTCTCACTGTGTGAGTAGGGATGTGATGGATGGTCAAATTCAAGTGATCAAGTTAATTAGTTCATAACTTCATATGGAACTTTAGTAGAATTTTACTAATAATACCATTAATTGCATAGAGTAAATGATTACTTATGTATAATAATATTTTATTGACAGTTGTTTTCAGGGGCGGATTCAGGAATTTTTTGAGCTCGAACTACTACTAAAAAAAAATTTTCGCCCGGGCAATTACTAAGAATATTTTTTTTTTTAATCAGAAAACGACTTTTTTTTTAAGCGGGTCCGGGCTATAGTCCCCCACCCCACCCCACCCCACCCCACCCCACCCCAAACCGCCCCTGGTTGTTTTGAAATACAATGATTTGTCTCGTGAAATTATTTTATTCTTTTACATGTATTCTTTTGACACAATTATTTTCATTGATTATTATTAGATATTGTGTTGATTAACAGACCCTTAAGAATTCAATCTAAACCTTGCATTGACGATAAATTTTTAATTTGTGAGACACCATAAGTTTTTCTCTGTGTCTAGACACCTAATTAGTTTCGTGCATGAAAAACATGGACAAGGCCATGTATATAAACTAAGCTCATAAAGGTGAACAAGTTGAAGTTGATTATTGAGAATCAATTAACTAGCTATACTATAGTGACACTTTCAAAATTCTTAATTATAATTTATAATTAAATAGCGATGACATCTCAAGACACGTCATACAATATATAGAATAAGATACTAACCAAAATTTTACGACCCACTTAAATAAATTTTACCATTAACTAAACACTAATTTCCAATAAAACCAAATAAATATTTTCCCTAATACCACCCTACTCTAGATCCTAGCCAACCTGCCTATACTTAAAAAAATCCATTAATGGGATCTATAATAGCTTTTCCCATCTCCCCTTTCCTTATTTGTTTTAACAAAAATTTAATTTTTTATGGCATTATATATCTGTTTTGCTAACCTGTCCATATCATATGATATAGCAATAATTTAATTTAGTAATAGTAGAGAGATTCTAAGGGGAATAATTATAATTAAATTGGTGCATGATTTCCTTTTTATTGTTGGCTTCTTTTAAACCGGCAAGTGACTCACTTTAATTGAGTCGGTACCAAATCTAACACAAAGCAACTTTTTATGTATATTTTTTCTTTAGCCAATTGGTGTGGGAACACATAAGCATGATTTAAATAACAAAAATATAGTACCAACACCACCATTTACACACCTTATTATAAAATTGTAGTGCCCATTCAGTGGGACATCATTTTTAGATGTGGCTCCAATAATTCTGTTTACAATTTATTGTTCAATACCATTTCGTGAAACTTCATAAGGTACTCTTTTTTGCCACTACTTTCTTGGTATTCCAGATGGGAAAGGAGTGCGAAAGCACTGCAGTCTCTGTTGTTTCACAGACAGACAGACAGAGAGAGAGAGAGAGAGAGAGAGAGAGAGAGATAGAGAGAATTTGGGTTGCTGCAAGTGGCCCATCATTTACTCCCCCCATAAGCACTTATTTTATTTAAAAAGAGAGGACATAATCACTTTATTAAATGAGAGGAAATGGCCGGAAGCAAAGAGCCACATTATTACTTGAACCACTAATCTCCTGCCCCCCTTGGGGGGCAGGAGATCAGCCTTGTTATTACTTGTATGGATAAGTTTAGATCATGTTTGTTAGTGCTTTAAATATTATTTTTAAAATATGATAAAAAAAAAAAAATGTAAAACCAAATCATATTACTTACTGCAGGAACAACAAATTTAGCTTAATTGTCTTCATGGTTATTTGTGTCGTTCAGCATATTTTACAGAAAAAAACGGCTTTTTTGAAGGTAATTAATTGGGAGAGCAAGTTCTCAACTTGACATGTGGGTGGTGGAGAAAGAGAGGCCCTTTTCTTTTTTACGACACTTGGGGGGAGTTGGGTGCTCTCCTTTTCATCATGCTTGGACTATTATCCCTTTTTGTAAAGTTTTACGTACCATGTTACTGTTTCATTCCTATAATTCAAGTTATTCCTATAATGGTTAATGTTTCATGTTAAAAAGGTCCTCATAGTTTGTAAAATTCTTTTGTCGAGCTCTCTTCCATCAACTAAAAAATGCAATATCAAGTTGACCTTAGAAAATTAACTTGAAAACATCAAGTTATTTTCACCTCAAACGAAATAATTACATTTTTGATACTCCATGTAAAAACATAATCAACTTGACCTATTCTTCTAACTCACGTCGACGATGTGAACTAGGGCATGTATTATGGCTGATCTCCTACCTATTTATAATGTCCAAGCTGATGTGGCATCACATGATTGGTAGTTCATAGTCCCACACTCATTATTTTTATCAATCATGTGATGTCACCTCAGCGTAGACATTATAAGTAGGCATTATAATTGGGTAGGAGATCAACCCTAAGACATGTATAGACATTGTTATGGAAAATATGCTACCATCTCATTATAGGTGTTAAAAATCCTATGTTATATATTGTTTTAAGCAGTGCTATTAAACCCGGACCGGCTCAGACCGGAAAAATAGCGACTCGATGTCTCACCGGTCCAGTTCTTTTAATTGGACTGCTCAACAATTGAACTGTTTACGATCTGAAAAAATCGATTATTTTTTTAGTAACCCGGTGACCTGACCGGGTCATTACATAATAAAAATTTTCAATTTTTTTATTACTATATTCTATTCAAAAAATGCACCAAGTACTTCTCCACTCTATTAATGACATGTTAATGCAATGAAGTATAATAATTTATGTTATTTTTTACAAGAATTAGCTGATGATACTAGTAGTTTTGTAGTTATTTTGCTAAATAAATTTCTGATGGTGATGATTTAACAAAAATAGACATATCGGTTCGATATGAATTGACCCACCGGATCATCGGTTGAACTAGAAACCCGATGACCTATCTCCTTGTCCGGATCGGGTCTGATAACTATGGTTTTGGGTATCAAAGGTGGGGATGGAAAAAATATCCGATCCGTCCTAAACCCGATGGATACCCGGTTCGAATGGAGTAAAAAATTCCTGATCTGCGAATCACGGGGCTGATTAGATTATGTGTACCCCGACCTAATCCGCCCCATTTGAAAAATAAAGAAGAATAAGATAGAAAAAAGTAGTAAAATAGTAACATTTGTTTCAATGCTTGTTTAATTTTTTGAATGACAATTGAACAAAAAATACACGGATGGGGATCAAAGCAATGATTCGCTCCGACCCGAATCCGATCCACCCCAAAAATGGTGGATCAATCCGCAGATTTGAATGTTTTAAAATTGATCCGGAACAGATACAAATCAGGCCGATTCGATCTGAATCCGTTCCCTTGTCATCACTAATCAAAAAGGCTTTTGTAAATATCTCACCCCCTTTCTCACAAGTATCTTGAGGAGGACAAATTGTAGAAGTAATTTATTTATCTTACATTTTATTATTATTATTGTCCCCCTATTGATTAACTCAATCGAAAGTCAAAAGTCAAAAATCTATTTTTCACCATCATTGTTTTCTACTTCACTTGTCGATACAAATGTACGGTAGTGATCTCCTACTCACAGTGGAAAAAAGATATAAAATCAACTGGACATGTGTCCAGTGGAGATTGGACAAGTGTTTGACTTTAAATGTCAAACACTTTTAAATGTCAAATTCCCACTAGACAAGTGTCTAGTAAATTTTATAACTCCTCCCCACTTAGGGGAGGAAATCACTACCGTACACATGTGTGTAGAGATGGCAAAAATATCCGATCCACCCCGAACCCGATGGATACCCAATTCGAATAGAACGAAAAATACCTGATCTGTGGATCGGCGGGGCGGATCGGAACAGATATCTGTGATCTGCCGCGGATCGGATTGGGGTTGCCCCGATCCGCCCCGCCCCGAATTTAAAAAAAAGATTAAAATATTGAATTTATATTTTGTTTTATATGTGATTTGATAATTAAAATATTTTTTGAATAAAAAATTTATCACCTTCGACATATTGTGGACTTTGCACAAAGTTTAGTGAGGAGGATGATGTTGTTTAAACTCTTATAGTATAGTAGTAAAGCTTGTTTCAATATATTTTAAATTTTTTGAAAAAAAAATAGATCGAGATCACGGATCGTGGCTCGATCCGCCCGATCCGTGATATCCGTCACCCGATCCGCCCCGAAAAATGGCGGATCGCGGAGTGGATTTGGATTACTTACAATTATTGCGGGGCGGATTTGGATCAGGCCGATCCACCCCGTTGCCATAACTACATGTGTGTGTGTGTGTGTGTGTGTGTGTGTGTGTGTGTGTGTGTGTGTATAATCTCTTAAGCACTAATGACATTGCGTGTCTATTTAATGTATATTTTATTTATACATTGAATATGTATGATCCACCATTATCCATTAAATTGATATACCAGGTCATCGGTGCTTAAAAGATTATTTCTATATATATATATACATGTGTGTATGTGTGTGTGTCTCTCTCTCTATATGTGTGTGTGTGTCTTTGTGTTCGTCTTCTTTTTACTCTTTTTTTTTTCTTTTTACAATTTCCATATAATTAAGAATAAGAGATTCAGACTTTCATAGAGTTTAAAAATCTAAATTATTTAATACAAATTCATAAAATTTTACAATAATTTTGGGGTATTTAATATATATTTTTAAAAAGTCTTTAAAACTCATACGATATTTAATATAGAATTTTTTAAATCTTACGAAATTCAAAGGTATTCAAATTGTCAATAACTTTTAATGATTTTATAGAGAATTTTCTATATACTAATTTTAAAGTACAATGTATAAATAAAATATATCACAATTTTTCTCGCATTCAGCTCCAAAACTTCAAAAGATTTTGGAAAAAAAAAATCTTTTATACCTTTATTTTTTTATGCAATATTTCTCTTTTCTTTTTCCTTTCACAACCTCTAGAGTCTAGATTAATATTTTTTCCTTTGTGATTTTTTTTTCATCTTCAATATTCTTCTAACTATTTTTTTTTCTATGAACCATATAATCATGATTAATTACCAATATTTTTTAATACAAAATAATATTAATAATTTTTTATCTCTAGTCAATGTATTTTTTTCTTCTAATATTCTCTTATTCACTTCACTCCTTTCTATTTTTTCATTGTACTAACTAGAGGTGACGGGTGGGCCGACAAAACTCGCATCGACCCACTCGCATTGACCCGTAACCGCGGGCCAACCCGTGAATCGGACGGGCTGTTTACAGGCCGGATGACGCTAAACCGCCGACCCGAGCAGTTCAGCGTTAAACGGACCAGAGGTTAAAATATTAAAAATAACAAATAACAAATTCGTTTGTGATTTAACTATAGTGATGCATTTAGTTGTTATTTGTTTGCATTCTATTTAAATTCACAAAGTTAAAAATAATTCAATGTAAAATAATATATAAATTTCATGTAAACATTTTTGTTATAAATAACAAATGTGAATTTATCATTGTTATTTATTTTTTATTTAGTAATTTAATAAATTTTTTTGCTGTAAATGTAAATATTTTTTGAAAGTAAAATAAGTTAGTAATTTAAAAAAAAAATTAAATTTTTATTCATACAAGCTGAATTGTGGTCTACATGGGCTCGACTCGGATAAGCCGACTGGTGGGCTGGGTTCATGTTCAATTTTCATGGGCTGGGTTGACCCGGCCCGCAACTTACTACGGCATAGACTTTTTTTAATGTGGGTCGTCACTGGACTTCATCGAAGGCAGGCTGACCCAGCTCGCTTGACCCAAATTGACACCTCTAGTACAAACATTAGATATATGATTAATTCTTAATTTTCTTTTATGAAAAAGTTTTCTCAGTGTGATTTTTTTTTACTATTCTTATAACTATTTTTTTCACTTTCTTCATTTTCATTAAAAACAAGATAAAATTCATAATTAAATTCTTATATAATGGTTAATTGTAGATTATTAATAAATTTCATCGCGTTAAAAATTAATTTTTTATTACATTAATTTTTTTTATTTTCATTCTTATTTTTTCTATCTACCTTAATGAGCACGTATGTATTTTTTCCTTCATAAACTGATACTTTGGTTATTTATTTATATAATTACAGTGACTTATACTGATATATTATTTATAGATTATTAAATGTAAGAAGTGAGATTATGATGAAAAATATTTTTATAAGGAGTCGCATGCCATATTTTTTAAAATTTATCTACAAGGCATTTGGATGTTCATAGTTTTACCCAAAAGAAAAAAAATAGAGTGAGCTAATAATTTATGTCATTAACTTTTGATGTAATTTACTTGCAGCAATTAAATAAAATTTTGACCTCAACAGGAACTCGCACTTCCTCTTCCCACGTGTATTTCTCCACACACTTGGACTGTCACGTGATTTATTCAACCACGTAGATGAGCCTACAATTGGGTGGATATAAAACAAAAGATAGAGAGAAACACATTATGGCAGGGGTAGTAACTTAAGGGTCCCTGACTAACAATTTTTCAGGTGGTTATAAACACTTGGAGAACAATTAGCATAGAAAACTTTCTTTTTCTTATGTGAGAGTAACAATTTCAACATCTATTTTTTGTGAAAATGAGTTTGATATTTATAGGCAAATTGTAATAGATTGTCTCCCCATTCGATACGCGACACGTGGCTCGATCCGAAGAGTTCTTGAGTCACATTTTGGACGTTACATCATTGGCTTTAATGAGGAGGTCCCTTTCAGCAGCAAACCTAAAGACTACGATTGTGACAAGCCGTATTGGTAGACTGTCTCATCAGTCTTTTCAAGACTAAATTGCAGGTTTGGCAGGGGAGGCTTGCTCAGCACGTAATTATGGTCAGACTTTGATAGTCTTGTCTCCCAACTGCTTCAGTATAAAAGAACAGACTCCTCGGAACATAAGGATACCGTCTCAGAGAGAAAGAATACAGACTTGGAAGAGAATGGTGGTAGTTTACTAGGCAAGTTTGACTTTGACTCTGCCTACGTGGATTGCCACGTGGGATTGTGGCGTAACATAGAACATTAACTTCTATAAATTTAATAATATTAACATAATTAAATAAATTATTACTAGAATTTTCTCTTGTGACAAATTTTTTAACTGTGAGATATTAAATTTTTATATTCATTATTTTTAATTGAAAAACTAAAAGTTTATAAAAGTCTATTGAAATCTTTCGAAATAAAAATCTATACAAATATGTGAAATACTATTAAAATTTATAAAAATCAATAAAAATTAATGAAATCTATAAAAATTGATCACTTGAAAAATATCAATATCAAATACAAGAGTACTATTGGATTTACAGAAATATCCATTATTGTTCCCTCAACGAAGCCTAAGAGAGATATCTCTTGTATCTCTAGACTATAATTTTTGAGTTAAGAATTGTGATTAAAGAAGTTTAGATTTCGAAAATTAAAAAAGTTTTACAAGAATACTTTTTGTTTTAATTTTACGAGCATGTTTAAAGCACCATCAATGTATTTTATAGAATAATATAATGTGATATAAATGTTGAAATTTTTTTTATTTTTGTGGTATTGATGTCTAATAAGTAGACTTTCAAGTTTAAATTTCGTCTTTAATGTATTCTATAGATTGTTATATACGTGTATTTTATTTTATTAAAATAAAACTAGATTACATTTAGTTATGCGTAAAAAAATTAATTTTGTTGAGTCCACATACCTAACAGAATTTTTGAATTTAGATGGAACTCTAGACATTGTCTATTTTTTTTCTTGTCATTGACAGAGTCCTTGACAACTTGCATTGAAGATAAATTTTTTTAGACATTGTCTATTTTACTTATATAACAAAAATATTTTAACAATCTACGATTGTATTGAAGATGCTCTTAGCTATACTTAAATGTTAGTTTTTTATAAATAGTAATTTATGATTTATTTTTTAAAAAGTAAATATTATTTTAAAATTATATTTGACAAAGTAAGCAATTAAAAAATAGAAGGAACATTTTTATCCAAATAATCTATCCGCAACCATGATCAAAACCAAATTAGCTAGTTCTATTTTTCTAGTCAGGGTCCCGATCCGCTTCTCAATTCTACGTAGCCAAATTGAAGAAAGTTGGATGTGTAGAAAAGGGAAGAGAAAGAGACAGCGTTGTGTATGTCCTTTCCCAATAAGCCTGCGATAGGCTCCAATGTGAGTTAAATGTTTGAATAATCACTTAACTTTCATCTACATCTTCGATTGCTCAGTGAACTTTAAAATAGTGCTCATTGCTCACTGAACTTTCTCACGTCACTCTCCGTTACTCACTAATCACTGTACACTAACACCAATTGGACGGATCTGCATACGTGTCAAACGGAAATTCCATGTGTCACCAAACGTCTGCAAAAAAATGTGACATGGCAGCCATGTCATAAATCGCACGTCCAAAGTGCGATTTCACCATATGAAGGACAAAATAATAATAAGCCAAAACTTAGGGTTAAATCATTTCCAATTCCCCCAGTTCCCAAATTGCGAAACCCTAAATATGTATCACAACGCGTCTGCGACACAGCTACCCTACAATTGAGGACCAACACTTCTTTGAATAGTAAAGAATGTCGAATTAGGATGGACTGCATAGATGTGGGTCACTCATTTTTTTTAGAATTTGCTTTTCTTTTTTGTGTAGTATGCGAACAATGCGCAGCAATGTCGGATTCGTAGGGAACACCACACTTGTTCTATCCTTATTTATGTGACAAATTCCAAATAGCATGTATTTATTAAAATCTCAGTTTTGTTGTTTGTTTGGTATGCTCCCTACAATCGAACAGTGTAGGTTTCACAGGGAACAACCACCAATCATTTTCATTATTTGAGTTTTTGATTAATTAAAAATCTTCATATTTTTTCTGATTCCATTTTTTATTTTTTTGTTGTCAGATTTGGGGTCTGATCCAGACTTCAATGATTCCGAAAATGAATTGGACAATGACGACTATATGTTGTACGAACAGAATGTCATTGAAAAAAATGAAATTGAAGAGGTCGAGAATGAAATTGATGATTTAGAGTATCATTCATCTGAATAATTGCTAAGTGCATACAAATCAGGTGATGAAAGTGAGTATAAGTTTTCAAAGTTTGTTGCTGAAAATGATATGCATAATCCAAAATTTGTAGTTAGGTAGAAGTTCAGGTCAATGAAGAGTTCAATGAAGCAGTAAGAAATTACGGGGTTGTGAATAGGTATAATGTCAAATTTAAGGCAAATGATGAATCTAGGGCACAAGTGGTTTACAAACTAGGATGTAGGTGGAAGATTTGGGCATCAAAGGTGAAGAGTACTAGCATGGTCCAAGTAAAATCTTATACTCCTAAGTACACTTGTAGCCGAGATCAAAACAATATACATTGCACGTATATTTACCTGGCTAATCGATACATTGAAATGTTTAGGGTTGATCCAGATTGGAAAACAAAGAGTATCATAGCTGCGGTAAAGAGATATTTAAAAACTGATATTAGTAGGAATGTTGCGTGCAAAACGAAGAGACATGCTAGAAATTTGTTAGAAGGAACAATTGAGGAGCAATTTGCATTGTTGAGGTCATATGCCGCGGAGGTGTTAAGGACAAACCCGAGATCTAGTGTGGTCATAGGTGTAAATGAGCAAATATTCAATGGCATTTACATATACTTTTATGCATGCAAGGAGGGTTTCGTAAGAGGTTGTAGGAAGTTGGTTGGGCTTGACGGATGTCATTTGAGGGGTAAATATGGTGGTCAACTACTTACAGTCGTTGCACTTGACGCAAATGATTACATATACCCAGTGGCATATGCAGTTATGGAAAAAGAAAATACATTTTCGTGGAGATGGTTCATCACCCATTTGGGCGAGGATTTAGGAATTAATAACCATTGTGAGTGGACGTTTATGACTGATAGACAAAAGGGATTAAAAAATGTGTTAGATGAGTTGTTTCCATCGACGGAGCATAGGTTTTGTGTACGCCATATGTACACAAATTTTTTCGACTGGGGATTCAATGATAAAATACTTAAGGATTATTTGTGGCGGGGCTGCAAAGGCCACTACTGTTGCTGATTTTAGAAAGTGGATGCAACGAATTAGGAACCTTGACGATGAGGCCTACCATTGGTTGACCGAAATAAATCATCGGGAGTGGAGTAAGTCATATTTCTCAGTCACAGTGAAGAGTGACATTTTGTTGAACAATGGTTGTGAAGTATTTAACAAAACATTACTAGATGATAGAGAGAAGATGATTCTAAGTATGTTGACATCCATCCAAACAAGTTTCATGAAAATGATTTGTTTGAGACGGGAATGATGAAATATGACACTGGACGATTGTGTCCGAAGATTGCGAGAAAGTTGGACATTGTGATGGTAGATAGTTGTACTCTAGATTGGTCGGGAGGACCGCAATATCAAGTGAATAGCCCCTAAGGTGTATATGTTGTAGATTTGGAGGTGCGTACATGTGCATGTCGAAAGTGGGATTTAACTGGGATTCCGTGTTGTCATGCTGTAGCAATTATACGGGACACGAGGAATGATCCAGAGGACTACGTAGATAATTGTTACACGGTGGAGGCTTACCTTCAATGCTACAATAATATCCTGCTGCCAATTAACGAGAAAGAACTTTAGCCAGTTACTGATTGTCATATTAAAGTCCCGACATGGATTGTCCCAAGAAAAGGCAGACAACAAATTAAGAGGCGGAGACAGGCAGATGAAGACTTCATTCATCAGTCGCAAGGTCAATCGAAATTGAAGAGGAAAGGTCAAGTAATCATGACATGTTCAGAGTGTGGTTTACAAGGGCACAACAAGAAATATCATTTGAGGCCCGACGCACTAAGTAATGTAAGGAAATTACCTTTAATGAATTGTATTTAATTTTCACATTATATGTATGAAACTGAATTTCTTACGTACTAAATGTAGGAATGGTACAATGCCCCACTACACTCCGTGGGGAATGAAATGGAGATTCCAATAGGCACAAGGACAAAGGTTAGCATCGAAAAACAAATCTGCTTGCTGAATCATATTTAATCTGCTTGCTGATTTTTTTTCTCCTTTAAGTTGGTTCCAAATAGAGGGAGCGAGGGCCCATCAACTCAAGCCCAACAACAGCATACAGTGTGCCACTTCATGCCTACACCTGAGATGGACATGCGAGGATTACGAGAAGGACCAGCAGCAACTTTAATAGATGTTGAAGGAGGAAACGAAAAAGAAAATATAAGTACGCCCGATGTTCGAGTGGAGGAAATTGATATTATTAGTCCAATGGTTGATGAGCTTGAAAGATTAAATAATCAAGAAGCAGCTACAAGAAGATCTTCTAGAGCCAACGCGAGAAGGAATTATAATACAAGATCATCCCGTTTTGTACCTCCGAAATCAAGATGAAGTCGCTATTTATGACGTGCTAACTGTCCTTTTTGTGTTTGGGCTATTGGTTATGTTTTTTGAACTGTCCAGATATTCTAAATATGATAAGCCTGGTTTGGGTTGACTGCAAATCTAATGTAAATGTCCTTTTTTTTGTCTGTTTTTTTTGTTGACTGCAAATTTGATGTAAATGTCCTGGTTTTTTGTTGACTGCAAATCTGATGTAAATGTTGGCTCTTACAGTGTATATGTTTGGTTGCAATTTGGACAAACAAATAAAATATTTCAGATTGGTTTTCTGTCTACCAGTTGTTTTATTTCAGATTGGTTTTATGTCTACCATTTGTGGAATTACTCATGATGTTATATTTTTGATGAAGGATCTTGTTCAAGAACTCCAATCATCTTTGAGGATTAATAGGGGCTTTGAAGCATATATGACTTCAAGGAAAAAGATTGACAAAATGGTTAAAAAATGCATAAAATTTTTGAAGAGTTTCGACCAATGCTCTATGTCGTTCTTAAACAAAGACAACAATCTGAAGGTCATTACAACTGTGCTAAAAGAATCACAGGTCATTGGCTTTTCTGTCCTAACGTCTGCATTGACCATTTTTGCAACAAAGCAAAAAACATGGTCCTTGGTTTCCAAGTTCACCCAATCAAGCCGCGTACATTCTCAAACTGAAGAAGAGAGCAATGCTCAGAATTGTATGCCTTGAACATCAACAAATTGTGAAAAGAAATGGACACAACACATCATGCAAAATGTCATGAAGCGGTTGAGTGCATCATAAATGACCATCCAGGAACTTGAAGAGAACTTAGAAGCCTTCTTTAGGAGTTTAGTCAAAATTAGAGTTTATCTTCTTAATGTCGTCAGCCACCAGCCTTAATTTAGTGAGAATTTTTTTGTAAATCATTGTCAATATGGATATAATACAATCAATATTTTTGAACCTTCAACCCCTGTTTCTATTGATCTGTCTATCCAAATTATATACTGATGTGTTTTCAATTTTATTTTAACCAAGCATACAAGTAGATTTACTTCCAGACTTGAACCAACGCACCAAAAGTACTCAAAACACATTCAAATCCATTCAAATAAAACTGGAAAAGACTGATTTCACAGCAAAATAGGCATTGCATTCAAATTACCAGATTACTTACAACCAAATTAGCAGACTAATTACAAAGAAGGAAGACAACGAATAATTCTTCTAATCATCCTCACAACTACATCCGCAATGTCGCTACAAACTAACAACCTAACTAATACCTACAACATTGTCCTACCTATTGTTAACTCAGCTCCAATTCATCCGCAATGCCTCTGAAATTGTTAACACATCTCACGAACTACAATGAACATCAGGAGAACCCACAAAGCAATCTTCCAATTTTTCATAGTTCTGCCCATTTTCACTATTTGTTCTTCGGCCTCATTCTTTTTCCTCAAAAGTCTGTTGATTACAGATTTGTATCTAGCATGGGGTGCAGGATCATCCTATTCAAAAAAATCACACGCACCTACCTTCCCATAAAATCTGCACCCCCAAAATTGACTACCAGGGTTTATCTCTGTCCACGATGTCTTCAATATTGGGACTTCACCACAATAACATAGCTTTCTCTTTAGTATCGGCATACAATTGCAAGAGTTTTCCATCGAAAATGGGTCAGCTATGTAGCCTGTGCTGGAGATGACAGAGTTAGGGTTTGCTTCACAATTTGGGAATTAGGGATAATTGGAATTGGGAAAATGGGGAATCTGAACCCTAAGTTTTGGCTCCTCCCACCCTTAAGATGGTGAAATTGCACTTTGGACGTGCGATTTATGACATGGCTGCCATGTCACATTTTTTTGCAGATGTTTGGTGACACATGGAATTTTCGTTTGACACGTGTGCAGATCCGTCCAATTGGTGTTAGTGTACAGTGATTAGTGAGTAACGGGTAGTGACGTGAGAAAGTTCAGTGATTAATGAGCACCATTTTAAAATTCAGTAAACAATCGAAGACGTAGATGAAAGTTCAATAATTATTCAAACATTTAACTCTTCCAATGTAATTTACCCAAACCTCCAAAAATAAAAATAAAATTACAATTTTCAATTCTCCAGAAATCCGGAATTAGAAGAAAGGGAAAAAAAATAAAATAAAGGACCCTAATCTCAACTCACTTCCACTTTTTTCATCTATAAATTCAGGCAAATTTCTTTTTGCTCCAGAGTTTGGTTTGTGCGTAGGTCTAGCAAGAAAAGTAGAAGAAAGGCTTGGCATGAGCATATTTTCAGTTGCTTTGGAGTTTAGAAAGTAGGGAGATAAGGAAGCAAGTATGCTGGAAATCCGGGTAAACCCATTAACAAACTTCGAAGTCTGCATTGCCTGCATATAATCTCCTCTTCCTTTTTAATCCAAATACGGGTCAAGATTTTGTTCTTGACTTTCTTTGTGTTGTTTCCATATGATCTGCAGGAGCTGAACTGTGTACGGCTCAAATGTTCTTGAGAGTATTTTCTGTTTCACAGATCCATCCAACACTTCTGGATTTCTACTTTGTCGTTTTATTGCATCTGTTTTTCAAGAGAGAACTAGGTATACAGTACACACATAGAGATTAATTATCAATATTAAATTAAAATGTAAGATTTGATATTTCTTTCAATTTATTGCTGTTGGCTGTTTGTCTTTAAACTCAGCAATAATGTCTGCAGTTTATATAGTCAGTGAAGCTTTAATTATATAGTCTCCCTAAGATTAGACTTTTCATTCATTAGTCTCTTCAACGACAAAATAGTCTTTGTTCTCGGTAAATTTGAACTCATTTTAGTCAATCCATTGTTAGTTGTACTCGAAGATAGACGAGACCGCATTTGACTTAATCTGTAACTCCCTCTTTTGACGTGTTCTGCTGAAATTATGTTTTTTTTTTCACTAGCACTATGTCAAATTAGTGTTAGCATGTAGAAGGGTTTTCATCTGATGAAGCAAAAAGCAGTTTCATATTTATTTTTCCCCTTTTCATAGCATCTGATGCCTCATTTTTCTAATTTTGTTTGTTTTTGTTAGGTTGATTTATGTGGTTATGGTTTTTAATGTTATATTTACTTTTTCTTTACAGGAGTGAGATAATAGAGTTCTGAGCAAGTACACAGGCTTTGGTTTGCTTTTGAAAGCACTGCAAAAAGCTTCGTACCAAGCCAGCCCTCTTTCCTCCTCTCTTCTGAATCCCCTCTCTGTTTCTGAACGTGATATATCAAGCAGCAGAAAAAAAGCCCTTTTTTCTCTCTCTATATGCTCAATCTCTTGTATGTATATGTCACTACAAAAGCTCAAGTTTTCTGTGTAATCGTCATCAATGCAATGAACACCATCTTATCCCACACCCACCACTTACCTGCTCACCCACAGATTTTTCTTGGAAAACCCTAGTTCTAGAAGTTAAGATTCCATTTAAATTTTGGAAACCCCTTTTGCTTTCTCTCTCTACAAACACTTTTTGGGGTGCATAATAAGGAAGAAAAGAGCTTAAAGGGGTTTGTGAAAAGGTATGAAAGTGGTGGTATGGAGGCAGATGACATTCAAACTCATGGGTGTAAGTATCCAAGAATCAGCAATGAAAATGGAAGGATTGAGTCCAGTAAGATAGGACAGAAAGGAGATGAACATTACCCAGAAGAAGATGGAGAGCCCAGAAGGGGCAGGGCCAACGGTGGCGGCGGATTTGATCTTGGTGGTAGCCTTGGTAGGTTTAATGGCTGGCCTTCATCCCGGATTGTTCGGGTTTCAAGAGCATCTGGTGGAAAAGATAGGCACAGCAAAGTTCTCACCTCAAAGGGGCTAAGAGACCGGCGTGTGCGACTCTCAGTGAACACGGCGATTCATTTCTATGATTTGCAGGACCGCCTCGGCTGCGATCAGCCTAGCAAGGCGGTGGAGTGGCTGCTAAAGGCCGCCGCTAGCTCTATATCGGAACTGCCTTCCATTAGTACTGCATTTCCAGATACTCCCAAGCAGCCGAGCGACGAGAAGAGGTCTAGCTCCGGTGGTAATGATCAACAAGGTTTTGATTCAGATGAAGTAGAAATGGACGGCGGCGGCGATCCTCAACAGCTGGCGGCGATGCTATCCAAATCTGCCTCTGGCAAGGGTTCCGGGCTATCCCTTTCGAGATCTGAAAACCGGATCAAAGCCCGGGAGCGTGCAAAAGAAAGAGTTGCAGAGAAGGAGAAGGAGAAGGAGAACGAGTCTCCTCATGTTGAACATTTGAACCCTCTTTCCCATACCACTTCTTTCACTCAACTCCTGAGTGTTGGCATGAATAATGTCAATAACACCACCAATCTTAATGGCTCAGTTCACCAAAATACTACTTCAAATGAGTCAATTTTTTTCCAGAAATCTCCCAGGCAATGGTCTTCAACCCCAATGGATTACTTTAACAGTGGGCTTTTAGGGCCACCGGCAACTCGTCCTGGACAAATTCACCTGGGAAATCCTCTTTCGACGTCGATTTCTTCTCGGATGTTTAGTATATCCGGAGACCATCAGCCTGAGCTCCAGCATAACCCGTTTGCCCCGGAACATTTTGTTTCAGATGTTACTGCAGCTACTGGAGACCACCACCACCGCAGCAATAATAATGACAATGGTGCTGATGAGTACAATCTGAACTTCCCAATATCTTCTTCTTCTGCTTCTTCAGGCCTTGCAGGCTTCAACAGGGGGACCCTTCAGTCCAATTCTTCCTCGCTATCTCTTTTGCCTCACCTCCAGAGGTTTCCTCCCATAAATGGATCTCCAAATTTCTTTATTGGCACCACGGCAGCAGCTGCCTCCGCACCTGTGGAGAACAACCACCAGTTTCTGTCCGGATTGCAGCTTTGCTATGGTGATGGTGGCAGGCATTCCCAGAAGGGAAAAAGAAAGAATTGACTTCTTTCAAGATCCTTTTCCTCTCCATCCCATCTACATTCCAGGTAATTAAAAATCTTCTAGCTCCATACATTATACTTAATTATCTTGTGTTTTTTTGAGGGTTTTTTGCTTAAGTTTCATAGTGCCATTTCGATTTACGTGCAGTAGTACTATGAACAGTCTTTGATTTCTTGGTTTTCACAACTAAGCATGACCATTGGGCATATATATTTTTATAAGCCTTCTTCCCTTGTCTTTTATTACACCTGCATTGATACCTGCGATTTTGAAACGGCTAATTGTCTGTCTGGTTTGGTTCCCTTCTTAATAACATGTATATGGCTAGGCCAGATGTTGATCTCTGGCCAAAAGGAGCAATCTTTTAACATTTGGTTGAGACCTAAACTGGCGCCATGTGAGATTTACAGGAAACCTAGAAAAGGACTTTTTCTTTTTCTTATTTAATCCGAGAAAATCCTTGTCTCCTTAGGTTGTGCCTGCCCCCATCTCTTACCGGAGCTCAACACTTGGCACTAAAACTGCTTTGAGAGTATTAAGTTAAAATGAAACATAAACCCTTTTGTCTTAACCATGTTCCATGCACGTATGCAGCCCATTTTTCCGGACTCTAGGCTGGACGACAAGGGGATGTTTCCTGTTCAATTATTATTTTCACAGGAAGTTTGGAAAAAAAAAATAAGAAAGATATAATACGAAGAAAAAATGAAAAGTCAATATCACCAAAAACCACATCCAAGAAAAGTGAGAATATTGAATACTCAATATTTTCACACTTACTAATCTTTTATTTAACCGAAAAAAGGAAAGACTTGTTGAGAAAGAGAAAAATTGGGAATTAAATATTTCCAAAATAACATTTTAACAGGGAAAGAAATTGAATTAATAATAATAATCTAAATTAATAACCTTTGATGCTATTTTGCTTGGTTTAATATATGATATGATTGAATATTTAGAAAAAAAAAAAAGAAAGAAAGAAAGAATGAAAGTCAATATTACGGTATTGCCTAAATCACATTGAATAGACATAAAGAAATTGAATAAGAAAATGTAATTAAATAATTACATGATATAGTGATGCTCTTCCGCTTTAAAGGATAGCAATAT
This sequence comes from Forsythia suspensa, assembly GCA_023638005.1. Taxonomy (NCBI): domain Eukaryota; kingdom Viridiplantae; phylum Streptophyta; class Magnoliopsida; order Lamiales; family Oleaceae; genus Forsythia; species Forsythia suspensa. The sequence goes on along the minus strand of CM042674.1, from coordinate 8,578,107 downwards.
TATGAGGATTAACAAAAACTCTCTTCCCTCAGATTTTATTAAGATTGGAATTCTAAGATCGACCTTGTTAAAAGTAGTCAATGTTCGTTATTTATTTTATCATTATTCGAGTTGCAATTTATCCCTTAATTTGGAATCTGATTGCACATTTGAGCTTGTTGGACTTTGATATTTCTCAAAATGTCAACATTGTCAAAAGAAGTAGTCCAAATTCTTATAACTTGATTATTAATTTTATGATTACTTGACCTGAATTTATCCCCTAATACTTTTGTTCTAAATCAATTCATTGTGTTAAAATAAATAAGTAATCTAAAATAATATGCAAATAACTCAAAATGCTAAAATAATTCCTCCAAAATTGAAAATAGTTTATAATTGTATGTGTATAGTAGCACATTTTACATACAAAAGAACAAAATTTGTATATAACCAAAAAATAAAAAATGGAAACTTACCCCAAAGTATTATGTGCAAAGATGAACCATAAATCTGTTGTAAAGATACTCTTTTTATCAAACGTAATAAAAGAATAATGATATTTATAACTACTGGACGAGTCTATGTGTTGATTTAGGAGACAACACAATTACGTAGTACAAATCAATTGCAAATCAATTGCAGTGAACCCTACCCCCCTCCACTCCCCCTCCGTCTATGTATCATACATGAAAATTCCTACAAGATAAAGGGATAAAAATCATGACAATGATTGTTGTGCAAGTAAGTCAACTTGTTTTGTCAAACATAATCTCAAATCTACTTTTTCTACTCATAAACTTGACTTTTTTTAAAAGAGTTAATTTTAAGTAAAACCAAACTTGCTCTTAAATGGAGAAATCTTAGAAAGAGAGGGGAAAAGCAGATGCACAATATTCTAGATAGAAAAGCAGAGAAGAGGTGAGGATGCTAGAGTTGTGTGAAAGATAAATACATTGGATTGTGCTTGCACCAAATGAATGTTGTCTATGATTGTATAAATTGTTAACTGTCATGAAAAATACATTCCAAGGTGCCTGAAAGCTTAGCAGTTCTAGATCTAATATGGAAGTGTTCTGGCTTTGTTTGTCTTAATTAAGTTTTGTTTTCGATAAATTTAAGAATTATTACATATAGGACTTTTTTGTTATTTCGTTCAAACTATCTCTACATCTATAGAAAGACCAGTGAGACCAAATCATCCGCAACTGTACTATATCATAACATCAAATTGTTTGCAACCACTAATACTATGCTCATTATATTATATTTTGTCCTCAGTACCCCTCACTTAGAATCGTTAAGCATAATCAGTCTTATAATTGTTTTATAAAATATGTCTTTTAGCTTTATAGGTATGTTATCTGTGTCTCACTTGTCCATTTCTTTCAATTCACTGTAATCTTATCTATTAAATCCTCTTCAAGTTAACCTTATTAATCATTGAACGTAACCACCTAAAACAATCACTATTACTACTAATATGATCCCCATTTATTCTATGTATTCCATTTTAACGTACTTAACCTCAATTCTTGATATTCAGAATGCTATTTCAGAGTTCAAACCTAAGATATATTCCATCATAGTCTCGTTAACTAAAACTATGTTACAAGGAAATAACATTTTTTCCGGGGAACATTATCTTCAGTACGTTGGTTAAATTAATCCATTATTAAGAATAAAAGAGAAGTTCTAACAGCAAAACATTGATGTGTTACTGTTACTGTTGCAAATCTTAAGCAGTATTTTTCATTGAAATGTTATAGTCTTCACTCTTGCCTTTCTAATTTCTACTCTTATCAACAATGAGTTACAAAATTCTCTTCAAATATTATAGAGGCTCACGATATTATCAAGAACAGAATTTTCTCGCATTCTATAGGTGTGTAATTACTAATTAGTGGGTTATTGTACTGGGCAGTGGATGTAACTCGTGTGTGACTGGATTTTGACCCAACTATTGGGCTATTGTACCATTCATTTTTAGGGCTCAAGAACATTTATGGCCCTTGTAGGACAAGAGGGAGATTTCTCAGACCATCAACACAGGTATTATATATAATGTGGCCACCGTGCGTATGGACTATTCAAGTGTGATTCGCCCTTGAATATAATTCTTCTTATTGGTACTAGAAGCCTAATTAGTTATAATCCCCTAATTTCAATTGTGGTTGCAATGAGGATTAACTTAAAGATTTTGTGCTACGATGATGTCTTGGTTTTTCTCCTTAAAAAGCCTAGTTAGATTAACTTAAAGCGCCTGCTTATGAAAACGTTGGAGTGTAAGTGCAAAAAGAGGAGAGGACCTTTCCGTTGTACCTATGACACTCAAGCCCTGTAGAACAATATAATGGAACTAGAGAATAGAAGTGCGTGTATCGGGTATACACTTCTACGAGGCTCTATTTATGGTGCATGATTTTGTACTTGTTGATGTTTATATTGTCCAATCATAGAAGAAAAATTATGTAACTTGACGTGTCTTGTATGCAGGTAAATGAAGATGAGAAGTTGCCGCAAAGTCCTGAGCAAATTAAAGATACTTTTCCTGCCTCGGGCCATCAAGTTATTGTTGTCGTTTTTGATTTTCAGATAATTCAACTGGCATTGACATTTGCGATTATTGATTTGTTATGGGTGCCAGGTTGTGTGTGTTTTATGTGTAGTCGAATGATTCTGCTTCTGCTTTGAAATTGTTGATATCATTAATTGTTGGAAAAAATCAGCCTTTTGAATCAGTAATGTGCTCCCACACTTCCTACGAATCCTACCGCTGGTTTCTCGCATGAGTTCGTAGGTTTTAAAGGTTAACGAGTTCAGAAAGCAGCGAAGCGGTTCACATCTTGAGCATCCTGACTTAAGGTTAACTAGCTACTACTTTCTTCAAACGGGGTTCCTTTATAATCAAATCTGATGCAGACCCGTTGTTGATTCGACTAGGCCCACGCATTGCATTTTTATTTTTCTCTCAAAAAATTAACTAAAAGAGAAAAATAAGTTTAAAAAATTATTATGTCAGATAGCCCGCTTGACCTATCATGACCCAGGCTTGCCACTAGTTGTACTTGTAGGACGCACTAAGCCACCACTTTTTCGTGCACGAGCTGGTCCGATCCGACTCATCAATAATGCAGGACAAGTCAGTCCGTCTATTTGGCACATCTGGTTGAGCCAAGCAAAGAGGAAGACATATTTACTATTCGTGACAAATAATTTTTGACGATTGCAAATTATAGATGGATTCCCTTGGTTCTCAAGAACAAAGTTTGAGTACTTCATCCAGTGATCATTTTGACTTTGATAACAATTTCATTGGTTTTGATTGCGTTCCAATACCCGAAGATGTGAAAGCAAATACGGCTATGACTATTTACTTAGTTGATGTCAATTTAGAGGAAGAAACATGGTTCACTAATAAACCTTGAATAACATCATTTGAGTATTGACAACATATCACATAGAAAAAAATTGGTGTGAAAGATGGTGTGGAATATTTCAAAGTAATATGCAATTATTATAAAATAGATTTTAGGTGAAATTCCGATTCAAGCACGTCTCATTTGAATAAGCATTTGAGAAAATGTGTGTTGCATCATGGAAGTGCCAATATAAGACAAACCCAATTTATATTTGGTTCTCCTCTCGTTGACGGTGGTTCAACTCTTTCAAACTGAGTTTATTCGAAGGATTGAATGCGTGAAGGTAAGGTTATGTATGTAGTCGGAGTTGAGTTTCCGCTTGGTACAATTCACTTCACCAAGTTTACAAGAGAAAGTCTTCAACATAGGTCTAAAACTGCTTGTAGAAATACACTTCATGTTGGTGTTTTAAAATTGTATACTGACAAAAATCAAGTGTTATTTCCTGTTTGATTTTTTTTTTCAAGTGTTATCTCGTTTACATCTGATTTGTGGACTGATAATAACAATAAATGTTATATTGCTGCCACAACACATTACCTTGATAGACAGTGGATTTGACATCAGAAGATTGTTGTATTTACATTAATACAATATCCTTTGCATGTCCAAAATATATTTTTAGTTTGAAAGTCACTGCTGACATGGAACTTGCCATGTCACTAGTGCTCCAGTTGGGTAAGAAAAAAAATTTTGTTTGGCCCATATCATTTGAAACTCTCAGCCCGTCTCCATTATTTTCCCCAAACCAACCATTTCTATCCTAAATCGCCCATTTCCTCCAAATCTGCAGCGCCGCCTCCAAATATGTAGCTTCCACCTCACATCGCGTCGTCTTCGGCCACCGCCCTTGTCAAACTCTGCTCGTTGCCATTTTATTAAGTCCCACTGTTGCGATTTTGCCATTTTGGTCCAGTCGCGAGTTTGAAAAATTGGACCGGCGGAAAGGGCTTTGAGGGAGCCGCGTCGTCTCCGGCCGCCGCCCTTGTCAAACTCGGCTCGCTGCCATTTTATTAAGTCCTACTGTTGCGATTTTGCCATTTTGGTCCAGTCGTGATTTTAAAATTTTTGGGCCAGCGGCTGCTGCGATTTTGAAAGGGCTTTGAGGGCGATTTAGCGTTAGTGGGTGAAACCACCACTACCCGGTGTGATAAAGGGTGCGCCTCTCTCCGATTGTGGTCGCACCCAATCGCGACTGCGCACGGAGATTGTGCTCGCACCCATTTGCTCGTTGGATTGATTTCGATTGGTAAAGTGTATTTGGTTAAATTGAATTTTTTGTGATGGATGAATGGTAAATGAGAGGGGCAGTGATGATGTTTGGATTTGTTGAATGAACGAGGAACCGTATCTTGGCTTGGTAAATCCGGATGGCATTCGATTAGAGGTTATCACAATCTCTATTCCAAAATGCAACCGGTGAATTGCAGTCATGGCGGCGACGATTGTGTTTTATTGGTTGAAATAATATCTGAGCCTCTTATTAATATTTTTTTTTACTGTTAACGGTGGCAGTCGGAGTTTGACAAGGATAGGGACGGTCGGAGTTTAGGGTAGAAATGGTTGGTTTTGGGAAAAGGATAGAGACGAGCTGAGAGTTTCAAATGATATGGGCCAAATATTTTTTTTATTGTTAACGGCGGCAGGCGGAGTTTCACAAGGGCAGCGGCGGCCGGAGTTTAGGGTAGAAATGGTTGGTTTTGGGAAAAGGATGGAGACGGACTGAGAGTTTCAAATGAGCCAAACAAATTTTTTTTTCTTACCCAACTGGAGCACTGCTGACATGGCAAGCTCCATGTCAGCAGTGGGTGATTTTTCTCCTGCCCCCTTGACTCTATAGAAGAATGTGGTTTTCGAGATAAAGTTCGCAGTTTTACTTTTGACAATGCTCAACGTTCTTGTGAATAAAGTTGTCACTGAAAAATTAGTTACGGAACTTAGACCCGACGTTGATGTTATATTTTTTTCCATATGTGTGTGTGTCACACTTTTAATTTAACTTTGCAAGATGGCTTAGAGTATATACACGATTAAAAAATTAGATGTAGATGTGCCGTTAATGTCATTGATGTCTCACATGCTCATAAACAGACATTTAATAGTTTATGTATAGAAATTGAGCAGAAAGAACACTTGTAACTGATGTAGGTCATAGATGAAACTCTATGTACCTTATGTTGCATTCTTGTGATAAGTATGATAAAGTTATTACTACTTATTTTAATGATAGGCATTTGCATGGTTCTAAGTTTAATTTAGATTATAATGACTAGTGTCTTACATTTTCTATCAACAAAAACTTGAAGGTTTTTAACATCAGCACTAATGTGTGCATCGAAGTTAATATCCTACTACTTCACTTGTTCTTCAGCATTTGTTTTACATTGCAAATGCTTTCGATAAATATAAAAGTTTGTCAATTTTTTACAAAATAATATACACCATGGAGTTAAAATTTCGAAAATATTGAGAGGAATTGTCAATGTTATTCACTTTAGCTGTGATGATGGATCCTCGATTTAATTTAGTAGACACTAAAGCTATTACACTTGGAATTTCATAAAAAAATTGACTTTTGAAAACTCAATTACACATGAGAATTTAAAGGAATTTTTTTTTTTCAAATATACAATCACATGGAGTAAAAGGTCAAATTAGTGCGATGTATTCATATGATTTATGAGGTTATTTAAATTCCAATACATTTACTTCCTCATCTATTTATGTTTTCTTCAATACTAACATGTTAGATATTAGTAGTACAAATCTTGAAATACCCCATAAGTTATCTAGTTTTTGTTGTGGACGCTCATAGCGTTTTACACTCAAATGAAATACTTAATTTTGATATTCTATCATGGTGGTGATGTAATGAGCGGCTATATCTAATATTATAAAAAATTGCACGTGGTCTACTAACACTTTTGGTGTCTACTGTAGCATCTAAGTTTGCTTTTAGTTTAGTGTCTATTTGGTGGAGTTTAAAAGTATTTTTTTAGGATTTTTGTTTTATAAAAAATGATGAAATATGTGGTTGAAAAGTTGTGGATCTCATGAAATATGTAGTTGAAACTCTACCAACATGTGCTTAGGAGAAAGATATCTTGGAGTGCTTATATGCTTGAAGCTTTGAATGATTAGCGGGATGAGAATTTCGTGTGCAAGATAAAGTCGACAATAATTAGGTTGAAGATTTTCAACAGTTGAGATTTTAATAAATTAATTATAAAAGATTGTAAGTGTTAGTTACTTAATTACTTTCATTATTTTTTGTTCATTTTAATAAAATTGCACGCATAATATTTTATTTGTGTACAATTTTAAATCAGTCCCAAGCTGGAAAAATGAGAAGGGAAGGGTTGTAACTCATAAAATTGTAATATTGTACTAATATATATAATTGTATTTACTGTAATAATTATTTTTTAAATTATTTTGTTGTAACTCCGTTGGATTTGTAATTTGTCATACAAATAACATATTGTTGTAATATGTTTTTTTTTCAATAAATTTCAGTTTCTTATAAAAATAAAATAAAAAATTCGATGAGCTCACGACCTGAACTCATGACAGAGCCACGGGATGGGCTGAGCCACACTTTTGGCAACAAAGCAAAGTGGAGTTTGTAATTGAAAAATAACATTGATCCGAATCAACACATCGTGATTTCACGGCTGGGATCAAGTTTTGGTTCCTTTTCGGGTTTGCAGGCTAACGCACTTAAATTCAGTCTTTTCACGACTGGGATGAGGGGGCCTGACCTTGACGAAATTAAGGGGCTGACATCCTTTTTTGTGGGCGTTATGCCCTTCTGTTACTTAGGGATTCTTCTTGCGGCAGCTAGACTAAAAGTAATGCATTACAGTTCTTTTATTGATAAAGTGGCTGATTAGATAAATGTGTGGACTGCCACTTCTTTGTCATACGCTGTTAGGGCAGAACTTATCCGAGCGGTTTTGCAAGGCGTTGAATGCTTTTGGCTCTCAATCCTACCTATACAGGCTGCCGTAATAGACCGTATTACCCGGCTTTGTAGGAGTAAGAAACCGCTTGTTGCTTGGAGAGACGTTTGTCTACCGAAATCAGAATGAGGACTTGGTTTTCGTGATATTAAAATTTGGAACATCGCTTTGCTTGCCAAATCACTTTAGAGTATCCACCTTAAGAAGGATACGATTTGGATCCGTTGGATCAAGCATGTCTATTTACGAGGGCTTTCTTTTTGGGACTGGTCTCCGAAAAATTCAGATTCTCCTTTGCTTAAAAATTTATTCAGCATCAGAGATCAGTTATGCATGCTTGAGGGTGATACCAAGGCTACAATTCGAAAAATTTCACCATGGGAAACTCGGGGATGACTTGCGAACTTCGAATGGTTATGATTATTTTCGAACAAGAACTGCTACCTTGTCCTGGTTAGCAGCAGTGTGGAAGCCATGTATTGTGCCAAAGTACTCTTTATTCCTTTGGTTATGTGCTCGGTCAAAACTACTCACCATGGACAAACTGCGATATTTGGACATCACTAAGGACTGCGTCTTCTGTGCTTCAAGGGAAGAAATTGTTCTGCACCTTTCTTTTCCTTTGCCGGTTCAGCGCCAACGTTTGGGGATAGATTAGGTGATGTTTGAGTATCTCTAGATCAATGTCTATCGTTGCCAGCTCACTCAAATGGAATAAAAAAGAAGCATGAGGAACATGATGGCATAGCAAAGGAAAATGTGTCACACTTGGAGCAACAATATACCATTTATGGGAAACCCGCAACCGGATCATTTTTGAAGACTTAAAGTCTAACTCGGATTCCATAGTTAGGACAATCAAAACACAAGTATACAAAATTTTATTCTCTTTGTATCCTAATATTTTGATTCCTTTTGAGTCTTTAGGTTTGATACCTTAGTTTTTGTTCTTACAATTTTCATGCTTGTTCACCCGGGAATACCCGGATTACATGTTTTGTTTTTTGAGTCATTTCGAACGCTAACTTTATTGCTTTAGTTAACTTTTTATTGTAACACTTCTTGATCTCCATGGGATGCCCGGTGTACTTATACAAATCATTTTTGATCAATAAATATTTACATTTCGATAAAAAAAAAAAAAAACACACACACACACACACACATTGTGATTTCAAAATGCTTCACCAAAACTGATTTTGAACCAAATAAATTGGACTGTTCCTGGTTATAACTTATAAGTGTCCACCACGTTGTGATTGTTATTAACCGATTCTCTTATTAAACCATATTTTAGAGACAATAAAAGAAGTGCAAATTACGACTTTGTCCGGATAATTATAATGCATATTCTAACTACAAGTTTAATATGTTAAATTAAATAATATAAAAAAAAAGAGAGAGAGACATATCGTTCGTTTGTAAATTATTCAATTTAATTTAATAACGACAGTAGCTATGAATTGGGGATGCACTACTCGTTGTGACAAGTCAATAATAGACGAAATGGATGATGATTCAATTATGGATAATAGCTGGAAACAACTTATAATTAATTAGGTACATTAACATGAATGAATTGATTATGACCTTTAAATAACAAGATAAAAAGTTCTGTTAAAAACGCATATGTTGATCTTGATCCACACACTGACTCCATTGCTTCCAATTCATACATACAATGGATTTAATATATCTTTTTAAAATATGTTAGATTAAATATGACTGTTAGACTAAAAATTAATTCGAATAACACTTTTAGGAGCCAATACCTATTCTTCTTTAATTCTGGTTTGTTTTGTCTAATCCGGAATAGAAACCATGCCCACAAAGTATTGCCAATAAATTCATTCACACTTAATTATCAAATAAGCTTTACGTTGTTAATACTTTAATTATGACATATATTAGATATTAATGAAAACGTGTCTACTCAACAACAAGCACATAATAGCGTAACTGAATTGTCACAACTAGACGCGTTACAAAAAGTAGGGAAAAATTTGCCATTTATTCATTCATTCTTGAATTTGTTGCGCCTTTGTAACCCATGAGTCATGACTCTAACTTGGCAAGTACAAAAATAATCTTAGAGTATCACAGATTCTTCACCAATAAATTTCGAACGTTCTTGAAAGATAAGAAACACCCATCTGTCTGTCTCTCTCTCTTAAAAGAGCAAAAACAGACTCAGGAACCATTTGTCACACAATCCTTCTCGGTGGTTGTTTGATTTTCTTAAAAATCAAATTTTTAACAAATTTTAATAAAAATCATAATTGAAAAATTGTTCTTTTTGACTCAAATTTTTATCTACTTTTTAAACAAAATCAAACAAAGACTCAATCAGTAACATCAACAAGAAATATACAAGTTGAGCCGAAGGCATTATTCTGCTTCAAGCATCTAAACAATAGTCTGAATCGTAAACATTCACACAAATTAGAGGATGAGCCATGAAATACTGGAATGGCTCAGTTGCAGAATCAGAAAAAAGGATGTGCTTAGCAAATTGAGATGTATAATCATCCCCATTGCATCTGGTAAAATGCCTCAATTAGGTAAAGCAGTATATGCCAATTTATTTATATCTCATATCAGCTGCCAATAATTCAGTTGATACGAATATTCAGATTCAGATAATTGAAAGATACATTGCTCAATGAACCTTAAAAAGGAACATCACATAAGCATACGATATTCATCCCTACAATATTCACAGATGTAGAAAATTAGTAAAGTAGATGAGTAAAGAGTAAAAGGCACAGCGCTCAACATCAATCCATATGCATTTTGCGCATAAAAGCATATGCCTGAAATTAAAATAAAAGCAAATGCCTATATCAACCATTAGCTCGACTGTAGGAGCATTGTTCCACGGCTCATTATCAATCAACAGCTAGCTTTTCGTCCATAGTAGAAGCAAGATACACTTGACTAGCTATTCGTCAATGGTACTCTGTGCTTAAGACAAAATTGTGTTTTCCCTGCATATGAATCCTTCTTCTCGGAAAGCCGTGTTTTCCCTGAAAGATCCATTAACACCAAAAATGAATTCAGGGTGAGTAAGTGAACCATTTGAACTAATAAAAGAATCGCATGTTAACAAAGTAATATGCCACATAAATGCGGAGCAGTGACAAGCCTACCATGCATATAGAAAATGCAGAAGATTATATATCTAGTTATAGATATATAACAAAGCAGTTTACAATGATAAAATGTATCCTACATGTAAGCATTTCACATTCTATTCAACAAAGAGTAGATAAAATAATAAAGCAAGGTCATACTTCAGATGCAATATTCTATATGTAATCAAAAATTATATCTAGTTCATGAATTATTTGAAGAATTGACCTAAACCTAAAAGTATAAGATTAGATAGAAGTCATATCTGGCAACTTGATTTGAAGTCAACAGAGTTGCTTACCATCATTTTTCAAAAAAATATGAATTCCACATTCACCTTTTAGCACTTACCCTCAAACTGCAGGCTGCAGCACACTAAAACAAAGCCTAAAAATACAATTAAAAATGCCATAATAGCATATTTATTGAGAAAAAGGATTTTGATGGTGAATAGTTAAAGTTTGAGCATTGCAGAAATGAATGAGACAAATGTTAGCCATGAATACAGCATCATAAATTCAGCGTAAACAGATATCATAACACTACACAAAGAGACAACAGACGCCGCATCCAGATTACAAAGGTGAGCTTTGAGAAATATAGACATTATGATGTTTACCCACCGAAACTAATTAATGCAGGAATATAAGATTGTAAGATATAGGTCACAAATAAAAAATGGATCAACAATTTTCAACAGCATAAGCAATACAGAGTGGTAGCACTGTAGAAGGGAAATCACATATAAACCACCCAGAAAAAACATCATAGCATACTCTCGGATTCAAAAATTGCAATAGAACATAAATTCTGCTATCCAGAGCAAGACCAGAACTATACTTGAATAATCTTAAAATGTACAGAACATATGCATACGAACATACAGATTTCTGAACCAATCCAAAATTTCCAATAAATCTGAGAAAAATAAATTACCTTGAACGTGTATTCATTGAATCCCTTCTCAAAACGAGTTCATTTCCAGGCAGTAAGTCCTCCTTTTCACCAACATCCTTGCAGCAGTCCCAAATGGCTCCTCAAATGCTGAGGCAACCCAATTGGCTTCTGACCCCAAAACCTCCTTTTTGGGCTGCTCACTGGGTCTGATCGCCACCAAGGTCGCCCCTTTCAACACAGTCCCATTGGGCAACTCCAAATGTGCAGCGTACCACAACCGCATACTCAAAGCCGGCACCAGAGTCCGCTTGGAAGCCGAGGAGGCAGATAGCGGCTTCACCCTCAGCTCCTCCAACTGCCCTTTATTCATAGACAACACCCCTTGTCCATCAGCATCGGTCAAAACCAAGCTCTCCAACGTCTTGTGCTCTGCTATTATTGGCTGCAGCAGGTAATGCCTAGCAGAGGCAGCTATCAACGAGCTGATTGTCCACACAACACGCAGTTTCAAGCCCCCATTCGTGTAAAATGATTCGGGTATGCTCCCATTATCGCTTTCAGCTCCATTACTATCAACGTTACAAACACTGGAACACTCATTAGTATTCGCGGTCTGAATGACACTAGAGGCTCCAAGAATAACACAATTGTCAAGAGTAGACCCGAAGTCCGCCTTCCATTTAAGCAAAATCCCTTCATCAATCCCGAGCTCCCCAGTCGGTAACTCAATTCTCAGAAGCTTAATTTCATCAAAATTCTTCAAGACTTGAGTAGGGGAATGATGGGTCACGATGTTCTGGTCCATATCGTAGTCGAAATCTTCCGAATTAGAAACGATGGGGCGGCGTGGGGAGGGAGTAATAAGCTGGGAAAGCGTCTGAATGGGCTTAAACAGGCCCGAAAAGAAATGCCGGAAAAGGGACGAGATGGGGTGGCGGGACTTGTCAGCGGCCGACGCCGAGGAGGCGGCGGAGTTTCCTGAAGTGGAGGAATCGTCATCGGAGATGACACAATCGACCCGAACAACGACGTTTTCGACCTGAGGAGCCAAAGAGTGAAACCTCCTCGAAACAACACAGCATCGACCCAAGGCCTTGACATCACCAATTTTGTTAAAGATCAAGAGAAGAATAGAATCCGGCAGCATATCAAAGTGGTCGATCGGTTCCGGATAGATTCTACCATACAGATCTAACTTCACAGAACCCATCTTCAGAACCCAAATTCTTTTATACCCCTATATATAGATGATGGGATTTTGGGTGTCTGCTTTTTGGGTAAGATCTGGAAGAAACAGAGGAATTATAGATAGCCGGAAGAGAGATGTAAGTTCTGAACAAAAGGGGGTTCTTGATTCTTGCTGTTGTAGGGCTTGGTGTGTGTTTTTGGGGTGTGGGATTTTGGAGAGGAGTGAAGGACGAGATGAGGGGGAGAAGGAAAATGGTGGAGGAGATAGATACACGATTCGTGTGCGTGCGGGTGCGTGAGAGAGAGAGAGACAGAGAGAGAGGGGGGGATAAAAGGTGAGTGAGAAATGAGGAGTAATGAAGAAAGATAAAATTAGGTGATTGTTTGGCATTTGGTATATTTTCATTTTCGTTGTCCGTTGTGGTAAACATTTTTTCCTCCATCGATACAAATTTCTCACATAAAATAGAGGAAATTGTTGCAAAAAAGCACCAAATTAGAGACCCAAAAATGATAATTAAGAAAGACCTTTTTAAAAATTTCAAAACAAAAGGATGTGATAATTCGTTTATATATTCGCATCCGTCTTTTTGCTAATCCTAAAATAGTATTGTTATTATATGTTTAGAGTTAACAACAGAATGAGGCGGGTTGCAATCTTATCGTCCTCACCCTGTCAAAGATTTTCGGGAGGGAAAAAGACAAACGAGGAAAATATCTTTATTTACAACTTCATTTACTTATTATTATTTAAATACTTTTTTAATTTAAAATTTTAAAAATAAAATTCAGAATAAGACAATGCGAGACAAAGCTATAAAATTTACCATCCTAGTTCGTTCGATCCCTTCTCTTCTTTTCTCCATTTCTTCTATGTTAATTTTAGTTCTCTTATTGTTATTTTACTTGTTTATAGTCTATGACTCGCTCATCTCTTTTCATACTTAATATTTTTTTATTTTCTTGTTTGTTTGTCTCTTTTCCGATGTCACTTGTCATTCTCCGCACATTTCTTTGCTCATCTCTTAATTTTTTATTCTCTTACTCAGAAATTCGAGTATGTTTGGTTGTTAAAATTATGTGACATATTTGATGTTCAATCTAATTAGTTTTTTCTGAAGAATTTTTTCATTAGGATGTAGAGTCTTTTTGAGAGAGTATCACTTGGTGCGAGGCTTCCTATGTGAGGTGAAGTCAAAGAATGGATAATAACTCAGACAAAGAATGTCGAGAAGCAACCCAAAGTGACATGTAAGGAATGAACATTAGGTTGATCAAAATAGATGGAGAAGAAGACGCGTGTTGTTTAGGAGAGCACTTGTGTATCTCATTGCCCTCTAGACTCAAGCAGGTGGCATGTTGAGTTAACATGTTAGAGCTGCCATTATCACTTCAGTGAAATGTAGGCACGTCATTCCCTAGTAACATATGGAACAAAATGTTTTTATGCTGAACACTTTCTGACCCTGAGTCATTTCTTTCTTGTTGTCTTACTATCATGGTGACCTTTGTTGGTCTACACTGCTATTGTGAAGAGGTTGGCTAACTTAGCTAAAGAGGTCACTGGCGAGGCTCTCTTTTAGTCTACCTATCATTGTTGATTTTTATGAGCTCGGGTTTTCTAGGATCGATCAACATAGTTCGATCCAATAAACTATATTGGCTTGATCAGTTAACTTGTTCTATTCAACTACTGCATTCAACTTTTATATGGCTCAATCCTCTTAAGCTCAATCGGTATTTTTTGTCGTTTCAAATTATTGAGTTCTTGATCTATTACGTAATTGTGTCTTGTTGTTTTAGAACATTTACAATTAGAAATTAAATTAGAGATATTTCATAGAAAACCCACGTTGAGGGTATCGTAAACTTTATTGGGGTTACTAGCCAATAAATCTCTAAGAAACTAGTCTTCTATCTTCTACATTGAACTTAACAAACAAGACAGAGAATAGCAATTTGATTTGGTTAAAGATTGCCAAGATGTTAGAGATGCAACTTGGTGTTTGGTGAATAGAGACTTTAGTGGCAAGTTGGATTTGGTTGAGAGTGGTCCCATTTCTGCTTACATTCATCAATTCAACCAAAATAGCACATACATGTAGTTCTCAATATTTATGTCAACTGTCAATTTTTTCCTATTCTTTTTTCTTTTTTCTTCTTTCTAGTTTTAAATCAGTTTCTTAAATAAAATTATAGTAAATAAGTTTTCGTATAGAAATATAATCCGCCATTGAAACCTATTTTTAACGAAAAATGATAAATAATAGTAATTTTATAGCAATTATAAACCATCAAGAACATATCTTCCACACAGCATAACAAAATAACAAGAATGGACGTACGCACAACAGCGGGCCAAAGGGTGCCAAGGGGGTGTGTCTGGTGCTTAGGATTAGAATCGTAATGGTGCTTAGGATTAGAATCGTAATTCGGATATTTGTACGTATTTTATTAATTCTATTCTTATTTTAAATTTTTGAAGTTGAGTCTTGTCTCTTTTAAAATAAATATATAAAGAGAAAATTATAATCGACAACTTCAACCAATACGAAATAGGGCAAAGTTCTTCTTAATCTTTCAATTTTGTAGTAATTGAACCTGTAACTGATAATTTCGGTCTGTTAGGCTATTAAAATGTCAATTTTTTTTTGTTATAAAAACCACTTAATCTTTATTTTGAATTAAATAAAAAAAACAGAATAAAAAGAAAACGAAAGGATAAAAAAAAGTTCAAAACTCAAATCATGGTAAATTGTTAATTTTAGGCTACATTTCAAAATAATAGTGAATTTCTCTCTTTCATCAATTTTCTTTGCATTTTAATAACAAGAACTCGATAACATACTTAATGAATAATTGACATATAACTCACACATGCACAAACACAACTCTGAACAATTAAAACTTATTGAATTAAATGATAAATTAGTATGCAATCAACTACACATGCACGGGCTCGCACACGCACACGCACACGCACAACTCAAACTTAGATAGATCAAATCATATATTAATGGGTGCCCATAAAACTTAGAGCTGGAAGAGAATTATGAAGGTTCAATTATGTTGAATCACATCACATGGTTACTACTGATACAAATACATAAAATATACATTTATATAGTTTAATCCTTTTGATGAGATGTTTTCTTAAAAATACATTAATCCCTCAGAACATGGGTTAAAAAAAAATATTTGCATTAAAAACATTTGTGTCCCATTTAGGTATCAAGAATCATGTGCATTAGCATTAGCCCAGATCTAGAACCCACACGTTATGGCATGTGTTGATGTTTTTCTCTTCGGAAATAGCAAAAATATTCAGAGTTTTCCAGTATAGAATCGGAGCATACGGTGCCGTACAGTCCGTACTAAACAATAAATATTTGGAAATATATCTTCTTCTTCTTTTTTTTTTTTAAAAAAAATCTTGAGTGAAAATAGCATCCAATTGCACAGTTAAGTTGTCCCAAGAATGGGAAATTCTTGACGATTTGGTGGTGCCGACTGTGACTACGAATTATTTAAGTGAATTAATTTCAACTTGTATTATTTCTTGAAAATTCTACATATTCGATCATTGATAAAAATTAATCTGACTTGGAAGTATTTAAAATATAAACTAAATTAATAAATTCTTCTCTTTTTTAGTAGAAATAGAAATGAAAAAGCACGTGCACTTGCTTAAGTGTAAATTTATGTCTAAACTTTATAATTAGATCATTTCCTTTGATTTATTGGAATTAATTGCATTGATTTCAAGAAATGGAAAAAAAAGTATATTATGTACTCTTTCTAAAGTTACTCAATATTGAATTCTTGGCTTGGATTCATTACAAAGATCTGAATAAAAAGTCGTGCAAATCTCCCATTGATTTATTTATCCATGCCTCTAGCACAATTAAGAAAAGGGTTAATTACACTAATGGTCCCCATTCTTTCAGGTTTGTAACGATTTCATCCCCATTCTTTTTTTTAGCAGATATCATCCTCATTCTTCCATTTATTCTCACATAGGGTCCCCAAATCACTATTTTTCACTATTCTGACAATTTTATGACAATTTTACTCCTTGACTTAAATAAATTAAAATAATAAAAATAAAAATACAATGAAAACATTACAATTAGGCCCTTAATTTTTTTCAAAAATACAAATAAAGCCTAAACTATTTTATTTTATACAAATAAGTGTTATTCCCCAACAAAAAAATAATCTATATTTTCCCCCCACCCCCACCCGCTTCCTTGCACACACCATATCACCCATATGTATCTATCTATCCATTGTTTGTGCGACTTCATCCGTGCAAAATAGACTGCGCAAAAACTACAGACTTTTGCTAATTCTGAACGTGTATCCGGTTGAATGCCACACTCCCCATCCATTAAATAACATGGTCTGCGGATGCTAGTTCGAAATCAAGATTTCTATAGAAAATGAGAAAGAAAAGAAGATGATTGAGGTGATAGAGCGGGGTCAATGGTCGAGAGCAAGCAATTCTTGGGCGAATGATGGGTCGCTTTCAACTACTTCCACGATGCTTGGTGTGGGTCTTTGCTAAAGAGGATAAATGGCTTATGATCATTTCGGACCTGGTCGGGTCAATGGTCGGGTACTAAAAACTTAAAAGGGTACTAAAAATGCGAAATTTGAAACGGGTTTCACGTGCTTCACGAGTTTATGCAGTAAAGATCGGATTTTGGGGTACCTTTTGTCATTTGCTAACATAATGAAGAGTTTGATGTAGTCTTCCAGAGAGTGGTTTACCTTAAAAGCGTGTTGGGAACATTGGAAAAATCCGAGAATAATGTTGGAGGGGAAGTTGAATTGAAAGAGTTGGTGGAGAAACTGGGTTGGGTTGGCCGGTTGGATGAGTGGTTTGAGTTTGGACCAGTGTTGGTTTGAGATTAGCGATGAGACTTGTGATTGTAAGTTTGGGTCAGAGAGGCACCGTGATGTTGGGGTTGGGGTTGGGGTTGGGGTTGGGGTGGGTAGAGAATGTGTGGAGATGGTAGGAGAATGAAGTTGGGACGGTGGTGGCGGGAGCGAGGGCGAGGGAGGCGGCGGAGCGAGGCGAAGACATGGAGGCATGGGCATGAAATTGAGACAAGTGTGCAAGACAGCTTTTAGAAAACAAGAAACCGAGTTTTGAAAAGTAGGTTTTGTGGGAATAAATTTTTTTTTTTATCGGAGTGGGAATTAAATTTTGAGAAGCGGGTGGGGGTGGGGGTGGGGGGAAAATATAGATTTTTTTTGGTTGGGGAAGAACACCTAATTGTATAAAATAAAATAGTTTAGGATTTATTTGTACTTTTGAAAAAAATTAAGGGCCTAATTGCAATGTTTTCATTGTATTTTTATTTTCATTATTTTAATTTATTTAAGTCAAGGGGTAAAATTGTCATAAAATTGTTAGAATAGTGAAAAATAGTGATTTGGGGACCCTATGTGAGAATAAATGGAAGAATGAGGATGATATCTGCTAAAAAAAAGAATTGGGATGAAATCGTTACAAACCTGAAAGAATGGGGACCATTAGTGTAATTAACCCTTAAGAAAATGCTTTTCTCCCAATTATTACACGGAGACCGAGGTATAAAATCCAGTGATTTTTTTTAATATTTTTTTGGAGTCAATTGAAATAAAATATTTATCGATCACTTCTTTTGTTCTTTCAAGTTTGTCTCTTTTTGTCTTTGATTCATTAAAATCTTCTTACACAATTAAATTTATGATGTGAAAAATGCTTAATAATGTTATGACAATACACATTACATAGGCACGAGCAAAAAAAGAGTAGAAGAACCTTATCCTTTTTTTTTTTTTTTTTTTATAAATTTTATGTTTGTTTATTTATTTATTCGGGTTGGGGATAGGAAACCTCTTGTCCATATCATAATATACTTTCTTTTTCATTCCCTACTGTCGAATTTGTAATCCAAAGAGGATCCATCCCCATAATACTATAATGCCAATAGAGGGAGACAACATGTCCCTTTCCAATTAACCTCAAATATTCTCCCTAGTTGAGGTTTGGGGTGTCTAAATTAAATTCGAGCATGGCAAAAAAAAAAAAAAATAGTTGAGCCGTGCCAAATCTAATTGACCCCATAACTCAATAATCTTGTGGTCACGATAGGGATGTAATGAACATGATAACCTTAAAACAAATTATTACATTAACACCTTATTATATCAATTAATAAAGTAATTTTTTTGTTCTCACGTGTCATAATCTCTATCTCTAATTGATGGCAAATGCAATCGATATTAAATTGATAAACAAGTTAAATTATATAAGTTATTTCAAGTTATGAGAATAAGCACACAATATTTACTTAAAAACAAAAACAATTTACTTGATAAAGAACTTTTGATCGACGTAAAAGCCACGACCACTTTAATATTATAAAAAATTTCATGTTTTGTTGGACATGATTCACATGAAGATATTTTGGTCGTCATATTAGGGGAAGGAGGGTGGAATAAAAGACCTCTGGCCTAATATTCCTTGACATCCTTTATTCTAATTGCAATATGTATAAAAGACATTCATGCAGTCTCCCAAAGGATAATTTTGTGGAATTAATTAGCTTTAATCCCCAATAATTCATTGGTAACAACGTATATTGCTGGATTCATATGGATTTCACTTTCATACTTGAATCTTTCTAAAATATCCACACATCAATTCAAGAGGAAAAGTGTAGCCACAATGTCCAATCTTCAAGTTAATAAATTTGAATAGAGAAGTGTGAAACAAGTCGAATCTCCTATGCATCCAACATGTTCAAGTCAATTACGAGTTGAATATGGATAATCTGAGTTGGCCAATTTAACACCTCTATTTAGAGTATATATATATTCTAAGAACCCGAGTGTCAGCCGAGAGAAGTGGCTACAATCTTTCATTTCAAGAGCAACCCAACTATCGGCCTTATCCTTATCAACTACCATTGTTATTCAAGTTGTGAAGTTATGAAATGGAATTTTAACTTTACCTAGTCCAAAATAAGATTACATAAAATATTTTGATGCTAAAAATAAGCTGGCACAGGAAATTATTTTAAATGTCACTATCGATGTCCACGCAACACATTCACAAACAATGTGAGATGAGTTGAAGTATTTGATACGCAATAATAAATATAATAAAAAAAATTAACTTTCTTTTTCCTTAATACTATCTACAACTATGCAAATTATCTTGTACAACTCAACTTATAAAAAAAATAGTCCAATTCAACCACAGGAAAACATGAATTATTAGAATAGCGTCCCCACCAGTATCTAGAATATTTGAACGTCCCACCAGAAGAAAATGGCACATCATGACATCACTTATTCGAATTAAATCGAGTCTATTTGGGCATCCATTATACTTTTTGTTGAGACCACTGCATTAAATAGATTTCATTTTTCTTTATTGATAAAGATACTAATTTTCTGAAAGTAAATAAATCTCAAATCAACTGCATAAATATTTTTTCTTCACTCTTTCAATTCATTATCAAATCTATCAAAATACTTTAAAAGCAACTAAATTTTTAACTACCATATATAAAATTATCAGTGTAAATAGCTGAATATCATTAAATATCAGTCTGTAAGGCACAAATAATGAGAATTCTATATCCAAAAGTATGCTAAACCGTGTCACAGCTAAGCTTTTCCCAATGTTACAATAAAATGACAAAATCCAGCTAAGTTCCTAAATAATACCAAAACCAGGTCCCATTGTAATTTCCAAACGTTTCTGGAGCTCTCATTGGTTAGCCTGATCCATTTGATTCATTATATTTATTTATTTGTTTATTAAGGGAAGATGCCATTTCTAAATATATAAAATAATAATATAACCACCAAAAGTTTTAGAATTATTGTGTCTCCACCTTGTCGACCTAAGATATTGTCTACATATACATCAACTAATAAAACAAGCAAATGCTATGCATAGTTTATTATGCCTTGCACGAAGACAAAATCCCTTATGGGGATATCGATAAAATTCCAATTACGAATATGTAAGTGTCAAAACTGGTACTAACCCCATCCAGTGCAAGTATTTGGACAATCCAAAATGAAACGTGGCATGCCCGAGATCCCTAACAAGTTCATTGATTGCATCGTTGGTACATCTTCAAGCAATTGGCATACTTGCAATCACACAGTTTTCCGTGGTTCAAACTATTCGCTACCGAAAAACTGGAATTAACATACAAGATTCATGTATAAAATTAAAAGCATTTGATGTAAATCATTGTAATGAATATTGCCATTTCAAGTTGAGAACCGAGTGAACAAAAGAATTATGCACGTCAAAAATATGCCAAAAATCTTAAACTGCGACGTTGAATGCTAGTCTTGTACACAAAATTATACGGTGACGAATCATTATTACGAAGAAACATTTGAATCCGGCAATGCAAATGGATTTAAAGTCACGACAATTAGTAGTAGCCTAAATTAGTAGTAGGTGATACACATTTAAAGTCACGACAATTTCATTATCTGCCTTAAAACAACAAATAATGCAATAATTTGAAAGCCACCCAATAAACATAAACGCTTTCTAGGAAAAAAATTTGTGCGTAGATCACAGTTCATGGCTAAAAGCAGCACATATATGCACATAAAAAATATACAATATACAAGGTGGAGCTTATATGCCTATAACAATACCACAAAACAAGTCCCCAGAAGAATTATTAAAGGCCCGATCTAGAATTTATTTAGACCTGTAAACACCCAGAAACATGGAAGGATGGATAAGAGGTTGCAATGTTATTTTCTTCTTGAATTATATGCGCAATAAATCTCCTCTGTACATAAAAACCGAGGTACACGAAACAAAAGATAATTTTATTCCTATTGTCTCACACATAAAAGGGGAAAAAGAAAAAAACATACACACAGTGTAAAAGAAGCCCCTTGCAAATAGGAAACAATACTTAAAAATATAATAATAACAATAATTCTACAAGTAAGGTACACCTTCTGCTGGAGTGAGCTGAAAGTTCTACACCTGCAACAGCCCAGGCAATTTCAACAACCACCGCACCAATGATTAGGCGAGGCAAAGCCCCCAAATAAACTACTTTTGACTGCTAACTAACTAACTTGAGCAGTTATTAGGACACCCACCCTTTGGAATGCACTCGATTCGGACCCATGCAATGATTGCAACAAGAAGGTAATACAAGTTTTGAGTGCCAAATGGATGAGGGAGGACGAAAGCAGAATTACACGCAAGTATAATCACTGTTGCAGCTTTCTCAATGAGTGAGAAGGATGATTTACCTGATAATGGATAGACTCGTGGGTAAAACTTATAAGGGTGAAAACTGCAAAATTTTGGCCTAACTGTTAACCTCAGATATCCCATGATGTTGTACAGTGAGAGTATATAAGATCAGCTGATTCAAGTGGCTTCCAACAAAACTTTGAAGGAAATGCTAGCAAAAGAACAATATCATTGGCTAGTAGAGAATTGGACGCTTACAGTAGATATGAAATGGAATCATCAAGGCCAATCAAAATGCTTACTGAAACTATAGTTCAAAACCCCACAACCAAACTGGCTGCTTACCACACCAAAAAGGGTAGAAAAGGAGCAGTAAAACAAAGAAATGGGGAAATTACATAAAATAAATGGTACACGCATTAGTGCGGTGGAGGCAACTTAGAAAAAACTGAAGACAAAGCATACAACGCACAAAGAGAAGCGATCCAAAGACTCGAGGTCTAAATGGTGTTGGATATGAGACTCAACATCATGCCTGTAGCATCTTTATTGTCCACAACAGAGTTGTCTAGATAATTACTAATTTGAAGAAAAGGAACACCAATGGATATAGTGCTCTCATGAAAGAAAATGACAGCAGAAAGTTCTGTTGTCTACATAATTACTAATTTGAATAAAAGGAACGCCAATGGATATAATGCTCTCATGAATGCTAATGACAGCAGAAAGTTCTGTTGTGTAGATAATTACTAATTTGAATAAAAGGAACACCAATTGATATAGTGCTCTCATGAATGCTAATGACAGCAGAAAGTTGGGGATAGAACACGGTCTCAAGGTACAAATGTCAGGCAGAAGCATTCCGAACAATGTTTACAAAGCAACTGAGGCGAGCACTTGTGGAGAGCTCGTTTGGCTAAGCTTTAAGATGTTATCCATAACTTAATTCACTTACAAGAAGTAGTACTTAAATAATTATGTACGTTTATGTCAATTGTACTTAAAAAGTAATTACATGTTTGGTAAAACAATTACTTATTGCCTTATTGGTATAGGTAGAATATGAAATAACTGAAAAAGCAGTTATGACGCTTTTATGAAGGGTGTGTTTGATGTTAAGTAAAATTAGATTTTTTGTAAAAGTTGGTAAAAGTTTATGAAATGTGTGGTTGAAAAGTTGTAAAAATTTGTGGGTCAATGAGATGTGTGATTAAAATTTATTGTTGACTTTGACTTCAGCTTTTTATCAAAATTGACATCAAACAAACCCGTAGTAAGAAATGGATGGAAGGACGAAAGTCCTATGGATTCACAAAGATTCTGTGGATAGAAATGAAAAAATCTATTTCTCCGCCTCTTTGAGAATAAATCAGAATTCTAGTGGAGAATGGTCGGATAAATGAGATTACAACGACCAATACATATAATTCGATTAAGGTCTGAATAATCAAAAATCCTATCTCATGGTAGTATTGTTGCAATCACTACCATGAGATATAGTGGTGGTGGTAATAGAGAATTCCCCATCTCTATAGGCCTGCACCAAAGTTCTGCTAACTCCTTATCTTGTCACCTGAATCATGGATGAGCTCACGACATATTCGATATGAGTTCCCTTAGTGTATGTTATTCGAGGATATAGTTTTAGCTGGCGAGACAAGAAAATGGTTAAATATGAAGTTAGAATTTTGGTTGGCTAAATATGAAGTTAGACTTTTGGTTAAGTAT
Organism: Forsythia suspensa; assembly: GCA_023638005.1. NCBI lineage: Eukaryota > Viridiplantae > Streptophyta > Magnoliopsida > Lamiales > Oleaceae > Forsythia > Forsythia suspensa. The sequence goes on along the minus strand of CM042674.1, from coordinate 8,554,549 downwards.
TTTGTGACCTAATTTAACAAGTAAATAATTTAATATTTTTGATCGGCTAATTATTTAATAAACTAATGGAATTCTATCTTCCAACCAATTTTTATTATAATTAACTAAGAGAATTACAACACATTAAATTTATACCAAATATTTGAATTAATTATAAAAATTGATATGCTAAAAGTTATATTTTTAAAATTATATTCAATATTGTTTCAAAATAAATAATACTGAATTTATAATAGGTAGAATATTAGGGTTAAGAAATAGGGAAGGGGACCCTGCTGCAAGCAGTAGATGAAGAAAAGGAATGGGAAAAAATGTTTAGCGGAGAAGATAAGACAAGAATAAAATATACTGCGTTTTTCTTGAAGATCTTACTGGTAGTGATGATATGGAGGACTTTTGGCTTTTTCTTGTTCTGGCAGCGGATTCCTAATCTTGTTATGTGATTACTGATTAGTATTTCATTGATTTATTACTTGCTACTTGTTGATCTATCTTAGACTTCTAGTTACAAATCAAACTTTTAATTTTGTTAAAGCGTTTTATAATGGATTATCTAAATGGTTCATGGTTTGTTATGAGCATTACTTTTCATTCTTGTAATTTTTTTGAATAATTTTTTTGGTTTATTTAAGGCTTATGCCTCACCTAACATAGGCAGAACACATCAATACCCGACTTGGCCTTTTTGAACACCGGTTGGAGAAAGGAGTTTAATTGGGTTTTGAGATATAATTGTCTAAACTTCATCTACTAGGTGAACGAGCACAAGAAATTGACTGTAGTCGTTTATATCTTGCTGAAGTACAATGAAATAAATATCTGAGACAGACAAGAAGAAAATGAGGATGGCAGTGAACATACCTGATTCTATATAAAGTCAGGTATTAAGTCTCCTCATGGGAACCCTAAAGGTCTGATTTAGTAGTATTTGGGGAGAGTAAATTGGCAAGCATACACTGAAACGAAGACTTTGTGAAATTCCTCTAAAATTAATGCTGGGATAAGATAACAAGCAGAATTGAATGCATTGTAATTCCAAAAGGGCTGAATCAGACATGGAAAGAACTTTTAATGACTTGGAGTAAAATTCTTAGCAGATCACCAAGGAAATTGTGCGTATAGGTTTCTGGTGGAAGGCAAGAAATAAATACAAAATAGAGACATACAGGTAGATTAAGTAGTACATGACAAGAAGGAATCCAGATAAGCAGTTGCAAATTAGGCATGATCAGAAATTGCAGTATTATGGCTTGGGTAAGTATTAGATACTTGTGCCAAATCAAGCAAGAGTATTCAGATTGACGCGAGATAACGCCTCATAAAACCTGCATTTCATCACGAGAGGGTTGTTCTGCACTTATATCTATACATATCAACAGCACAGAGGGCACGCGAGGAAGAGGCCTGGATCAATCACATATACATCAACAAGACAGGAGAAGAAGCTGAGAGGAAGGAATGGGAAAAACTGAAGGATCCATGTATTATGAGTTTGACAATCAAATCAACATCAAATTCATGAGAAAAGCAATATCAGAAGTAAGATGCACAAAGGCTCGATAAACACCGAAAGGAAAGAAAACATCCTATAGACCATGGATGAATAGATCTTATCAGGCAACACTGGTAGAACCTATACCGCTTGAAAACAGAACATGCTACTAAACTTCCAGCAACATCTTTATAAGATTTCCTACAGAAGAAAAGTGAGTCCGGCAGAAGCCTACGAAATAAAATACTGTCCATGATGGAAACCTAAAGGAGCTTGAGAGGAGAAACGATTGATGGAAGAACCCAACACTGAACCAGAGTTTTCAACTATACGGGGACAAAAGTATATCCTCATAATTTAAGTGGCCATTATGAATGCTTGAATCAAGTTTTCAGCTGCACGCTTCTGCTCAGGTGTACCAGATATTAAAGCCACACGATCACCTCGGGATGATTTGGAATCTGAAATCTCTATTGCTGCACCAGATATCTGGAAGAGAATGAGTGCATGTGAGAATGTAAGTTCAAAGTAAAATGTGATATCATGCATAATAATCCACACAGCCTAATGTAACACCAAATGCATACTCCCCCCTCCCCCCAACCCCCCGATACCAAAATGTCCTTCCCACTGGGGAGAGGATTTTCCCAAGAGGAGTTCCAGGATTTTCAAGGTAACAGCTTATACATGTGCCTAGCTTGCCAATTGATGCAATTCTAAAGTAATTGCAAAACAGACATGACAATGAGCATGTATAAGCTTAGCCAAATATGATCAATATCTAGGAAAACAGTGCACAACATAAAAGTCAAGACTTCAAGTTCAGACCACCCAAAATTAGCAATTGAAAAGAACCCTTATTGTATCAGGACTGCCATGAGGCTGGAAAAAACTTAATTTGCAAGTTAAGCAAGCCGTCAGTCATGTATAACCGAAAAAAGATTTACCCCCTTCTGATATATAGCTAACCGTGTAGCCCAAATGAATGGAGGGTTTGGTTTGGGGAGAAATAGCAGGAAAATGAAGAGAAAAGAGGAGGAAAGTTCCAGACATAGTGGAAGAGAAATACAAAAGGTATTGGTCATCGCTCTATGAAAGTAAAATGACTCTACCTTACGTATATTCTCAATATTCATGCCACCTTTGCCTATGACTTTACCAACTGCATATGCAGGTACAACCATTTCCAGAGTTGAAGGTGGAGGCAATCTGCTTAACAAGGCAAGATTATAATCAAAGACATACTTTGAAGACTTCAGAAAAATTATGTCCAAGTAACAAATTCATGACATAGAAGACTAACCCTCCATACAATGACGATGAATGAGAGGAAAATGATCCATAGCCACTATCTCCAGTCTTCATCGAAGAGGTAAAAAAACAAAGTTAGAGAAGAGGAAAACCAGACCATGAAGTTTGAAATCAACAGTTAAATGCATTTAGCAGAAACTGGCCTGGGCAGAAATTGCAAAAGTAACTTGACAACACATATATACATATCAATATTTCAAATAAATTAGTCCAGTTCTCCTAGAGTGATAATAATTGACGAAAACAAGAAATTAAAATCTGAAAATATTACACATGACCTTTTGCAATAACTACGTTTATAAACCATAAATAAACACGTGGTATCACCTGGCCATACCAATATTTCGCAAAACTCTTAACTGATCCAAATAATTAGAGACTAACTTCAAAGGTCTTATTCGTTTCCTATTTTTCCTTTTTATTTTGGCAGGGTTATCATCAAGACATTGTACAAAATCAGGATCTTCATTATGAAGAATGATCATAGCTTGTTCCAATGTTTTATATTTTGCAGTGCTTTGTTTGCTATTGCACGGTTTACTATCCAGATGAGGAAATGTCAACTAAAGATAGACTGTGACACCTTTTTCTTTTTATACATGGGTCTACTGAGAAAATAGCTTTTACAAAAGCACAGTTGCTTACAAACAAGGACCCATAGGTGCTGGAGGAAAGCAGGCCCACCCCACTCTCAGTTTCGGCCCTGTGCTCGTAGCCCAAAGGAGCAGCTGGAGGAATACTAGGCAAAACTGAGGGCACCGAAAAACCAGCACCAGCAGAAGAAATGCGGCCACCTTCATTATCTTTTAACACATCATCTCTGAGCCTCAAGACAATCTGAATAAGTGCATCTCTCAAACTACCAACTTCGCCAACAACCTATCATGTGGAACATGGGTTCCAATAAATAAGGTACCAAGTAAGAGACATTGTTGACTATCAACAATAACACAAGTCAGATAATATATACCTCAACAAGTTCATCATTTGCATCTGCACATTTAGGCTTCTCGCCTTTGGAGATCCGTATATCAGCTTTAGTTCTCTTCCTGATTTCATTTATGATTGAACCACTTCTCCCGATGATACACCCAATAACCTTAGATGGAACAAGAAGCCGCAAAGTTACAGCATCATCGTCTTCATCATTTATCTTCCCTTGCAGCAGTAACACAGCTTCGACGGCCGTGGACTTCAGATCATCCAATGACTGCCCAACACAAATATTGCACATGATTACTACAAATGGAAGAAGGAAATTTTGCCAATCTTGGTAAGCGAATATTTAAAAATTAACTTAAAATGACCAAATAAAATAAATATGCAGAAATTGTAAGAAATGGTCACGAAATGAAGTTGTCAAACATGAACGTGAGTGTTTTTGCCAATACCTTTGACCAAATGAAAGCCCAAGCAAAGTGGACTACAATTTACATGAAATCAACTTTCTGGGTTAAAGGAAGAGACATAAAGACAGTAATAGAGATTCAAGAATTGCAATAAGTAGTCCTCGCCTGTCAGCAAATTATTTAATCAATAGAAGTAAAATGTAACCTGCCTAGCATTCAAACACATCCAGAAACCGAATGATACTTCAGATTTTAAAAAAATAAAAAAATAAAATAAATGGGTCCTAAGGTAGTACACAGAAACATGGGAACATGATAATCCAACTCAACTGTGTATAACCAAATAAAAGCAAACCTAAGCACAATATCCTCGATAAATGAATGTGTGGTGTGCAGAAAAGAAGATTGAATGGCAAAAAGATTCATCTTCTTGTAGAGTCATTCCAATAGATAAACTAAAAACAAAAAATGTAAGAGATGATGGCAATACCTCTGTTGAGATAATGGTGATAACACACTCATTGTTATTGGCCTTTGGGTCCTCAACCTCAATACGGGCACCACTGTCCTGCCTTATTCGTTTGATGGAACTTCCTCCTTTGCCAATAACGCGGCCGATTTTATTAGATGGACACAACACTCTTATGGTTAACTCCTCAGATTGAGAAACACCACCATAACCAGACAACACAGGAAGAGTGGATGAATAAACTGGCCACGAGTTCCCAGCATCAGCACGAGAGGGTATATCTGGTGCGTGTGCAGGACCTAAAATGGAAGGAACAGATCTGGAAGGGATAATAGGATCTACACCTTGATAAAATCCAGTTGCAGGATATATGGGAACATCTGACGGGATGATTATGCTTGGAGGGGTTTCCGGCACAGAAGCATCAAGAGGAATATCTTCTTTTGGTGAAAACTTGTACATGATAGCAGAAATGGCAAAAAGTGCTTTCCTCACTGCCTCTGAATCGCCGGAAATCTATCACAAATAAAGACATACATCACATTCTACAACCAAAGGAATATCAAGTAACGGCACTGCATGCATTATTGCTCTACAACAACAAAGACTTCGATAGCGGCAACCCATAATGATCCGGGTAAAGAACAAAATATTTTAGGACATTATCTTTCTAGTTTTAATTCATTATCAAATATTCTAGCTCAAATTCAATGTAAAGATGGTATTTACAATTATTCGATTCTGAGCAAAAGAAAAACTAACCAGAACAAAATTGTCAAACTCCAATGCACAAGAATGAGACAGGTCATTGGCATCCTTGGAAGTGATCTTGATGTTTGTCCTTGTCTTGTTTCTCAACTTTTTAATGGTGGCACCGGATTTCCCAATAATATTAGCAGACTGGCTAGATGGAACAAGAATCTTACACTCCTCCTTATCTTTGTCATTCCTCTTCCTGTCAAACTCCCCGACCATAGCCACCGCATTTGCAATTGCCTCGTGCACCTTGAGGAGCGCATCCTGAGCAGGACAAAGAGGTCTCTTATCATTGAATTCCTCATCAACTTGGACGTCCTCCTTCTCTCTAACATAGCAATAAATCGTGATAACTCTATCTTTAGCACCAGGGAATGGGTCCACCACTTTGACCTTTGCTCTCGTCTCTTGCCGGATCAAGTTAATAACTTTTCCACTCTTTCCAATCACGCTTCCAATAACTCCGTCAGGGCAAAGAATCCTATACAGTATCACTTCGTCGTTACCCTTCTCATCTCTGTCTCTTTCTCTATCCACTCGCCTCTTTTGGTTCTTGCTATCCCCGTCATCCCGATGAGAACGAAAGCGCTTCCCACTTTCACCCATTGCACGCTACACAAACTGTCCCCCCTGAATGCATTGAAAAGCAATTCCAAACTTGGAGGTTAAAAAATCAGAGGAAAACAATTGCAACTAAGCTTCACAATAAAAATACAATTAAAATAACAAAATTCATAAATAAAGAAAATGTTTTTTTCCCTTCTCTCTTTCCATATCAAGCCATAAAGTTTCAATTTTCGTTCCTATTTATCAGAGTTCAGATCTAAAACAGAATAAACCAAAAATATCTAGAGTCTACTATCCCGTCCATAATGCTATAATACACATATCTATGTATGTATAATGTATTCACATAAAAAACACAAAATGTAATAAAATATGTTCTTTCATGTACAGACAGAAATAATAATTATCACTCAAAGGGATCGTTACAGGCCCTCCAAAGAGACAAACTTCCAGAAACCCTTGAATGTCAGTAAATAAGAATTGAAAATTGTGGACAGATAAAAAAAGATTACACCGGAGAAAAATTAAAAAACTAGCCTGGAAATTTTAGCGATAGAGTGGTAAAACTAACAAAGGAAAAATCCAAGTACAAACCTAATTACGACGATGCTGCGAGTTATTAGACTGGTGGAATTGACGTAAAACCCTAATGAACAACAATTGTACCTTGTGAAATTGAAGTGCCCAATTGAAGAGTAAACCCACGCGAAAACCGTCTGGAAATATTAAACGAGAGCGTGTGAAGAGTTCGGTGACGGAGAATATTGGAGGTGGAAGCAACCTATCAAGATACATTCATTTTAGAGGAAAACAATTTGGGAAAACTATTGAAGCATGTTTGCCTTAGAATAAGTAAAAATTATTTTTAAAAGTAAGTTTTATTTTTTGGGAAAATTGCCTGTAACTCACTTCTACATGACTTATTTTAAATTAGGTCAAATTTTATTTTAAATTGTGATTAAGTCATACTGTCAATAATATTTTAAATTAATTCCAAAATCACCCCTATAATCCATATTTTCTATCCACGAGTTCTTCCACCCCCACAAACCTTCTCCACCTCCGGCGACAACATTCTCCACCTTCGGCGACCACCGACGATTGCTTCTACGGTGCAATGTTACTTTTTAATTCCCCGCGCGTTTAGTGGAGGAGATCACTTTTCAATTCCGCCGCGATTTGGGTACTATTTTTTGGCGTGGGGGCTGAATTTGATGGTGTGAGGCTGAGTATGGGTACAATGAGGATGACCGAATGTGGTCCAGTGAAGTCCGGGTCCGGTGGTATTGGGTAGGGTCTATCATAAGAAACCTGGTTCTGGTTTCTTGTTTTCTGATCATTTTGCACACATGAATAGAAATCAAGTCGTGTTTATTAGTTGTTGGAGTCAGATGGGCTTTTGTCTATGATTCAAATTTCAGACGTCTGGATGAATATTTATATAATGGAAGATTATGCAAGAGAAGAATGGCATATGGTTGACAGGGATGGTGCCTGGCATTTTTTCAATCTGTCAGACTGGTGGATATGTTTTCCAACACACAAGCAAGTATTGGTTTATCAAAGAAATAGCTGAGTTTGGAAGGAGATGTATTCTGTGAAGAACAATACCACCCTACCATTGTGGTTCTCTGCACATGTTTTCCAGAGTACAATTTTATCTTGTCAATAAGGTATAAGGTGTAGATGCTGGATTGCATACTTGATGTTGGTGATTTAAATTTTGAATGTACATGTCTAATTGGTTTTTTTTTCTTATAGTCTTTGCATCTTTGTTAATGTATTCGTGCGATCGACTTGCAAAGTTTGCAATTTAGTCATCAACCAAAGCTTTGAAGTAGTGCTAGATTGTGTAAATCAAGGATGGTGATAGTTTCATAAAAACATGTTTTATGGTTCTATGATGAAAGTTGGCCATTAGATTATTTCTCTGTGTTGTTAATTAGTCATGAAAGTTGTTTATACAAAACAGTATCACAATAGTAATGGGCATAGAATTCGCATACGTGCTCAGAATTTTTATTATAATATGTTTTCGAAATGGTCTCGACGAGTAGGGTCGAGACCCGGCCGCCGCGCCATCTGCGTATGATGGATTTTAGCAATTTGAAATCGTCTCTTTAACTTAAAATGACAATCTTTAATTTTTCTTGTCAAAACAGTATCATACATATTAAAACAGTATCACAAAATATTATCATAATAGAAATGGCATATAATTCACATACGTACTCGGAATTTTTATTATAATATGTTTTCGAAATTGTCTCGACGAGACGATCAATACCAGTTCATTTTCCACTACGTCCTCTAAAATAGTATTACAGATAAATGTTATACATGAAAATATGTTGTTCAAGTCCATTGATACTGTTTGCATTCAATAACATTATCATAGATTAAAATAGTATCATAGATGTTTTACTAGTTGAAGTAATTAAATTGTTCTTAAAATACTCCATTAGTATTATAAGACCATTGATACTATTTGCACTCAATAACATTATCATATATTAAAAACGATTATCATATATTAAAAGTAAGACATTCAAACAAGATCATATGAACTGTTTTAATCCATGATATTGTTTAATTATGGCAAGGTTTGAACACTCGTGATATTGTTTGAATGTCTTAATTTTAATCCATGATCATTGTTTTAATGTCTTAGTTTTAATTCATGATCTTGTTTTAATGTCTTAGTTTTAATTCATGATATTGTTTAATTATGGCAATGTTTAATAGGTTGAAACTTTGTCATAAACCTGCAATACTGTTTGAATGTCTTAATTTTAATCCATGATACTGTTTTAATCATATGATACTGTTTGAATGTTTTAGTTTTAATCCATGATACTGTTTTGTCTAGGTAATGTACATTAATATATTTTGATATTGTTTTAATCCATGATACTGTTTTAATCATATGATACTGTTTTAATGTCTTAGTTTTAATCAATGATACTGTTTTATTTATGTAATGTGCATTAGTATATTTTGATATTGTTTTAATCCATGATACTGTTTTAATCATATGATACTATTTGAATATCTTAGTTTTAATCCATGATACTGTTTTGTTTAGGTAATGTATATTAGTATATTTTGATATTGTTTTAATCCATGATACTGTTTTAATCCATGATATTGTTTGAATCTATGTGGAATGAATTTTATTTATGATACCGTGTTTTTATCTTTGATATTGTTTAATTATGACAATGTTTGAACCCATGATCTCGTTTGAATGTCTTTGTTTTGTCTATACGATAATTGTTTTTTAATCTATGATAATGTTTAGTTTAGGTAATGTGCATTAATATAAATTGATCTTCGTTTTAATCCATATTTTAATCTATGATATTGTTTTGCATAATACTGAGATCAAACAAAAACATATGACCAATTAAACAATATCAAAGATAAAAGCATGATATCATAGTCATGTGTGTTGTTTGATCTCAGATTATGCAAAACAATATCACAAAAAAGAAGATCACAATAGAAATGATCATAGAATTTGCACACGTGCTCAGAATTTTTATTATAATATGTTTTCGGAATGGTCTCGACGAGACGGTCAAGACCAGTCACTTTGCCACTGCCTATGATGAATTTTACCCGTTTGAAGTCGTCTCTTTAGCTTAAAATAACAATCTTTAATTTTTTTTTTTTCAAAACAGTATCACAAATCTTCTAAAACAGTATCACGGATTAATGTACATCTTTTTGCTGTAAATTAAAGCTCTTCCAAAGTATTTGAGTCCCTTAAAAGCAAGCAAACACATACTTGAGCAATGCTAAGATGAAGAAAGAAAAAGCGCTCACTATCATTAAAAAGCAGAGAAAAAAATCAAAGCAAATTTCACTATCATTAGAAACGAAGATCATATATTGAAACACATCTATTGAAACAAGATCAAGCATTTTACATGTTCTAACATAAAATCCTAACTCACAACAACTACATTATCAAAAACTAGTTGAATCAGTTTATCCAAACTCCATTTATTAACTGCATTGCATATGTTTCAATTGGAACAATATCTCAATATTTTCATAATTATTTTTAACCGAAAATAGTTACTTTATACAAAAAATAAAAAAAATATGTTCGCCATTGAAATATTAGCTTTCGAATTGTTTGTATGCGGTTACAAGTTACGGTGAGAAGAATCAAACACAAGAAGAAGATGAAAATTGTTAAAAGTAAATGAAGGAGTTTCTAAACAGCTATTGAAATGATTTTGTTGGTTTTTACGTGTTTAAATGAGAGTTTTTACAATTGGAGGGTATATTGGTCTTTTAGTAATAAAGTATGACTTTAGTTGAATTAAGATTATATCATATGATTTTTCAACCTACTATGGCGTTAACAGTCACCGGCCCAAAATTTTCCATTTTTTATAGTATCCAAATCGGTTATAATAGTTTTTTTTAGTTTATCATGTTTGGCAATTGGCTACACTCTGTATAAATGTAATATTCAACTTTCAATTAATTTTTATTTTTAAAAATAAGTTTGTCCGTGTTTATAAGTACTTATAAATTAGTCAAATATTATTTTTATTCATATATTTAGTAAGATTCTCAAATTCTCAAATTTTATTCATTTTTTATCCACGCAATACATAGGATCCACTGTTTATAATTTATAAAAATCTTTATCAAACATACTCTTAAACTATTTACTTTATTTTAAAAATTGCACATTTTAATGTTAAAAAATTTATTTATTTTAAAAGTTATTTTTTACTTACAAATTCAGCTTATGAGTAAATTGTTAAGCTTAGTTACACATGTTTTAAGTAAAAACGTTGCTTAACTTAAAATAAGTAAAAATTTAAATAAACTTTTTAAACTTAGCCAAACATGCTCGTCCATATTGAGAAGTTTCCTTGAAAAATTCGAGGCCTGTGAAGCAGAGTGTGGGTGGTTGGCGGCAGAGAAGGATTAGCAAGCAGCTCGACAGTGTCGAAAGTTGACCAAAAGTAATCAGGATAAGAGACTTTTTTTCATGAACAAAAAGTACTCAAATATGAATAATACGATGAGTTTTGTCATCCCATTTTTATTTTATTTATAATTAGCATGTAACCATGCATGTGATTTTGGACTTGAAAATTGCAATTTTTTTATTATTAGGTGAACAGCTCGCCAATAAACCTTACCTCAAAATTTGTTTGGATTTTCTTTTGAAGGTAATCAATTTTCCATGGAAATTGTGAAATTTTATTTCACTTCAATGTTGTTGTGAGGAGTTGTGGGTTAGAATGTGTAGAATAATATCTAACTTAAACATCAAAATGTGTTGATGAATTTGAGAATGGAAACTAGTTTACGGTGTGAAATCTGCTTAAAGCTGATTGTTTGCAATTTTGAGATATTATCATTTCCTTTTTATGTTGGGAAATATTAAAAAAAAAATTGAAATTATCATTTTCATGAAACACATGCATAAACGAGTTAATGTCTTGCAATTTTCCGTTCCTCACGAAGTTGTAATAGGTTTATAGCTGTCGAATTGCATTGTACGAAGTGCATTATAGATAGAGATCGAGGTATCAATCGACTACATTCATTTCTAGCTATTCGATAAAGTAGACAAGTGGATTTCCAGCATTGTGCAGCCTTAATGTCTTGCAATTTCCCTCCCTTCGCGAAGAACACGTTAAGTCATCCTTCGACACTTAGCACAGAGGCTATGTATTTTGCATAACCAAACATTTGGCTAAGGCAAGAAATATTAGAAAGAAAACACAAGAGAGTTTGGAGTAATTCTTGTAGTATATTTGAGATATACAAATTTACTATTTCTAACTTGTTGTATTCAGAGTCTTCCTTTAGTTATGGGCAAAGCCATTCTGAATGGATGGCTAGGGTTCATTTGATCTAAAGGCCTAGATTTAATCTCCATAAATACTTGTAATAAAATATTCAATAGAAGAAATCTGCCACTGAATAGTGTTGTTGAATTTTTGTCTCAACAAAATGGTTTTGCTTCCCAGAAAGTTCTGCTAGCTGTTTTTGTAGAGGCCATAGAGTTTATGTTGCTAACAGAGATTGTCTACTAAATTCTAGACTCGTAATTATATTAAGATAAACTCTAATATCTTGAAATGTGGTATTTAACGAAAATGCACAAAAAGAAAATATTTAATAAATATTGTTTCCACTCAAATTTGACGAAGACTCGAGCAAAAGGTCCCAGCAAAGGCCACCTTGGCCAGATGTGATCTTTTTTACTTTAGTGTCTATAAAAGTACACAACAAATGGACGAAGAGAATTTCTTAGGAAGTGATCTTACTGGTTTTGCATGTCCAAACCCTAGCTCAAAACTTATTTGGATTTTCTCTTGAAATTAATCACTTTCCCATGGGAAATGGTGAGATTTTGATTATATGTCAATGCTGTTGTGAGAAGTCATGATATCTAACTTAAATATCATGATGTGCTTATGGATTTGAGAATGGAAGATGGCCTACGCTGTGAAATATGCTTAAAATTGATTGTTTGTGATTTTAAGATATTTTGATGAATATTAGGAACACTTGTGAAATTATCATTTTCTTTTATCTTGACACTTACCATGTTTGGTTAAGTAAAAAAGAAGTTAAGTTATTTTTAAGTAATTTTTTGTCTCCAATGGTGGATGGATAACTTTAAGAAAAAAATATTTTTTTTAAAAAGTAATTCTTAGTTATTACCTCAACTTGCTTATTTTTAGCACCAATAATTAACTTATACTCCCTCCGTCCTAAATATATAGGCCACATTTCCTTTTTTTTTTTGTCTCAAATATATAGGCTTGTTTCTATTTTGAGGTATTTTTTTGTTCATTTACTAAAATACCCTTATTTAATTTGCTTATTTATAACCATTTTTCCCAACTTAATCTTGAAATTGTACATTCATAATTTACCCATATTTATTATTCAATGCTTGGAAATTTCAAATATTTAATGGTTTCTAGGAGCTTTGGTTTCAGGTATGGGCATGGAGTCAATGGAGGAGTTAATTAATATGTTCACTCAATTCATAGATATTTGAGAATTGAAGGTGAATTAGGAATAATCATTATTTTTAAATAATACTCATTAAATAAAGATAAATTAGGAAAACTATTAGTAACATTTACTTTTTCAATAACATTTTTAATCTGTGTGAAAAACTCAATCAACCTATATATTTGGGACGGAGGGAGAAATTAATTACTTGAGGGTAAACCTTACAAAAGTGTAAGATTCTTGTACATGACCCGGACACAATTAGCAAAACACTGGGAAAGAGCTTGTTCATTTGGTTTTTTGAGCTGATCTTAACTCGAAATGACTTGGACGGGCTCAGCTTTATTGTGGCCGGAGTATTGGAATGGTCTAATTGAGGGGGGAAAAAGTCCTGTAGAGAAGGCGAAGGCAAAAAGGAAAAGGAGGAGGGAGCTGGAAGAGTGGGATATCAGGATGTGAAAGAAGGAGAGGCAGAGGAGAATGGTGCACCAGAGTCGAATTCAACGAATATGGTGGTAAAAACGTGTCAAGGAATTTGCCCACAAACCTTATTAACAGATATTTACTTACCATATTTGATATTTAACTTGTTGGTAGAAATGTATTTATAGAAAAATATCATATATGTAATATTTCTATATTTAGGTAGATTCCTTTTCTTACTAGTATATATACATTGTACTATTGTAATAATCATTATTCAATTGAATCAATACAGAAAATTATTTCTCTACATATATTTTCTCTCATATTTTACATGGTATCAGAGCGACGATTCTGAGCAACGATGTCTGCTACAGACGATGACAGAAAAATCATAGAGGCGACGATTGTCCAATCGGATCCCATGGCTCTACAGCAATTCGATCATCCCGACTTAATCCCCGTTTCTAAACTACTTGATGAGAAGATCAAAGCACCAGGGCAACATTCATTCAATTGGAGATCGAACCGAAAAAGTGTCAATCGGGCCAACTGGTCGATCGTTTCGACAGAAACTGGACAGAGACAGTGTACCTACTATAAGATGATTGGCCACATTGTTGATACCTGCTATTTCATCCATGACTTCCCTCTATGGCACAAGTTTCATGGGAAGAACGTGAAACCACGAAACTAATGCTTCACAAACACTGCTACCTCTTCTACACTTGACCCAAAGGAAGGAAGAACGCTCACAGCCAAAGAATACGAGTAGATCATGAAACTTCTAAACAACAAAACGGGTAATGATAAGTCTTATGTTAACACCTCAGGTATCAATTCATCTACTACCTCTTTGAGTAATTCATGGATTATTGATAGTGGGGCCACTGACCATGTGACAAACGATGGGATCGTTGAGAATAAATCTATGCAAGGCACAAAACTGTTCAATTACCGGATGGGGGTCATGCCCTTATTAAATCTATTGGTGCCGTTAACTTAGGGAATAATATGACTGTTGATAATGTACTTTATGTTCTCAACTTCAATGTTAATCTGTTATCTATCAGTAAACTTACTAGAGGATTAGGTTGCTATGTGAAATTTTACCCGATTTTTGTGTCATGAAGGATTTGACTACGAAGAAGACGATTGGCTTGGGAATGCAGAGTAACGGCCTATATTATCTTTCACAAAAACTACAAATACATCATACTATCAGTGGATCAACCAACCTATAGCATAGACGTCTTGGGCACCCTTCCGCCTCACCTCTTCAATTCCTAGCACAAAGTATTTCAGATATTAGTATTGATTCCCACGGTATTTGTGATGTTTGTCATTTAGCTAAACAATCTAGGCTACCCCTTAAGGTTAGTCAAATTTTTAGCAATAAACCATTTGATCTGATTCATTGTGATATTTGGAGACCTCGTAGGATTTATTCTTATTCTGGTGCTAGATATTTCCTTACAATTGTTCATGACTTTTCTCGTTATACTTGGGTACACCTCATGCGTCACAAATCTGAAACTTAAAGCATAATAAAGATTTTTTTTGCCTGGGTTAAAACTCAAGACAACCTAAGGATGGCAAAAAAACCCGCCGACCCGAACCCGCCCCGCCTCGGGCTGCCCCGTCCAGCTTATTCGGGTAATAGGGGCGGGTATTTTCGCCCGAAAGTTAGGTAGAGGCGGGCGGGCAGCCTTGCCCGCCCGTGACCCGCCCCACCAAGAAATTTTTTTTTGTTGTAAAATTATAAAACAGAATACAAATTAAAACTTTACTAGAAATGGACTAAAGAAGAATCAAACTCGGGTTGAAATTATAAACTATAAATCTCAACCATTACACCACAATCCCATTCTTGATTTATTTTTGTTTTGGTTGCTACAAATATTTAAAAAAAAAAAAGAATTATTTATTTTTTAATTATTTATTTTTCAGTTTTATTATTAAAAAAAGGAATTTTTTTTTTTAGGTGGGGTTGGTGTCAAAAAGATTGACCGCCCGCCCCGTCCCATGGACCATGGTCATGCCGCAGGCGAGCAGTGGTAAAAAAAATTAGGTGGGCGGGATGGGGCGGGCGGGGCCGACCCGCCCCATTGCCATCCCTAAGACAACCTGACTATAAAAGTCCTGAGGTTTGACAATGGTCAAGAGTTCTTATCCTTACAAATATTCCTAGATGAAAATGGTACTATTTTTCATAGATCATGTCCTTATACCCCTCAACAAAATAGAGTTGTAGAGAGAAAACACCGACACCTCCTTAATGTGGCTCGTGCCATTAAATTTCAAGTCAATCTTCCATTAAAATTTTGGGAGGAACATATCAAGACAGCTTGTTATCTTATCAACCGGATACCTTCGCCACTGCTCTCACACAAAACAACATATGAGAGATTGCACAAGAAATCACCACCTTATTCCCATTTACGTATCTATGGTTACCTGTGTTTTGCCACCAACTTTAGACACAACCATAAATTTGACACACGAGCCAGACGGTGTGTGTTTCTTGGATACTCCTCAAGACAAAAAGGATACACCTTATATAACCTAATCGAAAGAAAGCTAGTAGTGTCCCGAGACGTCGTGTTCCATAAAACCATATTTCCATACGCCTCCCAACAAAATGATGAAATCAACTCCATCCCATTGCCACAATCTATGCCTCTAGATGTTGAAACACCACATTTAACATACCCTGAGGATCAACATATAGTAGAAATGGATAACTTGCCTGAAGGTCTCGAACACTGGTCAACCGGTCGATCCACCGGTCGAGCGGTTTCTTCATCCGGTCCAACAGATAGCTTAAACGGTCGACCGACTTCACCTACCAATCGACCGGTTGAGCAATGTCCATCCACCACTGATCCACCTACCTCTTCCCATCCTCCAGATGATCAACCAGCACAAACCCAAATACCAAATGACCAACTTCGACGATCCACCAGATCAATTCAAGCCCCAATTCACCTGAAAGATTACTACATCAATCATACTCTGCCTACTCAATCTAGGTCTCTTCTGGTCAAATCCAGCACTTGACATCCTGTATCAAAGTATGTATCATATAGCAACCTTTCTTCTGTTCATCGTGCTTTTACATAGAATATTTCTCATATCATTAAGCCAGCTACATATGAGGCAGCCTGCCATGATCCCAAATGGGTCGCTACTATAAATGATGAAATTTGTGCCTTGGAAGAAAACAATATTTGGTCACTTGTCCCGCTTCCTCCAGGTTCTCATCTTATTGGTTGTAAGTGGGTGTTCAAGGTCAAATTTAATTCTGACGGTATAGTTGAACGTTACAAAGCACGGCTGGTAGCAAATGAGTTTACACAACGAGAAGGGATTGATTATAATGAAACCTTCGCTCCAGTTGCGAAGTTAACAATAGTCAGATGCTTACTTGATGTCGCCTCTATTCACGAATGGACGCTTCATCAGATGGATGTACACAATGCCTTTCTTCATGGTGCTCTTGCTGAAGAAGTCTATATGACTCCCCACCGGATTTTCGATCGTGGGAGACACCCGATTGTATATCGACTTCATAAATCTCTATATGAATTGAAACAGGCATCTCGTTCTTGGTTTCAAAAATTTGTATCTGCTATTATTCAATTTGAGTTCAAACAGTCACATGCAGATTATTCACTCTTTAACAAGGTCAGTGGTGATTCATTTCCAATTGTTCTATTATATGTGGATGATATAATTGTCACAGGAAACGATAAAGAAGCGAATTCTTCCGTGAAGACGTTTCTTGTATCTCAATTCAAGTTGAAGGACCTTGGCACATTAAAATACTTTCTTGGAGTAGAAATTGCTCGCTCGAGATCAAGGATCTCGATAAATCAAAAGAAGTATACTCTTGACATTCTTCAAGAGGTCGGATTACTTGGAGCAAAACTTGCAGCATTTCCCATGGAGCAGTCATCAAAATTTAATTCGACAGATGGAAAATTGTTGAAAGATCCCACATATTATCGACGGTTGGTAGGAAAGCTCATTTATCTCACCATTGCTAGACCGAAAATCTCATATTCGGTCAATACACTCAGCCAGTTCATGTAGGCACCTAGACAACCCCATCTTGATGCAGTTCACCGATTACTCCGATACTTGAAATGAGCACCAGGACGGTGATTATATTTTCCATCAAGTGGGAAATTGCAGCTAGCAGGATTTTGTGATGTAGATTGGGCTGGAGATATTACCACACGACAGTTAGTTACGAGATATTGTGTATTCTTGGGAAAGGCACTTATATCATGGAGAAGCAAGAAGCAAACGACTATGTCCAAATCTTCAGCAGAAGCAGAATATAGGGCAATAGCTTCCATTACTTGTGAGCTTACATGGTTGAGACAGTTGCTGACAGACTTATCTATGGATCACCCACAAGCAGCAACCTTATATTGTGACAATCAAGCAGCAATACATATTGCGGCTAATCCAGTATATCATGAAAGGACAAAGCACATTAAAATAGATTATCATATTGTTCGTGAATGAACCGTTATGGGAGATATCAAGACTGCCTATGTCCTAAACAATAATCAGATCGCAGATTTATTTACTAAAGCACTGGGCAAGGAGGCATTTCACAGTTTCACTCGCAAGTTGGGTACTTTTAACATACATGCTCCAACTTGAGAGAGAGTATTAACAGATATTTACTTACCATATTCGATATTTACCTTGTTGGTAGAATTGTATTTATAGAAAGATATTATATATGTAATATTTTTATATTTAGGTAGATTCCTTTTCCTACTAGTATATATATATTGTACTCTTGTAATAATCATTATTCAATTGAATCAATACACATATAATTTCTCCACATATATTTTCTCTCATATTTTACAAACCTTCGTAATAAAACTTATAATTGTTGTGTCTAATCTTGTCCAATCTAACTTATCGAACATGATATAAAGCACATGCATGACAAAAACAACAAATCAGCAACCACAAACACGTGTTATTACATTGCAAACGATTTCTAGAACTGAAAAGAACAACAATAACATCTTGAGACATAGAAAGTACGCTGTTCTCAAGACTAGTGGACAACTTTTCATCTTCAATTACCTACATTCAAGACATGTTAAGTTTCAAATTTTTCTTCTATGATCGATTGCTATAAACATCAACACTACAAAATCATGTTTCGCAAGCTTACGTGAAATCGTGAAAATGCCTAAAACAGTTGAAAGAAAAACAAAAACTAACTGTTCACGACCATGATCACATCTCAAGTACTCAGGCTTGTCGGCTTCGGTTTCTTAGTAGGTCAAGCTGGCATGCTCTGCATTGCACACTGCCTTTCTTGATCAGAGAATGGTGCTTTGAGGCATTGTGCGATTTCATCCCCCGTCGGTGAAATTATTTTTACAGCTGTAGCAAACGTGATCTTTGTCTAGTTCTCATACCATGATCCGTGTATCATACAACAACAAAAAATGGAAAATAGTACAAGAAAAGACAACGACATATACAAATCAAATATCTCAGAAAAAACAAAATCAGACCAAAGACATAATTATGTAGGAAAGCTCTTGATTTATACATATCACTGCTTTTGTTGATGTAGGAATGCTCTTGATTTTGTGTTAATGTATGTTTGTGAATATTTGTTTCCATTTCCTGTGGCCTCTTCATTTGTGAATGGTTAATTTTTTTATTATTTTTATTTTTTTAATGTAATTCAGCTAGGCCACATCTTTGGCCATAACAAGATAATTTAACAAAATCAAGATAATTGAAATAATTAATCAACATCGTTGTATTCAATGAAAACAATACAGTTTCATAATTATATAATTGAAGCTCCATTCAAATTGGAGAATCCATACCCAACAACAAATAAACTTTAAGACCATGGCCAATACTTGAAATGCAACAAATTTTAATTTAATCAAACTTGAAAAGGCCATGGCCAATTCTTGAAGTCCTGCTTATGTTGAACCTTGAGAGTTCTTGATTGAGGTTTTAACCCTGTCTATTTCCACATATACATGGTAATTCAAGAAGAATGAAAGTGAAAGACAAACCCATTCTAGGCAGAAAATCAGTATATACAACCCACCAGCCCCCTCTAAAATATACCTCTACCTCAGCAATTCTTGAAAATGCACTTCAAATATGAAACCGAGCATTGAGAGATGCTCTTGAATTTTGGGTAGTCCAGTTTTGAATAGAATCTGGATTGAGTTTATAAACTAGGCAATAATGGGTTTCAGCAAATTCGATTTTATACTTTCATGTGGATTCAAACAAAGTTGTACAACAAGCACGCTGATTAGGTTTAATGGTCCAAATATACATATTTAGTTTCATCTTCTCAAAATTTAAACTAAATCGTGGTATAATTGAAACAAACAGAGATCAGACATGAACTTGTTAGTTTCTGGACAGAGCCATAAACTTGAAGCTTGTTCCCAAATTTTTAAAGTTTCATTAATAATGTTTTACATCACTACAAGAAATATGACATTCAACCACCATACAAATGGTAGTAAAATATACATTTTTTATTGTTGATTACATTCAACGACCAAAATCAGTTGGTCGTTCGTTGGTTGGCAAAAATGTGTTGGCAAATGTATTCAACGACTACAAAACGTTTGATCATTACATGTACTGTTTGAGCAACTAAATAAATGGTTGTACAATATTTGTATTGACAATTGATTCTTTTTATCCCAACCATTTATTTGGTTGTTGTATCAAATATTTTAGTCGTTAAAATACAATAAAAGCAACTAAATTTTAGTTGTCTTTCATTTCAACAACAAAATAAATAGTCGTTAATATTTAATAGTGATAACCGATTTTTATTTCTCAACCACCTATTTGGTTGTTGTATCAAATATTTTTGTTTGTAAAATACAATAAAAATAACCAATTTTAGTTGCCTTTCATTTCAACAACGAAATAAATGGTCGTTAATATTTAATAGTAACAACCGATTTTTATTTCAACAACTACTTGATTTGTCGTTGTATTAATTATTTTTGTCGTTAAATTACAATGAAAACAACCAAAGTTTAGTTGCATTTCATTTCAACAACAAAAGAAATGGTCGTTAATATTTATATTCAAAATCGATTTTCATTTCAACAACTATTTGATTTGTCGTTATATTAATCATTTTGTTCGATAAATGAACATTGAAGCAACAAGAATTTAGTTGTCTTTCTTTTTAACAACAAAAGAAGTGGTTTTAAAAAGTTTATATTAATAACCGAACTATTAAAATAACGAGAAATATGCTTGACAACAATAATATTAATGGCTCCACAACTTTCACACATTCACATCATACTAAAAGTAAATCTTACCCACAACTAGAGCTAGCAGCTGGCAATGGTGAAATTTGGACCATCGACCCCGCCATGAAAGCAGTGGCCACACATAAAACTGGACTGGGCTAGTCAAGCCCAGTTTTGTATGGACCAGAAATATGCTAGCTCAGTCCAGCCCATTGGCCCAACTTGGTCTGGGATTCAAAGAGGTAGGTTCAAGGACTAGAGTATATGCGGAGGCAATCCCGGGTGTTTTGGACGTTGCCTCCAGGGAGTTCGCTAGGACGGAAGAGATGATTAGGGTCGGAGAATGTTGTTTGGCCCTTACGAGTGGGAGAGATCTGGATTATTACCCCTACAACTCCAGTCACATTTTTTGGAGAGAGAAAACGCGTGTAGTCCAAATCTAAGGTTTAACGGAGAAAATGGATGGAATCTGTCAAGAGGGACCTACGATGCCTATTTCTTCAAACGTTAGAGATGTTTGGTGCTATTTTTTAAGGTTGGGCATATCCCTAATGTTTTTGAAAGGTTGGGGACCTTTGATGCAATTATCCCTAAAAACAATAAATTGAGGATTGTGATTTCATAAAGTAGATGGTCTCTTTATTAATTTTTATTTTGTGGGGGTACATTTCTTACTTTTTATCTTTTTGGTATATTTGGTTAGTTTTTAATCATTTTTTTCTTTGTTCTTGTTTTTTATTTTTTTTGTTTATTTAAAAGAAAGGACAATTTTGTCATAAATGACTTACCATGCCAAGTTTTTCAAACGTTGGGGATGTCTGGTGTTTTTTTTTAGGTTAGGAGCGTATCTCCAACAATTTTGAAAGGTTGGAGACCTTTCATGCAATTATCCCTTGTTTTTAAATATTTGTAATTGTTTTTAATTAATAATTATTTTTAATTCCAAGTAAGTCTAAATTTAAAAAAATTTCAAGTAAACGCATTTTCGAGTTTTCTGTTTTCAGAAACAATTTTCGAAAATTCCAAAAAGAACGCATTTTCAAAAATCTCAAAACAAACCCTCAAAACACAATATACAAAATGAATTCAAAACTCAAAACACAGAACTCAAATATAAAGAGAACACCACATAAAATTTTCAAGGACTTTCAATCAATTAAAATATCATAATATCAACTACAATTGTACGTAAATATCAAATGTTATGACTTAAACAAAATATTACACCCAATTTAACCATTGGTGTTCTCAATATAAAAACAAGAAATGTAGAGTTACAGACTACTGTCTCGATCGAAGAAAAATATATATCTATTACCACCATCACAAAAAATAAAGTCAAAAATTCATTAATTATCACCATTTGAACCATTAGATGGAGACGCATCAGATTGAATAGGCCTCAGAAGAAACTTTTCATGAATGTGATTTAAGAAAGTCTGCACATATTTCAACTGAGAACGAAGATCTTGAACCTCATTTTGTAAATCAATATTTTCTACACAAGTACCACAATTTTTCAATCTTGTATTCTTTGGATTTATCTGTTGATTTACGTAGCTAAATCTTTTGTCCAAAACTTGCTCACACAGAACTTTTCAAAGGCATAAGGTGTTCATTCGGGTCTAGTTGAGAATTCTTTTCTTATAAAAGGTATAGCATTTGATTATGTTGATCAATATAAATTACAAATAAAAGATTAGAAATTAGAAATATATACTATCTAATTGTAACAAATAAAACTACTTATATGACTTCATGTACAAATAATTTGAAATATTTAGAAATAAAAAAATCACATGTTTTTCTTTTCAATCCAAAGTATGTACCTATCAATATAGAATTGATTGGAAAAACAAAACAGTAGTCTTCTCCTAAACATTAAATATTTTGCATAATATAAAAAAAAATATCGAAACTAGATTTTAAAAATTGCTTCCTATGCATGCAAAACTAGAGTTATGTAAAGGCTATGATAACAAAAATATATTTAATAACAAAATAAAAAATTAAATTACAACATAATTAAAAAAATATATGTATAATCACGTCAATCTTATCCAATGATATTGCGACCGAAAAAATGATTTATAAATAATTATATCCTCAAATCAATTTATAAAAAAATAATTATTTAAACGGTAAAAACTAATACTTAACATGTCCAAAACAATTTTTTCTTGAACCTAATACTCTGTATTTTAAATTGAACAGCGAACACAAATAAGAGAAAATGTGGAGAAAAAGATTTTGTAATCATTCAATACAAGAATAGGAGAAAAATAAATTATTTGAAGAGTAATTCAAACAAAAATATGAAAAAAAAAAAGAAAAAGAAAGAAAGTAATCATATAATACAAGAATTTTTACCTGACTTGAACAGCGAATACAAGTTCCAGGTGGTTGTCATCTCCACAGCAATTGAAGCCATTAATTGTTGCCTCTTAGCTCAATTCTAAAAAATTGTATAGACTCAATAGCACGATGTGTAAGGCAATCACATATCTCTTATATCTTCTATATTTTGTTCATCCACAATAAATTTTTGCTTGTGATTGCTATTCTTTTTTATTTTAATTCCTGATATAATTTCAAGTTTTTTTTTTCTTTTTTAACTTTTCAAACTTTTAATGATATAATTCAACATGATATTAGAAGAGTATGAAGTTTTGAGTTTAAGTCTTGCTTTTACTTATTTATAAAAATTACGTACATATCAAATGTTTGATGAAAAATAAATGTGACACATATTAAAGAGTTGGTTTAAATAAATAAATATCATTTTTTTAATAATTACACTCTACATGAGATTATTCAAAATAATTCGAAACAATCAATTATCAATCATTAAAATGCAATTTGGCATATCTTGATTGTGGAGAATAGATAAGGTACAGGAAATAGTGATCAGCATTCCACTCGTGTGGCTACGTGTGTTTTTCTCTTGTCGTCTACATTTGGCAGGTGGAGGGGTGGGGTGGGGGGTTTATGACATGTCCTAGTCCTCATCAAATGAGTCTACAAAAATCAGTACTTGTGACTACTATTTTGTGGACCCTTTTTCCCAATTACAGGATATCTCCAAAATTTAATGTACTTGTTCTTCCAAGAATACTGTATATATAGGACACATTTCATGTTTGTCAAATCTTAAAATCATGGCTTTTGCCACATCAATAAATCATGCACGACTTATTCTTTCATAGCATTATTAATTTTAATTGTCACCTGTAATATTCGAACACTTCTTCATTTTGTTTTTGTGGTTGTAAAATTAATAGAACACAAATGTTTCGATGTCTTTGAGGGGATAATCAAAGACTACTATGGTCTATATAACAAGAATCGGAATGATTTGGGACTTGTTTGATATCTATTTTAATGGATTTTTTTGGATTAGCTAGTCAAAGTTTGATTAGTCAAAAGTCTCATTCCAAAATTGCTCTTTTTTTGGGTCAAAAGTTGCTGTTCATTTTCCAAGCAACAAGGTCATTTTGGTCATTTAACTCATTTCGTCAAAAAATGAAAAACTAGAAACCCATTAAAATTCATACCAAACAAGCACTTAATAAAATGTCGTATGGTTTTAGCCAATTTTCGCTGCCATGAAATTATTTTATTTGGTTAATAAGATTTCATAAAAAGAAAATATAGAAAACTTATTTATGCGTGACATTACAAACTTATGTATTTCAGCTCTACTCCATATTATAATATGAATCAATAATTGTATAATAGTGGTGTATTAAATGTACCAGCAGGATCAATTAGTGTGATGGTGATATTCATCAAATCCCACAAGTGAGGAAAAGTTCAAACAAGTAATTACAATGATTGTCGTTTCACTATATATGTATCAAATTATTCATATGCATCCATCCCAATTGCAATCATGCAACGGTTCATTCATGTATATGATGCATAGCTCGACTCTTGATTTATAGTACAATTAGTAGCATATATACGTTTGATATGTCAATTTGACAAGATAAAAGACAAATATTTTGTATGTATTTTAATTTTGTTTAATTTTATACAATCCAACCTAACGAGTTGTATCGAGAGGGAGGGACGTTAATGGCAGACGAGAGAGATGGAACGGGAGAGCTCGGGATGGGAAGAGGGAGATGGGAGGAAGAAGGGAAAGGCTCAGCATGGGGCAAGCAATTGAACTGGTGAAAGAAGGTGAAGTTTGAAAAAAGAAGTCCCAATCTAAATTTAATTAGGATTAGTGCATGGAGTTTAAAAGTAGTTTTTTAGAAAATTTTGGTAAAAAATGATGAAATGTATAGTTGAAAAGTTGATAAAATTTGTGGGTCCTATAAAATATTTGATTAAAAATGAGTGTGAAAAAAAAAAAATTAAACTCTACCAAACATGTTATAAATTGACCTTCTAAAGAAAAGATTGTAATAGACATGAGTCAATAAAGTATTATAAGAACGAATATTACTACTCGATAGATTAGTAGATAGATAATTACTAAATTTTAACAAATGGTATCAAAGATAAGTCTCAAACTTAACTTTATGGACGGACAAGATGAACAATTGCAACCGAGCAAAAGTGGTGGGCACCAAATTGGATTGCGATGGTCGAAAAATATTTGTAGTTAACATACTTTTTATCTATACATTTCGTAGGATCCACAACTTACATTCCACTTATTATTCATACATTCTACTTAATCAAAAACTTATAAGCACTTAAAAAATAATTTCAACACCACCAAACATGCAGCGGTGGTCTATGATGAAGTAAAAGAGTCGGTCCTTGACGATGCATATCATGTGATTCTTAGCTTAATGTGAGATTGTTGAGAAAGTGTAAACAAAGTATAATTGGCTAGATATAAAGTAGATATTGTAATTCAAATAAAAAAAGGTTGAAATATTTTACCACAAGCATTCCAAGGTCTTTTTGGACAAATTTGTCATTATTTTCAAATCATGGATGAGTAAAATTAGCACCAACATATTGCTATTTTGGAAGATGCAATATTATTAATTTCTTAACATAAAATCTACCTTCAATTTACAGCCCGACACTGAAAAATAACAAAGACAAGACAGGAACAAAAATAAAACAGTGACAGCAAAATCCATTCAGGTTCTGGAAACATTATTTTCCTCGTCCTATTTTTGACTATTTCTGACAGCCTGATCCCTAATCTGTCTGTTAAATCTTCGAATAAACTCCTCAACTCTTCTATTCAGTTCTTCATCCGACATGGCCGAAAACTCATTTTCTTCGACCCTCCCTTCATTCATATCAGAAAGTGACCTCTGCAAGACAAATTTTTCTTCTTCATTTGGCGCCATTATTATTTTCTCAGAATTAAAGCGAACGCAATTCGCTTTCTTCTTCTTCTCCTCCTTCTCCTTCTCTTCGCCGGTTCCATTTTTTGAATCAATTTTTTGTTTTTTTTTGTCCAAATTTCCAGTCGGGTTTTCTACGTTCTCTTTTGCAGTAATTATCTGTTTATCTTCTTCCTGAGATTCAGTATTCTTATGAGCCACAGTCGCATTCACATGCACAGCCATTTCTATAATCTTTTCTTCGGGTAATTTCTGATCAGTTATTTCCTCCTTTTGATCATCTGGGATTTTTTGAGTTCTGAAGAATGAAATATTTCTTGTTCTAGTATTTTTCACGTACTCTTCGTAAAAATCATGCTCTTTTGATGCAGAGAAAGAGCCAAAATCAGCTGCGATGATGAGAATAAGGGTGTTTGATATTAAAAACCAGAATTTGGTGGTACTTAAAACAGTGGAAGGGGAGAGGTTAAAAATGTAAAATATTGAAATGTAGATAAAAATGGATAAAAGAAAGGCCCAAAAGGATTTCAAATTTGTATTATTTTTGGGGTTCTTTTTGAATTTGTGCAAATTCAGGGAATTTTCTTGGAAATCGAGATATTGCACTGCCATTTTTTAAGGAGGGAGAGGGGTTGAGATGTGAGGGGGGGGGGGGTGGTAGAGAGATAGATTTGAGTTTTGGAAGGGGCGTTGGATTTCATTAAGGTGGTGAGTGACTCAATTTATAGGGGGGATTCTAATTAAGGGAAAAAGACAGGTCAGAACTCAGACGTGTAATCATAGGAGACTAATAATTGAGAATTCGTGGTGCTGGATGCTACTATACAATAAATGAAATTTTGATGTTTTTTCTATTATTTAATATTGTCTAATAGAATTTAATTTACGTTACTCTGCATATATAATTATTTTAATTCAACGTGTAACTTGACAAACAAACTCTGTTCATCTTTTTTTTTTTTTTTTTACCTAGTGATTGTTTGGAAAAACTAAAAATCAATTTTTTTAGCATAACTTGATAGTTTTAACTAATATTCTAAAAAGTGTAAATCGTTGCTATGTGTCGAGTCAGTTCGAAACGTTTTTCGCGCTTGCGATGCACAAGTGAGGCGAGGCGAGGACAAAGCAGGTGTGATCGTGAGGTGTGGGCAGGCGTGGAAACCAATCTTCATGTCTAGGCGAATCTTAAACGGACTTTTTAGAATATTAGTTTTAACTTGTCAAATTTCATTTTAACTTTTATCAATTTTTGAATCTCATATTTCATCAATTTTTATCAAAATATGTTTAAAAAATTTATCAAAAATTTTGTCAAACCGACCATTAATCAGTTTAATGTAATAAATATGATTACCGGTGAAGGAAGATATTCTGGTCTACTCCTGAATTTGCTGAATTGCACACAGCTTAGTAAATATGCATGATTGATTTCATATAAAACAATATACATTCAAGTTGTTCAACATTAAAGCTTGACATTATTAAATAATGCAACAAGCTCTAACAAAGTAGTTTTTATTTGAATTAAAAAATATTTAATTAATTTACTCTAAACTTTATTCTTGAATCTTGAAAATATATACGTAACTCAAAATTCAGCTCCAAGTAATGAAGGGCCGACATCAAAGTGCCTCTTGAGCTCTCGAAAAAGATTCAAGAAAAATTAGCTTTTTATTCGTAGAGTAACTCCCGCCCTAACACCTTAATGTATTGCAAAAAATTCTGCAACATCTAAAATCTAGTACCCTTTTGGCAGATGTTTACATACATGAATATAAGATTATTATAATATTATTATTGTAGATAAGATATCTAATTTAAGCCAAGACCTCTTGCTTATGTATTGGTTTATTTAAGATTTAAGTTTTGTATGATTAATGAATCATTGCAAAGGTTCTAGGCTTCTAGCTGTATCTTTTTCCTCCTCATATAAAATTTTCACGTTTCATATGAAATTCGAAAATTGAGGCCAAAAATCATTTTCCAAAAGTCCATCCTGATCTTGTGCAAATAATTTGGGGATGTGGGCCCTACTAAATATAGATGCTTTATTTTTATTTTTTTCTTGTCTTACAGGTGTCCGCATAAAATTCATTAATTATGGCCCATCAATCTTTGATTTTCTTGATTACGTGTCTGCCAAATAATACTTCACCAGTCGTTGGATTCGTGCCACGTGTGCATGTGATGATATAAAAACTTTGCATTTTAATCACCGTTACTGTCTTGGCATTTAAGTAATGCTAATCTTAATACTTTAATCTCTAACATTATTAGCGTATGAGAAGGATATACCCTTTGCAAAATTTGTTTCCTAGTGTAATACAAATTTCTTGGTCTCCCATTTGATTTGAGAATATTTGCATAGTTGAAGGGGTTGTCATATTTTAATATTATTACTACTTTAATTCATTCCGTGTCATCATATTATATTATATAATATGATCACCGAGTCTTCAACTTCTATATTAAAAATTTAATCTTACACTTCCATATTAAAAATTCAATCTTACTAATAAAAGTAGTATGACCTTTTATATGTGTTACCATTCGATTTTAAAATATGTTGATACGTGGATAGTGCAGATTCCAATGCCAACAATATGTTAATTATTGTTTTCTTTTTAAGTAATATAAAATTTCACCTATAATATATTTTTGTAAGATGATGGTTCATTTAAGAATACTTTTTAGTCGCATTATTCGTTTTGAATTTTAGAAAGATCAAGTCGGGGTTTTTTTTTTTTTTTTTTTGCTTTTTAAACTTTGATACTATATATAGTAAATCAAACTTTTATGTAATAATTATTATTTTTATATAAAGCGATGTGAAATTTTATCGTCACTGGTGATAAGGTTCTAAAAGATGAACACAATGTACAATGAATCCAAATTTGTTATCGGTGAAATATCAATTCTTAGGTTTCCTATTTGACTTGAAAATATTTGTATAATTGAAGTGATTTCTCATATTTTAATGTTAGGTTAGGGGGCAAAAACTGGTGGGATTAAAAATGTGGTAGTATGTGCCATTTGTCGATTGGTTAATTGTTAACTTTCGTATTCAGATTAGATAATGCGGATTATGCAGTTAATCATGTTTATGAAAAGGGGTTTTTTAAGAAGACTAAAAAATTAATTACATAGACACAACATTTTAAAAAAATAAAATAAAATCAAAAGGAATCATAATATACGTAAGCGTAGCTAGAAAACTAGGTTTGTTGGATTTAACAACGGGAACAATGGCACGATTAATGGTGAATTATGTCCGCAAATTTTATTCAAACATATGACTTTTAGCTAGAAATGAAAATATTTGTAAGAATTATCCTCCGCAACTAGAGTACTTTTTTTATTCATTTGTCTTGTCCCCAAGACATAGTTCAGTGGTTGAAAAGATGAGAGTGAGATAGTCTCAACTTCGCTGACAGCTGTATTGTGAAGATTCGAGTCCTGCCTTTGGTATAAATTTGGCTCTTTGTAAGTACAGATAAAAAGCAGCTCTCAACTCTGCTCTACTGAGACACATCCTACGATTTATATCCTCCACCAAGATTCCAGAATAGGGGCGGTGAAGGCCCTCAAGGTTAGGGTTCAACCTTTTTTCTTTATTCATTTGTCTTAAATTATTGTTTGCTTTCTTTTCTGATAATATAATTAATTTCTTAGTTTTAATATGTTCATATTTAATGTACATTGTTATCAACAAATATGAACTATTATTATATTGATTGTAAAAATATATTTTAAAAAACGTGAGTAAAATTTATTGTTTCAATTATAATAACTAAATTTTCTTAATTTGTATGAAAATAAAAGTAAACATATATTTATACAACGGAGAGAGTACGAGAATCGATGGGATCTCGTATTGTCATTCTCTAGAGAAAATTTATTGGCACAAATGATCTTTAACATTTGTTCTTAATGCGTTTTACCTTCTAATCTTTTATTTTTAGCTAAGAAGTTCCTAACATATTTTTTAAGTGCGAAATTTATCTCTTTGAAGTGATTCCGTACGAAATCTCGTTAGTTGGGCACGTATTGTACAGTCTCTTTTTCGTTAGTTGGGCACATGATGTACGTTCTCTTTTATTAATAAGGGCAAATTTATTAATTTTTCAATAAATAATTAGAAATTTTGAAAAAATGAATAGCTCTTCAAACTCAGCAATAGGAAGAGTTCCTTTTTTTTTTTTGGACTGCTAGAGGCTTCATCGGGAGCCATCTCTTGGAATAAAGCAGCCTAATTGGAAAATGAGCTTTTATTACCTGGTGAGTCTTCTGTCCTCCTTGTCTTTCTATCATTAATGGCATACATGACCTCAAATGTTGCGAGTAGTGTTTGTTGATGGATGTGGTAGAGTGGGTTGGAGAAGAATGAGATAGTCATTTTCTATATATATTTTTTATTTAGGAATTGACACGTTTGCTCCTACTATTAAAAGAGAGTGTACACAACAAGGCCAATTAACAGATATTTTAGACAGAATCTGTCTACATAGACTAATTTCACACCTAAAAACATAAGTTAGGGATTTACTAGCTAAATATGAAATGTTAACGACAAAAACACACTAGAAGTATATGTTAATGACTATTTGCGCTAAAATCTCTTGATTTTATGAAAATGCAAAACCATAGTCATTAAACGGGATTTTTCATAGATAAGTCACTTTTTGAAAAAAATTACAAAAACTCGTTCTTGTTCCATATATTGTAAAAATACTTTTTTTTAAAAAATCATTATTTTAACTTATTATAATATATATTAAATTTAATAACTGAATCATTAAAAATGGATTTGATAGAAATACTTATATTATATTACAAAATATTTTATTGTTATGGTATCCGAATTTTTAAAAATCGAAATTGATTGGAATATATATATTACAGAATCTTTTATTGTTATAACTGTCAAATATATATCATTTATATCAGAAATAGTTATAACAACCACAAACAGATCACTTCAATTTCAACATTTGTAACAATCTGTGTTGCAAATTGCGATGTAACATATAATACTAGTTTTCACACAAAAAAACTCATAATATACTCAATTGTATCATCTATATCAATAAGTGATACAAAACATCAATTGAGAGTAACATAATATGTATTAAGAATAAAAAAATCATATTAAATATTAATGTTATGAACATCATATTAAACATAAATTAACCAGTAACAAGTTGTAACATCTTTAGCAACTAGTGTTATATAATAACAAATTGTGTAACATAATCTGTATTCATGTGTACCCAATTGTTTAAGATGCGTTACATAATAACAAATTGTGTAATATAACATGTATTCCCGTATAATAATTGAATCAAGAACATTTAAATATAAAAATAGAGAGTTTAATCAAAACATCAAATTAACATAAGTGTTACAAAACAATTTATTAACAGTACGTGTTATATGCAATTAACCAATAACAAGTTGTAATATTTTTAGCAGTCAGTGCTATAGAATAACAAATTGTAACAATTCAATAAAAAAATATTTAAATATCAAAAATAGAGTGCTCAATCAAAATATCATATTAACATCATTATTACAAAAAATGTATCAACAGTACGTATTACATGCAATTAACCAATAACGACTTGTAACATCTTTAACAATTAGTGTTACAGAATAACAAATTGTGTAACATAATTTGTATATTTGGGTGGCAATTTAATCAAGAACATTTAAATATAAAAAATAGAGAATGGTGTGTTTGGAAAAACAAAAAAATTTTGCCTGAATTAGAGGTGATTTTTTTTTCTGTTCGAATTAAAAAGGTAATATGTAATTAATGAATGATCAATCAAGAAAACTAAGTTATTGATTAAGTGATGGAAATAATTACGTAAATACTCTTTTTTGGGCATTAATTACGCAAAATAATCGTGAAGATTAAGTATAATAAATAATATGTTAGGAAAAACGAAATTAGTGGGTTAATATTTTGAAGAGTCTAAAATAGAAGGTCAACTTTTTTATATTTTGTTTTAATTTTAAACTATTATTTTATTTATTAATATAATAATATAACAACAAAATTTTTAAAATAAAAAAACTAAGTTTGTAGAAATATTATTATAATAGTAAGTAGTAGGTATAATTTCCACTCATTTAAACACTATTAACCTAGCCAAGATAGCAAGCCTTGGGCACATTGATCATTGGTTACAGAATTAGTTACTAGTAAAGTTATACATTGATACATAGTTTGTTAAAACATTATTGGATTAACTAGTTAATTAATTGAAATAAATAAGAGTGAAGAGATTTGGAGATAGAAATAGTTTTCTCATTAGCAAATTTCGAAGGGGGGATTAGGAAAACGTTAGCATTTGATTAAACTTGTCTTATAAATGAAAATTGAGAAAGTAGAATAATATCTGTCAAGAACTAACGGAATTATTGATCATGTTGCACACCCCACCCATTAATTAGGGGTGTGTCAAATGGACTATCCGGTCAGTTCGACCCTTTAATACTGAGGCCCTGAATGGCCCTATCAATAGGCTGACCCTTTTCTCAAGGGTCCAGCCCGTAGGCCCTATCAATATAGGGCCATGAAAGGAAGCAATACAAATTTAAGTTTTGGGAGTAAATAACGTATACTCTAATTTATAATTAGAAATTGAAATAGTGATCAATATAATTAAATTGAAATGTACTTTTAAATTATAATATAAATAAAAAAATTATTGGACATTTAAAGACTCTTGTTTTTTTTTTTTTTATTAAAATCAATTCAACTATTTTGTCACAATCTTATCCCACAAAATCTTCTTATTTTGAAATTTGAATTTGAAAATCACCAACACGTCATCTTTTTGATACCAAACCAAATTAACAATTCACAGTAACGAAAAAAAGTTCCGGCAATTGAAAAACATGAACATAATTATTTCGATGTTTAATAAACAATTTATAATATCATATTCCATTTTTTGTAGTGGTAATAAATGCAGTACCAAACAACAACTTAATAAGAATAAATAATAATCCTCAACATCATGTACTAATCACCAAAAATATCATATTTATAAAAATTAGGGTACCAACTATGAAAAAAAATAAAACATAATACTCAAACACATAATACATTTATGGGAATGATCGAGTACAAGATAAGAGAAGAAAATGGATAAAATTTAGAAGGAAAAATAAATCGAACAACCTTGACTTTCCATTGCATCGAGTAATATTGCCACTATTTCGAGTAATAGCCATCAAGATACGATTGAAAAAAAAAATACAAAATAGAAACAAATATTAGAGGGTGTCCTCAACTCAGATTTTAAAAGATTTCTTAATATTTATGAATTTGAATAGAATTCTACGGAATTTATAAGATTTTTAACATAATTCTATATTATATATTTCAATATATTCTTGTGGATTTCTATAAATTTTTATGGATTTGTGGTCTTTTATTAAAAATAGTAAATTTACATTGTTTTTATACTAAATGGTTCAATTGATTGTCTTACATAAAAAAATATTTTGAGTATAATTTTAGAAAGAAAAAATTCTTGAAATATAAATAAGTAAAAAAAAAAATTCTCAGTTTTGAATTAAAAAAATTGACTAAAAAGAAATGCTTCTTGAAAAAAAATCGAAATAAAGTTTAATTTTCACTTTCTTTCTACTTGTCTTTTATTATAAAATTTTCTCTTTCATATCCGATAGATAATGGATATTTATGATTCATTATCTTCCAAAATCAGTTCTTCAACTATCTTGTATAAAAAAATATTTTTATGGCTTAAAAAATAATTTACAGGTGTCGCAGCATATGAGTAAATCTTTTCAAGTTCAAAAAATAATTTTTGGTGCTATATTAATTTTACAGTCCAGTATCTAATTGTACTACATGATATTAGACTAATTATCTAATTAATATTTATCAATAGATTATTTATATTTTTTAATCCAATTATTTAGTTCAATGAATAGTTGTAGAGTATTAAGAATGAAATGTTTGACAATTGTAAAAAAAAAAATTATTAAAATAATAAATAATAAATTCAATAAATTTCTATATTAATATAAATTTAAAATCAAGGACAAGAGTTTAATACAAAAATTTGTGGCTCAAATTGGGGAGAGATGCGAGAGGGAGAGATGCGTAAGAAAAGAGTTGAATTGAAATTTTGAGTGGTGGAGATAGAATTCCTAAAGAATTTAGTATTCATATTTTTAAACTCGAAATCTATGCAAATCTATTTAAATCTTTTAATTAATGAAATATTTAGAAATTTACTAGTTATTGGAGACGCCTAAAGTTATAATGAATCTATTTAAATATGAGTTGAGCATACATAAATTCAATCGAATCTATTAAAATATGAGTTGAGAACACCAAAATTTACACCAATTTTTTAAATTCATTCAGATATAAGTTGACACTCCACTTAGTTAGCAAATCGGGTTTGGAGAGAAGAAAATAAGAAAAAATGTAATGGAAAAACATATTTTCATGTGTATTTTCACTCCATCTTCGAACATGTAGAAAAACCTCCAATGGTGGCGGAAATGTTTGGTGATGAAAATCGGTGAAGAATTGATTGATTGAATTGGAGGTGAATGGAGATGATGGAGTGTGAACGTGTAGAATGAGGAGTTTAATAGTGGTTTGATTTGATAATTAATGAGCGGTAAATTGAAATTGATTAGTAATAAATTTATGATTATCCAGAAATTAAATTGTAATTAATGAATATAAATGAATTTAAAAATTCTTAATGATCTAGTAATTATTATTATAATTTGCATGTGTCCACTAATGTTCTAAAGTTTCAAACAAATTAGTATATACCATTAAAAAATGGGTGGTTATATTCATACTACAATTTATTATAAGCGCACCACATTTTAATTGTACTTAAGATCCTCAACTTTTATTCATTGTTGCAATTATGTTTTTAACTTTTTGTCATTGAATTATTATCTTCAATTTTTATTAATTAGCACATTTCATCATTAATAATGGTTTATGTCGAGATATTTTGTTTACGTGCTTTGAAATGAAGAAAAATATTTTATCGTACTTTTGTATGTATTGTTTTTTTTAAAATATGACAGACAAATAAATCTTTTTACGAATTCTCAACAAATGTTTTAGACGAAAACCGTTATCAAATACAAGATGCGCTAATTAATGAAAATTTGAAAATAAAAATGTGATAAAAAAAAGTTGAAGACATGAGTGCTATAATGTTCATAGATTAAAGATGTTAAATATAATTAAAATGTGGTGCAAAAATAAAAAGTGTTGTATGAATACCCTTAAAAATTAAGAATTAAATAGAGAGCCTAATTTTCACAAGTTTTTGTTTATTGATGGCCATTGGGGAGACTGGATAAGCTTAGCTGATGAATGACCTTACCTCTTCTACTGTTACGTCTGGAGGCTCAAAATAATATTGGTATTGATAATAAATGTGCATTTCAATAGAAACAAGCAGCGGCTGGAATTTCTTTAAATGAAGAAAAAGTTGCTTTTTTAACTAAAATAGAAGGAAACAAAGCCAGGAATTGAATGGAAATCTGATGCTCTGAATACGATTACAAAGTAGGCTATTTATAGCCATTGGACCAACTGAAATTACTGAAGAAATCTGCCACTATCATTAGAAAATAGGAATATCCCAATTGACTAGATAAAAATAGTTAGCAGCCTAAAAACAAGATAACAACTTTATTAACTGCAAAACAAACCCAAAACTAAGTCTTCTAACTTGAAAATAATAAATAATAAATTCATAATATTCCCTCCCTTAAACTAATGTGTAAAACATGAGTTTAATGAATACTAGCTATTAAGCACTTTCCCTAAATTTAGACTTGTCATAGACACCAAGTAGCTTCATGAGCTTTTGAAATGCTGCTAGTTTGAGGGGCTTTGTGAATATGTTTGCAACTTGATCTTCACTTTTGCAGAAAACAAGGTCAATTGAACCATTGTTGGCGAGTTCCTATAGAAAGTGATATTTCATATCTATATGCTTGCTTCTTTCATGTAGAGTGGAAATTTTCGAGAGTTTAATTGCAGAAATGCTATCGCAATAAATCTGAGTAGGTTCGTGTTGCTTGAAATAAAGTTCTTCAAGAATCTTTCTCAACCAAATAGCTTGACAAGCACAAGCCGATGCAACAACAAATTTAGCTTCGGTAGTTGATAAAGTGACAATTGCTTGCTTTTTTTGATGACCATGAAATAGCTCCCGAACCCAATTTAAAGACATATCCAGATGTACTCTTCCGATCATGTGTATCTCCAACATAATCGCTATATGTAAATCCAATTAATTTTGATGTTTCTCCCTGCTTGTAGAACATCTCAAAATCACTAGTATCTTTCAAGTATCAAAAAATTCTCTTGGTTACTAGTAGATGAATCTCTTTTGGGTGCTCCATGTACCTACTGATAAGACTTACTGCATGCATTATATCAAGCCTTGTTGCAGTTAAATACATCAAACTTCCCACAATTTGCTTGTAAAGTGTGCTATCTACCTTTTTCCTTCAGGATTTTTAACAAGCTTCAAACTTGTTTCCATGGGTGTGCCCATTGAATTGTAACTTTTCATCTCAAACTTGTCTAAAATTTCTCTTACATATTTTTTTTGAGAAATAAAAATTCCACCGGTGAATTGTTTTACTTCAATACCAATAAAGTAATGCATCATTCCAAGATCAAACATATCAAACTCAACCATCATGGATTTTTTAAGTTTTTAAACATGGCACTATCATTTCCAGTGTAGATTAAATCATCCACATATAAACAAACAATGATCATTTTTCCTCCATCACCAATCTTGACAAAAAGTGTATGCTCATATGGACATTTCAGAAAACCTTCTCTAAAAAAATAAGCCTCGATGCGATTATACCAAGCTCGTGGGGCTTGTTTTAATCCATAAAGAGCTTTCTTTAATCTGTACACTTCATGTTTATTTCCAAGTTTCACATATCCAGAAGGTTGATCAATGTATACCTGCTCTTTCAAGTCTCCATGTAAGAATGCAGATTTCATGTGTAACTGAAAAATAGGCCATGAGTTTTGTGCTGCTAATGCAATCACCAATTTGATTATGTCATGCCTTGCCACATGAGCAAATACTTTTTTATAGTCGACACCAAATTGTTGCTTATAGCCTTTAGCAAGAAGGCGTGGCTTGTATTTGTCAACTTCGCCATTTTTTTCAACTTTATCTTGTACACCCACTTGACACCAATTGTCTTATGTCCTTTTGGAAGATCAATCAACTTCCAAGTGTTATTTTTTTCAATTGCTGCAATTTCATCATTCATTGCATCTTGTCACTTTGATTCTTTGACAGTTTCTTCAAAATCTATAGGATCAAAATCCGAAAATAGAGCAAAATGTGTAAGCACATCTGCAAATTCATCAATTCCACTTACCTTATAATCAGACATCCATGCGGTCTTTTTCTGCTGCGTTGAGATCATTCACTATGTGCTTCTTGAACAACTTCTAAAGCTAGTTCTTCATCATTTATGGCCTGCTGCTTTTTCTCTTCATCTTTACTGTCAAAATCTACTAGAATATTTTGTTCAACTACATTATTGCTCCATGACCATGTGCTTTCTTCATCAAAGACAACATCACGACTAACAAAATTTTCTTGGTAATTGGATTGTACAATTTATAAGCTTTTGAATAGATTGCTTACCTCGAGAAAAATGCATTTTTCTCCTTTGCCGTCTAGTTTTTTTCTTTTTTGATCTGGAATATGGGCATATCCAATACACCCAAATACTCAAAAATGATCAACTACTGGTTTCTTCTCGCTCCATGCTTCTTTGGGAGTTATATTTCGAACACCAAATGTGGGATTTCAGTTTAAAATATAAATGTTACAATTCACTTCTTTGATGAAAAATTTTTGGAAATGCCACTCCTTTGTAGAAGGCTTCTCACCATATTGAGAATAGTGCGATTTTTCCTATCACTTACCCCGTTTCACTGTTGAGGTGTATAAGCTGCAGTCAATTGTTTTTAATTCCATGCTTGTCACAAAATTTTTCAAATTCTTATGAGTTGTACTCTCCACCTCTGTCAATACACAATATCTTGATTGAGCTACCAAATTCTTTCTCAACTGATGCCTTGAATCTTTGAAAGGTTGTAAAAGCTTCTGATTTTTTCTGCAGAAGGTATATCCAGATCAGGTTTTTTTACTAAAATCATCAATAAATGATATAAAATACCATTTACCTCAATTTAACATTGGATTGATTGGCCCACATAAGTCAGAATACACAAGTTCCAATACCTTTCTTGCCCTCCAAGACTTTCCTTTTGGGAAAGCATCACGATGTTGTTTGCTAATAACACATTCTTCACATATATCTTAAGGAGACTCAAAATCTGGTAGGCCTGCCACCATATTTTTTTGTTGCAAGATTTTCAATCCACCAAAACTAAGATGACTATAGTAAAAATGTCATAGCCATGCAATATCTTTTAATTTTGCACGGAAGCAAGAATGAGTAGAGTTGTGAAGATGCAATGGAAACAATCGATTCGCCGTCATATCAACTTTAGCAATTAAACCCAATTTTTCATCTCAAATTTGACAAACTCCATTTTTAATAAAGATTTCATATCCTTTTTCTAGAAGCTGACCAGAACTGAGTAAATTAGTTTTTAAACTTGGTGCAAATAAAACGTTAGAAATAAAGTGTATAGTATTTTCCTTAGCTTGGATTGTCACATACCCTTTCCCCAGAACAAAAATTTTAGAGTTGTCTCTAAACTTTATAGTAATTTTGAAAGATTTATCCAAGTAAAAAAAGCGGACTTATCTCCACACTTATGGTTACTGCAGCTAGAATCCAAATACCACATTTTTTTGAATGAGTTTGTTCTTTTGTATGGCACACCATGAGCAGTGAGATTTCTTCTTCTTCTTCTTCTTTATTTGCAAAATTTGCTTTCTCCCTATTTCCTTTAGACAAATTAGTCCTACATTTAGATTGATAATGACCATATTTGTGGTTTGTGTAGCATTCAACATTAGACTTGTATGCTAGCTTTGGTCTATAAGTAGTCGATTGATGGCCTCCTCGTCCTCTTTCTCTTCTCTTCCTCTTCCTCTTCCTTGAAAGTCATGGGTGTGAATATCTTGATTTTGAAATTGTTGTCGATTTCTACTACTACCTCTACCTCTTCCTCATCTAGATTCCACTGCCTCTGCCTTTGCCTCTACCTCTACCTCTACCTCTACCTTCTTCTCTATCACTTCGACTTGGTGCTGAAAAGTGGTTGTCAATTAAAGCCTTTAATGTTTGCTCCTCCTTTTCTTGTTTATTAATTTTATGCTCATGAACCATTAAAGAACTCTGCAATTCATCAATTGAAAGTTCATCAATATTCTTAGATTCTTCTATAGAGCAACAACAAAATTAAATTTTGGTGTCATGGATCGAATAATCTTCTCCACAATGGTGACATCCTCTATCTTATCGCCATGGATTCACATCTTGTCGATGATTGTCATCATTCTAGAGAAATAATCTGAAACCGACTCTCTTGATTTCATCCGAAGTGTTTCAAACTCCAAACGAAGTATTTGAAGCTACTACCTCTTTGCTCTTGCTAAACCTTGATACTTCTTCTTCATGGAATCTCAAATTTGGTTGGAGGTTTCTTTGCTAAGAATTGTCTCCACATTGAACGATCAATTGCTTGGAAGAAGTAGTTCTTTGCCTTTAGATCTTTTAATTTATGTCCTCCCAATTGTGTTCTTTGCACTTTGTGTCAACACATCATCTTCTGCTGGTTGTGCTATGCCAGAATCAACAACCTGCCAATACTTTTTGGATCGCAAGAAATTTTCCATCAACATACTCAAATGGTCATAATGACCATCAAAGCGAGGTATGGCTGCTTGAACAAAATTTTCGGACGCCATCTAAATTGATATGAATTATATATGAGTGATGGAAACAAAAGGTTAAAGTGGATTTGCTGCTGCTGCAATAACTGGATTTTCACCACAAATGCTTGGAAATGGCGGACAGATTTAAGAGAATGGCAGACAGATTTTAAGATGAAATGGATTTGATACCAATGATAATAAATGTGCACTTCAATAGAGACAAGTTGCTGGTGGGAGCTTTCTTTAAATGAAGAAAAAGCAGCTGCTTTAACTAAAATAAAAGGAAACAAAGTCAAGAATTGAATGGAAATCTGATGCATGGAATACGATTACAAAGTAGGCTATTTATAGCCATTTGACCAACTGAAATTAGAAAAGAATTCTGCCACTATCACTAGAAAATAAGAATATCCCAATTGACTAGGTAAAAATAGTTAGCAACCTAAAAACTAGATATATAACAACTTTATTCATTGCAAAACAAACCCAAGACTAAGTCTTCTAACTTGAAAATAATAAATAAAAAATTCCTAACAGGTATTGCTAGGATGCTTCTAATATTGTGCTCAGAGAAATCTCCTCAGATTTCTAAGAGAAAATGAGAAGAGAATGGAAGATTATGGAATTTGATTTTTTTTTTTTCTTTTTGAAGTTTCATGATTGGGTTTAAGGTGGCAGCAGCGACGGTTTAGGATGGCAGCAGCGACTACGGCGATTGTGTTTGAAAATGGTGACGAGGATGGTATTTGGTAGAAGATAAAATAAAATGATTCGGTTAAAAGCAGCGGCATTGCTTGGGAAGAAGTTGAAACATTTTTTTTGTTATTTTAGGAGTCCTTTTCTTATATTCTTTTACTTAGGTGCATGTGTCATCATTTTTCCCTTTTTATTTTATTTTACTTTATATTTAAATAACTAATAGTAACTAATGGTTAAACATATAGAAAACGTCCAAAAAATCCATTTCCGTAGTGAATCAATAGTTAGAGAGTTTTACGTCAAAATTTGAAAGTTAAGAACAGTTGCACATGCGCCAATTTCCTGCTCATTAAAAAACCAACAAAATAATATAAGCCAGACTTTTATGGTACAAATGGTCCTCATCATTTGCACCCTTTGTGATTTAGAATCCATCGTTTGAATTTTGACACTGATGTACACCTATATTAACCTTTTGGTGCAAAAATGATCTTTTCCGTTAATTTCCATCCAAATTCTCCGTCAAAAGAGTGCGTGTGAGGGTCATATTTTATACCTATCTAGTGACTAATGGCAATTATAAGACTGTATATAAAAAATAAAAATAATAATGTAATTTCTCTAGGCCTTGGGATGACAGAAAGTCCAATTTGTTTTCAACTCTAATTATAATGCCCCTTCTAAAATTAACTGAGAAAACGTGCCACTGTACTGGATAAATTATACAAATAGTACTCATTCTTTCAATTTGGTATCAATATCATCACCATTCAATTTTATAAGTAGATATCATCCCCATTTTTTCATTAATTAGCACAAATGGTCCTTAACTGGTCATTTTTAACGATTTTGCTTTTAGCTTATATATATACAGAAAATAGAAAAAATTGCAGTTAAGGACTATAACTTTTTAAAAGTGAAAATAAATTTTAATTTTTTTTTAGAGATTTTTACTTAAAATAAAAATAAAAATAAAACATGTAATCAAGTCCCAAACCTTCTAATTATGTAACCGAAATGACATTTGGAGTCTTAACAGATTTCTCCAGAGGTTCGTTTATTGAAAAAAAAAATCAGGTACGTAACCTAAATTTAACCAATTTAACAACGGATGATTGTATCAAAGGTCCCCAACGTTTCAAAATCGTTGGGGATATGCCCATAACCTAAAAAAATAACACCACATATCCCAAACGTATGAAAAACTTGGCGTGGTAGGTCATTTATGATCAAATTTCCCTTCCCTTTTAATAAACGAAAAAACAAAAAACAAGAAAAAAGAAAAACATAATTGAAAACGAACCATATATACCCCAAAAAATAAAAAGAAAAAAATGTACCCCGAAAAAATAAAAAGTAACAAATATTTCATCTTCTCCAAAAAATTCAAAAATTTTATTTGTACCAAATTCGCCGAAAAACACCACAAACTCACCAAAAAAACAATCAATTTTCTCGGATTCCAACCACGAATTCAAAAGTCTGTTGGTGGGTACTTCTCTCCATCCAAAATACAGTACCAAATCAGCAATTGCATACATATGGAAATTATCACTTATCGTAGTTCAAAGGAAGTATGGGTAATGCAGAGCAAAAAGAGTTGGATCCGTAGCCCCAAAGGACAAAAGTGGGACATAGAGTTAATTCACAACATGGGAAACAACATGGGATATTCCAGAGGACTGTGGACCAATTGCAGCAACTACTTCTTTACCCAATCAATTGTATAGCTACACAAGTAAGGATTCCCTGTCAAGCGTTTCTCATTTTTCATTATCAATATCATGAGGCAAGAAATAATATACTAAACTTGTAATTTATATCAACTTCACAACAACCAAACCAACATCGTTTCTACAGATTAGAATAACAAATTAATAGAAATCTTTCCGCTGGAACTGAAGTACTTTTATAGCATTAAGATTCAAGTCCGTTGATTCTGACGGCGACAGTTACGTCAACTTTGCAGAGTTCAAGGGCTAGTTTTTGAATTCGGGGTTGGAATCCGAGAAAATGGGTGGTTTTTTTTGTGAGTTTGTGGTGTTTTCTGGCGAATTTGGTACAAATAAAATTTTAGGACTTTTTGGTGAATATAACTTATTTGTTACTTTTTATTTTTGTTTTGGTACATTTTTTTACTTTTTATGTTTTGGGGTACATATGGTTAGTTTTCAATTATGTTTTTCTTTTTTCTTGTTTTTTGTTTTTTTGTTTATTTAAAGAAAATGGCAATTTGGTCATAAAGGACCTACCAGACCAAATTTTTCATACATTGGGGATGTGTAGTGCTATTTTTTTAGGTTATGGGTATATTCCCAACGATTTTGAAACGTTGGGAGACCTTTGATACAATTATCCCATTTAACAAAGATAAAATAGTATATTCATATTCAATTATTTAAAACAATAAAAACAAAAACCAAAAAGACTGGTGTGGGGATGGGAGAAATCTCCCAGTTATTCTTATTTT
Organism: Forsythia suspensa; assembly: GCA_023638005.1. Taxonomy (NCBI): domain Eukaryota; kingdom Viridiplantae; phylum Streptophyta; class Magnoliopsida; order Lamiales; family Oleaceae; genus Forsythia; species Forsythia suspensa. The sequence continues at coordinate 8,511,458 of CM042674.1, read as the reverse complement.
CTCAGGGGCAGAGGATGAGTTTGGTGTGATGGGGGTAGGGAAGATGTCTTTTTTTTTTTTTTTTTGTAAATTATTAAAAGTACAAAATTTATGATTCATTTACACTCTTAAAAAAGTTAGGGACTTCAACTGTAATTTTTCATTTAATTTTCTCTTTAATTTATTTAAGTCAAGAGAAAATTGTCTAAATGATTATATGCGCGAATTAATAGAAGGATGGAGACGATATCTGCAAATAAAATTGAATGAAGATGATATTATTATAAAGTTGCTATCAATTTATAAACTCAAATCCTTTTGACAGATTTCTCACCTTGCCTGCACTATATAAATGTACAATAAATTTTCTCACTAATTTTGATACAATCAATTACCCATATAATTTAACACTCAGTTGCAATCACTGTTCTAAAAACTTGCTTAAGTTTCGCCTAAGCTCCGCCTAAGCGGCAACGCCTTCCGCTTCGTCCCCACCTTTTCCTTGTCTCGCTCTTGGTCTAGGCTAGAAAAGCTTGAAGATTGACCTTCACGTCTAGCCACACTTTACGCTTTTTAGAACATTGGTTGCAATACGTACATGGTAATCTTATCACTATTTTTAGAGCAATCAATTATTAAGTGATGTTAATTAAAGGAATTTGGTGCAAGTAGTCCATAACCTTTACCTTCAGTGTGGAAGTGGTCCTTAACATTTATTTTTTAAGAAGGGTAATTAGCACAAAACATCTATACCTTTTGAAGTCATTGTGCAAATCATCAATACTTTTAAAATTTTGGTATTTTCACCATCACCTCTACATTTTCTTGCGCAAAACGTCATTTCCATCCAGTGCCATCCAAAAAATCTGTTAACTCTCATCCTCAACACGACTCGCACCAATTTGAAATGGTAATTTCGTCCATTTTATCTATACACTTTCTTTTTTAGCACCACACAAAAAAATAATCACACAAGAAAAAAGAAAGAGAAAGAGGATCCAATAAGCATTCTCAACAAAACAAACCCATTTAGAAAATCTACTGAAAAAATAAACAAGAAGAAGAAATCATTACCTTGGCAGCACCACTTATTAATTTTCAAACTTGCCTTCCTCAAAACCTATTTCTGACATTTTTGGTCGACATCAAAAGCTGGTTCGGATGTGAATATGGAGACTATTTGGTTGCGGAGAAGCCACATATAGTCAACATTCAATTCAACCCCAAGAAGAGAGGGTTTTGTGGCGGGTGGAAGAGTTAGAGGTGGGGTAGGGGAGGATGCAGAGACCCACGTGGTGGTTTGTAATGGCTCGAAAAGGACAACCTGGTTGCGATTGGAGGGTGAAGATTAGTTAATACTGAGTTGACTCAGTGGGCAATTGGTGAACGCTTCAGCAGAATAGAGATTAAACTCGGAGCAAGTCTGATATGCTTCACAATTTGATTGGATATTAGAGCTACCCGTGGAATCTTCGCCACCCATCAAGCTCTCCATCCACTCGTCCGAATCAAACTTGCCACCTGGCTCACCACACAAATTCGAGAATCGAAATCCAGTTGAGTGGTATTCCAGGCTGGGAAAGAGGAAGAAAATGAGAGGGTTTTACGGCGGAGGAAAGGAGGAGGAGACGGAGATTTGTAATTTGGGGCATTTTTTTAAATGGTTGAGGTTGAGGTTGAGGTTGAGGTTGAGAAGAAAGTGTGTGGACGAAATTACCATTTCAAATTGGTGCGAGTCATGTTGAGGATAAGAGTTAACAGATGTTTTTGGATGACAATAGACGGAAAGGATGTTTTGCGCAAGAAAATGTATAGGTGAAGGTGAAAATGCCAAACTTTCAAAGGTAATGATAATTTGTACAATGACTTCAAAAGGTAGAGATGTTTTGTGCTAGTTATCCTTTTTAAGAACGTCCCTAACCTATGTATTTTAGTGCGCAATTTGTGCTTCTTTGATAAAAAAGACAAATATACTATTATTTTAATTATAAAAAATTATAATTAGATTCCTAACGTTTGCAAAAGATGCATATAGGTCTGGTGCATTTATTTAATAATATTTAATTAGTGTACTAAATATATCATTGTAATTGTGTCAATTAAATATTTTCATAAGAGAAAAAATATTAAATTATAGTGTTTTAAGTACATAGAAATGCTATGTGAGGTGAAAACTTTGAATAAAAAGTAAAATAAATAAATAACAAAATCACATATATAATTTTATGATATTGGACCTCTTATTATGTTTTTATTTAACATAAAATTACCAATAAAATTAATTTACAAATTATGTGTTCTTTATTTACGAATGATAATAAAACAATAAATTAAAAATATGAAGAATATAGTTGGATCTATAATATTTATAGTTAATAAAAGAATAATTCGATTAAATAAAATTATTTGAGAGTCAAATTTGTGACAAAGTTTTTTTTTTTTTTTGGTCATAACCATAAACTAAAAGTTTAAAATTTAAATTATGTAAGTAGTTAATAATAAAATTAATAATTTGATTTAATACGTATGTATTAATAATTATGAACTTAAATATTAATTATTTCATAATAATTCGTAAAATATACAAAATATTTATGTATATTATCAATTTTGTCAATAAAGTCTTGATTTTTTTTTTAAAGAATTCATTAGTTTTCTTTAATTTTTTTATAAAAAAATAAAGATGCTGGACGTATTTGTACATTTTACAAATGTTAGGAATACAATTGCAATTTCTTCTAATTAAACTTTATGGCATATTGGTCTTTTTTATTTAATAAACGCACCAAAATACATAAGTTAAAAATGTTTGTACCAAAAAATAAATATTAAAGACTATTTTCACAATGAGGAATGAGGACAAATGTTAGAGACTAATTATTTCAAATTTAATTAAATTGAGATTAGGTTTATCCCTCCATTTTATCTACACTTCTGCTTAATGATTTGATACAAGTTAAGATTGACTTTCTATAATTTATATAAATGAATAATATCAATTTAAATAGGTTTGAGCATGATTCGGTTTGAGTAATACTCAAAACTCTACTTAGGTGAGTGTATTCAATTAAAATTTGATAAGACTTTTATAGAATTTAAAAGTCTAGGTGTATTCAATTTAAACTTTTTAAATTCTATAAAAACCTTGAGGTAATCAATATAGATTTTTGAAGACTTTTAAAAAGTCTTATAAAGTCATTCGATATTCAATTTAGACTTCTTAAAATCCTATGAAATTCGAGGATATTCAAAATGTCGATGACTTTTAATGACTTTATAGATAATTTTATATGTACTAACTTTAAATCACAATATATAAATAAACGATACCACAATTTTTTCCCCATTCACCCCTAAGACTTTGAAAAAAAAAAATTCTAAAAAAAATTCCTAACAATTTTTCCATTTTTTTTTCTTTTTCCTTCTATGAACTTTTAAAGACAATGTGATTTTTTTTTCTTCAATATTCCCATAACTATTTTTTTTTCTTTCTTTCTTTTTAATCGTTTTTCTATTTTTCATTAAAAACAAGATAAATTTATAATTAAGTTCTTATATAATTGTTGATTATAGTTTATTAATAAATTTCATCGGGTTAAAAATTATTTTTTTATTAATGCATTTTTTTTTCATTTTCATTCTTGCTTTTTCTATTTATCTTGATGACATGGTTGTATATTTTTTTTCTTCGTAAATTGGTACTTTGGTTATTTATTTATGCAATTGTGGTGACTAATAATGATATGTTACATATAGATTATTAAATATAAAAAGGGAGATTATGAATTGAATAAAAAAATTTGTTGGAAAATATTTTTAAAAAGAATTGCATGCCATAATTTTTTGAATTTATCCATAAGACATTTCAAAGTTCATAGTTTTATCCAAAAGAAAAAATAGAGTGAGACGTAGTTACTTGCAACAATTAAATAGAACATTTTGTTATGGATTTAATAATATTAATATAATTAAATAAATTATTATTAGGAGGGTGTATTTAATTAAGAGTAGATATGACTTTTATGGAGTTTAAAAGATTTTAAAAGTTTAGGTGTATTCAATTTAAACTTTTTAAACTTCATAAAAGCCTTGGAGTATTCAATACAGATTTTTAAAGACTTTTAAAAAATCTTATAAAGTCATGCAATATTCAATTCAGACTTTTTAAAATCCTACGAAATTCAAGGGTATTCAAAATGTCGATGATTTTTAATGACTTTATGGAGAATTTAATATGTACTAACTTTAAAACACAAAGTATAAATAAAAGATGTTACAATTTCTCTCACATTCACCCTAAGACTTTGAAAGACTTTGGAAGAAAAAACATATTATTTTTTTATATGCAACATTTCTTTTTTCTTTTTCTTTCAACAAACTGTTGAGTTAAGATTAATATTCTTCTTTTTCTCAATGTGATTTTTTTTCCCTCTTCAATATATTCTCCTAACTTTTTTTTCCTATTTCTTCTTTTAATATTTTTATCTCTATTCAACTTAATTTTTTTTTTCAATATTCTCCTAACTATTTTCCTATTTTCTTCTTTTTTCTTTTATGAACTTTTAGAGAAAATGTGATTTTTTTTCTCCAATATTCTCATAGCCATTTTTTCTATCTCTTTTTTTTATTTATCATTTTTTTTATTTTTAATTAAAAATAAGATAACTTTATAATTAATTCTTATATAATTGTTGATTGCAGTTTATTAATGAATTTCATCAAGTTAAAAACTCTTTTTTATTATTGTATTTTTTATTTTTATTTTTATTCTTGTTTTTTCTATTTATCTTGATGAGCATGGTTGTGTATTTTTTTTCTTCGTCTAAATTGGTTGGTTATTTATTTATGCAATTGTGGTGACTAATGACATGTTACTTATAGATTATTAAATATAATAATGGAGATAATGAATTGGATAAAAAAATTTGTTGGAAAATATTTTAAAATAAATCGCATGCCATAATTTTTTGAATTTATCCACAAGTCATTTAAAAGTTTATAGTTTTACCCAAAAGAAAAAACAAAGTGAGTTATATCATTAATTTTTGATGTAGTTTACTTGCAGCAATTAAATAGAACATTAATTTTTATGAATTTATTAATATAATTAAATAAATTATTATTAAATTTTCTCTTGCGACAATTTATTTTAACTGTGGGATATTAAATTTCTATATTTAAAATTTTTAACTGAAAAAAGAAAGTCTATAAAAGTCTATAAAAGTCTGTGAAAGTTTAGGAAAATCTTTCAAAATGAAATCAATAAAATTCCATAAAAGTTTGTAGGAGTCTATTAAAATTTAGAAAAATCAATAAAAGTTAATGAAATCCATCAAAGTCAATTATTTGAAAAATATCAACCAAAGTCTTTATAAGTCAAGAATAAATACACCCCCTTAGACTTTTCTCCAGCGACAATTTTTTTTTTAATTGTGGGATATTAAATTTTTATATTCAAATTTTTTAATTGAAAAAAAAAAGTCTACAAAAGTCCATAAAAATTGTAAAAGTCTAGGAAAATCTTTCAAAATAAAATCTATAAAAATCTATAAAAGTTTGTAGGAGTCTATTAAAATCTATAAAAATCAATAAAAGTTAATGAAATACATCAAAGTCAGTCCCTTGAAAAATGTCAATCAAAGTCTTTAAAAGTCTAGATTAAATACACCTGCGTGTCACTGAAATCGAATCGCACTAAAATTGACTGATTATACTTGAGTCTGATTCGTTTCTTTTCATCCTTTAATACAATAATGAAAAATTACAAATTATAAATTTTTGCCTAAATTTTTTTATTTCACTTTTATGCTTCGTATTTCACGTGAAGAAAAGTGAACGGTTCAGTTCTTTTTATCTCAATGGTTTCCAATAAAAATGACCACCCTCAAATTTAAAAAACAAGAAAAAGATAAATGTTGGATATAAAACATGTTATGCCTTTAACTTTCTACACCTAATCACCCGTCCCCAACCATCCTTTGGTTATATTTTTCTTTGATGCATTCTAATATAAATTATCTGTTTGACCTACAAATCATTAATAAGTTTGGAAAAAAAATCATTAATAAGCTTATTAATGAAAAATAAATTCATATAATCACGCAACCTGAAAATCATAGGACAATACAATCAAATTGAATAAGGTATATATATATTTTCTGTTCTTAAAAAAAGTATAAATTTTCTCTTCAAAAATTTAGAATAAAAAAAAAAAAAAAAAAAAACGTTGAAATTCCACGCGCAGGAAACTCAGATAGGGAAAAGTTTGAAACAAGAAATCATTAATAAGTTTGAAACAATTAAGAAATATTAATAAGTTTGAAACAAGAAATGGCTAGTGATGATAGGGAAAAGCCTCTTGTGCCCGAGTCTTTCTCTTCTGGAGGAATCGTTGCAATGATCTCTTCATGGAGTTTCCCGTTGGAGAATAGAGGTGTGATTGCAGCAAAGGGGACGACGGTCCACAACTAGGCGGCGTGTTCGACTTCCCCATTTCTTGACTTGCCAGTGATATTATGGATCTCGCCTGCAAATTATTAGCATTTTTTTTCAAGATATTGTCCCATTTTACACAAACTCGTTCATTTTTCAAATTCTAAAGGCCTTATTTCGTGTTCATTGAACTTCTTTTTATTCTTTAATATCATCTAAATTACATTCTACCTGACCAAACATACTATTAATTAACAACGAAGATATCACAAACCTATATGAATGGGCTTCGATTTGCTCTTGAAAAACACATAAACAGATTTTCTTCGATCATTAAGGAATTATATGATACTAATTAACTATTTTGATATGACTTCAAAATAACAAGGTCAAGGTTGCCTAACGGGACGATGGAATAAGCATGTTTTCCCAAGAAAAATAGACTTTTTAGAAATGACTTGTTTGTGAGATTAGAAATATTGGTTAATGAATCGGACTCGACCATATCTAGGCGTTGTACAAATTAAGAGAACCAACCTGAAGCTCTGTAACATCACAAGCAGTTAATAAACTTCCATTGTAAAAGATGGTTAACGGTTGCTGCTTCTCATTTGAATTCTCACTCACCATATCCAACCTTCAAGAACACATAACCAACAATAAGCAACCTATATATACAATACAGCACTCCAACAAAATACACACCGTAAAGAGAGAGGGGGACTTACATGGGGTGGTAGTTGCCATTGTTATCTGTAGAATTAAAAGATACAGAAGGAGTTACAAGCCGAAGTTGTAGATTGCAATTTCTTTTCATTCCTTCAATTGTAACTGTGTAATTTTATCTGTATTATATTGTAGAGAGAGAGAGAGAGAGAGAGAGAGAGAGAGAGAGAGAGAGAGAGAGATGTATATATGAGGAACAGCAGAAGGTGAAGGTGGTGGATGTGATCCGTGACAGAAACCAAATTAAACGCACGAGCTAAAAACAAAAGGTTTGGAAGTTAATTCAAACACGAAACGCATCCTACAAAAAGTTGATAGGGACACACGCAGAATATACGGAACAATCGTGGGAGAAAAAACACACACACACACACACACATAAAACGCACGTGGAAAATGAATATTCAAGCCCCCACTAAAAACCGCCTCTTCTTCATTCTTCGTATTCATATTCATAAAACGCACGTGTTTTTTTTTCTTTTTTCTTTTTCCGTTTTCTGGTTTTAGAAATTTCTTCCTTCTCAAGAACTGAAATGTCAAATTCTTATGCTTAAATGGGTTTTCTTTGCGATTTGATATTCTTTTCCTTTATTCCAAGTTTTCATTTCTCTTTGGACAAATTTTTTTTTTATAACAATTATTGAATATATGTTACAATTTCCAATGTCATTATAAAATTATTAAATTTATAATTTTGATTCAATGATGCAAACACGAAATGATATAAATAAATTTAATGTTAACTCAAATTCTCAATAGTCGGTCCAATATTTCAATATTTTCCCAAGTTTATGCAAGTGGATAGAATGAATTGGTCGAAACACAAGTATAAATTTAATATGCTATTTAATTTAGAGAAAAGAGAAACAAAATTGTTCGAACTATTATTTTCTTTTGAGTTTATTTTTAAATATAACGAGAATGATATTCTTCAATTATACAATTTGTAATAAAATAAAGTTTAAATAATTGCTTGTTCACTCCTAAAATTATTCAACCTTTCTTTTTTCTGATTTTAATTTGTGAAAGCTAAGAATTTACTATTTATGCATCAAGTAGGTATCTTATTTGCGTATAGCCAAAAATGATAAAAGTAATTTACAATCTACTTTTTTATTAAAAGAAATGATATATATTTAAAAATTTAAACCTCTAATTTCTGACCTTTTGATTGGATTCACGCAGTCCAAAGTTCACAACTATCTCGAACGAATTAATATAATTAAACAAACCAATTCACGCACACTCAAACGATCCAAATTATATTTTAATAGTAAAATTTACACTAATATATATCAAACAAAGCATAATTATAATTAGATAGAGAAGGTGATCCAAATTCTTTGTGCCAACTCCCCTTAAATTAAAGAAAGTGTAGGGTTTTTAAGCCCTAATATGTATTATGATTGCGAAAAACACAATCAAAGATCATATAACATAAAACAACAATCCTCAAACGTCCGAGGCATCAAACTAGTTGTGGGCTTAGAGTCTCTAGCATTTATGAACCCTGCACTTTTCTTCTAAGAAAATGATACAAAATTTCACCCGAATCACTAGAATAGTCCAAAATCTCTCTTGAACCAAAATCCCTAGTCTACGAACACAAATTAATATTTATTAAGAAGTTTCAAATCGTATGTCTTACAAAACACAAAGCATCATTGCTTTCAAAACTAGCAAGTAATGTTGTACAAGAACTCAAGATAAAAAATAAAAAAAGATAATGAAGAATTATTAGAGAATCAAAGAGACGATGAGAGAGATAGAATAATGAGTGGAGGGTTATTAGGCATAGAGTCTGTTATCTTTCCAAGACTCAATTCTGACTATTGATTTAGATCAATGATCGGAGATAGGTTTAGAAGTAGCACAATCCTTGTCATCTCCAATGGCCCAATAATATATTGCCAAGTGGACTGAAATTCCAAGTCAACATCTCATCTCAAGCATATGATTTTTCCTTCAACCATATAAACGTATGTAAACCACACCCCCCCCCCCCCCCCCCCCCCCCCCAAAAAAAAAAAAAAAAAAAAAAAAAAAAGAAGACACCCAAATTGCATAGTGTAAGCAAACGGGAACTTCCATTCAAAAACAAAATGGTACAAGTGGAATGACCCATTTTTGCATGTTTGGCTAAACTTAAATTTACTTTATTAAAGAGTAAGTTAAAGAGTTCTAATGGCCTACCTCCTCCATGTTTGACTTAAACTCATGTCACTCAACCAGTTTATATTAAACATTGTTTAGTACATGTCTAGTAAAATTTAAATTATAATTTAAGTTGGTCAAATTAGTCATATATATTTTTTTTATCTACACATTTTATAGTAACCACAACTTATTATCTATACATTCTAAATGATTCACAACTCATAAGCACTTTCAAATATGCTATTAAAATAAATTTCACATGATGCCTATGAATTTATGTAATATCTTCTTTACTTAAATTAAAATACTTTTCTTCACTTTTAAATATTCTAGTAATTTTCTCAAACTAAACACATGACCATAACATTCCGAAAAGGCGGTGCGGTGCCTCAACAATTAATAAATCAATTGTCAAAACCTTACTCATGTATTACTTGAATACATCTTTGTCTTTATCTTTATATTCAATCACAAGAAATCAAGAAAATGGAAACGAAGAAAAAGGCAAAAGGTAAAGTGAAACAACAGTAGTACGTCTATCAGTTATTTTATTTAATCTTTATCTCGATTAACATACTTAACATGTTATAAATGTTCGAAACAAGTAGATGCTATCATCTAGAAATAACTTACTTTTAATTTAAAATCACAAAATGTTGTTTCTGCTTTATGCACGCTATTAATTTTTGGAAAGGGATCTAACCTACGATTTTGTATCTCGCAATGTATATGTACGTTGTGCATTGTGAGCTCACAACATAGATATTTAGCATATGTTCGATGGTGTTAAAATTATTTTTTAAGTGTTTATATTATAAGTTGTAGGTAAATGTATAGATAAAAAATAGATTATAAGTTGTGGATCTTATGAAATGTATAGATAAAAAAAATTGATTAGTTAAAATTATAATATAAGCACGATTAAACAAGAGATTAGATATGTATATAGGTGGGAGATTGAAATGGAATTTGTGTATAATACATGTGAAAAATTGAAGAAAAAATTTGGGAAGCAATTGGTGGCAGACAGCTAAGAGTCAGTTCGGCCTTGAGGTTGCACATAATTTAAAATCACATTAAGCAGATGGTTTATATTTCTTGGTTGGTTGGTTGGTTAAAAGTCTTGTCTCACTTGTTCAATGATGTTAAAGACAATACGCATTTCAAGACTAATAAGGCCTTTATGTTAGGTCCCATTTGATTTGATAGTGGCACGTTCAAAATTAAGGCCATTGTGATCAATTAATTGGTTTGATTCGTTCTAAAAGTTAATTATTATTTAGTTTTTAGTAATAAAAAAAATGACTTTTTAAAAAGCAAACTCTTACCCACTGTTTAAGAAAAATTGGCGTAAATGATTCTTAACTTCTGTCTTCAATGCAAAAATAATTCTTAATGTTTGTTTTTTGTACACAAGACTCTAATCTACGTGTTTGATGCGCAACTGGTCATTATTTGATGAAAAAACAAATATATCCTTAGTTTTAATTAGAAAAAATTATAACTGGATTCCTAATCTATATCTATACTATATCTAAAAAATTCTAAAAAAGATAAACATTTTTGGACTATTTACTCTTATAAGTTTTTTAAAATTCCATAATCATCCTTAGTATTCATTAATATCTAATTTATTTTAATATTTTATTATTTACTCTTTTATTGTTCATCATTATTGTACATTAAATTTTAAAAATTTATTAAATGTACAATTTAATTTTTTTAAACATTTAATCTATTAAATTAAATATGAATGTGAAAAGATTGCTCAATTTTTTTTCTTGCATTACGTAGATGAAATGAATTAATGGAAAAAATTTATAAGTTTGTTTATTACCGCATTAAAATTCAAATCATGGTTGTCAAAACTGAAATGGATATGAAAAAATTATTTTTAATACATTAGATTGCAGTGATTATGAGCATGTTTGATTTAGTTTATTTTTCTCAAACTCATTTTCAACAACATATTTTGTGGGACCCACAACTTTTATCAACTATTCAACTACATATTTTACTAATTTTCAACCACATATATAACGTTCTTTCCATATTACTTCTGTCCATCAACAATATTATCACAACATAGACAAGTATTGACACTTCTTTAATTTTTGTTATTACTTATATTTATGACATTTCATTTACGTCGTCAAACCAAACATGTCTAATAAAAAGATAACATACATAAAGAATATTGTTTACAATGAACTACTACTCCAACAAATGTACAATATTATGTATTTAATCATTACATTTTCTCAAAGTAAATTTAGTCATTATTAATTTTATTTTTTTGTAAAATGCAGACATGGAGATCATTAATACCATAAGATTTGATATCAATTATTCGTCAATCATCGAAACCTAAATCACTAAAATGTATTCAATGGATGCAAGTTATTGTTAGTATTATTTGTATGAATGCAATTATCTTTTAATATTTTATTTATTACTCTTTTATCGTTCATCGCTATCGTACATTAAATTTTTAACAATTTACTAAATGTACAATTTAATTTTTTAAACATTAAATTTATTTAATTAAACATTAATGTGAAAAGATTATCTTAATTTTTTATTCCTATTTTTTTGCATTATGAGATGAAATGAATGAGAAATAAGTTTTAAAAAAAATGAATTAAAAAACTTGTAACCTTGTTTATTACCGCATTAAAATTCAAATCACGGTTTTCAAAACTAAAATAGTGATGAAAAGATTATTTTTAATACATTAGATTACACTGATTATAGTTCAGAACTAACATTTGAATCTTTTTTAAATTTTAATTTAATTTAATTTAATTAATAATTATATATATGTAAACATGATGTTCTTCTAATATTACTTTTGTCTCTCAACAATTTTCTCAAAATATAGACAAGCATTGAAACTTCTTTAATTTTTGGTTCTTAGTTACGTTTATGCTGTTTTCATTTACATTGTCAAAACAGACACGCCTAAAAAAAAATCAATTACTAAAGCTCAAATCATTACATTCTCTCACAATAAAATCAATAATTATTAATTTTATTATTCTTAAAATGTGGCTTTGGAGATCCCTGTTACTACATCATTAATTCCATAAGATTTGACATCAAATGTTCGTCAATCATTAAAGCTCAAATCATCAAAAGGTCTTCACTGAGTTCAAGTCACTATTCGTATTACCACTATATAAAACTCATATTTGATTGCAACCGTACTTCTATGAATTTGAATAAAATATCAACATTGAACAATACAATACAACATGTTATCAAGATTTTAAAAAGTAATTATATAACCTATTTTATTAAGTAATTTAAAAAATAGGTTAGGATTTTCTATGCCAAAAAGGCAAAAACAAATGTTAGAGATTATTTTTACACCGAGAACAAATGTGAGGGACCATTTATACCAAATTTCCACTTTTTAAAGAAGTAACTTTACTTCTTTCTAATTTTTATTTTTATTTTTTAATTTTTTGTTATGTAGATCAATTGGATATGAGTAATGCTATTCATAGTCACATTCTGCGTTGCATTACTCAATTGGAAGAATTATCTAATTAAGTAATGTCACGTAAGATGACTACCGGTAGTGAGCGACTATAAATAACATTATTCATTGGATATATCAAAACTGAAATTAGATTAAATCAAAATCGACACGTATCCAAGTCTAATAAACTCGAGTCGAATTAAATAAATTACAAATCGAATCATATTAATACATATGAATAAATTGAATCCAGAACTCAGTGATCTTGGTCAAGGTTTCGATCCTGGTTACAAAACTGAGTTTAAAATAAAATTCTATTTTTTTATTTTATTTGTTAATCTCTCAACTAAATCGTTTAATATGTTGATTTATTTTAGTTTACATAAATAAATAAGCACCACTTTTATTGCCTGAAACTAGAATATTTTACACTTTATTATTCGTTCCGTCCCATAAAAATATGCTTATTTCTATTTTTCACACATACTAAGAAAATGTAATTATTATAGTTAGAACAATAATTTTTTTTAATATACCCATACATTAATATAGTAGTATGCACATTAAATAAAAGCATATTAAAAAACTTAGAAATTAAATATACTATTGATGGTAAGCGGTTTTCTCCTTCTCCGTGCACGGTGGTGACAGTGATTGAAATCTGCAAAAGGTGGCAGGACTTTTGTCCACCGTTTACACTCCAGTGTGATAATCAGTAAAATGTGATGACAAATATCTGAAAAGAATTATGCAGAGTAACAATGCTTAAAAATATATAAGAGTCACCTCTATTTATAGGAGTGCCTTGGAGTTAAAGCTTTTAATGGTTTTTAACGAGATATGTCTTTTCATCTCACTCATTACTTAGAATTAATGAGTGACGTTACAACTTCCCGATCACTAAATCGAAATTCGTACTCTCCTAAATTTATTTGATTATTTAGGAGAAAATTTGGCCACAAGACAATGACGAGCTTCTTGTAGGGCTGCCATCATATTTCCTAGCTATTGGGATACGAATAGTGTGTTTGGAAGAGTTTTTTTGAAGTATAAAAGTACTTTTTAAAGAGCAAAAGTACTTTTTGTTATTTTTATTGTTGTTTCGTTAAAGTCAACAAACACTTTTTGACTAAAAAAATAGCTTAAAAAAGTTATTTTAAAGAAGTCCAAATTTTAGGTTTATCTAAAAAGCTCTAATTGTACTTTTACGTGAAATTGTAATTAACATTTAATGAACTTCAAAATTAACAAAATTACCATTAATACATCAAATTTAATATATTAAATTTATTAGTTATTATAGTATATAAAAATATATGATTTCTTTTAAAAAAATAATATGAATTATACAATAATTAATTATTGTTTAGTCAAATATAATAATATAATCGTTTTATTATAATTAAATTAATATATTAATTTTAATAGTTATTATAGTATATAAAAAAATTATTTATTTTAAAACAAATAATAAGAGATATATAATAATTAATTACAGTTTAATCAAATAAATAAAGTTTATACAAAAGTATTTTTATAGTTATGCAACAAAACATCAATTTAATATTCACAGCACTTTTTAAATTTATATTCAAACATTTAACAGCTTTTTAACAAAAGCTTTACTGCTAAAAATTCTACTACCGAAAGCTCTACACACAATAGCTGTATCAAACGGACGGAAACCACGCTCAACTTAAAAGATGCATAGTGCTAAAATTATTTTTTAAGTACTTATATTATAAGTTGTGAGTGAATGTGTGTATAAAAAATAAGTTGTAAGTTATGAATCCTATAAAATGTATGGATAAAAAATAAGTTTGATCAGTTGAAATTATAAATTAAGCAATAGCAAACAAAATTGCCTACGCAGAGTTCACCAATGTTCGAATGACTATTTCCCCTTCACTGTTTTACGTGTCAAATGGTCATTGGGTAGAATGAGTTCTTAGCGACAGACGCGCCGCACAAAATTTAACGACGTTATCGAAGTACAAACAAGAGTGAACTAGAGAGCAAGCTGTTGAAACCCGTGGTTCAGCTCTGTCTATGAATAATTTGACACTGTAGATTTCAACTAAAAGAAAGTGTTTTATTGCATTTTGTTTATTAGAATATAAGAAGTTTTTGAATGGCGGCTGCGGTTACACAAGGAATTGGAGCTACAGCGGCTCTTTCACCAGCCAATTCCAACAAATTTCAGTTCACTACTCGCAGATCGCTCTCAGGTTTCTGTAATTATTGACCCATTTTCCTTTACAATGTGATGCAATTTGGTTGTTTCTGCTTTGATTTCATATGGGTTTTGTTTATTTTATTCAAATGTTTGTTCTTTTGGGGTTTAAGATTTTTCGATTTTTCTTAATTTGTTGTTGTAATTATGAGATTTTACTTATCATTTTTCCTCTTGGATTTTGTTCAGTGAGGTGTTTTAATTAGTTATTTAGTTTCAGCATCAACTTGTTTGAACTCAGTAATCTCAAAGTTCGAAATTGGTTTTGTAGATTTGTTCAAATGGATATTCTTCATTGTTTTGTGTTGTGAAATTCAGGTTTTTTCTTGTTTAATTTGATTAAATATTTTTTCCAATTTTGTAGTCTTGTGGAAGTTGTAGTAGGTGTTCTTTTGTAGTGTACCGGTGACACCAAGTATGCTCATTGTTTAGTTTTGATGTAATATTTCTTCTTATGTCTGTTGCAGAGAGGAAAGGAAGCTCCTTTGTTATTAGATCCAATGGAAATCCGAGAGCTGGTTTGAATCAGCATAGCAATAGAACCCGACAATTGGTTACTAATGCAGTATCAGTTAGTTTCCAATCTCTTATGTTTGTGTGTGCCTGTGTGGACATGTGTATTATACTTCTCCGATGTTAATTGTATCAAGTTTCTTGCTTGATATTCAATTGTGTAGTTATCGTTTGTTAAGATCATGTATTTATTAAATGTTTGTAATTCTTTTATTCTTGCAGACAAAGCCAGATAGTGCAGCAGCTTCAACTGTATCCAAGCCTGGGTATGCTTCTCCTCCCAATTTATATGTATATGCGATTGTTGATTGTTGAAATTGGTTTGTGATATTTTTTTCTAAATTAATCCCATGTCATTTTAGCAAACATTAAGAAATTGTTATTTATCTTTCCTTATAGAGGAGATCAAGTTGAAAACTTTGCCAAAGTTTCTTTCTTTCTCACACGAGGAACATAAACACATTCTGTTTCATTGTTATTTTTAAGAAAATAATTGGTCCTGCTATTTCAAATGGAACCTTATAGGTTGGTTAATCTAGTTGAGTTCGTTATAAAAGCATTTTCTATGTCACTTCAAATTAACAAGTTATTTGTCGGTCTCAGTTTTTCTAATCAAGAAAAATATGAATTTCCAAAGTCAAAAGTTAAAAAATTCTAGTTCTACGGGACAATTAAACCAACTATTTATATGGTATCGATTGGTCGACTGTTAATGGAGAAATGTCCGTAAGATGAACATAGCAATATGAGGATGTTAAGATGAGTGGATGTTCATACTAGAGTGAATAAGATACGATATTAGAATATATGCCAACAATTGGAGGTCGCATCGTTTTCAAATAAATTAAAGGAGATACGAATTAAGTGGTAGGGACATGTCTTGCGTAAACCTAAATAGGCTGTATGTCACAAGAGGAACTAACGTAGCTTGTTAAAATCGCTAAGGATATAGTTACTGTGGGTTTGTAGATGTAGCAATGAACTGAATGAAGTGGTCAATGGAGATCCACGCAGCTCTCCCCATATTTATTGCGGATAATGCTTAGATGCTTAATTTCTTGTTGTTGTAAGAAAATTATGAAGAGTACTCCCCATTTCCAAGTATCACTTTAAGTGGTATTTTTGTGTCGAAGATTCTTTGGATGAAAACCACATGTCTATGACATGTATGAGTCTGACAGATGCTGTGAATAACTCATAGCTTGTCATCGTTGAAGGTACATTTGACTCGATATTATTTAGTAATCCTTGGATACAGAAAAACCATTAATTTTCAATATACTAACCACAAAGGTAACAGGTACATTTATGCACTAAAAATCTCACATGTACTAGTTTTACCAAAAGCTTACATTCATTTTAGGACTTAAAAAAGAACTCTAGAACTTTTTCATTCCGAATTAAGGCATTCTATTATATTTTACCTGCTTTTTTTATTTTCAGATAATTTCTTTCATCTTTCCCTGGCATGGATATAGTCACTTTTCTTTTTCAGTTCTTAGCTGATTATATCAACTATTATCTTTTATAATTGGATCATATCTCCAAGTGGAGATTCTATGCTAATAACCTTTCATGATCATTAAAAAATCAACTGAGACTAGAGCAATATTGGCTACTGATATAGTTTTAACAATTGGAGGTTGTTAACTTATTGAATGTTGACTGTATTTAGAGCATTTGATTTTCTAAACATCATAAATAGATATTTATACTGGCTGATTCAGTAGTTAATGTTGTCAAAATTGATGAGAACAAACGAGAAAAACAGAAACACAGAAATGTAGAAAAGTGATGAAACTATGCCGTAGCAAATCTTTTCGTTCCCTATAAAGGTGCAAACAGGATCAAAGGACGTCCGTCTCCCAAGATACAACGCTTCTTCCAAAGTCGGTACTGTATTCATACCAACTTTGCCGATCGAACCAAAGAATAATTGTACTCTTCTCAATAAAAAAAACTACGATCTTTTGAAAAACTTTAGAAATTATTTAAGCAGAATTGTGGAGAGAGAGAATTTAAAATCAATTAATTTAGAATTGATTTGGTATGTAAAAATTGAATGTAGGGGGTCCCTATTTATAGGTTTTGAAGTGTCTCTTTGAATGGGTGCATGTCTCTTTATGAATAGGTGCATCATTTGGTTTAATTCATCCGAGCCATTAGATTGCACCATTTTATTTTTTTGTATAATCTGGTGGTTCAAATTAAATCTTGAATGAATGTGTTCATTCATCATACATATTCACCAATTATGAATAAATGTGTTCGTTCATCATACCAATTCACCAATTATGTATTTTTTATTGGAGACTTTTTCAATTCAACCAAAATTAATTGTAATTGCATATATCATTAAAATATATTTAATGATTCAACTCAATAAAATTCAATTAATTCCAACAAACTCCTACATGAATGGAAGAAGTCGACTCAAATCAAAGAAGACAAAAGAAGAGTACTATTTGAAAGATAATGCATCAAGATAGGTAGCTTTCACTTTGAACCTTCTTTAGTAAGAATCTATCGAACTCACTTAGCTAATCAGTAAACGCAACGTTTGGAAGTGTTAGCCGTTATTCCAAGCCCAAACAATAGATCAAACACATCATCTCTCATATCAAACTTGGTTTTCTATTGTGTTCATTATTTCGGCCCTGAACTACTTGGGTTCTGCGAGTGCTTTTATAGAATTCGTCTAAGTAAAATTCTCAAAGAACTGGCCACGTTCGCACTAACATAGGTAATGTTCTATAAAGAGTACCCTACAATACTCTACTTGTACCTTTACAAGATATAGTCATCATTAAAAGCAAAGCTTATCGTTAACAATCTTTGTAGACAACACTTTTGCATCATAAAAATGGGAACGAATTAATTAAAATTCCAAAGTGCTTCTGATCGAGTCATTCATAACTAATTTTCTTATTGAACCTAGTCCGTGGGATCTCCAGTTGCCATGTTAGGTTTTTATTAAGTTGACTCATTAGAATTTAGGCTTTAAACCCATTTTCTTCAATGCGCAGTTTATTCTCTTTCTAGATAACTTTTTTATAAACGGATCCGCTAGGTTATATTTTGACTTAACAAAATCAATTAATATTGTTCCATTTGAGAGCAACTGTCGAAATGTATTATGTCTACGACATATATGTTTTGACTTTCTGTTATATATAAATTTTTTTTGCTCTGGCTATAGTTGCTTGATTATCGCAATGAATACATATTGATATAGCATGCACAATATTCCGCCATATAGGAATATCTTCTAAGAATTTTATAGGTCATTCCGCTTCTTCTTCTACTTTATCTAAAACAATAAATTCGAATTCCATAGTTGATCGAGCTATACATATTTGTTTTGAAGATTTTCAAGATATAGCACCACCACCAAGAGTAAATACATAGCCACTAGTGGATTTGTATATATTCAGTTGGCGTCACTATATCCTTTAACTACTGGAGGATATTTTCCATAATATAACGAATGTACGTTTCAAGTAGTCCAACACTCTAAGTAATGCATCCTAATGTTCATTACTAGGATTACTTGTATATCGACTTAGCTTACTTACTGAGTAAGCAATGTTTGGCCTTGTACAATTTATTAAGTACATTAGGCTTCTAATTATCTGGGAATATTTTAATTGATTTTTTCTATTTTCAGTATTCTTGTGAAGAACTACACGAGGAAGAAATGGATTACTAATTTCTTTTATACCATATGTTTTAAATCTCTCGACCACTTTGTATATATAGTGAGTTTGTGACAAATTTATCCAATTTGATGTTCTAGAGATTTTCATTCCTAGAATCACGTCTGCTTCACCCATATTTTTCATATCAAAGTTATTGGTGAGCATTTTCTTTGTTTTGTTAATGACTTCCATAATAGTCTCTAATATAAATATGTCATCTACATAAAGACAAACCAATACGTATACTTCTCCAAATTTCTTTTCTTTGAGTATACGCATTTTTCACATTCATTTATGGTAAATCCATTTCTAATCATGACACTGTCAAACTTTTTGTGCTATTGTTTAGGAGCTTGCTTCAATCTGTATAAGGACTTGATAAGTTATACAAACTTTATATACTTGTCCTTTCACTTTGAAGCCTTCTGGTTGTTCCATATAAACTTCCTCGTTTAATTCACAATTAAAAAATGCAGTCTTAATATCTATTTGATGTATATGTAGGTTATACAAGGCAGCTATTGCAATTAAAACTCGGATAGAAGTAATTCTTGTTACCGGTGAATAAGTGTAAAAGAAGTCAATCCCTTCTTTTTGACGACATCTTATGGCAACGAGTCGAGCCTTGTACTTATCTATTGAACCATCGGGTTTTAATTTTCTTTTAAAAATTCATTTGCATCCTATTGGTTTAGTTCCATTGGAAAGATCAACTAATTGCCAAGTACTATTACTCATAATGGATTCGATCTCGCTATTTATAACTTCTTTTCAAAATAAGGATTCTGAGTTAGAAATAGTCTCATTAAACGTTTGAGGTTCGTTCTCTATTATGAATAATATAAAGTTCGGACCAAATGACTTAGTAATTTTTTCTCTTTTACTCCTTCTTAGTTCATGCTCTTTATTGCTTTTAAAAGTAGTATCACGTGTTCTTTTTTGAGTATTTTCGAGAATATCTTTTTTTATTAGGGAACACAAATTCAAAGAATTCGACATCTCTCGATTCAATAATAGTATTGACACTTTCAAGTATTTGTATGAAGGCATTCTCTCTTTCCATAGTTCATAAGGTATCGAACTAATTTTCTTGTGAGGAACCCTATTTAGAATAAATTTAGCAATTAGAACTGCTTCTCCCCACAAGTTTTGTGATAACCAAAAACTAATAAGCATATCATTTCTTGTTGCCATCACTTGAAGTCCATGCAATTGAATTTCTCCGATTTCTCATGTTACGAGGTCGATGACATGACAAATTGATTGAACCCATAATTATGTCCAATCGTTCCAATAATATGGTTAGTACTATTTATTTATTATACAATCACAATATAGAAAATACGAAAAATATCAAAGTAACGTAAATAAATTACGTACCAGAAATAAAAAGATCTGTCTTAAGATTGTTGTCAAAATTGACAGGAACAAATGAGAAAAATAGAAACTCAGAAATGTAGAAAATAGATGAAGCAAGGTATGCCGTAGCAAATTTTCTTAAGAAAAATTTCGTTCGTTACAGGTGCAAACAGGATTAAAGGACGTCTGTTTAACAAGATACAACGCTTTTTCCAAAATCGGTATTGTACTTATACCAACCTTGCTGGTCGAACCAAAGAATGATTGTACTCTTCTCGATAAGAAGGAACTACGATATTTTGAAAAGCTTCTGAAATTATTTAAGCAGAAATTTGGAGAGAGAGAATTTAAAATCAATTAATTCAAAATTGATTTGGTGTGTAAAAATTGAATATAGGGAGTTCCTATTTTATAAGTTTTGAAGTGTGTTTTTGAATGGGTGCATGTCTCTTTATGAATAGGTGCACCATTTGGTCTAATTAATTTGAGCCTTTAGATTGCACAATTTCATATTTTTATATAATTTGATGGTTCAGATTAAATATTGAATGAATGTGTCCATTCATCATATCTATTCACTAATTATAAATAAATGTGTTCATTCACCATACCCATTCACTAATTATGTACTTTTTATTGGAGACTTTTTCAATTCAACTAAAATTAATTGCAATTACACACATCATTAAAATATATTTAATGATCGATAAAATTCAATTAATTTCAACATTTAGTTACTTGAAAGTCACGATTCCATAATGTTGGGGAATATTGGGGATAAATTCACCTTTACTTTCAAAAAATTGATGGCACGTGGTTCCTCATGGAAATTTTCTTATCTTATCCATTCAAAGTAAAGCTGTAAGTGAGTCTCGAAAGCCATTGTATCCAATTTAACAAGTGTTCTCTTCTTCTCTTAGATTGACTGTATGCCATATCATATCCAATACCGTTCTGCATATAATACTTATCAGTACCTACATTTTTATTCAATGGTAAAATTAGTAATATTGGATTTCCGTCATTAGGCACGAGCTTTTGCTGTTTGAAGCTCTGCGTGAAGGCCTCGAAGAAGAAATGGACAGAGATCCCTACGTTTGTGTTATAGGTGAAGATGTGGGTCATTATGGAGGTTCATACAAGGTGACCAAAGGGTTGGCAGATAAGTACGGTGATCTCAGGGTTCTTGACACTCCCATTGCTGAAAACTCCTTCACCGGCATGGCCATTGGAGCTGCCATGACTGGCTTGCGTCCCGTTGTCGAGGGAATGAACATGGGATTTCTGCTTCTGGCTTTTAACCAAATCTCTAACAATTGCGGTATGCTCCACTACACATCTGGTGGTCAGTTTAAGATACCAGTTGTTATCCGTGGACCTGGTGGAGTGGGTCGACAGCTTGGAGCAGAGCACTCACAACGCCTCGAGTCGTATTTCCAGTCAATACCCGGAATTCAAATGGTGGCTTGCTCAACCCCATACAACGCCAAAGGTTTGATGAAGGCTGCTATCAGAAGTGAGAACCCTGTGATTCTTTTTGAGCACGTTTTGCTTTACAACCTCAAGGAGAGGATTCCAGATGAAGAGTACGTATTGAATCTTGAGGAAGCTGAGATGGTTAGGCCAGGTGAGCGCGTCACTATTTTAACTTATTCCAGAATGAGGTACCATGTGATGCAGGCTGCAAAGACTTTGGTGAACAAAGGATACGATCCCGAAGTCATTGATATCAGATCATTGAAGCCATTTGATCTTTACACCATTGGGAATTCAGTGAAGAAGACTCATCGTGTGATAATTGTAGAGGAGTGCATGCGCACGGGTGGAATTGGTGCCAGCTTGACGGCTTCAATTAATGAAAATTTCCATGATTATTTGGATGCGCCAATTGTATGTTTGTCTTCACAGGACGTGCCAACTCCATATGCTGCATCACTGGAGGAATGGACTGTAGTTCAGCCTGCACAGATTGTAGCAGCAGTTGAGCAGCTTTGCCAATAGTTGGATTGACCTAATTATCTTGAAGATAGAACAGACAATTTTTCTAGTATGTATCACTATTGTTGCTCACCGCCTCATTTCTACGTCATTATTTAGTGCCAATTCTTTGTTACAAATTTTAGGTGAGTTGAGTTGAGAATTATTGTTTCTATGCTTTACTTGGCCGGGAGGACAGCGGATATGATGATTTTGTTCTTGAACAGAATTTACTTTCGGATCTGTTGTAACCGAGAACTCTTATCTCGATCATGTTTAAATTGAGTTTTCATGTTCAAATGAACCTGCAGAAGGAAAATGTAATTGAGATTGTGTTGTTTTACCTCTCTCTCAATTTACATATTCGTGCATCGTGTTTCCTAATTCCATTGGAAAAAGAACAGTTGTGTAATAATGCAATATCTTTGTTATTGCCATAATGCCTTGCACTTTTTGATTGTGTTAGACAATGAAAAGTTAACATGTCTAGTAGCATTGCTTGAGGCGCATATAGAAGTGTCAAAATGTGTCAGACTGTCTAAATCAAAGCTGCCCAACACATAAACGCCAGTGACTTGTCTGGGGTGTGTGAGGCAGCTCATGAAGTTATATACACAAATTTACCAACACTCACTAGACATGCCTACAAAATTGGTCTGTGCTGGGATGATGATGGGCTGTTCCAAACAATAGACCAATGCTCATAAAAACATTGGCATATGACATAAACCTCCTTTGAAGTTTTGAACTATCATAGAGAGGCCTCTTGTCTTTTTTAAAAATTACACAAACCTCCCCTGAAGCTTGTTTTTGACTTTTGTCATAACAAATTCTCCCATATTAGCCAAAAATAAATATGCACTTCCAATTTTACACCTTTTTTCTATACTATATTTAGGGCTTGTTCGATAGAGTTTTTTTTGAGAAAAAATGGATTTTTTTGGTTACTTTTTGATTTTTCAAATTTTTTTGTAGTGTAAAAAGGGTTGAAAAGTAAAAAATTATAGACAAAAAAAATGGATTTTTTTGAAAAAAAAACTCTAACGAACATGACCTTAAACATTAAGTGATATTTAACCTACACCTTTTCCTTATTCCTTGAGGATTTTTCCCCCCTATTTTTGATTAGATGGAAGTATTATTTCTAATTAAAAGAAACTGTATTTATAAATATTTTTTATTTTATAAAAATTTAAATAACTCTTCTAGTCAAAATTTTGAATCAATTTTTTTCATTTTTTAAATATCAAAGTCACTTATGAGTGATAATATTATTGGTCATAAGTTATGACCAATAATATTATTATTATGAAATCATTTTGAGCAAAAGATGAAAATTTAACTTATTAGAGATAAAATTAACTTGTTATCTAAATTAAAAATAAGATAAGAGGAAGACAAATGTCAGTTTCAAATTTAACATATAAGATGAGTCTAAAATGGAAAATGTAAATTTGTTTTTGTTTATAGGGGATGTTTCTATCATTTTTTAAAAGATAAGGGGTTTTTGTAATTGTGGGGAAATTTACTCTAGAAACTTTAGTAGGATAATTAATTAATGGGTAATTATTTTCACAGTTTTGTTTGTTTTTTAATTGCAATGAAGGTCCATAATCTTTATGTGTTATCACAGTTTAAGTTCTCAATTTTTTTTAATTTTTTATTCTTGCATTCTTATCATCAACCTTTCATTAATTAATGATGGCAATTTCCGTCCAAAATATCTATTATGGAGAAATAAAAAGACTTAGTCCTTCATATTTTTTAATAAGTAAAAAAACAACAAATACAAAAGTTCGACAAAATATTTTTTCCTTATTTCAAAGCACACTTACATAATATTTGAATAGAAACCATCGTCATGGACAAGATGTACAAATTAGTTGAAAGTTAAGGATATGAATGCGATGAAAAATTGTAGATATAAGTGCAATAATGAAAAAAGATTGAGGACTTTCATTACAATTTAAATGTAGTATATGAAACAAAAATTGTGATTTGAACATAATTACCCAAATTAATTTCTAATTCAACTGTTTTATTGGCCATTTCAGGGACCACTAATTCGCAGTCAAATCATGTTTCAAGTGTCTTGTGTTTCCATAATTTATTGTCATTTCTGATTGATGTTACCAATTAATCAAAGTCTTGAATCAAATCTGACACGGAGTTAACAGATTATTGTAATTGTAATCTTGGTAACATATTTTGAGTTGGTCTATGTAGGACTGTAAACCAAGTCGCACTGGCTGGACCATTTTTCACCAGCCCGTGCCGGGTGAGATACCGCCCTGCTTATAATCACATTGTGCCTCGAAAGAAGGGATCATATTATCTCGTTTACCAACTCAAAGTCCTTTTGAAACATGAGATGAATTTCAGAAATATTTGAATATTTTTTACCTACCATAAAACTTACGTTAAACTTTTACGGCGTGTTTGTCATTGTTACGCCCCAATCTTACCTGCCATTCCATGTAGGCAAGACAATCCTACTTAGGCTCCACATAGAGGTGTCAAGACTGACGGGCCGGTCGAACCCGCATCGGCCCACCCGCCTCGACCAGGAACCGTGGGCCGGCCCGTGAACCGAACGGGCTGTTTACGGGCCGAGGAGGCCAACCCGCGGGCCGTTCACGGGCAGAAGAGGCCGAACCGCGGGCCGGCCCGTGAACCGCTTTGATTTTTTTTTTAAAAAAAATGGACAGAAAATTCAAACTTTCATATTTGAAATGATATTTAAAAAAAAAATAAAAAAACAAATGGCAGAGAGTCGTTTAAAGTGAAAGATGTGACATATGCGTAATGTTTTAGTCTTTAAATATATAAATAAAAAATAGAAATTGAATTAAAAAATTAACAAATATGAATTTATTATTGTTATTTATTTTTTATTTAGTAATTTAACACATTTTTTGTTATATATGTAAACATTTTTTTTTGAATTATAATAAGTAACTAATTTTTTTTTAGTAATTTCAAAAAAAAATTAATTTTTTATTCATCATACGGTCGAAGCGCCCACATGGGCTCGACCGGATGGGCCAACGGGTGGGCCGAGCTTGTGTTCAATTTTTGTGAAATGGTTGGGTTGACCCGGCCGCAACCCGTTAATAGGTGCTGGGTTTTTTAATGCGGCCGTCACAGGGCTTCATCGAGGCGGTCGGGTCCGGATTGACACCTGTAGCTCCACATAGGCGTGGTCAAAGTCAACCTTCTTTGATTCAACCCTCTCTCCGAAGCTATTTGTGCCGAGGACCTTAGATAACCAAGCCAATTTGTGCTGAGGGGGTTAGAAAACCGATGCTATTTGTGTCGATGAGCTAGGACAACCTAGGCTGTCAAAGTCTATCCCTGATTACGTGTTAACTTTCCCCTAACATGTTATATATCAGATTCGAAAAGATTGATGGGACAGCCTGCAAAAGGCGGCTTGTCATCATCGTAGCCTCTTAGGTTGCGGCTGAAAGAAACTCCCGCATTAATGTCAATAATGTGACACAAACAAATTAAGACGTGACTCTAGAGTTCTCTGGATCGAGCCACGTGTCGCGAGTCGAAGGGAGGACAATCTAATAGAATTTGCCTATAAATACCAAACTTGTTTTCACAAGAAATGGATGTTGAAATCATTACTCTCACAAGATATACCAAGTCCTCTATGCTAATTATTCTTCAAGTGTCATAATCATCTGGAAAATTATTAGTTAAGAGCCATCAAGTTATTACCTCTACTATAGTGTATTTCTCTTTATCTTTTGTTATCTACCCATCTGATCCTATGCATATCTACGTGGTTGAATAAATCACGTGGCAGTCCAAGTAAGAGGAGAAATACACGTAGGAAGAGGAGGCGTGATATTCCTGTTGGCAGTCATTTTTGGAGGTCAACAGTCATTATGTTTTTAAATTTATAAGTTAGTCAAATATCATTTTTATCCACATATTTTATGAAATCTACAATTTTTATCCACACATATGACCTACTATTTAACATTTATTTAGGAGAGTGAGAGGAACAATTTCAAACTTGACAGGCAAGTATTCTGTAACATTCAAACTTCCATAAAAATCTTTTTGGTACACACATAGCCATGTTGAACCTTTTTCCGAGCTCGAATTTGCTAAAGTTCAGTTGCGTACAAGGTTTTTAATTAGGCGTGTGGCAAGTAATTAAAGAATTTAACTTTACCTGCCAGTTTTTTCCCTTTTCTGGTTATACCAGTCTTTGTTGGCCTTTTATAAAGATAGAACAATTTCAATTTCCTACAGAATTTATTGTGTTCACATCCTTGCATTGTTTCTTTTCTAACATTTTAAATATTCAGAAAAACTAGTTCACAAGGATTCTCGTAGTCATCAATTTATAATTAGAAAATAAGCTTGGATTTTGATAAAGAAAATAAATTTAGTCTGCATGTATCAGAATACGATACACTCCTTGCTCTGAGAGTACATCACATTCTCTTGGTTGAGCCCGTTCAGTCCTTCTTTTCTTCATTTCATATATACTTTACGAGTTCGTCCTAATTCCTCTAGTTATGTTGTTTTGTATTGTATCTGCTCTCAAGACGGTGGCTCAACGGCTATTTTTTGAATATAAATTTGTCACATTTTTTATGACCAAATTTCTTAAATGAGGTGACTTACGCCATCAAAAGATTGGAGAAAGAACGCTAGATATCATTGTTATTGAACACGTGGAAACCCGTTCACCAAATCGATATGGGTTCAGAAACAAAAAGGTCAAAACTTGTCTGCAAAAACCGGCTGAGTTGGGTGGAAAACCTGAGAGTCGGTGACATTTGTTAAAAGAGGTGGGTCACTGCGCACTCACTTTTCAGTGAAAACTAATTTCCATATATTATGTCTGGCTTGCCTTTTTAGAGCCGAAAATATTGAAGGAACTCTCTTCTCAATCCAATCTATGTGTCAGGGTTCAGAGTATTAATATTTGGAGCAAAATGCCGGACACCAAGTACGAGCCAACACAGCTGGTTTTTTAGAACTCGTCTGAGTGGCAAGTTTGACTTATTTGTTTTGAACCAATTCACTAATTGCACCCATTTCGATTTAAATAGGTTTTCATCTCTCAATTTGACCTCCTCTCTTCGGGACTTGTCCAATAACAATGACATCAAGTATTCTCTTTCACGCGGTCAGTTTCTCACCATCAACTTTCTCATCACGAAAATTTAAAAAAAAAAAAAAAAATCAAGTCCACTTACCACAGTAAACGGAAAAAAAAAAAAAAAACTAAATTCTAGTCGGGATATTTCCTCACTCCACTAAATTTTTGACACCTCAATACATCAGTACTTGTTAGCAAATGAGAAGACATCGTTTTAAAAGTATGTCATTTGTAGTGTACTATGTTGGTCTCTTTTTATTTGCTAAATGTCAAAAATTTGGTAGAGGGACACACGAACATTCAAACGAGAATAGCACATCTCAACTCAAAGTTGGCATGTATGGCTTATAATACATAATTAATACTAATCACAAACATTCGAAGTGAAAATCCATGATATTTTTTTTAGTAATTGACATTTTATCCGAGATATGGGTTTTTAGACTTACTTAGTGTATGTTTGGTAAAGTTTTTTTTATACATTATAAGCAGTGAGTCTTACAGAATAGATAGATAAAAAGTAGGTAAAAGTTATGAGTCTTACGAAATATGTGAATAATTAAAAATGATATTTGACCAATCTATCATCATTATAGAGCATAGATCGGATTACACTGCAAGAAAGCGGTATACTAGTTATATAGTACTCCCTCCATCCCACAAATATAGACAGACCTCTATTTCACACATATTGAGAAAACTTAATTAATAATTAGAAAAAAAAATTACTTACATTTTTTTAATATATTCTTAGTAGTTCATCTTTGTTGATAATAATATGTATTAAATAATGGTATATTAGGTAATTGAGAAATCAACTATATTTTTAATAATTAAATATGATTATAATTTTAGACATATGAATTAAAAAAAAAAAATTTTTTTATGGAACAAATATATATTAATGGTTGTAAACAACCATTAAATGAAGGTCTACAATGATTGTAGATGTAGTTATAAATGTACTTGACATTTACAAGCCAAACATTAATACTTACTAATTTCACAATCTAAAACAAATTGTTGGACATGTTTTTTCTAATTTATAAGTTGATCAAATATTATCTGTATTTACACATTTTTTAAAACTCACCACTTATTATCTAAAAAAAAAAACTTTACTAAACAAAAGCTAAATCCAAAGCACAATCAAATATTGATGCAACTTTTAACTGCAAAGTCGAAGGAAGGTAGTGGGGGACAATAGTTTCATGTTTTGTTATTTTGGCTTTAAAAATAGAGTTGAAAATATATCTTAAGTTATTGGATTTTTTTTGTGTGTTATTAGTTATTACATTATAGCACGTGAAATTAGTACCCTTGATTAGTATTATCCATATGATTAATTTATAACATTTAGAAGTCTAATCTCGTGATGGTTTTGATCACTTTAATATTACTTAATTAATAAGAATGGAGAAACTGATCAAATTCGTACGTTAATACACAATGATATGTCAATTAATTAGAAAGCTGAATTATCTTATTATTTGACCGACCATGAAATATAATGAAGTTATGAACACACTTTTTGATTACCTTTAAGAATATTTTATAGTCGCTTTTGGATTTTTGTCAATGGTCTCACTATACTCGATGAACCTGTCTCTTCGGTTAGTTTTTGGGTATTATTTGTGCACGTTTTCCACCTGATCGAAAAGAGACAGGTGGCTGAAGAGACAGGCTCATCGAGTATAGTTTGTTTTTTCGACGTGCAGGTGGCCGCCACTTAGAGAAATCACATTGCAATTTTTTTCTTTTTTTACTTCTTATACTATTCAAAGTATGCGTTACCAAATAATGCAGCACAAGCACAATATATGGTACCACCTGTCTTGTCCAGTCCCAGTCCCAGTCTTTGAATTAAATGCAGTACCATTTGACCACATTATAATGTTGTGTATTGTGCATTATCTATTAGTGAATTGACTTGCAAACTTAAAATAAATGGTTAATTATAGTCCTTATTCTTTTAATTTTGTAACAATATCATCTTCATTCAATTTTATTTTTAAATATCGTCCTCATCCTTTTATTTTACTCATACAAATGGTCCCCAAATAATTTTTATTTACACTTCTACCCCTGACTTAAATAAATTAAAATAACATAAATTAAGAAAATACAATAAAAAAAATTACAATTGGACTCTAACCTTTTTAAAAGTACAAATAAATAAACCTTTTATTTTTATAAATTAAAAGAAAAAAAAAAAAAACCCAAAATAGGCCTTCTTCACCACCACAGCAACCGGATGGGATCTTCTTTGCAGTTTCCAAAGTTGGAAGTGGATCTTCAAGCAATGTTGCCCTTTTTCTTTCTGAAATTATGGGAATGTATTTTATTTCTTCCATTCTGTTGATTAGGAAAAGTCAGTGTTGTGTACGTTTTCTATTGGTGAGACCACAGTAGAACACACATTCGGGACAACAGATCTGAGTTCATTAACTATATGGCACTGGTTTTATCTTCTTCAAATTATTGTGATTGCTGCTAATTTTTCGGTGTTATCTTCTTTATTTGAAACTCTGACTTAGGACATCTCCAACATGGCGCCATTTTGGAGTTCATTTTGGAGTTTTCACTCCAAAATGGAGTGTGAAATATTCTCCAACCTAGCGCCAAATCTGTGCGCCAATTTGGTGTGGTGGCGAAGCACTGTTTATTTGAAGTTGAAAATGGCGTGAACATTAATTCCAGTTTTGCCCTCAAGTTGTGGAATGTGAGGTGGATGGCAATTTTGTCAAGCTGCACCATATTTTAAGTTTGTTTTTTTGGATATTTGATTATGTCCATTGGATTTTTTTTTTATGTTAATTTTTTTTATGTTAAATATTTTTTTAATTGTAATTTTGAGTATTGTGCCATTTTTATTGTTTTAATAAATGCAATAATTTCGTGTAAATTAATTTATTTTAAATTTATACATTTAATATAAATATACTATATAATTAAATAATTTTTGAAATAAATTATTGTTAAAAATTAAAAATATAAATGGATGAGAATATACACTATTCATTTGGTACAAAATTTGAAGTAATGGGTTGGAGATCACATATGGATTTGGTGTGAGAATTGCACTATTTTAGTGTAAAAGTTGCACCAATTTGAAGATATGGGTTGGAGATGGCCTTAGTTGTGCTTATATAATGCAACACCTGAGAAATCTATGATGTGAGTTTGCTGCTGTAAAATCTTACAACTTACCTATGAAGTAGTCGATGAATACTTGGAAAGTTTTTACTTAGTATTTTGAAAATACTACACATGATAAGTTTCAAGGAGCAAATCTTAGAAGACGCAGAAATGTGCATAAACAAGTGAACACGTTCGAAATTTTCCCTACATTTGGAAGAACACTTTGCTTATTTGATAGTGCATGCTTTGTGGACTGGTGGTGTTCGAGAATAATTGATTTTTGGAAGATTTCACCACAAATGGGACACGGCTAGATGTTGTTACCAGGGATTTCGTGCAACCAAAGGGGCGGGAGGGGGGGATTTCTCCTCCCCGATTGCGGTTTGGGCCGGCAAACGGGGGGTTCGATTGTGGAGAAGATATGAAGGATCAATTTCATTATCTTCATAAGGTGTTGGTCTAGGAGTGAAGTCTTCTATTGGTCTTTTTCCATCCCCTTTTGGGTTTGATGAAGAAGGTTCATAGTCCATTGGGACTGCTTCTGATTCAACTTTTGGTTCTTTGAATTTTACTCCAATGTCAGTATTTGTGAAGAATCTTTCATGTATAATTGTTTCTTCTTCAGAACTTTCTGAATTATCGTCAACTGTAATTGGATCATTGGTTTCTGGAGGGTTTTCAACAGATTTTGCTGTGAGGATGAGTTCTTGTTCGTTTATGTTGACTTTTTTGAAGATAGAAGCTATCTTTTCAAGTTTGTTGTCTTCAAAGACCAATAGAACATTAAGATGTCCTAAATCATCCCCCACCCCCTCCATTATGGGGAGTAGATCATTCCTTAGGGATTAATATGTAGGGATTGATTGTTGAAATGAGTCCACTTTTTCTTATTTTTACTTTTTAAATTTTATCTAATTCTAAAGTTATGAATAACAACAAATCTGCATCTTTAAGGGGTCACTCTTGATTCAGTCTACATTTTATTGTAAATACCTGGAATCTCTAAACTTCTAAATAGCTTATCGACCGGTATTTTCAGAAATGACAAAAGAATACACCAAAATACAATTTTAAAACCTTCTCTTGTGGAAGAAAATTGAGAATTTAATATTTCAAATTCAAATTTGGAAATTATTATGAGATAATAGACATTCATTTTAAATAGAAGTAACAGTCGGATGCCAATGGTAAAGTTGAGCAACGTTCGCTTGCATTTATTAACTAGTAGTTTTAGTAGTTTGAAATAAAAAATAGTAGTTTTAAAATTTTTCATTTTGAATATTCATCATCAACAAAGTCTCCAAAATCATCCAGATGGATTTTTTCTTTTCCTTAGTCTTTTTTCTCTTTCTTTTTACAGAATTTGCAGTTGTGGTATTCTCCAAGACTGGATTTCAATGCTTCGCATAAATGTTCGTTATATTCAGAAGTAGTGTTTTCAAACACATCTTTTAATGTATTTAAAACTGCGGAAAAATCGAAATTTGTAACAATTATAAGGAAGTAGAAACATTAGACACCATATGGATACCGTGTAATTATAAACTAAAGTTAATTCTCAAAAATAAGCCTTTAATGTAATTAATTGGTACCTTTTTATATTCTGCCTTGCCTCATAATTAATTGGTACCTCTTTATATTCTGCCTTGCCTCATTCCTTGAAAATTTCATTTATATGGTAATTCATTTCTGAAGCTGTAAAAGTTCCAGAAGAGTAACTACATAAATGTTATTAAAAAAGAAAAGAAATTGCAAACCTTTTTTAAAAATGTTGCTCAGAAAATCCTTTAGATTCAAAAATCAATAAAGGAAATTTTACAGCAAAAATTGAAATCTTTGATGAATTAAAAGGAAAAATAATTCGTGCCAAAGCAATGGCATACAGCCCAAAAGATAGAAAAGAATTCTCTATTCAAATCAAAGAACTCCTTGAACTATTGGGGATGGGGGTGGCGGGGATAAGAACTATTTTTGGTTTCTTTTTTTTATATATAATTTTTTTCTCTTTCTTTTAATTTGTAAAAATAAAAAGTTTAGAATTTATTTGTATTTTTAAAAAGATTAAGGTCTAATTATAATTTTTCTATTGTATTTTATTTTTTTGTTATTTTAATTTATTTAAGTCCGATAAAATTGTCAGAAAAATCACTTAAGAACCATCTTTGCGAGTAAAATGAAAGAATAAGGATGATATCTACTAATAAAATTGAATGAGAAAAATCTTGTTACGAATAGAAATCATAAATGTAATTAACCTTAAAATAAAAGCAAAAGCAAAGTATATTACTTTTTTAATTAAGATTATAGTGAAGATAATTAATTAGTTTATATTTGGGTTAAATAATGCGCCAGACCTACATTACGCTTACCTTGCGTCGGACCTACATTACGCATATCATTTGTCGGACCCACATTACACATATCATACGCCGGATCCACAATATGCATATCATGCTCCGAACCTACAATACTACACCAGTAACAATTTTGAAGTAGCCCCGGACCTAATGGGAGTATGATGCTCGCTTTAACTTTCATCACTAATTTATTACTTCTAATGTAATAGTACTTTCTTTTTTCTGTATAAATTATCAGTTGGAGCAGATTTATGATACACACTTTAACTCTCAATTATTTTTTTATTTTTACTTTTCGAGCAACTCTTTTTTTTTTGAATTACTATACAAAATTATTTAATAATAAATTCAACCTAATCATTAGGCCAAACGCCAAAACTTAACTTGTTACTCAAATATAAAGTAACTAATTATCCTCACTTTAACCTTAATAAAAAAAGTAACGTTAACTTATTGTTTATTACATGATATAAATAATATTTATATCATAATGAAAAAATATATATAATGAATATAATAATAAGAAATACTTTATTTTTAATTTAATAAATTTAATTATATTAATAACAATCATTCAAATTTATTGGGAGTTGAGTAAATTTGGTGGATTTATTTGTTTGGAGGGAGGGTTCAAATAAATAGGGGGGTGGGGACAAATTTGAGAAGAAATTAAATGGATTTGGGGTGGGTTATATAAATAGGGTGGGGTAAATAGGGAAGGGGGGAGGGGGATTTGGCGATTGCTTGAGGAGAGAGATATTTTCTCCGATTCGGTGAACAGATCTCTTCTCGTAATGTTAATTTTATTATATGATATAAATATTATTATATATTATATTTCTTAAAAAATTATATTGGGGTGGAGTAAATTTGGTGGGTTTATTTGTTTGGTTGGGGTGGGGCAAAATTGAAAGGAAATTAAATAGATTCAGGAGGGTGGTGGTGGTGGTGGTGGGTTACAACTTACATAAATAGGAGGGGAGATTTGGTGATTGTTGCGTGGATGATTGCCACGCAACAATCGGGGAGAGAGATATGTTCCTCGATTCGACATTAATTTCAACACCAATTAGAGAAACAACATAGGCGCCGCTATCACTTTCTGCTATTTCGGCATTAATTTCAACACCTGCCCCAAACAATGACTGCCCCTGTCCTACGTGAAATTGCATATTATCAAATTAGAGAAAATTAATGTTAGATGAAATTATAAGTCAATTCAATTTAACTTATCAAACATGTCACAAAAATATCTTAATCAAATTTCAAAGCTGTCACAAGTGGATAAAGACGAGAGTATATTATAAATAATTAATTATATCTGAAAAAATATCTATTTCCTTTGTCGTTTCGATGCAGAGTATGTCTTCTGGATTTATTGGGATCTAATTCCAATAGTCAACCCCATTTGATATTTGGGTCCAAGCTCCACGGGTATTTCACGTGAAGTTCATGCACTAAAGAGTTAATTGTTTTGTTTCTGTGTGGGTATTTAAATGCGGGTTTTGGAGCCGTGTGGGTGTGGGGTGGGGGTTTATCAACAATTTCCGGGGTTACCATTCTTCATAAATATAAAAGATACGGGCAGGTTGCAAGTTTTTGAATTATTTTATACAAGATAAGTTAAACAGGGGCCAATAAAGGGCTCCATGTACAGAGAGCTTCATCGGATCAAAATTTATTTATTTTAAGTATAAAAGAAAGACAAATTTTATGAAAAAACAAGTTTCTTATGTAGAATTTTTGTTTTCTCGCATATTAGTTTGGTTTAAAAATAAATTAGTTCTCATTTGTATGCATCTTTGAATAAATATGAAAACTTGTTAAAAAGCAAACGAATTGTAGGGTTTGTATCTTGAGACGAGATGATTTGGAATTACTAGACTGCAAAAAGTTGAGTCAAGCATTCTTCTTTTGGTAGAAATTTGGATTGCAAATGTGGAAATTCTGGAATTTGGGGAGCCTTTATATACAATACAAAACTCAAAAGATGTCTGTTGAAAAGTCAATTAGGATATTTGATAGCTCTAGTACTGTGTGTGATGGATTATTCAAAAAGCATCTTTTACAAAGTTATGGCTAACATTAAGCCGCCGGCAAATTAATTAAAACTTAAAAGCATCAGACACTATGCTGTCGGCGAGTACGTCCCTTTCGTAATAAGTAGTGTGAGTGCTGCCACCAACTTTCTGTTTTATAAAGATTGGACCATAGAATTCTTTCATTCCATATAATGGCAAGCTTTAAATATACATACAACAAATTAATGATTGCAAGTTTGAATTTTAATCCATACAAAAATTCAAGAGAAGGATCAGAAAATTAAGGGGGTCTGAGA
The DNA here is from genome assembly GCA_023638005.1 of Forsythia suspensa. Classification (NCBI taxonomy): domain Eukaryota; kingdom Viridiplantae; phylum Streptophyta; class Magnoliopsida; order Lamiales; family Oleaceae; genus Forsythia; species Forsythia suspensa. The sequence goes on along the minus strand of CM042674.1, from coordinate 8,475,933 downwards.
AAGCAACAATTGAAAGTGGTTGTCATGTTCTAAATAACAATGTTTCATGAACTGAATCAAACTGGCAGTTGGATAAAAAAAAGATCAAGAATTTGTCCGAAATCTGGTCTGTACATATAAATAATCGAAATTTTAAAACAAGGTGACTCAAAAACGAGAAGGTCAAAAGTCTTGGAAGTAATGTTTCCAAGAAAACTGCATTATTTTTTCACACCTACATGCAGCCAAAAATTAGTGGGGCAGATTCATCGGGAGATGGAGTCGTGTTACTCCGAGGATTAAAAACGTATTTCGATGTTTCAATTTGTTGAAAAAGAGGCGAGAAATTCTCATGATTTATCTTTACGGTGTAAAAATTAATTCATTTATTAAGAGAGAAATATTTTTAAGTATATAAATTTATAAAAGGAGACTAATCACTTCACTCAATATTTTTGTACATGTGTTGCTCCTAGAGGTTGGATGTAGGTTAGTCTGCCTCAGTACCATGGTATTAGGATATTGTGACACTTGTTTTGCAGTCGAGCATTGGATCTAGAGTAGCCTACTTTAGAATAAAGTTTTGAAGATCCACAAATAAATGGCCAAAAACCAAAGAGATCGTCTCTAACCCCTTTTTATGAGCAGAGCATTGCTAAGGTTGTGACACAAACGAAAGTCTTACCTGACTACTTTTATCAAATAGACGCTTGTTGCATATTCTTAAAAAAGGAGGGAGAAATCTTTGGTGTCCGGATTGGGACTCGACCGTAGGGGCCTTGTGGTCGGGTAGCACCCTAATTGGCCGCGATGCCTTTGTGTTCGTGTAAGACCGGCGGCAGCGAGCCCGTGTGTGGTGGTGGTAGTATGCCACCCGGCTATGTGGTCGGGTAGGGCGCTACTCGATCTTGAGGTTTTTGTGGTTGGGCGACGACCGGGTATTTATTGACTATCGATGATGTTGGCGGGCGTTAATTGGCTCTGTGCGCGAGGGGGGTCCATCGAGATGTCTTTTGATGTGAATTTTGTGATATTTTTTTTGGATATCATCATATAGTAATCAGAATTCATTTTGATCTACGTGTATTACAATAAAAGAGTTCAAAAACACACAAGGACATGTTTGGCTTAGGCTGAAAAAATTTAACTTAATGTTTAGATAAACTTTTGTTTTTTTTTTTTCATGTTAAAATAAGTATCTTTACTTTTTGCAATTATCAGTAATAATTTATTTATTCTCTTTTTGCTTATGAGTAAACATTTTAAGCTTCAGTTTAAATACATTTTTTGGCAAATCAAGAATTTGAATTTTGATTAATTTATTTGACAGAAATGTTTATCCTTAGTTAACGCAAATTATTGAATGAATCTTCAATTTAGAGCATCTTCAATACACTCAATCTATTGTAGTCTATGTGACAGGTAAAATAGACGGACTTTCAATCTATGTGGTATTACGTCTATTCAAATTATAAATTCTAAAAAATTAATATTATTGCTTATGTGGCATATTTTTTTTTAAAAAATTGACAGGTCTTCATTTTATATTTTTCTTGAATAGATTCTTTTTTTTTTTAATAAAATGCTGAGATTGATTTAAATTTGCTGAATCACTCCGTCTAGACAAAGTCTATTTTTGGTGTGCTAAATCAGCTAGACGGAGTCCTCCTTCGCATGCATTGGAGATGATTTTTTCTAACTTTGTCGTATATATCACTTATCAGTCGTATATATAGTGTCTTGCAGATAATCTCTTTTTTGATAAAATGTTTTCATCAACCACCTGAGGGAGAATGGAGAGACAAAGAAGGTCAATGTTGACATGAAACATAAATGACCAAAACGAGAAAAGAGCTCGAGAATAATATAAGAAATTGACAGCATCTACATAAAATCTCAAGACAGAGAGCCATGTAAAGGGATTAATCATGCAGGGTTTTCTTAATTATTTACAAAAAGAATATACTTTGAAATCAATAAGGTTAGAAGTTTCAGAGATAATCATGATTCACTAGTACAATAACAATGACTTGTACGTTGCCAGCACAAGAGGCAAACAAGTAGAAGTTCGGGTAATTCTAAAATAAAGAGGTAAGTACTGTTCGTACAATTTATCACTAATTATTACGATATATTTACAATTCTACAAATGTTTTGTTATATTCACAAAAAATTCAAAGAATTTTGCGATTACTCACGGGGCCTATTTACACTTGTAATATAATATCGGATAATTTGTTTCATGAGAGGATCCAAATGGTTTAGAAATGGTAAAACCAAATGACTGAGTTTCCGTGGCCCAGTAATCTTCTATTTATCTATTATTTTTGCCAATGCACCAGAGCTTTTATTTGTCTTTAAACATGTTTATATACTTATTATAATACAGTTTGACTTTTTTGAAACATTACCTTATCAAGATAAATAAATCTATTTGTTTTTAACCTTAAAAGCAACATAAAAGGTAATGTATTTTGAAATTTGCTTATTTAATTATAAACAAATTTACTTATAAGTGAACTTTAAATTAGAACATGCTTAGCCAAACATGTTCTAAGAGCCCGTTTGGTACTAATTTATTTGATCAAAATAGTCAAAAATATTATGCTAAAAGGTAAATTTTTTAGTCAAATAAACTAGTTTATAATCTATACCAAACGGGATCTAAATTTGTGTCCAGAATAAAATGTAGAAGTAGAAACAGAAAGCAGCTGAGCTCAAAATATACGTACACGGCAACAACTTCAAGCTTGGTTTCTTGTCAATTCACTAGTAAAACAGGGACATTCTCTACCATATTCCGCTGGTATATCACTCCTCCAAAAATACAGTTCCTATATATATATATATATATATATATATGCACATATATCTTAAATTAAATTATAAGTCTCTCGAGCTTATGAATGTCCCGTGAAAACCATATGGCACTCTTGATGGAAGCTTGATACTGGCTTCCAAATTTAAACTCCTGCCATTTATTATCTGCAGTTCAGATTTCCATACATTTTCATCATGGACAAATGAAAGAATATACCCATCATCTTCTTCTCCATCCCAATTTGGCACGAAATACGGTTCACCCCCGTATTTTTCGTTGCCATAAATAAATTTATCAACTTGTCCGGATGAAAGGTCGACTTTAGCAAAGCCTGAAACTTTAGGCCATGGCTCAGCAATTGCAAGATAGGCGTACCTGGTTTTTCGACCAAGCCGGTTTCGGTTCACCATTCCGGCTTCTAAATTAATCTGTTCTGATGCATGAATTATAGCCCGTCTTGTTGATTTACCAGTCTTCAAATTCAGCCTGATTTCTGATAAAACACTCTGTAGTTTTTCATTACGTTCATTAAAAATGGCGTCTGCTGGAGTCATGCATGAGCCGATCACCACGACTTCATTGGTCTCTGGCTCCTCCCAAGCATTCCAAAAGTGGAAGCAAAACGTATCCGGGCAATCAATCCATGTAATCGTTTTTGCATTTTCAGCTGTTTTTGACAAAATCCCAAACCTAGATTTCTTGTTTTTGTCATATATCACTGGAGAGCCACCTTTTATCATTTCTTGAATCTTGAACACCACTTGCTGGTCGGGAATCACCACGTAATTCTCGGTTATCGCAAAATCATGGATCATGGTCGGTACCTCCAACTGTATCTCAACGTCCGGCGATTTCTTTCCATCCGCTGAGAATTTGAAGTACGTGAGATATGGTTTCTGAACAACATCGTAGCTTAAAGCAAAAAGCTCGCGAGAAACAGGATCAATCTTCGGGTGAGCAATCATTGTCGTCCTCAATTGCTCATCAAAATCATATCGGCCTATTGTTTCAAGATCACCAGAGGGCTTGATCCTCACTTGATACGGAAGATCATTTTCAGACATGGCCAATAGTCTTTGATTAAAGTACACCAATCCTGCATTTGCTACTCCGGTCCCTTGGCTGTGATCAAGAAGCCCAAACAAGCCACGAGCATAGAAAAGGAGGAGCCTGGCAATACCGGAGTGCCCGTGGAGCTCTCCAATGGCTTTCGGGAACACGGAGTGTCCTAATTCACGTTCTTGAACAAGCCGTTTTGTCTCGGTGAACCGGCAGGCATAGCTCGCAGACTTGCCACCATTGATCGTCACTGCATGGATCATCCCATCGCCGTCGAAGAAGTGGTGGCCCGCGACAGGTTGGAATAAAGGGTTGGCACCGTTTCGTACATAAACACCGTTAATGCAGTCGGGAATCCTGCCTGTCACCTGAAAGTTGTGCCTGACGGCCGTCTCCGGTACCGGACCGAAATTTCCGGCGATTTGAATACGAGGGTCAGCAGTTTTAGGGAGTGGCATCTGCCTCTCGAGTGAGACCAACGCACTTTCCATCGCGTCCAACGCCTTTGCTGCTGCTCTCTGTAGTATGTTCCGATTTGGTAGTGGCGGCGGTGGCGACGGGGACAGAGATGTCGTCGCCGGTGATTCCTTTTTCGTGATTGTTGGTATTTCAAAGGGGCCTTTTGGGAAAGTGAGAACAGAGGGTGAGTGTAGAGCACAGTGAATTTTGTCTCCTCTTCTGGGATTCCTCATGGAGATGGACTGGGTATGTGCCATAGAAGAAGCCATGGTTTTGTTCTTAATCTATTTTCAATGTTGAAATCTAGAAGATACTTTTTTCAGTTATTGTCAACAGAGAGAAAGAAACAGAGAAGGTGGATTTTGGAGGGAGAAGACGAATGGGATTTAAATAGAGATATGGAAGAATATCAGTGTGCATGTAGGAGGAGACCACGTGGTGGATTTGTGTGAGGAAGTGCATAAAAATGACGATGTGTGTGACTTAGGGTAAAACAATCCCTCAATATTCCTATTTATTATTATGACATAAAAAAGAAAGAAATACATGTGACATGGCACATGTATAAGTTGGTCGGTAAAAGATTATGATTTGAATAGAGGTGTCAAAACGTGTTTAAACACATATAAGATTGATACAAAAGATTATGATTTGAGTAGAGTTTAGAAATGTCAAAACGTGTTTGAGTGTTTAAATTTAAATGATCCAATATTTAGATTGTGTGGTTAAGTATTTTTTGTTATTTGGAAAAATAAATTAAAATAAAATAAAATTATGCAAAGAAAAGTAAAACTTCGTACGGTGTGTAATGTGCCAGATCCAAAAGAATGTACACGTGTTGAATCTAATATACTCCCCCAAAATAAAAATTTGTGCCAAGCTACCTTGAAATTGGAGAGTGCCAATCCAACTTGACGTAATAACACTTCTAACTGGGAAAGAGATTGATGTGTTTAGCAGTTTAGGTTAAACATCAAGAAATATCAAAATCAGAATTAGAGAGCATATTTTATGCCTACAATAATGTGAGACAATAAAGTGAGACACATGTGAAATATGTAAATAAAAATTATATTTAACTAATTTATAAATACTTATAAGTATTAAAAAATATACTCGTAATAAGTAGCATGCCCTCGAAATCTCTAATTACATATTTGTTATGTAGAATACTAAGAGTATATTTAGTAAAAAAAATTGTATATTATAAGCAGTAGGTCCAACGGAATGTTTGGATAAAAGTTGTTGATCTTACAAATTGTGTACATAAAAATAATGTTTGACCAATTTACAAATGTTTATAAATACAAACAAACATACTGTAAATAAGATTCGATAGTATAATAAACAAAATTTTTGTTTTTTTTTTTCTTAATAATATTATCCTTTGATGTAACATTTTCTAATGTTGTTTTATCCTTTGAACATCAAATAAAAACAAACAGATGATCTAGTTATTTCACTTATTTAGAGAATGTTTCATAGACTTTGTTTTAAACATTTATTAACAAACTCATTTCCAATTATATATTTAGAGCTTGTTCGGTAGAGATTTTTTGGGAAAAAAATAGGTTTTTTTGGTTACTTTTTGACTTTTCAAAGGTTTTGGTAGTGTAAAAAGGGTTGAAAAGTCAAAAATTGTAGGCAAAAAAATGGGTTTTTTTGGATAAAATGGCTACCGAACAAGACCTTAATAAAATCCACGATTTTTATCAATTTTTCAACAATACTTTTCATCAACTGAATTTTATTAAAATAATCTGAAGAATTTTACTTGTAAACTCCAAGATACTTCCACCTACTAGAGTTTAAAATGTTTATTGAACCTGGTGACACATGAATTGAATACGGGCTTTGTTTGATATAGATTATAAACTAGTTTTTCAACAAAAAATAGTTTATTTGACCATGAATGGTCAACAATGTCATGCTGTGAAGGCAAATTTTTTGGTCAAATAAACTATATTTGGTCAAATAAATTATTTTGATCAAATAAACTAGTTTATAAACTACATCAAACGGACACGACATAACATGTATTCTCACGAACTCTCTGAACAATTCATTGGACTTTCTTATTCTCTGAACATAATATCATCATAGATGACGAATTGGAATTATAATGAATTCAAAAATCAACATTTTAAGTCAGTGGAAAAATACAAACTAGCTAGCACACGGGCAGACCATCACCCCCAATCGACGTGTCCTATTTCTACAACCTTTTTACCTCAACTTGTTGTTGATCCCACGCGTGGAACACAACGCGGACACATGAGTAATCAGTAAAATTAGGATAAACTTGTCTTTTTCCTCTATTAAAAATAATTAACAATTTTGTCCAGACCGTTAGAATATTATTTTCCAGCATATTCCCTACATAAAATTGGTCAAGAGGACCTATTTAAAAATATTTTACTGGTGGGCATTGCAATGTCCGATTAGAAGGGACAATGTTCAGATAGCGTTAAAATGTCAAATTCCAAGGAAAATAACGTGCCAGCTCAGTAGTAATCGGTAAATATATGGGTGACACGATTGGATTTGTGTAATTCTGTCGAAATTTATTGTAATGAAAATGGTAAATTCAATTTTTGGAGAAGAGAAGAAGGACTAGATAGGAATTGCATGATTTAATATGTGTGATTGGAGATTTGGAGTAAAATTCTAACCTAATTTACTTTACCGTGATATGGGTTTGCTTGCCCCCTACAATTAGGCTTGTAACTTATTGAATCGGACCCATTTGCATATTTTGTAAATGTTAGGAATTCGAATACAATTTTATCTAATTAAAACGAAGAACATATTTGTCTTTTCTATTAAATAAGAACTAATTGTTAAAGACTTTTGTGCCAAAAAATAAATGATAGAGACCATCCGCACTGAGAGCAAAAGTTAGAGACTATTTGTGTCAAATTCCCGGTATGAAAGTGATGTCATTTTCAATGCATACAATTCAATCCCTATATCTAGAAATAGAGCTGTCTTTTCTGGGCTAAATTAACCTATCCATGCGTCCATCATTAAATAAAAAGTTGCTGACTTTAAGCAAAATAATGCATTCTAAACTAGGGTTTGCAATCCTTTGTCGTCCTTCAGCTCACATTAAGCTTTTGATTTAGACGGCATAGTACTACTTGTGCAATCAAATTTCTTGTCAATCTATACGTCTGTTCTCAGTGAATAGGCAGTTCTTTCTGCCATAAACTCAATCAATATTGTTCAATGCTGACTAGTCGTTGCTGGCCAGCAGCTTGAGCAACATTGTACCAACTGGATCGAGGAAAAGTCTCCATATAGAGTTCTATAATATTAGAAAATTATAATTGCTTTGTGGACTTTTTGAGGACAAAACAAGACCATATGGTTTACAATCCACTAGTAAAAGAAGCGACATTTCATTGGCAGGATATGGAAAAAGTTATGACATGACACTGAGGAGCAATAATGCAGGAGTTTTTGGTATTGGGTTTAATTTATGACTTCAACCATAGAGTTATAGGCAAGTAAGATTAGGGTTCCAGATTCACATATCAAATTATCATTTGGGTCATTTTTCTGTTTTAACTGTATATAAAAACAATAAACAGCATATAAAAATTTAAGCTGCTCGTCTTAACAAGTATGGAACTCTATGGAACTCAAAACTCAGCACAAGTTGATTGGGCAGAAAGAAGAAAAATAAAGGGTCATTAGGTATGGGCAAAGCTATAAAGTATATATCACATGTTCGGCGCAGGAAGTTATTTAATTAACTCGTATAACATGGGATTGCCAATCATTAATCAATAAGTGAGCCACTATTTATATTTGATTGTTGGTTAAGTATGGATTAGATAGTTTTGTTATTGACATTGGCAGCAGCCGGCACATGGAGTGCACTGTGTTCAAAATATCCCGCATGCAGTAATATCTAGTACCATTCCATAAGTTTGGTATGTAAAGTGAACTTTTTATGATGCACAATATTAAGAAACAACAACTGTTTTAAAATATTGTTTCATTGAGTCATATCTAGTACTACTATATATATACGAAATAGCGGTTGAATTGCAATATGATAATACTTGAAAAAAAAAAAGGGCAACATAAGTCTAGCTACCCATTGAATTATTATTTTATTATACCATGTTTTATATAGGGTTACTTGCAGCTGAAGATATTTAGAAAGTTGCAGAATAATTTATAAATAGTATTTAATTAATTAATATAATTGTTCTCCTCCACCCAATAAGTATATTATTAGTAATCATCCAACTGTTAAGATGCCTCTCAATTTTATAACTTTGTGAGAAAAAAATATAATCAATTTTCAGTTATGGCACTTGATGTTGTTAGCATTTGGCATGATAACTTAATTATCTCACAGCATGTGATAGTTAAATATTATTAATTAAGGATTACTTATAATTGAATCTTGATTTATGAGAATCAAGTCATTTGGCAGCTGTCACGTTGAATCAGAAATGATTAGCATGATACGCAATAATTAGATACTGTAAGAATGATTTCATCGATTTTTCAGCTGAAGATGAGATCTGCATTATTAAGGAATTCCATTGATTATATGATGAAAAGATAATTAATTAATCATTTGCAGTGCAATAAGTAATTAATTAATTAAGCAATTATAATTTATTCATGTCAATAAAAAATTTGGAATATATTAGGCTTACTAGAATACAAGTGAATTCTGACTCCTGCAGCTCGGGTCGAAGACGAGAAGAAGTTTAGGATAATTCTAGCAGTTGGAATAAGTTGTTTCAACACAAGCTTATTTTCCACAAATAAACCGACCCGGTAGCTAGGGGCGGATAATTAAGGGCTCCCTTTTGTTAGAGTCCTCCTTAATTCAATTTTTTATTTTTTGTAGTATAGAAAAATAAAACCGGTAACGAAATTTTATTTATATTTTTATATATTAATTTGGTCTAAATATTTTTTAATTTTCGTCTAGATCCACCCATGCAACACTAACACTTCACGTTCTTTCTATTCCATTTGCACTCCATTTTGAGATAGGCAGCTAATAATTAATAGTCGGGTTTTTGAAACAAAAGCAGCCACTAATTAAAATCATCAGTCCACGTGTGCACATGTATGTACATGTGAAAAATCACATGTAATAATGTTTGTAAGGCCAATTAGATTATAGTCCATAATACACCGTAATTTTTGTTTAATTAGTAGAGATTTGTATGATTAATTGTCTAAGGTAGAATAAGATTATTATAGTGCATGTAACATTTTGTTTCCTTGTTCCTTTTATTCTTTTATAATAGTAGGATTTGAGCATATATATGTCCACCCCTACCTAGCCACCTCTATACTCGAAAGAAATGTGCAGCTCTACTCACCGTGTGACCTTGCCTCTTCTAGTTACCATTACTATTGTTAACTGCACTTGAGCTAACTACATGTTTAGTAACAATTATTAAACATCATTGTGTAGAAATAATAAATAATATTTTTGGTGTGCAGTGTTATTGATCAAAAGTCAAAACCCACCAAATATGACAAATTATATATAAAGGATTATGATACTTATTTTGACATAAATGTTCTTAATTATTCATTGCTGTCGCTATCGCTATAATTATCAATACGATCCAATTATTAAAAAAAAAGACTAAAAAATTGTTTTTGATAAATAAGCCTTTTTCGTACATATTGTGGTTGTTGTAACATTGCTAAGATATTTAGCAGAAACAAATGTCAAGTTGAGTTGGTTGGAAACCTCATTGTCTGAAGGGCCCTGGAGACATGAAATATTGTCAACCTCAAATTGGAAAAATGAAAATAGTACCAATTTGTAACTTTTCGGACAAGTGATCGAACAAATTAGAGTCCATCCAACAAGTTGGTACTGACCAGTGACCAGAGTTATTGCTTTCTTACGTACGTCGGCAAAATTTTACAACTTGTTGGCATGCATGTCAACGTAGTAGACTTCCTTGCCACTACACGACTGCTACATTTCAGCATCTTTGTCGTATGAATAGATTTAAGTTGCTATCAGAATAAATAGAGAGTTTTAATATCATTTTTATTTATACATATCTTAAGACTTACTATTTATAATCTATAAAAAAATTTATCAAATAAGCTATCATATGGGTGCTATTCATTTATGAATATTTTAACATGTCACTCAGTTATTAATTGCAAATAAATTTGACTTGCACGTTCAAAGAATGTAAAATGAATCTTGAACATTACAAATCTACATTGTTAATTGAATAATAACATAAGTTGGACTTCAAATTGTAGTATGCATTCAAAATCTATACAAATTTTAAGAAAATAATTGTTAACTTAAAATTTAATAATAAAACATCAAACAAAAAATATTATACAAAATATTTATATTATAGACAATAAGATCGAAAATGTTCCAAAAGGAAAAAAAAAAAGTAAGAATTCAAAGTGCTAAAAAAATAGTAATAAAATATTTCAACCATTTTATAATTAGAGTCAACATAAGAATTCAAAGTGATATGGATCTTGTATTTATAAGAATTTGTTGGTATATATCAAAGGAAAATTTTTAAATGGTTCTTATATGATATATTACTATTCTTGTAATTTTAAATTAATGTTGTTTCTCTATTCATATTGTCTATATATTAAATAAAACACGTTAAAAAAAAATACCAGAAACTCAAGTTATTAAATGTAGATGCAAGAAAACAACAGAAAAAGATATTTTTGTTGTCTCAATTACAAGGAACAAGATCATAAATCTAAATCTTGACAACTAGTATAAAATGAAACTAATTACATAACTACCATGAATCAATTATCTAACATAAAAGTAAAAATAATCAAATTCTCAAGAACCACATATTATTTACAGAAGAAAAAAATTACACCCATAAAAAATGATAAAAAATGAGCAGAAATTAAATTCTAAACTTTTCAAACTAAATAGCAAGATACTATGCAACAAGAAACAAAGGGGTTTAAAGTATATTTTAGAAGTACTTCAATATTAGTTAAATACTCAGCTTGAGAACAAAACAATGGACATTTTTTTCTTTTACATCAATTGAATTTAATATTCTAGAACTTAGAATTAATTTGTGAATTGCGAAATGAGCCAAAGATACAGAGGTTGTGTGAATGAAAATTGGGATGAGAATAAAAAATTGGAGGCATAGTTATGGACGGGACAATTAGTTGGCCCAACTAAACAATGTAAGTATTTTTTGAGGGACTGGGCTTGTTCTAACTATTGAAAATTCCAAATTTTTGGGCCTCTTTTATTTTTGGGCCTAGGCAACCTGCCTCATAGCATAACTAGCTATCCATTAATTTTATTTACTTTTTATCTACACATTTCGTACCTACTATTTATAATATACAAATAAGAATTATCAAAGTATGGATAATAATCATTTATAAAAAAATTTAACGTGTCAGGTTATTAACTGCAAATAAATTTGACTTGCATGAACTAAATCCTAAACTCTAAACTAGAAATGTATTTGCGTTGTATTTTCTGAGATTTATGCTCTCTAAAACATGTATATCTGCATAAGGTAGTGAGAATAAAATGGAGATAACTTGTGTATATTCTTTTGACAATGTTGAATTACAACAACTGAAAGCCATTTTGCAGGCCGAAACCAGTTGTTGAACTCTATCTCCGGGCAAGTAATATGTGAGCACAAGGATGCAAGTGTTGGGAATTGAAGCTAATTCTTTTATTGTTTATAAGACCTTTGTTCAAAAAAAATTAATGAGACGGAAAAAATATAAAAGATATAGAAAGATTTATAAACTGTCAAAACTTTCAACTATACGAAATTTTTTTACAATCATATAGACTTCAATCACCGGCCAAGTTCCCCGAATATTTTAAGAAAAATAATATCCTAAACTTTATTACACTTACCAATTTCTACACTTTGTACAACTCACAAAGAGAACAATAAAAACTAGGATGCTAAGTTTACAATTTTTCTCTAAAAAATCTCTCAAGTCACGCATACACAAAAGAGAAGAAAAATACTTCAATTTATAATTAACGTATGACTTAAATTTCTTCTAAGTTTTGACTTCCAACGTATCCAAGATTTAAAAACTTATTTAGTTTTAGTCATCAAATATAATATAATATAAGAGTGAGGCTTTGTTCTCCGATTCGGGGAATAGAGCCTCTTTTCCGACTGGGAAAAAAAGGGTACGGGGTGGGGTATTTTACCCCACCCCTGCACTTTTTTCCCGATCGAAAAACTCTCTCTGCTCCCCCGAATCACATCTTTTTATTTTTTAACAATTGGTGCATCTGATGATTTTGACAAGTTTTGAGAAAATATCACATCAGTGAGCTCTGGGCCTTTAACCAACTGTTGTTGATTCGGTTGGCATGTGACTTCTGGGGAGAATTTGGCATAAATGGTCTCTAACTTTTGTCCTTAGTGTGAAAATAGTATTTAATATTTGTTTTTAGCACAAAAATCTTTAACGTATGTGTTTTGGTACGTAATTGTTCCTTATCTCATGAAAAAGAATAATATACAATTAATTTTAATTAAAAAAATTGAAGTTGAGTTGCTAACCATTGCAAAAGGTGCAAATGGTCCGATATTTTATATTTTATAAAAATTAAAGAAAATGACGAGTTTTTTTTTTAATTAACATTTTATTGACCAAATTGATTATCTAAATTATTTTGTATATTTTACGAACTATTATAAAATATTATAATTTAAGCTCATAATTATTAACAAACATGTTAAATAAAATTGCTTTTATTATCATTAAGTAATTACATTATTTAAAATTTAAAATTTTATTTTATCGTTACAACATAAAAATAAAATTAACTTTGTCACAAATGTGATGCTCAAATATTTTTATTTAATTGAGCTATTCATTTATTAAGTACAATTATTAGAGCTCCAACTGTATTTTTCATATTTTAATTTATCGTTTTATTATCGTTCAAAAATAAAGAAAACATAATATATAAATTAATTTTTACATTTCTCTTATGAAAAATTTAATTGATACGACTATAATGATATATTTAATATGCTAAATTAAATATTATTTAATTAATGTATCGAACTTATTTGCACATTTTACAAATGTTATGAATCAAATTATAATATTTTTTTAATTAAAACTAATGTTATATTTGTCTTTTTCATTAAATAAGGATCAATTGAGCATCAAAACACTTAAGTTAAGGACGTTCATGTCAAAAAATAAATAGTAAGGACCATTTCTACACTAAACACAAAAGTTAAAACCATTTACACCAAATTCCCTAATTTCAATCCATCCCTTAACACAGACTTCGGATACCTTAGCATGAAATTCTTTTGTAGTACTTTTCTCTCATCAATTGTGGTTGAAACATGTAAAAGTGTTCACTTTCAATTTTTGTGAATCATCAATACCCTCACGTCAATACAAAGAATAAAACATAGTAAATATCTTGACACTATTTGAAGAAGAGAGGGTGTAAAAGATAATTTAAATAAATATCTTAATTTAGGTGGTGGAATTTAACACAATATCTAAGTAAATAAATTTTTAAGATCGAGTTTTGTCATCACTCGTCTATGTACATTGTGAACATGTCACACTTAATGTAATCTTAAATTCATCGTACATGTTGCGAATAAATAAATATATCCCCTCTATATCACAATCTCATCCTTCTTCATCAAAGGCATTAGTTTTTCTTGTATTACCTTCTTTTGAATTGAGGGATTCATTGAAAATCTTGAATTAAAGAATATTCATGTTGACTCTTGAATATTACAAATTCATTGGGAATAGTGTTAAACGGCCAGGTGACCCAGACAAATTTTTCTAAATGGCCGTTGACCCATTTTTCAAACAAATTACCAAATATAACCTCGTTTTCTTTTCCCCGCTTATATTCAAATGATTTCAAATTCATGTGTTGATGTTTGTTGAAAAAGATAAGATTTTCAAGTTAGAATCTAACTTATTTCATGGTTAGATTTCAACGTATTTCATATATGTAAGAAATTTCATTTCAAAGTTAGAATCTAACTCATTTAAAATCTTGCAAAATGAATGTTTTTCTTCTTCTTTTAATTTATGATAAAAATTGTGGATTTTATGGTATAAATTAGAGATGGCAAATAGATCGGGTCAGACGCCGTCTTCGCGGCGGCCTTGATCCAGGTGAAACGACGGACCGGCCCGCTTCAGCCCCCGTCGAACAGACGGACCCGGTCCGGACCGAGCGGGAAACAAATCACGGCCGAGCTTGGCTCGGCCCGTGAAGTCCACGGACCGCCCGTGGTCCGGTCACTGGCGGCCCGTGGACCACGGAATTAGCCCATGGTCCGTGGTCCAAATGAGGCCAAATTGGTCCCTAACTATAAGTTGGGGACCAAAATTGCAATTAAAAATTATATTTCCATTTTTTTTTTACTTTTAAAAAAAAAAAAAAAAATTGTTTTTCACTTGGGTCCGTGGGGCGGCCCGTGGCTCGGCCCGTATGGCCCGTGGACCACGGGCGGTCCGAGCCCATGTTTTTACACGGGCCGAGCCCGTTTCTTCCTGGCCGAGCTCGGCCCTTGACAAGGGCCGAGTGGGACCCTATATATACGGGGGAGCCGGCCTTCATCGTCCTATTGCCATCTCTAGTATAAATCATGAAAATATGTATATATTTGAGTATGAATTATGAATTTTGCTTTAAATTTTTGTAAATTTAAGTTCATTTGAAGTGGGTTAGCAAAAAAACCAGTTTAACATGTGTAAGCTGACGTTAACAAAAATATGGTATGTTAAGATTTGATCTGTCAATTCTGACCTAGGTCTGTTAACAGACATTATTGATAAGGGTATTTAAAATTTATTTTTTTATAAAAGAGGTATTTTTAATTTAAATTGTGTAAATTGGGTGTTTTTCCAATTTAGCATGTTTGACACGCCTTTTAGTCAAAGTGATATCCGCCTATGGTTAATTGAATAATAACATAAATTTTCAACAGTGTGATGGGTTGGGGCCATCATCCCTTAACTTTTGAAATCTTGTGCTATTTGATGCATACCGTGTACTTTATTAATCTGAATTGAATCGGCATTCACTTACAACCAAGGTCCCCAACTCACATTGGTGGTCATTTCTTATAATGTACAAATAGTCCTTAACGTATGATCTTAGTACTTTTTAATTTTTAACTTTTTATTTTTAGCTAGAAAATTCCTAACCGATTCTATTGGGTGTGAAAGTAGTCCATGGGGACGGATTCTATCAAATTCCTCCGTTAGTTAGGTGTGTGGATTGAATTTTCTTTTAGTTTATTTTTATTGCAAGATAAATTGGTCAATTCTCATATATAAAAAAAAAAAAAAAAGATCACATTCCCCCACCCACCTACCTAAATCTGCCATTAATAACAAGAAGAAGTGCCCACCACCACCACAACAATTTCTGCCATTAAAATGAGTTTCTGTCATAAATGCTTTAACGGTATTAGTTGATAAAACAAATATTTTTCCCCTTTCTCTGTGCTATATATATATACTATTCATTAACCCCGGATTTTTTTATATTAATATCTGCTTTTCATTCTTCCACTTTTAACCATTGTTCTAAAAAGTCAGCCTAAACTTCGTCTAGACTTAAAACTCGGTCTTCACGCCTAGCCACGCACCACGCATCGCCCTCGCCTTGCCTTTATCTCGCTCTCCTCTTGGACTCGCCTAGACCCGAAAAGCTTGAAACTCGATCTGCACGCCTAACCACGCTTTACACTTTTTAGAACATTGTTTTTAACACACAAAACATCTCAAATTACAAATATTATATAAACACACAAAATGAAAATGAAAATTCAAAAACTACTTGACAAGAGAGACGGTCACCACCGCTTCCATTTTTTATGTAAGGACAATTTGCGCCAAAATCCCTTTCTTATCGTAAAAGGTTCAAATTATTTTTAGGGAAATTGGTGCAAATGGTTCTTAACCTTTGTCTTTAGTGTAGAAATGGTCATGATTTTTTTTTTGAGTGCAAGTTCTCTAACTTATGTGTTTTGGTCTTGTGATTGATCCTTGCAATTAGATTCTTAACTTTTGCAAAAGATGCAAATGAGTCCGATATATTTATTAAATAATATTAAATTTATCATTATAGTAGTGTCAATTAAATTTTTTATAAGAAAAAATGTAAAATCAATGTACTTTAAGTATATGTAATTTCTATTTGGTGTGAAAAATTTGAATAAAAATTAAGTTAAATAAATAAAAAATGACGTATATAATTTTATGACAACGAATCAATCTTATTATTTTTTTTAACATAAAAATTCTAATAAAAATTAATTTACACATTATGTGTTCTTTATTTTTGAACGATAATAAAACGATAAATTCAAGAGAAATTGGTACAAATAGTTCCTAACCTTTGCCCATAGTGTGGAAATGGTCCATAACCTTTATTTTTTGGCGCATCAGTTGCGCAGTTGGTCCTTATATGATAAAAATGATAAAAATACCCTTAGTTATAATTAAAAAAAATTGTAATTGAATTTGTAACATTTGAAAAATGTGCAAATATGTCTGATATATTTATTAAATAATATTTAATTTAGCATATTAAATATATTATTATAGTCATGTCAATTAAATTTTTCATAAAAGAAAAATATAAAATTATTGCACTTTAGGTATATGTAATTACTATGTAATGTGAAAAACTTGAATAAAAATTAAGTTAAATAAATAACAAAATGACGTATATAATTTTATGATATTGAACCAATCTTATTATGTTTTTTGACATAAAAATACTAACAAAAATTAGTTTACATATTATGTGTTCTTTATTTTTGAACGATAAATTAAAATATGAATAACACAATTTGAGCTCTAATTTTTGTAGTTAATAAACGAATAGCTCAATTAAATAAAAATATTTGAGCATCAAGTTTGTAACAAAGTTATCTTTCTTTTTATATTGTTACGATAAAATTAAAGTTTAAATTTTAAATAATATGATTACTTAATAATAATAATAATAAAATAATTTTAATTAACACGTTTGTTAATAATTATGAGCTTAAATTTTAGTTATTTTATGATAGTTCGTAAAATATACAAAATAATTTAGTATATTATCAATTTGTTAGTTTCTTTAACTTTTTTATAAAAAAATAAAAGTATCGGACCCATATGCGCTTTTAGCATAGGTTAAGAATCCAATTGAAAATTTCTTTAATTTAAATTAAGGGCATATTTGTCCTTTTCATCAAATAAGGACCAATTACGTACTAAAACACATGGGTTAGGGACTGATGTGCTAAAAATTAAAGGTTATGGACCATTTCCACACTAAGGACAAAGGTTATAGACCATTTGTCCCAATTACCTAAATTAAAATATGTAGAATACAGTTGAAGCTCTAATATTTGTAGTTAATAAACGAATAGCTCAATTAAATAAAAGTACCTGAACATCATGTTTGTGACAAATTTATTTTTTTTTACGTTGTAACGATAAAATAAAATTTTAAATTTTAAATAATATAATTATTTAATAATAAAAATAATAATTTTATTTAACATATTTGTTAATAATTATGAGCTTAAATTTTAGTTATTTTATAATTGTTCGTAAAATATACACAACAATTTATATATTATCAATTTGGTCAATAAAATATTAATTCAAAAAATTTGTTTTTTTATAAAAAAAATAAAAATATCGGACTCATTTGTACTTTTTGTAAAGGTTGAGAATCCAATTGTAATTTTCTCTAATTAAAATTAGGGGCATTAAGTACCAAAACACATAGATTAGAGATTTCTATGCCAAAAAAAAAATGTTACGGATCATTCATGTGCTAAAAGTAAAGGTTAATGACCATTTTGCGCCAATTTCCCTTATTTTTTACTCTAGTCTTTTTGGAAATTTAATTATATTTAAGAACTGGTCTAATATAAATATTTGGATAGTAATTGCAATTTTTATAAGATTCTGTAGGACAAATTTTAATATAAAATTCCCGCCTTTGTTTCTTCATCTTCTAAGAGTCCGTTTGATAAGAGTTATTTGACAAAAATAATTTATTTGACAAAAAATGACTTATTTAACCAAAAAATTTGCTTTAATAACTGGACATTTTTTAATATTCTTGGTCAAATAAATCATTTTGGTCAAATAAAACTAGTTTATGAACTTTACCAAACGGAACCTAAATGAATTAATTTCCTAGGCATCTCAATTGGGAAAAAAAGTATACTCATATAATTGAGTATAATGTACTAGTATAGTGTTTATGTTGCGGTGAGATTCGATCATAGGGCTATGATTTTAAATATGTGGAGAAGAATTAATTGATTGAGGAGTTGACAAGAATCAATGATTGAGAGAGAGTTTTATTGGATCAAGGAGTTAGAGAAGAATTTGTAGATGATTGAGAGAGATGATTCGTTTGAAGGGGGTTGATTGTGAAGACGTAGTGACAAAGAAGTATTTTTTTCTGTTCGTAGTAGAGAAAATTTCCCCACATACGGTAATAATAATATGTCTAATGAATTTTCGAACCCAACTAACCCACCATTTAAGGTCGATGAATGCGTGGACTGGTCCATACTAATTACCAATCTACACTTATATTAGACAAGTTTGAACTTACCCATCCAAGTTGAGACTTTTTGATAAATTTGAGATATTATAATTTCTTTTTTCTAAGCTTATAAATTTGGTAGTTTATATTTGTTAATAACAAGATACATTAAATAGAAACTTATTAAAAAATTAATTATATTATCAACAAGGTACGTGAACTATAATTTAGAACAGATGAATAAAAAAAGTAGAAATAATTGCATCAAAGGTTTTCAACGTTTCAAAATCGTTGGGGATATGCCCATAACCTAAAAAAATAGCACTACACATCTCCAACGTATGAAAAACTTGGCGTGGTAGGTCTTTTATGACGAAATTGTCATTATCTTTAAATAAACAAAAAAACAAAAAACAAGAAAAAAGAAAAACATAATTGAAAACTAACCATATGTATCTCAAAAAATAAAAAGTAAAAAATGTACCACAAAAAAATAAAAAGTAACAAATAGGTAATCTTCTCTAAAAAGTCCTAAAATTTTATTTGTACTAAATTCGCCGAAAAACACCACAAACTCGCCAAAAAAACTACCTGGAACTCCACCTCTGTCCCATCCAACACCTGGAACTCCACATCTGACCCATGCATTACCTCATAGCTCGGAGTTTCCTGCATCTAGAACAGAGTTTCTCGTTTAGTCCTCGAAAATCTGAACCTCCAAGGGCAGGGTCTGTTAAACCCACTTACTTCCTCAACCCAACTACGGGTCCTCAGTTTAAAACAGAACAATTTCTTTGGTCCCATTTCGGTGCTTTCGAATTTGACCAGTTTGAAACTCATGTTCTTGTCTCACAATGAGTTTTCTGGTGATTTTCCGGTGTTAGTGGCTTCTCTTTGGAAGCTTCACCAACTTGATCTGTCGTATAATAATCTCTTGGGTATTATTTATTTGAGCATGAACCACTTGACGCATTTGCTTACTTTGAAGTTGGAGGGAAATAGGTTTTCGGGTTCTATTTTGAGTTTGAGCTTGCCGAGTTTACATGATTTCAACATTTCAGGTAATGCACTAGCCGGCGAGATACCCAATTTACTATTGGGGTTTCTTGCGTCGGCGTTTGAGAAGAACTCCGTTCTATGTGGGGTTCCATTGGAGAAATATAAGTTGGTTTCGAGCAATCCAACATGACCCGGGGCAATGGCGTTGCCGTTGAGTCCGAGGAGTACTTTTGCATCGTCGCCCAGCTCAATGCCGGTGAAAACTAAGCCGTTGGTAAGATGAAGAGTGGTTTTTTTGGTGAGTTTGTTGTGTTTTCTGGCGAATTCGATACAAATAAAATTTTAGGACTTTTTAGAGAAGATGACTTATTTTTTACTTTTTATTTTTTTTGGGTACATATGGTTAATTTTTAATTATGTTTTTCTTTTTTCTTATTTTTTCTTTTTTTGTTTATTTAAAGAGAATGACAATTTGGTCATAAAAGATCTACCACGCCAAGTTTTTCATACATTGGGGATGTGTGGTGCTATTTTTTTTAGGTTATGCGCATATATTTAACGATTTTGAAACGTTGGGAATTTTTAATGCAATTATCTCTAAAAAGTAAATATATTTTTATGTGATGGCTAGATTAGTATTTTTGTCTTATAAAATTGTAAATATACTGTAAATAGGGGGGAAAAATTATTAAACCGAACTAGCAAAAGCCAAACTATTTGTCTAGCAGCGTCTCTCCACGCACCTAGTTGGCGCGTTCCACTTGATTCCCCGTGTGCTTGAAGCCATTTTTGCTACAGATTACAATTTGACGACCATTAAGTTTCTGAGGAAATGATGGTATAATCCTTCCTTCCAAGTTACTCAAGAAAGAAAAAGAAAAAGAAAAAGCACACAATTTTCAAGCAAAATTAGTGGATATAGTAAAGAGTCTTTCTTGGTCAATAAATCTCATGCGTATGATCTACTGAATTCCAAATTTGAATCTGTAAGTTCATTTTTCTTTCCTTCTTATTTACTTACCCAAGAAAATACCTTACTTTTTTTTTATTCTGAATTTTTATACCTGTTGGGGGTCGTTCTTGACATATGATTATATGAACTGGGCTCTTATGATTCTTGAGTATTTTAGATTGTTATGACGAAATGAATAAGAAATTCTGCTGCTTCTAATTTATTTTGTATTTTTGTGGTTATTTTGTGTTTTGTTTTCAGCGTGATAAAAAGTATAATCTTTTGGATTCTTAAAGATTGTGCTTTGAAGACGAAAGTGGGGATAAAAAGTAGCATCAGTAATTCAGGGGAGAAAAAAGAATAAAAATTGTATTCTTGTCTGCATATGAGTTTTTTTTTTGGGATTTCAGATGTGGATTTGTGATTTTTAGTTCGGCTATTATAAGAATATTGAGGATAAGAGTTTGAGATAATTGATTTTGTAATCGGAAGATTTTCATAGACTAGGTGATTTGGGGTGAACTTTACAGAGATCCTAGTGAATTGCTAATCACCTATCAACACCTCCTGGTGAAACCAATTTGATAAATTGGATTTAAAGGATAAAATAGTGAAGTGACTTATTTTACTTTTTTTTATTCTAGACTAGAAAGATGCAAAGAGTGCGAGTTTCATCACACCAAGCTCCAGTGCACAAGCTTGGGGATTCCCAAATGACATTATCCCCGAAATTTAGGGTAGCTGCAACAAAGTCCTCTTTGCTAGATCCTTTGTTAGAATTGAAACTATCTCTTAGGGGAGAGCCTTTAATTCCCGGACTTCCTGATGATGTCGCTCTTCAGTGCCTCCTCCGGCTTCCAGTAAATGACCTTTCTGTCTTCAGGCTTGTCTGTAAGCGTTGGTATTCCTTGTTTGGTAGCAAGGGGCAGTTTTTTACCCGGAGAAAGGAGCTCGGGTTTCATGATCCTTGGCTTTTTGTTTTTGCCTTCCACAAATGTACCGGAAAAATTGAATGGAAAGTTCTTGATCTCACTCAGTTCTCTTGGCACTCAATCCCTGCTATGCCTTGTAAAGACAAGGTCTGTCCCCATGGATTTGGGTGTGTTTCCATACCCCGCGAGGGTGTTCTCTTTGTTTGTGGTGGCGTAGTCTCTGATGTGGATTGCCCACTTAATTTAGTATTGAAATATGAAGTGCATACAAACCGTTGGACAGTGATGAAAAAGATGGTCACAGCAAGGTCGTTTTTCGCTAGTGGGGTGATTGATGGAATGATATATGTGGCTGGAGGGAACAGCTCAGAACTGTTTGAGCTTAACTCGGCTGAAATCCTTGATCCTAATAAAGGCACGTGGCGCCCTGTTGCAAACATGGGAACTAACATGGCGTCATACGATACTGCAGTTCTTAATGGGAAGCTTCTTGTGACAGAAGGGTGGTTTTGGCCCTTCTATGTTGTACCCCGGGGTCAGGTCTATGACCCAATAACTGATAACTGGGAGAATATGGCTACTGGACTACGAGAAGGCTGGACGGGTTCGAGTGTCGTGATTTTGGGGCATTTGTTTGTGGTCTCCGAGCACGAGAGGACAAAATTGAAAGTCTACGACACGGAGACTGATTCTTGGGATGCTGTAGACGGACCTCCTTTACCTGAGCAGATATGCAAGCCTTTCTGTGTTAACAGCTGGGATTGCATTATCTATGTTGTCGGTCAGAACCTGCACATTGCTGTGGGCCATATATCGAGATTGATCGCGAGAGGCACGTCAGAAAGAAAGTGTGGCTTCTCTGTTCAATGGAAAGTAGTCGTGGCACCCGATACCCTCTCTGAATTGATGCCATCACGCGCTCAAGTTCTGTTTGCTTAGAACTCCTTGGTTTGTTTGGGTTTGTGTTGTGTGCTTGTTTCTGCTACTACAATTGTAATTATATGAGAATGTCAATATATTAGAGAGATGATAAGATGTGGAAGACTTTTGTTGCACATTGTATACATTACATGGTTTCTGGAACCTAAAATGTATTTCCTCGACGTTTTACTTGTGTTTATTACACGGTTTTTATGTAATATGTTGTGTCAATACGAGATCACTATATACTCAATTCCAGTAATGAACACCATTTCTGTTCCTTGGTGCTTGGTGTTGAGAATTTTAGTGCCTAGAAATTTGCTTTATAACTACATGCTTGATTTTACAGGAAGCAAGAACTCTAAACGGAGTTATAGCAATTAGCCAGTTATATCATCTCCATCTCTATCGACACTTTACTGAGGTGAGAATTGCTACATCAGGGAGATCACATTCAAATCTTTCTGCATCTGTTTTTGATAGTAGTTGCCATGACTTAGCTGAAGGCTTAAATTAATTGCTAACACCCGTTGAGGCGAGGCGTAGTAACTAGTACGTGCTTGGCATAATGGAATGTAGCGTTAGATCATACAAAATTTTATGTAACATTGCTTGGTATTGCGTGTCCTCTTTATCAAAGATGTCATGCGCCCTTGATGTCACGACAGAAGTGAGCCCATACAAAGAAACCATAGTTTCTCATGCAGGTTGATCAAACTTGCGTTTCGTTATATTGAGGACTATAAATTGCGTTCAAAACTATATTTTTTATATTGTGGAGGATTATAGTAGAACTTTGCGTTTCAAAGATTCAAAATATACTTAACACTCTTATTTAAGAGTACGTCCATGTGAGATTCGGAGTTGACAACCTAAGTTCTTAAAAGATGCAGAATACAAATCTAATTATGTTAACGGTTAACAACTATATATTATATACAAGTACTTCATTGTAACATTTTGTGGCAAAATAAGGTCAGAGAAGATAGTCAAAATTTGTGAAAAATCGCGGCCGTGAATGAACGTTGAGATACAATTACAAGATTTTATGATTTTTTTTTTTGTCAACCCTAATTTGAGAACAAATCGTCATATTTTTTTCAAATTTTTAAATGGTCTGGTAATGTCTTATTTATAGGCACTTAGTTGTCTAGCATTGTTTTGACTTCTAAATCAACATATAGTACGAGCCCTGTTCGATTGGGACAAATATTAGGATTTAGGGACATATCTTTTTTCTCTAAACTCAGCCTAACTTTTGTATAATTATTGTAATATATTATTTATTTGCATCTAATTTCTGTGATGCTTATTAATATGTTGGTCATATTTTGGTTAAAATACAATTTTTCGAGTATCTAATGTTGTTGGAATCAATCATTTTTATAAAATAAGATAAGAATTTTGATTTCGGCGTTCTCACATCAGCCATGTAAGCTTTACGAATCAATAATTTTGACTTATATTTTGTTTTTTTCTAAACTTGTTTACAATTTATTTTCAGTCTCCACCCCTACATCCCATCATACAATAGACCGTGTAAGCTCTAAATTTTCTTATTTATAAATCAACAACTTATTGTAACAGTCCACAGCATAGTTGTAAAAATCGGAATGAACCGATCGATTCAATCAAAAAATTAGTGAAACGATCTATCAACCGATATGGTTGGTTATATTCAACATGTATACAATTGAACTGATCAAAACCCGCGAATAACCAATTGAATCCTACCGAACATTGAATTTAAAGTTTGAACAAGGTACTTCAGTGTTCAACAAAGAATTTACTATCTACCTATCTTAATTAATTATTATCATTTAAAAATTGAATATTTGAGCATTTAATAATTTTTAATAATTTTATATTTATTTTATCACCACAGTTCAACTTATTACATTCCATAATTTTTTAACATATAGTTATATCTTACACTATCTTTTTATTTTAAATATATTTTTTATTTAAATGTTCATGTTAAACCGGACACCCAGCAGTTGAACGAGTGACCCGTTGACTCAATGCTTTAGCCAGGTCGTGTTTAAAACTAAGGTCCTGGACTTTCGCAAGTTTTGCATTTTCGGGCTCAACCTCCAAAGCAGAGCACTTTTATCCCCAACATTTCACTTTTGTTGCACTTGTGGTCCAAGAGGACTGGTTACACCTTTATTTTGAATTAAAATAAATATTGAATATAAACCCAAAAAACACACACAAAAATTTATATATATATATATATATATATATATATCCCTCCCGGTAACTTGCTCCCAGCAACACCGAAACACCACCCAACAAGGCAACTTCCCCTCACCTTATCCCCATCTGATCCCCCTCTTTCTTTTCTCCAGCTGCTTCCTCCCGCACCCCATCCCCGTAGCTCCCTTCTTGGAAGGATATTTTGATGTATATATACACCAGGAGAAAAACACGAAAATGACAAAAATGACACATGGACAATAGGCTGGGACCTCTGCTACTATTTTCCCGAAAAGAAAAGGGCAAAGGATGGCATCAATGAGATTCTGCCAACTCAACCAAGTCATGTTCTCAAGTCATGTTCTCGTTCCTACATGAATAAGTTGCCTCACCATGATGAGGCAAACAGACTCAAATGAAGTACCCAGTAAACTGCAACTTATCATGCTTTAGAGTACAAACTGAATTTGAAAACATAATAACAAAATATGCTTTACAGCTAGTGTACATCACAACAAAAAAAATAACGGCTATGAGTTTCTGTACACAATGAAACATGGGATTGATTTGCTTCTAGCATCTTAATGAGGGGAAAAACTCCCCCAAGTCTTCCAGGAAGAATAGTAAGCTGTTGTTTCATGCAAGGTAGTTGTATATTTGAGGGTTATTCTTGTCACGCTCCAGGTACTCCCTGTCTATCAAGCTCTCAATCCTTTTCTTCAAGTCAGCTGGTTTTATTGGGAACTTGAGCTGTATAATCAAAGATAAGAACACATTTACGCCCATTTAAATAAATTACAATTCTTTTTTCTTTTGGACACAAAACAGTTAAAGCATGTTTGGCTAAGGTTAAAAATAAGAAAAATTACATATATGTAACTTTTTGTTTCCCTACATATGCAGATATTGTTACTTTTTTTTTCCTTCCATTTAAGTAGAAAAGGTAACTTATTTACTT
The DNA here is from genome assembly GCA_023638005.1 of Forsythia suspensa. Lineage (NCBI taxonomy): Eukaryota > Viridiplantae > Streptophyta > Magnoliopsida > Lamiales > Oleaceae > Forsythia > Forsythia suspensa. Next base: position 8,450,082 of record CM042674.1, on the reverse strand, counting down.
GTAAGTCAATTTACTTATAAGTAAACTTTTTAAGATTAGCCAAATATGCTCTAAGTGCTTTCATTTCTATATGGAAACCATTATTGATGGCCATGATTTATTCTTTATCTCGTGGGCTCAAACACGGAGTCACGTGCGATAACCAGATGAACTTGATCACATGAAGTAGACCAGCACTGTGCAAAGATTCGTACATTCAATCCAGACACCCAAAAGACAACAAGGGGGACAAGAAAATCTAATACCTGCTGAAAGAGTTCAGTTATCAAGAGTGTGTGGCTTAACACTTTTCTTGTCTTCATAATCCGAACAATAGCCGCATCAACCTGCACAAATAGTTGCGGCAGAAAATGAATTAGCTAGCTACATTTGCAAAAACTAACTGTGGATCTCAGATTTTGCATCAGATTTTCAAGAATATGGATGAACGTAGTGGAAGTAAACCTGGTATTGCCGGTCTTGGAACACCCTCTCTGTAGTGCTCGCGTTCTCCTCAGCTGTTTCCTTCATCTGAATGGCGTTTACCTGCTCATATCAAGAAAATGTTAGCTTAAAAGAACCAAGAACAAATAACCAGTGATTATAGTTATTCCTTTCCTGTCTTGATTTCACTGCTTCATTTGAAGTTTGAACAAAGGATTACCTTTATACGATAGAGAGGAGCAGTGAATTGATCATTGAACACAAAGGAGTCATCATCCTCCACATCTCTCCCCTTGGGAATCTGTAATGACAATTAAATCTTTTCAACAGAGAAAAGTCTGCAATTGAAGAAGGAAAAATAAGTTCAGGCAATGATAGCTTACTTTCTGAAGAACACGAACTTTCCCACATGCAAGGGATTGCAAAGTCCTCCTCAGCTCTTTATCCTCAATGCCAGTAGATTCCTTAATATCTTGAAAGCTAAGGTTTTGAGCATCATTAAATAGCATCAACACAACTGTCTGGGGCAGCCAATGGACAGAATCACTAAATGTGTTACAATATTTAGACTTCTGGCAAGCATTATCAAGTATAGAAGGGGGAGAAAACTATAACCAACAACGCATATGTAATTAACTGAGACCAACCTGAAATAGAGAAACAGCCAGCTCCTTTTTACCGTTCGGAAATTCTGCTTTCAGCACACAATGGCCCAGTGAATTTTGCCACATTAATCGCCTCCCACTGTGCTTGCTTAAATAGAACTCCTTGAAAATATCCTGCACGGAGATCAGAAAAAGACATAAAGTACTGCATGCATGGTACCAAACCTAATTGCCACGAACTCCAGTTTACGCCAAACCTGATACACATTGAGTTCATGTGGCAGCCGAACATCCATGGGTGGATATGTTGGCCAGTATCTGCAGCCAATCAATCATACACAAATTTTATTCCTCAGAGAACTCCTATGACGAAAGGGAAATTATGGAAGCTTGAAAGCAATACAAAGTAATGAAATATGGCCACCTACCCTGTCGTTAAGACATGGACACTCATCTCGATTCCTGATGGTAGTTTTGTCCGAGCTTGGGATGATTGCTTGAATGATTCATTAATCTCTTTTGACAATTCGATGTCCTGAAGTAATGTGTTTTCCAACGTCATTAAGCGAATGATTACACAATCTTACTAGCATAATGATATACAGAATGAAAAGCCTACTGCAAGTCTAGGAAATGCGTAAACTAAGCCCTATTGCCTTAGCATTTGTGCGAAAGATTGTACCCCCACAATAACCACCATGACCAAATAAAAACAACGATGGGAAAAGCTGAAGTCAAGTAAAACAAACAAATCTCATGGCCAAGTGACAGTAAGGCACAGTAAGAGATGTAATTTCATGACAGTGAGCAAGAGGTACACCCGAAGCTTGGTGTGATTTGAAGCAATAGAGACATTTTTTGGCAGAGTAAACAACTAAATACAAAAACAAATGACATGTGTCACACGGTCAGCCAGAACAAATGATACACACCTTGAACATTCCTTCAAGTTTATTTGTAAACTGGCTGCCACACTCAGTTTTCAACTGCAATACCCATGAGAATTTTGTCATGTGAGAATAGGTGCAAACTTTTTGGTAGAGAGACTTGGAAAATGCAAAGCACTTGCCTTAGTAATCATGGACTTCTCTGCATCAATAGAGGCACTCTTCCCCAACAGCAGCCTTTTTGCAAGGTCTTTCTTATAGAACGCTTCAAATACATCCTTACCCTACATGAGTTTAAAAAAAGCATGACTCCAAGAATTATTTGTTGGAGAGAGAAATAGCATAATATCAGCAGCAAGGCTTGGCCTGTACTGCTACCAAGTTTCCCCCATAAATCAGGTTAAGTATAAATGCATCCAATGTTACCTGTATAAACCTGAACAAAACCAAGACTTTATCAAGTGTACCCTCGAGTTCCTCCTCTGATGTACCCTTGTTTCCAGCACGAAGCTTCTCGTCCACAAACTTTGCAATTAGCTCAGCAGGTCGGTTCTAATACAGAACACAATAATGTGCGGTAAGATATGGTCAACAAGAACAAATAGATAGCATAAGAATGACACTAAATTTATTTTGCTGATGTGGAGTAAGAGAATAATTCAGGTTTGCACAGGCATTAGAATCACGAGGTAACATTTTATTACCCAAGATATACATTTGATAACTGTAAGCCTGCCTAACTAATAATTATGCCCCTTTCAAAGCATCTTCTTCCAACCACCGCTAGAAAAGGAAAGGAGAGGGCCAATAGAGCGTGTCAAAGAGAAATTTTCAGTTTTTAGTCTGCATTAACAAGCATGTCTGGCTAAGCTCTAAAGCAAGTCAGACTTACTTTTTAGTAAATTTTGTTTCCAAAAATGTATGGTTATGCATATATGTAAATTTTTCTTTTTTTAAGTAAAATACAGTTACTCATTTTGACAAGTTGCTTATTTTGACAGTTTGTCAAAATGAGTAACTAACTTATTTTCAATTTTGACTTACTTTCACATTTAAGTAAAACTTATAAGTTTTTTAAGCTTCACCAAACATGCTCATAGTGGACTGATAATTGCTTTAAGGAAAATGAAGAAAAATCACGTGATTGAGTATGGAAGATATAGGATGATCAAGTACAGAGCAATAAATTCATTCCCCTGACACAGGAACGAGTAGATGATCCTGACAGTCAGAACTGTGGCCCTTTCACACTGACAAACAGATATCAGAAGCTGCCAAGTGAATGTAACAATCAAAGACCTGCTTCCTCTCTGTCTCTCTCCCTCTCTCATGGGGAGGAAACAAGCAATCAAATAGAGGATTGGTAACTGTCTTTGTTTGTGATTATATATAAAGTTATAAACTAATTTGAGCGTGGAATTCTAAAAGGATGCGGGAAATCTAATTATGCCTTCTTCCATCCATCTCACAATAGTTGATCAAGAAACAGAGGGGGTCCTAGAAAGATTATGAACACCAATATTACCCAACATGAGAAAAAAAAAGCATCAGAGGCTTCTTAAATATGTATACCAAACAATTTTAATTATGATATACTTGCCACGTGGTGGCTCTACACTTAACTATATTTACCTTATAAGTAAACAGACGATATACTTTGCACAAACACGTTACTTTCTCACTCATGTAAATTAGGATCTCCCAAAACTGATATCACCTTTTTGGAAAGTATGCTAATTCTATGGATTGATTGTCCACATACCAATGCTACCACTCAAAAATATATATGATTTACATCCACAAACAAAAAGAAAAGACAATGTCTAACCATTTGAATACTGAAAAGTACGAGGCAAACTTAAATGTCCCCCTTCCTAATCAAGTCCATTGCAATGGCGATGAAGAACATTGATATAAGAATAAGATTACTGATTTCATCTAAATGTTCCTTATATATTTTGTTCCAAGTCTCCTATTATTTTAATTGAACATGAGAAATAGGAAATTTTCTCCTCCTCAAAAGATAAAACTCAATAAAAAGATATGCACAGTGGCCTTTTATGCCATGAACTCAGGGAAGATTTACTCTCCAGATATAAATTTACCAAAAGGAAATGGAGATTCAACAAAGAAGACATTCAGAGCTACATGAGAACATGCTTTGACATAGAGGAGAATCGTACTTATCTAACTTCACAGGCATAATTTTCTATTATTTTAACAGCAGAAAATCAAAACCAAGTAAGTAATGAAAGGAATGTACCTGGCGAAGATTAATAAGATGCTCAAATGCATCCTTGACGGTATTGCTAAATGCTTCGTTCTTGAAAAAGCTTTGTGCCCATATCCTATCAAGAGATGCTTTAAATTCCAATAAGCTAGATACCATATCTTTGTCTTTTTCTTCATCCATGACCATGCCCTGCCCAGTTATTCGGATGTACTGACTAAGGGCCTGCCTAAACGATTCAAGGGCATTGACCCTGGAGTAAAGTGTATACATTCTCTGAAGATCCTCTATACGATTACCATTCATCAACATAATGAAACCCTGGACAGACAGTTGGAGTAAAATCACTTTGTATATGTAAATGCAGGAAAAGCAATATAAAAGTGCTTAAGGAATTGCAAAGTCATCCTCTAATAGGCACCTTATCAAGAATTGCAGATTTATGACGTTCAAGAAGTTGCTTTTCTGCAGTTGCTATTAATGGTTTTTTCGTACTAGCGTCCAAATAGTGTAAGCATCTTTCATGTTCTTCTTGCAACCTTATCTGCAAGAACATAGGCAGTCAAGTATATCAAAAACTAAAGTAATTACGAAAACGTAATAACAACAACTGAACATAGATATACCATTTACTCCCAAAGAAAAATGATTGAACAGCGAAAAAATGAAGAAATTGAAGGTTAATACTGCATGGAAAATCAAGATTCAAGATCTTTACATAAATACAAGGGAAGGGAAAAGTAAAACAGAGACACACCTCCACATGTTTCAAGTAATCCGGAACATCTGACAGTTGTATGTATTTTACACCTTCAGCAGCAAAAAATTCAGATGTACTTTCAAGGAAAGGCTTCTCAAAGCTTTCTAGGTATATTCCCAATGCAGTGAACATCTTCAAAAGATGGTTAAGAAGAGTTCTATCAACTGCTTCACCTAATCTGTAGGTGAAAAGAAGAACAAAGAGACAGGAGAATAAAAAATATGAAGGTACGACAAATACAGTAAGCCACAAACTCAAAGCATGCGATTGTCTGCCTTTGATCCTATAGAAGGTGCTAATTCATGCTGATATGGATAGGGGGGTGGATTAAGCAGACACCAAAAGGCAAATTGCAAATGGCTTGGGATAGTTTCAAGTGTTTTGGGGAGTTTAAATCTTGGATCAATGATAAGTATGCTATGAAGATGGTTACCAGTGTCACAAATTGCCAGGAAGATGGGAGCCAAAAAAAAAAATTCTATAAATTCATAGTCAGAATCCAAACATGAACACAAACTTCAAAGACTGGAATTCTCTGTTAACTATGAATGAAAAAAGAGAGAAAGGAGAGAGGAAAGGAGGCATTGGAAAAGAGGAAGGTCAGGAAATTGTAAAGCCAGTTAGAGTTTAGAATTTAGAAGGAAACTTTTTTACTGGAATACAGGACATTTTTGGTTTTCTTGACTTCTTTTCCCTATTGTAAATTACTAGGGACTGCAGAGGAGTACACGGTTTCCTGTACATGGTCGTACCCACTCTGGCACTATTCAAAGAATGTTATAGTTATCAAAAGGAAAAAAGAAAATGCAATCGCCAACTAAGCTCGACTGAATTCCCAATTATGCCACCAGATTAATCCTAAAATCACTGAAAATGCTATTACAAAAGTAAATTTTGGTGTACAGCTTTGACCAGATATGCTTAAAGATTATTAGAGCCGTGTTGAGTTACCAAATCTTATCTGCCCATTGATAGAACATAACTTCATTAATCTAGCTGCTATCAACAGATTGTGTACACAAATTACTGTCAGGATTTGGAAATTACCTCTCACTCTCAATCATTTTCAGAAGACCAAATACAGTTTTGTGTTCCACTTCCGAAGCTAGAGAAAGATGCTTGCGGAAAAGCTGCAAACCCATGTCCCACAATGAACGCACATTCGGGGTTTGTTTCACATATGTTCTATCAAGATATAATGCTATACCACGAATCATCAACATCTGATCACAAAAGTCCTGCCAGCACTTCTCAACAAGTGATAAGAAAACCACCAGATCTTGACTTTGGCCAACCAAAGATTGTAGTGCAGCAGATATGTATGATTCACACTCCTTTTCAATCCGTCGATAGAGACTACCACCCATCTTGTGCAGGCAAAGGTCATTGACCGCCTAAAGATGATAAAGTAGGTCAAATAATGTGTAAGAGATGCTGTATAGCAAAGAAAATACAACAGTTAACTAACCTGATAGAGCTTCTCCAAGTCGCATGGATCTGGCTGTTTTAAGAATATGGCACTGATAGCTGACTTAAGCGTTGCCCACGTATTTTCTTCGAAATCAGTTGGCAGCATCGGTTTGGCTACAGACAAGTAATGGAATTGATCATTGAAAAATAAACCTTCAATACGGGTACTAATATGGATTCAACCTATAACATTCTTTGAGGATAATTATATCAGTTCAAAAAACTGTTTAGTGTTACTGTTTCATATTTTGCAATTACTGGTAACTGTTAAATGTTTGCAAATCATCTTAATAGCTTTTCTCTTTTAGTTTCACTTCAAAGCATCCAATGCAATACAGAGTAAGCCGAGAAAAATTAATTATTTCTACAGCATGATCTGGTTCTAGAATCATAAACATTGTGCTCAATTTGAACTACAAACTCCTCTACCTAGAATATTTCGCGCAGAAAGACCAACCCTTGCAATTTCTTTGGCACAAGTTCACAGCAATTGTGCGTGTATGAATTATCTTTAGATTATTCAATTTATACATAAAACCCTTATTCACCTTCATTTCCTTTAGTCCATCCTCCTGTGAACTGAAAGCTTTGCTGAGATGACCATTTATAAACCATTAGTTATCCAACGTCCAAACTCTTCAAGCATTGTGAACACAGTTAATGTTGCATTCTGGACACACAACATCCAGTTTCCACCAAGATGAACATATGTATTGAATAGTAAGTCGTGCATTTCAAAAATTCGCAATAGAGGAAAAAACATTATTCAAAATGTAAGCCTAATAAATACACGTCACTAGTTTTTTTCTTCTTTTTCAGAATCCAATCTTCCGTTTCAATTGATATATATATTTCATTTTTCATCTGTAAGGGATAAATTGATCATGTTACAGGAAGCAATTTCAAGGAAGTAGGGGAAGGTGCTTTTCAGCTGGCTATATATATAGCAACTTGAACAAGTAAGGAATTTTTGTTTATCCGGGGTATTGAAAATGGCAACTGACAATGCATGGTCTTCAACTAAGATGCTTGCCAGAAGTTTATCCGGAGATTGCCTAGACATAGTTTTCTAAGTTTTCCGTTAATCTTAAAGCATAGATTCATTGACCATTCATCAGTGCAGTATCAAACAAAATTCAATAACCCATTCCAATGTGGCCCTCAAAGAATAATTCAAAGCAATTTAAACATTCAGGTTTTAATTCATGTGGGAAACGCATTGGAGTAGAAACCTGAAGACACATATACTGCTAATGTCTAGGTTTTAGCTCTAATGTTCACCTCGTGGCAAACACACGAAAATCCGTTAAAATTGGTTGCAAATGATTATCCTGTTGGACTGTCTTGCAACATACTAGTTCAAATCCACTCTTAATGAAAAAGGCAACGGGCATTTAAAAATATCTAATAAGTAACCATCAAATAAAGCCTAGAAAATTATATGTATCAAAATCCAAAAATAATCTAAGCATTTCTAAGTTTCCTTAGAAACTTAAACCAGGAAAATCAAATCAAACCAAAAACGAATACAACTAGTGAGTGTATTTCAGCTCAGGAGACCATATTTTATACTGCATTATTCATCCAATCAGAAGTGACAACCTATGTTTTTAGAAAATGAGAAAAATGCAGATCCTAATATCCTATACAAACTTCCGATCCCCCCATTAAAATCGCCCGAGAAAACACATCAAAATTAGTCTAATATAGCGCTCAATTCCGGCTTTAACAACTTCAATTTTTGCTTCCAAATTAACCAATCAATTCTCAAACCCCTATTATATCCCACCCAGACCAGCAATCAACTTTAAACATTGGCAATAAAAATCCTCAATCTTCCCAAAAAAATAAAAAAATAACAAAATTAGTATGAAATTCAAACCTTTAACGAGCTTAATGACGAGCTTTTTGGCAGGCTGAGGAGGCGTTGCCTTTTTCCTTGACAAATTCGCAGTGACACCACCTCCACTACCACCACCAACTCCTCGGCCAAAAGAATTAGACGAAGCTGACGCATCCAAAACGACATCGTTTGAATCCTCATCAATCATCGAAGAATGAGCGGAATGATCGAAGTGAACATGAGGTACACTCTGTTGGCCGTTCTTGTTGTCGAGTGAATAAGCTACCGCCTGCGACTTGGCCTTCTTCATCGCCGGAAAAATTGGGGCTCCGCCGTCGGTGGTGGTGGTGGTGGTGGTGGAGGAGGAGGAATAAGGGGAGGAGCGCTTACTGGGGTTGGACGAGATGGAGGTCGAGGTGGTGGGTTGAGACATAGAAAAGTGAAACGAAATGTTTTTTAAGGAAAACTCATTGTATTTGTTTTGTTAGAAAGAAAAGAAAAGAAAAAAAAAATAGCAAAATCTAGAGAGAGTGAAGTAACGCTCACGTGGATTCTTTGATTTTGTTTTATGAAATCCGTTTTCATTTATTGTATTGGGCCTTGATCTACTTAATCAGAGATTTATAGTCTTGGAAAATTGACATAAATGGCACTAATTCATTTAATAATTTTAACATTTGTTCTCCTTTTGTTTTTCTAAACATTCAAATTTAGTAATACTCTTTTTAGTTGTTGTTAGTAAGAACGAACTTTGGCCTATTTTGAATAAATTGGCTGAGGTTATTGTTTATCGAAAGTTTTATAGGCAATGATGAGTTGTTATTAATAAGGATACGAACTTTTTGTTTTTTGTTTTTTTATGAATAAACTATTTGAAATTATTGTTCAACTTTATTTATTGTTTTATTCAGGACTTGTTCGGAATAGTTTTTTATTCAAAAAATAGGTTTTTTTGGTTATTTTATTGATTTTTTAAATTTTTTTGTAGTATAAAAGATTTGAACAGTCAAAAATAGCAGACAAAAAAATAGTTACCAAACAAGTCCTCAAAATTTCATAGTCAAAGGTCAATACACAAGAGATATTATTATGACAAGAATCACTTTTGATTAATTATCTCGATTATGGCCAAAAAAGGAAAATCATTTGTTGTTGAGATACATAATTTTTCAAGTTATATTTTTTTTTTCCATCTTTTGTTAGTTGACAAAAGTTGGGTAAATAGTTAGAGGTCTCGAACTTTTGAACTTTATGATAGAGTCCTCAATTTTTGATAACTAGCAACTATGATTTCAAACATTTCAAACTTCTGTGTTTGAGGTCTTTTTGTAATATAAAACGTTAGTTTGACTGTTAAATAATAAATTTTTTATTAAAATGATAGTTCTATCCTTATTTTAATGTATGATGAATAACACTGAGAGTCTCTAGCTTTTAAACTTTGTGACAATGAGGTTCTGAATCTTTAATTTCTAGCACTTGAGATTTCAAATCTTTCAAACATATGAGCCTGAAATCTTTTTGTGATGAAAAACGTCATTTTGACCGTTAAAATATCAAAATTTAAGTAAAATAATTCTTGTACCCATACTTGATTCTAAATTAAATAAAAATAAAAACAAAATGAAGAAACAAAACAAAAATAAATAATCATCTTTTCCAAATCAAACCATCCACTCATCCAAGTGGCAACAACACTATTGGCACTACCTATAGAAAAATAAACTAACTAGTATCTGTAACACACGAGAACTTAAACACCTCTCAATCCCATTCACCTCCGGCGATTACCACCCATCTCCAAACTCATAAAAACCCATGTCACTTGTAGAAAAAAATCAATCACATCCAAATCGAAAACCAAAATCTCAAATCTACTCCTAGCCAACATCATGCTCAGGAAACAGAAAAATAATCTCGAGTAGTGCTTGGTTGTTGAATTTTTGAGTTTTGAAGTTGGAAAATAGAGGTACTGTTTTGTGATGTCGTTATTATTAGTTTGTATTTTCAAATTGTTAAACAAATTACTGGATTGAATGAGTGGGGATGATTATTTATTTATTATTATTTTTCTTTTTTTTTTAATGGTCAAACTAACGTTTTTCGTTAGAAAATGACATCAAGCGCAGACCTTTGAATGGTTTGGGTTCTCTGATGCTAAAAACCAAAGATTCAGGACCTCATTGTCTCAAATTTCAAAGGTTGGGGATTTTCAGTGCTATGTACTTTAAATTAAAATAAGTGTCTAACTGTCGTTTCAAAAAAAAAAAATTGATCATTTAATAGTCAAATTGACGTTTTCTGTTGTTACAAAAGGACCTCAAACGCAAACATTTTAAAAATTTAGGATATTAGGTATTAGAAGTCAAAAGTTTAGCACTCCATCGTCACAAGGTTCAAAGATTTGAAATTCCTATTGCTATTTTCCTAACGAAAAGTAGATGTAATTGAAATAAAACATATCAAACATGTGTTCTCAAAATTTATTGAGTGAGATATTATTTTTCCTGAGGTTGATGACATTTTTATTTTATGAAAGAACAATCATATATAAGTTTCTTAGCAACCAAAATCAAGAAAAAATTACAAAAGAATAGAATGGTATCCTATTTTATTTATAATAAGGGTATGACTTTATTCGCTAAATAATTTTGAAAATGAAACTTGAACTTTAATAAAGTAAAACTATTAGGCAGTCAGATAAAGATCATATGTAATTTATGTATGGAGTAAGCTTCTTGTCCTCTTTTCATCATTTTTATACTTATTGAGAGTTCGTTAGGTACAAAGTTGTGTCCTTGGCACATTTTCTTTAGCCTAATTGTCTAGCTTATAATTACGAACTAAAGTCTCAATTTTGCAATTATGTCATTCTCAAGATTATCCTATGCATCTACTCAATTGACAAGTTGAGTTCCTGTATTTAACATATTTTTTTGAGATTTTGGCACAAATAATTTATAATGTATTTTGGGTCTCTAAACTTTTTTTTGGTTTTATGACTTAAGTGTTCTAAACTTCGCCTGACTAATCCTGATGAGTGGCGGCCTGCCTCCCTAGTTCATCACCCAGGTAAATTTAGATGCGATCACAGCTTATATATACTTGGGCCGGACATTCGATGATTCTCCTCTCTGTGGAACACTGCCTTCCAACATAATGTTGCCTTCCAAAATCTCTGTTACTTGTGTGTGTGGTTTCAACTCTATTCTAATTGTCAAGTCACTTTTTTTTCTTTTCTTTTGTTGGTCAATTTATAATTTTTTATGTCTTTTCACCTGTCTTGTCTGAAAATATTGTATATGTTGTTGCAAATATGTTGTAGGTGTTGGTGAATGAAATGTAATTTAAATATCTTATTTTTGGTGTTTCCAGATACTTCATTGTTTTAATTTCAATGCATCTTTGGTTTTTAGGTTTGCGAATGGATGATTTGAGTTGAGAGATTGTTGGTTTAGTTGACAAATGGTGGCTGTTGTATAAATATGTATTACTATCGTGATAAATTGTAGATGAATTCTAGAGCTCATTGAATAGAGAGTAATATTCGTACAATTTTTTCAATAGATTAAAGACTAATTGCACACCAATTTACATATGTTATGACCATTCGTGCAACTAGTTATGAACAATCTACTCACCAATACAGAAAGATTTGGGATTGTATTCATACCTACAAAAAATTGGGACCAATTGTGTTCCACATTTAATAGTTATGGACGGTCTACGAATCATCTCCACACATTTCATCCACATTATAGCAATTGTGCAACATAAAGTCCAAAACTAAACCTTTCAATGAAATTCTTTTTTCTTGCTCATAAGTTACATGTTTTTCTTCACCTCCAATAGTAGTCCATAGCAGCAAAGATTGGGTTCATATACTCTTCTGAATTCTTGTAAAAATGCTTTTTTCTAATTTTGGTAATTTTCTTCGAAGCATAGAATTAGTGGGTATGTTTTAAGTTATATGGGTATGAATGAACAAAAGAAAAAAAAAAAGTGACTTGATTAATATGTTCCATAGTAAAGACAAATTAAAAAAGAGTTGAAATCATGCACACAACTGATAGAGAATTTGGACGGAATCTATCCATATGGACCACTTTCTCACCTAATGGCATAAGATTACCTCTTAGCTAAAAATAAAATATTAAAGGACAAAAAAAGGCACTAAAAACATACATTAAAATCAATTTGCACCAAAATCTCTATTTCTTTAAGGAACAAGTTGCTCAACTTCCATTATTTTTGTAGAATGTCTTTTTAATATATTTTATATAAGCTCAAAAATTGAAACAATCATTAATTTGTTTTCGATATCTAACTTTGACCCTATTTTATTGTATAGTTTTTTGAAAATTATGGAAATCGATATAGTCGTCAAATGCCATTAATAACTTATCTATAAATAATCTATTTTCTCATTCATTTGAAGGACTTTCTGATACAAAAGTTTTACTCACAATTGACATAATATAAATCTTGAGCTATCCTTCTACATATTACACTCAAATTTTGACCACTAACTTAATTGTTGGAGTGCTTAAGGTCATTGCACCACTCCATGGGCCGTTGGTAGTCCAATGTGTCTTTCAAGTGTCAAGTTAGCATTATGTGGATAGTGACGTAGTTCAAGTTGAAATCAATACAGATTTTGATTTTGATTTCAACAAAAGCCAAAAGTTAGACACTTGAACTTGGTATACATTGGAATATTGGAATTAGATAAAGTTCATTCCCACATTGGAAGTCTAAAAGTCTCTTGTACAACTTATATAGCCTAAGTTTGGTTGGGGTGCCAATAGTCTTTGCAAGGAGAACGACTTATATAGCCTAAGTTTGGTAAGGGTGCCAATAGTCTTGGGATCTTTTCATAAATAAACTACTTTTTAAAAATAATTCCAATTTTATCAACTTAACAAATTTATTCTAAAAATACTACATTCTTAAAATTATATTAATTAATAAAATAATAAATTAAAATTAAATCTATACTACAAAATATATATTTCCACGTAAATTTACTTAAATTTGCATTTGAGTCCTTAATTATTTGCACAATAAGTCCTTCATCTTTATAAAATTTTCACTTTAGTCCCTATATTTCATCTTTCATTTCAATTTGTCCTTTTTATTTGCAATCCAAGTCCTTCAACTTTTAAATTTGTACAAGTTGGTCTCCATATTTATACTTTTATATCGGTTTAGTCCTTTATAGTATCATTTATTTGATACATATGTTATAAATGATATTGTGTATCAATGTTTGATACAAATGTTACAAATAATATTTTGTAACAATCACGTATACAAATTGAAATATAAAATATCAAATGATACAAAATATTAATTCACGTATACATGTATTGTGTAAAATAACATAATATAATCAGAATATATTCAAATGATACAAAATATTATTTGTAACATTTGTATCAAACAATGATACACTGTGATAAGATTTGTAACATTTGTAACAGATTGCGATCTAAAATGAAATTGTTACAACCGCAAAATCAACTCTAAACTTCAATAAGTTCGTTATAGTATGATATAGATATGAAACACAATGTTAAATTTAACAAATAAAACTATTGATTTCATCATTTTGTAACATACGTAACATCAAATGATCTAAAATACCAATTCACGTATAACATGTAATATGTAAAATAACATAATATAATATGTAACATATTCAATGATACAAAATATCATTTGTAACATCTCGTATCAAATAGTGATACAAAGGACTAAATTGATATAAAAGTATAAATATGGGGACCAACTTGTACAAATTTAAAAGTTGAAGGACTTTGGTTGCAAATAAAAAGGACAAAATTGAAATGAAAGATGAAGTATAGGGACTAAAGTGAAAATTTTACAAAGATGAAGGACTTATTGTGCAAATAATCAAGGACTAAAAAATAAATTTGAGTGAATTCACGTGGAAATAGTTATTTAATTTTAATTCATTATTTTATTATTTAATATAATATTAATTATGTAGTATTTTTGAAATAAATAAGTTAAGTTGTTAGATTTGGAATTATTTTAATATTTGTAAGTAGTGGGTGTAAATATCCCAATAGTCTTTGTAAGGAGAACAACTTATATGTTAGTAGGTTTAGACTAAAACCCACATGTGTGTTGTCACCCCCGCCTATTCATTGATTGGGCCGAGCTTGGGCATGGGCTATGTGCAATGGGCCCAAGTTGGTATATATATTTTTTGGATAAAATAAATACTTGTTTTATATATTGGTTTGGTATTGCTGTACTTTTAAGAGAATTGATTTTTATTGTGTTGTCGAAAAAATTGGCTATGAAAAAAATTTGATAAGTGTTTGGTAAATCCTTGTTTCAAAATTATTGTATGTTTCAAAATCAGTATTTGAACGTTTGATTAATAAAAGTGATTTATTATTGTAACTGTATAAAATTATTAAAATAGACATTAATAATAATAATATGTTCTTTCGCATTATTATTACCATGAATAGCATTGTAAAATTTATTTTTACTTTTATATCAATATATATTATTAAATATTTTTCCAAGACAAATGCATTTACTATAATTATTTTAATATAAAAATAATAAACATCTATTGAATCTCTTTTTTAAAAAAAAAATTACAAAATAAAAGCATAGTCATATATAGTACAAAAATTAATTAAATTTAAATTTAAATTGTTTGTAGAGATGCATTATAATAGATCTAGGATATAAAAAAATTAATTTAATTTAAAATTGATATTTTAATAATAGGTAAATAGAAAAATTAAACGCTAAGGGCAGAATCTGAGAAGCTACCATTTTGTTACTTTTCAAAATCTGTTGTCAAATAATATTGATTCTTTTATAATCACTTTTTTAAAATTTACCAAACATCTAAATTATATTTTGGTTGTTTAACAATCAGAAGTTAAGGTCTAAAACCGATTTCAAACGGAGTCTAAAACTCACACGTGCGCCGTCGCCGTCACCTGCCCACTGATCGGGCCGAGCTTGGGCATGGGCCATGTGCAGTGGGTCCAAGTTGGTATATATCTTTTTTAAATAAAATAAGTATTTATTGTATTTATTCCCCCTTGTTTATTAGGATGCAACAAGCGACATTTACATACTCTAACACGTGGCAGAATGGTTAGTGGACTAGAATGCGCCATGTGTTGGTGGCTATCTTTTCGAGACAGACAAGTCTTTGACAGTTACGTCTTTTTAGTCCGAGACAAATTCAACAACAACGTCCTTTAGGCTTTTCCAAATAGTTGTGTAATCTTTTGAACACAACTATTCAACACTTACAAATAGGACCCCCATCCCCATCCCCATCCCCATCCCCATCCCCATCCCCAATTTGTGTAACTCATCCATGCAATGTCATATTTCTACACTTAAACTTCAAAATATCTGCATTAATTATGAGTTTATTTTCATATTAAAGAGAACATCGTTAGGTTTGTTGGTCTCATAATTTAAAGTACTACTATTACAAGACGTGATCATTGTATTTTGAAAATGTTCGTGGAGTCCGTAAGCACTTATGCAGAGTAACATCATTTTAAGAAATAAAACTTCTATTTTTTTTACAGCTATTTTTTATTTATCCCATTTGGTAAGTGATAAATCCACGTTGTGTCAATTTGTGTGCACTAAAAGAATAGATATAATATTTACATAATTTTAAAAACAACACATATAACCTATTCCACTTTTCATTTCATCAATTTGCTTATCTTATCATAGCATTGCAACGTAGAATTCTTGTTAATTAAGAGATGTTCCTTCTTTTTCTTGACATTTGCTTCTTCCTTTACATAAAAAAATTCTTTAATCAAGCATTTTCTTTTCACACACCCTTCTTTATAATATTCTTCTATCTTACACAAACTAGTCCCAAATCCTTTTCTTTTGCTTTACATTCATGAAAGGGAAGAGATTGCATTGACCAACTACCAAGATATGGTCCTCCACCAACAAATTTAAGATGAAGAAACAATGAAAGATTTTCTATACATTGTGTTCAATGGATACTCTCAACAATAGGGCATTCTATTTGTGATGTTATCATTAATTGTAAACTTCGATGATTGTTGATTTATAAGACGTAGATAATTTGACCGTCAATAACGATTACGTTCTTGTTTTATAATGACTTTTGTTAAGAAAAGAATATTTGGTTGGTCGAAATTGAAAATCACCCCAAAGGATATTTTACTATACTATTGAGGCTGGTGTGACTTTTGTTCAAGGTACTTTTCACTACAAAAAAAAAATGTTTCTATAGCGGTGACACTATTTACGAGGACTTAAAGTAGCCTCTATAAGTGCAGGACAATAGAGACGACAAAGCATCATCATCGCTATAATGTGAAAATGTATAGCGATGACATATGTCATCGCTATATGTAAATAGTAGTCTCTATTATATATAATCTATAACAACTTCTTTTCATGTCGTCACTAATTACTTTCAGAAATGGCGGGAACAAATTACGCCATTTTGTTATTCCAATAAAGACGACATATGTCGTCACCATATATTTGTAGATGATGTCATCATTCACGTGAGTCATGATCTTCTTCGTAATGTGTGATGAGGTCTATTGCGACGACATATGTCGTCGCTATAGACTTATATCAAGATTGGTGAGAAATTTGGCACCCAATTATTATCTATAGCGACGACATATGTCGTCGCAATAGATTTATTCATGATTTTTCAGTCACATGAGTTATTAAATTCTTCGTAATATGTGATGTGGTTTGTAGCGACGACATATTGATCTATAGAGACGACATATGTCCCCGCTATAAATTCTTCTTTTTCATCTCACCATCCCCGTATTTGTATACTGTATGTCTGCAATATTTTCATTTTCGCCACCCGAAATATATCCAAGTCAATCGTTTTTCTCCATATTCATCTTCTTTATATTTTATTTCTTCATCTCTATCTATTAGCCTTACTGTATTTGTGAAAATATAGTAATTTTCAAGTATGGATATTGATAAAAGTTGGACAATAATTAGAAATCGCATAAAATCTACAAATTTTCGGAACGGTTTGAAAGCATTTATAAACATGGCGAGGTCATACGTAAATGACAGGGAATGATTAAATGTCCGTGCAAGAAATGTTTAAACGGTCCACACATCAATTGAAAATTGTTGAAGCTCACATATTTTGTAATAGTTTTGCAGAGAGTTATGTAACCTGGATATATCATGGCGAGACTGAGGTTCAGACTGCGAATGTGTATAGACAGAATGAGTAAGCTGATATGGAGGATGAGATGATGAATGTCATGGACGACGTAGTCGGTGATGAGCATGCTGGTACAAGCACCGATGGTTACTATGACGAATTGTTTGAGATTCTGCATTCAGGACTATACCCGGTAGTTTCATCATTTTCGTCTCTAAGTTACATATTAAGGTTGTGAACAAATGGACAAACAAGTCTGTCGATGATTTTTTGAAATTGCCGAAGTTAGCTTTTCCAAACATAAACCTGGTGGACTCCCACTACGAAACTTAGAAGATGATGACGAAGCTTAGTTTGGGTTACAAATCCATTCATGCCTACAAGAACGACTGTGCACTGTTTTGGAATGAGCATGCTGATAGACAAACTTGTCCAATTTGTCAAGAAAGCTGTTGGGTGCACACTTCTGAGAGAGTGAACGGAAAGAATGTTTCGAATAAGGTGTTGCGCTATTTTCTCTTGGTCCCTAGACTAAAACGTATGTTTGCGACGAAGGATATTACAAAACTCATGCGGTGGCACAATATAGGAAGGTCTAGGGATGATGATGAAATGCAGCATCCCGTTGATGGAAAGATATGGCGGGATTTTGACATAAAACATCTACTGTTAGTAAGTGAGATCTGAAATGTCAGGTTAGGTTTGGCCGCATACGGTTTCAATCCATTCGGTGACATGAGTCTGGCATACAGCATGTGGCCAGTAGTTGTCACAGTTTACAACTTGCCACCTTGGTTATACATGAAGCCCGAATACCGCATGCTCATTCTGTTCATACCTAGTCCTAAAGCATCGGGTAAAGACATTGATGTATTTTTACGACTATTAGTAGATGAGTTGAAGGAGTTATGGGCCGATGGAATTGACACGCGTGATGCTAGAACCAATAATAGGTCGGTATTCAGAATGCGTGCAGCGTTGTTGTGGACTGTTAATGATTTTTCAGCGAGAAGTAGTTTGTCGGGTTAGAGTGGTCAGGGGTACATGGCATGTCCTACGTGCAACGAGGAGACTCCTTCAGACCGTGTGATAGGTAAGACATCTTATATGGGTCACCATCGATTCCTGCCATCCAGGCATCATTTTCAGAGCAATTTAGACTTCGACAAGAAGACGGAGAGGCGACCACCTTCGATTCGGTTAACGCCTACAGACATTTTAGCACAGTTAAGCCGTGTCAGACATAAAATTCTAGGAAATAATACTAACTACGGAGGTGCTACAAAGAAGAGATTTGATGACGAGCTGAATTGAAGAAAAATGAGCATTTTCTATGAGTTGTCGTATTGGTCTTTCACAGAGCTCAAACATAACATCAATGTCATGCACGTAGAGAAGAATGTTTGTGACAGCTTGCTCGGCACAATTATAGACGATCCATTCAAATCAATGGACACAGTCAATACCAGGAACGATCTGATGCAATTAGGGATCAAAAGAGAGTTGCACTTGTATCAGAACGGAAATAGGTGTATGAAGCCCACTGCATGTTACACCACGTCGTCTGCAAATTATCAGAAGTTTTATAAATTTATCCGATCGATTGAGTTTCCAGATGGCTTCGCTTCTAATCTTAGGAATAATATTGCACCTAATGACAGCCGCATTATCGGGTTGAAGTCACATGATTGCCACATTATCATGCAACGTTTATTGCCAGTCGGTTGTCGGGCGTTCTTGAATAAAATTATTTCCACAACAATTATTGAACGATGCACGTTCTTCAAGCAACTTTGTGTAAGAATATTAAATGATAGTGACATGATGGCTTTCTATGATTACCTAGTACTCATCCTCTGTAAGTTGGAACGGATATTTCTGCCAGCATTCTTTGACATCATGATTTACATCGTAATGCATTTTCCAGAAGAGGCAATCCTTGGAGGTCCGGTGCACATGAGATGGATGTATCCATTCGAGCGATACCTGAAGAAACTAAAGGACTACGTTAGAAATCGAGCTCGGCCCGAGGGTTCAATAGCTGAAGAGTGTGTTATGGATGAGGCATTGACTTTTTGTTCGAGGTACTTCGAGGACATAGAAACAAAGTTCAATCGACAAGACAGAAACAAGGAAGCTAGTGTTCCGCAGACACAACTTTCTATTTTTCAGTCGCAGTGTCACCTAATTGGAAAGAAATCACCAACGACGTTTCATACTCATGTTCGAAAACAAGCAATATTTTACGTCATCAACAACTGTTCTGAAATTGAGCCATTCTTGTAGTAAGACTTCGTTTCAAATATTATTCATTTATTTTGAATGAATTTTGTCATGTGAAACGAACTAATTAGTTGATCTTATATACTTTGTACATAGAACATAGGCGTTAGCTACTGAACAATGGCTGTCCAAATATCGAATTAGTGCATAGAAGAGACTTTCACAGTTGGTTCTACATGAAGGTAAACGAACAACAACCGAATAAATTTCAATTATGTCCACATTCTTCATTTCAATAACATTGAATAATCATCGTCATGCAGGTATATGCAATGCGCCAAAGCCACAGCCATCAAGTTTCTCATGAGTTGTTTTCGTTGGCCAGTGAATGTTACCAGCAGGTTATGTTGTACATGGCTTGTGTTGTAAAAAGAGTTCACTTCCTGACATATGATCATGATATTCGAAGAAAACTCAGAACAGTGGTGTGTCTGTCCTAGGGACTGGAGATGAGGTTTACTATGGGCAGCTGCAAGAGATACTGGAGCTACAGTACAGATCGGAACTTTTTGTTTTTCTGTTCCGATGCAAATAGTTTAGGTATGATGGGAGACAGATGGTAACTGAGAATAAAGTTACCAGTATTGACATCAGTGCAGAGACGTTCAAAGATGATCAGTTCATACTTACTAGCCAAGCACAACAAGCGTTCTACATTGAAGATCCTTTCAGTGGTCTGAATTGGCGAGTAGTACAAGTAGTCTATCACAGGAGGACGTGGGATATGATGAGATCTAACATTACAGAGATAGACCTGCTCCACAATTTAAACTCTTCTGGTTTATCTTTGATCGTTGATCTTGGCAACATAGAGAACATATCCTTGCACCGAGATGATGGTGAAGCTGATGAGATAAGAGCATCGATTAACAAGAGAGCCTCGTCTGATACTGCAGGAGATACTTCGTTTATTAACGACGATGATATAGAAGATGACACACATGAAGAATGCGATGATGATGAAATATCGAGTGAAAACAATGAGGACAACATTGACGATGATGAGGATCAATCGTATCATGATAGTGAATCAGATTGAATGTTGTTGTGCGTCAATAAAATGTATGACATAAATTTATAACAATTTCTCTCTTCTTGTTGTTAAAGTTTTTCGGCTTGAATGTTTTTCGTTCATACTATCATTAGTACAGGTCAAAATGCGAGTTTGGATTAAGTTCTAATATTTGTGGACAGAATATAGGACAAAAAAAGATTACAATTGTACAAAAACACCCAATTGGGAACTATATATCTAAACTTGTAAAACTTGAAGGACTTACATTGCAAATAAATGAGGATGAAATTGAAATTAAAGATAAAAAATGACCAAAATGAAAAATATTTTTAGTTGAGGGACTTAAATATAAATAACAAACAGAGACGACATATATAGCGACGACAAGTCATCGCTATATGTGTCAAATATTTGGCGGCACGTATTAAATCCACATGTCGTCACTATAGAGTATATCTATCGTCGCTATAGAGTTAATCTGCTAAATAAGCGCATACACCTATTCTTCTTCCGCATTTGCCAAAAACCAAGAAATTTAGCCACAAGCTCGTTTCACCTAATGCCCAGCCCACCTTGCTTGCCGTCCGGTGCCGCCACCGACGCGGCCAAGCTCGTTGCTTTGCCGCCTCCCGTGGTCCGTTTTACCGCCGCCCGCCGTCGCATCCACGCCGCCGCCCGCCCGCCGCCGCCAGATTCCGTTTACTTTGCCGCAACCAAGCTCGTTTCAAAACCATGTATTTCATTTAGTTCAAGAATTAATTAGTTTGATATTCAATTGAATTAATTAGAGTTGGACTCTACTTTGAATTATTGATTTCAAAATAGATTATTAATGTAATTGAACCGCAACTATAAATTTCATCTAGTGTATGAACTCGACTGAGGTTCAATTCAGGATTCACGAGTAGATTAGAAGCATAATATTAGAGTTTCCATATGTTTCTTGAATCTATTGTTCAATTAACACTTTTTCTTCTAGATTATTTTTAGTTTGTTGGTAATGTTACTATTTTTTAGTATGTGTATGTTTACAGGGTATGTGTATGTTTAGTACTCATTTGGAGGTTTTTCAAATTGCATTCTCACAAATGAATACACATTGAATGTTGATTGTATGTACATGTTGTGGAATGATGATTTTAATTGTTTAGTAGGTAACATTTATTATAATCTGAATGTTAATCTTAATTGTAACCTCTATAATTGTAAATATAACTTATTCAAAATTTGACATAAATTTAAAGTTTAGGGACTTATTTGAAATAAAATAAGTTTTGGAACCAATTCATCAATCAAATATAACTTATTCAAATTTTCACATAAATTCAAAGTTTAAGGACTTATTTGAAATAAAATAAATTTAGGAACCAATTCATCAATTAAATATAACGTATTCAAATTTTCACATAAATTCGAAGTTTAGGGACTTATTTGAAATAAAATAAGTTTAGAGACCAATTCATCAATCAAATATAAGTTATTCAAATTTTGACATAAATTCAAAGTTTAAGAACTTATTTGAAATAAAATAAGTTTAGGAAACAATTCATCAATCGAATATAATTTATTCAAATTTTCACATAAATTCAAAGTTTAGGGATTTATTTGAAATAAAATAAGTTTAGGGACCAATTCATCAATTAAATATAACTTATTCAAATTTTCACATAAATTCAAAGTTTAGGGATTTATTTGAAATAAAATAAGTTAGGGACCAATTCATCAATCAAATATATTTTATTCAAATTTTCACATAAATTCAAAGTTTAGGAACTTATTTGAAATGAAATAAGTTTAGGAGCAATTCATCAATAAAATAAAACTTATTAGAAATTTAACAAAAAATTCAAAGTTTATAGACTTATTTGAAAAAAAAAAAAGAAGTAAGTTTAGTGGCCAATTCATCAATAAAATAAAACTTATTAGAAATTTAACAAAAAATTCAAAGTTTAGGGACTTATTTGAAATAAAATAAGTTTAAGGACCAATTCATCAATAAAATAAAACTTATTAGAAATTCAAAGTGTAGTGACCTTTTTTCGCACTAATTGATGTTCGCTATTGTCATGTGTTAGTATGGCTGACGTGATATCACACGGAGGTGATGGTGTAGGTGATCCTCCACGTGATCACCTCGCCGCCGGCCGAGTCGTAAATCCATGAGTCTAGTAAGAATGTTCATTAACATCAATTTTTTTTTTTTTGTATTTTACAAACATCGTTGAATTTCATATAATATGGTTTATATTTATTCTTTTTCAACGCCCCGTCTCCGTCTAAGCGACGGGTATCTCTCGAGGCATTAACCTTGAGAAGGTTTGGCAGGCCAACGGGAAGAGGCCACTTCCCATCGCGTTCGACAATGTCAAACCCACAATGCAGCCGATCGAGAATAACGCGAAGTATTTCACGCACTTGGTTATTGTCGAACGCACAATGCAGCCGATCGAGAATAACGCGAAGTATTTCACGCACTTGGTTGGGAACCAAGTAAAGTTCAATGTGCCTCCTTGCTACCCTTCATGGACAGAGGTTCCAGAGAAGCAGCGGACACGGTTATGTAGCATAATCGAGGTATTGCCTTACAATAGTTTTTACATTATCATCAGGCGATCGATCACGCCCGACGAGAAATCAGGCGATCAGGGCTCTTTGTAGATCGCTTGGCGGCCGATCGTTATCGAGATTACAAACTCAAGACGTATAATCACTTGAAAGCGCACGGACCGAGAGGTCCATACAATGAGATGTCTGCCGAGGACTGACAGAAGTGCATTGACTTCTTCACCAGTCCTACTTTTGTAGTACATATTGTTCATTTACTTTTTACATTTTATGTTAATATTTTTATAACTATAAAGTTTTCTACTAATCAATTATTTTTTATATCTTCAAGAACGGTCCACAAAAAATAAGACCAATCGAGATAAGGCTAAATACCCGAGCGTGCAGGGGTCGAAGAGCTTCTCTGTCACGCGTTACGATGAAGTACAAGTAAAATTTTCAAATCTTCAATGCATATCCATGTTGTTTAACTAAATCCATTCACGCTTAAATTGTTGTAGCAGGACCCCGAGACCCAGCAGTAGTCGGGCATTATTGAATCGTTCCGGACTTTTCACACCTTTAGTAATGACAATTGGGTAAACCCGCGTGCAACTGGTGACTACATGAGGACAATTTTATATTTTTCGATGTTGTTAATTTAATTTTATTTGACATGATATTATTATTTATTTTTTATTTTTTTCATTAAATAGGATAAACTTGTTGAGTTGAGAGAGACTCAACAGACACAGGTCGCCTTGAGTGGCGCGTCGTTAGACGAGCGTGCCATTGCGAATGAGGTTCTTGGAGAACGACAAGGACACGTCCGTGGGGTTGGACGGGTTTCGAATGGCACCTCTCTCTCCCTAGATTCGATCGCTGCATCAAAGGCCCCAGAAGGACCATCTCATCAGTTCTCTGGAGACACGAAGAATGACGATCCTCGGTTTGCTATGTATGAGAATCAGCTTCGCCGAATGCAGCGAAAAATTCAACTTCTGAAGAGTAGCATACCGTGGGTTGTGCGAGAGGAGGAGGAGGACGATGGTTTAGGAGATTTTTAGATTTTTAGAATTCTTTATTAGCTTAAATAAAAAAAAATTCTTAAAACAAAATAATTTAATACACATTAGCGACGACAAGGTCACCTCTATAACTCCTAAACTAATAGCGACGATATATTCGTCGCTACATATGTGGTATATAAAAAGTAATAGTGACCAACACGTCGCTACTATTTCACATTGTCGTCTCTTTTTCTCTAATTTCAAGACATAGACTACGACATTGTTGGGACGAACATGTCGTCGCTATTAATCTAAAGGCACTAAATTGTTGCGGCGACATTGAGCGACTACTTTGTTGTCTCTATGCTTGTAAAGGGACGACAGTTGATCATTCAGTGACAACTTTTATCGTCGCTATTGACCTCCTTTCTTGTAGTGTTTCTGGTGCAAGCCTTCCTTTTTCTGTCATTGCTAGTCTCATAACATCTAACATGCATGGCTACCATTGTTGCATGGGAATCAAAGGGATAACTTATTGCATGAGCAGATTTAACCAAAAAAGTTTATTTGACCAAAAATAGTCTATTTGGATAACTTATTGCATGAGCATTATTTAACCAAAAATAGTCTATTTAACAAAAAAAATTGCCTTCGTAGTCTGAATTTTTTTACTATTCTTGATCAAATAAATTAATTTATAAACTATACCAAAGAAGTTCTTATATTAATATAATTATTTAGTGGGTTTTTTATACTAGATTAAGATGACTCAATATGACATCGAAACTTAAAAAATTCAAACAAATATTTAGTCTCTATAAAACTTAAACAAGGTATCCAATTTTAAAATAGGAGTACTCAATATCTTACCATTTAGCAAACACCTATATAGCTTTCTTTCCCAAAGTGAAGGAGCATACACACTATGGAAACACTTCAAAGGAGGATTTCCACGTTACATATTCTTCTCAGATTGTTTTTAACTTTATCAGGTTGAATATCTCCTTCTCTTAATTTCTATATGTTCTTTATCTTGCACAGGAATATTATTTATCATTTTGAATTTCTCAACAGGTTTCGGTTTTGAAAAAGAAGCAGAATCGCTTGGAATCAATTATGGTCAAATCGGCAACAATTTACCCCCGCCGGATAAAGTTCTTGATCTCTTACAATCCCTTAACCTCAAAAAAGCAAGAATTTACGACACAAATCCTCAAATTCTAATGTCATTTGCAAACTCCAATATTGAAATCATAGTAACAGTCGAAAACGAAATGCTACCCACATTAACGGATCCACAAGCAGCCTTCCAATGGGTATCTGCCCACATAAAGCCTTATTTTCCGGCAACAAAAATTACAGGAATCGCCGTCGGAAACGAGGTTTTCACCGGCGACGACACGGCACTAATGGCTTACCTCGTACCAGCCATGGTCAGCATTCATGCAGCATTTGTCCGATTAGGACTAGATCAGTTCATTCAAGTTTCGACCCCGAATTCTTTATCAGTGCTATCAGAATCATACCCGCCGTCTGCCGGATGTTTTCGGCTAGAGCTCTACGGAATAATGCGGGAACTTTTACAGTTTTTGGAAACTACAAAAGCGCCTTTTTGGATCAACGCTTATCCTTATTTTGCTTACAAAAACGATCCAAACGGCGTTTCTTTAGACTATATACTGTTCAACTCTAATTCAAGCATGATTGATCCTTACACAAATCTACACTACGACAACATGTTATATGCTCAGGTAGATGCAGTAATATTTGCAATTGGGAAAATGGGTTTTGGCGGGTTAGAAGTCGGGGTGTCGGAAACTGGCTGGCCATCGAAAGGTGACCCTGATGAAAGCGGCGCCACAGTGGAGAATGCGGCGATTTATAACCAGAATTTACTGAGAAGACAAGTGGAAAATGAAGGGACACCCTTAAGGCCGAACACGAGACTTGAAATATATGTTTTTGCTTTGTTTAATGAAGACATGAAGCCTGGACAGACTTCAGAGAGGAATTATGGTTTATTTCAACCTGATGGAACCATGGCATACAACGTAGGACTCGACACATTGTCAACTATTTCTTCAAATTCCTCGGATTCTATTTCACTAGATTCTAGCGGCACCCAGGTAAAGCCATAGATATTTTTCTATCACTATTATATTATAGCATCTCCCATGCAATTATCGACTACTTAAAAAATTGTGCCACATAAACAAAATGGATGCGTTTAAAAAAAAAATTCCAATACAAGTTGATAGGAATTCCATCGAGCTGATGTGGTGGATAACCAAATAGACATTGTCTAGAGATATGTCTAAATTTGGAAGTTCTATAACATGCCCGCTCAGCAAAATTTAAATTTCATATACAGATTTATATTTATTGTACACATTGAAAAGTGATTTTTTTTTAAAAATAAACAAAAATAAAAGACACATAGATAGCAATCTATAAAATACATTGGAGACTAATTTTAAAATTTGGTGTTTATTCATTAGACATTCAAGCCACGACGATTAAAAATAATAAGGGTTAAACTGCAATAATAAGGGTTAAATGTCTTAGTAAAGCTTATAAATATTACTTTTTAAAAGTTTATATAAAGTTGACCGAAATGTTAGCAGAAGTTTTCGTGTAACAACGCTGGATTCAGCTAGACATATATATAAAATAAATAACAAATTTTCTTGCATGCACACGGTCTCTCTTTATCCATATATTGTCTAGCTGTGTTTGTCCAGAACATATATTTATGTCACTCCAGATAATGCCAATCCGACGTTTGCAGTATCCAAAACTTACTTTTATTTCACTTTATATTTACTCTCTCTTGATTTTGTGGCACTTTATCGTGAAACAGGTAAAACAAAGGGGATACAAAAGCTTGCTATCCTCTGTATTTCTATATTTGCTGGCTTTCCAACTTTTCATGACAAGGGCAGTGCTAAGCAACTTGTAAACATCACTTTCTTGGCACGAGCAGTGGGATCTTCTATTGATCCTTTTGGCACACACACACCATACTGCTCTAAAGCATGCTTTTCTTCCTTTACTCTGGCCTGTTTGGTTAATGTTAGTAATTTATTTTGTATCGCAAGTGTACGGATCGCACAAATAATAAAGTGGATATATAGTCCAAATATCGTACCCACATAGATTTAGATAGCTCTACACAATTAAATTAATATTAACCGAATTAAATTCACTTTTGAAATTTTGTTGCTTAAGAACTAATTAAATTATTAACTAAAAAATAATTAACTAATTATAATTTAAACAAATAAAAATTTGAATTTACGTTAAATTACTTTGAATATGAGAAAGAAAAGCGTACTAAAATCCCGAATCTACTTATGCTAATTCCCTTTAACTCGAACCGTTGAATTTAATAACACAATTTAATTATGAAGATTAATATTCCTAATTTGTTTAACAATTTCTCTCGAGTAGAAATAAACATATCCATATATGTAACCCGACTATATTTCTATGACGGATGCGAACATACAATAATGTATTAAAATTTGTGAATACTTAATTATCACGTAAAGCATAGCGGTATATCTCTATCATTTATCGAATTTTATGATAATTAATATTATGTTTAACTTATTTTTAATTTCTCGATGGTAAAATAAGCTACAAAACTTATACAATCATTGCGCATATAGTTATGGAGAAAAAGAAATCAATATCAATTATTCAAAACTAAAAACGTGCTTGAATATCAAAAAATAGGTTCAAATAATTAAATATTTATGATACAAGTTTCATCATGATCATAGCACTAAATGAATTTATTCTAACATGTTAAGAAGAAGAAAACGAAAAGAAAATATAAAGCCATCATCCAGATAGGAAGAAAACTTGAAAGACTTGATTTTGATCTTTGTTAAATACTCGAAAGAATAAATCTTGATCTTCGTTTCTTGTTTCTTCTCTTGTTTTTCTCTCAAAATTCGGCTCAAATTTATGAGTTAAGAACTCATATATATAGTTCCATAATAGTACCAAAGAGATCCCAAAAAATAATTAAAATCGCATCCTAAAAGGTTTTCTAATTAGAGTCGAACTCAAAAAAGCAACAAAATCCGAATTTTTAAGAAAATACATTGGGCGATAGCCCAAGATTCGTGTTTGCTTTCTGCTATTGTTCCATGAAGCTGGACGTTTAGAATTTCTGCTCTGCGGCTGTTTTTCAAACACCCATAACTTCTTGTACGAAACTCAAAATTGAGATCCGTAAAAAGTGTTGGACTCGTAATTCAATTATCTTTCCAATGATATATCATTTGACTTGTGGATATTTTAATACTAAGAATTGTGCTCGAATATTCTTACATGCTTTGGTAGGTAATTTCTCAATTCGGTTATTTGACTTTCAGGTGTTTGATCATTTGCCTCAACTCTTCATTGTCAATCCAACACACCATAAACTTATCTTCTTCCTCATCTTCCAATGTTTGACTCTTGATATTCATTTCAAAAATTCAACTTCTTCTCATTTACTCATCAATTTCACCAAATTGTTGCTATTTTCGTTCATTTTTCTTCAATTGCTTATAAATGGATCTAAAACTGAAATAGAAAGAATAATACACTAAATTAAGTATAAATTCAATAAAATAACGAGATAGAAACTTAGTTTTAAAGCTCGAATAAGTGCACAAAATACACTTATCAGTTAATCATTTACCAAAGAGTTGAAAATGAACATAAATTTGAAGATTCTTAAATCAAACAATCTTTTGATTTGAAGATTTTTTAGTGTCGATCAATTAATTTATGGACAATCACTATAAAAATAGCGACAACAACGACGAAAAATAGCGTGACTTTACTGTCATCGCTATAGTATAGTGAGAGATATAACGACGACATTTGTCATCTCTATAAATCAATTTAGTCGTTGCTTTTGTTTTAAAAAATGGCGAGAAGCTTTGCTTCATTTTTTAATCTATAGCGACGATAATGTTGTCCCTATAGGTGATATATATATATATATTGGAAAACTTAGATGTGGAATTTTGATATTCACTAATATTTATTTTGTACTTTATAAGCAATTATAGAAATATTGTTTATTGGACTAATATATATTATGAAAACAAATATAATTATAAGAAACTTCACAACCCCTAAGTCAAGGGTTCAAATCACATTTCAATCATTCTAAAATAAAAATACTTGACAAAGTTTAGCAGATTGAGTCAGGCCTTTGGTGGGTCGTGTTTCAAGCCCATACTTGGTTGATTGGGTCAAGGGTCCACCAAGTATATGAATTTATTTTTTTAATTATTAAAAAATTGACTCCTAAAGAAGTTGCACTTATAGTGACGATAAAATGTCATCGCAATAAAACTATAACAAAGATTTTTCGATCTATAAAAACGACTTTTATTGTTGTTATAGGTAACCTTTATTGGGGGGTTGATATCCTACCCATGGTAGATAGGAGATATAATAACCATACATGAGATGGCAGTTCATCTACTTACCATGGATAGGAGATCAATCTCCACCTTTCTTGTAGTGAGTATACTGAAAAATAACTAAAGAAAATAAAAGCGACTCCATTGGGAGAGCAATATTATGGGATTGATGTGACATGAATGGTTGATGATCTAATAGTGATGAAACTTGAAGGGAAATAACAAATAAGTATAACCGATCATATTTTTCTTTGTAAAGCATGTAAAAATGTTTTTATAGAAATGATTGGATGGTCTATACTTTTGGAGGTGGATTCCACAAAGTCTTTAATATAAAAAAAAAAAAATCAATAATAAGCTGCTTCTCTGCCTCATAGTACAGTCAATTGGAATAGGAATTTGTAAAAGAAATACGATAATGCTTGCCAAAAGGTTAGGGTTTGTTTGGTTCCCTTTTCTTTTTATCTTCAGCTTTATTATGAGGCTGTAACTGATAATTAGAATATGTTTAGTAAAGATTTTTGTAAATTATAAGTAATGAGTCTTACAAAATATGTGAATAAAAATTGTGAATCTGAAAAAATGTGAGAATAAAAATAATATTTGACCGACTTATAAATATTTATAAGTGTATAGTAGTCAGCCACTGCCATCTTTAACGCGGTGATGCGTGTGTTGACTGTTCTATAGTCTCTTTCCCTCCAAATTCATATTGCAATTTGCGTGGCATTAATGCAAAAGAATACTCGCTCCAAGTTCCTTATATAATGGCCCATGAATAAAATAAAGAAGAATGATCCCCAATTTATACAAGCATATACAATTTTTCTAATTTGATCGTTAGACAGTAGTGCAACCAGTAATTTTATTTTATTTTTTGAATGGACAAAAAATAAGTAAATTTTTTTTGGGAGAATGCGTGCAATCTTAACATGTCACGGACCTCTAACATTTTTTTTATAAGGATTAATTATACTCACAATCTACATTCTTTCAACTTTGTAACAATATCATTTCTATTCAATTTTTTTTGCAGATATCGTCCTCATCATTTTATTTTACTCGCACAGATGGTCCCCAAATTTATTTTTTTGGACACTTTTACCTCTAACTTAAATAAATTAAAATAACAGAAAATGGAGAATACAATAGAAGAATTGTAATTGGACCTTAACTTTTTTAAAAAAACAAATAAATCCTAAGTCTTTGATTATTGAATTTAATTGTTTGTTTATTAAATTTTACAATGCTGTTAGATATTCAATTACAACTACAAAACGTGCAACGCACGTACCTCAACTAGTATACTCATAAGAGGGAGTAATCCTCATAGCAATCTCTGCTTCCCCAAAATAAAGTATATTTGTTTCAATAAAAAACAATTTTAAAAAATTGTAGATTTGAACAAGAAAAAAAACAAATAAAAATATAAAATCGCAGGAAAGTAGGAAGAATCGACATACAAAGGCTATATATATAGCCTCTGATCATCCAGTATGTTGATCTTGAACTTTATTGAGTGATCAGGGGAGAAGACCTATCTTTTGTTTTTTGTTTTTTTCTATTTTTTTTCTTTTAATTTGTAAAAATAAAAGGTTAGGATCAAATTGCAATTCTTCCATTGTACTCTTTTTTTGGTTATTTTAATTTATTTAAATCAGAAGTAAAAGTGTCAAAAAATCACTTAGGGACCATCTACGCGAGTAAATGAAAGGATGAGAACGATATTTACAAATAAAATTGAATGAGAGTGATATTGTTACAAAACTGAAATAATAGAGACTATGAGTATAATTAACCATTTTTATAAATATGGTCAATATCTTCTAGTAACAATGCTCAACAAACTAAATATAGATATGTTGTATTATAACATAATAGTTACCCAGAATATATATGTTTATTGTGACACTTACTATATTTCCTTCTCTTTTTTTATTTTGAAGAAAATAGCTCTCCAGATAAAAATGTGATTATCATATGCACTTATTGGCCCCAAAAGTATGAGTTTAAATTTGAGCAATTGTACGTATCAATCACTCCAACAGCGACCAAAATAAGTTATCGAATCTTTATAGTTTTGTAGTTAGAGTGGAGCAACAAACACATCAAATTCATTTGATACATGCATAATTCATCAATTGCATTAACTATGACCATCAAAGTGATCTAAATTGAAATAATTATAATTTTTGATAACTTGGTTGAGACTTTTTAAAATTGGATGACATGATTAAAACTTTGCTCAAAGTTAGGTGACCTCCATTGAGAGCACCTCCAATGCACTATGTTTATTGTTTTTTAGGCGTGCCATGCACATAAAGCGTATATGGATTGAGTTATAAAAATCTTCTCCAACGACGTCTTGACGAGGACTACTGTCTCACCGATTTAAGACACAAAAAATAGACTATGTCTAAACTTAGACGGAGTTCTAGACGAAGTAACTCAACAAATTTAAATCAAACTAAAGATTTTATTAAAAAAAAAGTTAAAAAAGAAAAATATAAATTGAAGACCTGTCAATTTAAAAAAAATAAATAATGCCACATATGCTGTAATATTAATTTTAGACAGAATCCATTGGAGACGAATTTATAATTTGACCATTTATGCAATAGACGTTGTCTTGGCGTGAATTTGAAAGTTCTATCTATTTTTCTTGTCATGTACTACAATAAACGGAATGCTTTAGATATACTCTAACTTTACCCTTTATTTTGATAAATGTGTTTCCTTAATAGTAGAAAATGTACAATTATCTTTTCATGGAAACTTTGATTTTTCTTAACAGTTATAAACTTATAAGCTTTATCATCATATGTTGAAAACTTCAAATGTAACTTTTTTGAATTAATTAATTAATTAATTGAAATTGTATTTTATAATAATATAAAAAGTAGGAAGCGAGTACAAGAATCAAAATTTAATTTTACTATTTTCAAAAAAGAAAATTTAATTTTACTCCGACTAGATCAAGTCTACATGCTGTGCCTCTACTTTTAGTATGTAATTCCAATATTTTGAAGATAATTACGAATTTACACACAAACAAAAACAACAAAATGAATAATATATAAACATTATAATGACAAAAGAGATTGAAAATGCCAAGCCAAGAGGATCAAACTTGAAAACAAAGCTCACTGTAATTTGTCAAAATATTAAAATTTCAAAAACTTAGGGGATCTCTAATGTAATTTATGTATTAATTATTTTATTTAATTTAAGAAAATGAAAATTTCATAAATCTAGTGGAGCCATTGCACTTGCACACTCTTGTCTGACTCCGCCACTAATCAGAAAGTATTTAAGACCCTGCCCCATCACTTTTGTTGGCAAGCACATACATGAGAAGACTCCAAACTAGTCATAGAGTCTTTAAGATCTTGTCCCTTCGCCTTTTTTACAAGAACATATATGAGTGGACTCCAAACGAGTACAATGGAAGAGTTCGAATCAATCTTTGTCACGTCAATATTTGAACAACACTACCGCTATCAACAACATTAATTACTATAACAGTGACTTGGTCTCTCTTACATTTAGTCTAGCTAAATTTGAACTATAATTTAAATTAGTTAAATTAATCAAACATATTTTTTATCTACACATTTTATAAAATTCAGAATTTATAAATAATTAAAAAATAATTTACGTACTGTCAAAAAATGCAATTAATTGACATCTTGGTTCATTATTTTTTCAAAGTTTATTTTCATATTTGAAAAGAAAAGCTAAAGCCTAATTTTCTCTCACAGAGATATCCTCTAAATAGATGGGAAGATCCCGTCAACCCATTAAATTTTTTATATTCTTAACATATTTTTAGCAAAATTAAATTGGGTCAATTAAGATATTATTATATTTAACTTTTAACAAAATTAAATGGCATACCTTTCATCAAATTTATTTTGAGTATACATATTATTTTTATTATAAAAACATAATTATTATATGTATATTGTTTGAGGTAGAAAGAATTACTAACTTATGGGTCCCATCTATTGAAAACGCGTTCAGATGCCGACTTGTGGGCTCCCGATATTTTTTTATACGATTTTAATTGAAGATGGATTAATGGGCTAAGTCCATGTTTACCATTGTCTAAATTATAATTTTAACGGATCAAATTAGTCAAATATATTTTCTATACACATATTTCATTGGATCTATAACTTATAACTCACTTTTTATTCACACATTCACCTACAACTTATAATATAAATACTTAAAAAATAATTTTATCACTACCAAACATATACTAAATGAGATCATTAGGCTTTTATTTATTTTTTAACCTTTGCAGTGCCTTTAATTAACATACAAATTTGAGAACTTCCATTCTTAAAGCTATATCTTCTTTAGGTAAACAAGGTTGGGTTGATTTGCTCAATAGTATTTTGAGCAGGTTATATCATTCTTATCTTTAATATAAATTCATGCTTCTTTGATATGCGGTTTTATCATAAGTACTTCTATTCGAAGTTTGATGTTTTGTTATTAATAAGTATGAATTACTATTATATTAATTGTAAGATATATTAGAAAAAAATGTAAGTAAATTTATTATTGAAATTATATTTTTTTTTATGTAAAAATAAAAGTAAGTTTATTTTTGTGGACAATATATAAATATATAACAATAACTTCTTTAATAAATGCATGAGGTGTCAGGTGGGACCATCGTGTTGAAATTAAGCAATTTGGCCTATCAACGTCAAGCCCATCAATGTAGACTTTTTTAGGTGTAGTTGGGGCCAATTTGACCTTAATTTAGTCTGATTTCAATTAATAAGTTGTACCTTTCTAAGCAGATGTTTGGAGATATTTAGAGTGCATTTAATTGCAATCCATTTTTCATTTTTTCATCAATTTTTTAACTACACAAATATTTGATGGTGATTTTTTTCAAATAAAACATTTTCTTATTTCTAAGCAATAAAGATACGATCATAAAGTTTATTGTAGTTAATTTATGAGTCACGAATTGGTGTTGAAAGAAAACAATTATTGATAAGATTTAAAAAAAAAAAATCAGTTCGATCTAATACAATCGGAATTCTTTTGGAAATTCACTCTTTAGATTACGTGAAGTACATACAACTTATCAAACCATAACATTATTGCTTGGTTATAATACATATTCGTGGAGGCTGTGAAAAAGAATACAACCATTATTTAAAGAAAAAAGAATTATGTTGGTGAGATTTTGACTTCATTTAGAGGCTTTGAGATGGCCACACGCGTTTACGATATTCTCCGAGTGCCCACAATGGGAATATGTTCCTATATTGTGCATAATGCAACATACAATTCTTCATGTACACTCCAGTAATTTCCTGTAATGAAAAATTCATTTCCATTAATTATGAAGAATAGTCATTATAAAAATTTAATTAAGTTTAATTATGGTTTTTACCTGTTGAGGGAAATCTCCATCATCCATTTGAGCATTAATCAACAACTTTGCTGCTTTATGTAAAGGTGTTGGATCCCTCTCCGCCTAATTTATTAAAAAAGAGGAAAAAGTTAAGCATGATTTAAGAATTTAAATAATGCATGTTTGACCACTCCTATTACTTTTCATTTTCCATATACTGTGGTGAAATATGTTTTGAATCTCTTGGTATATTTAAAAACGATATGTAAGTAAAGCTAAATTATTAAAAATAAAACCTTAATTTATTGTTTTGTATCGCTTAAATTTGAATGGAATAATAGTGGTCGGAGACGTTTTGATACTTCTAAAAATAGGAAGCATATGGGAAATTGTGAAAGCTCAAAAAATTTAAACTAACCTGTCCAGCGTACATGAGACCTAGCATGGCCCATGATGTTTGTACTAAATTTGTTCTGTTTCCTTCCAAAGGTGTATATTTCTGTCACACAATCATAAAAAAATGAGTATATATATTAGTTAAAAGGAGAAGATTAGATGAATTTATTGTCAGCAGTGAGTATAGAGTGTAAAGTCACTAATTACCATGCTTGGACATGATTCAAGGCATTCTCCCCATCCACCTTCTTCATTTTGTGTTGATAGGAAAAAGTTAACACCTTTACGAACAGCTTCGCTGTTTTCCCAAGTCTTCCCTGCAGCAACTAATCCTCCTAGCACAAAAAATGTGCCATACAAAAAGCAAATTCCCCAATAGCCATACCTGTCAAGTGTATATTTTTTTTAATTAAATTGAAATATTTATCGTCCAATTTTATTTCATCCCTCGTCCTATTAGCATGTTTAGCTTGTATTTAGTTAAATTATTCCACAATTTTTGTCTTTTTAAACTTTTTTAAAATATAAAAAGACAAAATTGCTCTACCTACTATGACTAAACCAAACACACACTTAGTTTGGACCGTAACCAAACATGTACCAACGTAAATCAACTCACCATGAACCGTCGGGCCATTGTCTTCCTTCAAGGAAGGGTATTGCTTTTGCGACGGAGATTTCAATTTCCTTCTCCCTGTGGCCTGGATGCAGACGCTTGAATGCCAGAAGAGCCTGGACTATGGAAGCGGTGCATTCTACATGCCTGAAACCACCAATTATAAATCAATGATCAACGTTATAATTAATTATTTTGATATTCTTGCCAATATTTGAAGAGGAAAAAATAATAATAGGGCTAATGTTTCTTACTCTGATTCAACCACTATGTCCGCAAAAAGTTCTGAAGGGTTCAACATCTGAAAAGGAACAATATAGTGCTTTATGTTACTCTTCTTGGGGAATCTTCTTACGTTATTGGATTACGGGCAGGATTTTAACTTATTTTTCCTCCGTAGCAAACATGTTGTCATAAGTATGTGTGAATGATTACCTGCAGATATGGCTGTGGAACTGGGGGCTCCCAAATGGCAAATCCACCACTTTCGGGACTCTGAAAGATTAATAAGCAGATGATCGGTTAAATGATTATTATATCTTCACTATAAGACTTAAAGCATGTTTGTTCTTAGTGTATTAATATGACGTGACATCAAAATGGACAAGATTTTACTTGTTATCCTGTACCATGTATCAAATATGGCCAAAATGATTTGTATATGTTGAAAAGTTTCATAAAATTCATACTTGCAGATAGAGGAGGACATTCACAGCCTCATACAAGCGCTCAACATCAGCTTTCTCTCCAGCAATTTCTGTGGGCATTTGTGAGAGTAAAAGGAGGCACTGCATTGTAAAATTCACGCAGGTTTTTAGTCAAATAAACTTAATTTTGCTACTTTTATGCAAAATTATCATCATATTGTAAAAATAAATTAAAAATTACTTTAAGGGATTCGGCAGTGCAGTCTGATACGACCCACCCCTGATCTTGATCGGAGAAAGCCCACGCGCCTTTAGTAAAGTGACGATACATACTTGTGAAGTCTCCCGCTGGATTTTCTTTTATCTACATATTAAGCATGAAACATAATTCTGTTAACAAAATATTTTTCCTAAAAATAAATAAATAATTGTTCGTGCATAGAAAATAAACCTGAGATTCTTTCACGTAGAAGTGTGCCTTCTTAAGACAATCCCCGTATTCCTCTACCATATCAGTTGCAATAACTGCTTGAGTGGCAAGAGTACTATCCCAAATTTGGCTACCAAAACTCTGCATTTTAATTTTGAAGTAAATAACTTTTTTTTTTTAATAGAAAAAGTACCATATCTAAACACATACGATTCTGTCAAAACCACACCTGCATTTTCATTCCATCTTCAGCAAGCCACAAGTAGTCGGGAACTCTTGCTAGGTGATGCTTAAATTCGTCACCATTTGGATCATGTGCCCACCAACACATCATTTGTAGACTCTATATTAAGAAAAAATATGTTATTTCGGGTCTAACAATATATTAGGGTGTCTGAAACATCAAAAGCATTTTGCAGCCATTGATTTTATTTAGATTTATTAACCTTTTCTACGCATCCGATGGTAATGTATCTGCTCTCTTCTGCGCCATAACGCATATATTTGATTGTCTTATCTAGGGCTCGTTGTCTAATTTTGTTAAGTGGCCAACGTCTCATTACTGGCTCGGTACAGTAGTTGAGAGTATCCCAAAGCAAATCTTGTATGAAGCTATGAGGATAGTACAAATCTTCCTGCATCAAACAAATATGTTGATGTTAAAATTTATTCTTAATGGATCCGCGGAAACATGCATTAAAGTTAAATCTGCCCACATAGGAACGCTTTGACCTTGGTGCTTGTTTGCCAATGCTTATTTATATTTTGATTCAAAACTTTAGTTGACCGACTTTATTATTTACTATGTAAGTACAAGAGAGAAGCCCAAACCTTACAACAGTCATGTCGTGCTTTGTTCCAATCTATCTGACTATATGGCTTGACGTGAATTTCTTCTCTCAATGATAAAACAAGATCGGTGAGTGGGCCGTGATATTTTCTCCCGTACAAATATGACATGGGCATGTATGTGGTACGACAATAGCACCACATCTTGGCTGCATAGCATACGAGGAAAAAAAAAACAATTAGAAAGAATCATAGTAATTACAATCAAATCCAACCTTTAAAAATCATCTATTGATTGAATTCCGGTGGTACGGGGAAGAATATAACAAAGGCATTTTAATTTCATTTTTCTACCTGGATGATAAGGTAAAAATGAAGGGAAAAGCCAGAATTCCGGTGGTAATGGGTTGCAACCGTCCCAATCATACACTCCAAGGACCTGTATCAAAATATATTCCGTTCATAACCACAATTGTCACATGCTTACTTTAAAACAATTGATTTGATTTCATAAACGAGACTGATTAGGTCCGAGCTCCGTTTTTCTTCTGAGCATTAATTATGTTCGACTTTGTCAAAGAAAAAACTTGTGCATTAAGACAGTGGAATTTTACTTGCTATGTTGTAGTGCTTGTTTGATCCAGATTAAAAAGTTACTAAAAAACTGTGTTCAAA
Source organism: Forsythia suspensa (assembly GCA_023638005.1). Lineage (NCBI taxonomy): Eukaryota > Viridiplantae > Streptophyta > Magnoliopsida > Lamiales > Oleaceae > Forsythia > Forsythia suspensa. The sequence continues at coordinate 8,411,427 of CM042674.1, read as the reverse complement.
GTTAACAATTAATTTTAACCACACATTTTATAAGATCATCAACTTTTATTAACTTTTCAACTACACATTTTATCAACTGTTTGGTCCATATAAAAATGTTATTAATAAGCTGTGTTCAAATTCAACAATAAATTTTAACCAGACATTTCATGGTGGGACATACAACTTTTATTAATTTTTCAACAACATATTTTATCAACTTTTTATCAAATTTTGTTAAAAGACTAAATCAAACAAGCTCGTAACTTAGAGAATTGACAGTAAATTTTCTTATAAAGATTGAAACTAAAGATTTATACCGAAAGATAGGTCTTTCCCCACGAGGGAATTCCGGTCGCACCACCATGATCAAGGATCCATTTGCGAGCTCTAGCAATTGAGCCATTACCATCATCAGGCCCTTCTCCCAGCAAGCGTAAAGCGATATAACTAAGTGCAGAGCCAATCATAGTACTATGACCTTCAATGTAAAATCCCCATCCACCATCATCGTTCTGCACGGCAAATCTCACAATTTTACACATCGGAAATATATATGCATATGTTTAAGAATTCAAAATTCAATGGACAAGATTTTGACTTTTTTTTTTTTACTTAATACAGTCCTGCAGATTACCACTTTGTAAAAAATGTCACAAGGGCATGTTTAGCACGCACCTGGTGGTTGTAAATGTAGCGAACCATTTCCTTTTTGTGTTCTGATGTGAGGATAGTATTAATTGCTCCACTGATGTACAAGACAATGACCTGCATGTACAATTCTTGACAATCAGGATACGAACGGTAAAAAAAAATATTTTACCACTTTTGTACAGAACAAATTGAATTACAAAGTACATAGAATCAATTTGTTACCAGTGGAGGAGTGAAAAACATTGGGCCGGCATTTTCAGCTGGCCAGTGGCCGTCACTTGCTTGTACTGCACGATTTAAGCGTAGAGCTTTCTTCACGGCAGTCGTGGCGGTCTCATAGGTTACTTCTTCTTTTTCTCCTAGTCTAACTGGTGGTATGCTCATCAGATCGATCCCACTTTCCTTAGTAAGCTGAGGAATGTCGAACATCAAATATGAGAATAACTCTTTATTGGCTCATTGAGTAAAGCGAATTAGACCATAGAATACAATAGAGTAGTGGTAATGCCTCGTACTACTTATTAAACGTACTCTAATAAGTCTTCTTCAACACATTAGGCTTTGGTCTTGAATTTCCTTTTCATGCAAAATTAAAGCTTTCAAAATTTACCCACGATCATAGACTCGTAGTATTTGCATATAGAGCCATAAAGGTTTATATGGATAAGAATTATAAAATGAACATAACCGAGATTAAAGTGCATGAAGCTTATCTTTAACATATATGTATAGAACCATAGAGATTTTTGTAAAGTTTTTTGAAGATTATAAGTTGTGCGTCCTGCGAAATGCGAAATGTATAGATAAAAATGATGTGCTTATTAGCACTGCAAAGCGATCATCACCTGAATCCTCGTGAACAAATCGCCACAGGGGTGAACTCCCTTCAATTTTCGATTCCTCTGGAATTCTTCGCGAGCTTTATCGTATGCTTCTCTTTCTTCAGGTGTTCCGCTATTAGGTTCGTACTCCCAAATTTGTCTGCCAACAAAATTGTTGGTGCTGTACAAATATGGTCCATTGCCTTCTGCAATCTTAAGCTTCCACATCTTCCCTCTTCAGAAACTAAAACTTTTCTTCAGTGATCTCTGCAGTTATATATATGAACCGTACTACTTATTAGCATGAACATATATATATCTATATATATATATATATATATATATATACTAATTTAGGAACATGTTAAACAAAATTTGACCATAATTATAGTAAACTGTCAAAACGTGACAGTCATGAAAAATAATTAAAAATTAACGACAAGAATAGATTTCCCATAATGATACTAGATTGAATGCATGCATATTTAACTCTTCAAAAGACAAACTCCGGATTTGGAACGCCGTGTTGGAAAAAACAGAAGTAAACAAAAGTGTGCCAAAAGCTTACAAATATTGTCAAAGTTACGTTTGCGTGTGAGAGAGAGAGAGAGTAAAAGGGACAAAAATGATATTGGACAATATTGGAAAAAAAAACAAAAAACAAAAAAAGGTCCTCTTCTATATTTTGTACTTTCTAATTCTCCAAGTCAACATACCTTTTCGTTATTGTGTGAACGTCTTAGTACTAAGACATCAAAGAACACATTCCATGTTAATAATTCTTAATATTACGTAAACACACATGTTAAACATAGTTCAAGCTGCTACACTAATCTAACAAGAGTCTCACATAGCACTACTGCAGGAATAGTACATAGCCTAGGAGGACTTGCGCTTGTTAGGCCATCTCCAATGCATCGCCATTTTGGCGAAAAACACCAAATTGGCGCTGAAATCTGACTCCAATGCAGCGCCAAATCTGTTCATTTGGCGTTTTTTAATTCCAGTTTTGTCCTTCATTTTATTCTTGTAAAATTTGTTTTTCCTTATATATATCCTTTTTTATACTCTTTTATTATTTTACAATTTTATAGTTTAATTTTATTTATGTTTATTTGAATTTCATTTTTTACTTTTATTAATATAAAAAATTGTAATCGATTAATAAAAAATAATTATCGTATACGTTAAAATAAAGTTACTCATTAATTAATTCAATAATTACGTAAATTAAATGTATTTTAAAATTTATATATTTAATATAAATACACTATATAATTAACTAATTTTTGAACTAAATTATTGTTCAAAATTAAAAATATAAATATATGAGAATATACACTATTCATTTGGTGCAACATTTGAAATAATGGGTTGGAGATGGCATGTAGATTTGGTGTGAAAGTTGCACTATTTTAGTACAAAAGTTGCACCAATTTGAAGATATGGGTTGGAGATGGCCTTAGTGGATAAATTGCACATTGATTAAATATGGAAATATTAATTAACATATAAAAGTTTGACTAAGCTTTTAACAATGACCTTTTAAAATGGAACTCCAAATATTAATAATCTTAATATGGTATTAGACCCATTAACTTCCAACAAGCAATTCAATCCGATTAAAACTAAAAAATAAGCACAAGATTTCAAGATTGATGTTCGAGCCACCATCTCTTGCGGGGTATGTTAATGGATAAATTCTACGAAATATTAACCAACATATAAAGACTTGAGCTACTCATTTTAACAATGTTGACCTTTTAAGGTGAACCTCCCAAGTCTTAATAGCGCTCTTCCATAGTTCATAGTTCCTAGAGACGGAAATCTTTCTATATCTTTAACATTTCCAGCAAGAGAACTTGTGATCTTCCAAGCATGAGCTTGAACCCTAAGGGCCACTAGACGTCAAGCGAAAACACATACAGAGAAAGAGAGAGGAGTAGAGAGAGAGAGAGAGAGAGAGAGAGACCTGATCAGCAGAGAAGGAAAAGAATGGCAGCAGATGAAGTAAAGAGGAACCTAGAATAGAGTACTGAAAGGCTTCATATAATTGTTGTCGTGGGGAGGGAGAGGCTTAAATAGAAGCAAATTATTGGCTATTTGAGGGTGGCTTGGCATTTTTCAACGTACGATATGTCCAGGCCTTACAATATTGACTCTATAAAGTCATATATTTACATTACCACTAGAGTAAATAATGTAAATAATCGCCTCCTTATTTTGGGAAATTCTGGCATGTTAACGAGGATCAAATTGAAGTTTTTTTAATGATTAATGGAGAGTCCAAATACGACTCTCTATTTTATTTTTATTTTTGAAAAAAAGTATAGAGATTAAAGGCTCTATATTCGTGAAAATTATGTAATAACAACTTGCTTTGATTAATTAGACAACCTTGTTTTCTTTTTCACTATCATAAGTTGCTCGTGTAATTGACTCGTTATAAATTGATTGACACAAGAGACACTTCGACATTCGATAACATTTAGCTATCACTTTCTATACATACGTGTATGTATTCGTATATAAATATATTTATGTATATGTATACTAATCTTTAATGTTGGTATAATTAAATTTAATTATAAGTAATTACGTGTTTTAAATCACGTAATTCTTTTATTTTTATAAAAGTTGGAAATAATAAGAATTAGTTTCAAACTTTTTTATTTTTTTAAACTTATAAGGATTTGTGGATTTAGGAGAGCAGTTTTTTATAATGTAAAAAAAAAAAAAAAAAAATTAGCAACAGTTCGATTTGCAAGTAAAATTAGCAACAATTTTTTTTCACTAAGAGTTCAATATTAAAAAATTCTTAATTCTACTCTTGTTTATAAGTGGAATGAATTGCCGTGCGAGGTGACGCGGGGCACTAGATTTGGAGGCGGCATATTTATTTGAAGTTAGGCAATTATAACTTTTAAGGCCGACCCACAATTTTGTGGTAATTAGGATATTATATTATTGGAAAGGTTTTCCAAGGAAAAAAATTGGACAGGTTGTAGTTGAACGTTATTTATGAGCTAAATTTATAGTGCAACCAAAGTTTGTTAAACATCTTAAATCAAGGATAGGACCTCTGCATTTAAACATACACGTCATTGACAAAGAAATGACACATTTATATTATAATGCAAAATATATATCAATAATAGGCTTGCCCTTTCTATACAAAGTAAAAATGTTAATTATAATTTATGCTACATCTAAATTATTGAAAATGATTGAATAAAAAAATAAGTAACTTAAACAACATAAAGTTATACATTTATACTCTATGTGAAATGACCAATATAAAGTTATATGTAGTTGAAAATATGAACAATAAGTAAATATCTAGATGAGATTTCAAGTCTGCAATTTTTTTTGTAAATCTCAATTCTTTACATATTATCCATAGTAGGTAATAATTATGGTACCTACTTGACACGTGACATCACTACATTGATTACTTTTTAAAAAGTTATAAACAATTTTTTAAAAAGTAACCATCAATTGAGTACAATTATTATTACCCACCATGGGTGTTATATCATCTTTCATTATATAGGATCCATATTTCAATCATATGAGGCAAACAATTAAATCCGTTGGATGGGATTCTTTAACAAAAAAGGTTAATTTGGCCTAAAAATTGATCGCCAAATATATAAAATCGAAGTTTAATTTAGTTTTAAAATCATTTTTTCATAATATCTTAACTAAATCAATCATTAAATTAATTTATATAATTTGAATGAAATAATAAATATACATAACAATCCTCACTTGCCTCTTTGAAAAAAACATGAACGTGAAGACAGGACTATTTATACATAGATTGAAACTTTGCAATTTTGTATAAAGTATACAAAGAATTAGACTGTTTTTTCCATCGCTCTATACAAAACTATTTAATTTTATTTGTAGAATTCTCATTGATATCTTGATTTCATTCCATATATTCAGACATGATCGGATGTAGGGGATAGTCCGGTTTCGCTACGGAAAAAATCGTTTTTTATAGTGTCAATTTTTTTTTTCTAGCAACAGTTCGATTTTTAAGTGCAAAAAAATATTTTTTTATAGTAGTTCAGTCTCTAAAAATTCTTAGTTCCACCCCTATATTGAGACCACCGTCCGTCTATCCGTTCTTAATTCCACTGCTTGCACACGCACGTATATTGTGTTCAGAAATCAAATATGAATGGATAGAAATTCCCATTTCCATCTGGTGTGACGTTTTACCAAATACTCCACTTTGAGCAAACAAGTCACTTCTTGACTTTGGACTTTGCTCTTAATTTCTCCTTAGATACTATTTTATATTAAATAATACTTTAAAATTTCTTATAATTCCAGATTGTACGTGTGTATGTAAGAAGTGATTAACGATAAATTTCTGCCCCTTATAAAATATGTTGACTTCGTCGACGTTGTATATTCCATTTTTCGTCAACTTTTGGATTTGTTTTCTTTACAAAATTCTTGCACGAAGAGTTTGGATTTTTCATAGTGTGACAATATTGTGGGAATCGAAAATTTGTGAGTCAATTATTTGTTCTATTCTCGTATAAATATATTGAAATTAATTTTCACTTGGTTTGTGATCATGTTCAAAATGATAAATTAATTACAAGTGTATCATGTTTTTAGTGCGGAACAAACTAGAAATGTCCCGGGTCAATTCCAACTACTATAATATAAAAAGGTTACTGCATTATATTCACACTACAATTTTTATTATTTACACTATAATTTAATTGCAAAGAAAGTCCTCCAACCTCTTAAATTTTGATACTTATATCTTTAACTTTTTTTCGTCATATTTTTATAATTAATTTTTATATTTTGTCTCTGATGACGATTTTTATCTAAATATTAAGCTAATGTGCATAGAAATGAGGAGAAAATATTTTGGCAAAATTATGTATTTGTTATTATTTTGCTTATTTAAAAATGCGATGGGTAAAAATATCATTTAACGTCTTCCTAATTAACTTGTGAACAGAAAAAATCATCAAAGACAAAGATAAAACGTGCAAATTAATAAGTCGGTGATAAAAATGTGATAAAAAAAACTGGGGACATAAATACAAAAACGAGTAGTATTTGGAGATCTTTATTGCAATTAAAATGTTGTGTGGTTAACAAATAATGTGGTATGAATATATCTATTCTAATATAAAATTGGTCTTTCCAATTGATCTACTACGTATTATATTTTTACTAGATTAAGTAATTTGTCATGGAGGAATATCTAATGGTGGACCCTATTAATTCCTTTGCAGTGAACATTATCACATGCATAATCCGGCGTGCCGGAGTGGATCATTACAAGACTCTGAATCTTAATGTCAATGAGGGTTTGGGGGACAAGGAGTTGGCATATGGGTGTCCATATCCAAATATCCTTTTATTCTGTTTTTATCCATAGAGTCAAGATTTGTTGAAATAGTATTCCAGAATTTTATTTTTTTTCAAAATTTTATACTAACCCCAAATTTACCACTAGCATGTGGTGGATTATGTAAACTAGTATACCGTTTTTCTTTGCGGTGAGATCTGACCGTAGATGATTTTAATAGATTGAGGAGTTGAGAAAAATGTTGAAGATTGAGAGAGGGAGAGTTTTGTTTGAAGGATGTTTGATTTTGAAGAATATGGAGAATAACAAGAAGAAATTGAGGAATTAAGAGAGAGAGATATGAGTTTTGGTTTGAAAAGATGAAGAGCAGCCTTGATGTGAATGAAAAATCTTTTTTTTTTCTTGTAGAATGAAAAAACTTCTCATAAGTCGATGATTAATTATTAAAGTTGAATATAATATGAAGGTAAATACATAAACAATTAAGTTGAATTGCATAAAATAGAAAATTTAAACCCTCTCTTATTTAAAATAAAAAACAAATATACAATCAATAAAACTTTTTTATCGACATATATTACCAACCCCATAATTAAGCACTATATTATGTCACATGATTTTAGTTGGTTCATTAAAGCTTTTGTACTAACAAGCTAACTATTTTCGGCTAATTATTATAAATCTTAATGGTATCCGATTGATTGTTCCTGACCTTTCTCTCCTTTGCTCACATTTTGTCACGCATTTTTCAAATATTATTCTTTCTTTTTTTTTTTTCATACATTGGGAAATTTTGTTTTTTCCTAAATCTCTTTCTTATGAAAGAGATTAAAATCATAAATATTAGATTAATCTTTAATATTTTCTCATCTTCTCTTTTCATGATACAAAGTAGACCAAATACATCCTACGGCCGTATATTGTAGAATGGTCTTCATTGGTAGAATGTGACTGGTTAGTTTCTGCATTAGGTTCACTCGAATTAGTTCACATGGTTTGACTTTTTTTTGTTATATTTTTTGAGTCAACATCGCTTGGCAATTTCTTACCCCTCCAAATTGTTGATGTCCAAGTCCCCAATGACATTTGCAGGACTATAAGGGTATATAATCTACAATTATTGTAAATATTCTCGTCAATCTCTCTTTTGTCAATGAAATACCCTCACAGTCACGTTATAAATTTTAATACTATTCGAACAAGAAAATCAAATTTTAATTTTTTTTCTTCAATATTATCGACTACCGCGACTTTATCACATAAGCCAAAAGAGTTTAATGACTTGGATTAAAAAGCTTTTCTACATTGTTTTTGACGTAGACAAAAGCGTGAAAGTTGTGTGAATGTTGATCAATAATCACAAACTTGCAAATTAATGATTAAATATTAATATTGGAGGAAAAAATATCACAATTGTATTTGATTTAATCAAGAACAAAAAAAAAAAAAAAACCTACATAGAAATATACAACAATAAATACTAGACCCTATGAGTATTGTAAAAGACCAAAATATCCCAATTAAAATTAAAGTAAAACTAAAAGACCAGATTTTGCTGCTGTTCTGTGTAACCCTACTTGCTCGAACGACGAGTTTCTCACAGAAACTCTTGCAAGCAACGCCACTCCTCTGTTGTTTCTAGCTCTAGCGAGAATCACGTGTGCGCCCCATCACACAGCCACTCCCCGTTTCCCCTTCTTGATGCCATATTGCCATGTTTGCTTTATTTTAGTGATCTATCGACAATAGACCATCCTAGCTGCTTAACTAAATTAATATTCATTTATAAATAAGCTTGACATTAGTTTAAATATAATTAAACATACTCGCAAATTATTAAAAATCATTTTCACACTATATAAATACTTGACGACTAGTACTTAGATTGTAATAATTTAAAAAGAAAAAATAATTAATAAACACTGAGGGTTTGTTCGGTGTAGTTTTTTTTCTTCAAAAAATGGGGTTTTTTGGCTACTTTATTGACTTTTCAAACTTTTTTGTAGTGTAAAAAGTTTGAAAAGTCAAAAATAGCAGGCGAAAAAATGAGTTTTTTAGAGAATGGTTACCGAACATGTCCTAAATCAGGATTAGTTCAACCAATACCTGAACACGAGAAAAGACTGCTCAAGATTAGTTCAACCAATACCTGAACATGAGAAAAGACTGCTCAACGTTGTAAAACAAAAAGGAAAACACGTTAATATTGTTGAGAAGGGTAATATTTTACTATTTTGGTTGGTCAAGAATTAAATATTTTGAAATACGTGGTGTTTTGGTACGAAAAAACTGTAGACGGCCTTTGCCGTCCATTTGGAATATGGACTATAGATTCATTTTGTCATATTTGTCCAGCAAAATTTCTACCAACCACCGGTACACCACCTAGGCACGGCGGTGACGGTGCCGCACTATAAATATTTCACCTACTCTTAATAAATTTATACGCCTTTTGACTATTCCAAACCAAACTCTTCATATTCAAATGATGCCTTCACTTTTTAAGTTTTAAGTTTTAAGTTTTAACTGTTCACGACTGTAAGTCTTGTGACTTACAAGTAATATAATTAAGGTCAAAACATGGCTTAAATTCATGCTAATTTTCTCCAATCCAATTAGTTCTGATCAGATGCTTTTAATTCATATAATTTTTCTATCACTTTAGCCAAAAATTTAAACATTTAGATATGAAAAACTGCATTCTCACGGACAAGCTAAGAGCATTTTTAATGCAATATATGAATTTTATCTAAGTGACATACAAGTTAAATGACTTGTAATTACATATCATAGATGTCTAATTAATAGACGCTCAAATCAAATCTAAAATTTGTCTACATTGATTAATATCTACAAGTCAATAATATTACCTAGGTGATCTTTATTTTCTTAAATTAAAAACAAAATCACATCTAAACCTAGATAAAAATATAAATTTTGGTGAGTCAATGCATTTAACATAGCTTTTAAGTCTAGACGGAACTCTAGACAATTTTTCTTTTCTTTTACCACATCAACTTGACAGAGTCTCCGTCAGATTACATTGAACAAATATTTTTCTAAACACTATATACTTTTTACTTATGAGAAAAATTTATTTTAGCAATCCACGAAAACATTGGAGATGTTCTTAGTGCATGTTTAATAGTGCTTAAATTATTTTTTAAGTGTTTATAAGTAATATGTCATGTAATATATGAATAATAAATATATAATAAGTTATTAATTTTTTGAAAATATGTAGATAAAAATATATTTGATTAATTTGGTTTAAATTATAATTTGAGTTATGACAAGTGACCAAGTCCTCGCGAACATTTGGTCAAAACAGGGCGGCAAATGGCAATCTTCAAGTAATCAATGCTCATATTCTCCATGCATACTTGGTCTTTAGAAGACATTTTTAAAGTCAAAGGCATGTGTTGACTTCTTTTTTCGCCTTTACCTTTTGGTTAAATATAGAGTTTATTTAGTAAATATTTTTGTAGATTATAAGTAATGAGTTTTATAAAATATATAAATAAATAAAAATATAGGTCCTATAAAAATGTGATTAAAAATATTTTTTGATCAAATTATAAAAACTTATAAACATATACAAACATACCTTTACTATAAATTTGGATATATTTTATTTTCTTCCGTCTAGCCAAAATGTCGTCTCTTAAATTCAAAGTTTACTACGTGGACTTTGACTTTCCGTGATAGGTTGTGTTTGAATAATATTAAAATAATAAGTTTCCAAGAAATTTATAGAAAGAAATCAGCGTGGTTTTATGCTAGACTGCGATGTTTTGAAAAATAATTCAATCGCATAAATAATATTTATATAAAAAAATTTGAAATATCAGGTTTAATTATATTTTCTCAATGCGGAAGTTGTTTATTACTTCCTTGCGTTTTGGACTTGTTTGATTTTACTTTTTGTTAAAAAGTTAAAGTTTAAAGTTAATTAATTAATTTTAACTACATATTTCGTGGGCTCATAATTTTTACAGATTTTTAACTACACATTTTATCAACTTTTACATAAAATCTGATTTTAATAAAGATCAAATATACATTATTATTAATTAGTACTCAACTTTTTTCTACTTTTGCATATATTTATTATTGTGCCTCAATTTTTTATTGGAGAATTTAGAAATTTAGACAAATACAAATAGTCATTTGCAAAAATAGTAAATTTTAATAACATTTGCAAAAATGACAACTTTTTGGTGTAAAAAGTCTTGTATATCTTTTTTGTTGAAAAGACAGTGACAATTCAATTGTCGTTTGTTTTTTTTTTTTTTTTTCGAAAAATTGTATATTTGATCCCAACCTTACAAAAAAGTTGAGGATGTAACCCAACTTTTAAAAATAACACTGGACATATCCAACGTTTGAAAAAATAGGCATGATAAGTCATTTATGACAAAATTTCTCTCTTTCAATAACCAAAAAAGAAAAAAAGAAAATAATAATAATAATAGAAAAATAATCAAATGTACTCCTAAACATAAAAATTAACAAAGTGACCTTCTTATTGAACATTGAACATACATTTAGTAAAAACATAAAATATTTTTAAAAATATAAGGACTAAAGTGAATATTATATAAAATACATAGACTACTATACAATAAATAAATATTTTTAAAAGAGTTTATATAATAGAGAAGAAATGTATTTTTCATAAATATTATTTAGATGTGGGTAAGAATAAAAAATTGAAAATAATTGAAAATTTGGGGATCAAAGTGTAAGGATGTAAAAAATTGAAGGACCTAAGATGCAATTTTTGGAGGACTTAACTGAGAGATATTTGAAAATTTGGAGATCAAAGTGTAAAGATGTAAAAAGTTGAAGGACCTAAGATGCAATTTTTGGAGGACTTAACTGAAAGATAATTAAAAATTTAAGGACCAAAGTGTAAAGATGTAAAAGATTAAGGACCTAAGATGTAATTTTTGAAGGACTTAATTGTAATATAATTAAAAATATAAGGACTAAAATAAATATTATATAAAGTACATACACTACTATGCAATAAATAAATATTTTTAAAAGAGTTTATATAATAAAGAAGAAATGTATTTTTCATAAATATTATTTAGACGTGGGTAAGAATAAAAAATTGAAAATAATTGAAAATTTGGGGATCAAAGTGTAAGGATGTAAAAAATTGAAGGACCTAATATGCAATTTTTGGAGGACTTAACTGAAAGATAATTAAAAATTTGAGGACCAAAGTGGAAATATTTAAAAAATTAAAGGACCTAAGATGCAATTTTTGGAGGACTTAATTGAAAGATAATTAATTTGGAGACCAAAGTGTAAAGATATAAAAGATTAAAGACTTAAGATGCAATTTTTGAAGGGCTTAATTGAAATATACTTAAAAATATAAAGACTAAAGTGAATATTACATAAAGTATATACACTACTATGCAACAAATAAATATTTTTAAAAGAAGAATGTATTTTTCATAAATATTATTTAGACGTGGGTAAGAATAAAAAATTTAAAAAGAAAGGTATATATCAATTTTTTATAAAAAGAAAAAGTATATGAGCTAATTATCCCTTAATTAATTCGGGGAGAGAAATCGCAGCTGGTAGTGGGCGAGAGAAGAAAAATAAACACAGCCCAAAACCCACTTTGACCCAATCCCAAATAAGAGAAAATGGCAGCCCAAAAACCCACTTAAATACCTTATCCACCACCCTCTTCTCTGGGCCCTGATTTTGAACTTCGGCAAGCAAACCTGAAAGCTGAAACCCCACAAATACAATACATCCTTCATTCCTTCACCCGGCGGCACCTAAAAATCATGAATTCCTTCAAATTTCAGTAGCCCATAAGTCTCCTGCTTCTCATAGCAAACAACCCTTTAGGGTGTGTTTGATTGGTAGCATGGAAAAAGGGTGGAAAATGAAAATATTTTCTATGGAAGTGGAAAAATAAGGGTGTGTTTGATTGGCACATTTTCCATGGAAAATGTCACTTCCATGGAAAATGTTGTCAAATCCAAAACTTTTATTTTCCAGCTGTTGTTTGATTACACATGGAAAAGAAAATGATTTTTTAAGACAAGCGATTTAAAGCATATTTACCTACTTTCTTAGAAAATATTTTCTTACCTATTTGGTAGAATTTTTTTTCTACTTTACATGGAAAATCTTTTCTTTTTCATGGCAATGAATCAAACACACCCTAAATTTCACTATCTAGGCAAGAAAATTTTTTCCAAGAAAGAAGGCAAATCCATGCTTTAAATACTTGTACCTAGAAAATGTATTTGCTTTTCCAAGTGCCAATCAAACAATAAAGTAGGAAAATAAAAGTGTTGGATTTGACAAGATTTTCCATGGAAGTGACATTTTCCATGGAAAATGTTTGAATATATTCACAACATATTGATTTAAAGAACATTTAAAAGATTCAGAAAATGCACTGATTCTCACAAAAAAGAAAGGGAAATTTTTACAATGTGTCCGCAAAGCTTAGAGATTGTTTGATTGGGTTTAAAAACCCATTTTGGTTTTTTTCAGCCGTAATTTTTGACTTTTCAACTCACTTTTAACATAAAAAGTCAACAATTTCAACTCAAAAAAACCAATATTGGTCAAATAAACTAAAAACTGGTTTATAAACAAGTTTATAATCTCTGTCAAACGGTCGTTATTATTAGCCCATTGGATGTTAATAAAGCCCAGTCCATAATCCCTTCGACGAGCATCGACAATGCGTTCACAATCTAACATTCGGGTTGGTGCACTGCACCAATCACACCCAATAAAAAATATAAATCCCTCAATAAAACCCTCAAAACTCCTTTCCTTCTTCCCGTCCAGCCAAAAGGCCTGAGGCCGCAGCGTCTTAATTCTTCAACTTGCAGTTCAATTTTCGGTAAATAGTCCTAACCCTAAATTAACTGTTTCGCGCATACAAACAGATTGACAATGAAGATACCGAAGAATAAAAAGCAGCAGAAAAAGGAGGAAGCGGGAAAAATAAATGAGACGCTAGGAAGAATAGGACAACAATTAGCACAAGTAGCTGATAATTCCGATGATTCTTCCTCTGATTCTGACTTTGAAGTTGTGGACAATGAGGTACTTACTACGTTCCAAAATCTTCTATTTAAGGCTCTATTGAAGTTATTAGTGTAAGTAATGATGCGAACTTCTTATTTAGTTGGTTAAGTGCAGTATTTAAATTTGTTAATATATTGTATATGATTTTCTTAAGTTGGGTTTAAAAGTAATGCTTTGGGACTGGGAAAAATTGTAACTACGGAAAGTTCATGTTTCTTTTCTTCATATTCTATGCTTGGAAATATGGTTTACGGGGTAGAGAAATCGAATCTTCAATATTTTTTTTTAATTGGAATAAATGGGAAATGCCTTCAAGTTTTAAGGTCTAGTTTCTAGGGAAAGAAATCTTTTTTTCCCCCTTTGAAATTGGAATTATATTGGTATTTGATAATGCAAATCGAGAGCTGCTGAACCAAGGGTTTCTGTTGATCACATATGAGTTCACTTGTATTTGTAATGGAGTAGCAGGAGATTACGCATTATGGAAATTATGGCAACAGGGACCTTAGTTATTTTGCAAATTTAAGAAATTTTTTGTATTTGGATTCAGTGATTTCATTTGTCTTCTTGATGATGGTAGAGTTTATCTGAGGATGAAGGCTCGATAAGCGAATCAGGAGTGGAACAGAGTGAACCCTCTGACAATGAGGTATGTGTGGTGATTCCCTTGTTTTCGTTGCAAAAAAATTTCCAGAAACAAAATTGGAAATTTTGCTATTTTGATATCCATACCCCTTTAATTATCAGTCATGAAATTAATCCCAAGGATGTTTATGTCCCAGAAGAAACCCAGACTTTAGCATTAGAACTTGAATAATTAAAATTGCATGTAATATTTTTTTGGGAAATCCGGTTCCATAATATGAATTCCATGGTAACATGTGTCTAGGCTATAATTTTACGAATATATTTGTCAGAAATGTGATATCTATGTTATTTGTTTGGAATGATTTGGTGTGTCTTTTGCTGTGAGTTTTGTAACTTAATGGTGTGTGCTTGGGTTTTCTGAGACCCCATGTTATGTGTCATTAATTGTCATTTGAACTCTGCAAACATTTTTCCCTTTGTTTAGTTGCTGTTGTCGACGTTTGATAAAAAGAACAAGTATCTTTTTTTTCTCCATATCAGTGCTCAACTCGATTTTGGTAATGGTGATGGGTGTTATGGCAGGATGTTGTTGTCTCAAGTGACAATGATGAGGATGATGATGATATTGGAAGCGCTCGTGATGGTGATGGTGATGGTGATGATACCGGTAATGGCAGCGAAGTGGATGGAGGTGAAAGTGATGACTCCCGTGAAGTAGTTGAGGAGAGTGATTCGTCTGAAGACGAGGTCGGTGGTGTATTTCTAGTTTCTACTAATAGAATGTTACTCGATTTTGGTTTTAAACAATGTTGCTTCACTCTGTCTCATTTCATTCTGTTGATGGTCAATCAGGTTGCTCCTCGTAATACTGTTGGCAGTGTTCCATTGGAATGGTACAAGGATGAGGAACATATTGGATATAATTTAGCAGGGAGGAAGATCAAGAAAAAGGAGAGACAGAATAAGCTGGATTCATTTCTTGCAAGTGCTGATGATTCCAAGAGTTGGCGAGTTCATAACTTAAAATAACACCATATTTGAGTTTCAGCTTTGACTAAAGAATATGAACAATTTATGTTGGGCAAAAATTCTTTCGATGCTAACGAGTTCAAGAATATTTTTCTTTTTGTAAGAGGCTTGGGGTATGATTATTGTATTCTTTTTGTCATATTCAGGCGTAAGATATATGATGAATATAATGATGAGGAAGTGGAGCTAACCAAGGAAGATACTAAACTTATCCGAAGATTATTGGAAGGAAAGGCACCACATGCTGATTTTGATCCATATGAGGTGCGCACTTCCCTATTTCTTTCTTTGTTTTGGTTTTTCCTTCTTTTGGATTTTTATAATCCTACTAGTATCCATTTCTAGAGATTATGCCTCCTTTTTCTGAAGAAACTTCTCATGGTTCTTGTATCTTTTCTGCAGCCTTATGTTGATTTTTTTGCCTGGGACGATTCTAAGCATCCGCTTTCGAATGCACCAGAACCAAAGAGACGTTTTATTCCTTCAAAATGGGAGAGTAAAAAGGTAAATATATTGTGGAGTATTTTGCTTCTTGGTGAAGCAAATTCTAATAAGCAATCCATTTCAAGCCGTCACACTGTCAAGATTTGTCTATATCTACTCCTTTGACTGTTTAGCATAAATGCAATAAGAAAGTGAAAAATTCATACATGTGTTCTGAAACAAAATTGGACAGTTCTAGGACCCCCAGGGTATTGACATAATATAATGTTTGTCAATATGAAAAGAAAGATAATTTTTTATACAAAATACTCCCCCGTTCCATAAAGATAGACTTACTTTCTTTATTCGTTTATCTCAAATTATAGGCCACTTTCCTTGTTAATAATATAGTTAATTTCTTAGTTTTCTAATATGCCCCATTTGATGTGCCTTCTTATCAACAAATAAGAATTACCATTATATTAATTGTAGGGGCAAATTAGAAAAAATCTAAGTAAAATTTATTGTTCCAACTATAATAATTTAATTTTTTTAATCTGTGTGAAAATAGAAGGGAGTATTATTAATCTGAGTGAATATGTCATACTATGCTGAATTCCACCAAGTAATGAAGGATAAGAGAAATGATCTGTACTACAATATTAAGCTATACTTATTTCATACTGTTCATGTAATTTTGAGACATGACACGACCTATAGGTAATACACAATTAACAAGAAGCTGAGACATGTCCATTTCATATTTTATGCTACTTATCTATGCTTCTTGCAAATCATAAAAATGTGAATGAAGTTGTTTATAGTACTTTTTTTACCAACGGAATGATTACTTGGGGAGGTCTTTGTATGGTAACATTTTTCATGCTTGCTTTTTTGACTTTATAAATGTAATCTTCTTGGCAGTTGGTATAACAAGACTTATGATGTGTAGCAGGAGTTTGAATGGTATTTTTTGTGTGAGGCACTTGCATTTATTCTCATCACTTATGAAGAGAAAATAAATCAAAAATATTTCCAAGATGTTAACTGCTTTCATATGCTGCCAAGTACAAGGATACACTCTTCTATTTCTTTTATGCATATCGATGATTTCTGTTCTTTGATTGTGTTGTTCTCTTTTCAATCCTAATGTTTTTATACTCTAAAGGTTGATGGATATGGAAAATGAGTAAATATTGCTTTATTTTTGTAACTTAATTTGGTTATTCATTTATTCGTCTATTGTTTTGAACTTATAGGTTCTCGAGCTTGTCCGGGCATTCCGAAAGGGACGTATAAAATTTGATGATAAACCTAAGGAAGAGTCGAATCTTTATGACGTGTGGGCAGATGATTCTAGCTTGACAGAAAGACAAGGATTGACACGCATTCCTGCACCGAAGTTCAAGTTGCCAGGTTTAGGATTGAAATATTAAATAGTCATGACTTCTTGGATTATCAAATATTTATTTAGCAATTGGATTGAAAAGATGAGTTGCTACTAACTAAAATTTGATTTCAGGTCACGAGGAATCTTTCAACCCTTCTCGAGAATATATCCTATCACAAGAAGAAATTAATGCCCATCAGCTCTTGCCTGAGGAAGACCGTCCTAAACTTATTCCCAAACAGTACTTCCTGATCCTGTTGATTGTTCCATTTTGTCTTGTTTCCGCTTTTGATGCTTTATATAAAAATTTCTGGATTATGAGCCTTCATATTCTGTAGGTTCATGTTCTACCGAAGTGTTCCTGCGTATGAGAAAGCTGTTAGTGAAAATTTTGGTCGTTGTTTGGATCTTTATCTATGTCCTCGAGCTCGGAAAAAACGTGTATGTGT
The DNA here is from genome assembly GCA_023638005.1 of Forsythia suspensa. NCBI lineage: Eukaryota > Viridiplantae > Streptophyta > Magnoliopsida > Lamiales > Oleaceae > Forsythia > Forsythia suspensa. The sequence continues at coordinate 8,393,661 of CM042674.1, read as the reverse complement.
GAAGAAGCAGTTTTTGTTTTCGCGTAGATATTTTTGATTGATCCTTTGAACTATAATCTATAGACAATGAGTTAACTATAATTTTCTCATTATTTCAGATTAATATTGATCCTGAGACGCTGAAACCTAAGTTGCCAAGTCGTAAAGAACTTAGGCCTTATCCAAAAACATGTTATCTGGAGTATAAAGGTCATAAAGGTCCTGTAACTTCAGTTACTACAGAATCTACCGGTCAATGGATTGCTTCTGGTCTGACCTCAATCTGTAGCTGTATCTTTTAACTCCATCTCAAAGAAATACAATAGTTAGAATTGGGTTTTACGGTGTTTATTTTTATTTTTTATGAAGGTTCAAATGATGGAAGTGTTCGTGTTTGGGAGGTTGAAACTGGAAGATGTCTTAGGGTCTGGGATATAGGCGAACCTGTTCAGCAAGTTGTATGGAATCCTCTGCCCGAGCTTCCTTTATTAGCAATTGCGGCGTAAGACCATTGCATGAGCGTTTTTTTTTTTCTTTTTTGAAAATATCATATTAACACAGCAAATTATGTACCACTACATTTTGCAGGGGTCAGGATGTGTTTATTTTGAACACAGGATTAGGAAGTGAAGAAGAACAGAAGAAGATTGAAGAGCTTCTGTGTGTTGAAACCCCGACAGCACCAGATGATTCTGGTCAGTATTAGTTATATATTAGTTGCATTTTGTTTGAGGTTAATGTTCGGCAATCATGTATATCTCTTGTATTCAGACAAGAATGCATCCTTTATCAGCTGGGGTCCGGATGACAAGCATGGAGGAATCAGGTTGAAACACTTTAAGGTACAATATTTGTCTTTTCAACTTTGAATTATGAAATGAATTTGGAGCTGGTGCTCATAGCTCATCTGTTGAATCAATGTTCTTATTTTCACTGGATTGTGCAGACTGTATCTTCAATAGAGTGGCATCGCAAGGGAGACTATCTTTCAACACTTATGCCATATGATATCCTTTCTCCAAAGCTGAATTTTATTTATTTACTGATTCACACTCATCTTATAAGTGTAATTGTCTTTTTCTTTTTTCGTTAAAGGAGACCGAATTCATCAGTGTAGTATTGTCTTTCAGCACAAGATAAAACCACTTTGGCACTTATGGCTACTTACTACGTTAGAGGAAATAGGTATTATATTTAGAGAGAGATATATTGTGAAAATGTGTTATTAACGTGTAGACTGCATTTATTGTGATTACCTTTATATTGTTGTAACACATGGTCTTGTTATTGTGTTGTTCGCTTGGAGAAATGTATTGCCTTGTCATTCATAGGAATCAGGCATTGCTGTGAAGCTTTTTATTATTATCTGTGTGTTTTTGCTCATTTCTTAACTCGTTAAAACGTGAATCAAGATCGGTATTGATCCACCAACTCTCCAAGAAACTTACCCAAAGAATACCATACAAGTTGAGAGGACTTCCTGTTTCATCTGCTTTCCATCCAATTCGTTCTATATTCTTTATTTCAACGAAGAAGGATGTTCGTGTTTATGATCTCTTAAAGCAAAAGCTTATTAAGAAGCTTGAGCCTGGAGTCCGTGAAGTTTCCTCCATTGCTATTCACCCCAGTGGTATATTTCTGTTCCCAAGATCTCTCTCTCTCTCTCTGTTAACACATACACACAAACACACATTTTTCGGTCATTATCTTTCAAACTTGTCTATGCCCCTTGTTATGCAGGTGATAATGTTATTGTGGGAAGCAAAGATGGAAAATTGTGCTGGTTTGACATGGACCTTTCTTCTCAACCTTATAAAGTCCTCAAGTATGCAACCACTATTCATTTTTCATTCAAGAGAGTTTTAGTAAAGTTTATTGAACTTTTTTTGAAAAAGTTGAATACTGCCAATTTCATATCTATAGAATTTTTTAGCAAATGTTTTAACACTTAACAGCATAGCAAAAAAATCTCTCTGTGAAAATGTAGATAGATGAGCAAGCATGGATAATTAACTCCATTTCTTGTGTAGATGAATAATATGAGATTTGATGGATAACATAAAAAGGTAAGTTGAGCAAGTAAACTGTTTTTCAGTTCTAGGTGGTAACCGTCCATAAACTTGAAAGGACTGGGTAGTATAATGTATAAGATTTTAACTTCTTTTTCTTTTTTAATACTGTCTAATCCTATTTACCAAACATGTTTTGAAGGTATGTTTTTTTTCTATATTGTGAATTGTAGTTGTGATAAGAATTTGACACCTGGTTGCAAAATTTGTAGGTCTCATGAAAAAGACATCAACAAGGTCTCTTTCCATCGTTCATACCCTTTGTTCTGTTCATGCTCAGACGATTGCACCGCATATGTTCTCCACGGAAAGGTTTATTCAGATCTGAATCAGAACCCATTAATTGTTCCCCTGGAGATTCTTCGTGGGCATGCCAGTGCAGAAGGAAGAGGTAAATATTTTTTATGCGTGCCTATGTTCAAAGTGGAACTATTTTGTTTTGAGTTCAAAATTTAATTTTTCTGCAACGAGTTCAAACTTGATGTGATAAAAATGAATGATGCCAATTCTATGTTAAAGGAAATAGATATCATTACCAGCTTTAATCATACATGGGAAACTTTTGACATCTGTTTCCTAAATGTCACTTGCCTAGATATTGGGTCAAATGATAGGGACCTTTATCATATTAACATTTTAACATCTTCATCTTTTGATCGGTAAATCAAAATTTGCAAAAAAGAAGAATAGCTTAAATTTATTTGGACGTGTATTATTTATGGGGTTGGATGTTTATGTATTATCCAATAGCTGCACGAGTTTTTGTAAATAACCGTTGCCCATGATTTATGAAGCCCATTCCTTTGGAGTTGGACGGGCCTTGAATTGCTTCCCCTTTGGGATCCCTGAACATGTTTTGTACGTCAACTACTTTGAGCATCTTTGACGGAAGTCTAAAACACAAGCGAGTACCTTTTTGGCAAGTAAAGACTAGAGTAGTTTTTGAACTAATCCCCCCAAAAAAGTAACTTGTGAGAAAGCTCAAACACGTTTTTGTTTCTAAGCTTTAAGTTACTTTCTACTTTGGTTTTAGGCTTTGTATCTTTGCCGTTGGCTCTGCATTAAAGAAATGATATTTCATGCCCTCTCAACTTCAGTAATTAGCTGCTCAAGAGGTGTTCATATGGTGGCACGGCCCACTATGAAGATATCTAACCCGTATGCTTAATTGTGATTGTGCTTTTTGCAGGAGTTCTGGACTGTAAGTTCCATCCAAGGCAACCATGGTTATTTACTGCAGGCGCCGATTCAGTTATCAGGCTCTATTGTCATTAAGAAAGGTCATACTGGAAGGCAACGGTATACTTCCAATTCCATTGTTAAAGGGCGTTGGAAGATTATCAAATCCCGAGTTCAGGGTCTTTTCGTGGAGAATGAGGCCTGAGAGTATGAGAACCTTGAACTGATATGACGTTTATAGTTCTATTTATTTTCGCCCTTCTTTTTAGATACAGAGGTCTCATACAGAATCCTCAATGTTATCTGGTCTGCTGTTATTTCTACTTAATGATGTTTGACGTGTTTTGAGTTGTAATGCTAATATGGGAATGGTTATTTCCCCAAGTAATTTTGTTCTAAATTTTCATTATTTCACTTGTTGCAATTCCAAATCTAACTATTTTTTTTTTATTATTATCAATTTATTCTGACAGCTTAATATCCAACCTTCAAATTTGTATCGGTGTTTGTTTCTATTAAACAATTTTCATTAAAAAAAAAAAATGATTATATTAATAGTTTTAGTTAAAGAAATAAAAGAAAAAAGAAGAAATAAACAAAAATGAGAGAGAAGTAGGGATTCGGGGGACTCGATGTCTGTGAAAATTGGAAGAAGATTATTTGCTATTTAATTGAGAGTATACTCCGAATTTTCACAAATAAGAATCTTTCTTGTGGTTGTATGGTCGTGCATTGAGAAAGATATAAAATTGAATTTCGACAATTATAGTTACTAAACAAACTCATATCAAATTAGCTGGTTCGATTGGAAACTTATTAGTTTGGATGACATCGTTGAACTATTTAAACTATCAAGAATCGATCCAACATTTTAAATATTACTACATAATGATAACTGATGCCATAGCACGGTGTCTAAATACAACAGTATTTTAATAAAATTGTATCTTCATAAAACATTATCATAAATAAAAATATTTTAATATATTAGTATCATACATTACAATATCTTAATAAAATAATATCGTGTTTGAATTAACAATTTTTATGTAAGAATACGTTGATCTTTTAGTGCAGAAATATAATTTTAATTTAATTAAATTTGAGTTATCATCGATCATAAGGAGGTTTACTACTCTACAAGCACAAAAAAAGTACTTCTTTGTTTGTCACTACGCCTTCATCCTCTCAAACCAAAACCCACATCTTTCTCTCAATTCCTCAATTTCTCCATATTCATTAAAATCAAACTCTCCTCAAACAAAACTCTCTCTCTCTCATTCTTCTCAACTCCCCAATCCATTAAAATACTTTACGGTTAGATTCCACTGCAAAGAAAAACAGTATACTAGTATGATTTTGGAGTGTATGAGCACATTATCAATGTCGAATTTTCAACTTTTAAAGCAACTAGTAATCTAATGGGTCATGCTTGATTATTTAGCCCATATAGACCACGTGGCCCATTCCACAACACCCGCTTCGAGAATGTGTTCTTTGTAGAAGTCTAGAAACTTCTTTCCAGATATAAAAATAACCCTAAGAGGATGTAAAATTTCCAGCACGTTCTATCCTTCTCCAGAGTTCATACTTCCATATGAGCAGGTTCGATTCCATTTCTGTTCTTCTGTTCACAATTCTCATTCTATTAAGTAAATCGATTACTAGTATCAGTGATTTTATACAGGTATTGAATCGATATTGAAAGAAGAGAAAAATGGCAAGCGGTGAAGAATTGGCACTGGACTTGGACGAATTGAAACAACTTCTAAGCATTGCCAAGAGGCCTCGCGTTGTCTCTCTTATTTCTAACGAGATTCGAAACTTGGAAAAGGTATCTTTTTCATACACTTAGGTATTCTCTGTTCTTGACGGGAATTTTAATTTTTTTTATTAGGTTTTTGTATTTTAAACATGGGGAGTTAAAGATTCTGTTTCTACCTTTTTTTGCTGCTGATGGAGAGGATTGATTTTTTGTTAATTACGTTTATTTTCTGGCTGTTTTGAGGAGAATTTATCGTCGATGGTTCATCTTCGGAAAATTAATCTTGCGCTTCGGGTGTATGTTTTTTTTTTCTTTTTCGAAATTAAATGTGACTTTGATGATCCTAGGAAAAATCAAAAGCTTAATTGCGGACTTTATTTTATTTTCATTGATCAGGTTGATTATATATATTGCCCACCTTTGGTTATTGTTGTCACTGTATTGGGTTTTGTACTCCTGTTATGGATTCTTGACTTGTGCGCTTTAGGAGACAAAATGTTGCTCAGAGCTTCAGACTTTAATAAAAGCGCGTCACGGCGGGAGTAGTCAACTACGAAGCCTTGCTTCAATAAATTTGAAATTGGCTAAATGAATCCTTTTTTGTCATAGTATGAGCAAAGTGAGCATTCTTTCAGATTTCAATTGGATAGGATTCTCAATATAATTTGTCTTAATTTTGTACTATTGAAAGTTCCGTCTCCATCATGGCATTATGCTTTGCCCCTAATTTAACCCATGTTACCTTCATCTACACTCATTTAGACTTGTGGACAAGGCTAGATAGTGGAATGTTAACTAAATGGTGTGAAAGCAAATGTGTCAATCACAATATTATGTTATGTAGCAATAGAAGCCTGCTTATGCACCTCATCTACACTCATTTAGACGCGTGGACAAGACTAGATAGTGGAATGTGGGGGATACTCTCAACTACATTATTCTCCCTTTCAATTTATTGGGGATCTCATGTGGGAGTTTATACTCATTTATTTATTTTCCCATAACTTGCTATTGATGTTATTTTGCAGTTATCAATAGATGCTGCTTCTGCACCTGCATTGCAGCCACCAGTTTCAACTGCCCGTGCGCCAACACCAATATCAAATGCACCAAATGTGGGTCCTAACCCTGTTCTAAATTATGTTCCTCTTGGGTCCTTCAGCTGGGATCAGGATAGCGATCAAGTGAAGGTGAGGATGCATGCTAGTTCAAAGGTTTTGCAGTTTTCATAAAGGTGTCTCACATGACTGTCAAAATGAGCAATTTATTTCCCTTTTGACCAATAAAGATGTTATTTATTTTAGATCTTACCTATCTACTTATAAGGAACTTTTTAAGCTTAGCAGAAGATGCTCTTATTCTGTGGGGCCATGTAATAGGTAAATTTGCTTTCTGGTATATTTGTAAGCTCTTCAGTTGCTGGATGGCTCGGTCCTCTCTTTTCAGATGTCTCGCTGTATGTCGATTCTTCAATGTATGCCAGATTTTTGGTTTCAGTATCTTTATTGTTTATTTTCCCAGATTTATATTCCATTGGAGGAAGTTGAGCAGGAGAAACTTGAGACTGAGTTTAAGCCAAATTCTTTCGATATCAAATTCCATGGCATCCAAGGAAAGAATTATCGATGTGCCATACCAAAATTAAACAAGGAGATTGTGCCCGAGAAATCTAAAGTGGTAGTAAAGCCGAAGAGGGTTATTGTCACCTTAATCAAAGCTTCCAAGGGGAACTGGTTGGATTTGCACTTCAAAGAAGATAAGGTAACTTCCTAACGCTGAAAATTGTTGAGTGAAATTAAGATGTTATATTGAGTTCTATATTAATGTGTTGCTTGATGTTACAGCTGAAGCCGAATTTGGACAAAGAACGGGATCCAATGGCAGGAATAATGGGCTTGATGAAGGTATGGTCTTTTGTCTCTTAGAACACTTCCTTGTTAAATACTCGTGCTTGTTTGGTGGACTGTACAGTATTTGAACCTAAAATAGCCTGCTGTTGTGTAGTCCCCAAGCCTTTAGTGTGTAACAAATATGCCCCGTTGTTTCTTCTCGGACGTCGGCAGCTATTTAATTTTTTACAACCTAAACTCCTATGTCATTTGCAGAACATGTACGAGGAAGGTGATGAAGAGATGAAACGAACCATTGCAAAAGCGTGGACTGATGCTAGATCTGGCAAAGCATCTGACTCTCTAAAGGGATTTCCTTGAAGATATCTAACAAGTTATAGATTATTAAGATTTTGATATGGCTATTATCTGAATTTTCTGCCAAGTAGTTTGTTCTTTGTGCAAACATGGGATTCTCAAGTCTGATGTATTTGATTTTTGTCTGTAGAGAGGTTTGTGGATTTGACATGGTAAATGTTAGTTAAACTGTGCCAATATGTTATATTTATTTATTTTATCTAATGTTATTATAAATTAATCGTTATCAATGATCGATTTTTATTTGATTAACCCACTCTCGATACTTCATTTATGAGTTTGAGGTTGCCTCGTAATTTTTGCTCTATAAAGTTTCTAGGTGAATTTTTTGAACTTTTTATCCTGGATTGTCCACCAAAATAATTATTGAAACTTGGGGTGGACACAGTTTAATTAGGTTCGGAGGAGAATCATTAAAATAGTACTAGTGGTTTGATCTCTAAGTATAGAACCGAATCATCTAGTCCTGTGTCCTGGTCCGGGATTGGTCCAATTCGATTGTTTCAATTAAATTCACTAATTGATGTAAATATAGTACTAACTATAAACTATTATTGTTAAAATGTCTCGTTTCTTCCTAATTTCTTCTTAAATTGTTTTATGTTCATGCTATTGGTATGCATGATCAAGTTTCATTAAACGTGACAATTTACATCCACTAGTTAACTAGAAGTAGAATATTGGTGACTTCATGTCCTAATCTCACTTCCATTTTCTTTATACTTGGGCTGAAAATTTAAACTTGAAAGGAATGAAAAGAAAACTTTTTTATTAATGTAATTAAAATTATATAAATGAAATTTAAAAGATTTTTTAATTCTGTATTTATATATAACACTACAATAAAGTGAATATAAGCTGGTGTATTATGATCAAGTTTCGAAAAAAAGAAAGGAAAATGGTTGGTGCAATTTTAGTTGCCATTATTTAAAAAGAAAAAGAAAAAAAAAAGTTAGGGTTAAATTGATTTTGAATATTGCAACTTATACATATAAAATAGTGTGGAGGTTGCTGTAGAACAAGAAGAAATTTACCCGGCCTTCAGCTTCAGGTAAAGTGGAAGAATCAAACAATTTAGAAATCAGATCCAATTTAAAATATATATATATATATATATATATATATATATATATATATATATATATATATTAAGTATGTTGCCTAATTAATCCACTATTTGGATGCAAATTCCATTTGGGGAAAAATTCAACATATTCTGGCTCTTCGTAAACCTTATTTGTCAACATAAAAACGATTTATCCATTGAACTTAAGGGTGGTGATCTCCTGCCCCCTAGGGGCAAGAGATCATTGTTTTTGAACTTAATTAACAACTTGTTAAATATAATTGAGGAGGGATTATGAATCTTAACCTCTCGTCTTGTTGAAAAGTTCACCTCCTCAACCAAGGCCTACAATAAATTTTTAATACAAAAAAGAATTTGGTCTGTGACATCGTAATAGAAAATGTCAAATATTGTTTATTCGTATTAGTATAATAAATTCATTAAATACAATAAAAGCGCCTAAAACCAAATAAAAGTCAACATAAAAATTTTCACAACCAAACTTCTAAGTGATTTACCAAATCAATTTGTGTCTGGTCAAAACTGTTTTTTGTGTTTTTTTCTTTTTTAGAGTTGTGTTTACTAGTGAGAGTTCACATGGTATACACTCTCTTATACTATACTAATATTAGTATTGCTACGTGCGTTGTATGTGGTACTGTAGAAATTATGTTTGTGAGAGTGTGAATTGAGTCGGAGTGGAAAGACAAGTTGTTCGTGTGAAATGCAACAATTATTAATTGAGTCGAAATGATATAGATGTTTGTTTCAAATTGGTAATAGTGTTTAAAATAATATATTACAAAAAATGTTACTTTAGTGTTGCAATAATTTCGATTTCGTAAGGGATACACTTTGAACTATAGAATTCTGTATTTGGAATACAAATGTGTATACCAAAATCAAAAAGTAAAACATATTGTATTCATGATGTGTTCTTCGTCACATAAATACACCAATTTATTATTAAAATATTCAACAAAAATAAAGATATGTTTTGTAATACAAAAAAGTCACCGTGACTCCAATTCAGCAGTCTTTTCAAAGTTTGGATTGATGGAGATGGACAGGGCCGGGCCTGAGATTTTGAGGGCCTTAGGCGAAAATTTAAATGAGACCTTTCATAAATTGAGATGTTTTAAAATGTAATTTTTTCACAGACTTACAAGCTGAAAAAGTACATTTTTTTTCTTCTTCACTAAATGAAAAAACGGTTGAAATTTATATTAAGTTGTGGAACCTAATTTATTGCACTACGCGGAGTTGAGCGCGGATCGACTTTGTGTTCTTTATATTTTGTCATTTTATTTATAGCTTCAATCCTAATAATTTGAAAAATCGTTTTGATTCAAGATAAAGATTTTTAAAAAGAAAAAATTGCACGATCTACAATTTAAAGACTATATTAAGGTAGATAATGTATGTTATATTTGGATTTATTTCTTATTTAGACTCATTTCACATGTAAATATGTTAATTTAAAAAAAAAAAATGGGCCAAAAATTTTGGGGGCCCTAGGTGGTTGCCTAACCGCCTAGCCCAAGGGCCGGCCCTCGAGATGGAGCTATTCATTTTTGTAGATATTGGTAATCTTGTCAAGTATATTAATGTGCATCAATTAGTGGAACTTGCATGTGAAAATATTAATTTAAATGGTCAAGTGATTAATGTTGTTCTTACCATTCAATGATGTGATCCTCAAATAGTCAAATGTTTACCAACAATGATTGATTATTACGTTAGCAAATTTGTTATTTCAACACATTCTTGTTGCACGGAATTATCCAAGATTCGAAGCAACACAACCTGCAATCTGTGTGGATTTGAGGAAATCAGAAATTTGAACATTGTATCTTCTTATTAGATTATAATTTAAACATATATTCCAAAATTAAAGATTTAAAATTGAGATCAATTTGAATATGAATTAGCTTACGTTTTTATCTACGATTGGGGTATATTTTGCCATTCTCGTCAAACGATTTACTCTTTGCTGAATCCCAAATTTTTTGCCATTGTTGGTATCTTATTTATCATCTCTTTTGAAACTGAATGAAGTTAACTAATAACTACAGTAAAAAAGTAAAATAATCAATTACAACAAGAAGTTAAGCAAACCGACAAGGTCCGTGTTTAAAGGGAGTGTCATGGACAAGATATTTCGTGTATAGAGTTTAGTGGCTTCAACGAAAGACTTTAAACCAGCCTAAAACATAAACCATTCCTTTTATATGATTAATCTCTTCTAACCTAAAGCATAAATCTTTACAATATCAAGCGACTACGCCTTGCTCCTCTTTTTTTTTCCCCTTGACCCAGCCACATAGAATCCTTTTTTACTACTTTGTTTTGTGCATTAAACAACCGAATTTTAATATAGTTCTTGCTATATTCGAATTCCAAAAAAAAAAAAAAAGAAAAGAAACACCAATATAGAGATGCAAACTTCAAACTATAAAAAGAGAATGAGAAATAAATCTCGGGGACAGAGAAAAAAATCAGAGATGTTTGCACAAGCTTTCCACAATAAAATCAACAATTATTTTGATAAGTAGTTTGTCTCTTAGAAATATAATCAACCTCCTAGAATTCTAGCCAATGCCTCAACCCAATTCTCATATTAAATTCCTGCCATGAACGTAGTCAAATGAAATTCAAATCCAATAAAAGAGAAGGACACAAAATTTAGTTATTTTTTCCTTCATAAACCTCTCACTATAACTATTATCGACACAAAATTCAGTCACAGACACAAGAAATACACATAATTCTAAACCCGTATTTAATCCTGAGTCATAACCATTAAAAAATATGACCATCTTTCACTAATTTTCACAAGACCAAGAATTTACATTTCTAACCACATAATCACACAAAGAACCCACATTTAATTGATAGCTACATAGCTCAAAAATATTCTCCAACAAGACTTTACCTTCAAGCTTCATATGGTAGGATGCTAGAGACAGAGAGTTTAGTCTAAAAATATTACACTCATCTAACTTCAAAAAATTATAAATGTAAAATATAACAGTCATCCAAATATATTCCAATCAGCCAACATTGTTAAAACTTAAAATATTATAGTAAACATTCCATTCAAGAAATAATAGTGGCTTCATGCAACAAAAGAAATAAAAATATTAGAGAAAAATAAAGAATACTTTGAATAAAGTAATTGTTAAACATTAAATCAATACGTATACCCGAAAAAGCTTGTAAATAGAATGAATCACTTGGCTTTAGGCACTTGAGTATCTTCAGTTGGTTTTGAATTCATTGAGTCCAAAAGTTCTACAAAAGAAAAAAGTAATTGAATTACCATTAAAGTAGATAGAAATACGTAAAGTTAATAATTATATAGGATGTAGTTATATTACCTTCTTTCAAATGATTGCAATGCTCAACATCTTCCATATAAAATCATTCAAGTTTGGAGAAGCTTTCAACCAATTTTGAGTGCATATCAATACCTCCAAAATTTTAGGACTTAAAGAACTACGAAAAGGATCAATGATCCTTCCTCCAGTACTAAAATCACTTTTTGAAACAACAGTAGAGACTTGAATTGATAACACATCCCTGACTATATTGGACAAGACACCATACTTACTTTTGTTTACCTTCCACCAATTGAGAACATCAAAATCTTTGTTGTTTACATTTTTACGAGCATCCAACAAGTATCTTTATACATCATTTTTAATATCAGTCAAATTTTTTACTGCTTGTTTTTCATTAAACCTAGAAAGATGAGTCCCTCTCATAGAAAAAGAAGAACTATCTTTATCAGAATTAAAAGAACTTGAAAGAGCCTCATTCGATACTTCAATACTTCCAGAAACTCCTTTACATCCTAAATACCACTCATAAATAGTCATCAATTTGGCTTTCACCATCTTAGTCATGCTACTAACAACTTCCTCATCCTTGTAGATATGAACAAACTAATATTCAACATAATCCAGTTTGTATCTTGGATCAAGTATAGTAGCAACAATCAATAATTGTTTCACATTTTTCATTTTACCCCAATACTTATCAAACTTCTTTTTTATATTAGATGCAATTTCACAAAACAAAAAATCGATACTTAAACTCCATTCATCCAATTCGAGTACAAGATTAGATATTTCATGAAGATAAGCATAAGCACTAACATGCAATGAAGTACTAAAAGTTAAAGTCACATTGAAGAAATTTTTAAGAAACTTGACAAACACGGATGCATTGTCCCAATCCGAATTTGAAGGAGGTCCACCCCTACTTCTACCATTTTATCTTCCCGAAAGTAATTCAAATATTGTGCATCATTTTCTTCTAACCTATCAAAAGCTTTTTCGAATTTCAAAACAGCTTTCAACATCAGATAGATAGAATTCTACCTAGTTTGGAACATCCAAAAACATAATAGATTTGTATTCAATCTTTTCTTTCGCACTCTTTTAATTTTTTATACCTCGCAGGAGAAGATTTAACATAATTCACTGCATTGTGAATTCCAACAATAGAGTCATGTACTTCTGTCAAACCATCACAGACAATCAAATTGATAATGTGTGCACAACATCTCAAGTGTAAATATCTACCATCTTGAAGACACCAATCATTACCCCAACCAACGTTCTTCCTAAGATAAGAAATTGTCGTATCATTTGATGTTGCATTATCAACCGTGATTGTAAAATTTTTCTCAATCCTCCACTCATGTAAGCAAGCCCCAATAATTTTTCCAATAGGACACATATGATTTAGAACAACACAAAATCTTAAAATGCGCTTGTGAATAGTCCAATCAGAATAAATATAGATTGATGTAAGAGACATATAATTCACATTCTGATTGGAAGTCCAAGTACCAGTTATAAGTGAAACCCTTTGACGGTGAGAAGATAAAACATCTTTCAATTTTATTTTTTCATCCAAATACAACTGATAAATGTCTCTTACTAGAGTTTTACTAGACGAATGCAATAATACAAAATAATCTAAATCCATGAGCTTCAACAAACATAAAAGACAGTTCATCAATTATTACCATCTTGACACATGCAACCCTACACTCTGCTTTAATACGATCAATAGCTATAAGATTACTCCCACCACCCTCTTTCTGGTTCTCAAAAGATTATTTTCTGCTTTATATCTTGCAATCTATTAAGATATTTCTTACAATTATTTGTCAAAGGTTATTCAAAATCTTGTCCCACACTTTTTGGTGTCACATGCATAATCCCTTCCACAATAGTTACACTTATACCTAACATTCGGATCATCCATTGGGCCCATTAGCGTGAAGTGATCCAAGACATATTAAGTCATTATATTCGATTTTCTCTTCCCTAATGTTGATGGTGGAAGTGTATCTGAATTCAAATTTGTATAATTTGATAGAGCTATATTGTCACTTTCTTCAAACATATATATATCTACCAACATATTCCACAAAATGCAACAATCAATCAATGTAAGAAAGAACAAGTATTACTTCAATGTAAGAAAAAACAAGTATTGTACTTTTATCCATTTTTTCTTAAACTACTTTTCTGTCTCAGATTTTCAACGTCTAACGAACACAAAAACAAAATTTAACCTACTTAAACCCAACATTCAGCTCAAGCTGAAATGAAAAACTTGACAAAGATATATGCATGAATGATTAAATAGCAGTAAAAATTTAGTCCACAATCAGTACAAGCAGAAATCATAAAATCAGTCAAAATAAAAATCAAACTTTGGGAATCATAAAAAAAATAAAAATCAGTACAAAGAAGTCAAGTAGCAATAAAAAAAATCAGTCCACAAGAAGTACAAGCATAAATCATGAAATCAGTCCAAATAAAAATCAAATTTTGGAAATCATAAAAGAAAAAATTCAAAATCAGTACAAGCAATCAAGCACGATTGAAAACCCTAATGTGTTTTGGGCTCGATTTATTTTTTCAAAATCTGTCATAAATTGGAATCCTAATCAATTTCAAGTCATATATACCACAAGAATTGAGGAGAAAATAACTATTTTTCAAAATCACATTAGAATCTCATGGGTCGATTGACCTAGGTGGAAATTCTAGCAGTTGGTGGCGGCTTCAACTGCTGGAGAAAAGTGCGCACAAGAGAGAGATGGAGAGGGATACATATAGATCGACAGATGAAAATTTTTGCAAATTGAAAATGGAACCACGCGTGCGCAGCTCCTGCTCTATTTTCTTATTTGGGCTTATGGCCTTTAAGGCAACTCATTTTTTAATTTCTGCCTTTTTTAAGTTATTGGGTCGGGTTTAGGCATGTAACTCACAACCCGACCCAATTTTAGAATGTCAAACCCAAAACCAACCCGTTTAAGCGCAAAAAACGACCCAAACCGCTAGGGTTAGGTTAGGTTGAGCGGTTTGAGTCGATTTTTTTCCAACCCTAGGTAGAATAAAAATGGGCCAACAACTCAAACACAGATTGAACACAAATACCCTGAATTCTCTGTTTCAAAACCTAAACAATCACAACAAAAATCGAAGACTACGTAGATAGATCAAAACATAGAAGCCCCAATTTTCAAAAAATGACCCAAAAAACCCAAAATCGAACATAAAACTGACCATAAATATGAATACTTGTAGATCGCGATTTGGAAACCTTAACAACTGTAGACGAAATCAAAGCAAATAACGATCAAGCGTTGGATATACATACCCAAATAAATAGACTCATTAATAGGTAGACGAACGAAGAGAGAGGAAAATAGAGAACCGAAGCAGATCCATTCAAGTGGAAGAAGAACAAAGAGAGAAGAAAATAGAAAACCAGAGCTTCGAAAATAAGATAATGTAGAGAGAGAAAGACGTGGTTGAGTGTGTGGTGTTACAATGTGTTGCGTGTGTCGGGTTTGAATGTGTCGAAACTCAAAAAAAAAGGGGGGAGGAGAGGGGGGCACGGCTAAATTAAAACGACATCGTTTTAATATCTCAATGCTTCAATCGACGCCGTTTAATCATTCACGAGACAAAGAAAAATTAAAAAATTTGGTCATGCTGACGTTATCGGAACGGTGTCTTTTTCAATGACTTCTTCAATAATGCATCTTTTTAAGTCTCTTTTTATTTATTTCAAATAATAATACCTATAGGTCAAGATTTGAAAACCCCAACAACTATAGACGAAATCAAAGCAAATAACGATTAATCGTTTTATATACATATCCAAATAAGCAGATCCATTCAATAGGTAGACTAACGAAGAGAGAGGGAAATAGAGAACCATAGCAGATCCGTTCAAGTGGGAGACGAACAAAGAGAGAGGAAAACGAAGAACCAAAGCTTCGGAATAGAGAGAGAAAGACGTGGTAAAGTGTGTGGTGTTTCAATGTGTTGTGTGACGAGTCAGAATGTGTCTCAAACTCAAAAAAGAAAAAAAAATGGCCACAGCGAGATTAAAACCTCTCAATGCTTCAAACGAAACCGTTTAATCACTCGCGGGATTAAAAAAAAATAGGTCATGCTAACATCATCGAAATGGTGTCGTTTTCGACTACCACTTGAATAGTGCCCATTTTTAAACCTCTTTTATTTATTTATGATAATTATACACACAATGTTACAAAAAAGTTATCACAATCAATGACACTACTAACGAGCTAACGAGCTAACACTGTTAATAAAAACAAATACTATTACAATCAAATTCGAGTGGTCGATTTAACTGAAAAATGGAGTACTAGTCTGGTTCATGGGTGGGACTAGACTATTGCCTGGTTCCGCTTCAGAAAAAACTATTTTTTATAGTGTAAAAAAAATTTAATATAAATTTTTTAGTAACAATCCGGTCTTCAAGTACAATATATATATATATATATATATATATATATATATATATATATATATATATTTTGCGTGAGTAACTCGATGTCTAAAAATTCTTGGTTCCGCCCTGTTGTAGGTCAAAGCATGTGTATTTAAAAGCCGTTGAAATAAGAAAGATCCGCCTAATTCTCAAAATTAAGATCTGGTCTATAAAATTGCACGTGTTTAAAAACTGCTGAAAAAGATAAGAACCACTCAATTCTAATAAAAAATGGAAATTGGCACAAATGTCCTTAACCTTTTTCTCTCAGTGTGGAAGTAGTTTCTAACGTTTGTTTTTTGGCACATAAGTCTTTAACCTGTGTTTTGATGCACAATTGATTCTTATGTGACAAAAAAAATAAATATGTCCTTAGTTTTAATTAGAAAAAATACAATTAGATTCTTAACATTTGCAAAAGATATAAATGAGTCAGGTATATTTATTAAATAATTTTTAATTTAGCATATTAAATATATTACTATAGTTATGTCAATTAAATTTTTTATAAGAGAAAAATATAAAATTATTGCGCTTTAATTTATGCATATGTAATTATTATATGATGTGAAAAATTTAAATAAAAATTAAGTTAAATAAATAAAAAAATGACGTGTATAATTTTATGACATTGAACCAATTTTATTACATTTTTTAATTTAAAATACTAATAAAAATTAATTTACATATTATGTGTGTCTTCATTTTTGAACAATAATAACAGGATAAATTAAAATATAAAAAATACAATTGAAGTTCTTATATTTGTAGTTAATAAACGAATGGTTCAATTAAATAAAAGTATTTGAGAATCAAGTTTGTGACTAAGTTATTTTTCTTTTTTATATCGTAACGATAAAATGAAATTTTAAATTTTAAATAATATAATTACTTAATAATAAGTAAATAATTTTATTTAACATGTTTTATAATAATCATGAGCTTAAATTTTAGTTATTTTATAATAGTTTGTAAAATATACGAAACAATTTAGTATATTATGAATTTGATCAATAAAGTAATAATTCAAAAAAAAAAAAAAAACTCAGATTTATTTGTACTTTTTGCAAAGGTTATGAATCCAATTACAATTTTTCTCTAATTAAAACTGAGGACATATTTTTTTTTCCATAACAAATGATCAATTACGCACTGAAACACATAGATTAAGGATTTCTGTGCTAAAAAACAAACGTTAATGACCATTTCTACATTGAGGTCAAAGACCAATAAAGATTTGATCTTTCATTTTTTTTAATTAAGTTTTTCCTATAGATTTGATCTTTTATATTTTTGGGTCAATGTTCGGCCGATTTTATAAAGATCAGTAATCTCATGGAAAAAAAGCTTATTTATTTATTTAAATTTTTTCCCTACATATTGGGCTTTCGACCTTTGATCTTTTATTTTTTTTCATTAATGCTCGGACCAATTTTTAAAATAATGTTAAAACAAGTATTTATATTAATATATCTATATTTTCTTACTTCTATATTCTACTTCTAAAGTATGCGTTATTTATTTTATTATTTGGTAATTAAGTCGTCAACTTATAGTTAGAGATGAGACACAAGAATGTTTGGATGTATTTAAAATCACCTTTTTAAGGTGCTTGTATTTATAAGTACTTTTTTCATTTTTATTCTTTGGAAGGTGTTTATGTATGAAATTTTTCTTTTTTCTTTTTTTTTTTTGTTCTCACAAAAAATTACTACTAATCAATGTTCTAAAAAGTTCGCATAAGCGTGTATGGTCTTTGCCTGGATTGAAAAAGCTTAAAGTTCGACCTGCGTTTTACGTTTTTTAAAATATTGCTAATAACCGTTGAAATGAGAATCTATTATGCAAGGACTTAACATAATTTTTTTTTTGTAAATTATAAAAAAGAATCCAATATCAGTGTAATGGCATATTATTATTACCTCTTCCAGCTAGCAATGCTTTTTATATTTATTGTAATCAATGAAAAAAATCTAAGAGTTGAAAAGTAATTTATATTCAGATAATTTGCATCAATTTTGGTCCCGTCCCACTATGGCACTATCTATGATTTATGAAGATTCAATTCTCCTAAAATCGACCAACTCTAGTTCAATGTCAACATCATAAAATTTGATCCGTCTAAGTAAAAAAGTGGATAATAATGACTTATTTTCATGTACCACCTTTCTTAAGCATAAAAAAGCAGGATTTATTTTAATATCCCAATCTTCCATTTCGGTGAAAAATTCAATCACGAAACTATGTCCTACTTTTTGAAATTAATTAATTATAATATAAAATGAATTTGGTCCATTACATCATGCAATTTTTTTTTTTTTAATTCCCACAAGTACAAGTTCAATGAACGCAGTCATTTGTACAATTCAAATAATGATTATCATTGAAATAATTATAGACAATACAAGATCATAACCTTCATTAACTTTGAATTTCATAAAATATATCTTTAAATAAAATTCAACCTATATTATTTATATTTTGTCTACAAAATTATTAGACAAAACTTGTATAATTATATTTTAATAAATAAGCATCGTCCTCTTTAGGTTTTTAGTTTTTTTATTTATTTATTTCTATTGAAAATTATATGAGATTATAAAATGTATATTTATAATCATATGAAACATTTTTATAATTTTTAAAGCTCTATGGCTATGGTGCATAGCATATTGTTACATTGCCTACTTAGGCTAGGATCGAAATCAAAGTCAATAATTTGTTTGTCGAAATAATCACTTTTGAAGAAAAAGAGAAAAAAAGGTACTTATTTATATTGTTTTGAGTGATTCAGAGTTCAATATCCTTTCTCGTCCACCGCCTTTTCTCATATTAAACTTTAGATACATGTTTGATACATATTAAATTTTAAATGAAAATATGTGATATGTGGTATTAAATTTGATTGACCAATAAAATAAATAAAATTTTAATTTTTTTAAAATGTGGTTCAATATTATTTAATTACCCAACTTAACAAGCTATAAGTCCTTTTAAGTCATATAAAAATCGAACGTACAAAGTTATACACATGTTAAAATAAGTGCTTATCAAGAAATAAATATTCTGAAGAAATTGCATCCCTTAGGGCCTAAAACCTAAATCTATCTAAGCTACAGGCTAATAAAGTGGATACAAGCCTCATCTTCTAAAAAAGAAAAAGGAATATACAAGCCTCTCTTTCTTTCATTTTCATTTTTATTTATATTTTTTTGTCTTTTGACGTGGAAAAGCAAACTTTTATGTTTTTCTTTCAATTTTTTAATATTTGGGTTAATGGGACGGGTGACTTAGAATCCCTTCTTTCGATAAAAAATTTCTAGCATCTATTGTATTGTTATAATCTAATCTTATTCGTCTTCACTTTCTTGCATATTTTCTTTTAATTACTAAGACTTTAAGATCCCACTGTCACCACACCACGTCTTAGTACGAAGAGTTGTAAGAAAAAAAAACTCTAGACTCCTTAAATCATTGTCCAAACTAAATGTGCTCGATATAAACTTTATTGTTTCAATCTTTTAAAATTATTTTTTTCTAAACAAAATTCACTGTCTTTGTTAAAAATATGGAGTTCAACCTTATTTTTCCTAAAATTGCCTCGTGAAGTCAGTGAACCCCACTAAAATATGTAGTTGCCTACTTCAACACAATTTTCCAACAAGTTTGACATTTAAAAGTCTAGAAGAATTAAATAATTAAATGACAGATTTATCTCTCTCCTAAATCAAAATCTAATGGGGTCACGTCCTGTAGAGAGTGTGGAATTGGGATAGTTTAACTACAGTTGGACGGTCAATACAGACTCTTTTGATTATGATTGATTTGCCTATTAAGAATCTTCCAAGACATTATAATTTTAGGGTGCACCAACAAATTAATTGGATGTCATTTTCTCTTACAAACTAATTACTTGTTCAAAGTGGAAAACTAGAAAGAAATATTACAAAAAGCTAGTCTGACAAGGACTACAAATATATATATATATTTCTTCCTTTGAACAAACTTACACGTCAAATGACATATAACGCAATAAATAAATTTATCAATTTTTTACCATCGAAACTTTTAATGAAATAGTAAATAGTTTAACATGTGATTTTGCTAGTTACGGAACTTTAAATCTTGACTTTAAACTTTAAAGATTTTGTAATGAAAAAGAGGAATAGATATAACAAGTACACAATTTTCATAGACGTGCCCCTTGTTTGTACCATATTAAATCAATTTAATTAAAAATTTAAAAATTATTACAAAACGAACAAATTTATTTATTTAAATTGTGTATTCAAGCGAACATTTGTAAAACAGAAAAGTTCTAAAACTAAAATTCCCTTTCCAAATGGGCCATTGCTCAGGAACTCAGCTCATAAATACTCGATAGCAGAATAAGTAGTCGTTTTCAAATTGGTATACTAAACACTGATACATATTGCATGTGCATTTTAAATTGTTGTGCAATAAATTACAAATATTGAGTAATTGTGACGTAAAAAATTGCTTGCCCATTTGACACCATATCTTTTGAAGTAGTTAGGCGTAGAAATTTCTCTATATGATACAAGTTACATTTGACGAATGCGAAAAGCTACAAATATTGAGTACTTGCGCCTGTATTTCTAAGTAGCCCCATCCATTTGATACCATCCATATTTAAGAGAGCACATATTAAGATTTAGAGTTTTATTGTAAAATATCAATCTATCCTTACATACTGATTAACATTTCAGTATTATAACCGGTGTAGAATTTATCTTTTAACATGCTCCATACAAGTTAGTTGCTCGTTTGAGTACACCAATCTTAAAATTTGAATGTTTATTTAAGTTTTATACGGATTGAATTGTTCGTTTAAACTTTAGATATGGATCGAATTGTCTGTTTGAGCTTAATAGACTCTAATACCATATTAAGACTTTGAATTATATCTTAAAAGGCCAACCTTATTAAAAAGAACAGCAAATATCCTTATATATTGGTTAATACTTGGTATATAACCGATATGAGATTTATTCGGTAAAGAAATTGCTCTTTAATATTGTACAATATTTAAAAAAAATGTAAGTAAAATTTATTATTTTAATCATAATAATAATTAGGTTTTTTAATTTGTGTAAAAATAAGAATAAGTCTATTTTTATAGGATGGATAAAATATTTATTTATTGTAATGCGAGAAGCTACAAATATTGAGTAACTACACCTGAATTTGTGAACGTAAGAAAGTAGCATGCCCCATTTAATACCATCCACATTTAAGGGGTCAGGAGAAGAAAATTGCTCTTAAATATAACACAAGATGACATGTGCAGATAACATTTGCATTAATGGCAGAAGGGGGCAGTTATTACAATTAAACACAAAGAGAGAAGTTAGGTGATGAAATTACGGAAGAAAATAGCAAACCTATTTATTTCCACCTATGGCAAGTTCATTGGGTCAACCTATTCAAATAGACCTGTTTTTGGATTTGATATGACTATTTTTCGAAAAGGCCTAGCCTGTTATCACTTAATCTTGTTTTGTAGGATGATTTCTTGTAGTCGTACCATGTGAACTCATTGTACAAACTTTCTTCTCCTTGTTCCATTATTGAGGATAAAGATGTAATCTTTTCAGTCAAAGGTGGTCCTCCGAAGAAAATCATGGAAATTCTCGAATTCAAGCAATCTGCCAGAACTCTGTGCCTTACACTCCTAAACCTCCCGTTGGTCAGCACCTGCACCAAGTAATTGACTCAAGTCTTAGAATTAAGAGGGTGGGGTTAAAAGAAATTATAATAATAAACTAAAATTTTGAAAAAGGGTGGGGGAGGGGAGGGGGGGGGGGTTGGGGGGGGGTTAAAAAGGTTACCTGCAGGGAATCACCAACATTGATGAAAAAGGAGGAGTGATCGGGTGGGACTGAGACCCATGTACCATCTTTCAGAGCGATTTGCAGGCCTGATGTGTTGTTAGATCTTACAATAGATATTATTTGTGGGTCTGTATGATCTCCAAATCCTATCAAATTTCGACCACTCAATGCTTGAAGCTCTGGGCATGGCGGATAATGGTTTAACCTGAAACAAGAATCACTTTTTTCATCCCTTAAGAGCCTGCTCAAAATGTTTCTCGGCCTGATTCCCAATTCATCTGCTATCATTTCCAGTACCTCACATGCCATATTTCTCACTGCTGACACATATTCATTCACAAAACACCTGCACATATATATTGACTGTTGTTAAGGATTAAAGGTCCAAGAGTTTTTCCCTTTTTTACCATGCAAAAAGAAAAGAGAAAATTGTGAATGAAATTTTTACCAGAAAGATTCTGAAATTCCTGGGAGAATGAATTTTCCATTCTGGGAGAAAAGTTCAGGGTTGGTGCTGAAGAGAAGATACTCAACCCAACCCACATCACCATTAGGGCCAATTTTCTTGTTACCATAGCCAAAAGGGTTGGGAGGGCCCGACTTTTCTTTTTCGGGCTGAGGTAAATTGAAAAACTTTATAGCATCATCTTCTAATCGATCCATGAACTCCATTGGAACACCATGGTTGATCAGTTTGAAGAATCCAAATTCTTTGCAGGCCTCAACTATGAGGGTTTTAGCATCAGGGTCTAAGAGGTCTACTGTTGGAATTTCAGTGAAAATGTTAGAGGTGGGCTTACATGTTTTGATGTTAGCAAAATTGTCAATAACTGGCTGAGACACAACCACCATGGCGGCGGAGGGCGGCGGTGAAGGAGGAGACGGAGGAGACTATAAATTGGCAAAATGCTAATGCATGAAGAGAGGAGGAGGCGTTAGAAACTATAAAGACGTCTGGTTTTAGAGTGTCCGCTTGGCAATTTATACAATCGAAGGGGAAATTCTTGTTGAAAATATAAAGATTATTACTACAAGAAAAAGGAAAAATGGAATCACAAGTGGGGCATATTTTAGGTTTAAGTTCTTCCACCGCTGACACGTAGCCATGGACATTATAAAATTGAGAAAAAAGTTTGTATCTACAAATTATATATAAGTCAACATGGATGAAATGGTTCGGGTAATTAGCACAAAATATCCTTACCTATTGAGATTATTGTGCAAAACGTCCATACTTTTTAAATTTTGGCATTTTCACAATCACTTACTCAATTTCTTGCGCAAAACGTGCTTCTGTCCAAAAAGCTGATGTTAACTCACGCTACCAACACAATTTGTGATATAAGACGAGGGTAGATTAGTCCAATAACATTTTGGCAGCTCCAACCTCTTCTTCTTCACGACCGCCGCCCGTCACGTCACTACCCACCACCGGAAAACCATTTCAATCATCCATCTCTCATGAAATATTAAACCTCGTGAATTTCTCTCAGGTTCTCGCCATCCGTTTTTCTCTACACTCATCTACTTCTCTCTTCCACACACACAAACGTAGTGTTTTTCTAGGCTTTGTAGAAAGATTTCCATTTCATTCCACAGAGAAATCGACCCAGAAATCAATAAATTCAGTTCTTTTTGGAAACGTATTACACATTAATTAAGATTAACCAGTTGATTGTAGGATTATATTACTAGATTATAATCAGATTGATCAAGATTGGTTGATGGATCAGCAAGATTTGAAACCCCGGATCATCGGAAAATAATCAACTTAACCTTGTCTCTATCATAGCAAGCTCAACGTCGCGCACTGAGTTCGTCCTCCGTTTCGACATCCAGGACCCTCGCATTTCTGATCGCGGTCTTCGTCCGCCGCCGTCACCGATGGTGGTGCGCAAGTTTATCTGAGGCGCCGTTAAATGCCGCCGCGAGGCCCTACTATGGGTTTTAGGGCCAAGTGGCGTACGACGAACTATTATCAACATGGGAGAATGCCGTTTTGTGGGTACATAAATCGTCCCGAGTGAATGCTTTGAGCGGGATCCAAACCCAGGTGGCATTTGCGAGACATGATCGATGGTAATGACACCACTACGCTACTACGCTCAACTAAAAGCGGAATGCCGGATGCTCATCGAAAATTCTCAACCAGTGCAAGTTTTTATTTAGTTTAGAAGGCGGTGAGGCGCAATGTTGAATCGAAGCACGGAGGTGCAGTTGAACTTGGAGAGTACTGAGACATGGCAAGAAAGGGCACGAGAGCAGAAAACGCGGGCGGGTTGCGCTACTGATTCTGTATGTGAGTTAGTATTGGGTGATTGAAATGGTTTTTTGGTGGTGGGTAGTGATGTGACGGGCAGCGATGGTGAAGAAGATGAGGTTGGAGTTGCCAAAATGTTGTTGGACTAATCTAGCCTCGTCTTGTATCACGAATCATGTTGGTAACATGAGTTAACAGCAGCTTTTTGGATGGAACGACGTTATGCGCAAAAAATTAAGTAGGTGAGGGTGAAAATACCAAAATTTAGAAGGTATGGACGTTTTGCACAATAACATCAATAGGTAGGGACGTTTTGTGCTAATTACCCAAATGGTTCGGTTAGACAGTTTTTTACTTATTTTAAACAAAATCATTTTAAAAAAATAAGTAAATCAGTCTAAAATTTTGAATACAAACAACAGAAACTTTTTAAAAATAAATGTTTCATTAAATATATTTGTCTAACATTTGTCGTAGGAGAAAATAGAAATAGAGAGAAAATTGACAAAAATTAATAATTGCAATGAATAATGAACTAATGGATTATGGGACAGTGGCCTAATAGTTTAGCAAAAATTATATAAGTCAACCCAACAAATTTAGTATTGCATTGTACTTTACTCTCTTTGTAAATGTTTAAACAAGTAGAATTAATTTATGTTTAATTATAAAAAAATAAAAATAGTTTAGTTCGATTTGAGCAGTTTTTTAAATATTAAAATAGAAACGCAACAATTTTCAAATTGTTCGGTTTGGTTCAAAATTGAAACATTGACGGATCCACGTGGTTTGACGATATTTCTGTACAACCCCATAAGTGAACTTGTATGTAATGGCGGAGCCAAGAACTTTTCTTTGGGTGAGTGAAAACTAAGTAGTAAAAAAAAATTGAAATAATATACCACTAATAAAAATATTTTAATGCATTACTACAATTGAAAATATTGTACAATTACATCATTATCAATTTCGTAAAATATATCTCATTCAACAATTGATTTCTTTCCATCAATAATTTTCAATTTTCTCTTCAAGAACAAATGGAGCTTTCTTTTTATTACATCTCTCAATAACCATTGACATTAAATTCAATAATATATAAATAAATAACAACATATGTCGGCAATGCAATACAATTCAATAATAAGTCGACAAGACAACAAAATAGGCCGCCATAATAATCCAATAAAATTATAATAAGCAGACAAGAAATAATATGAGTTGACAAGACAACAACAAGCATCAAAGAATTTTATTTACATATAAATTATTATCAATAATAATTAGAAAATATACATATTCTAAAAAAAAAAAAGGAGGAAAAAAATTTAAAAAAAATAAAAAAATAAATGCTAACCGATTTAGGGCTGATTTTGTAAGGTCGATATCTCTGACATTGTTCCCTTTAAAAGAATGAGCATGAAACAAGCTAAACTCTCTTCTCCTAGTCCATATGCAAGCTGGCTAGCTGGGTTAAAATTTATGGTTGATTTTGACTTATTATACCTTTAATTTGAAGAAATAAAGTGAAAATAACATTTGGATTAAGGCGCGGTTATCTACGGAGAATAGAATTGAATATATGATATTCATTGAGCTTGGGATCTTGGGGTGTTCAGTAGCTGATGTGAATTAAAACTTTGGACTTGAGTCAATTTGGTGTGAAACTTGAATTAAAATTACAATTTGGGTTGAGACTTGGGCTTGAGTTATTTTGTGTTAATTTATATTTTTATATTTAGACTTGTACTATTTTAGAATCAGGTTTGAACAATTTTCAAAATATTTGCAGGATCAATTGGCATTTTTTATACTTTAGTGGTTCTGCCTCTACTCGTACGTTCAACTAATAACGTCTTGGATTTAATCTTTATTTGTATTTGTTTCTTTTTAAAATATATATATATATATATATATATATATATATATTAAAAGTGAAAAGCCTCGGCACATCAATTATTAGGATTTGAAAGAGAAATTAGATCACATTATAGTTATTAATCAGTGAGTAGGGCACTCGGCCTCAACATGGGCCCGCAAATAGCACTTGTGACTGCAATACATGCATGATGAGGACACGGTTCTTATTGTTTTGGTTGCAAATTCAAAATCAAATTATAATTTCGACAATTAATGAACCAGAGATTTAGTTGCCTCGAAGTGATTATTTATTCAATAGGAACATGCATTTTGAGAAATTTCATTCCAATTCTAATTCATCTAATGACACAAATAAATACACGTGTATACAATTTGTATTGAGTCTTATAAATTTATTTATAACGCATGAACCATAAAATCTACTTTAACAAAAGAATCTCTTTTAAGAAACTTATATTCTAAAGGCCAATATGACATGTTTGGTCATGCTTAAATGTTAAAAAACATTTTTCAACACTATAAAGAGTTATATTGCCAAAAAAGACACGCGAAACATGCTAACTTTTATTCAACAATCGTATTATTCTCTAAAGTGAAATCTAATTAAAAAGAGTGGAAGAAAAGAATCTAAAACCAGAAATATTCTAAATAATGGATTTTCAATGTCAGTGAATTTGGGTCCAACTGTAATGGTCCCGAATTGGCTGTCAGTGTCGAAAACGGGAAGATAGCGATATTGAAGGACACCGATTAACGGACTGAATCTGTACACACTGCAAAATTGAGGGTTACTATTAGTTTCTGGCATGGGGACCCTAACTGGGTTTATAATTATTTCAGAAAAAAATAAGAGAAATCACGGATGAGATAATATTGGCCCTCCAAACACCTTTTAGGCTGTTTTTCTGTCGTTCGTGGTTTATCTAATGCTACGTACCCTTAAAAGTTGTGGACAATTTCTCTACATCATTTTGTGAATTATATGCTTACATGTATATTGAGTTTTGGAATTTCGTGTTTAACAATAGAGAAGTAATTCAAAACTTTATATGTTAATAAATTGAGATCTAATATCTTTATTTATTAAATTTTTGACATCTCAATACATCGAATCTTTTTCAAAAGACATAATGTGGCCCCTTGTGCCAAATGACCCTCTACATAGAGCCGTGTCTTCAAACTTATTTTTTTCTTTTTTTTTTGTAAAAGAAAAAAAAAGAAAATTAAAAATCTTTTTTTTTAAAGTTAAGAAAGACAAATTGTATAAGCTCTTAGGCCTTACACTCTTAGTATTCAATCATTAGAACGTCTTTAAATTATTTTTAGGTCAGGCACAAGCCTGCACAACCCAATTTACAAGACATAATGATAAGTATTGATCTTTTAACTTGGGTTTAAAGAGGATTTTTGACGTATTAATTAGATAATTTAATTCAAGTTTTCTGCATTTGTAATTTGTAAAATTATGATTGTTTACATTTTAGAGAGAAAGCAAGACATTCGAGACCTCAACCAGAGTGCCCATGCTCTTATTATAATGCAGACTGACAACAGTGGGTGAACGTACAAAGGATTCATTCATTGGAAAGACTGATGATTTATTGCGTTTAAAAAGTAATGTGGTCTACCTATCATAGACGCACCCTCACCCGTATATCCAAATTACAATTCAATATTGTGTCAAAAAATCAATATTCGAAAAAACGTAATGTGTGACTAAGTGTAAATGTCGAATTTCAAGTTTTTAGAAACAAGAAAGATTTAAACGTGGCGTGGTCATTAAATATACGCCGAAATTTGGCGAATTTTAAGCGGATTTTTTAAAACATTGCAAAAAATACAGTCTCAATAAAAGTTTAAGTCATGCACTCGCTAAAGTCTACAAAGGACAGATTGGTCAATTTTAGAGACAAACAACTTGTCAAATCAAGTCGATAATGGATTGTGTATTTTAATTTTAAATGAAATAATTCAACATAATATCAAAGTACATAGATAAAAAAAAAATATTGAAATTATGTATCATGTCAATTATTTATAAAAGCTTTACGTCTTTAGATGTACAATAAAATTCAATTCATTTTTCGTATTTAAGATAAAAGTCATATAAATCAATACGACAATTTTTCTATAACTTAACTTTTAGTATTAAGTAATTTGTCACTTCGACATGTCCAGATTTCCCTATTTACGTCAATGGCTCATTTACTTCAGGTGCTAGAATTTCCTGATAGCTGCCTCTTGCAAAATTTTAATGTATATGCAATAATTACTTGTATGTGCACGTAAAGTGCGTGTAGCACGTTGCTATTAAGCTTTCTTTATTGGCAAAGTTGCATTATTGGTCCTAAATTTATAAAAATGAGCAAGTTAGTATCAAACTTTTAAATATTATAAGCAGGTTATTTTCGATCATTTTGTCTAAATCTCTGATAAATTGTCACGTGAACTCTGCATGTCCAAATTTAATACAGCTAAGTTTTTGAACTCGAACAAATTTCCATTAAGAATACGTTACTATTTTATAATTTTTGAAACCCTCACAATGAGATTGATTGGTGCTCAGAGATATGTGTCTTGGGAGGCAAATGAGTCCACCCCGTCCCCGTCTTTGTGTGATGGGCCATCCCTGAAGGGAGGGAAAGTTGTTATTGGAGAATCATAGTTCAATAATAATGAACAAGTTAGATAACTCATTATTCTCAAGATTGAATAACTAAACTTATATTTGAGAGTGCTGAAATTATTTTTTAAGTACTTATAAATTGTGAGTCTTATAAAATTTATGGATAATAAGTGTGTAATAAGTTATAACTCTTATAAAATGTGTAAATAAAAAATTAAGTTTGACCAGTTAAAATAGCTTAAATTATAATTTAAGTTTAGCCATACATAGAATATCGTTGGGAATAATTTTCTCTTCTTCTTGGTTGGTAGTTTAAAAATAATTTTTTAAAAAATTTTGATAAAAATTGATAAAATATGTGCACAATTCCCAATATTTGGGGCCTTGATTTCCCCCACATTTGCCTTGGGCTCTAATTGCATACTCTAAGTGATGGGCTTGTACATTGCAGACAGATATATGTGAATTAAATTCAAAGTTATCAGCGTATGACGTGGCCGAATCCTATTCGTTAATTTATTCGTCGGTTATCAATATTTTTGCAAGTTGGACGACAGCATGTACAAAAACCCACCATTAATAACTGGACTGGACTTTAAAATGGACCACTTCACGGTAACTTTGTCGAGGGTCCATTTATAATTGAGTCCACTTCAGAATTTAAAGTGTACGGTCAGGACTCTAGTAAGTGCTGAGTAATTTAATATTTTAAACTTTTGATCATTTTATACGAAAAAAACGTGCTCGTCGATCTTTTGAAATCCCAGTTATGATTAAAAAATTTCTCTATTACTCATGATTTTATTGTGTACGTTGGAATCGTTGGAATTATTTTGTCACTCCACTTCACGTCTAAGGTGTTATTAAATTTTCATTAAATACTCGATATTTGTACAATTTTTATAAACACGTGACATAGTGAGACAAAATTTGAAACTTTTCTTCACTTTAACACCTCATCAGAAATGAATCCTACGAACGTAGATTCAAGCTCAATATTAATGATGTGTTTGATAAAAGTATTGATAAAAGTTTTAACAGATTTTAATAAAAGTTGATAAAATATGTGGTTGAAAATTAATAAAAAATGTGAATCATATAAAATGTTTGATTAAAATTAATTCTTGACTTTAACATCAATTTATTAGTAACATTTTAAGTTAAACCAAACAAAGTCCCATTTGACAATCCATTAGTTTCCTAGTACTAATATAATTAAAGCATCGTCTTAACTGGATTAGATGTGCTTTGCTTTCCACCTCTAGTAACCACTTGATCAACGTCTACAAAATCGATATTAATCTAATGTACTTTGAATTTTTTTACTTAAAAATTTAAATTATTAAAGAATAGGCACATAAAAATATTTAAACTTCTGCCTTAACACCTTTTCATGTGCATGTCGCATTCAATTTTAATTTACAGATTGATACCTGCACAATATTTTTAAATCCAGAATATTTATTTGCAGTTATACGTTGAATTACATCATTCAACAACTTAAAATTTTAAATTATAACATAATCTTTAACCATGCATGCATGCCACCTGTGGTAAAGTTGGTACCCCAAGTGTTAAGATTGTCTCATGTGAAATTTAATGAAAAACACACTCTCCATGAAAAGAGACACCGTCCTTGTACTTTTAGGCCTGAAATAACATGAGTTTGTTGCAAGGCTGTTGTCAATTGTCTGTTCTTCTAGCAAGGCACTGAGATTTAGGAGATCAGGCTAGTGGGCTGTCACGTGTCATGGCCCATTTCATTGGACAATTTGCCATTTCACCTCATGTTTGCAGGTCTATTCTCATGTGCATTCCGGCCCACTGTTGAGTACTGAAGGTTTTTCATGCAGGACAAACTGTACAGTGACGTTGGGTTTCAGATGAATCTTGGTTTAAATTAACTCAAATCTGTTGTTTAAATATATGATTTTTTAGGTGTTTAATAAAATTTTTACACATCACCAAATAAATAGATAGTTGAATTATTATGAACAATATTTAATACATCCACACTTATTATTAAATTTATTTATTTGATGATGTGTAAATTTTTTTATTGAGGAAACACTTAAGAGGACATCATATCTGAATTCCGCATGTAAATACATATCAATTGTATGAATTCTTGTATCATTTTGACACGAAGTGTGACGTTCTTGATTAGCATGTTACTTTCATACTTTCCATTTATCAAAAAGCGTGAAGGTAGACGTACGCTCATGCATCACATGCAAGATTAATGCTATTAATATACTATAGTGATCAACAACAGTTTATATAACAATGAGGTTACTGTCATACTAATATTGTCATATGAATAAAATACATCACATCTTCACTTGACAATGTGACACAAAACTTATTATCACATCGTATATTGGAGGTTAAATCCATAGCATGCTCTTCGTTGTCTTATGGAGTAATAAGGAGGGTTGGGGGTTGGGTTGAGGTTTGTGTGTGGGTGTGGGTGTGCAATATTGCTACCACATAAACTGATGCTAGCTCTTATTAAAAATTTATGCAGAGATTAGATCTTTTTTCTCGAGAATTAACCATAAGCATCTCCAATGCACTCTGTTTATTATTTTTTAGATATATCACATAAGCATATATAGACGGAGTTATAAAAAACTATTTTCAATGCATGTTGACAAAGACTCCATCTATCTGATGTAATACATTAAAATATAGACTCCGTCTAGAAGTCCGCCTATATTTAGACGGACTTCTAGACGGAGTGAGTCGAAAAATTTAATTTTAGACAGAGTGCATTGGAGATGAATTCTAATTTGACCGTTTATTTTATAGACGGAGTGCATTGGAGATGCTCTAATAAGATTCTGATTAAATAAGAAAAATCTATTTAATGCATTCACACTTGATGTTAAGTTAATTTATTTGATAATATGTAAAAAATTTATTGGAGGACGGTTAAGAGGACATATATTTGGAACAGCAGAGTTGGACTGCGCATGCAAATGCATATTAATTATATGAATTTTTGTATCAATTTGATACGGCACGTGGTGTTCTTGATCAGCATGTTACTTTGTACTTTCCATTTATCAAGAAACATGAAGGAAGACGTAAGGACATGCATCACATGCAAGAATAATGTTGTTAATGTACTATAGTTATCAACAACAATTTATATGGTAATAAGATTACTGATATTGTCCAATAAATAAAAATACATCAAATCTTATAACAATAAACCTATTACCACATCGTAAGGTAGAGGTTGGTTCTACAGCATGTCCTCGCTACTCCTATAGAGTGGCGGGGCTGGGGATACTGCTACCACATAAACTAATGTTCATCACCACTCTTACTAAAAATATATGCAGAGATTAGATTTTTTTTGTTGAGAATTAGCAATATTATATATGAGTCTCATTAAATAAGATTAAAATTTATGTAACACCTTACATAATCGTTGAGAAATGATAGAAATACTAAGAGGCGAGTAACGAATTGGGTTTAATGATAGGGGCAGGACTTGACTATTCTTTTTTTTTTTTTTTAATCATGCCTTCTTTTGCTAAGCTTCCGGCCCAGTTTATGTGAGAGTTGAAGTAGGTTCTCGACCCTATTTATAGAACTTCTCACAAGTTTTGCAACACATTTTTTAGTTCGAACAGTTTGTTTAGATTAGCTACTCGACTTGATAAGAAATTATATATTTAAAGTTGTATTTCAACCAAACCCAAATTCTGAATCCATTTTAGCATCGAATTCAAAACCCATTTTTACTATTTAAATTAATACGAAATGTTACGATCTTTCAGAACTTTGCTCGACAAATTAACATGTGAAAAACAATTTTTTGGCCTAGTTTCTAAGTTTTAAAATTCTAATGTTTCCAAAAGCCACTGGGGCAACTGCCTCTAGTGGACCCTCCTCCCTTGAAAAAAAAGTGAATAGTTCAATATTAATCTGGTGCATTTTTCTCACTAGTTGTTTGGTTATAGTTTGTGGCTATTGTGAACTGCTGTTGGTGGAACACATAGTTATTTTGCCAAGAAACCAAGATATTATAAAGTGCCATTCTTGTAAAGAATTCAATGAAAAAAAAATTAGACCAACTTATCAAAATAA
The DNA here is from genome assembly GCA_023638005.1 of Forsythia suspensa. NCBI lineage: Eukaryota > Viridiplantae > Streptophyta > Magnoliopsida > Lamiales > Oleaceae > Forsythia > Forsythia suspensa. Next base: position 8,360,837 of record CM042674.1, on the reverse strand, counting down.
GCCATAGAATAGTGATTAAAATATTTCTACACAAGTCACAAGAATTTGTCCTCCCACCAGTCAAATCAATAAATGACAACAATGAAATTGAAGTTTATTAATTTTCTTCGTTTATCGGAGATAGACTCACATATACTTTGTGTTTGATCATAGACATTTCCAATTGTCAATTATATTACATAATTCGAGCATCACAACAGAAGTTCAAAAATTTAGAAGTAATAGTATGCAATCCAACATGCTCAAATACTTCATAGACATGCATTTACAACATCAGAATACCACACACAAATTTACAAACAAAATTGGGAGAAATTGTGACAATCCCCAAAATGTGACTATAAAAAAAAATGAATTTCGAACAACACAACTGCCAGCTTCAACTATGGATATTTAGAAGTTCAAATATGAAATATAATAGCGCTTGTCACAACAATATCATAATATGATAAAAAGCAGATAATATATACACAGTTATGGAGTTGGGCGGATGGGTTTATGATGTCATATGGAATAATAGAAGTTATACCTACAAATTTAGCTTAGGAAGATGAAAAACCCAACATTAGAGGATATTTACCTTCTAACCAGCTAATGGACGGACGTTCTTCCTCTTCATCGATTTCGGATTTTCTTTATCTACACTTCGTTTCCTTTTCTTACTTTTGCAATTTGAAATCTTGTTGTTCACTTTCTTAGACCGATCAACAGACTTAGTTATTGCCATTGAAGATTTGGAGTTAGGGTATTTGAAATCTGGAGTTGAACAAATTTTGAATTCGATTTTTGGGTTTTGCCCAAGTTTAATTTTGGAAGAATTTTCTAAAATACTTTCTTGAATCAGGTAGATAATGAAGGTTTGGGCAAAATAGATTATCTTCTTATTTCGATTTTGAAACTTATCACGGATGATGAAGGACCGTCAGTTTGTTTGGGATAGTGTTTGTTTGTGACAATGTTTTGAATGCTAAAATCTCTTTTTCTTCAATAACCTGATATTAGTTCTTAATTATTAGGAAAGCTGGTAAATACAAATAGGGTAAATTCAGGGTCGGTCACTATTTGGGCACTTATGGACTCTAAAGTCATATGCTCAAAACTTAATTCAATTAAAGTCACATTTTAGAGCTAAAAGACCAACATACCCTTAATTGTAAAAAAACGCTAATTGTGATACTGTTTTGTGGTGATACTGTTTTGTTGTGATACTGTTTTGTTGTGATACTGTTAAACCTATGATTTTGTACTACTAATGAAACATTTTAAGAACAATATTATTCTCTAATGATTAATTCGTCTACTTATTATTAAACACCTTATATATTTATACTTATCTATCCAATGAAAATCTATGTCTTAATTGAATCTCAAACATGTTCTAATTCAAGGGAAGAATTAGAAACATTGTTCACAGTTTTAGATGAGAACCCTTTGCATGACTTCCCATTAACTTGAGAATGCTTGGCAGTTCTTCTTTCTTCACCTTGGCATTGCTCTGAAATATGTGTTTGCTTTTAAGGGACTCAGATACCTTGGAAGAGCTTTAATTTACAGCAAAATGATGTACATTAATTCGTGATACTGTTTTAGAAGATTTGTGATACTGTTTTGAGAAAAAAAAATTAAAGATTACCATTTTAAGCTAAAGAGACGACTTCAAACGAGTAAAATCCATCATACGCAGTAGCAAAGCTACTGGTCTTGACCGTCTCGTTGAGACCATTCTGAAAATATATTATAATAAAAATTATGAGCACGTGTGCAAATTCTATGATCATTTCTATTGTGATACTGTTTTGCATAATACAATATCAAACAACACACATGACTATGATATCATGCTTTTATCTTTGATAATTAGTCATATGTTTTGTTTGATACTGTATTATGCAAAACAGTATCATAGATTAAAACATAGATTAAAATAGTATCAAATTATATTAATGCACATTACTTAACACAAAACATTGTCATGGATTAAAACTAAGATATTCAAACAGTATCACAGGTTAAAACCTTGCCATAATTAAACAATATCAAAGATCACATAGATTCAAACAGTATCACATGATAAAAACAGTATCATGGATTAAAACGGTATCAAAATATACTAATTACCTAAACAAAACAGTATCATGGATTAAAACTAAGACATTCAAACAGTATCACAGGTTCAAACCTTGCCATAATTAAACAGTATCATGGATTAAAACTAAGACATTAAAACAGTATCATGAATTAAAACTAAGACATTTAAACAGTATCACATGTTCAAACCTTGCCATAATTAAACAGTATCATGGATTAAACAGTATCATGGATTAAAATATGTTTTAATCCATGATACTATTTTATTTAAGTAATATGCATTAGTATACTTTGATACTGTTTAATCCATGATACTGTTTTTATTTAGATAATGTACATTGGTGAACTTTAATCCATCAACATATGATACTGTATGTTTAAGATAATGTTTCAACTATGATACTAATATATCAAACTTTATATCTGGCTGGATTCATGAAATTTTTATTGGGTCTTTGTAAATGTTTGCACTTCAGTGTGCTGTAAGTGACATTTATAATTTCTGAATTTTGTTTATTCAATTCATTTCTGAGTATGTTTGGTTAAGCTTAAAAGCAGCTTATTTGTGTGTATTTGATCTGATTTAATCATCATGACCGTGTTAATTCATTTTTGATTCAATTCATTTCTTCGAGCAACGATTATGATGTACCAACTTCGCCTGTTATCTGTGATACTGTTTTAGAGAATTTGTGATACTGTTTTGAAAAGAAAAATTAAAGATTGTCATTTTAAAATAAAGAAACGACTTCAAACGGGTAAAATCCATCGTAAGCAATAGCAAAGCTATTCGTCTTGATGTCGTCGAAACCATTCCGAAAATATATTATAATAGAAATTATGAGCACGTATGCAAATTCCATGTCCATTTATATTGTGATACTGATTTCTGTGATACTATTTTGTATAATATAGTATCAAACAACATACCATGACTAAACCTTAGATGGTGGAACATTCAAGCTCCTATTTACAACAATTAGATAGTGGAGCATTCAAGCTCCTATTTACATAAAATAGTGGAGTATTCAAGCTCATATTTACAGCATTCTATGCCCATTTCTGTTGTGATATTGTTTTGTATAATACAGTATCAAACAACTTTCATGACTAATTAACAACACAAAGAAATAATCTAATGGCTAACTTAATACAATATCAAGTTGCTATTCTATAATACAGTATCAACAACAGATGTTACCTCATTGTTTACATAACTGGAAAATACTCATTGTTTACATAACTGCTAAAATACTCAACCCAGGTTAATCATATTGGTCAGCCTCTCTTGCAGCACGGATAGATCAATGCTAGCCGCTAGATCACTAGCCGGAAAAAATGATAAAAATATAAGAATTAATATTAAAACAAAGAAATTAATAACAATATTCCTACGTTAATTTGTTACCTCAATTTAGATTCTATGAAGTAACTTGTCATTTACTTTTGTAGTTTCACAGCTAACAACAATCTGTCCCCAACTAGAAATTGATCCAAAATCTTCACCAAAAAACTACCTAAAACCAATCCCAAAACTAGGTTAGTTACACCAAAATCTTTTACAAATCCTTCATTCCTTCCATGAATGCTTAGATATCTTCACAATTTCAATAGCACATGGCCCAGATTTTACTATATGGAATTAAAAAGTGACACTGCACCGTAGAAGCACTTGCCGGAGGTCGCTGGAGGTGGAGGAGGTTTGTGGAGTTGGAAGATTGTGGCAATGAAAAATATGGTTAAAAGAGGTGATTTTGGAATTAATATAAAATATTGCTGTGAAGTATGACTTAATCACAATTTTAAAAAAAAAGTTTTGACCTAATTTGAAACAAGTCATGTGGAGATGATTTATTGGCAATTTTTCCATACAAATATTGGTAATTATCTCTTGTGCAAACCCGCGTGCCTAACTAGCCCAAGCGTAGCCCTAATTTAATGGGTTATAAGTTTAGTGTCCAATGGGCCTACAAAGTAGTCCAAATGCTGAAACTACTGCAACCAAGATCAATGAGATTAATGCAGTCTGGCTCTTTTTGACTCATTTAGGCCCAGCTGTGAGAAAGCTTAACGACCTTCCTCAATCGACCAAGATTGTTGGATTTAGTCACACCAGGCCATTATTATTATTAATTTTTTTTTTTTTTGGTAATTTCAGACATAACATAAAAATAAAAACTATTTTCAATAATACTTTCTAATCTTTTTTTTTTTGTACAAAACTACTATTTTACTTTTTGTACACTTTATTTTTGTATTATCTTACTTTTTGTACAATTTTTTTTAAAACCATCGTGTTACGCGCTTAACACAGTGTGCTACGAGCATAACAAAATGTGTTATGCAACACTACCGTGCACATGAAGTTTACGCTTTTTATTAGCATTTACAATAAACCTACAAGCAACCAATCAGCTAAATTAGAAAGTTGACTACAAAACATGATTGCTTCACATCCGCCGCCTCCATATCTCCATCCTCCGCCGTGGCTATGCTACCAAGTACATAAGCAAAGTGGTGCCAAAAACCGACATCCCCATTTTGACCCTCCATTTCGACGTCCATGACTTTCCTCTTCTCCGCCGCGACCTCATCTGTAAGGATACTTAAATCCTCCACTTCATCTCCTGACCTCTTCATCGACCTCTCCGAGTACCTCCAAACCCTAATCCCCTCGGTGTTGGTGGGAGGGGGTAGTGGTAGTGGGGAAGGGTAATGATTTCAGGGTTTGAGGTGTAAATGTGATTTGGGTAGTGTATTTTAGGATTCTTTATGAAAATAAGTAATTGTATATTAAATACACTATTTTAAAACTAAACAATTTTAGAAACTAAACAAAAATAAAATAAAATTACTCAATGTAATTTCCTCTTTTATTTTAGATCTCAAGACATACTTTTGAAGTTTATAGATGTGATAACATTCATATCTTAATTTTGGATCCATCAATTTTTTTATGCACTAGAATGAGAAATTATTAATCAAACTCATCAAAAATACCTAATTATTAGAGGGAGACTCTATATGTTGTCTTCTCAGCAATCTCCTCGTGTAAAGACTCGATTCATTTTTTATTAAGAGTTTAATACGTGCAAAATTTTATAAATAAATAGCAGCGAGAATTGAATTGAAATCTTTTGCCCTGCACTCATGCTATGTTGACTATATTCATGTAAAAGTAGTAAATATATTTATTTAAACGTTGTTTTCACCACAAATATAGTATATCTAGCTAAAATTATGTTGCACCAACTAAAATTTAGTTTTATTGAGAATACTTAATTATAAATGTATAATCCATTATAATTCTAATTTTTTAAAGATGAAAATAAGAAGAGGAAATTATAGCAAATGCTTGTTTACATGTGTTACTTTTGAAAAATAGAAGAAGAGGAAATTATAGTAAATGCCTGTTTGCATGTGGTACTTTTGAAAAATAACAGTCTTAGAAAACAAGTTGAAAAATTATCATTTTGGACAAATATACCCCAAACAATTACTTAAACACCCAATATGTCGTAGTCAAATCTAATTCAAAATCAGATCTATTATTTTACTAAAATCAAATCTTGCTCCATCACCTACAGTCTCGTGCCACCGCCCTTCACGTCACCATTCGCCACCAAGTAACCAGCCCCAAATAAGTTACTTTTTTGATAGAGTAATTTAGATTCTAAAAGAACAAAAATTAAATAGGTTTTGTACTAGATTTGTTTGGTTATGTTTAAATCTTAAAAAATGTTAAATATAATTGTTAGAAGAGATTGAGTTCATGGATTAATAATTGGTTGAAGAAGAAGAATGTGGAAACGACAAAAACAAACAAATTGAGTTGAACAACTGTCGTTCGATAACTTCAAGCTATTGTTCGACACCTTGACAGTTGAACTATCTGGAAAAAAAAAAATTGTCGTTCTGACAATAATTTTTTTTTTACACCTTGACTTTTGAATGACCCCAAAAAAAAAAAAAACAAATGACAGTTGAACTATATTCTGACAATTGAACTATCTTCCGACAAAGGGTATACACGACTTTTTACACCAGAAAGTTGCCATTTTTGCAAGAGTAATTATATTCACAATACAATTTTTATTATCTATACTACGTTTTCATTGCAATAAAAGATTCAACGACCTTTGATATTTTGATACTTATGTCTCTATTCTAATTGATTTTTTGGACATATAAGACAAAGATAAGATAAGATGAGAAAATTAATAAGTGAATGATAAGAACATGATAAAAAATAGTTGATGACATAAATACGAAATGAGCGTTGATAACCTTCATTACAATTAAGTTATAGTATGGCTAATAAAAAAAGTAATGTGAATATAATTACTATTTTGTAAATATTTTTAAAAGTTGCTATGTGTAAAAATGAACATTTACTTTTGTCTAGATTTCCAAATTTCCCAAATAATTAAGAACTGTCAATCATGTCCAACTCTAGAGTACAAGATTTTGGCTTTACTTGATAAGAAAGCTCTTCAATGAATCACAAGTCCCAACCCTCATATAGGGATGGCAAAAAAAATCCGATCCGAACCCGCCCCGCCGCCCGCCCGCCCCCAAGATCAGCCCGCCCGCCCCCGAAGGCAATAGGGGCGGGTTTGAAAGCGAGAAAACTCTCTGGCCGGGTCCGGCACCCCGCCCCCGCCCCGCCCCCGCCGATGACCGCCCCTAAATTTTTTTTTTTTTTTTGAAAATCATAAAATATAGTAGAAATTATGATTTTCACTAAAAATAGACTAAAGAAGAATCAAACCCGGGTTAAAACTTATAAACTACTAACATTAACCATTATACCACAACCCAAATCTTATAATTTTTTGTTTTGCTTGGTATAAATATTTAAAAATTGTATATATATTTTTAATTATTTTTCAGTTAACAAAAAAAAAAAAAAAAAAAGTTCATGGGCGGTTGGCGGGTCCAACGGCCGACCCGCCCCGCCCCGTGAATTCGCGGGTCGCAGGGCGGGCCAAAAAGTTCTCGGGGCGGGGCGGGGCGGGGCCGATCCGCCCCATTGCCATCCCTACCCTCATAATATCAATAGCATACAAGAATATTGAGTTCAAGTCAATTTTACAGATATTGCACATAAAAAATTGAAATAAAAATAAATTCACATTGAAAAGTTGAACATGAATAATATGAAATAATGAAAGTAATGGTTCTTGTTATATTAGGGGACCATTGTAGTAGAATATTGTTTTGGAAAATGCTGCAAAAGTGTACCATTATTGTCTTTTATAGCTTTCTTTTACTTTCTCTCCATAACATGTCATTTTCTATTGTAAATTATCCAATTTTACAAATTTTAATTATAATTCTGTTATTTATTGTTTTTGAATTCAAAATTTTTACCAATAATCTTAAAAAATTTACATATAAGTAATGCAATTGTTCTTCAGAAATGAAATGTTATGGCTCATTCCTACAAAGGATTTTTTACAGAATCTTTATTTAAAATAATTACTTAATTTTTTATTGTTAAATGCAATCAGCCGATTTAATTCATTTTGATGTCATTGTTATTACCCATAGTTTGATTGTTAATTTAGTTGGAGTTGATTATGCTTTGTGGCAAAGTAAGGTTTTTATGGTAGGATTTTATTATTTATAACTAAGTTAGACTTTTGTCGTTTTTTGATTTGTTTATAATAATATTGTCGAAAGAATTAATGATTTGTTGATCAAATTAATTCTTGATATTTGCTTAGAATCAATCGGAAACTTGATTTCAATCAATATTGGTTGAATCAACGAGAACCATATTTCAATTAGTTTCGAAAGTTTGGTTGAATCAACTAGTACTGATAGGTCGATATTCGATTATTCTATTAATTCCTACCAATTTCAATCTTGTGTTCGACCGTGTTGTGGCTCATGCCCCCATCAATCAATAAGTAACATGTTTTACTTATAAGAAAAAACATAACTTGTAAGCTTAGAGCAAAAGAAATAAAGAAAGGGAACTGGTAGGAATATCATTAGGTGATAGTTACAATTTAATAGGTAAATGGGGAAGGCAATATCCACACCACTCCTCTGCCAATCAAAGCTCTTCTGTTTCTCGTTTCTCTACCTCTTTTCCTCTCTGTTTTTCGCTCTATATTTTTCTTTTTCTTCTACAAAATGCATTTTCAGATCATCTCCCTTCGATCCCATTCAAACCCCTCTTTTTTTCTACCCTTCATCTTATGGAGAACACAAATATGGCATTCCTACACTGCGTTCGTCCTGCAATTCACCTATTTTCTTCTCAGGTAAATGGGAAAAGCGATTAATGTTTCATCATAATGCTCGTTTGTTTTTTTATTCCATTTTGGTTTTTGATTAATGGGGTTTTCTTGTTTTGTTAGATTATTGGGAGGTTTTGAAGGAAATCCAAGAAATATGCAGGAATTCGACGGCATTAGGCTCCCGGTCTTTAAAGTATATGCAGAGGAATGCTGACATTTTTGGTGGGAATTTCAGTGTTGAGAAAAGATTTTCTTATTTTGATCGCCGTGAGGATGGAAGAGAAGTTCCATGTGGATTCTTCAAACGTTTTCCAATCAGTAATTCTGGTTAGTTTTACTGCATTGTAATAGTTGAGATTCGTTTACGTTGGAGAGTCACGTGTACAATTTTCACAAATGAGCGTTGGGGAGAACTTGTCTTGTGGTAAACAATTTCGTGACATTTTTCATTTGATTGGTATTGACTTATTTGTGGTTTCGTGGGTTTTTCAGATCGAATTGCAATGGAAAAATGTGAAGGCGTGGTGGTAGTTTCAGCTATCTTCAACGACCACGACAAAATCCGGCAGCCAAAAGGCATAGGATCCAAAACCCCTGATTATGTATGTTTTTTCATGTTTGTGGATGACGTAACTCTTAAGGGATTAAACCATCACAATTTAATTTCAAGAAAATCCAAGGAGTATAAGATTGGTGCATGGAGGGTCATTAGAGTTTCGAGCAATCATTTGTATGAGAATGCAGCAATGAATGGAGTCATACCCAAGTATTTAATCCATAGGCTTTTTCCCAACTCTAAGTATAGCATATGGGTCGACGCGAAGCTACAACTAGTTATAGATCCACTTCTATTGATTCATTCGCTAGTTATTAAAGATAATGTCGATATGGCTATATCAAGGCATCCATATTATGTTCATACCATGGAAGAAGCAATGGCGACTGCTAGATGGAAGAAATGGTGGGATGTGGATGAATTGAAGACGCAAATGGAGACATACTGTGAGCATGGCTTGCAACCATGGACGCCAAAGAAGGCTTATCATTCAGGTATATTGGACATGACTAGACACTATAATAAATAAGATTTTAGCTTTTTTTTTTCTTCAATACCGTTTGATGCTATCCAAACCTCCGAACGTGCCATTTTCTTTGTTGCAGTCATTGAGTTTTTGTCCTCACTATGAAACTGAAAACCACCATTTCTTCACATGCAATGGAGTTCACCAGTTTTTTTTTTTTTTTTTTTTTTTTTTTTTTTTTATCCTCGGCAGTTGGTATTTCATTTTCTATCTGCCAGTTGGATGCAGGTCCCTTTTTGTAGCTGGTAGCCCAAAAGCAAATGGGATTATTTATTCCAATTGAAGTTTCTTGAAGCCACTTTAAAAAAGTGGTGTGCTAAAGTGATATATTCTACAAGACTCTTTCTAAGGGCGTCAACATTTAAATCGAAATCCTTTGGCCTCAATCAATTTCACAGTGATTATGCAATAAACTTCTTTTTGGAGGAGACTTGTTTCAAAAGTTTAAGACAATAATTGCAATGCCTAAACATGACAATTAGGTCTCTTTTTAAGCTTGATTAATGGTCGGCCCTACCTTCTTGATTGTGCTATTAAAGCCTATAATCACTACCCTAAATTATATGCAGATTGCTTTTAATAGAAGATTATTGATTATATGCAAGTTGCTTCGATTCTTCTAGAGTATATCCTTTTTATAGTAGTACTAGATATAACTGAGGACATTGTTTTCGTTTATCTTTCTTCTTTAATATTGTTTAGGACAATTTAATTCACTTTTCGAACATTTCATGTGCATCTATGCATGTTGCATACACTATAATATCGGATATAATTTAATTGAATAAATAGACAAGATTTTAATTTTTTTTAGTCTAATCCTATCTAATCTATTTTAGCAAACTTTGTCATATGTGTCTATGCATTTTGCATATATGCATTGTAGTGCTAGAAATAATTTGAGAAATCGATAAGATTTATTTATTTTTTTCTTCTCTAATACTATCATTTAATATATTTTAGTGATAGTATTATATCTGTTATTTTGCAGACGTGCCGGATAGTGCACTAATCTTGAGGAAGCATAGTATGACCACTAATCTCTTCTCCTGCCTTTTATTCAATGAATTGGAAGCATTTAACCCAAGGGATCAACTGCCCTTCGCATTTGTGAGAGACCATATGAATCCAAGGGTGAATTTGAACATGTTTGATGTTGAAGTATTTGAACAAGTGGCAGTGGAATATAGGCACAACCTTAAGCCTGGTGGGCCCAATGTGGGACCCAAGATTAAGAAGGCAAATTCTGATTTGTTTGCCAATGGTAGTTGTAGCAAATGTGAGAAGTATCTTTTAAAAATGTGGGGTGAATCCCATGATTGATTTTGCACAGAATGAGAGGTTTAAAAAGGGTTATTAACAAACAGGAAAAGCTGACAAATTTAACAGGTTGGCAGCAAATCTTTAATTGGGATATACGACTAGTTCACCAGACCCACCAAAATAATTAAGTGTTAATTATACTAATCATCCCTATTCTTTCAACTTTGCAACAATATTATCCCAATTCAATTTTATTCGCAAATATCATCCTCATTCTTTTATTTAGTTGTACAGATGGTCCCCAAATAATTTTTTTTAACAATTTTACCCTTGGCTTAAATACATTAAAGAGAAAATAAAAAAACCAAAAAAGAATTATCTTCCCCAACCCACCACAGCAACCGGGGGGATTTCTCTCTACATTTGCAGCCTCTTCCCCGGTTGCATGAAGACCAGACATGATTTTTCTTTGATTTTTGTGAAAACCAGCGTGTCTTCCGGTTTTGGCCATGGAGAGCAAAGAGGGAAACAAATGCAACAGCTGCTAAAACACTTAGCACAAGTGCAAGCAGTCCCAAGATCTTGCCCTTTTCTTTCTTCGGTGCAAATAAGACAAAGATCAGCACATATATGAACTCGATTACAGCACCGGTTCCATTGATAGTCAACACTAGCAGGTTGTTAAGTGACGCAAAAGGTAGACCATGCCTAATTAACCAACAATTATGTAGTACTAATTGTTAAATATGCGCACATATATAACAGTTCAGATACTAGATTCTCGATCAGAAATCGAAAAGAATTACTCAGTTCGTAGGACTTTGTATTCTAATATGTCTACAAAATTCTGCTAACACTTCTTTGGCAGAAGCTACAACATAAGAAATAGAGAAAATAACATAAACTGTTTCTTGAATCTTGTCAAACTCCCTTGGACAACAAGTATAGAGTATCAGACACACTGGTTTTCGCGAAAACCAGGGAAAGACTGGGGAGGATTTCTTCTCTTCGGCTGCCGTCGGTGGGGGAGAGAAATCCCACCGGTTGGTGGTTATTTACACTTCTAAAAATGACGAGGACTTCAAATACAATTTTTTCAATTTTATTTTCTCTTTAATGTATTGGAAACCATCTGTACAAATAAATGAAAGGATAAAGACGATAATTGCGAATGAAATTGAATAGGAATGATATTGTTACAAAGTTGAAAAAATAGGGACTGTGAGTGTAATTAACCCAATAATTAATTAAAGGCCATGGAGTTTTCACTTGTTTATAATTAGTTCATATAAAAGCAATTAATTATTTTGTTTAATTGATAATTAAATGATGTTATTACGATTGAATTTTCACTTAATATAAAATGAATTACAATTCCAATTAAGTTTTAGTGAAAAGTTTAACAGATCAACTCACTTGGACTACATGGACCCTTGCTTTGATTAGGCTAACCTATTTGTGAAAACGCTGCGTCAAGATAAAGTGGGGTGACAGTTTTCAAGAATTTTTGGTGACCTATAAACTATTTGAGTATAAAATATATTATTTTCCATTTATCCAACTAAGACTTAAATAAACACACAGATTTTAAGAATAGTGTTCTCAAACGAATTACCGTCTTGCGAAATATATTAAGAGATAAATCTCACATTGCTTAAATATAAAATTCACTAATCAATATAGAAACTTTTAGAATACTCTTCTAAATAAAGTTGATATTTTAAGAGCATCTCCAATGCACTGCCTATCTATCGCTTTTTAGACGCCACATAAAACATATATGTATTTTAATTATAAAAACCCTCCAATATATCTACCGACAAAGACTCAAAATCAAATTGATTTGACACACTAAAATAGACTCTCATCTAAAAGTCCGTCTAAATTTAGATTTTGACTTCAGGTATCGCATCAATATTTCAAGAATTTAAATCAATCCCAAAGATTTTATAAAAAAAAAGCCAGACAATGGAAATATAAATTAAAGACCTGCCAATTTAAAAAAAAATTAATGTTACATAAGCGGTAATATTAATTTTAGACGGAACCCATTGGAGACGAATTTATAAATTGACCGTATATTGAATAGACATAGTACCACATAGATTGGAAATTTGTCTATTTTGCCTACCACATAAACTTCAATAGATGGAGTACATTGGAGTTACTCTAAAATAGATAATAGGTGAAATTAATGTTTTTTCCAATGTTTTTGAGAAGGGTCCAAGCCTCCAAGGCTATTCACGAAATGCACGTTAGTGACATTGAAATCTTAATTTTCCCTTCAATCAAAAATAAATTGGACAAACTTTGACGGTGCTGAATTGTTGCGTATTATGAGAATGACTTGGCTAGCTACTTTTCACGATGAAATTTTCATGTTAGCCAAAAAAAGTTTAACTATTTTTTTTTCCGGGTTGATGTAAGCAATAAGCACGAAACTTTGCAATTTGTATTATCAAAGCATCGCAATTAAATTAATTTTTCGTTGTGTGGCTCATACATCACACTCCATAGTTAAATTCTCCCATTTAAACGTCGGCATATGAAGGATTTTTCACAAATATAATTTCAAGTGATTGAATTTCCTTGTGGAACACGATGTTATAAACAAGGACCACGATATTAAAGAACCTAGTCGAAGTCAATTTTGTGAACAATTCTGCGGTCAAGGAAGTGTTGCATCTCAATTGAAGCCAATTTACATATTTATTAAAGTAGAAAAATAGATTCCTAAAATTGTAGGTCACAAATCCAAAGTTCCAAAAGTGACTAGTTAGTTCAATCCCATTTGAAAGAAGTTAAAATTGAGACGCTAAGGCTTCAAGAATATTAGCTTAGCAAAGAATTCGACCGTGCAATCTTCGTTACTAGCATAATGGCAAGTGTTGGTTAATCGCCGGGGGGGGTGGTGTTAAGAAATATTTGAAAGCACAATAAAGAAAGTTGGAAACGCAAAGGCACGGTACAGGTCGGTGACACATGCCTCACCTACAATCGTGCCCCAATCACATGGGAATTTTGAGTTTAACGACTAATGAGGGTAATCATGGAAGCTGGTAGATCACCTACAACTTGAGTTTCTATGGACCGCATCAATAAATCATGAAACATATAAGCATATGTTTGGAGGTCTTTGAAATTATAATTTAAGTCTTATATTATAAGTTGATTAGTAAAATTAATGGATAAAAAGTGGTTGTAAGTTGTGGGTCCCATGAAATGTGTGGATGAGAATTATATGTTGACCAGGTTTGACCAAATTTGAAATTATAATTTAAGTGGTGCCAAACATATGCTAAGTCGTCCTCTTGCATCTTTCTTCAATTTTTGAACTTGAGAAATACGTGCAAATCATTTAAAACGAGAGATGGGGTGTGATGAAATGTAAAATAAGAAATATGGGTGAAAAAATCTTATTCATCTCTACTAATTTTCAAGTTCTTGATAATATTTAAAAAAAAAAGATAGTAAAAAATACTTTAATTTACTATTTATCCGACATAATTTAATAATCAAAGTGTTCCCAATCACAACACTAACATTTCTTTAAGTTTGTAAACTAAGTTCAAATGTGCCTTAGGAGAGTCTACTAGATGCCAAGTAGCTTGACATTTCTTTGAGTTCGTATATATATTAACTAGGTTGAAACGTATATTTGGCTCATTCATGTTTTATAAAGGAGTCTAATTAGATTTTGACGTTAATATGTAAAATTGATATTTATTTTCTATGTTGCATAGCTCCATTGCCGAAACAAGTCAACTTCCAACTAATTTTGTCCTTTTTAAATTAAAATTTATTCCACGTATTAAAATAAAGATAGAGAGAAGAACATCTATAATAAGATTGTGAATTAGAAAAATTGTGTTCTACATATACAAAAGATAATGGTAAATAAATTATAAAAAATTAAATAAAAATTAATTAACACAAATTTTGATATAGCTAGATATCCTTCATTTTTTTACTTTGTAACGAAGCACACTTTGCATGGGAGATGCTCTTATAAGTCAATTCCGTGACTTTCCCTTCCTCCCTGCCTCGTATCTCTCTATATATACACCATTCCCAAACCCACAAAATCCCCGCACAAAACCCACACCACCGCAAGAGGAAAAACCGAAAAACCATTTTCCCTCTCCCTTCAAAATGTCATCACAGAAAATCGTATCGCACCGAGAAAACGCCGAGATATACACCGGCGATGCGATATGCAAGCAGAAATCTCGAGAACTACTTGAGAAAATGAACCTCCCGAAAGGCCTGCTCCCTTTAGACGATATTGTGGAAGTGGGCTACAACGAGAACTCCGGATTCGTTTGGGTGAAGCAGAAGAAGGGCAAGGTGCACCAATTCCGTTCAATCGGGCGCAGCGTATCGTATGATACAGAAGTCACGGCGTTCGTTGAGGACCGTAGGATGAGGAAGCTGACAGGTGTCAAGAGTAAGGAGCTTCTGATCTGGATCACCGTTTCTGATATCTACATACAGGATCCCAGTTCTGGGAAAATTACGTTTGGTACCCCTACTGGAATTTCTAGAACATTTCCGGTGTCAGCATTTGAGGAAGAAGATAAAAAGGTGAAGAATTAATTAAGCAGGAGGTTAATTTTCGGAATTCAATAGGGAATAATGGAATGTTTGATGAAGGAGTTGCATTACAGTTTTTATTACGGTGTACTGTTGTTTAAGTAAAAATCCCAGTTTTCCCGTTTTCATTTCGGTCACTCAACTTTTCTATTCTTTTTTTCTTTTTTACCGAACCCATCACCAAAGTTTCAATTTCGCCAGTGACGATTTCTTGATACGATTTACGGTTTGTTTGGCTTAGCTTAAATTATAATTAAATTAATTAATTAATCAAACATATTTTCTATCTACACATTTTACATAACTCATAATTTACTATGTACTTATTATTTATATATTCCATACCCACAACTTATAAATATTTAAAAAATAAATTTAACGTCATCAAACATGTCCTCAATATCTTTTTCCACGAGGCAGACAAAATTTATTGTACTCATTGTGGTGTCTCCTGCATCGGTTGTATAGCGATGCAAACTTCAACTTTAATACGACGCCAAGTTATTGAAATACGAATTTTAATATAGTGAAGAATTTTTATTCTTCTTCTTCTTTTTTTTTTTTTGAGGCATAGTGACATTTTACTTGAACACAATTTTTACAGTGAAAATTATAGCTGTCGTAAAAAGTAAAAAATATATTCCAAAAAAATAAAAAGTAACAAATAAGTCATCTTCTTCAAAAAAAAATTCTAAATTTTTATTTGTACCAAAATACTTAGTTATTGCATAACTTGACAATTAATGAGTCCATTAATGTCTATACCGTCCACAAAAATACTTACTGGTAAAAAAGGAAGTTAAATTTTGTGACAATTGTTATTGGTGACCTAACTTCATCAGAATTGAAAATTCAGTTTTGAGTTTGGAAAAAAAAAAAAATTATTGAGTTAATAAAATGTAACTTTGTTCAAAGTTGAGTTGACCTATTGTATTTTTTTATCGGGGGCGATCACCTGCCCCCGTGTGGGCAGAAACTATTTTTTCATCAACTGCCCACCTGCTAACACCTCAGCAGGTGGGCAGAAAGTTTCTGCCCACAATGGGCAGGTGATCAGGGGCGATTTTTTTATGGGTAATTGGCACAAAACATTCTTACATTTTAAAATAATTGTGCAAATCATTCATACTTTTGAAATTTTGACATTTTTACCCTCAAATTCACATTTTTCTTGTACAAAACATTATTTCCGTCCATTGTCATCCAAAAGCCTCCGTTAACTCTGAATTTTAACATGACTCGTACCACATTGCAAGGCTAATTTCATCCACACATATTTCACATAATTGGGGGTGTTTTTGTATAATTTTTGGGTGAATTTATTTATCTAATTAGTTAAATATTCATAGCGTATAACATATTGGAAGAAGATGGGTGGGGTTAGAGACTTGTGATGATGAAGAAAGAGCAGGAGAAGGGGTATAAGGATTGGTAGAGTCTGGCTATGATATGGAAGAAGAGTATCAAGACACTACTGAAAATGAGAATCCCACAATTAATTTTTATTTCAAGTTTGGTACAACAGATGGGCAACAAGTTAGGGATTCAGATACCGAATATGGATACTCCGATGAGTTACAAATTGTTGACAGTGAAGAGAATGCAGAAACCAGTGTTTTAAAAAGTGTAAAGCGTAGCTAGGTGTGGATGTCAAGTTTCAAGCTTTACGAACCTATGCAAGACCTAGGCGATAGTGAGACAAAGACAATGCGAGGGCGATGCGTAAGGCATGGCTAGGCGTTGAGGCTGAGTTTCAAGCCTGGGCGGAGCCTATGCGAGCTTTTTAAGACAGTGACAGAAACAAGCTCAAAAAAGAGAACTAGACTTGATGCTTTCAACGCAATGACATATATGGAAGATCCAGCCTTCAGAAAAAGTAATATGTAGAAAACATTCCTACCGTTCAAAATTTTTAATGAAAATCATCCATATCTTTTAAAGTGTCTTGTGAAAACGTCCCCACCTTTTAGAGGGTGTTGTGAACATCGTCCCTACTTATGATGAATTGGGGGTTCCACCATCCAATTTGAAATGATTTTATCCTCTTCTAAAATTGTACTTAAAAGTGCCAACAATGCACACTCCTCTTTTAATTGTGTAGGTATGCTACCAAATAATACAAGAAGACAAGTTTCGTCATCAAAATATACACGAAAGAACATACTTGTGCTATGTTGTATAAGAAAATCACTTAAAATATCTTACAAAATTAACTTTGATTTCTTGTTTGGAGGAATGTGTATATATGCAGTGGCGGATATATGATTTTATTAAAGAGGGGGTACTACGTAATGCATAAGTAAAAAATTTATTGAAAAATTGAAAAAAAAGGCTATTTTCTGAATATTTATTGCCAGATCTAAATTGAAAAATAGATTATAGATAATCAAGTTCTTGACTGAGTCATTTTTATTATAGCTAGTTGATGCTTACATTGAAAGGCCACACATAAACATTCAAGTTACAAAGTAAGGGTCGAAACAAGTAACTCAAAATTATGGAAAATAAGGAAAGCAGCAAGCAATCTTACACAAAGATGTTCCCCTATGTTCACAATGTCATAGAAGAATGAATAACGAGAACAATAGTGTTCAGGGAAGCATAAATATTCCTCATTCCTCCGGGAGTCTCCCACAACTTGGAATATCACCATTTTTGCATTTAAAGAAAGAAGGGGAAATATGATCCAATATTAATGACAAGTACTCTAACCTTCGCTTTAACTCTATCTATTTTTACTTTAACTCTCTCTATTTTTCAGACAGTCACAAGAACATAAGAACGCAAGAACGCGTATTGTTCTAGTATACTGACTGGCAATGTAAAATTTTGTGAAATCATATGAGAAATTCTAATTGTCGAAAGAGAATTCAAATAGTCGATTCCAAATTTATTGGAGATATATAATCTTCTACTTAATAGCCTCCAGCTCTAAATTAAAACAATGACACGATTTTAAAGCTCGAAAAATTACCTCAAATAAATTCAGAAACAAATGTTCAAATTTTGACAAGCCATATCCATACTTAGTACAAGAAATTTAATTTGGGCTTTTACACAAACAAAAAACCGTCGGCAAATACACAACCATATCAATATGTATGTATCTATAGAATATACAGTACATATCCTAAAACCCAAGATATTTCTTCAAAAAATTACAATCAATTCAGAATTTCAAATGGACATGGAGAATATACACGAAGAAACGAAAAGCCGACTTGGGTCAGTGGGTTGGTACTGAATCTTCTGCTCAATACTATTTCCAATCCCAAATTGGCTCTTCAATTTCTTTCTACAATAATAATGAGGAAAAAAGAAGAAGGCAAAATCTACCGGAAAATGGAAGCGACCATTGGGCTCGCTTGAAATTCTCTTGACACACTGTGATCAACTATCCTCGTTAGTCGTTAGTCGGGAACCGGGAAGGAGGATAGGTCGGTCAAGTGAGTTGTGGACAATCTGAGAAGTTGAGAGGGGGCCTACTTAGTGCTTAGGATTGTGCCTCTTTTTGGGCTTAAAAAATTTTTAAATTGAGAGGGGTCTTGGGCCTCCTCTTGTCTCTTTACAAATCCGCCCCAGTATATATGTGCTTTTAGAATCAGTTTCTTGGTGAGAAACAAAAAATTAGGTGGCAAACCAAACTTCCATTGCACCTGCAGGATGGTGTCGTGATGTCCTCGAGATGAAAATTTATCCCACTTTGAAAATCCTTTATGTTCTAAAAGTGCACTTTTGGAGACTTGTTCAAGTTTCTTCTCCATATTTTCATATAGTTTCTGCTTTGTAAAATATAACAACTGTTCTTAAAATGATTCCAACTTCTAAGTCTGGGAGACTGGGATTTCATTCTATCTTTTCACCCAAAAATTATACAGAAACACATTAATTATGTGAAATAGGTGTGTGAACGAAATTACCCTTGCAATGTGGTATGAGTCGTGTTAAAATTCAGACTTAATGGAGCTTTTTGGATGACAATGGACGGAAACAATGTTTTGCACAAAAAAATGTTAATTTGAGAGAGAAAATGCCAAAATTTCAAAAGTATAAATGATTTGCACAATCATTTCAAAAGATAGAAACGTTTTGTACCAATTACCCTTTTTTTTTTAATCCTTTTCTGTACATGCTCTTTAGGATGCATGTGACTAATTAATAGTAATTTTGGAGGGAATTTGTCAGCGAGGATGGTGGCCTCCAATAAATCAAAGTATGAGGACATATGTGTCAAGAAAAGAAGATAACAGATAAAAATGTAAAGGATCCAAAGGTTGGAAATGGCCCCTGCAATTTTCCCATTTTCACAAGTCAAAACATGTAATTATTGTATAACTGAACCATTAATGTCTATACTGTCAAGTGTTTTAGGTGTCAACAAAAATACTTCAAAGTAGAAAAGGAGGTTAAATTTTGTGACAAAATTGTTATTGATGAACTAATTTTCCAAATTTTTCCTGTTTGTTTGTTAAAGTTTTCTTTTTTTCTTTTTAGATTATAAACACTGAGTCTTATGAAATATAGATAAAAAGTAAATAAAAATTATAAATTCTACAAAACATGTAGATAAAAATAATATTTAACCAATTTATAATTACTTATAAACACTTCCAAACATACCAACATCAACTTACATTCCTCTTGCCCAACTCCAGGACGCTAACTCATACACAATATTGATAGAATATGATCAAACAAGCTCTTATTTAGTAGAGTTTAAAAAGTTGATAAAAAACCAAAGTCAATATCAACAATTAATTTTAACCAAATATTCAATGAGACCCACAACTTTTATAAACTTTTCAACAACACATTTCATCTTTATCAAAAGCTTTGTCAAACAAGCTCTAAATAAGAAAAAAGAAAAAAAAAAAGGCAAAACTTTTATTTATAATATTGAAAAGTCTTACTCAACTTGGAATCACACAATCTTAGTTCACATATAACTTGAGTTTAAGTTGAAACTCAAGAATAAAAGCAGCTATATATCCTACTCGTATTGTGATTGTTGTTCAACAAGAAATTCAACCTATTTTTGCATTCTGCTGGGAGTAACATACATTTGGCCAGCAAGACAGAACACATATACCCACTTTGCTACAACAATGATGTAATTGAGGAAACTAACTTGGCCATATTAAATAGAACTTCAAGCAAAAGGAAGAATGTCCTCAACTGAACATAGTCGAGAAGCAGGGACTGGATGACATTAAGGAGTTCCATTTCAATTAATCCACGAGATTTGTTTGCCAGAAGGAGAAAAAGAATAAGAATACAAGTTTGACTACATCGGGTAAATTGTGAGATATGAGGTAGAGAATCGCAGCATTTGTTGAAAGAGTAGAAGACTGAAGCAAAAAGCAGCGAGCTACCCATTGTGCTATAATCTCCGATACTGAAGACCTTTCCATGAGAAGATCAAAACCTCAGCTGGCTTTTCCTGTAATTAATCAATCTTGGCTGTTAAGATAAAAGACAAGATGTTAGCTTCTATAGTTTACAAAAAGAAATCCCGTGAAACTAAACATATTTTAGTTTCATAATTTTGCAGCAGCATATTCCATTATTTCTAATCTAGATTATTCGTATTCAATAGTCAACTAAATACTGCTAGTTAGGCCCCTTACCTTAGCTTTTTGCTGGATGTAAATGGTTCAATTTCAGAAAAATTCAGAAATTTATGTACTTGGCAAAGGGCACTTTGTTTCGTTTCTTTCTCTCTCTGTTTTGGGGTTGGGGAGTTAAGTTATAAGTTTTGCAACCATATTGAAAACAGTATACGAGTATTAATAAATTTCATTATACAAGTATTAATAAATTTCAAAAAAGAGAAAATGAAAAGCAGGAAACTGGCACTCCCATCAGTTAAATGGATAAGAAAAATTCTTCACCAAAATCAACATGTAAGAAATAACCTGGTGTACCAAAATGTATTACGTAGTACCCATTTTAACTGAATTAGGTATTCTTCACTGTTAGTTGCAACACAAAATCTTATGAAGTGTAGCTTTTACAGATGAAATCGTGTTTGCTTGGCACATTGATGTTCCTAATTGGAGCACAAAACTGATCTTATATGCAAGTTATTGAGGATAAAATCCAAATTGATTAAATATCGAAATAATATCAATATATAGGAGCTTGGGTTACACCTTTTAATAAGGTTGACATTATAAGATGAAACTCCAAGTCTTAATATGGTATCAGAGTCCATTAAGTTCAAACAATCAATCAGATTGCAAAATTGATGTTCTCAATGAGTCACCATCTTGCGGGGGCACATTAATGGTAAAATCCACATTGATTAAATATCGAAATAATAAATCAACACGTAAGGCATTGGGTTACTCTAAATAAAGTTGACATTTTAAGATGATACTACAAACCGCCCTTCTAGAAAAAAATAAAAGAGAGAGAGAGAGAGAGAGAAAAGAAAACAAACAAAACAAAGAATAAATAAATATGAAGCATTAATTTGCAAGAGTAAATACATAAGAAATAAGGTACAAACATAAATAAATAAGAATTAATGAAAAAAATTAAAAAGAAAGAAAGAGAAATTGAAGGAACCAACGATTATAGACATACCTGAAAGGCAAGGTTGGACATCCTCAAACAACAGGGCATGTAAATTAACTGCAGTCGCAAGTGATACAATTAGCAGTCGAGAACAACCCAAGATAGAATGTGAAAAAAGAACAAGAAGGCGGAAGGCTAATTTAATATTGACCATTTATGAGTTTGGTGCCCCCTTATTTTGGATAAGAAAAGACCACATCAGGAGTAAAACTATGGCATAATTTCAGTCCTAGCCATTCTCTAAGATTTTTTTATCACAATGGTCGAAAATGAGACCGTGATAAAACATTCACAGTTCAGAATTTTCATCACAATCTCGTTAATTTCTGGCAATGAAAGCATATTTAGAATAATGATTACAATAACAATCATCTAGCAGTCTGTGAACAAGCAGTAGACAAACACTGAGAAAAATGTATATAAAATGAAGGTAGCAGAAGAAATGCCCAACGAACCAATATGATTAGCCAACTCGAAATTTATTGGGAAATAGGCTTAGTTTTTTGTGGGATGATTTGCATTAGATACATTGTATTATTTGACTTACAGACTCAAAGTGCATATGAGATAAAAAGATGAACTGAAAAGTTGAAAAAGTTTGTACCCAGTTGGAACAAATCACATGTTTTTATCCTACTCTTCTTATTTCTTCGATTTGTTGTTCCGTGGTAACCTTGCTTTATTTATTTATTTATTTATTTTCATACTCTCTGGCATCAAGAGACGAGAACTTTAACTTCACCTCTGTCAGGTCTTATAAAATTCAACATTAAATCAGATTCACGTGGTGGTAATCACAGTCAATGCCAGTTAAGATATGCATTAGTATGAATTTGGTTGAACTTTAAGTTCAAAACCAGTGAAGATATGGGGAAAAGCCTAAGCAGAGTTTTAAAAGGGAAAAAGGTCAGAATCTGGCTTCCAGTATTTATAATAGAAACGAAACTACCTTTGCACTTAATCTGGGGACATGTCCTCAGTTCAAATAATACGGTATCATCTATTCCGGTTGCTTTGATCAAATTTCTTCTTCGCACTGCTTCAACAGAATCTTCAAACTTTACTAGTGCAACTCCCTAATGGCGCAGTCATTAGTCTTTCGTCAGATACAGCAAAAATATTTCGGCAACTTCATGGTTATCCCATTCCTCGATAAGTGCCATGTCTAGCTTCTTCTAGGGACAATCGTACTGCATCCTGCCCTTTAGGCTTATTCACCCTCATAATTGACTGAAGTTCTTACATAAGCTGGATCATTATTGCAGGAATATGTACACAGTTGTTTCTGGAAATGAATGACGCTCACTCTGTTCAAGACCTTGTACAGCAGGATACTATAGGTGACAGTTCTTTAGTGAAATGTAATGATTTTCCAATTTCATATTTTAGCTAGGTTGCTAGCATCAACTGGTGAGAAGCATTTTCTGACTCTTTATCACCATTAAACCTGTTGCTGAAGACTCCTAGAGTTTTGTAGTCCCACACAATCTTAGATATCTCATCTTGAGGAAAACAAAGACCTTGTTGTTTAACTAACTTATTCAGTTGACAGAAGAATTTGGGGTCTTGTAGTCGGATATACTCACGCAACACTCTCTCGTGATCAGGGACCCAGTTTCTTGGAAATGGAGTATAATCACATGATGGAATCAAAGACATGTGAGAAAACTGAACACCTTCAATGGTGTCAACAAGTCCCATCCTCAATAGATCAGAATACTCAGGGGAAGAATTGTTGCTACTTTCCCTCAATGGACGGCTAAGATCACGTGAAGCAATCTTGTACACCTTGGCACGAGATTTCAGTCTATACCTTGCCGCATACAATTTAGCGAGAGAGCTGCGGATCACATAAGCACAAAACCCAACAATTTTCTTCCTGTTATCTGCATATCTATACCAATCAGCCATGCTCTCAAGGAACTTATTCATCTGAGCATTAGTATGAGCTTGACCGGAATACAGCATGGGAGTGCAGGGCAGTGGCTCTGGATCCCTATCACCCTTCACAAATGCAAGCCGCCTAAACTGGCGAATACACTGTTGCAAGCTAGCTGTGACTGAAAGTAAAGTCCCTACGCCTTTTTCACTCACAATATTACCTCCATTTGAAGTGTACCGAAGAGTGGGGTGTATAACCCGACGACAAATGATATGATCCAAGAACTGAACCCCCCTAGTGATATGCTCAATTTCGACCTTAGAATTGTCCAACCTAATCCCGAATTTACTATCACAAAACTCAATTATTTCTTTTCTAATTCCCACCGCATCCTCTCTCGGTCCCCTAATACCAATCAGAAAATGACCTCCAAACCTGATATAATCCATTTTCCTAGTCTTCTCCTTCCCACTTGCGGGCACAAACTCCGGCCAAGAAGGGTTATGACAACTATCCTTTATCGAATACTTCCATATCGAATCTGATTCACAAGGCTTAAAGAATTTGATTATCTGATCTTCCATCATATGATCAAGCTCATTAAGACAAACATTAGCCAGCAAAGGACTAAGAATTCCACAGTAACCGTAATTGGGTATCTTTGCAGCCTCCTCTGGGGCGAAGTCAAAGAATGACCTCAACCAATATGGGTCGGGCTTCGGCTCATTCTCATTCAATAACCTCTTCCTCGTCTGACCCTTCTTTTTTTCCCTCTTACAAACTTTCTCGCCACTATCTTCCCTGTACGTACAATTTCGTGATGGACCTTTCAACCCTGATTTAATCAAGTTCAAAATTTTTTTGTCTTTCACAGCTTTTTCGACACAACCCACTACCACATTTACATCAACCTTATCAAGAATCTCACTTATATCACCTCTTATAAACCACAAGTACCCAGCAAAGTTGCTCCTGATGGTTCTAATGACGGTATGAGGATTCCTACCTGGACGAAAGGCGTGAGATTTCGACGAAAACTGCGGCTCAAAAACTGGCTCCAGAATCATCAACAGAACTTCCTGAACCACCAGGTCCTGAAACGGCGGCGTCTTGGATGCCAAAACGGAGTTAAGTTTGCGTTTAGAGAGAAATTTAATGGGCTTATCATTAGGGCTGCGAATGAACTGCTGCGTTTTGGAGTTCCATTGAAAGTGGTTATGAACAACGGCATTTTTTAGGGATAGAAGGTCGGAAAGTGTATTGATATAGATGGAGTTTTTATGAGGGAAAGATCCAGTGACATTGGCGCAGGTGCGCTGATAGGCAAGGACCCATAGATCGAATTTGGAGAGAAAACCAGTGAGGTTGTTGAAGGGCTTGTGGGATTGGGTGAAGGTCTTGACCCAGAGGTTCGAAAGAATTTGAAATGGGTCTTCTTTGAATTGGGAGTATGGGTCTTGTAATTGAGGTGGTGGCGGCAGAGGCGGCGGAGGATAGTGGTTGTGGCGGTGCGAGAGGTGGGACAGGAAGCGGATGGTGGCTCGTTGGGTTAGTGTAAGGTATTTGAATTTTGTTCTCAGTGACATATTTTGAGTCGCTGTTGGCGGGGTCGGACGGTGTGGCTCATATCCATCTTATACTCCGTTAGCTTCCCTAATTTCGGTTCAAGTCTTATTACTTGAACAAAAGTTTAGCAATTCATCAATTAATATGGGTTTAAACTAGTATACCGCTTTCTTGCGGTGGAATTCGATCGTACGCTTTATTATAACGATAGATTGAGGTGGTAAATAATTTTTAAAGATGATTGATGAAGAGAGATGAATTGAGGTGAGTAGATTTTAGATATCATCGGTTGAAGGAGATGATCGAATCAGAGAGATGAATTTGAGCAATCAACAAATTTTTGAGGAGATGAAGACGTGAGGACGCACGTACGTTAAAATACTTTTTTTTTTCCGTAGCGGAGAAAATTTCATAAGATCATGAAAAATAATAAATATAGTGGTCACTAAGTTTTTAACGAAATTATGTGTTATAGTTTTAAATTAATCAATTAACTTAAATTCTATTTCAAGTTAATTATACCATTCATATCTAATTTGAGTAAGTAACAGATGAGTAATGATCTTCAACTCACTGTGAATAAGAGATCATTTACCCACTAATAATGTGAACTGATGTGAGAGTGCTATATCAACTCACACAACACACAACTATGTGTAGAAATGTGTCCACACACAGTGAATAAATGATCCCAAAATCTAAGATAATGATAAACAAGTTTGATAGAACTAAAATTTTAGAGTTTTGAGATCTAAAAAATAAGGTGTTTATACTTTGTAATTGGATTCCCTCTCAATAAAACTTGAGATAGTTGAGACATGCGTTGTATAAATTATTTGTTTAGATTTCTACTTCATAAAAAATTTGATTAAAGAATTGGGTAGATCTAATCTCATTTTTACATCAGTGATACTCTTATAGTATCACGTCAGTAGAGAGTAATTAATGATAGAAGAAAAAGAAGTAGACTAAGAAAAAATTGTCTACATTCTCATTACCCTCATTACCAGCTTCTTTGGTTCTCATTTTTTTTCTACTTTTTTTTACTTTTCAAACTTTTTACATGACAAAAAAGTTTGAAAAGTAAAACAAAAATAGACAAAAAAAAATCTATGTTTTAGAAAAAAAAAAAAAAAAAAAAAACTACACCGAACAAACTTTAAATTATGGATATGTTTTTGTTTAATTTGGAGAAATTTTTCTGCCATGCATCTATAAGTTCCTTGTAATGATCGAGTAAACCTTTATTACTGATAATTCATGATTATATTGTTATCACAATTTTTTTCCCACTACACTTCTAAACATTTTTCTTATTTATTAAAATGGCTTTAAGTAAAAGTGGATTCTAACCTTATTATTTTCAATAAAAATGATAAAAAGAAAAAAATTTGATGTCACCTGTGCAGATTTGAAAGACGACTTGGACAAGTATACCTTTATTCATAATTCATATACGTCCTCATTTTTTTTTAAAACGAAAGACAGCTTCTTTTACATTGCTGTCAAGTGTGAGAGACAGGAAGGAGGTGAACAGTCCAATTGGTAGTGATAAAAAGTCATTAACGGCATTTCGGTTAAGTTTAAATGTCGAGTCGGTCTTATGATTTTTGAATGTGTCATTCCAAAGCGTAGTATGTATTTAAAATTCACAAGTCTTTTACAAGATTAATTATTAGCTTAAAACTTAAGAAAAAAAAAAAAAAAAACCAACAACTACAACAACAAAAAACATGGACTCAAGTAATAGAGATGGATTCTCTTCGATTTTGGACCATATATGCACAATTTTTTTTTACCAATTTCAGTAATCACAAATATTTTTTTTTCAAATAAATAGGCCCTTTTGATTTTGGACTCGATGCGATTGTTTCACTCGTCTCGGTCAAAACCAATCATGTTTAGATAGATAACTAAAAATTGATTATGTGTAAAATTGAGATGACATGTTAACATGGGTAATGATCTCCTCTCTATGGTGGAGAAGAATTATAAAGGTCAGAGAACACGTGTCATGTAGCCATTGGACAAGTGATTGATATTTTTGTCAATCACTTTTCATTCTCCAACGTGTCATGTGGTCTTTATATCTCTTTTCCAAAATGTCAATCACTTTTCATTCTCCAACGTGTCATGTGGTCTTTATATCTCTTTTCCACCATGTGGAGGAGATCATTACCCATGTTAACATTTAATTGGGGAACAATAGAGATAGGATAGGTCTGGACGTGTTCCATAGGTACAAGTGGAATCGTGGAGGCATAGGATAATTAAGTGATTAGAGAAGAAAATGAAGGGTTAAGGTAGGGTAGGGATTGGGGTGACCCAAAACACAATGAGGGTAACAAAGGTGTTAAGAATTTCTTCAACGCAATCATAGATTTTTAAATATATTTTATCGTATAAATAAAATAAATAATATCTAAAAAAAATTATTTTAATGTAAACTGTCAAGGACTCTGTCAAACTAATGTGGTAGGAGAAAAAATAGATTGTATCTAGAACTCTGTCTAAATTCAAAAGTAATAAAATTGAGAAGAGGGAAACCTGAAATGATTTCCCTGAATTTATTGAATCACTCTTAATTGTAAAATGAAGCTAAGACTGAGAGCATCACATATATAGTCTGGTAACCAAAAATAACAAGATGCAAAAGAAACGTGATTACAAAGGAAATGCGACTTTGTATAAAACGTAATAACAAAGCAAAATGCGTAAAATTAAAAAAGAAAGGTGATGGAGGGAAAATCCGTCTGCTACTGCTCAACTTCTGATATTTCACATCCGCCTATCAAGGTGGAGCTTGGTGTAAGTCAACCAAGCCCAGCTTGCACAACAGCTTATTAAATTGAGGTCCTCCCAAGGGTTTGGTAAATAGATCAGCAACTTGCTCACATGAAGTAATGAATTGTGGAAACACAAATCTATCTTTGAATTTTTTGCGAACCAGGTGACAATCTATTTCCAAATGTTTGGTGCGCTCATGAAATTATCGCACCAAAGAGGAATAGGTAACACTAAGGGAACTAGCAAATCTTGGAGGATATATGAAATCCACTGAAGTTCACAAACTGTAGTTGCCAAGCTTCGATATTCATCCTCTGCCGAAGATCTAGATATGGTAGTTTGTTTCTTTGATTTCCATGAAACTGGAGCATCCCCAAGATAAATACAATACCCGGTGATAGATTTTCTGGTATCTAAACATGAGGCCCAATCTGCATCATCACAATAGGCTGTCAACTTAAAAGTATTTACAGTGGGATAGAAGAGTCCTTTTGATGGACATCCTTTAAGATATCGTAAGAGATAGATAGCTGCATCCCAGTGACCTTTGCATGGTGAACTAATGAATTGACTAAGCTGTTGCACTGGAAATGTAATATCTGGTCTGGTTAAACTTAGATATAACAGTCTCCCAACAAGTCATCTATATTTATCTGGTTCATCAATAAGTGGCCCATTCTTTTCAGCCAACTTAATTCCTTTTGGGAAAGGTGTAAAAGTTGGCTTGGCACCCATAAGACCAGCATCCTGGATGATGTCAAGAGTATACTTTCTCTGGTTTATATAGGTTCCGGATTCAAATCTTGTTATTTCTAGTCCCAAGAAGTATTTTGTCTGCCCCAATATCTTTGATTGTGAAAACCTTATGTAAGAATTGCTTAACCTCCTTGATATCCTGCTCATTATTTCCAGTTATCAATACATTATCAACATACACTAATAGTGCTAAAAATGAATATGAACCATGTTTAAAGAACAAACAGTGATCGTGTGCTGATTGAAGGAATCCAAAATCCAAAAGTTTGCTACAAAATTCCATATTCCACTGCCTGGAGGTTTGTTTTAGACCATATAAACTCCTATTTAATTTGCACACTTGTCCTGGTTTCACATTCTCCAATCCTTATGGAGGTATCATAAAAACTTCCTCATCAATGAAACCATGCAAAAATGCATTATTTATGTCAAGCTGATGTAATCTCTAAGATTTTGCAGTAGCTACAGCTAATAGGACCCTTCCTGTGACTAGTTTTGCTACTAGAGACAAGCTGTCTTTGTAATGAATTTCAAGTAATTGATGGTATCCTTTTGCCACTAATCTGGCTTGAAGCCTGTCTATCGTGCCATCAGGGTTTAATTTCACCTTATAAACCCATTTACATCTAATTGCATTCTTCCTAGGTAGAAGTGAGGTTAGTTCACAAATGTTATTGCATTCTAAGGCTTCCAACTCCCTTTTCATAGCATCCACCCAATCTGAAGATTTACTTGCTTGATAATAAGAAGTAGTTTCATGTATATATGATACATTTGCTAGAAAAGACATATATTGCTAGTAAAGTTAGGATTTATAATGTAAGGAAAGGTGGGAGGTGTATAGGAATTTTTATGTGAGGATGGACATAGGTTTGAAAAATCAGTCTCTGGTATTCTGTTTGAAAAAGTGGAGTTGGTTATGTAATCTTGTAACCAGAGTGGTTTTGCAGTGTTTCTTGAACTCTTTCTAATAGATGTATCAGGATTTGTATTAAAAATATGATTATCTGACTGACCAATAGGCGATTCTGTTACTGGTGAAGGCTGGGAAACTTCAATAGGTGTATCATTATCAATGGAGTCAAGTGTGTCAAGCATATCAGAAGATTCAGAATTGAGGTCAGTTTGGGTTGTCACATTTTCAGAGATTGGTGAGGATGGATGAGAATAATCAGTGGAAACAATGGGCAGTGGACAAGTATTATGAATGGATTTATGATCTATAAAAGGAAAGACAGTTTCATAAAAATAAACATCTCTAGAAACTTGTGTTTGATGAGTGTCAAGGTCATACAATTTGTACCCCTTTTAGCCTGGTTTATACCTAATAAAAACACATCTTGAGGCTTTAGGATCAAACTTGTCTTTGAGTGGTTTAGTGATGGTAGAATAGCAAAGACAACCAAAAGGTTTTAAGACATTGTAATCTGTTTTGTGTCCAAAAAGAATCTGAAATGGTGTTTTCCATTAAATAAGTGGACTAGGCAACCTATTTATGATAAAAGTTGA
Organism: Forsythia suspensa; assembly: GCA_023638005.1. Taxonomy (NCBI): domain Eukaryota; kingdom Viridiplantae; phylum Streptophyta; class Magnoliopsida; order Lamiales; family Oleaceae; genus Forsythia; species Forsythia suspensa. The sequence continues at coordinate 8,330,481 of CM042674.1, read as the reverse complement.
CATAAGTATGGAATGAGATCAGAATTTGCTTGGCATTTTGGACTGAAACATCAAGGAATGGGCAATTTGTAATAAATGTTTATGTTTTCTCTCCACCACCCCGTTTTGCTGAGGTGTATAAACATATGATTTATGATGTAAAATTCCTTGACTTTGAAATAAAAATTGTCATTCTAAATTGGTAAATTTTCTCCCATTGTCACTTCTTACACATTTAACCCGTTTTTGAAATTGTGTGTTTATCAAGATAAAGAAATTTTTCAGAATGGTTGGGACTTAAGTCTTATGAACAAGCAAGAATGTCCAGGTGGATCTACTATAATCATCCACAACAGTTAATACGAAAGGAATACCAGTTATAGATGGTTTTCTATAAGGTCTCCATACATCTACATGAATTAAATCAAATATGTCTTTTGTATGAATGTGACTAGAAGGAAATGGCAGCCTTGCCTTTAATTTATGACAAACATCACATTCTAACAAATTGTCAATGTCAGGATTATTACATAAAGATTTCAAAAAATCAAGATGTCTTAATACAGATGGTGAGGCATGTCCAAGTCTTCTGTGCCAGTCAGAAATAGAGGAAACATGTGTCTTATTTGTGTAGCAACTTTCATTAGAAACATTTGAGGAAATTGTTTGAAGTTGAGGTGTGGGCTTTGAGATCTTTGAGGTGAGGCTGGATTTGTCAAGCACATATAATCTTCTAATCAATTTTCCAATAGCCAAGACTTGATCAGTCTGCAAGTCCTGTAAAATGCAATGTGTTGGGTATAAAATGAATTTCAATTGGGCTATTTGAGTTAATTTTGTGACTGAAAGTAGCTTAAATTTAAAACTAGGGACATAGAAAACATCAGTGAGACATAATTGCTGGTTGAGGTTGACATGACCAATGTGCTTGACAGATTTAATTGAACCACTAGGAAGATAAACTGGTGTTGAATGTTTCACTGGTTGAGGATTGGTTAGGGGGTTAACTAGCACATATATGACAACTAGCTCCATTATCAATTATCCAGGCTCCATAATCTAATTGAGCAAACAAAGTAAAAGCATGACTAAGTGAACTCATACCTGCATATTCACCAAGATGTGCCAGATTAACCTGACTCCCACTACCACTCTGTAATTGTCCATTCATTAGCTTCAAAAACTCCTGCTGAATTATGTTTGTAGATTTGTTCCCTGTGGAGTGTTACCAACCCCTTCAGCAGTTTTATCCACAGGCAAATCTAGAGGTGAATCTGCCATGTTTGACATTATTCTTCCAGCTGAACGAGTAGAACTTCTTGTCCTCTGAGCATTTTGATTTCGAAACCAATTGGGATAGCCGTGTATTTTGAAGCAATTATCTCTAGAGTGACCTCTCATGTTGCAATGATCACAATACTGATTTGATTTGTCCTCAACATTCATTCTTCTCATAATTCCTCTACCTCTTCCAAAGCCTTCTTTTTCTGACCAGCTACCTCTTCCAAACGTATTACCATAACCTCCTCTGTAAGAACTACTTCTTCTAGCATTTTGTGACCTCATCATCATAGCACTATTTTCATTCATTTCTGGATAGTTATTGTGGACAGATCTCTGTTTCTCCACTCTCAGAATCATAGTATAGGCCTTATTTACACTTGGTAAAGGTTCCATAACTAGGATCTGGTTTCTTAAATGATCATATGTGTCATTTAGTCCCATCAAAAATTGGATTAATCTGTTTAAAATGTTTGCATCTGCTACCTCCTTTGTAGCACCACATGTACTTGTTGGGGTAGGCACTAAACAAGCATATTCATCCCATAGTTTCTTCAATTTAGTAAAATACATAACCACAGGCATGTCACCTTGTGTTATGCTATTGATCTCACGCTGTAATTGATATAGGAGAGGTACATTGCACTCTCCAAATCTCTGCTCAAGTTCCTTCCATAAATCCTTAGCTGAACCAGCATATAAAAATGCATTAACAATATGTTTTGAAATAGAGTTCAAAATCCAGAAAATCACCATGCAGTCTACTCGTGTCTATTGTTCATAGTTTGGTGAACTTTTATCTGGTACGTCACATTTACCATTGATGAAACCAAGTTTAACCTTCGCCCCTAACGCGATCTTCACAGATCGACTCTAGCTCAAATAATTGTTTCCAGTGAGGTGTGAGGTAACTAGCATCATACCTGGATGGTCCGATGATTGTAAAAATAGCGGATCTCCATTATACTAATGTTCCTTCTCAATTGGATCTGCATTCTCTGTATTTCCAGCTCGTCCTGCAAGATCTGTTGCTTGCGCCATCTTCAATTAACCAGCCAGTAGTAGATCTGAACCTCGATCCCAATCAATTATACAGGCCTAGTCGCAATTGCTTTGATACCATGATAAAATTGAGAAAAGGAAAACCTTAAATGATTTCCATGAATTTATTGAATCACTCTTAATTGTAAAATGAAGCTGAGAGCATCACATTTATAGTCTGGTAACCGAAAATAACAAGACGCAAAAGAAATGTGATTACAAAGGAAATGCGACTTTGTATAAAACGTAATAACAAAGCAAAATGCGTAAAATAAAAAAAGAAAGGTGATGGAGGAAAAATCCGTCTACTGTTGCTCAACATCTGATATTTTACAAAAAGCTTCGTTAGACATGCTGACTCAGCAAAATTTAGATTTACTATGTAGATTTAAATTTTCTATGCATATTTAAATGTAATTTTATTTTTATTTTAATAAAATAAAATACACATAGATAGCAATCCGTAGAATGTATTGAAGATTAAATTTGAACTTGAATGTTTATTCATTAGAAATTAACGCCACATAAATCAAAAGTCTTTCAACATTGGTGACACTTAGATAGCAATTCATAGAATGCATTGGAGATGCTCTAAGGGTACCATGAAACAGATACAACAAGGTTGAGGTTGGACAAAGAGATTAAAAAAAGAGCCAAGGGTGATTTTGTAAGGTTGGAAGGGGATGGAACAATCTAATGGTGGCAAAGAATGTATCAATAAATGGGAAGAACGTTTGGACATAGTGGTACCAACATAGGTAAGACTATCCTACTGTAAAAGTGCTTAACACTAGTCCGACTCGAGCCATACAAGGTTGGGCTATATACTAGCCCACTTGGTATTGGCAGGGCACTACTATCCCTCCAGTCCCTGCCTGTCGGCTCAAATGAGCCAAAAATACATGAATGAGAAAGTATTAAAAAAATAATATATTCGACACACAAGTATGTTTTAAGTACAAGTTTGGATGAAGTAAAGAGAAATGTGGATGGTCAAGTTGCTACATAACCCAGCATGGCCCAAGAGGCTCATAACTTGGCCCTATAGAAGTTCTTTGGAAACGGGTCGACTGACCCGACCCGATTTTACACTACTATTTAGATCACGTTGAGATTTTTAATTAAGTAAAATGAATTGTTCCCGTGTGATTGGTATAGCAAACCTAGGGTGTAAACTTTGGTCAGTCTGCCTCGAAAGTCGTGGGCCCAACCCAGGCTCATGCATGCAAGTCATGTCAAACCTTGCGTTTTCTCACATGGATCGTACTTGTCCATTACAAAAATGCATGTCGTGCCAGGCAAGGGCAGATTGAAGGAGCAGTCCTGCGCTTCAGTCCAGGGTTGTCCAAAATTTTGGCCCAAATTGTGTTAAAAAAAAAGGATATAAAGTCTAAATTTTCACCAAAACAGCCCAAAAGAATTTATAAAGCAGCCTAAATTGAAATTCAAACTTTAGAAAGTTAGAAATTCAAAAGTGAGCTTGAATTTTTTAATTTGTTTCACCTTCCATTATTTGGTGTTAAAATATTATTTTATTTTCTAACTTGGTTGAAATAATCTCGTTTTATATGACTTATTTATATGTCGTTTCAATAAATATAGGATTATAATATAATTGTATATAACACTATTAAAGAGTTTAAATATTTTGTGTATCGACTACATAACTTAATTTTAGATAAAAATAGATATAGAATATATTATAAAACAATTTTTGTGCATTAACTACATAACAATTTTTGTTGAGAGATATCTTGTTAATAAAATAGATATAGATTCTATTATAGAAGAATTCACACTTGTAAAAGATCTTCAGGCACAACTTTTTTTAGCTAGTTTAGATCTTGAATATTTTTGTGTAATAACTTCTTGTAACATTTTTAAAGATTATGACTTATAAAAAACATTAGATTCTCATAAAAATAGGCTAAGAAATTGTGGTTTGAGAAAAAAAAAAAAATCGGGAGCTCTTCGAACCCCGTAAGGGGGTCCCCCTTTCCGTAGCCCACCTCACCCCTTTGTCATATCCTGGCTCCAAGGGCATATCTTTTTTAAAAAATTTATGTGGCTAAAGAGAGAAAATTCAGAAAAGTGGTGTGAGAGAGAGAGAGCGCGTCCCGGTTCAAGAATTTTAATCCGATTCTCTTTCGGTGTACGCGCTAAACACGCTATTTGTCGGACTTCCCCCGACCCTTAGGATCGACTAACCCGTGTGCAAGTGCCGTTCACACGAAACCTTTCCCCTCTTCGGCCTTCAAAGTTCCCATTTGAATATTTGCTACTACCACCAAGATCCGCACCGACGGCCGCTCGCGCCCAAGGTTTTGCAGCGACCGCCGCGCTCTCCTACTCATCGAGGCCTGGCGCTTGTCCCGACGGCCGGGTATAGGTTGCGCGCTTCAGCGCCATCCATTTTCGGGACTAGTTGATTCGACAGGTGAGTTGTTACACACTCCTTAGCGGATTTCGACTTCCATGACCACCGCCCCCCCTTGTCTTAATTGACCAACACCCTACGTGGGATATAGGTTAGCCTAGAGATTGAGCACCGTAACCCGGCTTCCGGTTCATCCCGCATCGCCAGTTCTGCTTACCAAAAATGGCCCACTTGGAGCTCTCGATTCCGTGGCGCGGCTCAACAAAGCAGCCGCACCGTCCTACCTATTTAAAGTTTGAGAATAGATCGAGGGCGTTGCGCCCCCGATGCCTCTAATCATTGGCTTTACCCGATAGAACTCGCACCCGAGCTCCAGCTATCCTGAGGGAAACTTCGGAGGGAACCAGCTACTAGATGGTTCGATTAGTTTTCCGCCCCTATACCCAAGTCAGACGAACGATTTGCACGTCAGTATCGCTGCGGGCTAACTTGTAAAAAAATGTTATCCCTAAAAATCGTTTAATAATGGAAGTTAAATGGAAGACTTCTTCTACAAGACAAAAATATACAACTAAAAGAGCCAAAAGTAAGAGTTTGAAAACGAGCAAATTCTGCATCCAAATTCATGAAATTCAGAAGACAGGATTTTATAACTGAAATAATTTCGTTCGGTCTCCTATCAAGGGTTTTTAAATAAGTATATAATAAGTGTGTTTTATACAATTGTATGTTTCTTAACGAACGTTTTTCGTTAGTACTTCGAGTGTTTTGAGTTCGATTAATGTTATTGATTTTAGTTTATTTTTGTGAGTGTAGGACGAAATCTCCAAACTCTAGTTAAATTGATGAAATTGACAATAAAATGAGAAGTTAGGGTGTCGAAGTGAATATCAAGAGTCGAGATGAAGAGCTAAAACCTGGGAATCAAAAAATGAAGAGATCGAGTGTCATACGCTCGAAACATTGAGAAGAATTAGAGTGCAAAGACTATGTAGATGTTTCTGTTAGGCAAATGATATATCAATGAAAAGCTTTTCGAATTAGGAGTCCAACACATTTTATGGATCGTAATTTAGAGTTTTCGACGATAAGTTATGTACGATTAAATGAAGGGTGCCAGAAAAACACCACAACAATGGACTACTCGAGGCCGCAAGCATTCTAAGGCATAATTTGTCGCGGCCACACCAAACCCATCAGAAAGCTAAAAACACTGCTTTAGTATTTTGGCGCGGCTGTAAGACGAAGAGTTCTAGTCCGATTATGTTTGAACTTATTCAGCGTATTGAGGGTGTTTTCAGCCTAATCTTGGTGGGAAAAGAGTCTAAACACCTTAAATTATAAATACCCTCATTACAAGACATTAAAAGAGAGCTTGGAGGGGGAGAAACTTAGACACAAACACATACTTTTATACCTAGGGTTTGTAGAAGCGAAAGTGAAAGAAAAAGAAAATTGTTGAAGATTCTCATCATTTTCTTCTTGTTCTCTATCCGGTGTTGGCTTTCCATTATACACTGTGTTTGAATATTTCAAATATGTGTAGCTAAACTTCTAGTAGTTAGGACGAATGACATAACCTATAGTTTGATTTCATTTTTTGAGTTTTGAGTTTTGTTATGATTTCGTGTTGATTTGTTTAGTTGTGCTGATTGTTTTCATAAACTTGGCCAACTTATAAATTTTTAGGGAATCCTTTGAAATCGAGATATAGAATACCAATTTAATATTGGTAATAAAAATCATAAATTTAGATAGAAAATAGAGATATATTCGAGAGAGATTGTCAAATTTAGATGAATTCAATCGACAACACGAATGAAATAATGTCATAACTTGATATGTGATATTAAACTAAATAAAATACAGTAAAAACGTGAAGTACTAATATCTTTCATTGATTTGAACCAACATTTTAAATTGTTTACAATTAAGGCTACCGAACAAATTGAGTTTTTAATTGTTCAATAGAAGTTAGGTAATAGCAATCTAAAATGATGAATAACAATCTACTTTAATTATTTATTGTGATATGTCACTTACAATTTTCACCAACAGTACCTCTGGTTTCCAAATAAAAGAAAAACTTCTTGATCTCTTCTAAATACAACCCTCCATACGTGGGGAAATTCAAACAAGTACTACTGCACTCTTGAGTAGTACAGTTTTGCATTAGCAATTTTAGCATTATTAAGGTGTACGGAATAATATAATTAATTTGCCTTTGTTTTGCTTTTAAAAAAATATTAATCCCGTGTATAGATTTGTGTAAGAACATCGTGAAGAGCATAAATATTTACTCATTTCATGCATGCATGGAGTAAACGGTAAGGAACTGGTTAGTACACATCAAACAATTTCCTCAAATTATGGAAATTCCATATGCTTTTTACTTAATTCCCGGCTTTAATTTTGTCACTCCATTTGGATACAATTTAGTATTTGACCTTAAGTCAATAAATAAACAGTAAATATCCTCATATGTCCAAAAGTCAAAACAACAGACATTTCAGAATATTCCATTTAATGTGAAGAATTAATGAATAATGTTTATATAAGTTTAATTAACATCTCCATATATATAAACCTCTCAATATACGCACTATATATTTAACCATGGGACGCCATCAGATTTTACAAATCTTTAATGCATGATTTCGAGTTCATTTTCGAAGCATGACAACAAAAAATTGAAAACAAAAATTTCGATATGGGCAACAATGGTCACTTCTCAAATATTAATTTCAACCTTTTCAAAATTTCTGGGATATTATTTGGATTATTTCCCTTTTTTAAGTAAAAGCGTGTAATTTTTTTTTTTTTACACTAATAAATTTGCTAATTAACATATTGTGATCAGACATCCAGAACAAACTTCAAAAAAAAAAAAATTAAATTATGCAATCACCAAATATGAGACCAGAAATTTCATGTAGAACATGTCTTCCTGTATGAATTCGGGCAAAATTAAATAAACAAGTAAATTATAACGAGAAGTACCAAAATTTATTACTTTTTAACGTATTATTCTTCATACATTACAGAATTAACAAACCAGCTTTGCAAATTGAAAACCCTAGTAAGTAACACTACTGTAAACTTTAAAAAACGAAAGGAAGATATATAAAACTGCATAAAGCACAACCAAGATTTATATTTATACATCTGGATGCATGCATACGTGTATTATTGAGACTCATAAGGAACAAACAATTCTTCATGTGTGTGTCATGCGTGCTTACTTTGTATATAATAATCTTCGTTTCTCTTGGAGCTTTTTTCCTTTGATTTTCTTCCTCTTCTGCATTGTTCTTCAAGGCTGTCTTTCAGTAGAAAGATCGCAAAAGAAAGTGACTGAATTCGGGTACATATTATGGCATGGAGATGAGCCTGAAGGAGGGACAAAACCCTTGGGAAGCATGACCAAGAAAGGTTTTGCATTGAAATTCTTGATCTTCTTTTTCCTCATTTTCTTCCTGTTCAAACCCTTGTCCTTCTTGTTTTGACGACCCTGTTTATTCAAAAAGAATGGAGTCGAGTTCTTGACGTCGAACTTCTGGAACTTTGCCGGCGGCGCCACCGGTGAAGTAGTGGTTGGTTGTGTGAAAGACATCATCAATGCGAGTAGAAGGTAGAGAGAGATGAAAATATTGAAGGTCCTGTGGTTACCCATTATACTTTTAGGACTGCAGATTTTATGATGCATATACGAAGAGTAGGGTTTTCTTGTTAATTCGTGTGTGTGATTTTTGGAGGCTGTAAATTCCAAGACAGTGTACAGTGAGAGAGTGGAGGCCAGGAGGAAGTGATTTTGGAAATTGGGCATTCCAAATAGGGTTCTTGATTAGTTACATGTATCTTTCAACGTCGCGCGCGTGTATATATATATTCATTGTGTGTGGATTGGCCACTTCCCAAGTTCCCCTCGTGCTAGTGTCAACATTCGACGGAGCATTTACTCGCCAAGATCCAAAGATTTTTCCAAATTTCTTCTCTTCTAGTCAACCTTTTTCTCTTTTTAAATCGCCTAATCACCGCCTTAAGTTTAAAATTAAGCCTACTTGAAAAGATGATTTTATTGAAAACTTCATTATAGAAGTCAAATTATTGGGATATAATTAAATAAGAGGAAGAGCTTAATAAAATGTGTATCCATTGTGCAAGTTGATCGTGTTGGTACGATTCAAGACTATTGAATATAAAAATACTTGTATAAAATTGAGTTTATATAACGATCGGAATAATCGAATTATCATATTGCAAGATTTGATTGAAAATTTCAATACCATCGATTTCTAAAATTTTACTAAAAAATTGAAATCAAAATCAACAATGAATTAAAACCACACATTTCATGGGACTCATAACTTTTCAACCATATATTTCATTAACTTCTATCTAAATTTATAAAAAAGTATGATTTTTAACAAAATCAAACGGGCACTCAATTAGACTATGAATATCAATCATTGTATCAAACCAAAATTGTTTAGAGTATTTCTAATGTATTATATAGATTGCTATCTAAGTGGAACAAAGATTGAAAGAGTTATAATCTACGTCGCATGGAGACACTCAAATTCAAAATTGGTCTCCAATGCTTTATATGGATTAATGCTATCTAACTATGTGTCTTATTTTTCTAAAATGAACAAATTAACATTTAATAATGCATAAAAAATTAAATTTTGATGAGTCATCATGTCTAATAGAGCTTCTGAATGTAGACGGAGTTATAGACAATGTCAATTTTTTCTCTGTCATATCAACTTGATAGAGTACACATGTCAACTTGTATTGCAGATGAGTTATTGAATACTATGTATTTCGGTTATGTAATATAATTTATAAGGCTTGCACTGGAGGCGTTCATACAAAAGCACCATGTTGCATTAGGCCAATTCATCGAGACCGTGGAAAATATACTCGGTGAAATATTTCATTATTCTAAGAACTTGTTTGGTACAGTTTAGAAATCAACTAAAAAGTTAAAGTCTAAGTTAATAACTAATTTTAATCGCACATTTTATGAGATCCACAATTTTTTTCAATTTTTAACTATACATTTTATTAATTTTTTTATTAAAATCTTTAAAAAACTCCACCAAACAAACACTAAATATAATAAACTAAATTTATCCATGCACACATCTCTACAAAGAAAAGGTCCATTAATTATATTGTATGCATTTACCTGAAGTTTCTATATATTTAAAATAAAAGTAAATGCAAGTTGTCTTGTAATAATTTATATAGGTTCCGTGGCAGTGTTAGAATTTTTTTTTAAGTGTTTATAACTTGTGAGTCTTATAAAATGTGTGGTTATAAATAAATAATAAATTGTAGGTCCTACAAAATATATGAATAAGAAGCATATTTAACCAATTTGACAAAATTAAATTATAATTTAAATTTGATCAAACAATTAATAAAAACCACACAATTTATTTAGGTTTCAATGATGAGAACATTGATATGACTCAGTCATGTGAACATAATCTTGCATATGAGAATTAATTAAATAATTTACATTATATTTAATTATGTCATATTTATGAATATATCTATAGTTGAGTTACTACAGGTGAGAAAATTCGATGTACACTGTTGATTAGTGTGGGGATACTTTATTAAATAGAGAAATTATGAATTAACAATATAAAATTTGTACTAGGCATTCCTTAACATGTTACAAGTATTGATCAAAGAAACTTTTAAACCTGAGCTATCAATATTAAATATATTTTTTCTGTTCAATTTTTTATTTCTATTTTTAATAATCATGATGATTGATGAAACTAGTAAAATCCAATGATAAGATTTAATTAAATATGAAATGGACTGTTATTAATTTTTTACTTGGATGATGTTTTATAAAGGGGTTTATATAAAAGTATAATTCATGATTATCGAAGTAAAGGTGCAGCTAAGAAGTACACTTTGAATCATTTAGTAAAGATGCTATATATAAATGGATTACATTGTAGTCCAATGTACATGGTGGAAATGCGCCTTTTGTTCTTCAAGCGTCACAACACTTGATGCGGGCCATTTGTTTTGAGTATTTAAATGCACCATCCTTCATATTAGGGTTAGTGAGTTCTTGTGATGCCTATCTTTTTTGTTCTTTCTCTTTTCGTCTCTTGACTCTGACTCCTCTTTTACTTCTTTGTTTTTCGGTGAACTATTGGTTCTCCAACAGTCTGTGAGGAAAGTGATGCTACACTGTACATATGTGATTTTATCCCTTCAATTTGTTGTGTGAGGGACGATATATGTAATGTTTAGATCTGGGTCTATATGAGACAGTCTTGAGTGATTTTGAGAGGATTACCTCTTGTAGATGTCATTCTTGACCATATTGTGTGTTAATAGTGTATAAGAAGTTGAATCTATGTTTGTAGAGCCTCAAAGGCATAAGTAGGCATTTCACAGGCTCAACTACCTGTCCCTAAAAATGGACAATCATATCTGGTGTTATTTCTATTATGTTTTCTGCAATATTTCTTGATCTGCTTCTAATATTTGTTTGAAATAATATTTTGGTTTCATGTTAATCACCGTAACAACTATCTTTACGTGACTAGGATATTTAATTTAAATTAGAAGTTTCAATTGAAAATTTTATTTATTGAAAACATATTTGACTACTAGTTAGGGCCCGTTTGACAGAGATTATAAACTAGTTTATAAACCAATTTTTGGTTTATTTGACCAATATTGATTTATTTGAGTTGAAATTGTTGATTTTTCATATTAAAAGTAGGTTGAAAAGTCAAAAATGACGGCTGAAAAAAACTAAAATGAATTTTTAATGGATATCAAACAAGGCCTTATAATTCAAATATATTTTATTTTAAAAATAGGTTAATTGGACTTTGCTTAGTGTTGGCCGCATGCATGTTTTCAATTGCGTCCGTAGGGTAGGGGTATTTTTTAATCCCTTTATACTCTTCAACAAAAGAAGAATTGGTTCAAATATGGCAGGCCACAAAAATCAGATTTCTTGCTATTCTTGTTTTGAAATTCTGGAAGAAATTTCACAAAAAATAATTATTTATCCTATGGACGTTCGACCTTTCATGAATGATTTCTATGCAGTTAAAAAGGTGATTACTTATCTAGTGTGATTCATATCAATTCAAATATTTTTCGACAAAATCCTTTGAAGAAGTGTTAGGGTTGACTTAAATTGATGAAATAATAGTATAAATTAAAATAAATTTGTGCAGCTATTAGTATAAATATACGATGCATGACTGATTAGAGAGAAAATTGAAGCATGAGAAACTAGAAAAAAGGGCACGCGAGTGTATTGCGTAGGAAAAAAATTGAGAGAATGAAAAAAATATTGTATTGTGAAATTTATTGAATTAATAAAATCTACTTGTAATGTGATTGTCGACGCTTTGTTGGACTACATTTAATTAGTGTTTTTTTCTTTTTGGTTCGTTTTTTTTTTTTTTTTCCACTGCGTTTGATGCTCGTTAGGTGAAAAAAATTCCAACAATAAGTGGCATCAGACCATCCAAATATTAGAGCTAATTTATTAGTTCAGGATGAATAAACTCTTTTAACTCTAATAAATTATTCTAAATTGTGATGATTTGATGTGGTAATCACTTTTTAGCTTCCAAAATAAAATTAATGGAGAAGGCAAAAGCCGGCCAATTTTTAGGAATCTTTGAAATCTAATTCCAGGGCACATCTTTTTTGACTTCATACCACACCTATCTGAGATAGGCTATCTCCACCATACAATTTGAATGGTATGCATGACTTCATACAATACAATTAATTGAAATTTAAGCACCAAACCAAAACCCTGCCTTAGGCTTTGTTCTTAGCATCTCCACCATCTGCCATCAGAGGGGTTGCGTTCTTAGCATCTCCACCACCAGCCATCAAAACCGGCGCAACCCTTAGACAAGTCACAAGTGACCAAGTCATCTAAAGCTTTATATTCAAGTAAGGCCGTCGTTAAAGATAAATATCATTTGTTATTGATTTCGATTTTTTATTTTCTATAATTTTTGGAAAGATAACCTTAGAGTTTTTACTTAAGACTTCCAAATTTGCTTGATCCGCCTATATCAGCCAAGAGTATGTTTGGAACAGCTTCTGATCAGAGAGAAGTTAAAGTGCCGGCAAGCGAGGCATGGAAGATCTATGGCACGCTTCAACTTGCCGAAATTGCCCAGGAAGCGCTTCCACAATGGTTTCAGAAAATTGAGGTTGTAGAAGGCGATGGAGGAGCCGGAACAATTCTTGATATATCTTTTTCTTCAGGTTGGTTTTGCTAAAAGTAAGATTTTTAGTAGAATTTGATAAAATTATAAATAGGTGGTTAAAAAGTTTATAAAAGTTGTAATTTCTATTAAATACATTGTTAAAATTAATTATTGGTTTGAGTTAAATTATTATAAAAATTTGTAGGGTAAATAGCACTAGAGGTCCCGAACTATTGAACCTTGTGATGATAGGTTTTCAAACTTTTGATTTCTAACACATGAGATCCCAAACCTTTCAAATATATACGACTGAGGTCATTTTGTGACGAAAAACATCAATTGACCATTAAATGATCAATTTTTTATTAAAATGACAATTCTACCCTTTATTTAATTTAGGACAAATATAACTGGAACTCTTTAACATTTAAACTTTGTGACAATAAAGTATTGAATCTTTGATTATTAGCATATAGTATTCCAAACCATTCAAACGTAGATACATCTGCGTCTGAGGTCTTTGTGTGACATAAAACATCAATATGACCATTAAAAAAAAGAAATTATCACCCCTACCCATTCAAACCAATAATTTCATCAACAATTTGAAAATACAAACCAATTAGCATGCTATACCGCTTCTGTTGGAATTGGGGTGAGTAGTTTGGAATTGAGGAATATTAGTATTTCTTTCTTGTTTTTTCTTTTGCTTTTGTTTCTTCATTTTTTTTTAATTTAAAATTAAATATGAGTACATTGATTATTTTATTCAAATTTTTATATTTTTTTATCACAAAAGGACATCAGGTGCAGATTTTTAAAAAGTTTAGAATATTGGGTGCTAGAAATCAAAGTTTTGGAACCTCATTATCACAAAATTTAAAGATTAAGAACTCTCATTGCTATTAACACTAAATTAAAGTAAAAGTAAAACTATTATTTCAATAAAAATGATCATTTAACAGTCAAATTGACGTTTTCCGTCACAAAAGAACCTCATGTACAAAAGTTTAAAAGGTTTAAGATGCTGGTTGTTAGACATCAAAAGTTTGAGACCCTATTGTCACAAGATTCAAAGGTTGGGACCTCTAATACTATTTACCCAAATTTTTAGTAAAACCAAACAAGTATCAAAGTACATTTATTGGTTTCTAATTTGTTGTCCGAATAATTACTCGATTACCAATTTTTAAAAACGAACAAGTTAGTTGTATTATCCAAAATTAGCGCAATATGTTCAACTTTATATATGAAGTTAGCTTTTGTTTCTTAATTTGAATTGTAAGTTATAGGCCAATTGTTCATGCCTCATGGTTTCGTCTGTTTGATTTTGTTAAAAATCAAATTTTTAGCAGATTTTGATAAAAAATAATGAAATTAGTTGTTGAAAAATTGATAAAATTTGTGAGTCCCGTGTAAAGTAGAGTTAAAATTAATTGTTGACTTTGACTCAAATTTTTATCATTTTTTTAAGCAAAACTAAACAAAGGCTTCGTGTCGGGGTGCAGGTGCAGGGTTGTCATCTCGCAAAGAGAAGTTTACGGTAGTTGATGATGAGAAACGAGTGAAGGAAATTGAGGTGGTTGAAGGTGGATATCTTGATATGGGATTCACATTCTATCGTGGTAGATTACAAGTTATAGAAAATGAAGAGAATTCATGCATTACCAAAGCCACAATTGAGTACGAGGTTGAGGAAGAATTTGCTGCTAACGCTTCATTTGCTACTATCAAACCACTAGTGGACATTATGGATGCTGCTGCAAATTACTTGGAAAAAAAAGAATAATCACAAGTCAGAACAAACCAAAATGTGTATTCATTGTGCAAATTGACCAGATTACTCTAAAAGTTGTATTCGTAAGGGTGGACAGTTATGGCTCCCAGACTTAAATATCAAGTACTTCATTTATTTCAGTTTAATTTAGTTGAAGTGAATATACATATTTAATTTGATTTATTTACGAATATTTTACACTGTACACACCCGATAAGTCCTGTCTCGACATCCATGTAATCAACATGTGAAAAGTTTAAATAAAAAACTTAAGATGAAATGTTCATTTTGCCATTGGCCTTAACATAATCATAATGGAAACTACGATATCTAAATTATATTGGAGTTGAATTAGTCTAATCAAGATAAACACATCGATCAAAAAAGGGACAAAATGAAACCTTCAAAGAGCTAGCACACATATTATTCGAGTATTAATTCAATTATAAAAAAGAAGTTAAAATTTTGTTAATTCAACGAAACTTCAAACAATATCTAAATTTGATATGAATATGAGAGGCAAAATTGCACCATTCATCGGTTTTGACACCTATTCGGCTCCCGTCCCTCCACCTAGAGGTGGCAAAAATGGACTGGCCCAGTGGACAAGTCCAGATAACCCGGAATCTGGGCTGAGTAGACCCTATAAAAAATTGGTTAAGTAAAAAATCGGGCCAATTTGCAAGATACAACTAACCCACTTGGGTAATTAGGCTGAAGTCGGGCTGGTCCAATTATTTTGGACGGGCCCGATAAAAAAAAATTTGATCGAAATCACCCACCCCCATTCATCCACCGGAACAGCAACAGCAACAGAGGAGAGTTCGGTGCCGGCAACAAGGGGGGAAGTAGGGTGCCTTTGGGGGATGGGTGTGGGGTGTGGGTAAGATGGTGAATTTATTTTTATTTTTTAAATTATTTTGAAAAAATAAATTAAAAATTTATGTTGAGTAGACCCATTAGTTCTATGATTCAAAATCGGGCTGAGTTGGCCCTACAAATATGAGCCGTAGCCCAACCCAATTTTATTCATTTGCCACCTCTACCTCCACCTAACGCAATAATAGCATGTTTTTATGTGCTTATAAATACTTATAAATTGGTCAAATATTATTTTTATTCATACATTTTGTATGACTTAGAACTTTTATCAATTTTTTATCTACACATTCTGTAGAACCCATTGCTCATAATCTACGAATTTTTGTACCAAATGAATAAAACAACCAAAACCTTATTAACAGTGTGGAGATGCAATACTGGAGGTGTAGAGAATGTTCCTCTAGAAAAGAACACGCATAATTGAGCACCGATTTCTCAAATCATGTTCATATAAGTAGCACCTTGAGTCTTGACACTGTTTTTTCCCTTTAATAGGAAGGAGACCAATTGTGCAATTTTCCCTTTATTAGTCAAAAATATCATAATATTTTTTTCATAATTCGATATTATAACTCTAGTTATAAGTGATATTTTTGTTAAATATGAATTAACTATAAGTACACTATATTTAAATATATTAAAATAAATAATATTATCAATAAAAAAATCTTTTGAGTTGAGCCAAATCAGATCTTTAATCTTTCCATTTCCTTTCACAAGTATCGATAATTGTCTACAAGACTAGATAAAAATTGCATTGTTGTCTAACGTGGTCCAATAAAGGGTCGTCTGCCATTATTCTGTGTGTGTACGATTGTCCATTTTTTTATCTCAATATTGAACTTGCTATTTTCAAATTAGTTAACGAAAGTAGCTTTGATGATTGGGTTAATTTTACCAACGGTCACTGAAGTTATCTTAAAATTTTAAAATGATCATTGAACTATTTTAGTGGTAGTCACTAAAATATGAAATCCCTTCACTAATGGTCATTCTATTAAGTTTTGGTGATGTGGTATGATGATGTGGTATTTATTTATTGTATGGTAGTCTATGTACTTTATATAATATTTATTTTAGTCCTTATATTTTTAATTATATTTCAGTTAAGTCCTCTAAAATTATATCGTAGGTCTTTAATCTTTTACATCTTTACACTTTGGTCCCTAAATTTTAATTACCTTTCAGTTAAGTCCTCCAAAATTGCATATTATGCCCTTCAATTTTTTACATATTTACAATTTGGTCCCCAAATTTTCATTTTTCTTTTAATTAATTCTTCAAAAAATTGTATCTTAGGTCCTTCAACTTTATACATCTTCAAACTTTGGTCTCTAAATCCTTGATTTTAGTTGCCAAAATAAATGCAATTTTAGTGGTCAAAATAAGTGCATTTTCAATTAGATCCTTGACTTTACACTCAAATTTTCACATAAACAAACAAAATAATATAATTAAATAATAAATTACTTGAATAAGTGTAAATTTTACACTTATTTTGGCTACTAAAAGTGTACATTTGTGAATTCTATCAAGTAGTTTATTATTTAATTATATTATTTTGTTTGTTTAGGTAAAAATTCGAGTGTAAAGTCAACGATTTAATTGAAAGTGCACTTATTTTGACAACTAAAATTGTACTTATTTTGACCACTAAAATCAAGAATTTGGGGACCAAAGTTTGAAGATATATAAAGTTGAAGGACCTAAGATGCCATTTTTGGAGGACTTAACTGAAAGATAATTGAAAATTTGAGGACTAAAGTGTAAAGTTGTAAAAAAATTGAAGGACCTAAGATGCAATTTTAGAGGACTTAACTGAAAGATAATTAAAAATTTGGAGACCAAAGTGTAAAGATGTAAAAGATTAAAGACCTAAGATACAATTTTTGAAAGACTTAACTGAAATATAATTAAAAATATAGGGACTAAAATGAATATTATATAAAGTACATGGACTATCATACAATAAATAAATACCACATCATCATGCCACATTACCATTTCAAGTTAGAATTTTAATCAAGTGATCACTAGTGAAAAGATTTCATACTTTAGTGACCACTATTTAGACTATTGAACTTCAGTGACTATTTTAAAATTTTAAGATAACTTCGTGATCGTTGATAAAATTAACCCTTGATTATTAGACCAGCATCGTGAAATATAACTTAAAAGTAATTTATTAGAAAGAGAGAAGAAAAAAGAAATTTAACCTAGCTAACTAAGTAGTGAGTATCCCACTCTTCTTTCGAGCCAACCACCAAGATTAGAGTGACCACGGTCCATGCTAGCCAACAACAAATATGCCAACCTAAAATTAATTTATTAGAAAGAGAGAAGAAAAAAGAAATTTAACCTGGCTAACTAAGTAGTGAGTATCCCATTCTTCTTTCGAGCCAACCACCAAGATTAGAGTGACCACTGACCATCCTAGCCAACAACAAATATACTAACTCATGATAAATATTTTTCTCCTCCTTCGAACACGGCTGCGATAGCGGTGAAGACCTGTAAAAGATGGCGGAGCTTTTTTTCTCCGTGTCCATTCTGGTGTGATAATCAGCATATGATTAAAACATATGTACAGTATAGCAATATGGAGTGTATAAGAGTTGTGTGTTCTGTCTTTACCTGGGGGGTTGGCCTCTATTTATAGGGATATCACGTAATTATTGATGACGGGTGTCACTTCATCTCCCTCATTATTAGGAGTTAATAAGGGATGTTTCATCGTCTCAATTGCTGGTGTTTTATCTTCTCAATTGTCGATGGTAAATGTTATTTTATGGGTCGCCTGTCTGGCTTGCCTAATGACAGTTGGGTCATTGTTGTCTATCTGTCATAGATGAGCTTATGATACCAACAAGGCGAACAAGTCGATGAGGCGGGCGTGCCACTATTGACAGACAACATATAGCAACTATCATTATTTATATCATCATAAGCCCCTCTACTTTTCATAGACTGGCGTCAACGAGAAGTAGAAATAATCTACCACACATGCTTTTCTCTAAATTTTTCAGATAGAAGCTCATCGCCTTGATTTTTAAACAGATGTTCATCGCCTTATTTTTCGGATAGAGGCTCATCGCCTTGATTATAAAACAAAGGCTCATCAGCTTGTTTTTCAGATAGAGGCTCATCGCATTGATTTTTAAACAGAGGCTCATCACATTGTTTTTCAGATAGAGGCTCATCGCCTTGATTTTTAAGTAGAGACTCACCGCTTTGTTTTTCAGACAGAGGCTCATCACTTTGACTTGTAAACATAAGCTCATCGCCTTATTTTTCATACAGAGGCTCATCGCCTTAATGATAAATATAGGCTCATCACCTTAATTTTTAAATAAAGGCCATCACCTTGATTTTTAAACATAAGCCCATCGCCTTGTTTTTCAATAGAGGCTACCACCTTGATTTTTAAACATAGGCTCATCGCCTTGATTTTTAAACAGAGGCTATTCCCTTGATTTTTAAACATAGGCTCATCGCCTTAATTTTTAAATAGAGGCTATCGCCTTGTTTTTCAATAGAGGCTTCCGCCTTGATTTTTAAATAGAGGCTATCGCTTTGATTTTTAAATATAGGCTCATCACCTTGTTTTTCAATAGAGGCTACCGCCTTAATTTTTAAACATAGGCTCATCGCCTTGTTTTTCATATAGAGGCTCATCGCCTTGATTATAAATATAGGCTTATCGCCTTGATTTTTAAACATAGGCTATCACCTTGATTTTTAAACATAGGCTCATCGCCTTGTTTTTCAGACAGAGGCTTATCGCCTTGATTTTTAAACAGAGGCTCATCGCCTTGATTTTTAGCATGACTTGTTGCCTTGCCTTATTTTTCAGTAGGACTCATCGTCTAGCCTTGTTTTTCAGCAGGACTATTCGCCTAGCCTTGTTTTTCAGTAGGACTCTTCGTCTAGCCTTGTTTTTCAGATAGTAGCAGTTATCACTATTTCTTGCCTTGTTTTTCAGCAGTAGCAGCTGTCATTATTTTTGGCCTTGTTTTTCAGACAGTAGCAAATGGCCTTATTTTTCAAATAGTAGCACCTGTCATTATTTATGGCCTTATAAGCCTCTCTACTTTTCATAGACTATCGTCAATGGAAAGTAGAAATAATCTATCACACCTGCTCCTCTCTAATTTATTTTTTTTGTTTGAGGCTTGCCTTGCCTAAATTTTTATTTTATTTTATTTTTTTGTTGAGGCTCGCCTAGCCTTTTTTTTTTTGGCTTTTCTTGGCCTTGGCTTTGGCTTGCCTTGTTTGACTGTTGTAGTAGTTGAGAATATTTTTGTCACAGGTCAGGTCTAGTAGGTGTGTCAGGACTTCCTAGCTAGCCTGATAATTCATTGGCACCCTCATCATTTATTTGCCTTACATGGTTTATTTTCTGCTTGTCTTTATCATCTCGAGATTCGGGCTTGTTTTGAGTATTTTTTTTGTTAGACTCAGGTTCTTTTTGATTTTTCACGTCTTTGGTAATGAGATACGCTTCTTCAGCGTCTACATACTTATCCCATTTCCTTAGTAACTCATGCATCATATTCAATGGGTTTTTAGAGAGTGACATCTTGAAAGAGCGACTTCGAGTTCCACTCATCATGGTAGTGACTACAGTAGACATCTGCAGATCTTTGATTCCTAGTGTGGCCCTATTGAACTGGACAATAAAATCTTTCAGCATCTCGTCTTTGTCTTAGGTCAATTGCATCAAGGCGATATCAGTTTTCTTAGCACGTTTGTTGCTGGCAAAGTATGCAGCAAAACTCTTGGAAAAATCGTCAAATATACGGATCGATATTGGGTGAAGAGTGGCTACCCAGTCCCTGGCCTCCTACCTAAGTATTGGCAGAAAAGCCCTACACATAATCGCATCAAGGGTAGCTTGCAACCTTATCAAATCGACAAAAGCCCAGAGGTGATCGAGAGGATCAGAGGATCCGTTGTACTTCTCCATCTTTGACTGTTTGAAATCTCGGGACAAGGGGACCACCATCACTTCTAGAGAAAAATGATCTTCTTCCAACACCATAGATTGTTGCCTATCACTTTTCTTAGACATAGCATCAGCTATTTTGTGACCCATCATGTCTTATAATTGCTGTTCCAGGCTTAGCACTGGTGTCTCAACCAGCGTAGGCGTGGGCATCCATGACGGTTGTCCCCAATGTGGATTTGGGTCATATGTCAATGAATGGAAGTGAGGTGCGGAAGGTGGAGCCAAAGAAACTGAAGCCAGCATTGGAGTTGCCATTGGTGGTGTTTCTATTGCTGGAAAGTTAGGAGCCTAGGGAGGAGCCTCTGGCGGTAAAGGCCTTAAAGGTGGAGGGCTAGGACCCTAGGGTGGATCCCCTGATGGTAATAATCCTACTGACAGAAGGCTAGGACTCTGCGGTGACTGAGAAATTGCAACATTTTGATACTAGAGTAGAGCCGTTAAGGCCACCACCTGAGCTTGCAGTGCCACAAGTTGAGTGACAGAGGCAAATTTTTGTTGTGGGTAATTAGTGGTGGCGTTAGACTCGGTGTCTACATTCTTGGTGGGGACTAGTGGAACGGTTACATTCCTAGCTCTTATAGTTCGAGCCATGACTTCTTGTGCTATTTTCCACAGACGGCGTCAATTGATGATAAATATTTTTCTCCTCCATCAAGCACGGCTGCGACAGTGGTGGAGACCTGCAAAAGATGACTGGGCTTTTTTCCTCTATGTCCACTCCGGTGTGATAATCAGTATATGATTAAAACATATGTGCAGAATAGCAATATAGAGTGTATAAGAGTTGTGTGTTCTGTTTTTACTTGGAAGGTTGGCCTCTTTTTATATGAATGGCCTGCAGTTAATGATGACGATTGTCCCTTCATCTCTCTCATTATTATGAGTGAATGAGTGATGTTTCATCTTCTCAATTGCTGGTATTTCATCTTTCCAATTATCGATGGTAATTGTCATTTTATGGGTCGCCTGTCTTACTTGCCTAATAGCAGTTGGGTCATTGTTGTCTATCTATCAGAGATGAGCTTAAGATACCAACAAGACGGGCGAGTCGTTGAGGCGGGCGTGCCACTATTAGCAAACAACATATATCATCGCTAACCGTGGAATTCACAAAACAACTCATTTGACATCTTGTCAAAGCTCCGCATGCACCGTCACGTTAATCTTTAACCTTGAGTATATTAATTGATGATAACGAGTCAACCGTACCCTCTACTTCATGTGACAAGCCCCCATGTGAGTTGACCACTTTAGTATAGTTTGATTCACATTTTCAAAGATATTGTTGAAAATAATATTTAAATGATATACATATGATTTTTTCTAACAATTTAAACTTTTTGATCAAGTGATTCAACATGGTATTAGAACAAGCAAAAGTCATGAGTTCAAGTCTTATGCCACTTTCTAAAATGAATTGTGTGCATGTTAGACTTTGATTTTAAAAAAAAAGTAAATCCTGCTTACACATGATGAGACGTGTTAAATATAATATTTAAATGATATAGATGTGACTCTATCTAACATCTTAAACTATTAAAAATTAATTAATTAATTAATTAATACGGTAAATGGGGATATTCTAATCTCCACCTCCCAAAAATCCCTGACAGGGCGGAAATGGTAAGAGCTGTCCAACTCTGTTGTCATCCCTAATTGTTAAGGACCAAAGTGTTACACTCATTGAAGATTGGGACTCAAACTAGAATTTACTCCCCGACCAGAGATAGATAGATAGAGCAAACAAAGGCCCACGGCCCAGTACGGACCGGGCCTCATTCCCTGCCGAGCTAAGCTTATGAAACCCGGGAGATAAATGGAGCAACTAGCAATAAATGGAACCAAAACCTTGTTAATTTCCATCCTAAATCGAATGCAGATGCATGCGTGGAGCACTCAAAGTAATGTATCCGAAGATTTGATCGAGATGGGGAGAGGGGGCATGTCGAAATCGCTCGGCGCCTTATTGAGTGAAAAATGTACAATGCGACAACGCTAAATTTCGCCTGCGATTATTTATGAAGTACTTTTTCAAATTTAAGATCTCACAACTGCATTTCTATTTTCTTTTTGATTCCATATTGATCTATTATTTGAATTTTGAGCGTTGAGCTTTTGATATGTGACTTGGTGATATTTTAAAGGAATTTTTACTTTTTTACTTTATGCGGAATTGCGATCTTCATGTGTTAAACGAATTGGAAAACTTTGGATTAAATTGGAAGAGATTTATTATGTTACAAACTTTACCGAATTGTCTTGTTGTAAAAGTTAAATTCTATAGAACTTACTTGATGACTTTCAGTAATTCGTGGTGTTATTATAGTGACAGTTGTCGAATTTCAAATCAATTTGTTAGAGAACGTTTAGTTAAAATAATGGTTACAATGATTTGTAAGTGCTCTTGAATTAATTTGGAGTTAAATTTAAAAAAATTGCCAAATAATCCATATATAATGAAATATACTTCTATCCTGTGGCATGGGATTATGGTACCCAGGGACATATTGTCTAAGAGCTGTACCTAAACATTTTTAATAGTTCTCTTCATATTTATTGGTTTTTAAATCCAAGCATGCTTCTTTTTAATGTTTTTTCATGCTGTCTTTCTTTGGACTGTGTTTCACTCATTACTTTTTCCCTTTTGCTGGTGATACATAGGAATTTCTCTCTTGTAAATCGTCAATGTATAAAATGTAGTACATGTAGATTTCTTGTGCTATTGATCAGTTTTGGTTTAACATATCCCATTCATTATTCAACTGATGGTATAGCTAAAAATGTTGGATTCAAGGCAAAAAGCTTATATGGATGGAAGCTGTAGATTTGGAAGGTTTTGGAGAAAGATGTCCAGGCTACCTCCACGGTTATCACCTGTTGCAATGGTAGATCCCTGATTGGAAGGCCTGGAAACAGAAGAATGAATGTACCCCAAAATTGGAAGGCAACCATGTAATGGACAACAACAATTTTTTATATGATTATTGATTTTTAGATAGATTATTGAGTGATGTGCGTAACTCAAATTTTCTTTGAAAATATCAATATTAAATTGCTTTGAAATGCCAAGCTATTTGCCATGCTTACATTATAGCAGATGTTAATTCTTAAGTCACATCACACTCTATGCCTTCACACTGGTTTGGCAAAACAAACAAATGGTCACCGTCTCGTATGACACTTAAGTCATCTATTTCTGCATTCTCTGCATTTACAACTTTTGTAAGATTGTACTCTCCGAATTTTTGACCTGCAGTGTCACAAGGAATGGGATGAGGATCAGATAGAATATGGAGAGTTTTTTTTTTTTTTTTTTTAGTTTAAATTTTTCCAATATACTCGGGTACTCAAGGTGAGTGCATGTTTCCTTCTTGACATATTGAATTGTCTATTTCGTCAAGTTTAATCGATTTTATAATGTGCACTTGAAATTGCCAGGCAATTTCAAGCACTATAGAGATTAAAATGCTTACCTGCTATTTTAAATAGCTCGTCAAGTGATTCAGGTAGCATAATTAGCTTTCCGCGCTGCTTTTGTGAAATGTCTTCCTTTGGAAACTTCATGTGAATCGTGACTCTCTTCCTGGCTGATTGTATAGCTTCTATACTACTGTGATGACTACAACCACTAGAACTGATATACATGGGTTTCCTATGACTGTTGTTGAAATAATTAGCAGCCCCATTTTCCGTCAGCTCAATATGACTACTACTGGTTTTTTCAGCCATTTCTGGCCCAAGAAACTTGACTCTGTGATCGTCTACTTTCTTCTTCTTTTCGTAACGCAATATGAGGTCGTATATTCCTTTGTTATCATGTTGTTCTGCTAATGCTTTTGGTGTCCACCCTCTCATATCTAGTTTATTCACATTTGCTCCTCTGTCCAGCAAAATTCTAACCATTTCAAGATGCCCCTGGCGAACAGCAACATGGAGAGCTGTTTCACCATCCTCAGCTGATGAATTTATGCCTATTTGACTTCTATAGGCATCATAAGCATTTCTTGGTTGTTCCCTCCTTACAAAATCTGATTTAGGTATCTCTACTCTCAATCCCCGTTCCAGTCTATCTCCGAAGGGGTTATCTTGATCTCCAGCTTCAGCGTGGACATAGCAGTCTCCTGCTCCATTAAGCAAATTACTGAGGATCAATCTTGGATCCTGTTGGTCTTCTATATCAAAGCTTCTACATGCTTTCAGTTTCTGCAAATGAAAAATAGTGCTCCCATTGGAATTTGCATAACAGAAGTAG
Organism: Forsythia suspensa; assembly: GCA_023638005.1. NCBI lineage: Eukaryota > Viridiplantae > Streptophyta > Magnoliopsida > Lamiales > Oleaceae > Forsythia > Forsythia suspensa. Next base: position 8,305,653 of record CM042674.1, on the reverse strand, counting down.
GAATGTACTATATACTTCTCATTAAATTTACCATGAGCAGATTATTCATAATAATACGCTCATCTTCTGGGTTTGTTTGAAGAATTTTCAGTAATGTAGTCCTGTTCAGCCGTAGTATTTGAGAAACATCAGTTGTTCGAACACCAAATGGCTGAGGTTTTCCACATAAAACCCCTATTTCTCCAAATATTTCTCCTGAACCTGCCTTTCCAAGGACCTGTATGTATGAGGGTGTATAAGGTCTAATTCTACACTGTCCTTGATTTTATTCATGATTAAGGTACTGAGTAGAGAGTTCTTACTTGATCACGCCCATCAACGTTTTCAATCAAATCCTACCACCACAAAAAAAATTTAGATAGGAATGCTCACAAGTATTTTTAAGTTACACTTTCTAAAAAATTTACCAGGATACTTACAACGGCTCCTGAGACTAGTATATAAGTTAATGTCGGAGCCTCATTTTGTAGAATCACATCCTCTTTGGGAGGGTAGTACTCAGCTTCCATTTCCGGAACCTGTTTGACAGATAGCAGGAATATATAATTAATTAACATGAATTCTCAGCATTCAAAAGGAAAAGTGGGAGAGAGGAGAGGAAAAATGTACCAGTTGGAAAAGGAACTCTTGCGACACTCCATGGAAAAGAGGGACAGTTTGAACAATAGGGTAAAATAGATAGTGAGCAATGCTGGAACGAATGGCTTTCGGTAGGCCATTCAAGGTCTCTTGCTGTTTCAGTCCTTCGGCTTTGAACTTGAGACATATGTGAGACAAAATTTTGTCCTGTATATGTGGGGGCAACTGGTTCCGTTTTGTAAATTCTGAAGCTGCTCTTATAGTATCTCTCTACAGCACCAAAACCAAGTTTCTCAGGAACAGTTGAAAAGTTTCGCTAAATTACTTGTGCAACTGTGTGTGTGTTGGTTGGAGGGGGGTGGTTTGTCTTTGGTTAAAGAATTTCTTCATGAAAATGCTCATTATCACCCAACACAAGTTAGGTGTAACATGCCTTATAATTCATGAAGTTACCAATGAAAAGTTTTGCATGTTTATGATTGTGATTTATCTTTCCTTCTACTTTCATGAAGTTAGTTAACTGCTTTTATCCTTGTACTGATACGGAATTGTGTGATAACGTCTAGGATGCAAGTTTGTGTTGGCTTGGTTTCAGGATCAAGTGGTAAATGTTGATTGCAGCATATGTTCAGATTTTCCTCAAAATCTACTCGGCATATAAAAGTAACTGTGTTTGCATGCCTGAGTGCATGTGTGTCTATGAGAGAGAGCAAGAGAAAGAGAGAACTCATACAAAGTTTCTGGTGCGGCTGGTCCAGTGAACTACAAGATTTGTCATGTTCCCTATGAGGTAAGCTGTCAATCCCAAGTTAAATAGCATGTAAAATATATCAAACAGCATCTCTCTTGGGTTCTCGGCATGCAAGTCGCCATAACCTGTTGTGGTTAGTGTCACTATAGACCAATAAATTGCAGTTACGTATCTGTCCCAGAGGCTCATTTTTTTGAAATTAGGATACACAGCACCAATCCAAGTACTTTTTGGATCATGGTATCTGTCTGCAATAATGTAGTTAAAGCACCCAGCACAATGTACAGTGAACAAAGTTACCTGATTCAAATAAGAGAAGTAGCAATTTTTAATCCTAGTGGCAAGCACATGCAAGTGGATGGAATAATTACTACTGAACATGTAAAACAAGAAATGTCTTACAGAAATGAGTTTTGTGCAGCGAGTCCAGAAATAATTAAACCGAATGTCCTTTTCAAGTCTGAAGGAAATCAAACTGGCTTAAGTGAGAAATTTGTTTTGTCCAGCAGGTATTCAAAAAATTTGGAAATAACCAAAGAGTTTGACATGGTGATGGACCTTGCGAACAGGGAGCTGACTCGTCTGAGACGCCAAAGTCGTAGCATGCTGAGAAATTTAAAGCCTAGTCCACCACTGTGATCTGTGAAAAGGAGGCTGAGAGCTTGAAATGGTATTGTTGAGCAGACATCAAAAATGAACCAGGTGGATAGATACCTGTTAGCCAGACATAGTTCAGGTAAAAGAATTACTTCAAGATTAGGGAAAAAGATTTCCTGACTCTACATATGTATAGACTGCTGCATGTTTACCTTATAGCAATTTTTCTTGGATCATCAACTAAAAGATAAGTTTGGCTATCGAGATATGCTACAAAGAAAGTGAGAAGAATATCAATGGCAAAGAAGCTGTTGACAATGTTGTCAAAAATAAACAGAGCATCCTGCTTGTAAGTCAGAAATGCAAAGTCAAATGGAGAAATCCAGGCTGAGTAAATGACCAAGAGAACTAGAAACATCTCCCAAGCCCTGAAATGAACGACAGAAAATGAGAATCAGCAGCTTCCTTATAACACTCTAGCTTTGAGAGTTGAAGCAAACTCATCACCTATAGCGGGGACTGAATGGGGAAACTATGTGTCTTCGAAGTTTTGTTGCTCGGTTGATTCTGGCTCCAAGGGATGGGAGGAGATCACTAGAGAAGAAGCCACTATAGGTTTGCGTATTCATTTGGAACTCCTCCACGCAGAACCGTCTTAGGAAGTTCTTTGAATATGAAAATGACATTTTGGGATTGAATGAATCTCTAAAGCTAGAATAGACTGTTAAACTTGGTGTGTGTAAGTCTGTGATGGGAGTTTATATATAGCACAGCCATTGGGAGATGTCATAGGTAAAGAAACTCTTTTTGGCCCCAACTTTCCATTTAAAGAAATTTGCTTTTTCTCCAAATGCCCTTAATGTAGACTGAAAGATTATGAAACTAATATGTTAGTAAGGGCACGAGTCGAGAAAAGAGAGAAGGTGAAAAGGAAATAATTTTTCCTTATCTGAACAAGTGTAAACAAGGCAATACTGGCATGGGATGGAAGTTTGGAATCCAAAATGGCAGACATGAGTCTCTGTGTAATGCAGTTGCAAAGATGAAATTTGAAAGAGAGAGAGCCGGAGAGGCAAAGGAAATGCCGGATGGGATGGTGCTGGTGTTGATGTAAATGGTGGGAGCTCCATCATCAATAAATGTGGGATATTGATTATATGTGTACAGACATTTAAAGGACAGATTTGAGTGAAAATTAAATTGGTGTGTTCATTTCAAAATCTAGAATTGGACCAACAATTTTTATGGATGCCCACTTGGACCAATAGGTGTGTCCTTTCTATGGGAAGTGAGTGTCATTAGGAAGATCCCTTCTTAACAACTCAAATTTCGACATATTGTCTACTAAATGTTTTAGGTTGATTGTTTATGGTATGCAATCAGAACCATATGTGTGAAATGGATTGCTGCCATGAATCCAACCACCCTCTTTCCGCGGGTATGAATTGGCTTTTTTGTGATAAGCAGGTATATCTACTGTTGTTGATATCCGCCGACCTTCTTTTGATTGATTTCTTGTCATTGCTTGAAAATTGATGTTTGGATAGCATGCTTGGCTAAGCTTAAAAGTAAGTTCTTTTATAAGAGTCACTTTTAAATTCACCAACTTATTTTAAATTTTGACCAACAAAAACATTTATTTATTTTAACTTATTTACTCTTTTTAAGTACATCAATGTTGCGTTTGGTGTATTGTATTAGATCGCACAAATAATTTAGTATAATAGCAGTATTTAGATGGTGTTATGGTGGATTAAGGTAAATAATATTCTTTTACTTTTTAGTTAAAAGATATCATTTAAACTATTAACTGTATAACATAATACATATAGTGGAGATGGGTTTAAACATGATAAGATAAATAGTATAAATGACATTTTTTGAATAAAAAATCAAAGAATATAACCTATCATAGTACTATGTAGCTAGTAGACTAGTATCATTTATATAACTTTATACTAAATTTCTTATACAGTCTAATATGGTGCTATGTGCGTCAATATGAACATATTTTAATCCTTCATTTTCTTGTAGGGTGGGTTTTGTAAATAAGATTTTTAAGGAAAAATTCAGTCAAATGATGTTGGTGTTAGGATTAATTTTAGAGGGTTCATGTCATAATCTTGTGCTCCATGTTCAACAAGGAGACGCACACGTATACTCGTGAAATTTCCTGGAAATTGGTATTATAGTTTAATCAAAGATGCAGGAGCAAATAAAATATGATTCTTAAAAAGTTTTTGCTTATTTTATTATATGTAAAAGGAGGACACCCCCACCCCACCCCTATATGTATAGTTCAACAAATTTTATCCGGATTCATAATTCGTGTTACAGACAAATCTTTTGCCGCCTCAATTTTATCTTAAACGTGGACACGCTTACATGTTCGTTGTTGGAATAATGGGTCCTGGATTCATCGTAAACACGGATAATCCATCATGTCGACTCGTTTAGCCCTCTTTGAGTTTATCTTAATTTGTAAACTTTCTTTAGTTGTTGGTTGAAATTGGCTTTAAATTTCTAGTTGAGCCAGGTGGAGTCAAATTTCAAAGCCAATTTTCTCAATAGTTTTAGATAAAAAGTAACCACCGTTCACTCAGAGGGCATAAATTGCAAAAGAAATGAAATTTCCTACAGAAAAATGTATTTATTTATCCAAAATGTTCGATGAATTATTTTGTGGGTTGAGGCTGTTGTTATTGCTTTTTAATAAAAATAACTAAAGTAGATGAATTATTACATATAGTGGTCGTGATAAAATTAAAACAATATACAAAAGATTAACACGATTCTTACACAAAAAAGAATGCACACACAAAAATATTAAAGACACAGAAATTGGAGAGGATCCTTCCCGTTTGTCTAACTTATCAGGCATAACCTTCGTCACTCATTCCCTTAAATAGAAAATGAATATATATTCGATCAAAAAAAAAAAAAAAAAAAATGAATATATTTCCATGGACAATGATTTAGACAATGATTTAGACCATACAATGTGGAGAAAACAACCTGGTTTATCTTGTGTGGCTATTTCATGATCCCCCTGAAACAGGGGCAAGACCCCCCCACCCCCTCCTATGCATATATATATATATATATATATATATATATATATATATATATATATATATCGCATCTTGTGCAACAACCACACAGCAAAAGGCTGGTATTAGAACGTGAAAGGTGTGAAGAGAAACTGGAAAAGAGGAAAAAGAACTTCCCAAAGTGATAAAGAGCCTAATGTTCATAAATTATCCATGATTATTCAAGAAGAATCCGGGAAGTCAAGAAATTACATGATTGAAGAAAATAAGTAAATGGAATGAAGAAAATCTCGTGATCGATCATCCCGGTGGTCACAGACGGAAGTGGCTTGGCGTGGTCCTAATTTTCAACGGTGGTCCTCAGTGAAATTCCCCTTAATTTCTTTTTACTAACTAAATATAAGCCTCCCACGGAAATAATGAATATTCCGAAGCCATTATTTTGCTTCTTATGTTGGACTTTTATTTGTACTTCTTAAATATTACTCCCTTCATCTTATAAAAATAGGCTTATTTTATTTTTTACACAGATTAAAAAAAAATTAATTATTATAGTTGAAAGTTGGAACAATATATTTTGTTTACATTTTTCTTCATATACTTTTACATTAATATAATGGTGCTATACTCTCAATAAATAAATTAGAGTATAATTTAGGACAGATGAATAAAGAAAGTAAATCTATATTTGTGTGATGGAACTCCAGTCGAGGGTTTTTAATGAAAGCCTAAATTGGTTTGTTTTTTCTACCTTCACCCTTATTAATTTTCAAAATAAAGTGTATATATTTTAACATTATTTCATTCTAGATGAGGATTAAATTAAAAAATAAAAATTAATAAGTCAGTATATTTAATGAGCATGACGAACTCATTACATTAACGATTACTAGCGTTCAAGATTCGTTCCACAAGTGGTATATAAATGGTCCCATCATAAATAATGCAGAGGCACATTGGTTTCTTGTCGGGGGCCATGGCCCATGAGTGATATGCTAAATATTTTTGCAGAATCCCTATTGTGCTTTAATGCATCCATCCGGAAGAAGATTCTATTAATATATACTACTCTTGATAATACCAACTTGAAGTGATTGGTCAAACTATAAGTTTTAAAATGTGTTCGATTGTGTCAGGCTTGGTTAAAACTAAAACAAAAGTTCAAAATGTGTAGTTTTTTTTTTTTTTTTTGGAGCAAGAGTGATCTTCTACTCTAGTAAGTGTGAACAATTACAACTAAATCGATCGAGAACACGACATAAGTGGAGAGAGCCTTCGCGATTCGAGGCACTTTTCCCTTATCAGAAATAAGTTTGAACAATTCATCTAATGAACAAGTGTCATGTTAGATGTGAGCAAGATAACACTTATCCACTGGGGTAGGAGATCACCCCCTCATTTTTTAGAGATGGATGTGAGAGTTAGCTGTAAAGAATCGTAAGATGTGATCCTGTATTAAAATAAAACTCAAATAAAAATCTGAAAGCTTGTAAGACTTTGCTCGAGCCACATCTAACCAAATAATTGAAGGACGAGACACTTAAAAAAGGGGCTTGTCGGGCTCTAACCAAGCCGTGCTACGCAGTTTACACTAATGAAATGCTAGAGAGATTTTCCCTTGAGTTGAATACATTAACGATGGATAATGTAACGTGAGTTAAACACTTGCATGCACGTACATAAAGGAAATGGTGACAAGAGATACATTTTACATCCCAGGCATGGGCGGATCTAAAGGGAGATGCCCTGGGATAAATTAAATTTTGTAGTGTAATTTTTTCTCTTTTCAAGTGTGATCCCGACCTTTAAGTGCAAAAAAAAAAAATTCCAATAATAACCCGATATCAAAAAAATCATGGCTCTGTCCCTACTTCCATATGTGCTATAATTGGAGATACCATTGTTTATGGTACAGAAGTCCCATAAAAATAGAAAATGTCCAACCTTTGAGAGCGGTTTAAACTATTGATTTACGTGATTAGAAGTAACCAATTAGGATTGGGATCCTTCCTTTCTTCAAAAGGAAGATATATTTTACATACCAATGGGGTTATAATTGGAGTACCATTGTTTGTGGTACATAAAGTTCTCATAAAAATGACAAATGTCCGATATTTGAATATGGTTTGAACTATTAGAAGTAACCAATTGAGTTTGGGATTGTTCCTTGGATTCAATCAGACCAATTCTCAAAATGTCTTTCTGGATATTCTTCGATGTCCCGACTATTCACGGAACGATGGCCACAGGGATTTAGGAAGCAAGTCTATAGACTCATGAAGGTCTACGAGCACATTTAGAGAAAAATTAAAATAAAAAAAAATAAAAGATAAAGTTGATAAATACTGACTATTATGAGTAAGATAGTTTTCAGCTATACGTGAAGGAGTCAAACATTTTACAGGTCCATTTAGAAGCCAATCAACAAGTTTCTTCACTGGGTTGATCAAGCCATAAAACTATACGTGAAGGAGTCAAACATTTTACAGGTCCATTTAGAAGCCAATCAACAAGTTTCTTCACTGGGTTGATCAAGCCATCAAGGGTCATTCTCCCAAAATGGTCATCTCATGTGATGAAGCACTCTAATGGTCCACCATTTTTTCCATTTTAGACTAGACATTTTTTCTTTTCCATTGCTAACCAGAATAGAATAAGTCAATTCACGGTGAAAGAAAATGTTTGCTAATTCCATTAAAAACGTGCAAAAAGAAAGAGAGAATAAATTCTTTGAACTAGAAAATATTCTTACTTTTCTTAATAAAATGGAGTCGTAATGAAAGATAGCTTCGAAAAAATTTCTTTAAAAATGACTTTTCCTTATCATGATCAAGTGAATTTTCCTAACTCACACAAGACAAATTATGCATCTTATATCCACATCTATTTATTTTGGCTCAAGCAATAAAGATTGACGAAAGTTGAGTAGTCTTTCTCATTGAAAATGTCAAACATGGCCTTGTGGTCCTTTACTCTTCCACTATATATATATATATATATATATATATATATATATATATATATATATATATATATATATATTATCTTATTATTTTCTAAATTAAAATCACCATGAAACAATTTTGTTTAAGACATTAATTAATACCTTAAATTCCTTGTTTTAATAGTTTAAACTTTTAAATTATGTATAAGTTTAAGGGTAAATAGCACTGGGGTCCTGAACCTTTTGACGATGGGGTTCCGAACCTTTCATTTCTAACTCTTGGGTCCTTAACCTTTAAAAAAACGCGCAAGCAAAGTTCTTCTGTTAAAAAAATTGTTAGTTTGACCGTTAAATGGTCAAAATTTATTTAAAATGACCAATTTACCATTTTTTAATTAAAACAAAAAGAATAGAAAAAAAAATTACAACAAACCCTTCCTTCATTTTTTCTTCTCCAACCAAGCCCTCATCCCAAAACTTCTTCTTCTCCAAAACTTTACCACCCACCACTAACTTCGGTGACAATTTCTTGGCTGGCTTCCTCTCATCGGCCAACACCCACCACCTACCACCCAACAACCCACTCCTCCAATTTTTCTTCATCAATCAACTCCAATCAACAAAATACAAAATTACAACCCATTATATAGTGAGAGAAAATCCAAGATTTTGGGAACTCTGAGGACCTTTTATCTCCAGATTCAGTTATCAACACTTGGGAGCTCATTGAGGGCTTGATGATTATGAATTCAATTTCGACATCATTGACTCCCTAAAAAAGCCCTGTAGTATAGAGATGGGTGCAAGTGAGATAGTGAAATCCTATGAGTTTGTAGAGCACGCAGAATCAGAGTCGTTGTGGGGGCACTTATCCGAGGCAATAATTGGAGAAGATACAATAATCTTGAAGCACGCAGTTGAAAGATGCTTTAAAAGGAAGAGGTAATTTATACCCAGAAGTTGGAGAAGATGATACTGGACGAGCCCACGTCAGGACTGGACTCAACAATGGTGTTCTGACTGGTGGAGACGCTGGCGGCGTTAGCGGCGGAGAAGGGGAAGGCAATGCCTTCGAGCCAGTTTTGATCTGGTGCTGATGTTTGGTAAAGGAGAAGACGGTGGCTGATGTTTGATCTAGTGCTAGTTTTTTTCGGATCTGGTGTTAATGTTTGAAAAGGAGAAGACGGTGGATAATTTTTGATCTGGTGCTGGTTTTATCGGAAGAGATGTGTATTTATTAGATGTTTGATCCGGTGTCGGTTTTTTCCGGCGAGTGGTGGGTGGTGGCCGATAGCGATTTTGGAGTAGAAGAAGTTTTAGGATGGGGGGTTGATTGCAATTTGTTTTTGGTTGATTGGGGGCTTGGTTGGAAAAGAAAAAGTGAATGAGGGATTTATTGTAATTTTTGTTTTGTTTTTATTTTTCTATTCTTTTTGTTTTAATTTAAAAAGGATAAATTGGTCATTTTAAGTAAATTTTGACCATTTAATGGTTAAACTAACGATTTTTTTAATAGAAGGACTTTGTTCGCGCGTTTTTTTAAAGGTTAAGGACTCGGAGGTTAAAAATAAAAGGTTTGGGACCCCATCGTCAAAAGGTTCAAAAGTTCCAAACTAACGATTTTTTTAATAGAAGGACTTTGTTCGCGCGCTTTTTTAAAGGTTAAGGACTCGGAGGTTAAAAATAAAAGGTTTGGGACCCCATCGTCAAAAGGTTCAAAAGTTCGGGACTTCCAATACTATTTACCCTAAGTTTAATGATACGAAGTAGTTAGTATTCTAAATTTCATTCTTATAATTGCACATACAAACTTGATTCAATAAACTTGTTTTTAATTTGATAAACCTCAATAATTTCCACCAACATAACGACATTGTTGGTGTCATCATAAGGAGTGATCACTCCTTACAGATCCTTGGTGTTGAATGATATTTAATCATCCAATGTCGGAATGGGTTGATGCACCAAACTCGAAGTTGAGGTAGCCTCGGCATATGGTTTCCGACCATTGGCTGAGTCACCTCCATAGACTATCCATCCGATAATCATATTGGTGGTGCATGTCCTGTCCTTGTTCTGTCCCGTGGGTCCTCTCCCAGGGTGGCTTGTTGGTTAGTCTTGACGTATTAGCTGAGGTGTCTCCTCTTGATCAATGCCTCAATTTCATGTTATATGTGACAATCGTCGGTGTTGTAGCTATGACTCTTGTGGAACTCGCTGTACAAGTTTTGATTTCGGTTGTTTGGGTTCAACCTTAGGAGAGGCCACTTGAGGTCTTTTTTGTCCTTGATCTCTATGAGTATGTTTGAGCGAGAGGTGTGAACTCCTCGAATTTGAGGATTTTGCCTGGAGATACTTGGGATGACCTCGAGCCTTGGTTCTTGGTTCTGCCATCGGGATCATGCAATCTCTTCTGCACGACATTCTCCATAGCTAGTCTTGAGGCCGAGTTAAGAAAAGAACCAGTGTCCGGGTTGAGGCTAATACATGAGTTGTCTTCTTCCCTTAACCCGACAACTCTTGGGTCACTAGGTAGAAGTTGAGTAGAACTAGGTAATTAACTGGGGCCGACTAGTCTTCGGTTATCCCAATGATTGGGATAATGAATTAGATGGTAGGGACAACTGGTCCTCGATTCGATAAATAATGTTCTCGAATAGTGATTAGATTTACCCTACTTGGACCCACACGTGTGAGTCTCCATGTATCAAGGTCGGGTTTCACATTATCGAGTCAAGGTACCATCATTTTGTAAGATGCACCCTGGGCAACCTCAAGTCTTAGGGTAGGTTGGGTCGGACACTTACACTGGTACTCGAACTAAAAGAAATACACAATTCATTTATACATTAATTATTATTATTTTCATATTTAAATAATGTGAAATGTTACTCTTCACATAAAAAAGTACTTATCTTCCTCAAAAAAATCAATTATTTTAATTAGCACATGAAAATAAGTGTTTCTAAAGAAAAATCGAGGTGCAATACTGTTACCACCTAAATTTGACAAATATGCCATGTGAGCAAGCGAGCTTCAGTGAGAATCCCCCTAGCATTCGCTCATGCCACACGTGGTAATTGAAATCCCATATTACAATAGAAGGTCTTCGCTATTCAATATCTGGTCATACTAATCCTACAAAGGGCTTCGACACTTTAGTAAATCTCAGTCCCTCACCAAAGGCCCTCGTATTCCACGAAGCATTCTCAAGCAGTTTGATATTCTGGACAATCAAAGAGATAATTTAGGAGGAGATTGCCCTGATTAATAAAGACGATTCCCACAAGAAAATTTCATGTCAATCTTCTAAAAACTAGCAATACAATCCTAGATATTGATGAGGGTTAGGTCCGAAATTTTGGGGATTACAATAATTATGAGGTCAGCCTTATTCCCATAAGGAATGAGAATACAATCAGATAAGTAATTGATTGCCTCCTTAAATTAACTAGAACTATCTTCCTATAAATATTCATCTGTTATTCATTCCAAAGTATGCATTATTCTTTAACTTAAACTCTGATAAAATCTCTGTCTATCTCTCCCACACCCATAGCTTTTTGTTTTTCGCTTTCCTATTTGACGACTTTTAGATGCCCTTTTCACAATTGGCTGTATATTCTTTGAATGCAATCTTTTTGGCTCTCTACGCGAAGTGAAAAAAAAAGGGGAAAGAAACCCCAAGAATTATTCGTGAAATAAGTATTAAGATTTGATGTTTTATTTTAAAAGGTCAATCTTATTAAATATAGTAGCACAATCTCTTATATACTGATTAATATTTTTATACATAATCTATATAAGATTTATCCATTAACATATCCTACATGATGGTGGCTCGTTTGAGCACACCAATTTTGGAATTCGAATATTTATTTGTACTTTAGACAAATCAAATTTTTTGCTTGAGTTTAATGGTCTCTAATACCATATTAAAACTTGATATTCTATCTTAAATGGCCAACATTATTAAAAGGAGTAGCTCAAGTCTTTATATATTGGTTAATATTTCGGTATATAATCGATGTGGAATTTATTTCTTAACAATAAAGACCTAAATGTAACTGCAAAAATTTAAAGCTTTGAGTAATATTAGCTTATCGATTCGTGTTGGAGGAATGTTACCATAAAATGTGCTGAAATGTTGAGGTAGAAAGCTCTAAGAACTAGAATGAATAGTGCAACACTTGAAGACACATATTTTTAAATACTGTTATATATATTATCTCTCTTCCTCTCTTTTTTAGTTGAATCAACCATAATTACTCGTTACAAGATCGCTTAAAATTCAATTTAGTAATAGAAAGTTCGCTCTTTATAAATCACGAACCAAGAAGCCAATAACTAAATCAAAAACAGGATAAAATAGTATCATAATAGTCAAATTCGACTCAAGTAGCTAAAATCTTGTTGAGAAATTATTCGAATTTACCTCTTAGAACTTGTTAAGAGAAGAATTAGAATGTCTCATAGAGAAAATTGGATACTATTAAATTACTATTAAATTCTTGTTAATTGTACTATACGTTTTTGTCTAACTCAACCAAATACCAAAAATGTACTTACCAATATCGTTTCAAGTCGAGTTGTTTGCTTGTCGAATAAGGGAACTATAAACTTTAGTGCATGTTCGGTAGTGTTGAAATTATTTTTAAAGTGTATAAATTATGAGTTTGAAGAAATATGTAGATAATAAATGAGTAGTAAGCTATAGATCTTGTTAATAAAAAATATATTTGACTAATTTAAATTATAATTTAAGAAATTACAATGAAGTTCTAGAACATGCATACCAACTCAAGCGTGAGCAGACAATAGTGCCCTGATCATCTCTTACAATGTGGTACGAGCATTTGGGAGTTCATCCCCGCTAATGGGCTCTGCATAGCGCCATTAAAATGTTGTACAAAACTTGAGATAAGTGACGTGGCTTTTTAGTTCTTTACAACCAATGAAACACGACGCATAGATATCTGTCCACTTTGTAATAATTAGTGTACTATGAAGGGCATTCGCACGTGAAATGTAATGTTCTATAAATTTCAAAAGATCATTGATTACACGATTATGGATTATGATTTTTTTTTTTATTTATAGAACCACGTGAACAATGTACAGAGCAATATTCTAAAAAACGTAAAGCGTGACTAAGTGTGAAGGGCGAGTTTCAAACTTTTCGAGCTTAGACGAGTTTTAGACGAGAGCGAGATAAGAGCGATACGTAATACGTAGCTAAGCGTGGAAGTCGAACTTCAAGTCTAGACTTCGACGGGCTTTTTAGAACATTGGTACAAAGTGAGGGTGTTAAATATAATTTTCAATATTTATTCAAGATAAAAATAATATATCTCTATCTAAAACTCAAATGATCAATTAAAATTTAAAGTTGGTGGACTCAAACAGGTCACTATTTTTTGAGGCATGTTAAAGGTGAACTCCAAAGAAAATAATATTCAACATATACGAGTTTGAACTACTGTTCTTAATATGATTATTTTTTAAGTTGAAACTCCAAAACTCAATACCTATTCATACGTTTGTTTGAATTTATTATATTTCAGATTTTAAATTAATTCTTCTTCTTCTTTATTATTATTATTATTATTAATTTATTTATTTTTGGTGGGGGTAGATATAGTTCCATGGATATACCTCAGTAATGGTACAGCCACCAATGTATTATCACCTGACAAGATCAAATTACTTGCATATATTGCCAATCAAGATAAATTATTCTGCTAGTGTGCTTTTTCTTTTCAAATTTTTGTATTCTTTACCATTCTTCACCTTGTTCACTACAAATTATTTATAGTTTTTTTTTCCTAGCAAGAAGCAAAGTATACTACCGCATCATTCCAAACCATCTTAATGGCCAAATTTTTTATGTTGTCCATTAGGCATGCACATATGTTTTTCAACTTTTTAGAGACATGAGATGACAAGCTAAGCAGATGACGTGTGAAGTTATTTGCCTATGTTTGATTTGGTCTAGTTGTAAAAATATTTCGTTTAAAATTTTAAATTAAAAAGATTGATACTTTTATTTATTTAAATGCGCAAATGCGTATTAGCATGCATCAATGAAATAAATACCAAATTGGTCTTACAAGGATAGTACTTCTAATGATGTCAACTCGTAGTACGTCCGAATCAGGCCTAGTGCACTCATATGAGGCGGGGATAATGCAGTTTCTAGATGATTCTGATCATTAAAACAAGAAAATAAAATATCATCAAAAGTAACAATCACCAAAATACGCATAATAATTAAATTTTTTTTTTACCATCCATTTTTGGAAGATTATGCCTTGCACAAGAAAGATTGAACTGTCTGAATCACGGGTCTTATATATTGTTACGGTTCTCTCGTAAGACACAGAACAATTTGGTCTAGATAAATGTGTTTATCACTACCAAGTTTAATTGCATATTGATGATAGATGATTTTCTCCTCCTCCAAGCACGGCGGCGATAGTGGTGGAGACCTGCAAAAGGTGGCGGGGCTTTTTTCCCCCGTAGCCACTCCGGTGTGATAATCAGTATAGATTAAAACCAGATATGCAGAATAATCATATAAAGTGTATAAGAATTGTGTGTCCATTTTACTTGGGGGGTTGGCCTCTATTTATAGGGATGGCCTGCAGTTATTGATGATGGGTGTCCCTTCATCTCCCTCATTTGGTAAGGGTATCCTTTCATCTTCCTCGTTTGATAACGGGTGTCCCTTCATCTCCTTCATTATTAGGAGTTAATGAGGGATGTTTCATCTTCCCAATAACTGGTGGGAACTGTCATTCTATGGATTGTCCGCCTAGCTAATCTGATGATAGTTAGGTTGTGCAGTCTATCTGTCAGAAGTGTGCTCATGATAGCAACGAGGTGGGCAAGCTGGTGAGGCAGGCGAGTCGTTGAGGCGGGCGTGTCACCATAGATAAATAACATACAGCAACTGTCATTATTTATATCATCATAAGTCCATTTACTTCTCATAGACTACTTTTCATATACTGTTGTCAATGGGAAGTAGAAATAATCTACTGCACCTGTTATTCTCTAATTTCTTCAAACAGAAGCTCATCGCCTTGTTTTTCAATGGTGGCTATCACCTTGATTTTTAAATAGTGGCTACTGCCTTGATTTTTAAATATAGGCTCATCGCCTTATTTTTCTGACAGAGGCTCATCGCCTTGTTTATCGGGTAGAGGCTCATCGCCTTGTTTTTCGGATAGAGGCTCATCGCCTTGATAGGCTCATTGCCTTGTTTTTCTAACAGAGGCTCATCGCCTTGTTTATCGGGCAGAGGCTCATCGCCTTGATTTTTAAACATAGGCTCATCGCCTTGTTTTTCAGACAGAGACTCATCGCCTTGATTTTCAGATAAAGGCTCATCGCCTTGATTTTTAAAGAAAGGCTCATCGCCTTAATTTTCAATAGTGGCTATTACCTTAATTTTTAAACATAGGCTCATCGCCTTATTTTTAAATAGTGGCTACTGCCTTGATTTTTAAATATAGGCTACTGCCTTGATTTTTAAATATAGGCTCATCGCCTTGATTTTTGGATAGAGGCTCATTGGCCTTAATAGGCTCAGTGCCTTATTTTTCTAACAGAGGCTCATCGCCTTGTTTATCGGGCAGAGGCTCATCGCCTTGATTTTTAAACATAGGTTCATCGCCTTGTTTTTTAGACAGAGGCTCATCGCTTTGATTTTCAGATAAAGGCTCATCGCCTTGATTTTTAAAGAAAGGCTCATCGCCTTAATTTTCAATGGTGGCTATTACCTTAATTTTTAAACATAGGCTCATCGCCTTATTTTTAAATAGTGGCTACTGCCTTGATTTTTAAATATAGGCTACTGCCTTGATTTTTAAATATAGGCTCATCGCCTTGATTTTTGGATAGAGGCTCATTGGCCTTATTTCTCAGACAGTAGCAGCTGTAATTGTTTTTGGGCATCTGGCTTTGTTTTTCAAACAGCAGTAGCTGTCATTATTTTTGGGCAGCTCGCTTTGTTTTTCAAACAGCAGTAGCTGTCATTATTTTTGGGCAGCTGGTCTTATTTCTGGGCAGCTCACCTTATAAGCCCATCTACTTTGCATAGACTATCGTTAATGAAAAGTAGAAGTAATCTAATGCACTTGCTCATCAAATTTTTTATTTATTTATTTATTTATTTTGCTGAGGTCACCCCGCCCGCCTGAGTGAACTCGCCTAATTTTTTTTTTTTTTATCCGAGGTCACCCGTCCGCCTGAGTGAGCTCGCCTGGAGGTCACCCGCCTGAGTGAGCTCGCCTAAATATTTTTTTTTTTAGCTCGGCTCTCTGGGGGAGCTTGCCTGGTTGACTTGCCTCGGCTTGGGCGATGTTGCCTCGTATTGGGTGAGCTTGCCTCTATTATTTTGAGGTTCGGGCTCATCCTGAATCTTCCTTTTGTTAGACTCATGTTTATTTCGATCTTTCATACTCTTAGTAATGCGATATGCTTCTTCAGCGTCCACATACTTATCTCCTCTATTGAGTAACTCATGCATCGTATTCGGCGGATTTTTGGAGAGTGACATCTTGAAAGGATGACTTCTAGTTCCACTCATCATGGCAGTGACTACAGCAGACATCTGCAGATCTTTGATTCCCAGAGTTGTTTTATTGAACCGGGCAATAAAATCTTTTAGCAGTTCGTCCTTGTCCTGTGTCAATTACATAAGACTGATGGCAGTTTTCTTAACACGTTTGCTGCTGGCAAAATGGGTAGTAAAACTCTTGGAAAAATCGTCAAATGTACAGATCGATTTTGGGAGAAGAGTGGCTACCCAGTCCCTGGCCTCGCGCCTAAGAGTTGGAGGAAAAGCCCTGCACATAATCGCATCTGGGGTAGCTTGCAACCTCATCAAGTCAACAAAATCCCTGAGGTGATCGACAGGATCAGAGGATCCGTCATACTTCTCCATCTTTGGCTGCTTGAAGTCTCGTGGCAAGGGGACTGCCATCACTTCTAGGGAAAAATGGTCTTCTTCCAGCACCATGGATTGTTGCTTACTACTTTTATTGGACATAGCCTCAGCTATTTGGCGACCCATCATTTCTTCTAATCTCTGTTCCAGGCTTAACACTAGTGTCTCAACCAACAGAGGCGTGGGCATCCATGATGGTTGCCCCCTGTATGGATTTGGGCGTAAGTCAATGAATAGAAATGGGGTGCGGAAGGTGGGAGCTAAAGAAACTCAAGCCCGCAGTAGAGCTGCCGTTGGTGGTGTTTCCATTGTTAGAAAGTTAGAAGTCTGGGGAGGAGCCCCTGGCAGTGAGGGCCCTATCGGTAGATGGCTAGGACTCGGGGCGAGCCCACAGTAATGAAGATCCCAGGCAGAGGTTGGGACCCCGTGGTAGCTGAGAAACCGCAGCGTTCCGATCTTGGAGTAGAGCCGTTAAGGTCGCCACCTGAACTTGCAGTGCCGCGAGTTGAGTGGCAGAGGCAAATTCTTGTGGTGGGTGATTAGTGGCGGCATTGGACTCGGTGCCTACATCCCCGACAGGAGCTGGTGGATCTGTTACATTCCTAGCTCTTCTGGTTCGAGCCATAACTTCTTGTGCGGTTTCCCACATACGGCGTCAATTGATGATAGATGATTTTCTCCTTCTCCGAATACGGCGGCGACAGTGGTGGAGACCTGCAAAAGGTGGCGGGGCTTTTTTCCCCCGTGGCCACTCCGGTGTGATAATCAGTATATGATTAAAACCAGATATGCAGAATAATCATATAAAGTGTATAAGAATTGTGTGTCCATTTTACCTGGGGGTTGGCCTCTATTTATAGGGATGGCCTGCAGTTATTGATGATTGGTGTCCCTTCATCTCTCTCATTTGGTAAGGGTATCCTTTCATCTTCCTCGTTTGATAACGGGTGTCCCTTCATCTCCCTCATTATTAGGAGTTAATGAGGGATGTTTCATCTTCCCAATAACTGGTGGTAACTGTCATTCTATGGGTTGCCAGCCTAGCTAATCTGATGATAGTTAGGTTGTGCAGTCTATCTGTCAGAAGTGTGCTCATGATACCAACGAGATGGGCAAGCTGATGAGGCAGGCGAGTCGTTGAGGCAGGCGAGTCGCCATAGATAAATAACATATAACAACTGTCATTATTTATATCATCACATATATTACAATGCCAAAAACAATTTGATTTTCTCAACCCAAGAGGAGAATAAATTAATGTCACAATCTTATGTTGCAATATATATTCTTTTTCTTTAAACACTGAAGCTGTAGATCTGAACTCGTGTTTTTTTTTTTTTTTAATGTTCCTTCTTATCTTAATGGCTTTCGATCTGGAATCCATCTTCTATGGAATGTAATTCCTTCTTAAAGCTTCCTTATATTCTATTATCTTAGTACTATTCAAATTCCACCAGCCTCTTTTCCAAATAAACCCTGAAAAATAAACGGAGATCGAAGAGAATAATGATATAGACTTGGGAAGGAAACAGATAATTGTAGTTTAGCTTTTCTCATACCATACATTCAAGAATTCAATTATAGTAGCTGTTATTGGTAAATTAGATAATTGTGCCATAGTTGGACATAATTTTGCGTGGAAACAATAGTTGATTTGTGTTCTCCTCTGCGAGAACATCGAAATCATGTATTGACTTGCCCAAAATAATGCTTGGATGAATGAGAAATTTGAGGCTCAAAGATGAAGTTGGAAATGGTTGGAGGAAAAAATAATAATTTTATCACACATTGGGAAAAATAAGAAAACTTTGACTAGTATATATATGATCAATCCTTTTGAAAGGCGTAATCATGTATAACATAGAAGCTTTCTCTTGCGGGCGCCTTCAAGGGATTAATCACGGATCGATTAACGCCTCATTCACATTGAACTCATGTGCAAGTGCGACCTGCGTACGGAAATATCACCAAAATTGGCCATATAGTCAAAACCACGTTTTAGAGTTTTTCCAACTTCGTAGTATCAGTTCTTCCGTTGTATCATGAGAAGTAGACATTCATAACCTACAAAAACATAGGGAGCAAATCTATTTTAAAGAAATTGTGTTTACACAAGCTTCGATTTGCAATTTCTGGCCCTGTTTACTTGTTTAAATTTTATTCGGCAGCTATATTGTTTATTTTGTTTCTTGTTATCTTTTATTATAATATACGGCTCAACACTGAAAATGTTAGTCCGCTTAAATCCAATCCACGATCTTTTTACATCTTAATTACCAATATTCATATATATCACGTTCCATTGTATTATATCGGGTCCAGCAACTCTGAATTCATTCTGCAAAGGATTAAACACCAAGGGCGTATACAATGGTGACTACAATTATACGGTAGAACGAATAAGATTTTAAGTATTTGGTCTTTGAATACCAGTCAATGCTATATAATCCCCTTTACCAAAGATGATAGGAGTTTTTCACGAGGACAAATCGTCCATGACAAGTGCCCAGTAATTTATCGTGATGCACACTACATTTCAATTGATGTTCAGAGAACACGGTCCATAATAACTGAACAAGCATAAAAAAAAACATTCATCAACTTCAGCAGTCCTCACACACTATAGGATGCAAAATGGAAATTGAACACCAAAGTTCACTTTCATAACCTACAATATGATACCATTGGCGATGGCCACATTGTGCCACTCAAAAAAGATGGATCATTTTTGTGCCTCAACATGTTACAGTAGAACTGCAGAATTTGCTGTGCTAATTCGGGCACATTATGATTATGCCTTGCCTTTTCCAGCCTGGAGAGACTGAATTCTTTGTTGTACCTTAAAAATCTGCAAAGGCAAAAATATAAAAGGAAATATGGCAACTAAATTTTACAAGAAACAGATTACGTCTATATTGCAAATGTAAGAAACAACCACGTGAGAAGAATGCTAAACTAGTTTAAGCTAACTCTCTGATTGCAGGAAATGAGAGAATGATATCTTTATACCTTATTCTGTTGTTGCAATCTGATGTAAAAGTTACAAACAAAAGTGTAATTGTACAAAAAACCAACAAAAATGGAAAAAAAAAAAAAAAATGCGATAGAAGCAAATGCAGTAAATGAGAGTTTGAAAAACAAAAACAAGTAATATGAGTATGTATTAATAGTTAAAGTGTGAGTCATGTCTAAAAAATTGATGTGCAATACTCCAACACGGGTGTAATGTGCAACGCTAAAGGTCCGTTTGATTGCACCATTTTTCATGGAAAATGTCACATCCGAGGAAAATAATGTCATATAAGAAGAAAATATTTTCCTACTTTGGCTGTTTGATACAAGATGGAAAAGAAAAATGAATTCTTGGGTACAATCACTTGAAGCATGAATTTGGCCATTTTGGTAGAAAATATTTTTTCACCATTTTGGTGGTTTTTATTTTCCTTTTTACATGGAATTTTTTTTCTTTTCCACCGTTTCCAATCAAACACACCCAAATTTCTTAAATTTCTTCTGATAAGTACATAATGCGGGCATATTATAACTTCCAATGCCCATGAGCTAATTATACATTCTCTCTCCCCCTCCCCACTCCAACTACACACACTGTATCTAAAGGTAGAGATATACTTCTGCTCTTAACCACATAACCACCAGATACTGAACATAACACATTTAGTTAGAATAATAGGAAGTCATACTCTTGAGTCATTGTACTGTATGTTTTAAGTCTTCTCTACCCTAGCAAAATCTTCTCACATGTAGAGCTCTTTTCAAGAAGTATATCCACTGGTAACAAACATGATTCAATAACTGAACTTTTAGATGATTGCATCAGCATCATTACATTCTCTGGATAACAACAAAGCATTATCTTCCCAGTTACCGTAGGAAGTTATTAAATAAAGGGTTACTTATAAGTTCATAAAGAAATTTGACTTACTGCTGGTAACATTAGACAAACATGCTAAAAAAATAAATAAATAAAAAAAAAACTCGAATTTGAGAATAAGGAAGAAACATAAGATTAAAAGGGGGATACCAACCGCTTCTTTCTTGCTATTTTGCTTTTCTTCTAAATCTTGAAGTGTGGCATCCAAACGCTTCCTAGTGCACAAGATTAGACATTTAAAGCCAGTGGGAATTGTAGAAGCTATAATAATAACAAGATTGAAAGAACAAAATGGCATCGGAGAGAAGAATAACTCAACAATTTAAATACACATGGTTGGCAATAGATAGTTAACTTTTACATGGTTTACAAGGTTTAACTTTTTACAGTTTATACCCAGTGGAGTCAAGGCATCAATGAAAAATAATATCAAATTACAAAACATTTTTTAACATAAAATGAATTTTTTTATTGGAGAAATTATGGTACAAAGGAAAGAGGACTAGGTATCCTTATTAAGGATCCTCATCAAGGGAAATTCAAACTAAAAAGAACATATAATCAACCAAATAAACTTTCAGCTACTCGAAAGCAACGAGAGCCATCTCCAAAAAAGTTCTTATAGCTTTTGCCCATAGTGACACAAAAGAGAGCTTTCCCGTCTCACAGTAAGCGAAGACAAAAGACTATTCGGTAATGTGCTTTGCAGAGAATTACTTGGCACTGACAGAGAGATTAAGGGGAAAAAGTACCCAAAAAAATGCAAGGGGAAGCGGAAGGGGAAAAAAAAGCAAATAGAAGTAGCCATTGAAACTCTTCAGACACAGCCTTGACCAGCCCATGATAAGTAAGATAAGCATTTGAATACGATTCTTCACAACGTTGAAGAGATTGTTGCAACAGTGGAGAATGATGATAATGTATGAGAAGATCATCAGACCACGAGGCATAGAGTTCCATTTTTATGTGTCAGATGTGGCGGTGCCGCGGTGTTATATTGGTTTCACCTCTACCTGCAAAAAACTTGACCCTGAGGCCAAATTATGGTTGTCATCGGGATCAAACAACTGGTTATCACTCGTGTAATTTCTACACTCTTGCTATTTCCAACACGCTGAAGTGCTTATGTACCTGACTGAAAGATGATTAAGCTGAGGATCTATGTACTCGCAGTTCCTATAAAAATAGAAAAATAAATACATGGTGCACTTGGATGGAGAGAACTGCTAGAATCATTTGACAAACTTTAGCCAACTCAAACTTATCTCAGGTACTTGGAGGTTGGAATTCAGTACATAAATGGTAATCCTTCATTACAATCCCCTAGTGCTACATATTTTCTTCCCCCACATTTGCCGCCCCGAATTGCAAAAGATATTGCATTTGGAAGGCACTAAAAAATTATGCTTCCTATGTGTGTGAATTCATACATATATCATCCCTCAAAGCACTTTATAAGAGATAACAGACAGATGAAACAAAATAGATACTCTAGTGTTAGTAAACCATTTATTATCCTATAAAGTAGTGTTACGATTCTTTGCAACCTTCTCATCTTCTTCAAAAATCCTGGGATTTGCACAAGACCTCATAACATTAGGGAGAGGCTACACTCAACCCTCTTCTACTCTCTGAAACTATATAACAGAGAGGGGACAGGAGTTACAGAGGCTCCCTCCAGATTGCTGAAGAAAAATATTCTAAAGTTAGCTACATAATTTATAGAATCGATTTACAGACTGCTTGCCGTTGCTACAACCCTAATACAGTAGTTCTTGTCTTCCACCATTTACCATGCAATCCATCCAAAAGCACCTGGCTTATGGCTATATTAATGTATTGAAGTCACCATATTGAGAGTTGATATTAAAACTTCTAGTTCAGTTCTGGATTTTCTATGTTGTGTATATTTAAGAAATGCGTCCGCTCACATATGTCATATAAAATAAAGTAATATTAGAAATGAAAATTATCTTCACAGATAGTTAAGATGTCCTTATTTAATCTACATTAAATGATTTCACTAAATAATCAGTTTTTTCTCCAAATGTCCTGAAAATTGTAAATATCTGAGTAGATATGAACAGCATCATCTGGTTTCTAAAAAAACTTAATGGACCAACAAGATGGAATTGGACTGTACTGAGATTAGGGTTTCGAAATTAGAAGTGCATCTGAATGATTTTATATCAGTTTCAATCAGGAGCTATGCATCCATACAAACAAGCGTGAAATAAATAATAATTGCAACTATATTAATTCAATAAAATAGCATTTAATCAAGTGTTACACGCGCACGCGCGCACTCCATGAAATACATAAGGTGTTTCAGATATGAACTCAACCAGAGTGAATAGGTATAGTGCAATGCCAAGTCTAACAAAGCATAAATTAAATTAATAAAAAGCCACAAGTAAACACCACTCAAATTAACAAAGTAAAAAAGAACATACAATTCGGCGGAGATGTATTCAATTCGCTTGCGAACGTTGGCATTAGCCTCCGCCAAGTCCTGTTTCACTAGCACCGGCCCAATTAACTTGTAAACATTTGCATCCTCGTTCAACAGATCCAGTTCCTTCGAACACATGCCCCAAATATACAATATAAATACATTAAACCAATAAAATCAGAATAATAATAGATACAGAAAGATGGGAAAGGAAGGACCTTCAGCACGAGCTCGTTTTCTCCAAGCTGAATAGTGTACTTCTTTCGGACTTGGTGATTCTTCGCTATATCTGCACGATTTGTATACCAACATTTAATCTAACATAGATAAATAAATAAATCCATACAAAACACACACACACACGAGTTTGTAGTGCGTGTTAGGGTTTATCGAAGGGGTGGGGAGTGAGGGAAAAACGTGCCTTTTTGAAGTTTACTAAGATCGTTTGCTTTGTTCTCGAGGTCTCTCTGCAGTTCTTTAAGAGCGGCCGTTGAACCCATCGCTGCGTGTTCTTCAATGGCTGTTTCAATCCCAATTTTCTCCGGGAAGAAAAATTACATTTGTAAGTGCATACAATAGCATATTTAAATGGCATTTTTAGCATTTTAGAAAATACCTTTTAAATTGTAAATATTTCAGCAACTTCTTTATTTCTACTCTTTATTTTACTTTTCTTAATAAGCATTTAATATATTTTTTTCTCTTATCTTTTTATCATATATTTTTTTCACAATTTGTATATATTATTTAATTAAAACCAACATATCAAATATTAAAAATTAAAATTATTTCAATACATTTAATAATAGAGAGTGGAGAGCCAAACTTACTCTGTAAATTAAAATATTAAATTGGATAATCTATTGGAGCAGAAGTTTAAGTTTTGACTCTTTAAAATAAAGAGTAATCTATGTTTAAAGAGTTTGTTAGAGATACTCTTAGTAAGGGTAAATTACAATCGGATCCCCGTTTTGTGGCATTTTTGTTAGTGTATATTTAGTGTAGTTTAAAAGTAATTTTTTTAAAATATTTTAAAAAAAAGTTAAGTAAGATATGTGGTTGAAAATTTGACAAAAAATTTGAGTATCATTAATAAATATGTGGTTGAATATAAATTTGGAAAAAAAAAATTTTAAAAAACTTCTCCAAACACACTTAATTTTAATTCAGTAATTCATTCAGATAATTTATTTTGACAATTTTGACTATAATTTAAATAAGTTAAAACAAAAAGAAAAGAGAGAGAAAAATTGTAATTGAAACCTCTAATATTTTTAAAAAATGAAAAATTCACCACATTTATCCAAAAAAAATATAAAAATTTGAAAATAAAACAGAAAAAAATACATAAATAAGTTAACAGTGTTTTTGGATGGAATGTATGGATAGAGAAAACGTGGCAGACAAATAATGTAAGGTTAAGATCTATACAATAAAAAATGAAGGCGGGAGTCGGGAGATATAAGTGCAAAAAAAATAATGTAAAGGTTGAAAACAACATCAGCATTTCTCCTTTACAAAATACTCGTGTTATAAGTTTATTTGTAAATTGTGCTAAATACATTTTGGGCCACTATACTTTGGTCAAGAGATATGTTGTCGCCTTGTATTTCCATTTTATCTCACTTGTACACCACAATTCTTAATAGAGAAGCTTACAAGGAAATAAAATAAAATAAATGGAAAATTGTGTCACTTACAGGTTATTCTAAATTAGGTTAAAACATTTTTTTAAATTGTAATTAAGTCATACTCTTCATCAATATTACAAAATAATCCCAAAATTACCCATATGATATATATTTTCAATCGGTTTCTTCCATCTCCACAAATCTCCTCCACTTCCGGCGAGTGCTTCTTCTACGGCGCGGTGACAATCTTCTTCCACCTCCACAACCTCTTCCACTGCAGTTGAGCATCATTGTTTATCTCTTGTTTCCATTGTTTGTCTCTTGTTTCCTTTTTAGATTTTTAAAGTTATGGACTTTTGGAGTTATTCCAGGGAAGACGGGAGCCCCAATCCAGCGTTGGTTCCCTTTTATCTCATTGTTTGATGAATTTCTATGGACTTTTTGGAGTTATTTCATGGAAGACTGTTTCTTTTTCTCCTCCTCCTTTAGATTTTGATTTTATAGTCGAGTTCTCGTAGGGATGATGTTAAATCAATAAATGAGAAAAACAAGTCTAATGACAGGATATTATTTTGAAAATGCGAGAATTAGGAATGTCTAACGACCAAGACAATGGGCGCTGAAGATTTCAATGGATATAAACGTTAATTTCTTTACTTCCTCCCAGAGATATTATGATTCAATTATAAATTTTTCATGCTTAATTTCTGTTTTTGCATATAGTTAATTAGGTTTGAGATTTTTAACCCTATTGTTTATACTAGTTTGAATAATGTCTATGAGTGGATTGTAAAGTAATGATAAGTGGAGTAGAGTGGCCATGATTTGTTGTTGTAAATAGTTTAATTTGATGAATTTATGTAGAGTGACCTGATTTGTTGCTAGAAATAGCAGCTTGAATTTCTGTATAGATGATTTGTTTGATGAATTTTTATAGACTATGCATAATTTGTTTCCGTAAATAGCAGTTTGAGGGAGATACTGTATTATAGAAAATAGTATGGATGATTTGTTTGATGAATTTCTGTAGAATAGCCATGATTTATTGCTATAAATAGCAGCTTGAATGTGAGAATGAAAAGGTTTGATGTAGGAGTGCTTTGATGAATGTTGGCCATTAAGATTATTTTTTGTGTATTTTTAGTCATGTGTGTTGTTTGATATTGTATTATAATAAAACAGTATTACAGAAAACAATATCATAACAGAAATGGGCATAGAATTTGCATACGTCTTCAGAATTTTTATTCTAATATGTTTTCAGAATCGTCTCGACAAGCTTGTCCAGCCCAGTGGCTTTGCCACTTCTAACGATTGATTTTAGTCGTTTGAAGTCATATCTTTAGCTTAAAATGACAATCTTTAATTTTTCTTGTCTAAACAGTATCATACATACTAAAATAGTATCATAGATAAATGTATCTTAATATATCAGTATCATATATGATAGTATCTTCATAAAACAGTATTACAAACTACAACTCAATAAAATAACATTATCATAGATTAAATAACAATATCATAAGTTGAAACATTATCGTAATAAAACAGTATCAAAGATAAAAGTATGGTATAAGTATATCATATCACTTTATCTAGATAAAACAGTATCATAGATATAACTAAGTAAATATGATTTACTGCTTGAAGTAATGATATTGTCCTTAAAATGATCAATTAGTAGTACAAGACCATTGATAATGTATCCATTCAATAACAATATCATAGATTGAAACAGTATCATATGTTGAAATATTATAATAATAAAACAGTATTAAAGATAAAAACATAAATAAAACAATATCATATATAAAACTAAGTACAAGATGTTTTTAATAGTTGAAGTAATGATACAATATCATATAAATACTTTATTTAGATAAAACAGTATCATAGATATAACTAAGTAGAGATGTTTTACTGTTTGAAGTAATAATATTGTTCTTAAAATATTCCATTAGTAGTACAAGATATTTGATACTGTATGCATTCAATAACAATATTATAGGTTGAAACATTATCATAATAAAACAGTATCAAAGATAAAAGCATAAATAAAACAGTATCATCCAAAACAGTATCATACTAAAACAGTATCACTGAATTAACGTTTTTTTTGCAATTGTATGGGTATGTTGGTCTTTTAGTACTAAAATATAACTTTAATTGAATTAAGTTTTGACTATATGATTTTAGAGTTCATAAGTGCAACAACAATGAACGGTTTTGAATTTCCTAAAAATAAAAGAAGATCCTTAATCCCTAGTAAATGGGCTGGGTACTAATGATTCTAAGGCCCAACAATCTCGGCGTTAAAAGATTGGATTCTTAACAACGCATTTATTGTAGTGCTAGTCCTAGGGAGTGATAACCTGATAATTGTTAAGAAAAATGCTTGTTGTACACTCTCAATGACCGCAATGAAGAAAATGACAATAATGCACAAATAAATTACAAATTACCTCAACAAGCAGCTTGGACAATGACAAATATGCCACTTCATTGATATTTTTCAGACAAACCATTTCCGTTCCTATTTCTAACTATCAGTGGTGATTTTTTTGAGCATGTTTCTATTTTTACACCATTTTCACTTCCATTGTTCAGCTTAATGAGGGCGAAAATCTCAAAAATTTCCATTCAAAAATTTTCACTTCTAAAGTATTCATCATCAACTAAAAACATATTCATATTTACTGCTGCATCTTCGAAAAGTGAAACGAGATTTCCTAAATAAAAATATCAAAAATAATAACTTCCATAAGGTATGTAACACAAAAATAAATATTTGCGATTATGACAAATACTTAACTTCTATAAGGTTTATAACACAAAAATATGGCAAAAAAATTAACTTCCAAACGAGAAAAAAAAATACCTTTTTCAGACATAGTGGTGGACAACTTGGAAGGCAAAATAAAATTTCAAGTCAAAGATGGAGATTATGGAAAAATAAGAGTCGCCGGAGAGTTGCCGGAAATGATGCACACAAGAAAAAATATGTAGAAATGTTGAAGACTTGAGGAAGTGAACAAAATGGCTGGAAATTTAGTTCAAAATGGTAGAAATCGGTAGAAATTATGGTTTAAATGTCATTTAATGCTATTAAAAATTGACAGTAATATCTCGCAATATATTACAAAATATCGCGAGAAATTGAACATATCATATCGCGGTAAACCATGTGGTCAACCGCAGTATACATGTAGCAAAACTGAATTGTTAATGTTAGACAATGTTGATGATTATTTTGTTTTATCTAAATATTTATATGGTTGTCTTATTTAGGATTGTGCACAAAAAAATTTAAACTATAAATCTAATCGAATTTGTTGGTTCGAATCCACATGGTCTCGTCAATGTTTTGGTAACCATTCGAAAATGATTTGATTTTTTTAATGTTTAAAAAACCGCTTAAAACAAATTGAAATGTTTTTAATTTTTTATAATTAAAATAAATTAATTCTACTTACTTACATATTTACAAAGTAAGCAATGTACAATGCAATACTAAATTTATTAGGATGCCTTATTTAATTTTTACCAAACTATTGAGCCACTTGCCCATAACTCACAAGTTTATTATTTGATTCAATTATTTACTAACTTCTATCAATTTTCTCTCCGTTCTCATTTCTTTCTATGACAAATATTAATGTAATAAACAACTGAGACATATAGTAATGTATTATAACACGTAGGATTAAAAAGTTATCATTTAAGATCGTATTGAGAATTTTAGACTAATTGACTTATGTTTTAACTTGTTTTAAATGTGTTACTATTATATTGATAAGTAAAATGTGATTTAAAATCGAACCAAACCGGAAAAAAATGATTTAGTTTGGTTTGAAACCAGGTCAAAAATCATCCAAACCGAACAGTGTTCACCCATACTCCTACTTATTCCAGAAGATCATATGTAATTTTTATTGAAACCATATAAATAAGGGTCATGCACACTTGATCTATAATTGTCTTCTATTTTTATCTCTTATTCTCTCTTTCTTTTTTTTATGACTCAAGTATCCAATATTCGATTGACTAATCATAAAGAGTTGCGGTCTTCCACCTTGGTTCGCCACTCAAGTAAATTTGGATGCGGTTACAGGTTATACACACTTGGGTCGGACATTCGACGGTTCTCATCCATGTGGACATCTGTTTTCCAACATTCTTTTTTTTTAAATGTTGCTTTCCCGCTGCTGCGGGGATTCGAACATTCGATACTCCGTAGAGAACATCCTGCTTTACCATTGCGCCATGCCCCGTGGGAACTTTATCTTAATTTCATTACATGTTGTCAGCATGAAAGCTCTTATCATCTGCATTTATGAAAAGACTAACACGATTCAAATTGAAGATTTGTAATCAAATCGAAATTTTGTGAATGTGTCAAATATTTTATAATTGAAGATAATCTTTATTTATATTCAAGATAAAAAAAATGTCTGTTTACTCGACTCTAAATTATATAATGACAAATCGATATATGCTATTCTATTTGGTTATAACATTGTCAATATATCGATTTATGGTAGATATATCTTAATTGAATATTATTTATTCTAGAAAAATATTTGTGTTGTTGATCCAATAGAGATCAACTTTTAATAATAATATTTATAAGAATACTATATTACAAAATAATATTTCAAAAGAATATTGTTGCTCCTGAAGAAGTACAAATTTGTATATATAAATTTATTCTTTACGAATATCGTATCGTTGCTTTTGAAAAAAATACAAATTTATTTATAAAAATATATGTTATGGCTACCAAAGAAGCATAAAATTTATACATATATTTCTTCTAGAAAATTGTTGTATTATTATTCCTGAAGAATAATAATTTCATATATAAAAATATTTTTAGGGGAAAAAATAGTGTTACCATTTTTAAATAAGTATAATGTCATTAATATCAATATTTCAAAACAATATGATTTTGTTGTCCCTCACAAACACGACTTAAGTATTAAAATATTCTCAAAGAAGTGCAAGTTTAGTAATCAGTATTTTATAAAAAAATTGGGATAATTGCATGAAAGGTTTCCAACTTTTCAAAATCGTTGGAGATATGCTCCTAACTTAAAAAAATAGCACCACACATTCTCAACGTATGAAGAAATAGACGCCGTAGGTTTCTCTTCACAGTTTTCGTCAATTTTGTTCATTAAAAGTCAAAATTGGGCTGCACGCCATTCATTTCTCCAAAAAATTAGAGTGGAATTGCAGGTGGTTTTAGAAGAAATAGTTGTTTTAAAAGAGAAGAAATCGTGGTTTTAGAAGAGAATTGACAAAGCTACTTTTCGAATTCATATTTCAGAAAGGCAAATAGAAAGTTCCAAGGTTTACCATCACCCTCATACATTTCCACTGGTCCAGAATTGGAATAGCGAACGAAAGACCAGGAGATTGGATCTACAAAGCACTTTCAGTAGGGTGGGTTGACATAAGCAATTTTTGTAACTAAGACATACTAATCCCAACACTTCTAACTGAGGAAGAAGTTCATGAGGCCCCGGAATTCCCTTCAAGCGCTTGGCCCCACCAAACAGAATCAATCTCAGCCCAATATACCCGGACTACCTTACTCCCAACCGCTTTGGGACAACGATCAATGTGTGGCACACAGAGGTCCGGACCATCCTCATTCATTCAATTATCGCATTCACCAAGTCAGTAAGTCGGCGCACACCGCTGGGTCCCACGACCACCGCTCCACCACTATTACTATTACTATTAACACTATTATTATTACTCTGCAGAGGAGATGGGGATTGGAATTCGGCGGGTTGGTCAGACCCGTTGGCTATATTAGCCTGGGCTGTTGGATCGTGATCGGGCTCACCATTCATATCCGAATGCGCTTCCATTACTAACTTAAAACCCTAATAACTATCCTTTACAAAGTAAGATAAAAAATCGAATTCTCAATGATTATTCATTTTCCAAAAGCCTTAGCTTCAATCCTTCAATTTCCAAACATTTCGTCACTCACTTTCTCTCCCTAGTGTTGTTTGTGCCTTACTCTGTCTTTCTCTTTATTGCCATTAGAGAAGAATCGATTTCTTGGAACCAAAAGAAACTGCCCATTAATCCTTCTAAAGTAATCGTAGAAAAAATCCACCAGAATCCACACCTCAACCTGCAATTACAAAGGTAGAAGAAAAATCGAAAAGGTCGTCATGTTTCAAAAACATTTTCAATAAACCAGAAAGTGGAGTGATAACTTTACCCCTGTAATTCCACTCGTGTTTTTTAGAGAAATAAATCGCGTGCAGTCCAATTTTAACTTTTAATGGACAAAATTGACGAAAACTGTGAAGAGAGACGTACGACGCCTATTTTTTCATACGTTGGAGATGTGTGGTGCTATTTTTTTAGGTTAGGAGTACATCGTCAACGATTTTAAAAGATTTGGGACCTTTCATACAATTATCTCTAAAAAATTATTATTGATACTCTCGAAGAAACACAACTTCAATAACTCGATCTTCAAATATAATAATTATTGAAGAATATCGTACAAATATTTCATTTGTTATTTCATGCGATGTTGATGCTAGTTTTATGGGAACATGGTAATTGTAAATATAATCTAGTAACACACTTTTGGCGAGTCTAAACTCGTCAAGTCAATATTTTTTTTATTTATAAATATTTGGTTTTGAATGTTACAAAACTTAATCAAATTGATTGATTTTATTTGTGCATGGAAGGTGAAAATATAAAATATTTATTTTCTCACATATTGTGGTTACATGTTGTACGTTCAAGTGTTTTAATTGAACTTATTGTCTATCTGAAAGAAAAAGACAAGATGTATTTGATTCTGAAAATTTAATTGAAAATTTTAGAATAGTCAATATCATGTTATACTCATTTTATTTTATTTCGTAATATATAAATATCAATACAGTTGAAATAAATACTATATATTGAACCATAAGTTCAATGTTCTCGAAATTTTATTATTTAGCATGACCGGTTAGACCATCCAAGATTAATAATGATGTGAATAATTATTAAAAATATCTTGAAAACCATAATTCTTTTTAATATAATGAATTGTCACGTGTTGCTTGTTGTCGACATATATAAATCAGTAAACCTTAACTAACTAAAGTTAGGGCTGAATTTTCTTGCATTTCTAAAAATTATTGAAGGTGGTATATGTGGGCCTACTCACCCTCCGTGTTGAACATTTAGAGATTTTACAATCTTTAAAAATTATATCTACTAGATGGTCATACGTTTTGCTTCGGGGAATAGAAAAAATCGAAAAGAAACAATTGTCCATAACATATGAACACACAATAAGCACTTATTTTGATTGAAAGTGATGATATTTAAGCACATCCGTCAAAAATTGTTGACATGGAATCATTTGCCAAAATTAAAATGAGCCTTGTGGGCACTAAATCTATAGAGAAATACAAAAGTTTTTGGTCATGTAGTTCCAACATCTGTAAATGTAATTTGTATAGGATACAAGTGAAATTTTGTAAGGAATATCAATGTGAACAATAAAATTACAAAATACAAAGTCCGGCTTGTAGCCTAAGGTTTCTCCTAAATTCATGTGATTGATTACGAGGAAATGTATTCTCTGTGAAGGACACCATTACATATAAGTTTTAACTAGTTTGGTTGTCTCATAAAGGCTCGACATGTTTCTTATGTGGATAATAACTGTTTATCTGTATAGTTCACTTAATAATGACATATACACCAAAATTCCTAAATAATTTAATGTGGCAAGAAGCAAATAGTTCATTCTCCAATGCTATGTTCTCAATTAAATTACATATATCGATACATGGATTAAATAAATTCGGACATATATGATATAATCGTCTTAACGAATATTGAAGAGTTCAACAAAATCGCGATTTTATTGAGAAATGAGTTTAAGACGAAAGATTTGAGAAAAATAAAATTATTTATTGGTTCGTAGATTGAACATTTCCAATAAGAATTATTTGTTCATTAATCTTTTAAAAAAAAAGGGTCTTCAAACGTTTTTATATAGATAAACAACATCTATTGACATCACTTATATCGTTATATCACTTGATATTGAAAAAGATGTATTTCGCTCATGAATATGGAGAATATGCTATTGGTTCTGAAGTATTGTACGTTAGTGCAATTAGAGCATTAACATATACTCCAAATTGTACTCGATCAGACATAGTTTTTTTTTTTTTTAATATTTTGCAAGATAGTTTTGCACCAACTCAAAGACATTTTTCGTTACATAAAAGGTATTATTGACATACAGTTATTTTATTCAAAAACATTAGAATATTTTTTAGTGAGATATGCAAATGTATGTTATTTCTCCTATCCACGTAAAGCTAGATCACAAACAAAATTTGTGTTTACATGTGGAGGAACAATAACTTCTTCAAATCATTATGAAATTATCTCAATCTATTAAGTAAGTCGAGAATGTGTATGGTTGATGAATATGACCAATTATATCCAAGCTTCGTGCGTATTATCTCCAACAAAAGATATTCCAATAATATTGTATAAACACATTGCAACTTGTATTACACAACTTAAGGGAGGCTAGATGAAATGCAATAGGACAAAACATATTTCTCCCAAATTTTTTTGTAAACACAAGTTTCAGAAAAATGACAACATCGATATTCAACAAATTTACTCGAGTGATAATGTGGTTGACTTATTCACAAAAGCATTGCTGATGTATTCAAGAAATTGATACATGAGATATGAATATGTTGACTCAAAGATCATCAGTGTTTAACATCAAGGTAGTAGTTGTACTCTTTATCTATCGACTAGATTTTTTCCCCGTTGTGTTTTTATAGTAAGGTTTTAATGAGGCAACATTTAATTACTCTAAATTTTTGACAATCAACTGTACTATTTTTTTCACTTAATTTTGTCCAACAAGATTTTTAACGAGTCAGTTATTGATATAAAGTCATTCAATTGGGAATGTTGTAAAATAATAGATAACGATGAATGACTATGTTGACGTTAAAAATGATGATGCACTTCCCAAGCCAACTTAATGTTAAGAATTTAGGTTGGATGTGGCCGAATTGAACTAGATACGAGAATTGTAACAGAAGACATGTTTATAAACTCTTTTTGAATACGATGTTTATTATCTGCCATTGAATGTCCGAACTGTTGGACATTTATATCTCTTATTTATAAAAAAATATGTGATGATTACATACATTTAATGCCAAGCTAGGCATTTAATGCTTACAAGACATCTCATTTATGAAAATTCAATGTGAAGTGACATCTCTGTGATGGGCGGCTGATCTGATGTCTGACACGTGAGAAGACGTGCCATACTGGTGACGTGAGCTTAACCGTAAGACCTAGTTATGAATGAGGTCCGACCTGGAGTAAGACCTAGATTGGAGGTCTTCCGACCTGGAGTAAGACCCTCCTGGGAATGAGGTCCGACCTGGAGTAAGACCTCCATGGGAATGAGGTTCGATCTGCTCTTGTAGCGCTGGTGAAGAATTACTTAACTGATGTAACAGATCGAATTGGATATCAACAATTGCCCCCCAAGGCCTGCTCTTGACTTCGGTCATGGGTGGCCTTCAGTTCGTACCATAACTCTAGGCTGTTTTGATCTGTTTCGTGTATGCACACATAGTTGACGTGATACTACTGGCAATCTGTATCTTTGGTAGACAAGTGGCACATCAATTGAAATGAAGAAAGCATGAAGGTAAGAGTCCCAAATGACATGACGGTGCAATGATGATGCTATATTAAAACACATCCTCGAGCCTCTTTTCATGGATGTTAGGTAGAACCTCCGTCTTGGAGGTTGGGTAACACATCACTCTTGGGAGTTGGGTAGGACCTGAAGGGGTAGGACCTCCCTGATGATGGAATCCCCTCTCTATAGAGGTTGGGTAGGACCTGTTGTATGTAGGACCTCATTCGTGTGATTCGATAGGACCTAAATGGGTAGAACTTCTCTGATGAGTGAATCCCCTCTCCATAGAGGTTGGGTAGGACCTGTTGTAGGTAGGACCTGAAGGAGTAGGACCTCTCTGCTGAGGAAACCCCCATCTCTATAGAGGTTGTGTAGGACCTGATATATTGATGTAGGACCTCTTGGACAATATTGTCCCTCTACATAGAGCTTAGGTAGGACCTTCTGCTCTTAACTTCGGTCGGGGGTGGCCTTTAGTTAGTACTATTGCTCTGATCTATTTTGAAGATTCTCACATAGTTGATATAACATTACTTGGCAGACTTCCAGATGATGAAGGAAGAAGATAAGAAGGCTCTAGCTGACCTGGATGAGGAAATGAGGCTCCGTTATGAGGTCGTAGAAGAAATGGGGAGAAAATACGAAGAGCTTGCTGCGAATGAGTCCGAACTCCAGGCTTTAGCATGCCAAGTGGAAGAAGATAAAAGGAGGAAATCCGAGTTGGAGACTTCATTGGAAAGGAGCCAAGCATACTTCTGAGCTGTCCTAGAGAGGTCGATGGACAAAAAAGAAGTCGTGGTCGAGTTCAGGTCCTTAGATGCAGACTTGGCCAACTAGGAGAATGTTTACTTCCTCACCTTGGAGGAGCTAATTGGCATCCGGACTGAGATGTCCAGTTCTTGAATGACGAGCTGGACGAGCTCAAGAAAAACTCCAAATTCAATCTTTATTCTTCTGGAGAGGAATATCAGCCTGAAGGCCAGGACTGAGCTTGGCCTCTCTTAGCTTTTGACAATCATGTAATCTTTTGGCATTTCAAAACTTTCCTTCGTACTGTAGGAACTCAAACTTTGGCGGTTTGATCTCTAACTTCTAACCCAACTTTTGATTATCTTACTTTCTTAAAGCTCCTAGCTTGTTCAATAGCCGAGATGTTTACTGAAGGTGTGCACATAGGACTTGTTTCATAATTTTGGTTGGCTTCAAGGCTGAGCTCTATACTTTTGGCAGATGCCATTTCTGAGTTTTCATTGTTAAGTCGACCTTCTTAGACTTACGTCAGACCACATCACATATGATGTCCAGAGTGGAGTCCGAGCTGTATGGGACCTTTTGTGTCCAAAGATTTGTGACCTTGGTCACATCCTCAGTTCGGACATTGGCTTCT
The DNA here is from genome assembly GCA_023638005.1 of Forsythia suspensa. Lineage (NCBI taxonomy): Eukaryota > Viridiplantae > Streptophyta > Magnoliopsida > Lamiales > Oleaceae > Forsythia > Forsythia suspensa. The sequence goes on along the minus strand of CM042674.1, from coordinate 8,269,684 downwards.
TGAGCTGATGTCAGCAGCGCAGCATTTTCGTTGTCCGATGTGGGTCTGAGCTGTGTGGGACCTTTGTGTCCAGAGGTTCGTGACCTTGGTCACATCCTCAGTTTGGACGTTGGCTTTTTGAGCTGATGTCAATAGTACAGCATTTACGCTGTCCAGTGTTGGTCCAAGTTGTGTGAGACCTTTGTATCCAGAATTTCGCGACCTTGGTCACATCCTAAGTTCAGACGTTGGCTTCTTGAGCTGATGTCGGCAGCGTAGCACTTACGCTGATTGACGTGGGTCTGAGCTCTATGGGACCTTTGTCTCTAGAGGTTTGTGACCTTGGTTATATCCTCAGTTCAGACGTTGACTTCTTGAGCTAATGTCAGCAGTGCAACACTTACGCTGATTGACGTGGGTCCGAGCTGTGTTGGACGCTGTGTCCAAAGTTCGTGACCTTGGTCACATCTTGATTCGGACGTTGGCTTCTTGGTGATGATGTCGCAGCCAGCAAAGACTTACGCCCGATTGACATGGGTCCGAGCTGTGTTGGACCTTTGTGTCCAAAGGTTCGTGACCTTGGTCATATCTTCAGTTCGGACTTTGGCTTCTTGAGGCGATGTCGTGATGCAAAGACTTACGCTGATTGATGTGGGTCCGAGCTGTGTGGGACCTTTGTGTCCAAAGGTTCGTGACCTTGGTCACATCCTCAGTTCGGACGTTGGCTTCTTGGCCGATGTCGTGTCAGTGCAAAGACTTAAGGCGATTGACGCGTGGGTCCGGTAATGTGTAGGACCTTTGCATCCAGAGGTTCGTGACCTTAGTCACATCCTCAGTTCGGACGTTGGTTAGATTTACTAACTTTGTAGCTGTTCCAAGAGTGCGGGAACATGAAACCCTCCATGTTCTGGAGCTAGTAAACCCCATTCTTCAAGACTGTGGTAATTTTTTAATGACCTTCCCAATTATGGGCTCTACTCTGAAGGCTAGTAAGAAAGACGTCTCTCCTGTGCTAGAGCATAAGTTGTGCGATAAGATCAAAGTATATTCGGAAGTTCTTCTGCCCAGGCACCCTTGAGTTCATCCAATTGCGTCTTCAGAGTGTGTTTGATGATTTTTAGTTCTTCACCGAACGACCTCAACCTTGGCCAATGGTTATGCTTCTGCTCATTTGGTGAAGTAGTCAGCATTGACTATGGCGAATTTGGTCCCGTCTTTTCTCGTGTGCTTTGGACCGATTAGATCAATCATCTATTTTGAAAAAAGGCTATGGGCTGAAGACTAAGGTCAACTCTTCTAGGAGAGATCTGGTAATGGGGGCAAACCTCTGGCACTTATGCATTTTTGGACAAACTCGATAAAGTCCTTATTTAGTGATGGCCAGAAGTATCCATACCTCAAAGTTTTATGTGCTAGTGATTGACCCCAGCGTGATTGCCACATACTCTTTAATGAACTTTCCTGGGGGCGTATTTGCGCTTCGTCTTCTCTTAAACATTTGAGTAGTGGAAGTGAAAAGCTTTTTTTTGAATAGGATGTTGTCGATGATTTTCGGCCTCTTCACTATCTCTGGGAGACCTAGGGATGGCAAAAAACCCACGACCCATGACCGCCTGCGCCCGCCCCCGCCATGCCAGCACCGCCCGCCCGCCCCTTGGTTGGACAATAGGGGCGGGTTTGAAAGCAGAAAAATCTGCCCCGCCGCTGGTCGGGGGGCGGGTCCGGGCGACCCAGGCCGCCCATGACCGACCCCTAGAAATTTTTTTTTTTTTTTTTTTTTTTTTTGAAAAATCATAAAATATAAATATATAATACAAATTATAATTTTCACTACAAATAGGCTAAAGAAGAATCGAACCGGGTTGAAATTTGTAAACTACAAATCTTAACCACTACACCATAACCTCAATTTTATAATTTTTTGTTTTGTTTAGTACAAATATATATAAAATTTTTTTTTTTTATTTTTATTTTATTTTTCAGTTTTGAAAAAAAAAAAAAAAAAAAATTATTCATGAGGCGGTTGGCGGGTGAGGGGCCTTCGCCGCCCCTCGCCATGACTGACCCGCCCGCCCGCCCGCCCGACCATGGTCGGCGGGCGGGTAGCGGGTAAAATTTTTCATGGGCGGGCGGGGGGCCGACCCGCCCATTGCCATCCCTAGGGAGACCCTACCATCCTTAAAAAATTGAACGATTTCATTCATCCAGTTGGGGTTGACTTCTGCGTGGTAAGCATGGGCTCAAGTTAGGTGATCGTTGGACTGTTGATTCTTTTGATTGGGATGCTCTCTAGTTCTTCTTTTTCTTTACTGGTAGTGAGTCGAGCTACTGCATTAATGAGGCTATTTTGTGTCCTCAGAGTTTTCTTTTGCTTAGCCTCTAGCTCGACTAGGCGTTGTTTAGCCCAATGATCTTGTGCCTGGTCGGGGGGTGTGACTGCTTGTTAGTTTGAGATGTATCTAGAGGTGACTTGATTCTTTTCAAGCCATTCGATAACGTGAGTTAGGTACTACAATGTTTGTAGGACTACTTTCCTTTCGGGGGCACAAGCTGGAGTAGAGGTTTCTCTGGGATGTCTTCAGTGGAAGCCTTGTGGAAATCAAATGCTAATCTTTTTTTGTGAGCTTCTGGAATATATGGAGAGCCTTTTTAGGGGGAGCCATCCTTTTAGCGTCAAACTGTTGACGTTGGAAAATGATGATGCACTTTCCATGCCAACTTAATGTTAAGAATTTAGGTTGGACGTGGCCGAACTGAACTAGATACGAGAATTGTAACAGAAGACATGTTTGTAAGCTCTTTTCGAGTATGCTGTTTATTATCAGCCATTGAATGTCCGAAATGTTGGACATTTATATTTCCTATTTATAGGAAAATATGTGATGATTACATGTATTTAATGTTAAGCTAGACATTTAATGCTTACAAGACATCTCATTTATGAAAATTCAATGTAAAGTGACATCTCTGTGATGGGCGGCTGGTCTGACGTCTGACACGTGAGAAGACGTGACATACTGGTGACGTAAGCTTAACCGTAAGACCTAGATATGAATGAGGTTCGACTTGGAATAAGACCTAGATGAGAGGTCTTCCGACCTGGAGCAAGACTCGCCTGGGAATGAGGTCCGACCTGCTCTTGTAGCGCCGGTGAAGAATTACTTAACTGATGTAACAGATTGAATTGGATATCAACAACTATAATTTGGTCCTATTAAAGGGTTTGTTTGAGATTGATATTAGATTTGTTTTAGACGTTTGATAAATTTTAAAAAAAAATTATAAATGAATATGTACCGTCTGACAGTAAATTTTCAGAATCAGCAAATTGGTAACTTTTCATATTCTGTTTTTAGCTTTTCTACTTATATATTATTAAAATACTAATTTAACCTCAATTAATTAAAGTAATTTATTTTATATTCTAGGTTTATTAGTATTTTAATTATAATGCATCTCCACAAATAATTTAAATTTAAATCTGATTAATTTTTGTACTAGATGATTGCTTTTGTTTTGTCATTTTTAGAAATTTTGAGATTTGATAGTTTTTTATTATTTTAATTTTTAAATAATAATGTTGAAGGTATGTTTTGTCTTATAAAAAAAATATTTGATAATATTATAAATTGTTACAAAAGTAGAAATTAATTTTGTAATATTACTCTTGATAATTATAATATAAAAGAACATTATCGTAATTAATGCCCACTTCATTAATTTTATGGGTTAATTTCACCAACGATCACTAAAGTTACTTTAAAATTATAAAATGGTCATTGAAGTTCAAAAGTTTCAGTGGTGGTCACTGAAGTTAGAAATCATTTTACTAATGGTCACTCCATTAAATTTCTAATTTAAAATGGTGATGTGGCATTTATTTATTGCATAGTAGTCCATATATTTTATATAATATTCACTCTAGTCCCTATATTTCAATTAAGTCCTTCAAAAATTACATTTTATGTCCTTAATCTTTTACATTTTCACACTTTGATCCCCAAATTTTCAATTATCTTTCAGTTAAGTCCTCCAAAAATTGAATCTTAGGTCCTTCAACTTTTTACATCTTTACACTTTGGTCTCCAAATTTTTAATTATCTTTCAGTTAAGTCCTCTAAAAAATTACATCTTAGGTCTTTCAACTTTATACATTTTCAAACTTTGGTCCCCCAAATCATTGATATTAGTGGCCAAAATAAATGCAATTTTAGTGGTCAAAATAAATGTACTTTCAATTAAATCCTTGACTTTACACTCGAATTTTCACCTAAACGAACAAAATAATATAATTAAATAATAAACTATTTAGTGGTCAAAATAAGTGTAAAATTCGCACTTATCACTTAGAGTTGACTACTAAAAGTAGACATTTTAGTGGTCAGACCTTATAATATTGTTTTGTTCGTTTAGGTGAAAATCTGAGTGTAAAGTCAATGATTTAATTGAAATTGCACGTATTTTGACCATTAAAATTACACTTATTTTGGCCACTAAAATCAAGGATTTGGTGGACCAAAGTTTGAAGATGTATAAAGTTGAAGGACCTAAGATATAATTTTTGGAGGACTTAACTAAAAGATAATTAAAAATTTGGAGACTAAAGTGTAAAGATGTAAAAAGTTGAAGGACCTAAGATGCAATTTTTGGAGGACTTAACTGAAAGATAATTGAAAATTTGGGTATAAAGATGTAAAAGATTAAGGATCTAAGATACAATTTTTGAAGGACTTAATTGAAATATAAGAACTAAAGTGAATATTATATAAAATATATGGACTATCATGCAATAAATGAATGCCACATCGCCACATCACCATTTTAAATTAGAATTTTAATGGAGTGACCATTAGTGAAATGATTTTTAACTTCAGTGACCACTACTAAAATTTTTGAACTTCAGTGACCATTTTGTAATTTGAAGAGAACTTCAGTGACCATTGGTGAAATTAACCCTTAATTTTATACACTCACGACAATAAATCATTTTTATTTACCAAATGCTAAAATACTAATTTTGAAACAAGAATTTATCAAACACGTGTATGATTCTTCTTTAACACAGCAAAAATTGATTTTTATAAAATCACATCGATATCAAACTAAACCAAACCTAAAACTTTACAAATATAAGTTATTATTAATTGTCTTCTATTTTTATTTATTATTGTTTTTAGTTTGATAACAAAAGGGTTTCAGTTCTTGCAAGTACCATATTATTTGCGTTACCCAAGAAATATTTATCTTTTTCCTTTTTAGTTCATCCCAATGCCTTTTGTTTATTCTTTTCACTTTGTACCCTAAAATGACTCGACACTAGAAACCTACTACTTGGCATTGGATAATGAAGGTCATGAGTGAACAAAATATGTGTTTGGTAGAGTTTAAAATGTAGATTTTTAAAATTTTTTAATAGAAATTCATACAATATATTATTGAAAAATTGATAAAAATTGTAGATTCTATAAAATATGTGGTTAAAAATAAATTAAAAAAATTTTAAAATAAACTCTGCCAAATATGCTAAAAGCTATAATCAAAGAGACATTGTCCTGTAAAAATTCACCAAAAGTAGTAATTATTATACGAATTCACTCAAAAAAAAATAAAAGGTTGAACACTCAAGATAAAATATCTTACGATTTGGTTCTCTTTGATCATCATGTCATGTCTCTCTTTATATGACAACTGACTACTTGAATAACCTGTTGACACACTTGCGAATGTTGATTTGGAAATTACTACTCCAGTTTCAATCTAAATGCCACTCAAGCATTTTTACTGACTTTTATCTAAAGTAAATTTTATTAGTATAAAAAGTTATATTAAAAATTACATTTAACAAAGTAAGTACCCTTTCCGTTATATAAAAATATGTTTATTTTATTTATTTATCTATTTTAAATTATAGTCTATTTTTTCAACTTTGTTGATAGTATAGTTAATTTTTAATTTTCTAATACGCTTCATATTTAACGTATATTGTTATCAACAAATATGAACTACTATTATAGTAATGTAGAGATATATTAAAAAAGAAGTAATTAAATTTATTGTTGTAATTATAATAATTAATTTTTTTTACTGTAAGTAAAAATAAAAGTAAGTTTATTTTTATAGAGTAAATTTTTTTTTTTTTTTTAAAAGTTACTTTAACAAAGTAAGAAACTTTTGACTGAGCTTGATAGACCTTTGCTCCGGCCTCGTAGATAGTGAAATACCTATCCACGGATAAAATGTCCAAAAAGCACTACTCAATCAAATTGTTTTGGATACTTTAATCAATAATTAAAATACCAATGCGGCGGTGGACCAACAATGTTCCCTACAAATGAATAGGCCAACAATTTCATAAAACACGGTGAAATGTGTACTGTGTAGTGGCTAGTGGGAACACTAACAAGTTTTTTACTTTTTTTTCTTCTACATTCTGGAAAATAAAGTAATTCATTCACACTTGAAGTATCTTATCCAGACTTTAATATGAAATACTGCAAATTTATTGATCGAACACGTAAATAATTTAATCAAGATAAATTCTAAATTACTAAATATGACTATAAATAACAGAAGTCAAAGTAATAATTAAATAAAGTACTTTTAGATAATTTTTTAAAAGCAAATAAGCACAAAAGAGTTAAAATAACAAATAGTAGAAGGAATCTTGGATAAAAGGACACTTGCACCCTCTTTTCCCTGTATCAATCTCTCTTTCTCTTCGGCTAATCCTCTGTTCTCATTGCTTTCACACACACACGCACGGAGTGAGATATAGAGAGACAGAGAGAAACAGAGGTTTCGGCATTGAAGATGGTTTTGAGCTCAACAAGATGCAAATGGGTCCCTGTATTTGTTCTGCTTCTGCAGACTTACTCAGCTACCGCATTGGTTGAAGACGGTATGTTCTCTCTCTCTCTCTCTCTCTCTCTCTCTACTTATTTTCCATTTTCTCTTCTACTTAGCTCACAAGGCGTATTTGAGATCCCAGAAACTTAAAATCCCCCCTGAATTTACTGCATCTTTGATAAGTGGAAAAATAAATTAAAATCTCCATTAAGCATGCCACAAAACTGTTAAAAAGCATTCCCAGGAGGAGTTTATGAGTTATTTTTCCCTAGTGTTGTAACATTTCGTACTTTTACAGTCTCATTTAACGTCGTTTAACTTTAAATATTCGAACATACAAGGTTCAATTTAGTTAACATGATATCACTATCGGATCTTACTAATGTACCGACGAAATCGAATAATAAAAATCAACAGTTATTTTCCCTGTTCACTACAAATGAATAACTTGGAGTCGAGTTCTTATCTGTACGAGTCAAGAGAATGGCCCCCCTTAGTCCTTTCCGCGGTAAGAAACACTGATTTTCAACCAGCCCTTGTTTGTTTTAGTTTAAATTGATTAAATATATTTTTTTTTATCTATTTGTTACCTACAAATAAAATAATTTCGAAAAACATGAGCTTATATGCTCTCTGTACGCCGTGCAGACGTGCAGTATTAATTTTGAAATGATTATAATTTTCACGCGTTCAACTATATTGGCCCACTAGTCATTGAATATTTCTTTGAACACCCATTTTTATTCTTCCTAAGAAAAAAATATGACCCAAAATCAATAATAATGTATAATGGTCCCCATTGGAACTCAACTTCAGTCTTCAATTTAGTACTATTATAGCATCTACAACAAGTTACGTGTTTTTAAAAAGCATCTTTAGCATTTTAAATAACATCATTAAATTTAAAGAGCAATTTTTTTTAAATTTTTCAATAGTTTCTTTATTTTCATACTCTTTATTTTACTTTTTTCAAAAAGTATTTAGGGTGTGTTTGATTTTGATTAAAATCAGATTTTTTTATAGAAATTGATAAAAGTTGTTGAAATGTTTGGTTGAAAAATACTATAACATGTGTGGTTAAAATTTATTGTTGACTTTGACTTTAATTTTTTAGCAAAATTAATAGTGAAAACAAACAGAGCTATAATATATTTCTCTCTCATCTCTTTTTTATCATCTATTTCTCTCTAAATTTGTATATATTATTTTAATTAAAACCAACATATCAAATATTGAAAATTGAAATTATTTGAATGCATTTAATAATAAAAATTGGGTTTGGCTCTCCAAATGAGAGTCAAACTCACTCTTTAAATTAAAATGTTAAATTAGAGAATCTATTGGAGCATAATTTTAAGCGTTGATTCTTTAAATTTAAGAGTAATATATGTTTAAATTGCGTTGCTCTTTAAATTAAAAAATATTTTGTTTTAAAAAACGGAGCATATAAAAGTATTTTAAACTTGTTCAATTTGGATTATAAACTGTATTTTAAAGCTATTTATTTTAACATTAAGGAAATTATTATTATAGTCTTAAATTGACCAAGAAAAAGCTTGTAGGGGGCCTGCCAGTGTACTCTGCATAATTGGTTGGATATCTTTTTCTTTTCGGTGCACCCTGCTTTCTCATTATCAAAGTTTTGATTCTTTAGATCACCAAACTAATAGACAAAGGCAAAATATATTGAATAATGGTACGATTGGCGCGGGAAATTGCAATGGGCTGGCGACTGGGACCCAAATTTTTAGCTTAACGCGGCTTCTTGAACTTGCCTAAAGTTCGATGGGATGGGTTCCTTCCTCTTTTTTTTTTTTTCGATCGTAGGGATGGGTTCCTTCTTGTCCTATTGGTGCATTGCTTATCGTCTATTCCCGAATCTGCATGTCACGTGGGCCATCAAGAAAATTTTATGTGTCCCCCACCCTCTCACAAATAATTAATTATAATTACACATTTCATATTGCTTTAAACATACAACTTTTTTATAAATTTTCAAAGTCATATTTAATCAATTTTTACAAAAAAAATTTGATTTTAATCAAAATCAAACACATATTTGAGTTTGTTTGTTATTACTTATAAGTACTTATAAATTAATCGAACATCATTTTTATTTACACAATTTGTAGGACTCACACTTTTTATCCATACATTATATAAAATCCACTGTTTATAATTTACAATTTTTTTATCAAATATATTCTTTAATGTCAATTTAGTTTCTTTAAAAATCAAATTTTAACAAAGTTTGATGAAATATATGATTAAAAAGTTGATAAAAATTATACATTGTATAAAATGTGCGGAATTAATTTTAATTTCAACTTTTTAATCAAAATTAAACACTCTTAATTTACATGTACAATCTATCTAAAGGTTAAAATGTGAAAAGTTGCTTTGCATGTTTTGAATGCTTATAAGCATATTAAACATTATTTTCATCAATATATTGCTCACAACTTTTATTTATCATCGACCGTAAAGAGATTTACTTTGTTATAAGCACACACAAAAAAGTATTCTTTTGTTCGTTACTACGTCTTTATCTTTTCAAACCAAAATCTATATATCTCTCTCAATTCCTTCATTTCTTATTGTTCTTCTCTATATTTTTCAAAATTAAACCTCCCTCAAACAAAACTATCCCTCCTCTCTCTCAATCTTAAACATTCTTCTCAACTCTTCAATCTATTAAAATTCTTTTCGGTCGGATCCCATCGCAAAGAAAAATGGTATACTAGTATAATCTACATGAGTTATGGATTAAAATTACGAGTTTGCTCGCTAAGAAAAGGAAAAAGTATTTAAACGTTCGTGTGTCACTACATCTTCAATTTTTCACTTTACAAAATTATCTCTTCCAAAATTTGTCGATCCTTTCAATCCGTCTGTAGATTACTTCAATCCCACTTCAATCCATCAGCTGATTCATCCACCGATTATTTTTAAAATTTTTTCAATACCTGAATTCATTATGATAATAGAGCGTACGGCCAAATTCCGCAGCAATATTATAGTAATAATAATATTTTTTTTTATCCAACATGTAGTTAATGTTCCCTATATTCACCTCCACCGCCCTCGAACTTTTATGCAGGCTTACTAGCGAATGGTGACTTCGAGGCCCCTCCACCAGGAGGCTTCTCCCCAGACGCCGGATTTTCCGAGGGCGGCGCAACAATCCCCAGTTGGAAGTCCAACGGCACAGTCGAACTAGTCGAATCAGGCCAAAAACAGGGAGGAATGATCCTCATCGTACCGCAAGGTGCACACGCGGTGAGGCTCGGTAACGACGCCGAAATCAGCCAAGAACTCGCCGTCGAAAAGGGCTCGTTTTACTCAATCACATTCAGCGCGGCTCGAACTTGCGCCCAATTGGAGTCGCTCAACGTTTCAGTCCCGCCGGCGTCACAGACCATTGATTTGCAGACTCTGTACAGCGTTCAGGGCTGGGATTCATACGCGTGGGCCTTTCAGGCGGAGGAGGATAATGCGCGAGTGGTGTTCAGGAATCCGGGTATGGAGGATGATCCCACTTGTGGACCCATCATTGACAATGTGGCTATAAAGAAGCTTTTCGTACCTGATAAAGTCAAAGGTTAGTAGAATTCTGCATTTTTTCGAACTTCCAAAATTCGGTGCAGTCTTTACGTTTCACCTTTCATCCTTCAATCAAATCATGTTTGGTATGATCTTGAACCAATACGAGAAGGGAAAGGTATTTCTGGGGCCCTATTCTTTGTAATTGACAACAGACCTCTGGACTATGAATCTTCGAAGAATTGGATGCTGCATGTTTGGCTAGCTTATTAAGTTCACTTATAAGTAAATTTTATGAGGAAGCAAGTTCACTTAAAGATTAGGAAAAATCAACTTAAAAAAGTTTTAAGTAACTTTTACTTTTTTCTGGATCTTAGCCAAACATTAATAAATGAAGCAAAATTACAGAAGGGTTGCATGTGATGAGTTTCTCCATGGACCCACAAGAGAAAAAGAATGAATTCCTGTAAAAGCATAAGACTGGCCAATAATGGATAACCCCCTTGTTACATCTTTACCTTTTACTCCGGCTAGAAGATTGATTACTGTAAAATTTGCATATAATTGTTTAAATTAGTGCCAAAATTTGATAATTTATAAGTTATTTTTCACTCATGAATAGATGATTCTTCTACTCAAGTTTCAGCTCGTTCTTATCATTGAACAAGACAATAATCTCCTATATTTTTTTAATTACCAATTGCTTGAGCCAAAAACTTAAGTGTGTGTGATCAAGATCGATGAGCATGAGCTGTACAATAGGTATTCTTCCATGATTTTCTTCATTGATAACACCTATTATTAGAAAGTCAAGCATATGAACTCCTTTGTTTTCTCGTCTGATCATAATAGGTTCTGGGAATTTTCGAAAGTTCATTAATTATTTTACCTTGCTAATCATTTGTTATCTTTTCGACATATTCAGATAATGCAGTTGTTAATGGTGATTTCGAAGAAGGCCCTTGGATGTTCAGAAATGCTTCACTTGGTGTTTTACTTCCTACCAACCTTGATGAAGAGACATCCTCATTGCCCGGTTGGATAGTCGAATCAAACAGAGCCGTCCGCTACATCGACTCCTTCCATTTCTCTGTTCCAGGAAGCAAACGTGCCATCGAGTTGCTTTCTGGCAAGGAAGGCATTATCTCGCAAATGGTTGAAACCAAGCCTAATAAGCCTTACAAATTGATGTTTTCATTAGGCCATGCCGGGGACTCCTGCAAGCGGCCACTAGCCATCATGGCCTTCGCCGGTGATCAGGCTCAAAACATCCATTACACTCCAGATTCCAACTCCACATTCCAGACAGCTAATGTTAACTTCACAGCCAAGGCCGAGAGGACACGTGTCGCATTCTACAGTGTTTATTACAATACAAGAACTGATGACATGAGCTCTTTATGTGGACCAGTGGTAGATGATGTGAGAGTAGAACAATCAGGGTGTAATGGCATTAGCCCCAGATTTCTAGGGTTGATTATAGTTTTGGGCATCCTACTGTTCGTTTAATTTCTTGTTTAGATTTAAGGTTGTGCTCTTGACTAAGTTGTAATGTTTCTGGATGTTCATGGTATGGTTGGGGGAGTGTTGGTAAACCAAACTCCCCTGTCTGGTTTGAATGTTAAGGGTTTTGATTTTACTATGAGAAATGGAATGCTCTAGTAAACTTGAATGGAGTTTGGCTTAAGCTCATGTCTAGTCTCATTGTCTCCAGAAAAATCCCGTATAAATTGCTATTCCTAATCTTTTCTTGTTTCAGCTATTTTCTTTTCTCATCGCCTAGAGTAGCCGTGAGTACTCCACCTGAGCATCCATTTCTTGAATTGATTGTCATGCAATAATACCTACTACTACTAATTCAATCTGGTATCTGTAGTGTTCAAAAGGTTATGAATTGATTTAAAATCCAGTTTCAATGTCTTGATTTCATGTGGCAAGGCACGAAAAGTGGGATTTGGTACGTACATCTTAGTTATATGGATGTTCTACCCATCAACCATAAACAATTATTTCGAAACTTTGGACAAAATTTATCCACAATTGGATGAAGGTATCGAAAAGGTTGTAAGTAATAACTAATAACAAGAGTGAAATCAAATAAGAAAAAAATATAGACTTTCATGTTGATCTAGTAGTAGGTTGACTTTGCCAAAAAATAAAAAAAGAAAAAGAAAAGAAAAGAACAGAAAATGTATTTAGATGATAGAAGAGAAGATTTTGTGGCACGAAAGAGTGATATATTTTACTCCATATGTTAGTTAGTAAAAAGGTAAAATGTGTTATGAAACTAAGGCTGTGTTTGATTCCCTTTCTTTTCCATGGAAAATGAAAATTTTTCACCAATTTTCCAGTTTTGATCTGTTTGATTAGCAAAATTTTCTACGGAAAAGCCATTTTCTCACATATTTTCCAACTTTTGTTTGATTGCAACCTTTTTTTTTTCCATAGAATTTTTTTTCAAAGTTTTCTACTTTTGGCCATATTTTCCTTGTTTTCAAGGAAAATATTTTTCAGGTGGGATAAGAGAATTTATTTTCCATGGAAAATTTGTTAACCTTTTCCAACCCATTTATTTTCCATGGAACATTTTCCAACTCATATTTTCTTGGTAATTCATTTCTAAGGAAAATATTTTCTTTCCACCCAAATTTTCCACTTGCAATCAAACAGAGCCTAAAGGAACAAGAGACAAATGAAGTGTAATTTTATTATAACTATGCACTCATATTTATAGGATTATGAACAGGGTTACAAAATAATTTAGATACAGATATGTAGATTGAGTATAACTTATCTAAGTATCCTGATATAACTAAATAGTCATCAATAATTATCCCATAATTTTAAAGCACTCCCAATTTAATGACTATTTTCTACAATTGCTTTGTTAAAAACTTTGTTTGACAAAAATCCAACGGGAATAAAATATCAATCGAAAGAAAAAAAAATTATCAAAAATTTGGAATAATCAAATGTTGTCTCATTAAAATCTTGTCAAGAAAATTCGGTGGGATAAAACATGAGTGAAGAAAAAAGAGTATAGCTACTCCCCCTGATTTCAATCAATAAAAAAAATTTGTATTAAACTATCTATATCTTGTGTTTCAATGTCTTCAATGCCGCCATCTTTTTAAAACTTGTATAAAACAATTCTAGTAAAAAGTGCTCCATGTTATAACCTCCAAGTAATATCATCTTCATACATATATATGGTAGTCAATATGATGGTCTAATGTAATTATATTAAAAAATAGATCTCGTTGTTGTTCTCTTCAAGGGTTTCGTATACAATTTATAACACACGAGAGTATAATCATATGGTTATGATAAGGATAGTTAATATTTTGTAGGTTATGGACATTCATAACTTTATAATTTATAACACTTCCAATTAAATGTCATTTCAACAAAGAATATGATTCGTTACACCTTACTAGAAAAACTACGTCAAAAAAATCCTAGTAAAGGAAAAAAAGTACATAATTATTTTAATACGCCGTGAAAATTGTCTCATTAAAAACATTGTCCGAAAAATCCAATGAGATAAAATCTCAGGCAAAAAAAAAAAAAAAGAAGAAGAGTAAAACGCGTATTTACTACCCCTCGTGATAATATCACTTCAAACATGCACTTTAATCGATTAAGTTTTCTAAAAATTTAAACTAAATGCTTCGTGCATATTAAATCTTTCAGAGATTTATATACTTGGTTATATTAGTCATGTCAGATGAGTTTGTTATAATAATATCCATTATATGCACATATGTCATGCATTGATAGGCTAATAAGATACCGACTTGTAACTGCTTTACACAAGCTTTTGCGAAATTCATAATGTTAAGAATCATGCATTACTTGTTATGACTTTATTTTTCTTATTTTCTTTTTGCACGTGTATACACTTTTAGGTGTTCGTAATGTAGATTCAGAAATTTCAAATTTCTCTAATAGGTTCAATTTACTTGGATTGCATCGTTTTATTTGGCCAATTAGTTATTTGACATATTTCTTTCAATATATTCGTTACCTTTCATAATATGAAATGCTACATTATGTACAAAAATGTTGTCAACAACATTTCTGTTTTTGATTCATTTTCTTTTCTATAACGACATAACTATCAAGATCTATTCATTTTATTATTTCAACTAGCTGAAACTCTTATGGAATTTTATAATTAATTATGTCTATATACTCTCTAAGAGTATACGCATTCTCAATAGGTATTACTGTGAGTTCTTCCTTAATTGCCACTACGGCCCAATAACTAATAAATAGTTATAACCAAGACATAGACGAGGTAAGAAAGGGATAATCTCTCTTAGGACATGTGAGGGAAAAAACAAACATGGAAGCATCTTTTCTATTTGCTACATTTTTTTTTTTGAGAATTTTTGTTTTGGAATTAAATGTCACTACGTTTCAGACGCGCTATTAAATTTATCAGATATAATATTAACATATTGTCCTTCCAATATGTCAATATGAATTGGAGCATTTACAATTGGTATACGAGACTTGGTTAATTTCTTTGATCAATAAATACATCTATCAATTGTATAACTTACAAATGAGTTATTTGTCGAACTTCTGTTTCGTATTGTCTTGTGCAATGATCTAGAAAATATAATATGCTGCATTTTAATGTATTCTTTCCAGCTACTTAATTTCTTCCATAATATTGAGATAACTGTCTTATCAAAATGACATTCGAAAAATCGTGTTACAAAATATCACTCGTTAGGACTTAAGATATTTTATAAAGTTTCAAACTAAACATGTATTCTCAACATTCTTTAATGTCCATCTCAATGCACTATGGTGGACTGATATATTGCACTATCAAAAATCTAGGTAATATTAATGTTATGTTCTAAAAAGCGTAAAGCGTGGCTAGGCGTGGATGTCAAGTTTCAAGCTTTTCAGGCATAAGCGAGTTCTATGCGAGAGCAATATAAGGGCAAAGCGAGGGCGATACGTGATGCGTGACTATGCGTGGATGCCGAATTTCAAGTCTATGCGAGGCTTAGGTAAGCTTTTTAGAACAGTAATATTAGGCTCTGACCATGAGCCAACTATAGTGGGGATAACTTTGATGTTGGCATGATGCGTATAAGTATTGTTGCATATAAAATAGCATTCACTAGAAAAAATGGAAAGTATTTTGTTCTCAATAATAATTGTTTAAAAATTAATTGGAGGCGTTTAACAAATAATAGAACTAAGCCATTTGTCATCATATCAGATGTCATTTATTAAAAGTTTGAGATTTAGGCTGACTAGCATTAACAAGAAAACACGTATTGATTGTATAATCTAAAAATTATACTCATAATTTACAATTTGAACAAGTAATCTCGCAAACTTCAAGTTGCGAATAATAAAACCATACAATCATCTAGTAGATGTATATATTTGATACAAATAATAACTAGATGGTCAATATGGAGTATGATGGGGCCCCATATCCCTAAAGAATTTTTCAAAAATATATAGAATTCAGTCCGATTTTAGCTAGTGATTGTCTTCTGGTTTATATACCATGAGAACAAGCATCACGTGAAAAATCATTATATTGAAAAATCTTCTGGTTTTCAATAGATATTCTCATTAATAATTATATCATATTGATCCGGAATAGTCTAACTAATAATGCCAATCAATAAAATTTTTAGGTCATTGAACTAGAGATGGAAAATGGAAAAAAAAAACCCGCCCCCGATCCAACTCGCCTTGCTCCATTCTTTCCACTCCCTAATTACTAAACGGGATGGAGACGGAAATCCCGAACCCTACGACTTATTTTATTTTTATGTTTTAAAATTTAAATTGTATGTAAAAAATAATATTAAAAATTAATTGTTTAATTAAACGGGTGCGATAAATTGAGATTTTTATATATCCGTCCCATCTTCTAAAAATCTTCGACGGGGCAGGGATGGAAATAGCCGCCATAACCCGCTCTACCCCGTTGCCATCCCTACATTAAACTTCTGATTTAATGTAGTACTTGTTTAATTATACCAATATTTGTGTAGTACAGATTAAAAATTTTTGATAACATAATATTTGTTTTATAATTCTTGTCTTATTCTTTGAGGGGGTGTTATGTACAATAGGTACATGACAATTGCCGTCATTTTTGAAATCTAAGTGATCTAAACAACATGTCAAAGCATAAAATTTATAGGATTAATGAATTTTGGGTTCGCGACAATATTTAATTCAATGATCATATAATATTACTTTTTCGAGAGCAAATAATATTCTACTAAAGTAGAATATGAAGAAAATATATAGATGTGCTTCTTTAGGTGTAACAAGAAAATATTCTTCTAGAATATTTATATGTTAGGTTGTGAAATACAACATAATGTTCTTCTGTAATATTATTAAAATCGTATACTAGACTTGTTACGGGAAGAAGTGTGTGTGTGTGTATATATATATATATATATATATATATATATATATATATATATATATAAAGGATAAACAAAATTGAGAAGATGAAGCAAAGCAACAACAACCTAAGATTAAAAGATTGTTCATTTACGTAAGCATAGTATTGTGTTGATTTTGCTGCTGCTTGGGAAAGGACAAATCACGTATACATTCACGTGAGTTTGTTGATTTACCTCTTGATGTTGCTTGGGAAAAGATTTTGGACCACTGATTTTTTATTTTTATTTTTAACTTTGAATAGAAAAAAAATTCTAATTGTTAACTT
The DNA here is from genome assembly GCA_023638005.1 of Forsythia suspensa. NCBI lineage: Eukaryota > Viridiplantae > Streptophyta > Magnoliopsida > Lamiales > Oleaceae > Forsythia > Forsythia suspensa. The sequence goes on along the minus strand of CM042674.1, from coordinate 8,252,586 downwards.
AGTTGATTAGAATTTCATGCTGATCACGTGTTATGAAATTAAAGGAGGAAGAGAAAAAAAATATAAGAAGAAAATGAATTGTGTAATTTTATTATAACTATAGACCCATATTTATAGGATTTCAAAGAGAGTTATAAAATGATTTAAATACAGACTTGTAGATCAAGTAAGATTTATCTAAGTATCATGATAAAACTAAATAGTCATAAATAATTATTCTATAATTTTACAACAAAATGACATTTTTTTTGGGTAAATAGCACCAAGAGTCCCTAACTTTTCAACGTTGTAACGATGGGGTCCCTAATCTTTATACACTAGCACACGGAGTCCCTAACCTTTCAAACGTTCGTACCTGGGTCCTTTTTTGACGGAAAACGTCAAAAACTCTGTTAAGTTATCATGCGCGCCACTTCTGAAGGGTAAATCCGTCTTTACACTACTCAATACCACTAAACCAAATGAGATAACCAAAATTAGGAGAAAATAAGGTCCAAGAAAAACCTAAATCGCTGAAATCTGATTCCGTGCTATTTACCCGAAGACAAATTCGTGCAAACCAGGCCTGTTCGCAAGATATAAAGCAAATATTGAAGTTACCAAATCACGTTGGTGAAGTTGCATTACGGTAATGTACTTTATCCACTTTTTTTCCTGGTATTTTGCAAAATTCTAAAGTTCAAGTGTTAACTGTATGAATTTTTTGGTTTTTATGTTGCATTGTTGCCTCAGGTAGTGGAAAAATGCTACGTGGAGACTACCTCGACCGATTATGGTAAGGTTTGAAATTGGTGGTTTCGCGTAATATTTTTTTGGGTTTCAATTTGTGGACAATGAAAAGATGTTTGTCCCTACTTCATTGAACAATTATTTTTTAGTTGTTGACTAAATTTGGGACAAGGATTTCGGTTTCAATGAAAGTGGGGTCTTGCAGTGTGGATATGTTGGAGTGTGTTTGTGCTGTAAAAGTCAAGTTGCATTCATTTTTGGCCTTTTTGCTGTAAATGGTCCCTATTTGGTATCTAATTCATATTCTAATGCATAAAATATCCCCATGTGCAGGAGAATACAATACAGAGCAATTTACCATAAGATTATTCTATGGTGGAAGTTTTTTGACTAAGGATGGCAACACCATATACGAAGGGGGCAAGGTTGACTGCATTGACAATTGTTACGCAAGTTATTTCTCAACGTTCACTTTGGATCGTGTGATGAATGTGATGAAGATCCCTTTACCAATGGGTTATGCATACAGAAGAGGTAGACTGAATTTGACCCATGGGTTAATGCGACTAGCCACAGACCAGCATGTCGCGGAGATGCTACAAGATATTGGACCTACGAAGACAGTTGACATGTACCTTATACCACTAGTGGTGCCTCATTATTTGCCATGGGATTACTCCATTACAGTTGATCAGCATATATCTTAACCAGATTTAGAGAAGAGAAAAGGAGTCGTGATAACATATCTGGAGGACGGGACAGTGCTCGAGCCATTACTCACTAGTCGGTTGGTCAGTGCAACTGAGGTTCAAGAAATATCTTCTGAAAAAGAAATGTCATCGGAAGAATCAGACGACGATTGAGATTTCAATTGGATTGGCAAACCTAAATGTCATGTTGTCATAACTGAATTGGATGACGAAACAGAAGTTCAAGATCAAAAAACATACGATCTGACGACTGGAGTAGAACTACAAGTCGATCAACCAAATGTGACAACTGGAGTACAAGATGAGCATTGCAATGAGCATACATCTCCTGTCCAATATAATGAAAATATTGATTTCAATTGGTACGAACCAATAGTCAATGAATCAGACGAAGGTGACAACAATTCCGACGAACCGATAGTTGATCAGTCAGACCATATTGACTTCAACTGAGAAGAACCTGATCTTGCAACAGTGGGAGATGAACATGCAACTGAACAGCCAATTCAGCAAGGTACTAAACACATTGAATGTAATTGGGATGAACGGTGATTGACAATGTCCATTTCGATTACGGTCTATCGATGGCGGAGAGTTTAAAGCGATGACGAAGACGCGGATGAACCCCGTAGAAGGGTAAGAGAACCAATCTTCAATCCCAAAACAGATATGAGTGATCTACGGTTTGCTTTGGGTAAGTTTCTTTAATCATTTCAATTCACTTACAACTTTATATACATTGGTCCAGTAACTAATGATAACCAATTAAATGTATGGATGCCATTCGAAACTGTGCAAGTTCTGAGGGCAACATTAGTTGAATTTTCAATCAAAAATGGAAGGCCTATTCACTACGTAAAAAATGATACCACCAGGGTTCGGTTGAGGTGCAAACATCCTTGTCCGTGGGAAATATATGCACATGTTCAGGATGACAAGCTTAGTTTTAAGGTGAACAAGTTGGTGGATAATCACACATGTGCTGTTGTTTCCAAAAATAGGTGGGCCAATTCAAGTTATTTGTCCAAGAAGTTTGAAGGGGGTTTTAGATCTAACCCAGATTGGAGGTACAATAGCTTCAGTGAGGCAGTTAAGTCAGACTGCATGGTAGATGTTTCAGTACACCAATACTATAGAGCCAGAAAAAGATGCTTCGAAGTCATAAAGGAAAATGCAGCAGATCAATACAAGATCTTGTGGGATTATTGCCGGGGAGTTGAAGATGACAAATGAATGCACTACGGTTGAGTTGTATGCGCATCCGAAATGTTTTCAAGAGAAATTTTGTATATATGTTCAGGGGCATGTAAAAGAGGCTTCAAGGATGGATGTAGACCATTCATAGGGTTGGATGGATGTCATTTGAAGGGAGAGTTCAAGGGTCAGTTACTTACTGCCGTAGGTATTGACGGGGATAATTCCATGTTTCCCATTGCTTATGCCATTGTGGAGTCTGAAAATAGAGAGAGTTGGGAATGGTTTTTTGATTTATTGTGTTACGACATTGGGATGTTTAATACTGCTGCGTGGACATTCATGACTGATAAGTAAAAGGGACTTGTCCAAGCATTGTAGTCGAAGTGTGAAGAATCCGAACATAGGTGCTGTGTTAAACATCTACACAGCAATTTCAAAGCAACACATCGAGGATCAGATTGAAAAAATGCATTGTGGGCGGCGGTGAGAGCAACAACGATTAACGCGTTCAATTCGGAGATGGAGAAAATGAAGGCAATTGATGACAAAGCTTACAAATGGTTGGCGGACAAACCATCAAATCAATGGAGCAAATCACAATTTAAAGAGCATAGCAAATGTGAGTTGTTGGTAAACAACATTTGTGAGTCCTTCAATGGTGTGATAATGGCAGCTAGGGATAAGCCGATTATTTCAATGCTCGAATGGATTAGGGTTTACCTTATGAAAAGATTTGCCACAAGAAGAACAAGTGTAGAGAGTTGGGATCAGGAAATCGGACCGCGGATTGGTAAAATAATTCAAAGGAATGTGCTTGCATCTCGTTATTGTCGCGCAACGTGGGCAGGTGAAGGCAAGTACCAAGTAGTTCATGTGTCTGGAACAACTGTGGCTGTGGATTTAAATGCTAGGATGTGTGCATGCAGGAAATGGCAGATCTCGGGGCTTCCTTGTGAACATGCTGTGGCTAGTATTTCTCAAAAGGGAGATGAGATAATCGATTACGTTAACGCGTGTTATAAGAAGGAGCAGTTTGTGAATGCTTACTCTCCGGTGATAAGTCCAATGAATAGTCCAGATATGTAGGAGAGTTGTGGTCAACTTCCGTTGGAGCCTCTGTATGTTACTAAAACGGCTGGTAGATCGAAGAAAGTAAGGCGAAGAGAGCCCGATGAGCCACAACGTCCCTCGACATCAAACAGATGACGATTTGGCATGAAGATGACTTGTAAATAATGCGGTCCAACAGGTCATAACAAAAGATCGTGCAATACAATGACGAATACCAGTTCAACACATAGGTCGAAAAGAAAGAAAATTGATGATGCAACAGCCCCAACAAGCAGCCATCAATGAACTTGATTACAATCATTTTTTTTTTGGGGTCCACATATCATCAGTAGCCACTTTTTGCAGTTGGAAGTTGTATTTTGTCATCCAACTTTTCACTTCCATTTTTTGTAATTACATGACTTTGTTGATGGCAATGGAATGATGATTTTGGAGGTTGAATTGATCATCTGTATTATGAATTTTGTTGGTACGGTAATTCCATTTACATTGCAATTAAATTTGTTTGTCTCCAGTTGCACTACTAAACTGATGACTGCTGAAAAATATAAACTTCAAATACATTAACTTCAACCAAGTAGCAAGTACAAAGCAGGATCCTTTATCCTTTACAAACTGATCACTTCAAAAACAACATTACAACAATCCCACATACAAATCCCCAAACCCACCGACTCCAACTTCCTTCTTTTGAGCTCAAATCCTTCATTTTCAGCTCCAATTTCTTCATCTGAATATCCAAATTCTGTTTTGGTGTCTCCCAATTCTGTTTTTGCATCTCCAAATTCTGTATTTGTATCTCCAAATTTTTTATTCGATCCACATAATTTTTTATGTCTTGCTCCAAGCCACTGACATTTCTCAGCAAACCGGGAATGATTTGCTTCGATCTCTCACAGATTTGTGGATCGTACCAACCACCTACCTCCTGAAATAATTAAACATAAAACCACTTTAAAAAATGAAAAATTGGAATGTCGTACAATAAAATTAATCAAACATGTAGACCATTCGTACTCGTTTCCTTCTACATGTAATAAATTATCTTCCTGGGTTTATATTTGTCCATGAAGTCTTTATTTCAACGGGTAATCCATAGTGGCAGAGGTTGGACTCCATGGAAAGAGGAAAAGATAAAGATGGTGAGTGGATTTTTTGGGTGCACAAGAGGTCAAGATAAGGGATTTATTGTAATAAATGATTATCTCATTTGGTTTAGTGGTATTGAGTAGTGTAATGACAAATTTACCCTTCAGAAGTGGCGCGCGTGATAACTTAACAGAGTTTTTGACGTTTTTCGTTAAAAAAGGACTCTAGGTACGAACGTTTGAAATGTTAGGGACTCCGGATGCTAGTGTACAAAGGTTAGGGACCCCATCGTTACAATGTTGAAAGGTTAGGGACCCTGATGCTATTTACCTTTTTTTTTTGTTTCTTTGGTTCTAAGAAGATTTTTAGTTGATTATTGTTCCAATATTTTCTTTAGCTTCTGCAATTTCATTAATGGTCGGGGTTATAAGTTATAGAACTATATTTTAATCGATTATAATTTGAGGAAATTTCCTAATTCTGTTTTGGTCAGTTTAATAGGTAAAATTCACCGGTAGTCACTATTCTTTTAGCGAAATCTCAAGTAGTTTCTTAAATAGATCGTTAAACTTCAATTGAATTTCAAATTTCATCACTTTGTCACATTTTGTCATCTATTGGCCCCCAAACTGGTAGAAATTAATTAATTGACAATAATATTGTAAATTTGTAACTGATTTTCCACGTAATTACTAGAAATGAAAATGATAAAATGAGAATTATGGTAACGTCTTTATATTAAAAGATGTGGCTTTTTCTCATTTTATTACTTGTATGACGTAGCGTAATGGTAAGTTAGCATGAGATACAATGATTACATGGAAAATTTATTGTGGTATGATTGTCAATTAATCATTTCTCATCAGTTTGGAAGATGATAGATGATATATTAGTGAAATTTGATATTAAATTGAAGTTTAGTAATCTTGTTGAAATTAAATCGAAGCGTCGTGATTTAATGAGACCCATTTGAGATAAATTAAAGTTTAGTAATTTAATTTTTTTTTTTTTTTTTTAAATTTAGTGACTGCAGATGAAATTTATCCCAATTTAATTATTCTTTTATAGACTTGTTTGGCAACATTATGAATATGCAGGGAATTTGTTGGAGTTGCTCAAACAAAATTAACAAGTCAATTTTTAGGTTATAGGCCAATTTGGGAAGGAATAAAAAACTCCTGAACCAATACGATCTCTCACCCAGTCTACTGAAAATCAGGGTAGACTTGTCCACAAAAGCTAATCATCACACTTCGTATTTTCTTTGTGGCACCATAATTTAATTACAATAAATATTTTTAATTTTTGTTTATTGTTACACTTATATCTTTAATTTTTCTTATTATGTTATTATCTTCAACTGTCTATTAACTAGCAAATCTTATTCTTGGTGATGATTTTCGTCTAAAAAATTTGTTAGAAAGTCATAAAAAAACTCATTTATCCCTCATAATTTTAAATAAAAAAATAAAAATAGATAAACTATTTACCTCTCATTTCAAATATGTTAACAAAATATTTAGATAAAAATCATTAGCAAGGACAAGACGTGCTAATTAATTAAAAATTGAGGATATAAATGCGACAGAATTTTTTTTGATACATAAGTGCGACAACGAGAAAAATTTGAGGATTTTCATTACAATTAAAATGTAGTGTAGTATAGTAGTGTAAATATAATTACACTTTAAGAATATTGGATGAAAAGCTCCAATAATAGTTAATTTTATTGCGAGTAATTATATTGACATTATATTTCAATTGTATTAAATGTTTTTGACTTTTATTCATTACCGCATTTATATCTTTTAATTTTTTTCTCGACGTATGTTTATCATTAACTTTTCAAAAATTAGTACATCATATCCTTAATAACGATTTTCGCTAAAAAGTTATGTTAGCGTACTTTAAAAAGAGGGACAAATATTTAATCACAAATTTGTATTTGTTGTTGTTTTTAAACACGAAAGACAAAACAATCTTTTTACTTCATCTTAACGGAATTTTTGTGTGAAAACCGTTATTAAAGATTATATGTGCTAATTAATTGAAGGTTGTACGTAAGAATATGATGAAAAAAAATCTAGATACATAAGTGTGATAATGAGTAAAAGTCATGAACTTTTAATGTAATTAAAATATAGTGTCAATATATTTAATGTTTATTTGGTAAAATTTTTTGTACAATATGGATTCGTTTGGTATATGGACAAAGGTTAAAGATAATAGATAAAATTTGTTTTATCTTGTTTCACTATTTGAGCATAAGTGACGTTTAGAAAATTTTTTATCCAAATAATAATTTAAGCAAAAAATAAGAATAAATTTTATCATTAGAACGAGGAGAACAATATATTTTTTAATCTAGATAATGATTCAATCAAAAAACATTTTAAAGACGAACGTGCATTTTTAATATAGAACAAATATATTTTTTAACATTCATACCTTAAAAAATGAATTTAGAGTATGTTTGTTTGTACTTATATGTATTTATAAATCGAACATCATTCTCATCTACACATTTCGTAGAATTCATAATTTTTATTTATTTTTTATTTACATATTTCGTAAAATCGAATTATATAATCTATTTTTTTTTTTTAACAAGATAGTATTAAATTGACCAAAACAGAATTAAGAAATTTCCTCTAATTACAATTGACTAAAATAGACTTCTTTCTCAGCACGGGTTGTATAAATTTGACCCTCCGTAGAAAATTTATCCTTCGAGAGATCATTCCCCTCTCTCTCCTCTCTCTTGCTAATGGAACAAGCCCTAATCCCCACCTCTTCGTCAACACCGTCCGATCACGATCACGATCACGATCACGATCACGATCTTGATCATGATCTGGATCACGATTTCTCACCGGTTGGTTCTCCGGAATTGACGGACTCTCACTTTCCCCAGGTGTCCGATCTGCCTCAGTCTTCTACTCTCTCCGATGATCTTCGGAACAAGATCATAAAACAGGTGAGTTTTGTACTCCATTTTAGTTGCCTTTGTGTAAAGTATTAGCTATTTGTATTATTATGTATTTATGCAGTTAGATTTACTTTCCTGGGAGTAGGTTTTGACTTTAAATGGTCACTAAAATTTAGGGTGTTGATTTTACTTTCCTAGTAATTGTTGATTCTCGATGGTTTTAACACTCTAGGAACTTATTTACAGAATTTAAAATTTAAAATTATTGTGCAATAAGTTTCTAAATCTTCCTGAAAATTATGATTTACTTTACTGAAAATTTTGGCTGTTGATTTTATTATCTAGTAATTATTTATTTGAAGTAGGATTTATTAAGAATGAAAATCATCATACAATAATCAGTTGTGATTCTCAATGTTTTCAAGACTATAGGAACTTACTGTGCAGTATCAAAATTTTGACTTATTGTGCAGTAAGTTCTTAAAGTCTTGCAGAATATTAAGAATCATTGATGATTGTTGTGCACAAATAGTTTTCATTCCCAATAGGGTTTTGGACTGGTGGGGGTTGAAAGTTTGCTTTTTGAGTCGATAGGACTTTAAGTTAAGCAGTTTATTTAGTAACGAGATGAAATTATTGATACTTGGGGTTTCATTGGGCTTTTCAGTGTGAGGGTAGTGACCATTTTGAAATATGTTTTTGCATGTCATATTTAATTTTTTTTTAGGCAACTTATTTCTCCTAATCTGTTATTTAGATATTATTATTATTAGAATTGGAGATGGTTTAACGTAAGCTTCCCTTGATTTTTGCATTTGATTTTTAAAGTAAGTGTCATGTCCTAGACCACTTTATTGTCTGATTAAGAGTTTTTCCCTTATCCAATAGCTGGATATTTACATGTGATTTTTCACAGTCTTTGTTGATTGCTGAGATATGGAAATGATTTAGCATTTACCGGGTTCATTTGCAGCTTAATTCTTGAAATACTGCATTTTAAGTGCATATATTAATCAAGGTATGCCTTTGAATCTTTTTCTCTTTGCAGGTAGAGTATTATTTGAGTGATGAAAATCTGCCAAATGACAAGTTTTTGATGAAGTATGTGACTAAAAATGCAGAAGGGTTTGGTGAGTTCTAGTTTTTGTTCTTTTATTAGATTAGAATTTCCAGTTTCCAAAGTTACTTGTGTTAACTGAAGGTACTGGGAATTCTAAACAATTGCCAATTGCATATGCTTTTTGTTTTCAAATGTGGTAAACTAACTAATTGGATTGCTGAAGTCGGAAAATAAATTCATTGTAAAAATTGATAAGAAGAGGAAAAGCCTACACTGTAAAAGTTGACTTTTTTCATGCAAAAAATCACCGTATACTAATTTCCTGATGCAAGATTACTAAATTTTGTAATTAACCACTTATCAATGTAAAGGGATTGCCATTCGTTTGTGTGATTATCTAGTTAGGATAGTAAAGAAGAATTGCATAGCATAGTGCAGGGCTTGAAGCTGCTTGTCCTCAATAAATAGCTTATTCTTCAAGCGAACAACAAGTCAAGCTCTCCATGATTTTCTTTCTTGGTGCAGCTAATTCACTGCGTCCAATTTGCATTCCAATCCAGGGGCAGATCCAGACAGGGGCTAAAAAATTTTTTAGAGTGAGCTAATATATTAGAAAAATAAAATTTCTGTAAAAAATTTGTTTTTTCCCTATACTAAAGAAAATATGTTTCCCCTTGTATCCGCCCCTGCATTCCATTGTATCTTTAAAATTTGAGATATATGTATACGGATGTTTTCAAAGTGGCGGCAGCCACAGTGAATGTGTAGTTTTTTCCCATTTAGATGAATAGAAGCTATATTCCTTTTCCTGGCAAGATAACGTTACTGCGAATTACTAAGTTCATAAGAAATTGAGGCATCAGTGAAACAGCATATCTACTCTCGTAGCTAAAAATAGTCTTCTATCTTCCAGTTCCTGTTGGAGTTATTGCTTCTTTTAGAAAGATGAAGAACCTCACAAGAGACGTATCGTTGATAGTGGAAGCCCTCAGGGAATCTGAGCATCTAGTAAGTGACTTAATTTAACTGAAACTGTACTTTGTAACAGTATTCTTATTGACCTATTAAAGTAACGATACTCTTGATAATTATCTTAATGTTACCAAGTTTAATAATTTAGTTTCTCAAACAGTCTTCATTTTTGTCCAAATTCCCTTTACTAGTGAAACTTCCCCTACTGACTGCAGGTAGTTAGTTCCAACGGGAAAAAGGTGAAGCGTCTTCATCCTCTTCCATTAGCTGAGGTCAAGGATCCGATGGTAATATTTTTGACTTCAAGTGAAACATGATAACTGTTATCTAACATGTAGTTTTAGCAATTTTAAATCACGATCTGTGTTCTAGCTATGCACTGTTTTGGTGGAGAATTTGCCCGAGGATCATTCAGTAGAAAACCTCCGGCGAGTGTTTGGTGAAGCTGGAAAGTATGCATCTTTCCCTGTTCCTGCATTTCATGATTTTGTGGTTGGCTATGTTAAAAGTTTTTCTGCTTCGAAATTTTAGCATAAAGCATATTACCATCCGTGACCCACATGCTACAAGGGAAACCAAAAAGTGCACAATTGCAGAAAAGCTGCTGAGTGGGAAGGTATGGGAAAGAACTTTTTAAATTTGAAATTATTTAGAATGGGAATGTGACGTAGCATGTGAATTGAGTCTCCATTTAATCTTCAGATGTATGGTTATTTAGAGCTTATGGAAAAGGCTTAAGATAAATACCATCTCAGTGTCCCCTCACTCCCGAACAAATCTTTATGAATATGGTTTTAGATATGGATCTCCTTTACCTGATGCGTCAAGTGCCCCCACATTTTGAGTAAGTAATAAAATAAAAAGCACATAAACACACTCAGATAGAGAAATAGATAGGCAGATAGATGCTTGTCTATTATTTCAATTTTTCGTTACATTTCTGTTGACCAATTAATATCTCCTGGCTTCTACATGTAGTTACATGCTCTTGTGGAGTACGACAGTGTGGAGGCTGCTGAGAAAGCTGTGAGTGTGAAGCACCACCCTGTTTCTAGTGCTTATCACCCATGACGTTCTAATGTAAATTTTATTGCCTTGGCACGGTACTAATGCTAATTCGGTTTAGGTGGTCACTCTAAATGATGAACAAGATTGGAGATTTGGATTGAGGGTAAAGCTTCTTAAGAAAATGGTAATTGGTCCTATCACCTCCCTTTCCCTTTTGGTGATGGAAGCATGTGCATACAATTGGCAATAGTAAGAATATTAGTTTTTCTTTGACCAATTAGAGCAAGCCTGGACAGAAGAAAAAAATTTGGAGGGAATCAGAGCCAGAGAAGAGTACCAACACTCAAGTGTCTGATCCAGCAGCAGGGAATGAAGAGAACCACTATTCAAGTGAGCATCATGACGATTCACATGACGAAGAGGTGCATCTTAAATCTTGTTGAGAGCTATATTTTTTGTTCCTCCTCGTTAAATTATAGCTGATACCAAAGTTCCTTTGCATCAGTTTTTACAGTAATATTAGTGGTTTTTGCTGTACGATGTGGTGCTGCTTGATTAGTATTGTTTTACCAAAAAAATTATTGGATGAAGAAGCCGAAAAAGAAAAGGATTCCTCCAAAGAAATTTTCTTCTATAGGATAGAAAACTTGGTGTAACTAAAATATTCACAACCCTTTTTGCAGATTGCATAGCATAAGTGGGTTGAATATGTAAAAAAAGTTTGCTCTTTTTATGCATCTTAGGACGGGGAGCAGCATTTAGCGAAGGAGAAAAATGGGCACAAGGGTCGAAACAGAGGGCGTGGAAGGAGACAAAAACATTACGGCACAAATGGACATGGTATTGTAGAAGTTACTCGTATATTTTCCTTTTCTTGTTCAAATATCTGGATATTTACATTTATTTGTCATCTATAAAAGTATAAAAAAAAAAAATATATATTTTTTCAGGCCACGGAACGCATGCTTCTAGTCATGGTATTGAGCCCTCAAAGCCGCCTCCAGGTCCAAGAATGCCCGATGGAACCAGAGGATTTACTTTGGGGAGAGGCCGGCCACTGGCTTCCAATTGATCATTTATGTTTGGCTAAGCTTAAAAGTTGCTTAAATTAACTTCTATGAAAAGTAGCTACTGATACTTTTCAAAAAAGTTACTTTTAAGTAACTTATAAGATTAGCCCAACATAAGAGAGCACTTACACTAGGTGCTCGTTGGTGGCTATCCTTGTGGTGAGGTAAATAGATTTATGAGGTTTACAATATCAAGTGGTGGGTTATTCAGTTACAATGTGTTGTGTTACTTCAAATCTGTATTTGAGGGATTTCAACCGTGTTGCCATCGATTTGCAAATGAACCTATCTCAGGGTGTAATATTATGAAATTGTGGACTGAAAGATGTTTACGATATCAAGTTTCAATGTAGTTTGGGCATTTAGAGGTTGGTTTGATTCTCTGAGAAATAAAATATAAGTTATTGCCTTGACGACACATTCAGTTTATAAACTGTTGCACAAGACAATTGTTAAATTTTCGAGTGAAGCAGTGTTAAATTCTGTACATGAATTTTTTCTTTGGCTAAAAATGCATAGAGGTGATCAAACTATTGTGATTGTCGACTGGGATCAGGGTGCCATAGTACACAGGGCCGGCCCTGGCCTAGGCGGTTAGGCAATTGCCTAGGACTCAACCACCCAAAAACTTTGGCCTTTTTTTTTTTCAAAAAAAATTATCGGCGTACTTTTACGTGTAAAACGAGCTTGAATAGAAAACAAGTTTAGATTTAATCTATCTTAATCTAGTTTTTAAATTGTAGATCATGCAATTTTTCCTTTCAATGAATAATGATCTTTGTTTACAAAAGATTAGTCATATATATAACAACTTAATAAAATTTTGAGGCAACTCGATGAAGGTTCTAATTATAATGAAACTATAAGGCAATTTAATCAAGATTTTTTAATTATAATGAAATATTAAGATAATTTAATTAAGAAGGTAAAATTTCGAAAAACACTTTTATTCAGTTTTGCATAGCGCAATAAATTATGCTCTACAACTTAACATAAATTACAATTATTTTCTCATTCAGTGAGGAAGGAGGTCCACAAATCTCATGGCCGGCTCTAGTTGTAAAGAAACTTCGAAATGCTAAGGTGTCACACTGTGACTGGTTCCCTTTTTTGTTTCTATTTTCTTTTGTCATTTTAGGAACGAGACAACAGTTTATTTGTCCCTTGGCTACTTTGGAATGGAGTGGAGAACATATCCATGCGGTGGCCATGGAAAATGTCTTTTCAGTCTCAATCAGAATTCAACTATTATGTGCTTTACAAAATATTGAGCCAAGTAATCAGCACGCAATATGGGGACGGAGAAATGTTGTAATAGATGTTACACGTGGCAAATACTTCGAAAGTGTATTCAAGTATTGCAAAAAAAATATTTACTTGTTAGTATTTTTAATTCTATTTTATCTTGTTTGATAAATTTTTTTTTAAGATTATAAACAGTAGATAAAAATGGATATTTGACCAATTTATAAAATATTAAATTAAAAGCACAACTAAACATCTTGTAGTAATTAATTTCTAGTAACAAATTTTAAAAGTGATAATAATTACATGAGTATTCTAAATAATACTTTCCCAACCTATTTGTGCAACAATATATTTTTAGAAATAATGATAAATTGAGGACAAAAATTTTGATAAATAGAAATTTACTCCCATAAATTATAAATCTTATAGGACAAATTATTTGTTGAGTTAAGGAGGCAATTATCAACTTTTACCAGCAAGACCCAAACTAGATCGGCCATTTTAATTGGGAAAACTAGGAATAGGTTGAGAATCTAAACTGACAAAAATTGAATATTTACAAATAAGTAAAAGAATGAAGAAACCAGTTAATTCGCTTAAAAGTTGGATGAATTAGAGTAGGCTTCACTAGTTTTTTAAGTTCTACTATAAAAAAATAGGATAATTGCATCAAAGGTCTCCAACGTTTCAAAATCGTTGGAGATATGCCCCTAATTTAAAAAAATAGCACAACACGTCCCCAACGTATGAAGAAATAGGCATCATACTTTTCGTCAGTTTTCTCCGTTAAAATTCAAAATTGGATTGCACGTGCTATATTTCTCAAAAAAGAATAGCATAGTTAAAAATGTAACTCCATTGTAAACCTGAACAATATCTGGTTGCTTGATAAGTTTCTTTAAGGAACAATTGGTTGAATCAGATTACGATTAAGATCAATATCTGGTTGTTTGATAAGTTTCTTTAAGGCCTCGATATCATTTGCTCGAGTTGCAAACAAGAGAGAAGAAAAAATTCGTAATTCTTTGGATTCAACAATCTTCCCAATTTGAATCACATCTAAAAGCGCTTCTTTGGAAGAATAGTTTCCACCGCATTGATCTAGCAATCGACCTAGCACACATCGAGCAAACGTATTAGTCGGACCAAAATAAACACCTTTGAAGCCGTAAGTTTAAGGCACTCCTCCTACTTATTTCTAGCACAAATCATTAAAGCAGTCTTACAAGATCCAGTTTTTGAATTGAAATTACATCCGACTTTTATTAGGAGGCTAAGAATTGTAGCTAATCCAAGTCTTTCAGCAAAATGTATTGGGTAGAAGTTTGTCATTTAGTTGTTTCAACTGGAAGTTCTATATCGACATCGCAACTCAAAAGCACGCCAAATGCTCTTGCATTGCCACATAGGATAGCATGGTGTACGAGCGTCCTCCTTAGATGGGGAATGTCAACGGAGATTTGTTGAAGAAGCATGCGCAAGATAGCACTACTGGCTTCAAAATACTCCACTGCACACCAAGTAACACGATAGGGCCAGCCAACCAGCCTACTCGAAACTCTTCCCCTGTAGTTGTGTCCCATGAAATTTTTAACCCTGCTATTCTCAGTCGTGTTTTTTAGGAGAAATATAGTGCGTGTAGTCCAATTTTGAGTTTTAACGGTGAAAACTGACGGAAAGTGTGAAGCGGGACCTATGATTCCTATTTTTTCATACGTTGAGGATGTATAATGCTATTTTTTTAAGTTAGGACATATCCCCACGATTTTAAAACGTTGGAAACTTTTGGTGCAATTACACCTAAAAATTTAAATTTTATTTATTTACATTTTTCAGCACCAATTTAATCTGAATTAGATTTTATTTGACTTTTGACTCTTAACTTTTTACCATCCCGTCAATGAAATTGGGGAAACATTGAGTTTAAATGGTTAGGATTACTTCTCTAGGTGGGTAGGAGTTATCTTATATATATTACTGAGGTGACAATGAATAATTCCCTCTACTTTTCAGTACTTAGATTAAATATTATTTTTATTTTTTATCTATATATTTTTTGAAAGTTTTTTTTTATCTTTTAATTTTGTGACTTTGGAATCTCCTCCAGTTTTGAACCTTACGCGCTCTACAGGCGCGTTAACGTCTTTATTTGCCCAACTTTCCGTATATTTCGAATTCAGGTAGTGGGTCTCGTACTCTCTCAGAAATTCAACAAATGTACGAACAAATACATACACGACACAAAATATACATATAACTATATAACCCTAAATTGTTAATGGAGTCAATTTAGGAATCGATTAATTTTAGAAATGCGATCTTCTACATGGACTCCGACGAATTATAGAAGTTTTACACATCTAGGTTTTCTTTCGAAAAGGGATTCTGGTTCAAGGCTGGTACCAGCTTGCGTTTCATTCGATTCCACTTTTTGCGGATATTATAAGCTGCGTGATTGTTTTGGTCACAAGGTAATTAATGCTAGTAGAATGGATATAGATATGCTTGCATGTGATTTTGAGGGTGCTGCTAACTAATGTAACTTTTTTTTTGTCTGTTGTTGTGTTAATAGATTTCTGGATCACGGGTTCGAAAATATGGGCGGCGTAGGGTTTTTCAAGTTCGGACCATGGAAGATGTATTTACTGACTTCCTTAATTAATTCTCTTTTTCGTTACATGAACAAATTTTGTAGTCCAGAAAGACATGTTTGATAGTAGTGATATCCGACCTGTATAAATGATCTGCCTCTGAGCTTACATAGCGATCGGAACTTAGAAAATAAAGAAAAATTGGAATTCTAATAACCCTCCCCACAAAAAAGAAGAGGAGAAAAGGGGAAAAAGAGAAAAAAGCCGAAAATTTGAACTAGGGCAACCTATCCTGACGAATTTATTACATGATTGTGTATCTAATAAGAACATAGAGATTCAGGGCCTGCTAGGCTAAATTTAGTATATTTATTCACAAGTAGCTTCATTTGTTTCGCTTGTTAAGTACTGTATGTCTTCGAACATGCATGTTTGGGTAAATTCTCTTATAAGCAATCATATATTTGGTAAAATAAATAATTTTAAGTAGAGAGAAAGGGAGGTTGTGGGCTTCTTGCGGTCAGGTGTCCAAGGGGTGAGCGATACAGATGGAGCCTGGAGGTTGGGAGTAGATGAGTACAAAGAGCTGCCATTGTACGATGGAGATGGGGAGGGAAAAGAAGATGGAGATGGTGACACAAGAAAATATGGGTGGTAATTTTGTTAATTAGTAGGGGTATTTAAGTTATTTTTAGTCAAATTTACTTAAAATAAGTTAATTATATTGCCAATAGCTGTCTTCTTACCGAAAACTGGTATCTTTTTAACTTATAAGTAAGAAGAAAACGTAAAAAGTTATTAAAAAACATATCAAAATTAAAAATTATTATATATTGTTTGTTAGCTTAGTACAAATAAATGTGCACATATACTAACACCTTAAATAGCCTTGAGCCATTGTTTAAGCTGGTAGAAGAATAATTCTTTCAGTATCTGTTTTGGGGATGAAGAGTAACTCCATGGACTAGCCTCTGTTATTGTGGTTTTGGGATCCCATCCATTTTAATTTAATACTCCAAAAACTTGAGATGCTATGATCAAAAGGTCTATTAGAGAACCCTATACCATATTGGTTGAGTGGGAATTTACATTAATGAATTAAAAGGAAGCGTGACCAATTACTGGAACATGCCTTCCATTCTTTGTTCGTTATGGCTACTACATGACGCCAATCTTTCTCGGTCAGTTGGCTGGTGTACAAATCATGTCACCAAGCCTAGTTGTCTGACTCTGGTTATTTCATCTATTGTTATGATTGATTAGTGTTCTGTTTTCACATCCAGGACTCGGTGGGTGTTTCATCACTGCATGACTGGGGGGAGAGCAATGGGGCAGTTGAATATATCTTATCATCCAGTGATGGCGAAGATAGTGATGGGGAAATCATATTACAGCCAATAACTGACGTTGATTTACCAACCTCGAAAGAGAAATTTCTTCCTATTGATGACTCCATAACAGTGACGGCTCATCGGCTTGCAATGCTTGGGAGTGCACGGAAGAAAAACAGGTAAGATCACAATAACATCTCTATATATTAAAAGAGTCACTTTGGTATAACACTATTTCTATGAATGCGTGCCACCACTTTTTTTTTTTTTTTTTTTTTTTGTATTTTTTGTATTTTTAAGTTTTTCTTTATTTCTTGAAATTGACATTGTTTTTTTTTTTTTCCTTTTTTTTAGTTTGGCACTATTTCTATGAATGCCCACCACATTTACTTATTCTTTTTCTTCACATTTTCCTAATTTTTTTAAATTGACAACGTTTTTTTCTCAATCATAGATCTTTTTCAACACCATTTTCTTTTCAATATTTCGTTATTTCACTTGCATTTCTTCGTTCATATTTTTAGCATTTCTTCCGATTTCAGTCATGTCTTTTGAAAAATCGTCCCAAAATTTACAGATATGTTGATTATTTTGAGTATCCATCTAAATTTTGTTTTATAAAAGTTGTTTCTATAGATCTATCTGCTTAATTTTTTGCACTACTTATTATAATAGATTTGAATGTTGCTATTAGCTCTCATTATTTCTAAGGTTCGTGAATTGACCATTACAAGTAGTTGTTTAGTTGTTTAAGTCTTGTATTTGTTAATTTTTTATACTTATTTGAATATTTTTACTTGTTTGAGTGTTGATTTTTAATTATCATTTTGAGTTCTTAAATATTTCTAATATTCAGTATTTTAATCTATTAAAAGAGGGAACTTCACCACTATTCTTTTTTTTTTTTTAAAGTTTATTTTGATTTCCTAAAATTGACAATATATATATATATATATATTTGGGTGTAATACTGTTGCTATGAACGTTCACCACTGTTCATTTTTTTTTTTTTTTTTTTTTTTTTAGTTTTTCCTAATTTTATGCAACAGAATTGACAATGTAAGTTTTTTTTTTTTTTTTGGAATACAATACTAATATTAAATTTAACACTAGTCAAGATACAAAATATCGTTTCTAAATATGTGTTCTTTTACACTAATTTGTTTTTGTTTTTATTTTTATTTTTACCTAGGTTATTGAATATAGTAAAAATAATTTTTCTAATTTCTTGTTAACTACGGCAAAAGAATATAGTGAATACCACTCAGGATATTGAAATTTGCATTTCGGAACGCGTTATTAAGAATGACAAATGCATGTGTTTCATTGCTAATCGTTGTATTGAGAAATTATAAGCATAAATTATTTAAATTCTAGAATGAACATTCATTTACTTTTTGAATTATTTTTATTGATTTAAGCTATTTGAGAGGTTTTATTATTATTATTTTTTTACATTTTTACATAATTTAGTATTTTGAAGTCATGTTTAAATCATTACAATTATACATGTAGATAGTATTGATGTGATATATACTTTTACTATTGCAAAAACAAGTAAAATCTCATTAATGCACTTATTTTTATCAACTATTTTTGAGATTTTTGAATAATTTTGTTGGTTTTCAATTTTTAAATTGAGAAAATGAATATAAAACAATAAATCAACACTTTTCCTCGAATTTATTGCTTATTAATTACTTCAAAAATCTACCTAATGAGAAATAACTAATTAATAATTTATGATAATCTATAATAAGTATTTTTACTACTTATTACTGTAAGTTCACAAGTAATTTTTTGCATATCTCGTGACAATCTGTGATCTAAACTTTTTTGAATGTTTGATCAGAATAAACAAAATTAAATAAGTCAAATCATGAGGAAAAATATAGAACTTTAAATTTGAAAGCAGCAGAATAATTTTTTCACATAATAATTGAAGTATCCAATTCTAGGAATTACTGTAATCAATTTTGTTAGAAAGTACGTACCATTCATCACATCTAAAAGTAAAAAACATTAAAAATCAATCGAAACTATATCGCTTACTCTTAAAAAATACGTATTTTCTCTAACAAATTTAAATACATATGTTACTCAGCCTTTTATAACTAAAAAAATAATTAAAAAACTCACAAATAATGGTCACGCTATTAAATACTTAATTAAAATAAAACACGTGCTTTTGCACGTGCTCTCCACTAGTGTATACCAAAAAAATTTTACTAACAAAAAGAAATTGACTTCTATTGTTGGTTGCTTCATTTTTTTTAGAATAAAATGCACCTGTTTTTACAAAGTTCCTCCAATTCCCAACAATCACTCCTGTGTCCATGCCCTGATACGCTGTTTTGCCAATCTGTCTGTGCCTTCTTCTGCTGTGTGGAGCTCTGTTTATTTATTGTGTACAAGATGACAAGGCACAGTTCAACCAGGATGAAATATGGCTGGAACTAATATGAAATGTGTAAATTATGGATGCATTTTTTCCTTTCTTATGTCCTCACCTTCTGCTTTCCTGAGCCAATGTGCAATGTTTCTTCCAGTAGCTGATCTCATAAAGTGACTAATGCTGTGCTATTCTTGACCTTCTTAAAATGCATAATGTCTTTTAAGAATGACATCGTTGTTATGTCCTTTTTCATTCTTTTCCCATTCTCTCTTTTTGGATTAAGTAATACTCATCATGGTAGTCACTTGTGATCTTGGTACTTTAATCCTACCCTTGTTCTCCTCAAGCTAACGAAAAGGTAAAAAACGCTGGGGAGAAAGGATGAGTCTCGAAAGACCAAGGAAAAATGAAGAAATACTAGTATGCAATGTATCATGCACTAAAAGAAATTATCATTCTAATGTTAATACAATTACACGCTTATCACACTTTATGCTTGGGGAAAGGATTTGCCTCTTTCTTCTTTGATTTCCCTGTAGAATTACACGCTTATCACACTTTATGCTTGGGGAAATGATTTGTGTCTCTTTCATTTTTGATTTTCCTGTAGCTGCCAAGGATATAAAATATCTTTTATAATATGTGTAGAACTTTCTGATCAAAAGCATATGTTGGTTGAGAATGTAGGGAGAATGGAATTTTATTCTTTAAAAGACTCCGTTGACTGATCTAAGCAAAAGCTTTTCTGTATACTAACTTGGCTTTTTTCAAAACCCTCTTCTTGCAGGACTGTGTATGGGATTCTGAACAATATCGGACTAATTACGTTCTCAACATTGCTTCTTTTCCTTGTGGATCAGTGTGCATGGCGAATTGTCAGATTGCCCTTGGCACCATTTTACTTGATGCGCCCTTTTATGATATCTGCAGTTGTAGTGTCTTGTGTAGGCTATATTTGTGTCCCGTTATTTCGTATTTTAAAACTTCGATCAATAAGAAGGAATGAAGCGCCCATTCGACACTCTTCTAAGAAAGGAACCCCTACAATGGGTGGATTGTATTTTGTACCCATTGGTGCACTTGTTGCAGAAGTTATTGTTGGTTTTTCATCTGCGGAAATTTCTGGAGCGGCAGCAGCAACTCTAGCATTTGCCGCTATTGGACTAGTTGATGATTTCTTGAGTCTCAAGAATAATAACAGTGGTCTATCTGGTTGGATGAGAATTTTGTTGGAGGTGAAACTTCATTGATGACTTCCTTCCTCCCAAGACTTTCTGTGTTTTCTACTACTTATTCTAGAGCTAACAGTTTTTAACATTGAACTAATGTTAAGTTTTGGTGTTGCACAGGTAGCTGTTGGGTCATGGTTCTCCTGTTGGTTGTACACCACAAATGTATCATCACCTTACAGCATGTATACCTTCTAGTAACTAATTTGATCAACCTTTTTCCAATGGTAACTCACGTTTCTATAATGGCACATTTCAAGAGGAAGTCTGGAACGTTTTAACTTGATCAACATGTCAACTTGCTGATACCTTCCTCAGAAGTAACAGATTATACCTTATTCTATGATTGTTGTTGACAATTCTAGACATGAGAGCTTGACATTCCCTTATAGTTTACTGATGCAGTCATACCTCTTTTTTATTGGAAAGCCAATGAATTATTTGGAAATTATTCTGACTTTGCAGTTATAGGGTCCATGGTGTTGGCGAAGTTTAAGTATTCAAGTGTAGGAACTGTTTCTAACCCATTGCTCTTTAGTCGGGTGCTACTAATTAAGTTTACTAAGTAATGTTGTGCGTTGTTCTCAATGGTTTTGAAGTGCTTGTCAAAAAATTGTAAATTAACTCACTACCAGAAAATTCAGGAGAGAATTAAATTATATTTGTTTATCAAAAGTAAGGTTGTATGCTTTACCATTTTCACGATCCATAGTTAAGATATCATGGCACACAATAAACTGGTGATAAGTTTTTGTGCTTCTAGGTCAATGCATTAGTTCATCTTGTGCTGATCTAACATGGATAATCTCTAAATAACTACATCTTAACCTGTATATTACTCATTCTTTTTTTCCCCCATTCAGGAAAATGGTGGTTCCTTTACCTGCACCTCTAGGCCTTGTTTGTCTGGGAAGATTTTATCCACTTTTAACTTCATTCTGTTTTGTTTCCATGGCAAATGGAATGAACCTAACTGATGGGCTTGATGGATTGGCTGGCGGGACCGCTGCATTGGCATTTATTGGAATGTCAATTGCAGTGCTTCCAATATGTTCTGGTAGTATGCCAATCATTATCTTAAGTTTTGATGACCAAGTTTTAGCATTTCATCTTTAAAATCAAATACTCTGCATTTTATGTCCACATTTTCAAGATATTAATGATGTTTACTACCACTAGTCTTCAGATCCATTGTTGAGTACTAATTTGTGCAACCAAAATCAGATGTTGCTATATTTGGAGCATCAATGGCAGGAGCCTGTGTTGGTTTTCTTTTGCACAACCGTTACAAAGCATCTATATTTATGGGTGACTCTGGAGCCTTGGCTTTAGGTGCCGCTCTTGCTGCAATGGCTTCTTGTACAGGAATGTTCTTTCCGCTGTTCATTTCATCTGGAATTTTTGTCATGGAAGCACTTTCAGTTATTATTCAGGTATTTTGATCCTCAAGATATTGTGATTATTCTCAGCCTCTGCAAAGTGCTTTATTCTTTTGAGTACTTCTAAAAGATTTGTTAGATATTTTAACAACTTTCATGTTATTTTTCTTTTCTTCAACGTGAGTGCATCATCATTTGTTGGATATTATCTCACATCTAATGGCCATTGTGCTTTTCCTTTTTGTACACGATTCATGGATTTTCTGTCAAGCATATATTATATTGTTTAGGGCACCTTGTGAATGTACTAATGCTTGATTTGCTCCCAGAATTATTTTGTGATCAACATCTTTTCTCCGTACTAAGATATAAATTGAAATGCAATGCTCTGCTTCTGACAACAAAGTTTACTTGTGTCTTAGGTATGCATCTTCAGGACAACCAAATTTTTTCGGAAAACTGGTTTTCGATTCTTCCGGATGGCACCCTTCCACCACCACCTTGAATTATGTGGAATTGAAGAACCTAAAATAGTTGCTGCTGCGTACATTGTCACGGGAGTTTTGGTCTTATGTGGGGCATATGTGGGTCTTATTTCAGCATAACTTGCAGATGCGTTGTAGATGACCTCGGAAGTTGACGTAGCTTGATTGTATAGTACTAAGTATGAATAAGAAATAGAAAATTGAATCTTATTTATTTTTAAGTCTTGCATACTAAATATGCCTTTAAAGTTATTGCACTAGGATGGGTAAAAGAAAAAAGGGGCCTTAGATCTAATGATTCTGGTTGGTATTGTTATAATGTTCCGGTAATGACTTTGATGGGTATTGTTATAATGCCCACCGGGATATATGTCAATTGTCATGCACTCATTGAAATGCCCACCGGGGGCATTAGATCAAAATCGAAAAGATTATTATGCTATCTAGTACCAGTTTAGATGGCAATAGGTCATATTTTAATTGTCGAGTAATGTTATTCCTAGAGTAGACCACTATTTAGAGGTGTCAATTCGGGTCAACTGGGCCGGGTCGGTTTGCCTCCGATGAAGTCCGGTGGTGGCCTGTATTAGAAAAAGCCCGCGTCACGGTGGGTTGCGGGCCTAGTCAACCCAAAAATTGAATACAAGCTCAGCCCACCCGTTGGTCCATCCGAGTTGAGTCCATGTCGGCTGTGGTTCAACCCAGTGCCTGTATGAATAAAAAATTAATTTTTTTTCATATTAGTAAAAAAATTTAGTTACTTGTTAATTACACTAATGGTCTACATTCTTTCAGGTTTGTAACGATTTCATCCCCATTCTTTTTTTTAGCAGATATTATCCTCATTCTTCCATTTATACTCATATATGGTCTCCAAATCACTATTTTTCACTATTTTCACAATTTTTGGACAATTTTATCCTTTGACTTAAATAAATTAAAATGATAAGAAAAAAAATACAATGAAAGTATTGCAATTGTGTCCTTAACCTTTTCAAAAGTACAAATAAATCTTAAACTATTTTATTTTATTCAGATAAGTGTTATTCTCCACCCCACCCCGCCTTTGAAAATTTTTGAGGAAACTGTTCCCAAAGCAAAAATTTGGCTCCACCATCTATGAGGAGAGAGAAATTTTTTTTTCTAACTTCCCATTGTTGATAAGAACTTCAGACAAAGGCACCAAAGCAAACCCAAGCAATTGATCTTCAAGATAATTCCTCACCCTGCTTAGCATCCATATCTCACATTTGAGAGATGAATAAACCTTATGAACATTAAGTTGGAGATTCTCATTGAAGATTGGATTTCTTCCACCACCATTAATGATTTTGGTGCAGATTGTGTTTTCGGGATCGATGAGTGAGGCAAAGTTTAGCATAAACATCTTGCTTTTGGTAGATGCAAATGTTATGGATGTCCCTAACTTTGGTGTATAAACCTCCAAAATCCCAGGAAGTCCTCCGGATTTGAGGTTATGGCCTCTTTCCTTTCAAATGGTTCCCTCGATAGACAAGTAGGCATTCTCTACGAAAAGATTAGTGTTTTGCTTCTCGTGCTCGGGAAAAATAGAAGATCTCTTAAGCGGTGACACAACAGATTGAGGAGAATCCATGGCAAAAAAATCGATATTAATCCGCAAAAGAATCGAATATTGATATATTACAATCGAAAATTGTAATACCCTATGTAGTTAAATCATAATAAGTACTACAAAGTAGAAACCGGGATGTAAAGTTTCTCTCTTTCTTGAATCCTAGCCCCAAAGACTCCCACCACCCACCCAACCCCAAAAATGTATGGTTACAAGAGGTTGGACTTGAAAGTTGAAGCCAGCAGCAATTACTGCTCAAGATTAGAAATGTAAAGCCCTCGCCCTTCGATTAGAAGACAAATCCATAGAAGCAGAGGTAGAATCAGCCGAAAAATATGAAATACATCAAAAACCTAAAAGCGGAGTTCGCGACGGCGGATTGTTGAGTGGTGGTGGTTGTGGCGTCGGTAGTGTGTTGAAGATTAGAAATTGGGAGAATTGCTGGAGAGAAATTGGCAATTTTTTTTGGTGGTTTGTTAACTGACTTTTTGCTTTGGGAACAGTTTTTCCAATAATTTCCAAAGGCAGGGTAGTGGGGTGGGGTGGAGAAGAACACTTATCTGAATAAAATAAAATACTTTAGGATTTATTTGTATTTTTAAAAAAGTTAAGGGCCCAAATTGCAATGCTTTCATTGTATTTTTTTCTTATCATTTTAATTTATTTAAGTTAAAGGGCAAAATTGTCCAAGAATTGTGAGAATAGTGAAAAATAGTGATTTAGGGACCATATATGAGTATAAATGGAAGAATGGGGATGATATTTGCTAAAAAAAAGAATGGGGATGAAATCGTTACAAACCTGAAAGAATGGGGACCATTAGTGTAATTAACCCTTAAAAAAAATATTTACATATATAGCAAAAATTGTGTTAAATTACTAAATAAAAAATAAATAATAATGATAAATTTACATTTGTTAATTTTTTAATTTAATTTCTATTTTTTTATATATTTAATGATTAAAAATCTGTTACATCTTTTACTTTAAATGACTCTCTGTCATTTATTTTTTAAAAAAAAAAATCAAAATAGGCTAGCGGTTAAAAGTCGAATCGCCAGGGTCGTGAACAGCCTGTTCAGTTCACGGGCCGGCTCGCGGTTTGGCTTCCTCGACCCGTGAACGGCCCACAGTTCATCATTCTCGGCCAGTGAACGGCCCGTCCGGTTCACGAGTTGGCCCGTGGTTCCGGTTCGAGATGGGTGGGCCGATGTGGGTTCGACCGGCCTGCCTGTCTTATATCTCTACGGTACTAGGGGTGGGCGTGGGTCGGGTTGGGTCGGTTTTCGCCCAACCCGACCCAACCCGACCTGAACCCCAGTCGGTTTGGCAAAATGCCAAACCGAAACCAAACCGGAAAAAAAAATTTGGGCCCGAAACCGACCCGAACCGACTCGGTTCGGGTCGGGTTTTCGGTTTTGGGCCAAGTTTAGTTAAAAAAAAAAAAAAAAAAATTTTTTTGAAAAAACCGAGTCGGTTTCGGGTTGGGTTGGGTTTTCCCGACCCGAAAACCACCCAAACCGACCCGAGTCGGTTCGGGTCGGGTCGGTTTGACGGTTTGGCGGTTATTTTGCCCAGCCCTATACGGTACTATTGATGAATAATATTATTCTTAGTTGTCTAATTAATCAAAATGTATTTTAATTTCATTGGATAATTAAAAGTAGACAGCATAGTATTACATCAAATTGTGAATAGTGCTATGTAGCACAACTGACACTTGTCGAAATGGCAGTGGACTCAACATCCTAGAATTTTGCCATATAAGATGTAGATAGAGTCTACTGCTACCCAACGTTACTCTCAAATTGTTGGTTAGATACCGTTGTTCTTAACTACCACTGTTTTGATACATGTCTAACTATGTCATCAGTGCAGTGAATACTATATATCCTAGTCAAAAGTATTTGAGCCATTATATACTCGAAAGGAAAAGTACTTCGTTAACTTTGAACAGGTCGTCTACAAAAAAAAACAAAAAAATTTAACATTTCTCAATAAAATTAAAATTGGCTACCTAATTACCTCGGTCGTTCCTTGCTCCAATACACTAGAGAAGGCCAATATCATTTGTGCTTCAATGGTCTATAGATACTAGTTTCATTTGTAGTCTGTTGTAGAGGTGTCAATCCGGGTCAGGCGGACCGGGTCGGCCTGCCTCCGATGAAGCCCGGTGACGACCCGTATTAGAAAAAGTCCGCGCTATGGCGGATTGCGGGCCAGGTCAACCCAGCCCATAAAAATTGAACATGAGCCCGGCTCACCCGTCGGCCCATCCAAGTCGAGCCCATGTGGGCCCCGGTTCGACCCGTATGAATAAAAAAAAATTCTTTTTGAAATTACTAAAAAAATTTAGTTACCTATTGTAATTAGGAAAAAAAATGTTTACATATATAATAACAAATGTGTTAAATTACTAAATAAAAATAAATAATAATGATAAATTTACATTTGTTAATTTTTTAATTCAATTTCTATTTTTTTTTATATATTTAAAAACTAAAATATCACGCATTTGTCACATCTTTCACTTTAAACAACTCTCTGTCATTTATAAAAAAAAATCAAAATAGGCCAGCGGTTAAAGGCCGAACCGCCCGGGTAGTGAACAGCCCGTCCGGTTCACGGGCCGGCTCGCGGTTCGGCCTCCTCAGCTAGTAAACGGCCTGCGGTTCGGCCTCCCCGGCCCGTAAACGGCTCACCCGGTTCACGAGTCGGCCTGCGGTTCCGAGTCGAGACAGGTGGGCCAATGCGGGTTCGGCTGATCTGCCCGTCTTGACACTTCTAATTTGTTGAGAGGATTGGAGTATTTAATTTTGAATTAAATTCAACAAAACCGAGTAAAATTCCATATAAATAAATGTCATATCCTCTGGAGGTTGCAATAGTTGCCGCCTCCAATGCCTCTATTACAGTTTACAACCTAATAAATGATTATGGATAATCTAGATTAATAGTCAGGTTTTCCACAGAGGAAGAAGTTTTGTAATGCTCAAGCCCCCCAAAATTATAGTATATACAAAATGATTTCATGTAATACTTTAAAAATCCTCATAATTATTATCAATACAGTCCAGCATATCTAATTTACATCCTTCTAGTGTTTTTTAACAGTATACCTACAATAATGCAGAACATAAACACGAACACAATATTTAGTAACTATGGTAGTGCACATGCAATTTCGTCATACTTTGGTCCTTGAATCCTTCTATTGCGTACTGAACTTCCACGTATGGTTGACCAATTATACATAACTATCACACATGCTCATATATGATGTGTGAACCACCACACATATTATATATAGCTCATACAGGTCTCACACAGATTATTTAGATGCTTTTTTTCTTCCTGGCGGTTACGGTGGTGGGGGTAGCAGTGGGTGGGTTGTGGTGGATATGTGTGTGTATCAGTGTATGCATTCATGTCCATATACAAGTATGTATGCATGACAAGGTGGTGTGGGTGGCGGTGTCGAAGTGGCAGCGACGATGGTGAGGCCGCGGTTAACACAAATCATTTTCTTTATTTTCTCCAGTTTTTATTTTTATTTTTTTTTCAATTTTTGCTTAATTTATAAACATTTACTAGGTGGGTGGGATTTCAGTGGGGTTGGGAAAGGTGAAGATTTTTATTTTTTATTTTGGGGTTTGGGAATGTAAAGATTTAATTACAGTATATAGATTATAAAAGGGAAAAAATAAAAAAATTCTGGATGTAGTTGTACTTTTGAAAAGGTTAGGGATTCAATTATAGTTTCTCATTTTATTTTCCTTTTTCCCTTTTTTAGTTTATTTAGAGCATGTTTGATTGAACTTTTTAGCAAATGTTGATAAAATATTGATGAAATGTGTTGTTGAAAGTTTAATGAAAGTTGTGTATCATATAAAATGTGGTTAAAGGTAATTATTGACTTTTGACCATAACTTTTTAGTAGATTAAAATATAGACCAAACAAGCCCTTAAGTTAGAGGGCAAATTTTTAAAAAATAATCATCTGCGTAAATTTATTGAAAAGTTGAAATGATACATGCGATTGAAATTGAACGAGGGAAATTGCTACAAACTGGAAATGATGTGAACCATGAGTGTAATTTGTCAATTATATAAACATAAACTCATATGTTTTGTATTAAAGTTGTAAGTACCAGTACTTACCTTTATTATGTACGGAAGCGTCAAGATCTGCATTAATAAGACATTTTAAGGTTATTAGAGTTATAACTTACTCCTCAATTAAGGTGTCTAAACTAGGGTCTTTTCGAAGTTATATCATTGGAGCGGGGAAAATTGGGGGCAGGTGTCGACTAGCACCTCAGGTTTTATACTCCCAAAGGTGTCCTGAGTCGATGGGAGTATTTCCACACCGTCTTTTTACTATTATTGTTAACTTGTAGGTATTTAAAACTGAACTTCTTGAGAGGTCACTAATCATAAAAAAATTTCAACTTTAATGTTCTGATAGACACCCCGACAAAAGTGCATGCGCGGGCACGAAAATCACGATGCGTGTTGATCGATGGCCCTAGGAATAAGACA
Organism: Forsythia suspensa; assembly: GCA_023638005.1. NCBI lineage: Eukaryota > Viridiplantae > Streptophyta > Magnoliopsida > Lamiales > Oleaceae > Forsythia > Forsythia suspensa. The sequence goes on along the minus strand of CM042674.1, from coordinate 8,223,957 downwards.
CACGCAACAAGATTTGCTTGCAAATGCTCATTGCTTGTTACTGATATGGTCTCACCTTACGCCCGTATTTCGTGTACCGTGTACTTTCCGTGTCTTATGTAATGTTTTTATTTTTTTTAATTTTGCTATAAGTAATTTAAAGTTGACTACAATAAAGTTTATAATTTTATACCTCAAGCAACCTGCTTGCTTAACAACTAGCTTTTTTTTGGTCAGCTAATAATTTATTCTTTGCTAGCTACTAGCTTACTCAATAGCATTTTAGAAGATTTTTTTTTTTTTTAATTTTCAAATGAAACGAGGGCCTTATTTATAAAGGGTGAGGCTAGAGTATAAATGTAAATTTGAAATTTCTTAAAATGATATGTGGTATTTATTGTCACACTTGACAAAATTCTAATGACCCTAATTAGTTATTGTTATTTATATAGTTGTGCATAACATAGTCATTCTTATTTACATTGTGCATCAACTACACAATAATTGTGTAACTATTTTTCACATTTAATAGCTTAATTTTTTAGTTCAATATGTATAGCATTAATTGACTTATTTTCAATTATAGCACAAAAACCCTAGAAAATAAATAAATTTTAGAAAAATATTATGAAATGTTACAAATTGTTTTTGACTTTTCTTCAATAATTAGGTTTAGTCAGATTCATTTTCTTTGTTTGACTATGTCATCCCTTTCTGTATACCTAAAAGTATAATAAAGAAAATTGCAAAATTCAACTTATAGGTGTATGTATACAATCAAGTGGACCATCCTACCGATCATCAAGGTACACCCCTCATCTTTCCTATAATCACTCAAAAAGTACTCCACTCGCTATGCCAACAAATATTACATTAGCACGCACCACGCACCTCACATTCCTCAATCCATTAGTGGTGGTCAAATTATGTCATGCATGCAAAATTTTAACCATGCACATATGACATGCGTGCAGTGGCGGATCTAGGATTTTAAAGTCGTGGGGGCCAAAAAAATTTTTTGGAAGGGGGGCTTTGACGGGGGTTCAGGGACAATGCCCCCGAAATTATTTTTTTTTGACAATCTAATCAATCTGCAAGTAAAATATAATAATCAAATTTAATTTGCAAATTCACATCACAAATATCAATATACAAAGCAACCAAACAATCATTCATCCATTAACCACTCATCTCCATTTCAGAAACAAAAAAAAATAGCAAAGTTACGATGTAACATTAATGTATTATATCAAAAAACATCGCAAAGTTACGAATAAATTAAACATATCTATTTCATTAAAAAAAAAAGTAGTCTTTCACACTTGTTAAGATGATTTTTGTGAGACTTCAATTTGATGATTTTGTGATTTCTCCCACTATTTCTAATCTTTCATTTTTTGACTGTGAGAGACGCAAAGGATTAAAGGAAATGTAGTTGGAAAAATAAAAAAGAAAGTGTAAAAGTCAAATGTAGACCATTTACTAAAAAATATAAAAAAATAAAAAGGTAAATCAAAAAATTGTCAAATGGCCCCCATGCCAAATCCGCCCCAGCATGCGTGCACATCCAAAGTTCATGAACCGCATGCTCGACCATGTATGTGATCGAAGATATATGCAATACAAAATTGATAATGACAATACTTTATTTTTTTTCCCACAAATGCTTTAATAATTTAATTATGGAAATATATATATATATATATATATATATATATATATATATATATACTAGTTTTGGTCACGTGTGTTGCACGTATGTGAAAAATGTAGTGAAAAGTTTTAGATTGAAACGATACGAACCTTTTATACAATTATTCCTACAAAAAAAAAGGGTCAATGTCCATGTGTTAAAAAAAAAAAAAATCAACTTACAATGTTGTCGATCTACTCAACAACAAAAAAAAAAATTCAAATTCAATGTTGTCAAGTAACTCAACAACATTATAAAAAATAAAAAATAAAAAAATTCAAATTTGCTTATAAGATAAAATAAGAAAGATTAATGAAAAAATTGAATGAAAATGTGTAAAATAAGAACAAACAAGGAAAAATAAACTAAAAAAAAATTGTCAAAAAAGATAAGAAAAGACAAAAAAAAAAAATCAAATGAATTTTTTATAATTTGTCATTGCTCGGCAATGACAAATTACAGTTAATTTTTTTTTTCTTAAACTCACACATATGTATTACCAAAAAAAAAAAAAAATTCTTTGGTTACTGTTCATTGCCGAGTTGTTGAATGAATATGTGTAAAATAAAAAATAAACTAGAGGAAAGAAATATTTGTTAAAAAAAAAAAAATTCCCAATGAACAGTAAAATATTGTTCATTGTCGAGATTTAAAAAAAAAAATTCCAATGAACAGTAAAATACTGTTCATTGCCGAGTTTTTTACTGTTTACAATTTTTTTTTTTTATGGGGCAATGAACAGTGCATTGCCGTCTTGCATTGCCGAGATTTTTACTGTTCACAATTTTATTTTATTTTTTTAAATATGGGGCAATGAAATGTTCACATTTCAAAATTGATGTTTTGAAATACTCTATTGAAATAGGCAACGCTCTATAATTATTCAACCTCTAGGGAGCTAGGACATTGCTAGGGGAATTTTTTTTTTTTTTTAAAAAAAAGTGGTGATATTCTACATGTAATATGTATTTGGTTGGATACTTAGAGCTTGACTGGAGAAGTTTTATGAACTGTTGAACTCTGAATCTGGGAACTACAAGTGAATATTGGTTATATAGACCATATGGGATTTATGGTTGTTCCCTCCCATGGTTTTAAATTCAAGGCTATCAGTCGTGATTCAACTGCCTTTTGCATTGTAATACGATTGGTCGTGACTTCAATAACATGTTACACTACTTATTTCCTTAACAAAAGTGGATAAAGCAAATAGTAAGATGTAGGAAACACACTCATTCTTTTTTCACTGCTACGGCATTTGTTACAACATTGCCTTCTACGACATTTCTTTTGTGGCAGTTAATTAGTGGCACTTTAATTGGTTGGATTATAGACATATATGTGAAGTGCAAATAACTGAATCTGGATGCCAACGTGCCAGGAAATACAACATTGGCAAGCCTTAGTATTCCAATTTCTGAGTAACTTTTTGTAGAGAATTCCCTTTTCTGATTCTTTTCATGTATTCTTTTTCCATAAGCAAATTCTGATATCTAGATTGTTTTCATGCTGTAAACAGTGGCATCTAGATTGTTGTTGTGTTATTTATGTACAGTTTCAACCTTGTGTGTAGCTTAGCAAGATATCTATCTGCATTGATGCAAGTGCAAAGGTTCACGCATATATAATTGTACTTTTCTACTTCTTTTCCCTCGGTGATTACTCAATTTTCATTGCCTATCTTTGTTGGGAGGTTTGTTATTGGAGATTAGTGGAGTCTCACTTTCCTATACAGCAATATCTCGGCAACCAAAGCTGGTTGCCGAGAATTGGTAATTTTTTTTTTTTTTTTTTGTTTTTCCTCTTGTTAAAAACAACAATAATATAAATTATAATTGATGTAGATAAATTGTAGTCAAATGAAGTATTCCATACGTGAATGCGCGCTCATTTTGTATACTGGTGTTGGCAAATGAATCTCACTTTCTGAAAAACTTTGTATTGCAGATTGATGCCACTCTAATTTGCAATTTTCTTGTAATAATCTTCATTAACCATTCTCTAAATCATGTGGCACAGCCTAAGACATTGCCATGAATTATTAAGCAATGTAAGTAAAACTAATTAACTCAAATGATGGTTGCTAAATTTCCCAAAACTATGATACTGTGTGCTTTTGTCATAGGGTTTTGATGTTTCTCTAATCAGGTTAATACTAAAACACAAGTACTCGTGGGGATCCAGGAGAAGATTTGTGAAGCAATAGAATAGTTGAATGCTGACTTATTAGTGATGGTGTTCTGTGCTTTTGGCCCCAATCAGTTGACTGCAGCTCTACAAATGGCCAATACTGGTCTCGACAAACCAAAGCCAAAGCACCAATTTAAAAAAAAAAAAAAATACCAAAGTCAAAAATTACTGCTATTTCATTGTCAAAACGGTGTCATGTTAGAAGAAAAAAGCTACAGTAAAAAAATTAAGGCTTTTATATTATTGTAAGATATATATATATATATATATATATATATATATATATATATATTCATAGGGTTTCATTATTAAGGCTCTTATATATTCTTGGGGTTTCATTATTGAAACTTTAAATAAAGTATCTAGTCAAACATTCACAATCGGTCAATTAAAATAGCACCAATGAACATTACAAATATTTCAAAACATACTATTATCGCATGGTCTCAATATCGCAATTATAAATTTATATGATCCATCCCAACTATATTATATTAGGTCTAATTATATTTTATTAGGGTTTCAAAACGCATTGGTCAAACCAATAAAATCATGTAAGTGAATTGGTAACACATGTGACACCTTCAAAATCACAAACACTTTACTCATAAATAATATCCAACAATCAACCTAATTTTCCTTCGTAGCTAAATCAAATTTTCTACATAAGTTGGGGAGAGATTGACAATTGACACCAAACTCTAATTTTTAGAAATTCAATGATCAAAATTCAAGAACATCATTTTAAGAAGAATAAATTATGAAATTAATATCGATGAAAACTCATATAACATATTAATACCACGTAAACACGGATTATGTTGGCCAAGTAAGTCGTGTGAGGCTTGGGTATTACATGCTAAGCTTTAGAAGTTTACTCATAATTAAATAATTTATTTTTGGTTAAAATTAAAAATATATAAGTTACTTGTAATAGTGTTACCAAGAAAAATAACTTTATCGCTTTAAATTAAAAGTACAATTTATCCAACTGTGTATGAATCATATTAAATTATATAAAATATACTTTTTTATGCTTAGATAAACATGTTAGATGTATATCCATTATGGAAAGTGTTAAACAACGAGTTGGACCAAAAGTTAAACTACCTTTGTCAAAATGTCAAATTTGTCTTTTGAAAAAACATAAATAAGAATTTGAATTATGTCTTTTCAAATGACAAATTTGACATTTTAGTAATGGTGATCCAACTTTTAGTTTAACTTGATGTTCAAGTAGCATTTTCCATTCGTTATATTTTATGTGTAACAGTTTTTTTTTAGAACAATCGAAATTCCAGAAAGTATGTTTCCATACGCAAGAGTTTTCTCTACACGCATCATGTTCTTCTAGAATTTCCTCATTTTCTATATCTGTCAATGTTGCTTTTGCAGGTAAACTTCGTTTTTTAGTAGTTGACGGCACCGATAATTTAAAAACATTCAAATATCTTTTTCCTTATTTTTCACAAATTTCATAATTTTGGTACATAAAATGATAAGACACTAATTTAATCACTGCTATATCAAATATGACATTTTGTGTCTTCAAGAAGAGATCCTTTATAAAGAAACAGACAATTCTATCTTTTCGTATTTTTTCTTTTTCTCTTTTTCTTTTCCCGTTTTAAATTATTGTTTTGCAATAATTTTTAATTATCTTGAATCTCGTTTGTTTTTCCTTTCTTAGAACATCCCCAATCCACTTCATTTGTTTCTTTTTAGACGTACCACATAAACACATATAGACAAAGTTATAAAAAAAAAATCCCTCCAATTAATACATGCTGACGAGAACTCCATTTAACTGATGTGGCACACCAAAAAATAGACTTCGTCTAAAAGTCTATCTAAGAGCAAACTCAATGCACTCCGCCTATTGAAATCTACGTAGCAAATAAAATAGATGGACTTCCAGTCCATGTGACACTACATTTATTGAATAGACAATCAAATTAAAAAGTAATTTCTAATGAGTACCATTTAAAACTAATATTACAGCTTATGTATTAATAATTTTATTTTTTTAAAATTGGAAGGTCTTCCATTTTTATTTCACTCGACTGACTTTTTTTTTATAAATAAAATGTTGGGTTGGATTTAAATTCAATGAGTCATGCTGTCTAGAAGTCGTCTAAATTTAGACTGACTTCTAGACGAAATCTATTTTTAGTATGCCACATCAGCTAGACGGAGTCTTCGTTAGCATGCATTGGATAAATTTTTTATATAACTTCATCCATCTGTGTTTGTGTGACACGTCTAAAGAGTAATAAATAAAGTGCATTGGAGATGCTCTTAATTTAGACGAACTTTTAGATGAAGTGACTTATCAAATTTAAATCTAACTCGTCAAAGTCGGTTATGTGGGCTTTTATTTATTTATTTTTAAAAAATTAATTTCATATAAACGATAATATTAATTTTAGACGAAACTCATTGACAATAAATTTTTAATTTGATCATACCACATAGATTGAAAATTTGCTTATTTTAATTGCCACTTAGATTTCAATAAGCAGAATGATTTGGAGGTGCTCTTATTACTTATTGACATTGCATTCTGACATTTTCGGCATATTTCGGTGAAGTTCAAAATTTAGGCCCCAAATCAAGAAGTCATAGTCATAAATTTGTTGGTGGTACTGGACTTCAATATTAAAAAAAAAAAATAGCCTTCAATTTTGGGTAATACTACTTAATAATAGTCCATTGTCGTCTTATAGAACGCATTGCTTTTTCTTTGTTGGACTTCAAACCAGACAAATATTTTTATGGGCAAGAACTTCAGCTAAAAAAAAAAAATTTTTTTTTTTTTTTACACTAAAATGGGCCCCTTCGGTTTTGGGCCCGAGGCGGTCGCCTCACTCGCCTCGGCCCAAAACCGGGCCTGTATATATGAAATAGAATATCCAGATGGCCGATGGGTTTTGTCCTATTCGAACATATTCGTATCCTCCACCTCACTTCCTCATATGCCCAGCTGGATTTCAACTTAAGTGATATGGTGTTGCCCAATAGATTAAATCGTACAAGATATTGTTAAATAAGAAAATAAAATTAATAATTTGTGCACTATATTGTTTAACTATTGAATACTTTTAAAAGCTAAAAACTTTATTTGTACTATCTAATTTTATTTTATCCCGTATCTTAAAAACCTTCTACTTCTACATTTCCTGTCTACAATCCGAGTTGAGATCTGCACAGATAAGCTCTTCATTAAGCTCTTCATTAACCCCCACCCGTCCCCCGTTCTCCACTCCTTTCCTCCTTCCCAACCCAAAGCACCGGATACTAGATTAGGCACTTCATTAGTCAGATTACGTGTCTTTGATATTCAGACACTTGTGCCATCTTTTTTGAACACCGAAAATAATCTGAAACTAATTCAGATTTGGTCGCCTTTTCATTATGTTTTAAACCAGAATTCTACAACGTCCCCCAGAAACAGATTCCAGTTGCTTAGATTGACTCCTTCAAAAACCCATTACACCAAATTCCTCACAAAAACGACGAAGAAACATCTGTAAAAATACATAAATAAAAATGGAGTCTGTATGGGGTTTGATATCACAATGCACTCCATACCTTGTATCGTTTCTTGCTCTAATTCTACTCCTTGAACAGATTTCTTACCTCAACAAAAAACGGTTTCTTCCAGGACCAAAACTGGTTTTTCCATTCATAGGCAACGCCATTTCCTTAGTAAAAAACCCGACCAAATTCTGGGACATGCAATCCTCGTATGCTAAGTCAACCCCCCTCGGAGTCTCCGCCAATTACATCATCGGCCGCTACATTCTCTACATTTACTCTACTGATCTTTCCCACAAAATCTTCGCCAATGTCCGGCCCGACGCCTTTCATCTCGTCGGCCATCCCTTTGGGAAAAAGCTCTTCGGCGAGCATAACTTAATATACATGTTCGGAAAAGAACACAAGGATTTACGTAGTCGTATAGCGCCCAATTTCACACCAAAAGCCCTTCAAACGTACACGAATATGCAGCAGCGGATTATCCTCGAGCACCTGAAGTCCTGGTGCCGAAAAACAGGAAATGAATCATCTGGGTCTATTCCACTACGTATCCTCTGCCGTGATATGAATTTGGAAACCTCCCAGACAGTCTTTGTCGGGCCTTACATAAGTACGGCGGCGCGTGAGCGGTTCAACATAGACTACAATTTTTTCAATGTCGGGTTGATGAAGCTCCCGATTGATTTACCGGGTTTTGCGTTTAGAAATGCCAGGCTTGCTGTAGAAAGATTGGTGGAGACACTTGCGGGTTGTGTGGAAGAAAGTGAGAAGAAAATGAAGAATGGAGAAGAACCCAGTTGTTTGATTGATTTTTGGATGCAGGAACACTTGAGGGAACTAAGCGAAACAAGCAATAATCCATTTGAATTGACATACAAAGAAATTGGAGGACATTTATTTGATTTCTTGTTTGCATCACAAGATGCATCCACTTCGTCTTTGCTGTGGGCGGTGGCTTTCTTGGATTCACACCCTGAAGTTTTAGAGCGGGTGAGGAAAGAGGTGGCGAAATACTGGGTACCAGAATCCGACGCTGTGATCGCGGCGGAGCAGCTGAGGGAGATGAAATACACAGAGGCGGTGGCGCGTGAGGTGGTGAGAATAAGAGCTCCAGCGACTATGGTGCCGCACATTGCCGGAGTGGATTTCCGGCTGACGGAGAATTACGTTATTCCACAGGGCACTATTGTTTTTCCTTCGGTTTTTGACTCTTCTTTCCAAGGGTTCACTGAACCAGACCGGTTCGATCCTGATCGGTTCATGGAGGAGAGGCAGGAGGACCGGGTTTATAAAAAGTACTTTCTAGCATTTGGAGCTGGGCCCCACCAATGTGTGGGCCAGAGATATGCCATCAACCATCTGATGTTGTTTATTGCAATGTTTGCCACTTTGATTAACTTCAAAAGGGATAAAACGGACGGCTGTGATGAAATTGCTTATGTCCCTACGATTGTTCCTAAGGACGATTGCAGAATATTTCTTTCACAGAGGTGTAGTCGATTTCCATCATTTTGATGACGGCAATACCCTTAGAATTTAATTCTTTTGTTGGGTTGGGTTTGGAAGGGAGATGATTTGTCAAGGGTGTAATAGTCAAGCTGGGACAAATGGATTGACTATTTGTTATTATTATTATTTTTTTCTTTTTAGTTTTCGCAGTGCATACTCATGTTGAATATGAAGTGGCCAAGGCTCTTCTATAGAATAAAAGATTGGGTGGCAAATATTTGGTGGCCAATCAATAAAATATTTTGTAATATAATTGAACTTGTAGCATGATTAGTCATGTTTAAAGCTTCTTCTTTTTTTCTTTTTTTTACTATTTTGATCTTATGCACAAAACGTTTTCAAATAAATACTTAAAAAAGCACTTTTAAGTGATTATTTCTCCTCTCCAATTCCATATTATTTTGCATAATTATTGTAGCTATAGATTTGTATATCTCGGTTATTGTCTTGTTAGCATGTATAATATGATCTCTTTAAGGTGACAATCACATGAAATTTGTCTGGATTGCCTTTTTTGAGCATTGGATTGATATTTGACACTAATAATTTCATATCAACTAGGTAATAATGTATGATGGGCTGACTTATAAAACTTGTACTCATTCTTTCTAAATATTTTCCACTATATTTGTTTTCGATTTTACTAGCATTCTTACTTTGTTTTTTAATCTGATTTCCATCAAGATGAAGTATTTATTTGCATTGAAATAAAAAAAAAATGCAAATTTATGAGGAGAGTGTACGATCTGACATCCATTTAATGAAAACAAGGTACAAAATCGATTAGTTAAAGACACTGAGAATTTAAAAAAGAAAAAAAAAAGTCCTTTTATATCTTGTGTGCTCTTTTCATACTTGGTACTACTATTGATCCAATCATATGCTATCTTGGTTCCTCGCAATCTTTCCTGGAGTCCACTCCAACCCACTGCTCACATCTAACATATCCAATGCCTTGCTTGGTATTTTTATTTTTTGCTTAATTGTAATTTAGAGCATGTTCGGTAGAGTTTTTTTTTTCAAAAAATCTATTTTTTTCCTACAATTTTTTACTTTTCAACTCTTTTTACACTGTAAAAAAATTTAAAAGTCAAAAAGTAACAAAAAAATCTATTTTTTCTCCAAAAAAACTCTACCGGACAAGCCTTTAAATACCATGTCGAAAATATATTTATGTATGTTTGATATCAAATATATTTTTAGAATATCATAAAGTTCTTTTATTAAAAAAGATAATGTATTGTTATTATCAAACAATATTTTATTACAATTAATTAATAGGTTAATAATTTTTTAAGCGAAAAGGGCCAATTTTTAATCCTTATTAAGGAATCTTGTCATGTTAAATGATTATAGAATGAGCAATTGATGGCAGTTTGAAACTTTATGGATATTGACAGTTGGAAAGTCAACTACTTATTCTGTTTGACAGTCACTCTTTTTGATTGATGACCTGGATCTGGACATAAGATTTGCTGTCCACAAACCATAATTCTGCCTACGCAGTCAATGGGGAAAAATAAGTAGATTTTTAAATAAGGATCTTAATCTAGTGCTCATTGTGGACAATAATTATAATATCCATCAAACACTTGTTCGATAGGTATTGAAGGAGGGCATTATAATTATTGCCTACTATAAATATTAGAATACCTGTCTTGTAGGTATTGGAAGATGAAAAAGTGTTTGACATGTTTGTTAAACACTCATCCAATACCCACTGAACACTTATCCGGTGGGTATTATAATTATTGTCCACCATGGACATTAGATCAATTCTCTTTAAAATAAGGTCTTGATTTAATGCCCATGGTGGGCAATAATTATAATGCCCACTTTAACGCTTGTCGAGTGGGCATTGGGAATGAAAAAGTGTTTAACAGAAATAAGGACTTGATCTAATATCCATGGTGGGCAATACTCACCATGGATATTAGATCAAGTCCCTTTTAAATAAATAGAAGAAACTGGGCTAGACTGTAGTCTGACCTTGGAAAAGAGACTGTAATCACTGTCGAGAATAAACATGTTCTGCTGGGTGACTGGAATCCTATGGGGCTGAAGAATAAATGCTTTCTCAACAGGAGGAAAAAAATACAAGAATAATCTTTTCTTTTTTTTTTTTTAAATAACATAACTGAACTAAAGTTTCGTTAGAACGTTCAATCGAGTCAAAGCTGACATACGCCCATAGTGACTATGATAGATATCTCGTATTCGAAAACCAGAAATTCGCCCTGTAGTCCTCTATGACCCAAATAATTCAATTTTCTCTCATGAAGTTTAAAATTTACTTATAATTACGTTTACATGAAGTAAATAAGTTTTTTTTTTTTTGTCAGAGTTAATAACAAGTAACTTATTTCCAAAATATTTATTATTTTATGGTCAAAACTCAAAATAAATATTTTTTATGAATAAAAATAAGGAGAAATAGCATATTTGGTCTCTAACTTTTCAAAAACGTAAGACATATACCTCTAAATTTTAAAAATAGTATCAAATATTCTCAATGTATGAAGAAATAGGCATGGTAGGTCCTTTATGATGAAATTACCATCCTTTTTAAATAACAAAAAAAGAAAAAACAAGAAAAAAGAAAAATAACCAAATGTATCCTTCAAAATAAAGAATAACAAAGATATCTCCTTATTCCACCAAATCTTAAAATCCAAAATCCATCACACCCAAACCCCAAGATGGCTTCTTGGCAAAAATGAAAAATCTTTTCACGTAAAGGTTCATCGAAAAAAAAAAAAAAAAAAATGTCACCGAAGTTTTCAATCGTACGATAGCTACAAGTCTTTTCTCCAGTCAATTTTGGTTATAGATTATACGAATATATTCTTTTCTTTTTTCTCTAATTTTCTTCTGATTTATTCCTTTTTTTAAAACTTTTAACCAACAAATCCATTGTAGAATCTGAATCAGAATTCAAATGGTTATACAAAAATCGACAACGATGGAATAAGATGTTGTACTAGTCAGGCAATGATGAATCAGAAAATCAAATAAGCCTTGTACAAGAAATTTGAAATTGAAGGGGAAAACGGAGTTAAGTGCACACCGTGAAAAAGAGCATCTTATTCCAGCTTAAATGCCACATCGTCATACCCATCGGCACGAATAACACAATCCCGACTGCCAATAATCCAAACTGGACACCCCAAACATTTCTTAAACTTTTTAGTTTCAAATAAAAAATGAAACATTGCATCGGCAGAAACGAAAATTGATGTAAGATTTCAGTGCAAAAGAGTAAAGTTTGTTGTGTATGGAGAGTTTTGAGGGTGATAGTGATGGTTTAAATGGAAAATCGAGACTGTGCTGTGAAAGTAAAATAGTTTTTTCTTGGGTTGAAGAAGAAAACATCTCTTTTATTATTTATTTTTGATGGGTACATTTGGTTAATTTTTTTATATTTTTTTTGTTTGTTGTTTTTTAGTTATTTAAATGAAATGGCAATTTAGTTATAAAGGATTTACCATGCATATTTTTGTAAACGTTGGGGATGTTCGATACTATTTTTAAAGGCTAAGGATATATTACTTACGTTTTAAAAAAAATTGAAGACTAAATATGCTATTTTTTCTTTAAAAAAAACTATATCTAAAAAAAATTGTTTCTATTAAAAGGAATGTGAAATTTGCAATTTTTCACTTACCATTTACAAAAACCTAAAATATTGGCCAATCGAAAAGGCTTGAAATAGGGTTTTTTTCATAAATAACCACAATAAATAAAATATTTCTTAAAATACTATCATGATTTTTTATTCTAAAATACAATTTTATTTTTTATTTTGTAACACTTGTTGTTACATTGGTTATTTTAGTTATAATAAATATATTACATTTGTTATTAATAAATATAACAAATGTAATAATAATAAAAAATAGTATTTTTAGAATAAAAAAAGTTAAATAATATTTTTTAAATTATTTTATATTTTATAGTATATGGTGAAGTTGTCACCTAGAAATAAGAACTACATTGGCCCATTTTGATTCCTTGTGTTTGGTTGATTATAATTGAGATTGGGTTAAGAAAGATTATTTCGATAAAGTTTAATTTCAGTCAATCTATTTAATTCTATTTTGATCTTATCACTGACTCGTTTTCCTTTTTTCCTTTTTTTTTTTTCCCTTTTACCCATTAAACACTTTGATATGTTCGTAGAACTAACAATTCCATCTATATGGCAAAATAATGAATATATGTCCACGATTTAGCCTGTATTTGGTTTTTAAAAAAAAATTATAAACAATGAATCTTACGAAATATGTGGATAAAAAATAAATAAAAATTGTGAATTTTATGAAATGTATGAATAAAATGATGTTGGACTGCTTTATAAGAGCATCTACAACAGCTTATGTTTATTTAAAAAGCATCTTTAACATTTTAAAGAATATCATTAATTTTTTTTTTTTAAACATTCCAATAACTTCTTTATTTTACTTTTTACAAGAAGCATTAATATATTGCACTCTTATATCTTTTTATCATATATTTTCCTCTCAATTTATATATATTATTTAATTAAAACCAACATATCAAGTATTGAAAATTGAAATTATTTTAATGCATTTAATAATAGAGAGTGAGTTTGGCTCTCCACATTTGGAGAGCCAAACCCACTCTCTAAATTAAAATGTTAAATTGGAGAGTCAATTGGAACAAAATTTTAAGCGTTGATTTTTTCAATTAAAGAGTAATTTATGTGTAAAGAGCTTGTTGGAGATGCTCTAAGTACTTATAAGTACGAACAAACATTTTGTCAAAAAGCTTTAGTTGACAACAGCTAATTAATGAAAGATTTAAAATAAGAATGCAACTAAAAAAGTTAGAATTATAAATTTTACTATGAGCAAAGGTTGATAACTTTCATTACAATTAAAATGTGGAGAAAAAAAAAAAAAAAACTCTATGTGAATATAATTACTTGGAAAAAAATGAAAAGAAAAAGACAAAATCGCCCTTGCCACTCCATTCCACAACCCGTGGCAGAGCCACGAATTTTCCGTTGGGACATTCAAGCCAAAAGGTAGAATAAAGAGGAGGAGAAATCAATCGAACAATAGTAGGAATTTCGTAATCTTTATCCGATTTTGAAGCTATTAATTTACATGATTATTAATTTTGTCCAACTAAGCGTGTAAAAAACATAGTTGGTCATGAACTATACACTTTGTACGCAAAAGATCCGATTTTGAAGCTATTAATTTACATGATTATTAATTTTGTCCAACTAAGCGTGTAAAAAACATAGTTGGTCATGAACTATATACTTTGTACGCAAAAGATCCCTAAACTTTAACAATATGAACCTCGATTCGTCTGTTTACTTAGATTTATAGATACTTTTTCTATACTAAATTTTTTATATTTATATAATTAATAAAAATTTCTTAGTATTATAATGTACTTTTAATAAATAAATAAATAAAAAATAACACGTACAAATAATAAATTGAGATATCAATTTTATGATAACTTTCAACTGTTTCTCTATTTTTGTGCTTTACTAGGACTAATATTTTCATCAGTTCTAATGATTTCTTTATATTTTCATGTTAATAAAACAATATTATTTTAGATTCAATACGATCGAGTCCAATCTTCTTTTTTCAAACTACCAAAAATAACGAGTAGATAGACGAAATTACTTACGTGAAGGTTAATTTCGTTCAACACAACATCTACACAGACAAAAAAAAAAAAAAAAACTAGATCAGAAACTAAAAAAAAAAAAGAATCTTAATATAAACGAAGAAAAAATATGGTGCACCTATGTGAATCTCATCGTGGGTACTATCTGTCATCTTCTGTGCTTTACGAAGCTATTTTACTGACCTCGTAAGTAATTCTGTCACAATTTTTTTTATCAAGATAAATGCTGAGTTGGACAAAACATAACACAAATATGTCTGTATGCCAACTTATCATTTTCGTAAGTTAGAATGGCAGGCAACAACAAATGGACTAATGTGATTCATGTTGTCAAGATGAACAACTAAACATTTATGTTGTTTAAAGTTAAGGAACCTTTTTGCGCGCAAGCATGCTAGTTCAAGAACCAACCATGTTTAGATTATTTAGAGAGGAAATTGGACAAACTAAACCAAATCTAAACTTGTATTTTGAAATATGCTTACTTTTAATAACATTTGACCAATTGACTAAATTATAAAAATATGGACAAAAGTAGCCCTAATTTTTTATATTTTCCCACTCAATCTTTCTCTCACTAAACTATCTCTTTCCCTTCAACAAAACGCCATTGCCGCCTCCCTCCACCTTTCACACTCTTTGAATCTTTACCATTACCACCTTCCTCCGCATATTTTTATACCCATAATTTCAAGATCTCAAATCTATTCGATGAAGTAGATGTTTTTATAAAGTAAGTTACAAGCTTATGTTGTTTTCTATTATAGTTATATATTTTGTATGTTGTTCGGTAATAGATTTATGCACAAATGAAAATGAATAAATTTGGCAAAAGAAGCAGGATCAAGAAAAGAAGCGGGAAAAATGGAGAAGAAGACCATTTTTGTCGATGTTCATTGACATAAATTGGCATGTTGTCTACATAAATGTTCCATTATACGTGATCATTTGTGCGTAGTTGTTGCTATAATTTACAATATTTGAAACGTATTTTTGTGTTCAGTAATAGTGTCTATGTTATGACCATTTTGACATAGTTGTTGCTATAATTGTATATATATGAAACAATTCATACTGTTAAAAATGATGATGTAAAATTATGAAAGGACAATGTGTGTTACTAATTTGTTGATTTGATGTATTTTATAGATGGATGATGAATATGTTGTAGCGGAGAATGTTAGATTTGATGGACAAATCACATAGCTCAACAACAAAAGGTATATCGATGTGATTATGCAAAATTATGATGATCAACAAAAAGCTAAATTTAGAGAGAACTGTTTTACACATTTTGAACAATTGCATAGCAGACAATTGTAATTTAGTGGAAAATTAGTTTATTAATTAATTTTCAACATAGTACATTTCAATAAAGTACATGAGACATGGTTTAAAGTGAATGGACAACTAGCTAGGTTTGAAATGCAAGAATATTGTTTAACGACAAATTTGCTTTGCCACGACAATCTGAGGAGTTTGAGCATGTTCAAATTATTGTCAAAGCACAGACTTAAGAAGAAGTAGCTAAACAATTCTATCTGTATATCGTTGCATGGGTTGGAAAATGCTTTTATTGATTGCGATTAATTGGAAGACAAGTATAAGTGAAGATTAGCCTTACTTATCGAATGAGTAATTAGACCTATGAACAGAATTAGAATTAACTTAGAAACATTGTCGTTAATAGAAAGTTACACGTATGCTATGAGTATCCATGGGAAAGAGACAGTTTATTTACGTTTCTTTGGTCTTTGTTAAACGACGGGCAGCGAGGGCAAGTTTTAATAGTAGCGGTCTCCTGAAATACACATTGTATGATTTTTCCATTGCATTTCAGGTGAAAATTTGTAGTTTTTTTTAATATTTGGTAGATTACATTTCACTGTTAGTTTAATAGATTATATTCTAATAATTTTTTTGTATATTACATTCTGATAATTCAATTTACAGTTCTAGATCTACGATGCATGCCTTCAAATAGGTCACAAGTTTGCAGAGAAGCTATGCGATACATTTCCGCGATCGACGACCATTACCGAATTTATGTCTACTACAGAGGTATGTTTAATCCATTTGTCAATCATTATATAAAACCTAATAAACTCAATGTTTTGTTAATGCAATTTCGTATTTTTGTAGATTTTGATTTCGACGACGCTTCAACCAACGGGTATAGAAGCAGAACAATAGTACAATGTCGATGTTGAGATCCTCTTTGTCGACATTGACATCAAGATTGTTCTTCACAGTGATTTTGAAGTGCGTATAAATATTGTCACTTACTTCGACAAATGATAAAGAACGTGATTTATAAAACTATAAGTAATATAATATTTTTAATCAATGAACTAAAACATATTATTGTAAATGTCAACAATGTAGTAGTAACGGATTTGTACATATTTGTCGATTATGACCACTGTTGCCACAATGGGTACACTTTCTTGAACGGACATAAACTTCATGTCGACCACAACGGCGTTAGGTAGGAGGGCGACGTACTATAGGAGGCCTTGTATTGTTCTCTACAAAATTAGGTGGAAGGCTCAACTGGCTGTCATCAACATATGTTCCTTGCCAATATTCAATTGTGTAAAATTGTGAACAATAAGCATAACAACATAATCCATGCGAGGTGACTCCTCTAGTTGCATGCTTGCAAGGCATGTGTTGTAATTGAAATTATCGACAACTAAAACTCTTATCCAATAAATTAACGATGTGGACGTTACTTCCAAAACCCATCTGGTGCAAAGTATTAGTTACATGGTAAACTCGTAATCTAGTACCTGAGTTGAATGTAGATCAAAGTTCGACTTCAATTATTGGTGCCAAGGTAGTTGTACATTCGGCACTTAAGGTGCGCCGTTCGAAAAACCATCATTGTAAAATAGAATGTATATACTCAATTAAATGTATAATAGCAAAACAACGTTGTCGATGAAGTAGAAAGTTCAATGACTCCGCATTGTTAGAAGTCATGACGTTGTATCAATCTCCACAAAAAATGAACTCTGGACCAATATTGAACTCCAGCCAATACCACGTAGTCATGAAGTCAATTGTTCATTTGTTGAATTTGACGAATACAATTGTTAAAATCTTCAAAGGTAAATGTACACGCAACCTCAAAAAAATTCTAAGATGTTTATTCCTGCTATAACGTTTACGAATGTTGCTTTCAAGATGCCACACGCAACACCCAAATTGAGCTACAGGAAAAAAAATGTACAATATTCACTATACCATTATGCTTATCTGATATGAAAACCAAATTGGAAATGGTTCCAAATAGTTCCTTCAACTTTGAAAAAAACCAGAACCATGAAGCGTCATTTTCTGTGTCAATATTTCTCCAAGTTATATGATAAATTTGCTTGTTAGCATATTAACCAGTGGCTACGAGTAATGTTCATTTGTACTTGCCCTTCAAATGAGTGTCGTCAACGCAAATAACATGTCTTAAATATGAAACAAATCCTTGTATACAAGCACCGAATGCAAGAAATAAGTACAAGACCCTTTTTTGATCGCCTCTTTCAATATATGTAATTGTTTTAGGGTTGCGGATCTTTAGGACATTGCAGTATCATTCCAATTTTTCGTAACTTTTCCTCATCCGACCCCATTACGAGCACAAGTCCATTTTCTTTCTCTCTCCAAGCTTTGTCGTAACTTATTGTTACACCTAAATTTCGTTCGACATAATTAATTATTCTAGTTGTAACATATAGTTGATTGGAATTGGTCAATCGATGCACAATGGGAAGGACAATTATAGTACTTGTTGCATGTCTATGACCATTGTGTTGATAATCCATGGCACAAGTGTGCTCATTATCAAAATTTTGAACTCTAAATATGTAAGATGACTTCACTTTCGAAGCTCGCAACTGTCACTTGCAATTACTATCAACAAAAACAACACTAAGAGTCCGTTGGATATATTTCTTCACCCTGAATTGAAATCTATTTGACAGAGCAATCTTGTAAAGCTTTAAACTCAGTTCTGTTTTACTAAAAAAAATTGATTCACTTCTACTTATCCTGTGTCCAATGTATCTAAATAATTCAGAATAATCACATTGTTTTGTGTAATATGATTGGGATTAAACTGATGAGGTATGCAACACTCTGGCTCCATATTATTTGCGTTAATAGGCTGCTCAACATTTGAAGCCATATAATTTTGAAAATGTTGCTGCTCAAAATGTTGGTACTCCGAAGTATCAAGTTGAACATTGTCCCTTCCTATCAATCCATCTTCTAAACTACATATATGGATTGTTGAAGCATCAATGTGAGATGTCGAACATCTGACTCTTGGTATACAAATTATACACAGTGCAGTATCATTATGAATTGAAATATACCAATTCAAGTTGTCGTCATCAAGAAGGTCGGCTGGAGAAATATACATTGATGGAATTTTGAATTACAACTTAATTTCATATGAAGAAATATTAACATTTAACTTATTCTTCACTTTTGTCATAAGATCTGTATAACTAATGTTGCTGCTAACTTCAAATGAAGTTGTTCTAGTAACATCCTATTGCCAATCATTACCTACTTTAACAAAATCTCCACCATATGTTACAACAAATCTAAGTGTTTCCGTCATAACTGAAATACATAACAACAACTTAATTAATTAACAAATTCAGACAATAAAAAATACAACATATTTTGTTATTTAAAGATACAAACCATTGTCAATGTGAACAACTATTGTCGATTTCAATTTCGACAATGGTTTTTCACTACATCCACCAAATTTCAGCACATCACGAAATTTCAATTTCGCCTAAAAAAACTAATTTCAACGGGAATAAGTGATTTCAATTTGGCATTATATTATTAATATATCAACATGAATATGTATAAGTGATATTAGAGTACAAACTGAAATGTATTTAAAATACTTGAATCTTTTGGGTGGTCAACTATTATTAGATATTTTAGAGTTGGAGATGGAGACATGAAGAACTGTGAATATCATGTATATATTAAAACTTATTAACAACAAAACTCACCTTGGACTAAAATTTTTCCAGACCAGTGTATTTCTTTATGTATGCAAATGATCACTCCATGTTAAAACATTGTATTTTTTTTTAATTTATTGGTAAATGAGATGTAACTTGCTTTATAACTCACCAAATCTAAACCTTACGTAATATGTTTACAATCACAATCGCAGCTGTATAAATTAATAATAATTTTTTCAAAATAATATTTTTACATTTTACCCTAAAACATAGACATTCTTCCAATAATTTTACAAAGTGAGACTATTTCAAAACAACATAACAGATTTGAGTATATATCAAAATTCTCATTATTTAGATACTGAGTTGGATGAAATTAACGGTCGCATAAAAAAATTCCGTTTGCCAACTCACCTTTCTCGTTACTTGAAACAGCAAAGACAGACAAGAGACTAACGGAAGTTACAATCTTAAATTGAAAGACTAATCAAATACATTTTAAAATTTAGAATATAAAGTAGGAGACTATCTATTTTTTTTAAAGAAAAAAGTCATGCATTAAAGCTAATGTGACAACACAGAACCGGTTACGAATAAACCCGCCCGAAAACTAAACACAAAAGCCCAAGTAACCAAACAGCACGATAAAGCCCATTAGCAAGTAGGGTTTCCGCATTTCATATATAATCACAAAATCCTACGTATCCTCTCAAACACTCACATACACGCACCCCACGGGAAGAAAGTCTCTTCACAAATGGGGACTTACAAGGTTATTCCCCCACTCACATGTACATATGTGTATGTGGTGTTTGTTTAATGAAATTAGGGTTTTGAGATTTGGATACATTTGATATATGGCTTTTGGGCGTGTTTGTACTTTGTGCAGTTTCATCAGTACCAGGTGGTGGGGAGAGCTCTACCGACGGAGACAGATGAGCATCCGAAGATCTACCGGATGAAGCTCTGGGCCACCAATGAGGTCCGTGCCAAGTCCAAATTCTGGTTCGTCATCCGCTATAATTAATATATACGTATATACACTATATATATATTTATATCAATGTGTTTGTATAGAATAGTTATGCAGATGATTATAGTGAGGCGAATTGTTGTTGTGATTTTAGGTATTTCCTGAGGAAGCTAAAGAAGGTGAAGAAGAGTAACGGTCAAGTCCTCGCTATTAATGAGGTGTGCCTTCATTTTTAACGTATTGAAGTGTTAATAAATTGTGCACCGATTTCAATTATTGTTAAATTGATATCTTTTGATGCTATTTGATCATAATGTATGTGCGGTGTAGTACTTTCATTTGCATTGCAGAAATAGCTCATAATGACTGTTTCAGTATTTCTAATATTGCAATTTGTATTGATAAATCTGCCCCTGATCTGTAGCTTTCCAGCTTGGTACCTTCCAGAATTTTTGAAGCTGACATTAGGAGTATTAAAATGTTAAGTTTTTGGATTTAAGGAATATTATACCGTTACAACATACATCTGAATAGGAATTATTATATCTTGATGAATCCTGACCTTCGACCGGAAAAAAATATTTCTCTCACAGAATTTACACTTTTAATTCTTTATAGGTTGTTTTGGGACTATGCATCTCCCAATTTGAAGTATCAGACTCTGTAGGGAATGGTAGGAATGGAAAGTTTAGAATGTATATACGTTGTTGGGAAAGTAGATAAACTAGAGCAGGTGACTAATTTGATATTACAAATATAATGACTATGTCTAATAGTTGTAGTTACTGTCTTACTGCCTTCAAAACAACTGTTATTTGTTGATTTAATTACACGGTGTAAGCCATCATCAATTTCTGTTTCCTGGCCCTCTAGTGGAAGGTTTGCCAACTTAGTTTTATTCATATTCTCAAAGACTAGGACGATGTTCACTCCTGTGGAAGCCTAACCATATTTCATACATTTTTATGCCAAAAATAGCTTTTTTCCCTCTTAATTATATTTTGCTTCTTTCATATGAGTTCCAAATCCTTGGTTCAAAAATCAACTTCTTTTTCCACCAAATACACATTTTTTGTTGTCTGTATAATATTTGTAGATTGATCTTTTATTTCTGACATTCCACTCTATGCTTTTGTGAGTAGATCTTTGAGAAGAACCCGACCACAATCAAGAATTATGGTATCTGGTTACGGTATCAAAGTAGGACTGGTTATCATAATATGTACAAAGAGTACCGTGATACCACTTTGAATGGTGCTGTGGAACAGATGTACACTGAGATGGCCTCGCGTCATAGAGTTCGCCATCATTGCATCCAAATTATCAAGACAGCCACTATCCCGGCTAAACTTTGCAAGAGGGAGAGCACCAAACAATTCCATAACTCTAAGATCAAGTTCCCTTTGGTGTTCAGGAAGGTGAGACCACCTACTAGGAAGCTCAAGACAACGTACAAGGCATCAAGACCCAACTTGTTTATGTAACAGGTCTGGTCATTTGTTAGACATGGAACTGCCTGGTTTCTTAATTATAACTACTTTAAGACAAATCATTAACTGTTCATTACTGTTTGATGATTGCTTTGTTATGAGAAAATCTAGGATCAAACTTAGAAGAGTTATTTGTTTAATCTCTGGTTTTGAGTCTTAATTGATTTTTGTTTAAACATGGTATAAATTAAGTAGTGCAAGTGATGCGATGAACTCAAAAGGTTAAGGAAAGCCATATAATGGGATGTAGTTACGTTTGAAAGTTATTTAGAAGTAATTATCAATTTTTTTTCTTATAAAAAGTATCTTATTTGGCATATAATCATGTATCGAGTTGACTATTTGATCACTTCAAACTGTCACGTAAATTTTGTTACAGAACTCTAAAATTCAAGAAAAAATGGTTCAGAGACTTCGGATAAGATTACTTGAGTCCTCAAGAAATTTTCTTAAAAAAATTTAGCATCAAAAAATATCTCAACGAATCATCCAAAACATTCTTCATTTGGAGCTTGTTTGATTGAGTATTTTTTTTAAAAAAAAAATAATTAAAAAATTGATGAAATTTGTGATTTTGAAAAATTAATAAAAGCTATGGATAACGTGTGATTAAAATTATTTGTTGATTTTTTACTATAATTTTTTAACTGATTAAGAGTATGTTTGTTGGTGTTTATAAGTATTTATAAGTCTATTAAATTTAATTTTTATCCACATATTTTATAAGATATACAATTTTTATTCACTCATTTCATAATCTATAAAGAAATTTTACCAAAACATATTCTAAAATCTAAAACAAAAAGCACCAAGTAGGAGTTACTTTTTTTTTTTAACATGGACAATTCTCTTGCAACCCTCGTCTCTTACAAGAACTTTGGCATCAACATTTAAGGCGCTAAGAAGATAGAAATTATCTTTTGCCCGTGTAAATATAGGACTATTTTAATGGCAGCATCTTGTAATTCAAAGTTGGTTTTTATGATCTAAGAGTTGTAGTAAGTTGAGGTTGCATTTGGTAACCAAGATGGCTATGCTCATAGAAATTTTTTGATTGTCAATGCTTAAAATTTAAAGTTGGAGACTGAAGTTCTAAAGAAGAATATGTCAAGATTTTCATCTTGGGCTTGATAAATTCACCACACCCCAATTAAAGAAATCAAGGGTGAGCCGGGATATAGTATATAGTGGTGGTAGGAGGAGGAAATTATATGGGGTTGAAATACCTAAAAAATTTTTTTACCCTATTTTAATGAAAATGAGAATATAATATTTTCAAATAAGTCATAATCATTAAAAAGTTTTCTGATAAGTCATCAGACAAAAATATTCAAGATATAAAATTAAAGAAAAAGAAATGAAATAAAATTTGAATTTAATCAACAATCCAATACTAATTGGTGATGGAATAATGGAAAATGGGCTTCAAGTTTATTGGTTTTGTACTTGGGTGGCTGGGCCAATTATATTCATCACTGGGCCTAGTAAAGAATTTTTTTTTTTTTAACTAATTAATACTTGGGGTGGAGAATAGGGCTGGGCCTGGCCCAGTGAGGCCCAGCCCTAAATCCGCCCCTGCAGCAAATTAAGAGCTTGTTTGGTGGAATTTAAAATTTTGTTAAAAAGTTGAAGTGCAAGAATTAATTTTAACACATCACATAAGAACAACAATTTTTACTTATTTTTTAACTACACATTTCATCAACTTTTTATCAAAGTCTGCTAAAAATCTTCACCAAACAACCGCTAATTTAGGCCATGTTGTTTATATAAAAAGTGGTAATTAGATCAAATACCTCCATTTGTTAAAAAAAATTGATTTATATCCCATTTTTATTCTTAATGATAATTACCTATTTTAACTAGTATACCGCTTTTTTTTATGGTGGAATCCGACCGTAGAGGATTTTAATGGATTGAGGAGTTGTGAGAGAGAGAGAGAGAGAGAGAGAGAGAGAGATTTGTTTGAGGACAGTTTGATTTTGATGAATATAGAAAAGAATATAGAGAAATAGAAGAATTGAGAGAGATATATAGGTTTGGTTTGAGAGGATGAAGACGTAGTGACGAACAAGGAAGTACTTTTTTGTGTGATTGTAGCGGAGTATATCTCTCTACGATCGGTGATTAAATATTTAGGGTGTGTTTGATTGGAAATGGTGGAAAAGAAAAAAATTCCATGTGAAAAGGAAAATAAAAACCACCAAAATGGTGAGAAAATATTTTCCACCAAAATGGCTAAATTCATGGTTCAAGTGATTGTACCCAAGAATTCATTTTTCTTTTTCACCTTGTATCAAACAATTAAAGTAGAAAAATATTTTTCTCTGATGTGACATTATTTTCCTCGGATGTGACATTTTCCATAGAAAATTGTGCAATCAAACGGTCCCTATTTACCCCCATTTTAATTAAACGCCTAGTTTCCCCAAACACTACCAAACCCTAAATATTCCTTCATACAAAAACCAGAAATGCAAATAATTGGAATGCAGGTAACATTACTTTTTATTTCCACTCTTTCGTTGGAAAACTCTCACTCAGCAATCTTCTTCTAGCAATGTCTGATTTTGCTATGGTCAGAACCCGGAACATAACAACCAGCAGCTACCGAAGATTACAAGACCGTGTTCAAGTTCAAGGGAGGCTTAACTAGCTGCAGCAGGGAGCGGCTGATGCTCATATGAATTTGCTCAATCTGTGCAATAAGTCTGAGGAATTTGTTGAAGTCCTTGCACATGGTTTAATTGCTTTGATATTATTTGTTATAATGATTCTAAAACTTATCATCTTCCAGCTTACACCCGTTTGCATTACTACTCTTCAGAACTATGATATTTTGACATTTAGTTCCATGTTCTCCTATGTATTCTTTTGGTAAGACCACACAACTTATTACATTATTTCCATTTTTACATAGTTTTTTTTTTTTTTCCCCAATACCTTCTAATTAATTTTATGTTTTGGCAGGTGGTGATGACTGATGATGAGTTTGCCTAGATCTTTTTGAAGATGTTCAATCAACTATTCACCACTTAGAGATACTGTGTTCGTGCATTTTTTATTTTGCAATTTTGATTAATTTGAAATATTGTTACAATGTTTTTCTTTTTCTTTTTTAAGATTTGAATTTGTATAGAAAAATTGTACTTTAGGTTTTTATTGTACACTGAGAAAATTTCACTTTACGTTTATTGTGTTTTATTTCAAAGTTGTTGCTGTAAATGTTCATCATTTGTAGTAGAATGAAAACGATTTGAGATTAATTTTCATTGTGTGGTTGATATATCTTATTAGAGTGGCACTTCCGTGAGCAAGTTTTTCGTATTGCATGACATTGTGGATATCAAATATTGCTCAGAATATTTGTTTTTTGAACTCGACATGAAAGTAGAATTAAAATTGCATTTCCTATAGTTTTTGCATACACCATCAGAACACCCATTTTCTTTCTTTTGGTGGGGGAGTAGATAAAAGCTAATTAAAATAATTGTCATTAATTAGCAATTTTAAGATTCTACCATATGTAAAAATGCTTCGGCAAAAGACAAAAAAGGTGTGATCTTAACACATGTTAGCAAGCCATCCTGCACCATGACGTGCAATTCGACATATATTCAAATCCGGCTTTGTTTCCATAATTTGCTGGTGGTGCTCTTGCAAATAAAGACCTTGATCCTTTGTCTCCAGTCAAACATACTTCCCTGGTCATTGACAACCAAAGTTATTCATCTACTAAAATATTCAAATCTACAACTACTTATTCTATCTTACATGTAAACAACCCCTTTTTGTCATGTATATGAAATTAGAAATGCAAGTGAATTAAGAGATTCATGAATATGGTTTGACTTGGCTAAAGGCTTGGTCATGCTCAATGATCTATTAAATGAATAAGCTTGTACTGATACAGAAAAGTCTGCAACAAAATAAAAGAAATAAAACAGAATTTATGCGCAATGGAGAAATCTGTTAAAAAAATTTGCATACCACTGGCAAAATTCATTGCAGAAGATTAGGCTACATAATTAAAGAATGGCATACCATCACATTACAACAGAAAAGCTTCAATTGAACTGCTTCACATAAAGTACACAGCATTCATATCCTTAACCAGCATCAAGCTGCCTTTCTCGTGCATTATCTGCAAAGAGATGGAAATTTTTATTCTCCTATTAGTTGTGGTCAAAGCCACACAACTCTTTAACCTCAAACTCCCAAAGGGAAGCCCCTTACTGATAGTACTTGTCAAAAAAGACAAAAAAAAGTGTTACTCCGTAAATTTCAACATTACCTCTAGAAGGGACATAATCTCTGCTGCTGAGTAAGGCACAGGTTCCCCACGGTTAACAACCCCCTCAATGTCAGCAATTGACATTTGTTCTATATGTTGTGCATGTCTATACCTCCCCAGTGCAGCACTGAATGCTTCCAATCTACAAGTAAGCGAAAGGAAAGCATTAAACCAACAACATAAAACATTAGACCACAACTTGGCAGCAAGAGTAATATTGTATTAGCAATATTTGAAGATAAAAAATTGTCAAGATCCTTGATAAGTGTATTTTTGCACTTATTTGGACCTTTAAACTATACGCTTTTATTATGTCATTTTACTGAATTTTTACTTAAGTTAGTGTATTTTCCTTTCTATTTCAGTTTTGGACCCGTTTATAAGCACATGGAGAATATTGGACGAAAAGAGCATAAAATTTGGTGAAAATCGATGAGTAAATGATATACCATTGGAAAGATAATCGAATTACGAGTCTACCACTTTTTACGGATCTCAATTTGGAGCTTTCTACAAGAAGTTATGGCCGTTTGAAAAACATCCGCCCAGTGTTAATTTTGCTGCAGGATTTTACTTTCCTTTTTTTAGTCCCAATTCAACTAGGTAACTTTTGGCCCACGAATTTTGTAATCTTTTGGGATATTTTGGGGCACAATTAGGATAGTATAAATATGAGTTATATTCTCATAACCAAAGGGGAGGAATTTTGGGAGCCGAATCAAGAGAAGACGGAAGAAGACAAAAGAAGACAACCACTTGGCGATCAAGAGCCCTTCGAAGATTTCTTCTCCTAAAATCCATACCAGGTTTTATTAATTCTTTTCTTTTTAGTTTAATTATGTTCTTCTAAGTTTCTCTAGCCAAGGTAGACGATGAAACTTTGTTTTAATTAATTGATTATTTCATTATTCGTTTAATTCCTTTTTAGAACTTTAACGTTCATGGCTTGTTCTTGATTATATTAATTAAATATAATTTCTTTCATCTCAAATATCATATATTTTTGATAGTTAGATATTGATTTAATTAATCCATGCTTGATGCTTAAATAGATTCTATTAATTTTTTTTGATTTTTCATCATCTTTTATTCGTATTGGGGATACATAGAATGCTTGGGTAATCTTTGATTCTTTGTCTTCTTTCAATGGAATTTGATATGAAAAATGCTTAAGTAATTTATGTTAAAAGCCAAAGGAGAGTCTAAATTAGATTTTCTTCTTCTGGACTTAATTGATAAATCTTTAGGGATGACAATAGATTGATTTCGTGTTGTCTTGTGTTTTTGGAAATTAATCAATAATTGGATAATTGTTAAGTTAAACAATGGTGGATTCCGAAACCTTGGTATTTTACACAACTTGAATTATCAATTCATCTTTTTAGCATATTTCGTTAGTCTTTCAGTTAAACTATTTCAACAAAAATCTCTTCGACTCAACTAGCCTAGAATAATAGTTAATTAGGATTAAATTACACATTCCTCATAACAGTCTCTGTAGGATCGACCTCGTTACTACTTATCTATATTCCAATAGATTCGTACATTAGCGAGTTAATTAAAATTTGACATCAATCCTTGAAGTGTATGAGCAACAAACCTCTTTAGGGATGTGTGGACTTCGCTTGCAGGCGGCGCATCCACGTCCATGGCTTCCGTTTCACTTGCCAAAGTAATAAAAAGAAGAAATATCAACACAATCACATTGATATAACAATTATCATCAAAGAAACCAAGCAAACAGCCTAATGCATAACAATAGTAGTGTCTCCCAACCATCTCAAACACAGCCTCCTTGATTATAAATTCCTATATTCTTTGACAGGTGCTAAAAAAGGTTATAAAGGACAGGAAAATGATTCAAAAAACGGAAAAGAGAATGAAGCAAAAACATGCAAAGAGATTATATTTGTATTTAGCTTGATGATGTGCAAGAAGTTTGATGAATCACTCTTTCATGCATCCACAGACAATAAATCGGACTCTATTTGTGACATTCATTTCAATGACCACAATCTCATTAAAAATAATTGTGAATCACAATCTATAGTGCCAGCAAAGAAAAACGTGTTTTACTACCATAGTACTAATTGACTGTCATAACTTTACCAGAAACCATACTAGAAATCACGTTGATAAGAAATTCCCACATTAAACAGTAGCTAGAAGAATGATAATTTTTCACTTACCCTCTAGCAGTAGTAGAACCACCATTGGCAGGTCCATTACTACCACCACTGCGAACTGTATTGTTGTCAGTGGCTTCACGGTCAGCTCCATGTTCTGTCTCCATTTCCCTCTGCCTTTCTTGCTCTCGCTCCTCCATATCATTCAGCTCTTGATGATATATAGCAAAGTTCAGAACTTGAAGAGCAGCTTCAACATCAGACTTCAAAACCTGCCCAAGTCAGGTTGCAAGACATTATTCTTCAATAATACAACAGGGTTCACACTGGAAAACCATCAAAACCATGTCGAGAGGTACACATTATGTAGTTATCAATAAACTAGTGATATACTTCTTTTTTCAGTTTTGTATATACAAGTTTAATTAGTCAAATTGATTAATTCATAATAAATCTATAAGTCCAATCATGCTACTTTGTTACTTCCAAATGGATAATGAACCGAAAATAACCATTACCTGTCTCCTCAGCCTCAGCTTGGCATGGGCAGTTGATAGACGTATTATTGTTTCTAATGTTCGGGCAGTAATTGGCAGTGTTCCTCCTCCGGTCTAATAAATGACCAGATCAGTTAATATGAAAATGATAGCAGCAGCTTAAACACCAAATATGAATTCAGCTATGTCCAGTAGAAACCAACCTTTGCATTTGAACTCGCGTTTCTTAGCTCTGCATATGTAGTTGCAATGTGCTCTGATGCCTGGAGAGGATGATTTGTAAAGGATAAAGTCAGAAGGGAAGCCATATCAAGGTGATTTGAGAGAGAAACTCAAGGAATGAATAAAGTTCAAGCAACTATATGCCATCACACGACCACGATAGGCTTTCAAAATTTTAAATTTCACAGTACAGATCAAATGATTCTCAATCTGCACGTAAATGGCATAGTTATGCATTTTGCAGATGAGTATTTAAAGAAGCATCACCTCATCAGTAAGCTCAGGCTGAATCCTGTTTTTTGCATAATGAATGTACTTCTTAAGAAAATTGATGGTGAGGGTATCACGCTTACGACCTCTGTCAGATTTTCTCCCATGTAGCATTCGATTGTACTTGACAAAGATGGCTGAACCTGTCTCAGCTTCATTTTCTTGTTCATATCTTGAATTACCATCTAACATTGAGCTGCCTAAAATATACAGAACTTTGCTTAAGGAATGTCAAATGATTTAGAAAGACATCTAAATTTCAGTCAAGAACTAAAACTGTATACCTCCATCTACAACGGAACGAAATCGGTGCATACGCAACACATGTTCAGAAATTTGACGATCAATCACAGGATCCATTTGATCCAAAACAATGAACAATAAATCAAAACGAGAAAGCAAAGAGTCTGGAAGTCCAATGTTCTTTGTTGGAGTTAATGAACGGTCATACTGTACACAGGCAGCAGAAGAAAAATTAAACAAACGAAATAGAAGATGCAAGTAGACACTCCTGCTTTTCCCATATTCTTTAAGCAACTTACAGTTCCATAAATTGGATTTGCAGCTGCTACTACACTGCACCGAGCATTTAAGGATGCATGAATACCAGCTTTGGCAATTGTTACGGTCTGCTGTTCCATCACTTCATGTATAGCAACGCGATCTTGATCGTTCATTTTGTCAAACTCATCGATACAAACAACCCCTCGATCAGCAAGAACCATGGCTCCAGCTTCTAGTCTTCTTTCCCCTAATTTCAAGAATACCAATCTCCTAAGTAATCACCAAATAAAGCTTCACTTTGTCTGCAAAAATGTCCTACCTGTTTCTTGGTCAGAAGTGACTGCAGCTGTCAAACCAACTCCAGAAGAACCCCGACCAGTTGTTGATATGGCTAGAGGAGCAATATTCAGGATTGCTCTTAGCAACTGAGATTTGGCAACAGAAGGGTCACCGACCATCATCATGTTTATGTCACTATAACCAACAAGATTGTATTGTGAGGACTTGACAAAATATGCTATACGAGGTTTATGCAATATGTCTACAATGAAGAAACATAAGAATAAATAAAGCAGGCGAAGGTATCCACACATCCAGCCATAAAAACTTTGCATACCACTATATAGAGCTTGTTCTAGAGTATTACCCCCGCAAGTGAGTTCCATTTTTCAAGTTCTTTTCGGTTCCTCCAAGCATCAATAGAATCACTGCTTTCTTTATCCATAGATGCCCATATATAGAAGGTGCAAGTGAATTAGCAAGCACATCAAATGCGTCATCTCTTTCAGAAATCTTTCTAATGTTTTTCATGTCATCACTTGAATACTGTAAATTGTGGGCCATTTTGTTGAGAAGAGAGACATTGTTGGCTATGAGGACAGTCCTACAAAATTGGAAATCAAGCTTTAAAGAATATTTGATAGAACAAAGGTGAAATAAATGACTATTAGGTATACGTGTAGTGACCTGAATACACCATTCACACCACCCTTGCTTTTTCCAGGAAGGGCTTTGTATATCCCAACAATTGCCACGCGGTCTCCAGGTTTACATGAATCCACCAGGTCATCTTCTACAATGATATCCACTGTTCTTGGAAGTTGACCGGGAGCAGCATTTTCTGGCACTTCTTGCATTGATAATGTCTGGTGGTCCTTATAAGTGCATAGCCCGTACTCAGTCACTAACAAGTTGCCATTCTCATCCTGAAAATATAAATTTCCTTAATGAGTTCCCTTTGGTCAAAAGTCGAAAAGGATGTGAACAGGGAAAAGGGGAAACAAAAGACAAAACGGTGGTTACCCGTGTTGGATACACTGAACCCGTTGGCAAGCCCATGTTGGATGTAATATCTCTGTATTCACGAAGTGTGAATTTCTCAGTAGCAGGGCAGAAGTGGACACTCTTAACAACCTTGGGCCTCACAAGAGAACCTAAACATGGAACGATAGGCAGATAAGATTTATGCATCCAAACAACATCAAAATTGCCTCATTGAAATTATTAGCTAGCATAATTGCAAATTGTATTAAGCACATATGCCAAGTACACCCATTCAGAAGTAAAAGGAGAACTCCGTTTTTAGATAAGGATCTTGAAAGTGTACAATAAAAGAAAAAAATAATAATCAGCTGCATTGCAGCAGATCACAGGTAGAAAAACAACTTAATCAGCTTCACAACAGCATTTATTACTTTTAAAAATTGATCTCAGGTAAAAAAAATTGCTTAGGCTGCATCTTGATATCAACTCTTTCTAGTCTGTTGCAGTAAAAGTACACATATAAGACTATAGAAAACACGTAGTGAAAGCCATTAGTACATCATGGCATTTCTTTAGTGCTAAACCATAACAATCAAGCAGCATGTCGACAAAATTTAGAACGCCAAGCACCTAAAGTAATGTAAACGCTGCAAGTCAAGATATACTGGTTTAGAGCAAGACTAATGTTGAGGGTAAAACCCAAATATGGGCTTTTTGCCCCTCGTTATTCCACTTTTTCCAAATAGTGTAGGGGGGATGGGGGAATAAACCTATTCTTTGGGGTGGAATCTATAAAATTGGGGCCACATTTGCACTCTAAGTTACAAATATCAACTGCCACATGAGGACAGAAAATTCCAGCTGCCAAATAGCTACATTTCTAATTTCCAACGGTTATCTCCAAAAAATGTGAAAGAAATATGAAAAAATAGGGGGGGAAATTCAGAAATATGGATAATCAAAATCCTATTAATACCCATACTCTCCACTCCAATTCTTCACATAAAAATGTTCAATCTCTCCTCTCACATAGGTCTTTCATTTGCATCTCCAATTTCTTTTCCTCTACATTCCATTTATCATTCGCTAGAAAACAACAATGGGGGAGAATTCCAATTCTAAAAAATCATCAAGGAAGAAAGATGAAATGGAGGCATTGTGCAGGGCTTGGAAATTGGCCACCAAAGATGCCATTGTTGGCAAAGATCAAATGAAGGAGACATTTTTAACAAAATTGTATGGATTTTATAAGGAGCTCGGCCAAAATTTTCGGTCTAGATCACTTGAAGGTTTCCATTCAAAGTGGAAAGAGTGGAATACTATGCTTACGAAATGGCATGAGTGTTTGTGAAGAGCGGAAATAAATGTGAAAAATAGGTGGAATGTTTTGAACGAGGTATATGTTTAAATGCTATGTTCTTCTTACTCTTTTTTTTTTTCATTTGTTATTGGAATAAAATTGTTAATAATTTCTTAATGCATACGTAGATTTTGCAAGAAAGACAATATTATGCGGAAGATTATAATGGACACGCTTACAAGTATGACAACTTGTGGGAAATTGGTGCGTGGCTATACAGATACAAGGATAAGATGTGAAGAAGAATAAGATGCGAAAGATGAGGATGAGATGTGAAGAAGGATAAGATGTGAAAGATGAGGATGAGATGTGAGAAATGGTGTATATAAAGTAGAATGGATCAAATTAGTAGAAGTCCAAAAGTGTCGACATAAGTCAAAAATTGTAAATAGATAGTACTATAATTTGACATTTTATTTCAATTAATGTGCAGTCTTATAGACCCAAAAACCTATACCCCAATTTCCCCACCCACCTTTTACCCCTAAACATTATTTCAGATTGAGTTTTTTCCTCCCAGCATTTTTCCTTTGGGTTTTTACCCCCAACATTAGTTTTGCTCTTAAAGAACATGAAAATATTAGTAAATTCGAACTTGAAAAAGTAATATTTGATGAACCATCTGGAGTAAAAACCACACTTATTTCTCCAACTCACATCCTCCATCCTACTATGCTAATAGTAGATCATCAGAATTCAAAACTTTTCTATACTACCTAAACAAAGAAAAGAGCACAAGGGATAGCAAATTTTAGTGTATAATTGAATGAAATGAGCGGGAAAGTTTCAAGTGCAACGGGAAAGTACATTTAGTGACAATCCCCTCAACGCAGACCATGGAACCAATAAACCCCGACAACAGTTCTCTGGGGGTTACCCTCCGCGAAACGAAAGGACCCTCTAATCCGACTAGTATTTGCTCTCCTTCCTTCAGGTACTTGGCATTCATATCCCGAACCATGTCGGTCACAGAATCACAGAGGGGCTGCATATATTCGCTCGGATTTTGAAGAAGCCTAGCAATTTTAACAAAAATCACAGAAAAAATATAATCATTAAAAATTCAAAATTTCTCACCTAAATAATGCATCAAATACATTTCTATTTTAAACATCTAACATTTACGAATGTTTACATACCTGCGAGCCAAATCAGAGCCTTCCCTGAAGTGGTAGAAATGCGCGAGATTGATTATACACCGGCGGCGATTTTGAGCGAACATTTTGTCAAATGACTTTTTGAGCTCCATGTTTAGTTCCTGAAAATGAAGGAACGTAATTTTACTTGTTTATACACAAATAAATATTTTTATGTACAGAAATTATGACATTTTTGAGTCTTACAGTTTGTTCGAAAAACTTAAGGAAAGTTCGCTTGTGCGCAGTCCTGACTTCATCGCTAAGATCCATCGCTTCTTCGCCTCTGATTCTGATCTGTCACCGTGTGTGTGTGTGTGTGTGTGTGTGTGTGTGTGAATTGATTGAGAGAGAGAGGAATTGGTTCTGTATTTTGCCTCTAGGGCTTTGGGATTTGGCGGGAAACAAATAGGGGAAGGGATCATTTTGGCGGGGAAAGGCGCGTTTGGACTCGGGGGTTGATCTGTTCTGTGCGTGGATTACATGATAACTGAAAACCATTATCCTTAATAACAGGTCCGTTTGGCATTTTGAGAAAATGTGCTTTCAAATTGATACTATGATGAAATTTTTTGAAATGCCTTCTCAGTCTCACTGTAAACATGGTCATGAATAGACTTACTTTTAAATTAGAGAAAATAATATATTTAGTCTACAATTTTTTAAAAAGTATAAGATATACTTTAACTTTTAAAAATAGCATCGAATATTCTTAACGTTTAAAAAAATAAGCATAATAGTTCTATGACTAAATTAAACAAAAAAATAAGAAATAAAATAATCAAATGTACCTCAAAAAATAAAAAATAAAGAAGTCATCTTCTGTATCATAACTCATAATCCAATTTTTGAAATTCTCAAATAAGCCATACAATCATACATTTTGTCAACAACCATGTTCTCCATTTCTTACTTCTAACTCAATTTTCAGGCCAATAAAATTGATTGCTATTCACAAAAAGTGTTTGTGTTTAGCACCTTTTAAATTTATTGAACATGGTTTCTTATGTTATTCAACAACCGTGTTAGAAGATGGCCTTTTTTTATTTTTTTATTTTTTGAGATACATTTTGTTTTTTTCTTTCTTCTTTTTTTTTTTTTTGAATTAAATGAGATGACAATTTTGTCATAAATAACCTACAATACCTATTTTTTCAAACGTTGGAATATCTGATACTATTTTTATAGTTTATAATAATTTGTTTTGTGTTTTTGAAAAGTTGGAGATCAAATATAATATTTTTTCATTAAATTATTAATTTTTAAATTCTTACTATACAAAAGATATCTTAGATATAGTTGTTATAAAAAATATTTTTTTAATTTAGAATCATCCACAAAATTAATCATAATAGATCTTAAATCAAGTCAAAAATAACTATAATTCGCACAAGATATAATTGATCTTAAATCTAGTTTATCTTTAGCAATTAATATTTGGGTGGTTATATTCACACCCCATTTTATTATATATGTACCATATTTTAATTGTATAAAAATTCTTCAACTTTTATTTATTGTTACATTTATATTTTTAACTTTTTTCATTGGATTCTTATATTTAACATTCTATTAATTAACATATCTTGTTCCTACTAACTATTTTTGTCTAAATTTTCTATTGATGTGCTTTAATATGAAGGACAAATATTTAATTGGATTTTTTGTATTTATTTATTTTTTTGCTTATTTAAAAATACGATGAGAAAATGAGTCTTTTTTTTTCTATTTTAATGTAATTTTTGGACGGAAATCGTTATCATATACAATATGTATTAATTAAATGACGGTTTATGATAAAAAAAATAATAATAATAAGGACATAAGTGTTATAATAAATAAAAATTATGGACCTTTTATACGATTTAAATGTAGTGGACTTGTAAAAAAGTATGGTGTAAATATATTTAGCTTTAATATTTTGAAAATAAAGGCTAAATATTTTGACACTATATATTTTTTTTAATAAGTACACTACATTATAATTGCATGAAAAATTCGTAACCTTTATTCATTATCATATTTATCTACTCAATTTTTTTTTCATTGCATTATTATCATCAATCTTTTATTAATTATCACATCATGTTCTGATGATGATTTTCGTTCAAAACAACCTGTTAAGAGGAAGTAAAAAAAGACTTATTTGTCCATCTTATTTTTAAATAAGTAAAATATAAATAAATATAAAATTACGACAAAATATTTATCCCTCACTCGAGTGTATACTAATAGAATTATTGGATGCAAAATGTGAATAGATGCAAGATGTACTTTAGAGTATCTCAAATGTAACTATGGATTGCATTAAAAAGTGTGACATATTACTCTAAATTACTTACATGATAAAGAACAGACTAAAGGATGTCTAGCACATATATTTGGACAATGTGCTAGACATCCTCTACTTATTTTAATTTTTTATAATTTACTTCAATCGAAATGTGTGTTAATAATTTTTTAATTAGTTTTTTAAATTTATTTATCAATATCTCTTAAACATGTGGGTAACAATTTTTTCAATCTACATCTTTGGAGATGCTATTCTCTTCGTCTCTATTTATTTGTCAAATATACAATAATACACATTATTGTATTAGAGATGCTTAATAAAATGTTAAAAATAAAATTTCGATAAAATAAAAGTCAAGAATATAAATGTGACAATTAATAAAAATAAAAAATATTTAATACAATTAAAATGTAATGTATGATAAAATGAGGTATTAATATAACCCCATTTGAAAAATCTTAGTCCAGAAAAGAATACTTTAATAAAATTAAAAATAAATACTTCAATTGTACATACAGTGGGCCTTCAACGAGAAAATAATGAAAAAGAGTTTTTTACTTTTCCTTATTTAAAAAAAAAAAATTCTGGTTAGGGAACAGAAGAAACAGCACACTAAACTCCCACCTAACATCCACATCGTAGTCATCGACACTCTCATTCTCGCCGCCGCTACCACCACCACCACCACCACAACAGCCATGCAAGCGGTCCACTCCGCCGCCCTCCGCCCCTCCCCTCTGGACCCTCTCCGCAAGCACACCTCTACCTCCCCATTATTTTCCAGTACCAACAATGCCAAACCCCCCAATTCCCACACCAAAAAATACCTCTTCACCATCTCCGCTTCCTCAGCTCCCAAGCGCGAGACTGACCCCAAGAAGCGCGTGGTCATTACGGGCATGGGCTTGGTCTCCGTTTTTGGAAACGACGTCGATGCTTACTACGAGAAACTGCTCGCCGGCGACAGTGGTATCACCCCTATAGACCGATTTGATGCCTCGAAATTTCCCACCCGGTTCGGCGGACAGATTCGGGGATTCAAATCTGAGGGTTACATTGATGGGAAGAACGATCGGAGGCTTGATGATTCTCTTAGATACTGCCTTGTTGCTGGGAAAAAGGCCCTCGAAAATGCCGATCTAGGTGGCGAAAAATTGGGGAAGGTATGTGAGTTTATGACCATAATTGAGCTGAAATTTGAAATTATTGATTTTGTTGGATTATTCAGAGGATGTTTATCGCTTGTTTTGAGCTACTTTTATTACTGGCTGTTGTATGCAGTCAAAAGCAGTAGCTCAGAAATAAATTATAGATTTTAGTATCCAATTTAAAGATTTATTGATTGATTTAATTGAATTCAGTTTGTTGTTTTTAATTTTGGTTGGTTTTATGGAATTAGTTTAGCTGCTAAATGTGAAACTTCGTAATTCGGTGTTGAGATTTTATCCTTTCATCAATACCATTTTCTTTCATTTATATTACTTTGGTTATGAGTTCATTACTTGTTTGATTTATAGATTAATTCAATTGAATTCAGTTTGTGGCACAATTGGAAGACAGGATGTGGCTTCCATCAGTTTTCTTGTAAATGTTTCAACTTTAATTCTTAATTTGAAGCCATAGACATTTTCTACTGGTTCATTTGCCTTTCTTTTTGTTGCAGATTGATAAGGTGCGAGCTGGTGTTCTTGTTGGAACTGGAATGGGTGGTCTTACAGTATTTTCTGACGGTGTTCAAGCTTTAATAGAGAAAGGTCACAGGAAAATCACTCCATTTTTCATACCTTATGCCATAACAAATATGGGTTCTGCTTTGCTTGCAATTGATCTTGGTTTGATGGGACCAAATTACTCAATTTCAACTGCTTGTGCAACCTCCAATTATTGCTTCTATGCCGCTGCCAATCACATTCGTCGAGGCGAGGCTGATTTGATGCTAGCCGGTGGAACAGAAGCTGCCATTATTCCTATTGGATTGGGAGGTTTTGTTGCATGCAGAGCTTTGTCTCAGAGAAATGATGATCCCCAAACAGCTTCTAGGCCTTGGGACAAGGATCGAGATGGCTTTGTTATGGGTGAAGGTGCTGGAGTCTTGGTAAGCATACTGGTTTTTGTTTCTCTAATGAAATATTTAATTTTTCATTCTCTGGGCCACATGAATGGAACACTCGGTCATTATGTACTATGGGTAACACTTTTTGATTAATGCTGATGCTTCTGTGCCTATGTGGTAACTGAACTCGTCTTAGTCTATTCAAAAAATGAATTGTGATGTGGTTTATTGTAGTTGACTGGAGCATTTGCTTCTCAAAGCATTGTAGACTAGGTGCTTCTGTTTTCTCAATGCATTTGATACAATCTATGGAGCATGATATTAGACTAGTTCCTTCTATCTTCTCAATTCCATCTCTCCAATCTTATGTTTTAGTATGTTGGAAAGTGAAATTGAGGGACATTTCAAGTAGAACCTATTTTGGGTGCTAATAAATGGATTTGTCTGTCATCTGCCTTCGCCCCTCCTTTAACTGATTAAAAGATATATGGTCTGGACTGTAATGAAACATTAAGTTCCTAAATAGTTTTCCTTCACGTTCTTTCAGGTGATGGAAAGTTTGGAACATGCAATGAAACGAGATGCACCGATAATTGCTGAGTATTTGGGAGGTGCTGTGAACTGCGATGCTTATCACATGACTGATCCCCGATCTGATGGACTTGGTGTGTCTTCATGCATCCAGAGTGCCCTTGAAGATGCTGGTGTCTCACCTGAAGAGGTATTATCTTTTTCCTTTCATCGGTTTATACTGAAATTTTTTGCCCTCAAACCCAAGTGTTAAATTGTTATGCAAATGTCATTTAAGTCCATATTTTAAACTTCCAGTGGAAACATGAACTCAACAACTCCCAGTGGATGGCTTAGGTTAATCCTAACCTACAGCCTGTTTTCTTTTCATACACCAAGTAACACCTCAGATAAATTGATGAACTATATGAGATTTGAACTGAAGTATCATCGAGAAAGAAAAAGAATTCATAATTTCATTTGAAAATTGTTCTTGAACTGAATTATTGTGGCTTTCACCATCCGCAGTATGAACATCTTAAATTGACTCGAGTCACAATTGAATTTGTTTCCATTGCTCATCAAGGATTTTTTTTTACGAAATGCAAATAACTAACAAGATCAAGATGTTTTTCTCTTCAGGTTAACTACATTAATGCACATGCAACGTCCACGGTAGTAGGTGACTTAGCTGAGGTGAATGCTGTTAAGAAGGTATTCAAGAGCACTTCACAGATCAAAATGAATGCAACTAAGGTGAGTCCGTTTCTTTCACAGTCGAGTTCTCACACTTACACACATAGACAGAAACAAATACATATTTACTTTTCTGCAGAGTTTTCAGTTTTATACTTGTACCTTAAAGCAGATAATATTAACGTTGAATTATTAATTCAAGCAGATCATAGAGTGACAGTTGTGAGGTCATTGTTTTCTTCTCACTTCTTATTCTATTCCAGTCTATGATCGGGCACTGCCTTGGCGCTGCTGGTGGTTTGGAAGCTATTGCAACAGTGAAAGCCATAACAACAGGCTGGCTGCATCCTACAATAAATCAATTTGTAAGTTCAATTTCATTCTTGATAGTTGATATCCATTTTCTTCTTCAACTTCTAGTTCACATCATTTTTATTCTTCTAGTTTATGCCTTATTTGTATGGCAAGTTCATTTGAAGCTGAATATTTGTCATTTGTATTGGCTTGGTGCCTATTTTTATGCATGTTTTTTCAGAATCCAGAGCCTTCCGTTGAGTTTGACACTGTTGCAAACCAAAAGCAGCAGCATGAAGTTAACGTTGGTAAGATGCTTTTAACATGTTCCCTGCCATCTCTTATTCGATTTGGATGTGTTAACTATAGAAGAAAAGTATAAATTTCCTTGAACCACTTTCTTAAGAATGGCTTCTAATTCTTTTCTGCATGTTATGAAATACAGCCATTTCAAATTCATTTGGATTTGGTGGACACAACTCTGTCGTGGCGTTTTCTGCATTCAAGCCCTGATCCTGTTGGTAGTGTTTCTCTTGTAGCAATAGCAATCTGGCTCGTTGAGCTGTATTTGGATAACCGCGGCTGCTTCTAATTTATTCTGCAAGTTGCTCGATTTGTTCCTTGAGTATATCTGTTATTTTCTGTAATAATTGAGTTTAGCGCTTAGATCTGTCATCAATTTTCCATTGGATATATTTGAACTGATTGCTGATTAGATGGGGAATTATATTCAGTTTTTGTTTTGTTAAACTTTGGAGTAGTTCAGATTTATATACAAGTAATGTAATTACATGATGGTACAATAAAAAGCTACTTTGGTTTATTATAAGTTAAAAAGTTATTTATTTTGATAAGGGAAATTGGCGCAAATGGTTCTTAATTTTTGTCATTAGTGTGGAAATTGTCTCTAATGTTTGTTATTTTGGAACAAAAGTTTCTAATCTATGTGTTTGTGTGCGTAATTGGTCCTTAAAAAGATAAATATACATTTAGTTTTAATTAGAAAAAATTGTAATTGGATTTATAATCTTTGCAAAAAATATAAATTGATCTAATACTTTTATTTTTTATAAAAAAATTAAAAGAAGTTAACGAGTTTTTTTTAATTAATATTTTATTGACTAAATTGATAATATATTAATTTATTTTGTATATTTTACGAATGACTAATTAGCATTCGTCTCTATCGTCTACTCTTATTGTGCAAAGTGTTCATATCATTTGGGTTTTGACATTTGGCCTCTAAATAAACATTTCTTTGTAGAAAATGTCCCCGCCGTTAATATTTGTTAACAGTTATCGTTAAAATTATAAAAAATGGTTAATTAGCGCAAATAAATCTAAACAATATGAATAATTTGCGCAAAAAAAGCAAATGCACACAAACGTTTAAAACTATATTTTGGGTCTTCTTTTTTCAACAATTATAAAATTCTACACATGCATATAAAATCACATATATTGTAATATTATACTTAAACATAGTGAAGAAAACTCATAGATATTTCAATAACTTGACACATTCAAACAAATGTATGCCGCCATATACGCATTATTGCATAGTATATATTTTGTAAACAATAGGGGTAGAGTGTGTCACAATGGAGACAATACCTGGTTTTCTTAGATTCAGAAATGCGTATGAAGAACAATTATTGAATTTGTAGAAAGATAATAAGTTATTCAATTTTAGAACGTGGTGTTTAGTTTTTGTATGTGGGTTGGTTGTAGTGTGGCTTATTGAAGTATTTAGAATGTATTAGATGACATACATTTTGTTTAGATGTGTCAAGTTCTTGTAATGTTTATGAGTTATCATTTATTATGTTTAAGTGTAACATTGTAATGTATGTGATTTTTTCTGTTTATGTATAATTTTATAGTTGATGGAAGAAGAAGAACCAAAATATGGTTTTAAACGTTTATGTGTGCAAAAATGTCTATATATGTACTCATTTTTTACGCAAATCATTCATATCATTACATTTACTTGCGTTAATTAACTTCTTTGATAATTTTAACGAAAAATGTTAATAGATATGGACGATATGGATATTTTTCGCAAAGAAACGTTTATTTAGGAGCCTATATACTAAAATCCAAATGATAAGAACGCTTTGCACAAAGAGAGCAAATGATATAGACAAAATATGTTCATTATCTTTTTACGAATTATTATAAAATAATTAAAATTTAATATTATAATTATTAACAGACATGTTAAATAAAATTATTTATTTATTATTAAGTAATTATAATATTTAAAATTTAAAATTTTATTTTATCGTTACAACATAAAAGAGAAAAATAATTTTGCCACAAACTTGATGTTTAAACACTATTATTTAATTGAATTGTTCGTTTATTAATTACAAATATTAGAATTCTAATTGTATTCTTCATATTTTAATTTATAATTTATTATCGTTCAAAAATAACAAACACATTATTTGTAAATTATTTTTTATTAGTATTTGTATGTTAAAAAAAATATAATAAGATTGATTCGATACTATAAAATTATATACGTCATTTTATTATTTATTTAACTTAATTTTTATTTAAATTTTTCACATCACATAGCAATTACATATATTTAAAATACAATAATATTAAAATTTTCTTATATAAAAATTTATTTGACACGACTATAATGATATATTTAATGTGATAAATTAAATATTATTTAATAAATGTATTGACTTATTTGCACATTTTACAAAAGTTAAAAATCTAATTACAATTTTTTCTAATTAAAATTAATAACATATTTGTTTTTTAATCAAACAAGAACTAAATGCGTACTAAAACGCGTATATTAAAAATCATTTGCGCCAATTTTCCTTTTGATAATAATGAAGTAGTCATAATGTTTGACTAATAGACTAAAATTTCTCAAACATGTTTGGTTAAAAAAAGTAAACGTACGTTTCATAAGTAAACTGTTCATTACTAAATTAATGCATTCCTTGTTGCTATAAATATTTCAGCAATTTCCTCACTCCAGTTAAAAAAAGACTCAAAAGATTTCTTGTTTGACAAATTCAGTGTGCATTTTTATTAGAAATTTCCACAAAATGCACGAGGAACCTGCCTGTTCATAGCCAGACGTGCGTGTTTTACATTTCTCAGAACAAATAATTATACAAGTCAATGGGCTCTCTCTTTGACGTAGACCTTGCTCTTTCTTTCTAGAACTTAATACAACTGTACAGATGGAAACAAGTGAAGCCGCCCCTAATTATTTTTCCTTCTTTGTTTTTTCTCCATTTTTGGGAAGAATATTACACTTTCAGTCTTCGCCACAACTGTAATTGTATAGCTTTTTATTTATTTGGAGTCAATTAATCTTTAATAACTTATAATTAGATACTAAAGATAATTTATTAGTACTTGTAAGTCTAATTAGAGCTCGTTTGATATAGATTATAAATCAAAAATTGATTTTTTTTATCTACACTTGTTAACATTTTAAACGAGAAATGATAAAATTGTACTTACTATTATTTTGAAGTGACATTTTGTTGATTAAAAACAGTTTTGTTATTTTAAATTTAAAATGTTTGAAAAGTCAATAATTATAATTAAAAAAATAATTTTTTATTTATAATATGTAACAAACAAAGGGACTTTTGCTTGTGTAAACATACAATTTGATTAATTTGTGATATTATATATATTGGAGAATGCGATATTACAGTTGTGTACGAAAGGTGTAATTGTTGGTATAAGATCAGTCAAGGTTTCAAAAGTAACAAGCAACATGGGAAAATTATGCGCGAAGATTGACAAGATGATAACCATAATTCAAGCATTATTGAGGAGATCGAGTGGGCGCATGACATTGCTCTTACTCGTGGCTAAAATTACATAAATTATAGTTTTAGTTAGTCAAGTATAATTTATATCCACACATTTTATAAGATCCACAATTTATAATTCATTTTTTATCCACACATTCACGTATAGCTTATAATATAAGCACTTAAAAAATAATTTCAATATCATGCTTAAATTATTTTTTCAACTGGTCACATTGGTCAAACATACTTTTTATCCACACATTTAATACACCCACTTTTTAACCACATATTCACCAACTACTTATATTAGAAGCACTTAAAAAATAATTTCAGTACTACTAAACATGCGTATATAATCGTTTGTTTGTTGTTTCAACGTTGTTAAATAGAGCTTACAACCAAAGCTTGCTAATTCCAACTGTCACTTGCATTTGTTGTCAATGCTACCATTATTTAAATGAACTCTCATATTTTTCGCAACCAAAATGACTCAATCCAAAGTTTTGCCTAGAAATACAGTTCAACTATTGGTCAAAAGATATATTAAAAGAACTCATAAAATCGAAGACAGACATTGTTTTATCGTGTTTAGTAGTAGCCTAAAAGCTATTTTCTTTGTAAGAATGACATAATTTTAGTGTAAATAGCTTTCAAGTTATTTTTAAATACAGTCAAATATGACGTAATGAAAAACATAAGAGAAGAGATGAGATGGAGGAGAATTGCCTTGGAATTTTGATTAGTTAAATTAGATTACTTACATCATTAAACATTAAATCTACAGAGAACAAACATTAATGAAAACTATGAACATTAAACAAATGAAAAAAATGCAGTAGCCAAGTCAAAAGAATGATCATTTACACTAGCATTGACCTTCGATCTTTATTGGCCATAAAATTAAAAACACCCTTACATGTTAAATATCAAGACCTGGAAATAAGCAAAAAGGGTGCTTGTAAGTGAATTATCAAGAAATGATCAGAAGTGGCAGCCGCAGCAGAGAAAGAAGAAACATAGAGTTCCGACCAGAATTATGGCTTCAAAAATGGACACGATCTTGAAAAGAATGTCGTCCACGAACCAAAGATGCAAGCTGAACCGCCTCTTCCACCGCAACCCGGTGGAGCTCTTGAACTTCCACCTGCTTGCACCACCACTACTTCCACCGTCTCCGCCTTCTCCGCGGCTGGCTTTCTTGTTCAGCCTCTTAAAGAAGAACAAAAAACTATAAGGCTTCTTTGTCATTCCTCTCTCTCTCTCTACTTTCTCTCTCTAAATATATTGAAAACGTTTCAAATTTCAGAAAACTTGAGGTTGGTTTTAAGTAGTCTGGGATCGACGGGTTTTATGTTAGTTCGAGGTTTCTT
This sequence comes from Forsythia suspensa, assembly GCA_023638005.1. Lineage (NCBI taxonomy): Eukaryota > Viridiplantae > Streptophyta > Magnoliopsida > Lamiales > Oleaceae > Forsythia > Forsythia suspensa. The sequence goes on along the minus strand of CM042674.1, from coordinate 8,179,225 downwards.
GGGATCTAAGGTTGGACAGAAGAGAAGATGATTATAATAGGTGTTTAAAGGCCGGGGGGTGGGGGACGGAGGGAGGATGAATTCAACTGTTACGCGTTTTTGTGGGTCAAAAGTGGGTGACGTGCGACTGTGGACCGTGTGTCCATTACTAACAAATTTGGGATTTTATTAATTCGTGAAAATTATGGAAAAAGTATTAAATAAACAAAAAATTACAAATCATTGGGCGTTTAATCCATTTTAGCAATTACAATTACATTATTGTAATTGTCGAGCTACTATAGTTGTTTGAAACCGGCAAGCGATTTAAGCTTGAGAGTTAGCATTTTTTCAAATATGTTCTAGAATTTAAATATGTGAGTAAAACTCAAATTGGATATTTCCTCTTCTGAATTTTAATAAAATATAATGCTATAGTATTTTTCTTTTATAATTACTATTATGACATATTTCTTGATACATTAGATTGTGTAACACAAAATTTAATGATATATAAATTTTATTATATATCGTTCTTGAATTTTACTTAACTCAACGTACTGAAATTGTATAGTAAATTATACAATACTAGATTATATTAAAGATGAAAATTACATTAAATTTCCGTCTAAAACCACTTATCAAAAATGTACTAATATTCACCAAAAAAATCTGAAGACGCTCTTTTCTGTTTCTTTTTTTCTTTTTTCATATTATCAGTAGAAATCTAACATTTGTATTTATCATGGCACACTTTACAACAGGGCCATTTGCCAAATAAAAAAAAAAAGAATAAATTGTGTTCCTAACTACAGGTTATAACTGAATGAAACAAATGACGACCGGGTAAAACCATATTACCCATTTCCAACGTTAATAAAAATTAATCTACATTGAAACTATATTAACGGGTATGTTAATAAAAATTTAGGGCATGTTCGATTCTCATTTTTTTCTAAAAAAATTCTATTTTTTTGCTTACTTTTTTTGATTTCTTAAATTTTTTAAAAAAGTTCATTTTTTGAGAAAAAAAAAATACACCGAGCATGCCCTTAATAATAAATTTGGGTTTATTTACTTCCTTCTTATTTCAGTTGACATTGCTGCAGCATTATATTGGAGTTAATTTTACGAACGGTCACTGAAGTTACTTTTAAATTATAAAATAGTCATTGAAGTTCAAAAGTTTCAGTAGTGGTCACTGAAGTTAGAAATCCTTTCACTAATGGTCACTCCATTAAATTTTCAATTTAAAATGGTGATGTAGCATTTATTTATTATATGGTAGTCCATGTACTTTATATAATATTCATTTAGTCCCTATATTTCAATTAAGTCCTTCAAAAATTACATCTTAGGTCCTTAATCTTTTACATCTTTACACTTTGGTCTTCAAATTTTCAATTTAGGTAAAAATTCGAGTGTAAAGTCAAAGATTTAATTGAAAACACACTTATTTTGACTACTAAAATTACATTTATTTTGGCCACTAAAATCAAGGATTTGGAGGACCAAATCTTGAAGATGTATAAAGTTGAAGGACCTAAGATACAATTTTTAGAGGACTTAACTGAAAGATAATTAAAAATTTAGAGATCAAAATGTAAAGATGTAAAAAATTGAAGGACCTAAGAAGCAATTTTGGAGAACTTAACTGAAAGATAATTAAAAATTTGAGGACCAAAGTGTAAAGATGTAAAAGATTAAAGACCTAAGATACAATTTTGAATGACTTAATTGAAATATAGAGATTAAACTGAATATTATATAAAATATATGTACTACAATACGCAATAAATAAACGCTTGGCGTCACTATTTTAAATTAGAAATTTAATGGGTTTACGATTATTAGTGAAAAAGATTTCTAACTTCAAATGACCACTATTAAAATTTTTGAACTTGAAGAACTATTTTGTAATTTTAAAATAACATCAGTGACCGTTGGTGAAATTAACCCCATTATATTGCTATGACCATTATTTTTATGCTTTATGTAGTGTATAAGATATGCTTCAATGCACTGCGTAAAGCTTAAAAATTCGTATCTATCTACTCTTAAACATAAAATTATTGTGAACATTTTTCATAACTTGATAAATTTGTGAAATACTTGGATTCACTTTTAAGATTCTTGATAACATTTGAAAGCATTGAGATCAAATCATATAGTACATGTTTGAGAATGTTTATAAGTACTTATAAATTAGTCAAATGTTATTTTTATCTACATATTTCATAAGACTCGTAACGTTTATTCACACATTCCATATAAATTACTACTTATAATTTATTAAAATTTTTATTAAACAAGCACATAGTCAAACTTACCCTTTTTTAATAAAAAGAAAGGATAAATAATGCACCTTTACAAGTGCTAGTAGTAGTGGCACACTAACAGAGGGAATCTCCTTGCTGGCAAATGGCGATAATACTAACAAATTAACCGGCTTACAATTATTCTTATTCCTTTTTTAAAAAAAATACTACAATTACTCATTTCAAATCAAAACTTTGGTAGTAAATGGGGACTAAGAAAGATACCAAAATAAATGGCAAAAAATAGTAGGAATTTGAACAACTTTTGAACCCACTAAAATATTCGATACAAAGTGGAGGCCTCAAAACAATGTTCCCTTAAATTGTTTGATCTGTCAATTTTCAACCCAATCGCCACGAGTCCTACTAGACATAGCTTTTTTGACATTTTTATATGTCAGAGATTGTATTAGGACGCCCACTATGTTGATCAATATATTTTAATTTTGATAGATATAACCTTTCTTTGTGACATTTTTATGTGTTGGAATATATTTGGTACACTTATTAGACAGTGATATATATACGAGACAATATAAATTTTTATTTTTTTATTTTTCCCCGTATTTTAGTCCTTTTTAGCGTTGTACTGAACATACTTGATGCCCATTATTCTTCTCTCTCATTTTTTAGGTTTTTGTATTTGTATTTTCCGTTTTCTTTGTTTTTTTGTTTTTGGCTACTTTTATAATTCATTTGTATTGTGCTCTTTTTGGCTACAAGTTTGTTTCATGCTAGTCACCCAACTTTGATTTATTTCAATTTGATCACCTGACTTGCATAATTGTTTCAATTTGACTATTATGTTTCTAGTTACGTCCATAATAATTAATGGCCAATTTTGCGTGGCTAATAACATGGTGCTTGTTTGACGCTAAATCAACAGCTAGTTTGCCAAACAAATTGAAAATTGATTTGCAACAAAAGCAAATCTAGGTTTCTTAATTAACGCATTTGAGTTTTTATTGTTAGCAAGAACTGCTGATTTAACGTTAAACAAGTTTCAAGCTACGCATTTTGTCAGCTGCATGGGACCAGCTTTTGGTCGAACCGAATAAAAATGTAAGTTAGGTTATCAAAATAAAACTTATTAAAGTCAAGTGCTCAACATGAAATAAATCTCTAAGTCGGGTGACCTGTGGGTTAAAAAGTATATTAGAGTTTCTTACACAATATGCAGACAGTTTAAAGAATTCCCCAAATCTTGGAGGCAAACCAGAAACCACAAAAGCAAATTTGTCATTTAAGGAACTGTCCTAATTGTCCATAATGTTTTATAATAATCAAATTGCTTGGTCTACAAACTGTTTTGCTCCAGCATTGCCAACCTTTTGATTTAGCGTTGGACAAATATGAGTTGGATCTTTGTAGGGTACTACTTTGAAAAAATCCTCCTATTGACAACATTACTTAACTTTGCATAAGGTTTAAATTAAAGCCTTTTTTTCTTAATTTTCTTACATTTGTCTACAATTAGACGACCTTACATTCTACTAATCTTAGTTTAGTCAAATTGTCTAATAAACACCCATTTATCTGCTAGCGAAAACAACAATTTAGAAGATATATTAAGAATTAAAATTTATTGGGATCATTAGAAATTGTTGTTGAGATTATAATGATTCATAAAAAGAAGGGTAAATAGTACTGGAGTCCCGAACCTTTGGACCTTGTAATAATGGGGTCTCAAACTTTCAATGTCTGGTACTCCGAATCCTCAACCTTTAAAAAACTCGTTATCAAAGGTCATTCTATTAAAAAAAATTGTTAGTTTGACCGTTAAATTATCACAATTTTCTTAAAATGATTAAATTACCTTCTTTTGAATTTAATAAAAAAAGAGAATAGAAAATTAAACATAAAAAAGGGAAAAAAGAAAAAAATTAATTCTCTCTCTCACCCAACCCAACCCCATCAAAGTTCCAGAATTCTCTCTTCTATCTCTCTCACTCTCTAATAACATATCCAATGCAACAATGTCTACTATATATATGTGGCGAAAGACATTGACATTATATCAAAAAACTTCTCCAACACAACAATGTTCATTGTGCAAATGTGGCAAATTATTATTAGCTTTTTAGAAAAAAGAAAGAGAGATAAATGTATTGATTGGATAGAGATTATTAAATTAATGATAGACATTGTCAAGAACAAGCAACAAAAGATTTGGTTGAGATAAAAAAATAATGTGGACAGATACTTGTTGGACGCTTATGTAGATATATAGGACAATAATTTTGATGTTCTTAATTGGTGGATGGTTAATGGAAGTAAATATGGTATTTTGTTCAAACTTGCTAGAGATGTTATGGCAATTCAAATATCTACCGTGGCTTCAGAAAGTGATTTCAGTACCGGATGAAGAATTTTCGATCATTTTCGTAGTTCTTTAACCCCTAAGATGGTAGATGTTTTGGTATGCACCCAAAATTGGCTTAAAGATTCTCCAAACATGGATAGATTCTATATGGAGGATGTTGAGGAATATAACAAATTAGATGAATGTAATATAATTAATTGTATTTCATTATTATGTTAAAGGCCAAGTCAAAAGTGATTCAAGCGTTTTCTATTTTTTTTCAGGTAAAGTATAATGTTTGCAAACCATGCGATAAAGTGTAAGATATTTGAGTGACTATTAGATCGAAAAATGTCTTTTCCATTCCCTTGCCAATCCATCCATCCATCTTACCACCTCACATAATTATTTTTTGCTAATAACCCGTAAAAGTAATCCAATCTGCTGCTATTGAAATCCTTCCCAAACCAACTTCAATGAAAAGTTTGTTACCATATTTTTCAACTAATTGAATTTTTAACAGTGTAGCGTGTTTCTTAGTTAAAATCAAGAACTCAGCTCGAGTCTATCTTCAAAATTAAAATGACTGGTAACATAGTTTGCCATGTTTTGGAGTCCTAAATAAGTTAAAAAAATGTTCTAAATCATAAGTTTAATGTCGAATTATTATATTTTTGCAACTTTTCTTCTTTCAAACTTTATTTTTCAACTTTTTAATTTCGTAGTGCTAGTGACTCTGAGCAGCTAACAATTTAGGTGTGGTATTGTTCTTATTGGTTGCACGGTTTATGACCTGCTAATATTTAACCTTTTCGTTTCAACCAACGTTTCTATTACCATAGTTATAATAGAGAATATCATCCCAAAACAAATTATTTGCAGAATTTTGATGCTTGTTTCATTTCATGTTACCCTTCTTAAGAAGGGTACCATGAGTTTATCGTAAACCGTGACAGAAATTATCATCCCGGTGGTGGCAAGGGCATGCATAAACCGTAGCCGGTGGGATCATGAAATTGTGAACGATTTTCCTATTATTGTTTTGCTTTGTTCGATGAAGAATGATTGAGGCATGTGCTACACAGATTCCAAATGGCAATGTAGTTAGCCATACTGGATTTAAGTTGATTATAAGCACCGTTTCTTCCACCCTAGTTAAAGTTGCAAGTCTCCATGGATTATTATTCTATTTTCTCTTCTTTGTTTTGATTATCATCGATTATGGTACTAACTTTGAATTATAGTACTAAACTATTTAACTTCTTACTTAAGGTTGTCGGTGTGGCAAATAAGCCTCTCTCGAGTCCCTGTGTCTCATTCAGGAACTTAGTACAATTGATCAAGATTAGATGGATATTGGACATTTCACTTGATGGACAAGTAGGAATTATTTTACTAATCATGTTTCATTCTCAGTTTTTTTAGGGTGTTTGGAGTCTTACTTTACACTTTTCCCCTCCATTACGGATCAACCTTCTTATTGTATTATTTTCAATTTCTAATTATTGTTGGATAACTGTAATAATTTTTATTGTTGGATTATTGTAGTATTTTTTTTTTATTTCTACTTTTAGTGTTTGATGGTCATCTTGATTTATTTAGGATGTGAAAATGTATTTTTCTTTTTAGGCTCTCTTATTATTTTTAAATGTAAGAAAATTTAATTTTTTTCAAATGATTGAACTCTTTAGCTATAGGTGAATCACATAGTTTTCCTTTTTCAATTCATGTTTTGAAATTAAAAAATATTTATTCTGTAATGGGCTCTTTTCTTTTTTATGATAATTTACCAGAATTCTTGAATTTGAAATTTGGTAAGCATGTCAAAATTTATTTGGATGAGTAGGCAAAAAAAAAATTAATTTATTATTGTTTGGGCTCAAATTGCAACCCGACCCGGCTCGATTTGGGTCGGGTTGGGTCAGGTCGAGTCGAGTCCTGTTCTATTATCGACTAGGTCGGGTCAATTCCATATTTGGGTCAAATGATCTAAGTCGGATCAGGTCGGTTGGGCCCAACCCAACACAATGCCTACCCCAACTAGCAACAATGACTAGAATCCTATCAAGTACACCTTCAAATATATAATGGGAATAATAATAATTTTTTTTTTATTTGCTCTCTTCAACAGAAAAAGCAAAGACATTGGATTTTGGGGGGAAGATTTATCCAATATGTTGATTATGCAAAAACGATGGCAATTACAGAAATATGGAGGGCTAAATTCCAATATCAGCATTATTGGTCTACTTGATCAAATTGAGCATATAATAATTTCAGAACATGTAGCAGTAGGGATGACAAAATTACATGCAACCCAGGCCCCGATCCGCATCCCTCGCCCGTTAAAAATATACCCGACTCGAACAATGGGTATTCGGGGCGGGTATGGGAAGATAAAATCGCCCCCCGCCCCGTTAATTAATTTTTTATTATAACAATGTGTATTTTGTATTTTTGTAACGTCCAATTTACTTTACAAATGTTTTTCGATCACCACATGAATGTCATTCATAAATCATAATTTTATATAAAGTAATGTTTAAAAAAAAATTAAAAATGGGCAAAGGTGCCGACCCGCCCGCCCCTCCCTCGACCCCGACCCAACCCGCCGTGCCTAAGAGGGTAATGGGGCGGGTATGGGGGTAAGAAATCCCCAACTGGGTGGGGACGAGATGGTCGCCCCGGCCCCAACCTCGTCCCATTGCCATCACTATGTAGCAGGATTGGTGCCAGTTTGCTAAATTAAAAAAAAAAAAAAGAGAGAATAAATATTTGGTAATGGAATTTCCTAAATTCCATATCATTGAAACGACTTTGTTATCTTCGGTTGAAATCACTGTTTATAATCTACATAAATCTTTATCAAACATACACTAAGTATATGCTCGCAGTCAGGGGCAGATTTAGGAGAGGGCAAGAAAAAATCATTTTTTATAGTGTAAATTTTTTTTTAGTAATAGTCCGATCTTGAAGTGCATTTTTTTCAATAGCAGCCCGGGCTACAAAAATTTCTAGATTCGCCACTGCTCGCAGTACCACGTATAAAAAATTAATTCCTTGTTTATTTGTATTTGCTAAATTTTTTTCCATTTTACTATTCATGGTATAATATGCAGTTTTTTCAAAGAAACTTGTTGACGTCGGAATTTGCGCTATCTACGTGTCAACAGATCTCCAATCACTCTCTGATACTTTCATACTAGGACGACCGTTAGATACCAAGATCATCAGGAAAAAAGGGTCCGACAATCGTTGGTACTCCGACGATCAAGTCAACTGCCGATATATAGGATAATATACGAAGAATAAAAATAATTGGGTGTGTGAGAGGACAAGCATGCAAATATTTGAGCATAGTTTTAGGATGAGAATAATGCGTATATTAGAATTACCGGAGATGTTGTATTTATAGCATTAGAGTTCTAATTGATTTAAGAAAACAATCAATTAGATATCTGATTGGATCTTCATTCCTTATGGAATAAGGACAATAGGTTGTCAATGCAATCTCCTAGATTTTAGCTCTTATTTGATTAATCTGTTGACGTCGGAATTTGCACTATCCACTTGTCAACAGATCTCCAATAACTTCTCTGTCAACCTGTATGTTACCTGCACACTAGGACGATGTTAGGCATCAAGATCATCGGAGAAAAATGGTACGACGATATTGTGTTGATCTATCGGATCGGGGGGCTCTTGTAGGTTCTCCTATCCTTGGCGGATCCATGTTTCTGTCGTTTCTTCTGTCATTGCGGCGAGGTCCATCATCTTGGTGTTGGGGGGAGAGGTCTTCACCCTTGATTGGGTGGTCTCGACGCCCTTGAGCCGGTCGGTTCTCCTCTCCTTGCCGTTGGTTTTCCTGGTTGATCAGTTCCCTTACGTTGGGACAGTATTTCGTGTTGTGCACCCGGGTCCTATGTATGCAACAGAACTTGGGTGAAGGAGCAGCTGGTAGAGGAGCCGCTACAAGTGGTCCGGCATGGGGGGTCGAGATCGTCTCCGTCTGGTTGAATCTCCTATAACGGTTGTGCGGCTTGGGAGAACGCTTTCCTCGGAAGCGATTGAAGCGAGGTTCAGGAGAACGCACTCCCTCTCTCCGATAGCGATCTTCTTTGTCTCTTTATGCTCTTTTTCTATTCTTGATTGTCTCTTCAGATCGGATTTCTCGCTGGATCAAGTCTATCAGCTGACTATAGGTTTTGAGTTGATTATTTTGGACATCTCCAGAAGGGGGTGCGCATGTGAAGTCCGATCACCAGCGCGTCCAGAGCTTTCTCATCGGTGGCGTTCTCAATTTTGTTGATGACAACGCTAAATCTTTTGAAATAGCTATCACTGACTCTTCTTCCTTCTATCGAATGTCGTGGAGTTGAGCGATATCTGCTATCATTGTCCGGTTGCTAATGAAAGCACTGATAAATTCTCGTTTGAGTTGGGGCCAGCTCGTGATGCTTCCTGGTTTCAATTTGTTGTACCACATCTTTGCATCGGATGTGATGGTGGTATGGAAATTTCTGCACTTCACTACGGGAGTGTTATCTTGGAGCTTCGTTTTGTATATATTGATGTGATATGTGGGGTCACCTCTTCCGTGGTGAATGGGAAGTTCTCGTCATTATCATCCTCATCGCATTCCAATTCTTCCTTTTCGTCCACGAGCCTCGCAAGAACAAGCTTCGGGTCCTTTATTCATTATATGCACGGCCTCATTGCACTTACTTGTGCATCTTTGTCTGACGCCGGCAGAGAGGTGGTGCTATGGAGGATTCCACTCCTAACCTGTCAAACACACTGGCGGCAGGAGTCGGCTGGTTTCCACCCACCAGAAGAGGTCTCTTACTTTGGTTGTCTTGCGAGAAGGCCTCAGATTCACATTCCGAGGGTTCCTACCATTTGAAACTGGTAGGTCATCCTGAGATAGACGGTTTTCGACGATTTTCTATCGAGTCGGACCTCGAAGAGCTTTATCGGGCACGACTATGCTTAGGTCCATGTTGAAGAGATTGATTCTCCAACAGTTTAAGCGCTGTCTTCATCCGGGCATTGTCTAGCTTCAGGTCTTGATTTTCTTGCTCAACCATCTGTTTCTATCATTGTCTTCTTCTTTTGCGGCTACATTCTGAAGGTCTTGAACGCTTTCTTGCCGCAAGTCAGTGTGATGAGACTCCACTTCTTCTTCTAAGGAATTTTGTGTTGCCATAATCTTTCGGGTAGAAAATACGTTTTTACCACAAGTTTTAAGTTGTGTAACGTTTTTTGATTCCCACAGATGGTGCAAATCTGTTGACACGTGGATAATACAAATTCGGATGTCAACAAAACTCTTACAGAGAAAATATTAGTGCCAATGTCGTGGCAGATCCTGGTTCTCATCGAGGTCATGACAGCTCAAAAATATTATCCACATGCAAAAATGATAGAAATTGGGTTCACAATGGCCACAAAATTTGTCAAGGCCAACTACAATAGTAATCGAATTACTAACGTCAAATCTACTATGGTCGAGTGCGATATTAATTGGGTCTCTATGACCAAATTCACCAAAGACAACTATAGTATTAATCTGGTCCATACAAAGCAGGTATACTAATGGGTCACGAAGCCTATGTAAATTTACTATGACTAACAATGATATTAATCGAATCACGACATCTATATAAAGTCACTATTTATAATTTACTAAAAATTTCCCAAACGAGCACTTGTTTTGATCAAGTAAACAATTCAAGTTTACGTTGAGCACTTGAGCTACTAAAATTTTACACCAGTATTGATAAAAAAAAAAACTAATAATAGCCATCTGCGTGTCCAGGCCTCTGACTGAACAACCAAACGGCTCTCTGGGTCAAAGGTCTAAATATATATACACGAACCTGTACATACAAATACGTAGAGGAGTATTATATGTACGTGGTGGGGTGGGAGGAGATAGGAGAATCTACAAGCAGATCTAATACCCGATATTCTATAGGAAGAAAGACAAAATCCTTTCCGATACTGACCGTACCAGTTGTTCTCCTTTCCTTCCAAGTTCTTAGCGAGGACACAACACACACTCAGGGTGGAAGTGTGTGTTTTTGCGTGAATGGGTTTAAAGTGAAGAAAATATAAAAACCAAGAAAAATGATGTTGGAATTAAGAGAAGGGAGTTGCTTGCCAAAGGCGTTGGTGAGAATGAATGTGGGTCTTGCCTGTGTTGATGGCCTTATTGCTATTCTCGCTTTTTATCAGGTAGTAATTATTTTCCACTCGTCTGGTTCTATACATGGGATATAGATAATACATAGCCAATGTAGAGAGTTACATTTTATTTAAAAGTCTGTGGGTTTTTGAGCATATTTTTATGATAAAACTGGTTGCTGTTTGTGGGTTTTAGTGCTTGAGATAATTTTTGGAGGGGCCAAGCAAATGATATTTGGTAATTGTTGTATTTTTGGGAATTACTTGGTTATCCTTGCTAATGTCTGCCGATAGTGATGAATTGTCTTAGTTTTGTGTTGTAGTGGGGATAAGTTCTATAATTTGTAAGTTGTGTTTTTAGTTTCCCGATCCTGAGTTTTTAAGAGGGCTATAGTGGATTGCAAAGAATTTAAAGATTAAGCATTGACAATGGAATCGAATTGTGACTGTGATTTATGGATAATGATCATGAATTGTAGATGCCTGAGCTGCTGTAAAAAGTCTGCATGGTCATTGCATTACAATGTTATTTTCTGATTGTTTTATTTTCTATTTTTGTTAATATTGTGGCGTGGTCTATTGATGTGGGGGCAGTGGAGGGTTGGTGAGGTGGTGGGTATGGAAGGGTTTGGGAGGATGGGGTGGGTGGTGGGATGTTTTGCTTCTCTTTTTAAATTTATTTTCATTAAAATTAACTGGTTCTTAGCCCTAACTAGTGTTTTCATCTGATAATGCAATTTGCAAGTGCAACTCTATCATTTGAAACACACATTTGCTCGTGTGGTGTGCCGACGACGTTACACTACAAACTTTTACCATGACCCCAAAAGTCCATAATGCACATCATTATCAGAAACACCATACAACTATATCTCAACCCACGTCCAAAGTTATCGAAGAAACATATGTATAAGTGCCTCAGGGTGTGGATTCAACTTTCAATCACCCAATACGATCCAACATGCCAAAATATATATATTTAGTTGCTCCCATGCTTGTATGCACATGCAAACATATAAACCAGCCAACTAGAGTCAGAGTATACAAAATTCATTTTCACATTAATTTTACAACACAAACAGTTATTAGTTAAATATCAAAACCTATTTCCACTTTGCAACTCTCAATATATATCTTTCATTTGCCTTGCATCTTTTTGCATTGCGTCTCTTTGATTAATTCCAATTAGAGTATGTTCTGTTGTGTTCTTGCTCTTTATGATTAATTCAAACACAGAATGCTTTATTGTGTTCTTGCTCTTTATTTCATTTTTCGTCTGTTTTATTATCAGTTGATGAGGATTCATTCTAGGAATGTGCAGCTTGGTTGGACCCGTCAGAAAGTAAGCAGTTATTGTTTCCCCCCTCCAATCATGCACCATGCTTTTTGGAGATGTTACTAATTGGCAAGGGCATTTTAATAAGATTGATTTATTTGGCAGAATGACAAATGTTTTTGTGTCTTCAAGATGTCAATCTGATGTACATGAGTGTTTAATGCAGGTCTTTCATCTACTAATTGGATCCTCTAATTTGGGTGAGAATTCATTGGTTTTAGAACTCTTGTGTAAATGCATTGCTATACGCTTCCAGTATTACTTCTTTTCCCCCCCTTTTTCCCATTAGTTTTTATATGCCAAATTGAGACTATTCTGAAATCCCCTGCTCCATCATAACAATGTTTTTTAAATAGCTACCTCATATCTCTTCTTGAGGCAGTTTTTCTTAAATGCTGCACAGTGGAGTTAAATAAAGCCAAAAATTAGGTCTGTAACAAGTTCATTTCCTCATTACCCTAGCTCATGCATAGGAGAATAAAGGGAAACAATCTCTCTACAAATTCTTTATGCTAACAAAAATAACTGAACTTGGAAACTGTGCATGGTTTTATGAGTTAAAATAACACCATAATACTTCTGGAACACTTCAGCTTACTTCATCCCACCGTGTCTAAATAATCAGAATAATGCTGGCTTGAGTAGCCCTTGATCGTTAAATTATTAATTTGTATAAATGTGATAAATTTGATATGATTGTACTAGCTAATTAACAGTACGGTTACATGTATAGTTACAATACATTTTTCTTTAGCTTTTTGTCTTGAAGATGATCTAACTTTTTTGTCCACAAAGATGTTACATTATAATAGCTAATGGATATAAACTTCTCACTCGCAGGATATTTCCTCTACTTTCTATTAACTCTTGTTGCTGCTTGTAAGGGTTGGCTTTGCTGGTCACACTCCTGTGGTTTCATTGTTGTGGGTAAGCAAATTCAACTACATTCCCTTTTTAGTGATTATTATTATTTTTCATGTCCATGGTGATAGTGTAAAGGATGGTTACAAACAGATTATTTTTGCAGCTTGTCCCGAAATTTTGTTTGTTGCAGCATTTCTTCTGCTCTTGTCATTCTGGTAAGTTGTTCTCTTTTTATTACTTCACAATTTATCTACATTGTTGACTTAACATATCAAGATACATAGTAAATCTTGTATTCATATCTACAAAATGTTGAATATGAGTGCCGTAATATTCACAATTTGACATTTCCTATTTGCATATAACTTTTGTTGGCAACATAATATACAACATATGCCCCCCCACCATCCACAAAAATAACAATAAAAAAAGGAGAGTGTGGAAAAGGTCTGTTTTTATTTGATATCCCAATAATTGAGTACAATGGTGAATTTGTAGTGTACATATTCATCTATTCTAGGAGAGAACTAATTTAGGAAAGAAACTATAATTAGTCTAATTACAATTATTACAAAAGATTAACTATTTAAGGAAACCTTCCACAAAATCTTCAATGAAGAGCATACAGGATTAATTATAAAAGTATATGGGATGTGGGTCTTTTTGATATTTAATTTGCACATGGACTCATTTCATTATCCTATGGTCTTGCAAATTAGGATTTGTGTGCAGTGCCAGGCATCCTCTAATTCTTAATCGGGGGATAGATTATGATACAATTTACTCACATATTTGAACTATATAATAACTTAGAGAGAATTTTCAACAAAAACCATTTTGCAATCTAGGAACGATCACAGACCAATATGCACTAGAAGGTTAAAACTTCTTCCCTAACATTCTTTTCTGGTTCATCATGTAACAGGATGATTATGTGGTTTATAAAGTTTGCCAATAAAAAGTGGTTTTGAATGTAACATCTTTTTTAGCTAAAGCTAAGAGGATTTAAATATCACAAACTAAAAGATATCCTTCAATTTGGAATGGTCTGTAGGGTGGACCTTTGCCATCAATCAAATGATGAAGATGATGATGAAGAAGGATTTAGTCCCCGAGATGCCATGCTGGAGAAGATGAATAAAACTGATCGTAATGTTGATGGTCGCAGAAAATGTTGCTCATTTCGGGCTATCCATGCAGGAAGCCGGCAAAAAGTTGTGATTCTGGTAGAGAAGATGTTGAAGATTTCTATTGTGCATTTGTTCTCTTTTGGCAACATTATGATTTTCTTAACCTTTTACATTCATTTTTCTGTTTTATCTAACAGCGAGTTTTTCATCAGGTTACCATGATAGTTTTTGCATTAATGATAGCATTTGCTGTACTAATATGGATTGGTTTGGGAAGGAATCCTATTGATTCAGCAACGGTGGCTCGGGTATGTTTGTGTTGGTTTTCTTTGATTATGCTATGTTTTACATAAATGCTACGATGTGTCTTCTGAATTATTGTTATTGATATACTAGTAGGTTTGTAAAAGTAACATGGATATAAGATCAATGTCCCGCTTGACCAAATTTCAAAATATATTCTAAGATATCGAGTTCCGGTTTTTTCTGTAGCAAATTGAAAATTTAGAATTGCAAAAGATTACTGTTAGGAATTTCATACGCATCGGTTTCACATCGGTCTTGCCTTCATCTGATTTATCTAGTTCAGTTCTAGTGGAGTCTTACATTCTTTGAACCTGATATCAGTTCTAAAAGCTGTTGTCTTATAATTTGTTCAAATTTTACTGTGTACTTATTTCATATTTATGTTTTTACGAAATTGTAAACAAATATAATTTTGTAAATTGATATAACCTGTTACCAGTATGTCTTTATATGAAGAATAACTCGTGAATCAGTGAATGCATTTTATCTTTGATTTGTGTTCATATTTAGCGATTTGCAATGGGTAAATTATTTATCATCTTGCAGGTATATGTAGATATATTTGCCATAGCAGTTCTTTTGCTGGGAGGAGCCTTAGCAAGCTACGGTGAGCACCTATGAGATATTGAACAATTGCTCTTGTTATACTTTTCTAATTTTAACCCTACCATTTAAATTATTATTATTATTATTATTTTGCTTCTATTTGCAAGAATAGCTGCATGGAAGCTTTTAGGAACAGGTTGAGAAAATTGGGTTAGCATGGTATAATTTTATTGGGGCTGGAGCTTTCCATAATTTTTCTATAGGGAAATTTAACCTTTATAAAGGGTGTAATAACACTACGCATAATAATTTCCAATAGTTACAATTTTCATGCCGCTATTTCATGTGTTGCAACAAATATTCTGTTAAGTCTTTGTCAAAGAAAATTAGAAATTTGTTAATTTGTCATTATAAATGGTCCAGACGTCGTTCTCGGATTGCCTGGTCTTATATAATTAGTTGTAGGCATTTCCTTATGAAATCTAACTTTGTCGGGTAAGATACCCCAGCTGGAGCTTGTTGAGCTAGTTGTTTGGGTTTGGTCGGCCGGATCATTTTATGACCAAAATTAACCATTGTTTGCAAAAGTACATATCACTTCCAATATACAACATCCTAACATAATTTGAGAAATTGTAGTTGCGAAACATCTTTCAACTTATTTGTAATGCACACTTGCACAGTCCTGTTGTATGCGGTCTGGATGCAAATGGACGTCAATTCTGTCAATATGGTCCTAATAAACCAAAAAAAGTTATTATTTTGTGACTTATACAATCAGGGAAAAAAAGAATTTATATAATAGGACAAAAAGGCGTAAAAAAATAGGGCATGAAAAATGAGGGATATAGAGGAGGAGTCACAAGGCAAAAGACAAAAGGCACAAGAAATGTGGGATTGAGAAAGGTATTACAGACAGAAGAAAAAAATGGGAGGAAATCACAAGGGGGAATGAAGAAAGGGTGATATGAGACGGAGAAATCGGACTGAAGGGATAGAATTTCACAAGAAAATTGGCAGGAAGGGGAATTGGGGGAAAAGTGTAATCTAAAAGGGGAAAGGAAAAACCGGCTCATGACCCAAGGGTCGTCAGCAGACACAAGGGAAAAGGTTATTAGAAAGGGGAAAAGAAGAAGAAAAGTAGCAGTACGTATTTATGTGCATGTGCTTATATATGTTTACATGTATGTGTATGAAAGCAGCAACAACATTACACGTGTGTAAATACCTCTCACTGCTAACTTCTTGACCATAAAGATTGACATTCGTGTATTTGTTTTAAACACTTTACTTAAGGAGTTTATCCAAATGTCTGCCACTCTCTTCGCTGATGCATGTTTAATATGTATTTGTCATAACAAATTTTGGTATTCAGGGCTTATATTATTCTTGAAAATGAGAAAAGTGAGATCTGAGATGGCCTCGTCAGAAATGTGGAAGGTAACTACCCTGTATAATGTCATGATGTTTTATTGTGATTTCCTATGTAGTGACATTAATGTTTTAGCAAGTAGAACTTGTTAGAAGTGGAGAAAATAGTTCATGCACATGAAAGTAATTTTTCTGATGCATAGATTTTTTTGTACCAATGTGGTTTTGTCCAAATTGGTCCTAACTGCATAAAATATATTTGAATGGAATTCAGGTTTTGGTCGTTACATGTGTATAATTGCATAAATTTCAATTTCAATAGTCAAAGGAGTTCCTCTGTTTGACTTAATTGTTCAATCTGTTGACACTTTTTCTTGATAAGTTTGAAAATAAATTCCTTATTCCCTGGTCAAATTGTCGATAATCTTCACCGTTCTCTGTGCAGGTTGCTGGTTTGACCATTGTGTGTGTGATATGTTTTACGGCAAGTGCTTGTGTTGCTATATCTACTAATGTACCTGTGAGTTCTTGCTGGTTCCATATATATGCTGGCGTTGGTAGCTTTTTTAGTCGCAAAGTGTTTCTAAAGCAAACATTCTGAATGTTGCAGCTGCTTTATCACTGGCATCAACAAGAGATAAATGGTGTTTATGCAGCTTTTCTACTGGTTTTGTACTATTTCCTAGGTACTTGTTTTAACAACTTCATTCTAAATTTTGATACTTTGATTGGAGCATTTTAACTGTGTTAGTTATACATTCACGTTTATTATTCTGATTTCTCCATGCAAGCTTTCCTATAACATTCATGAATTATTGAGTAATCTCGTTCTGTTTCCTCCTTTCATTTAATCCTTGAGGTCTGGTCTGCTTGAATGTTATAATGTTTCAATGGGACAGAAAATGAACCGGATGGCCAAAAGGATTCATGTAGCCAACCCCAACTTTATCGGGAACATTCGTAATTTGTATTTGTATTTGATTTGGACCGAAGTTTTCAGGAACAATTTTTATATTTTATGTATTTTAATAGTAGGTTCGAACAAATTTTCAGGCTCAAATGTTACTAGCAATTCTGAGCTCCTATCTTAATTGTACAAAATGAATGCATTATGATATATTTCAAGTTTTCCCTTTTTTAGGGGTGTAAATTAGTCATCTTGAACCGAGCTTTAAGAAAACGTAAATGACCCAATAATTTGCTCTAGCTCCTCAGCTCATTATTC
Source organism: Forsythia suspensa (assembly GCA_023638005.1). NCBI lineage: Eukaryota > Viridiplantae > Streptophyta > Magnoliopsida > Lamiales > Oleaceae > Forsythia > Forsythia suspensa. The sequence goes on along the minus strand of CM042674.1, from coordinate 8,161,662 downwards.
TTCGGGCTGAGCTTCCATGAGCTTTTGCACAGCCAAACAGTGTCAAGCTCAAGCTGCTCGAACAATTTATATGGGGCTTTTGATACTTATATTCCATGTATGAGAAACCTAATGGTGAAACCTGTTTCCCTTTTAGAGAGGGTAGTTGAATCGAATAGGAATCCACATAAGAGAAAAATGCTTTCTAAATAATATGGTATTTTTATCTTACCTGTTTTTTTTTTTGTTTTTTTGTTTTTTTGTTTTTTTTGGGCATTAGCAAAGTAAATTAGTTAACAAAAGAAACCTTTTAACATTAATTTTTTAAAAAAATTCCAGGTTCATCAGTACCTTCAGCATTTGTATTGTGGGTGATGAGAGAACTACCACCTCCAGTTATAACTAATACACGACAAGAATCAAGAACAATAGCTTTCATCAGTGATAGCATGGTGACAGTACATCCTCTGTGTTGGGCTGCTGCCACAAGTGTGCAGAATCAGGTCAAAATCCTTTTTTTTTTGTCAGTTTAATTATTCTTTGACGCTCTTTTGCAACATTTGAAGTTCCTTAAGAATTATAAATATTTATGTCTGGTATCACTTTTATAGTTGCTTAAGAGTTGCATCTCACTGTGCTTGGACCTAAAATCATGCTTTTTAGTTCTTCCAATCAGTTTTATAATTGCTTAGGATTTGGATTTTTTGTATAATCTTTCATCAAATAGGGTATTAACTTATGTGGAACGAAGGAAGTTCAAATATAATTGATTTAGGAGTGTCTTGTGTGAACAAGAAGATTAAATAGATCACTGGGCATTAAGCAATTGCCTGAGTTATAGAACATGTTTGTTAGTGCTTATAAGTACTCATAAGCTAGTCAAACATAATTTTTATTTACACATTTTCATAGACTTTTATCAATATATTTCATATGACCCACTGCTTATAATCTACAAAATCTTTACCAAACATATTTTTAGTTGGAATACTTGTTAATGATTTGGGCAATATGTTGAGATTGATCAGAGTTGACATGGGATTATGGGAAGCATGAATAATTCGTTTGGTGAAAGGGTATCAAATGTTGCCTTGTATATTAGAGCATGCTTGGCTGAGCTTAAAAAGTTTACTTTTAGGTAAGTTTACTAATTAGAAGTAAACAAGTTAATTTTAAAATATATAAATTTTTATATATCAACTAAGTTGCTCACTTTGACACCAACGTTATAGTTACTTTTAAAATAAGTAACATTTTCTATTTAAAAGTAATCTTTTACTGTTTTAAGCTTAACCAAACATATTGAACCTTTGGCTATTCTGAAAACATTGGAAAAGAAGAACTAGAGATGGAGAATAAATAGATAAACGAACAGGTTGCTGTACATGGATTCACTGTTCAGCAGTTGACTATAATCTATTTATGTTTCGTTTTTTATCATACGTTGATGAAGAGATATTTGTGCTCAGGCAGTTTGTGCTTTTACAATGGCAGGCGACAAGAGATAACCCTATATGAAGTGCAACCCATGCAATTCCTTGTGTTTTTTCTGCAAAAACAAGCGCTGCAGATGAAAAATATGGGAAACGCTGCTAAGATGAGCTTATAGTTGAGAGGATATATCGGAGGATGGAGGACAACGTTTGCTAGGCACTCGGAGTGCAGTCGTAAGACTGTCGTTCCCCCCTAATTCTAACAGCTTAGGCTTTTGTACATAGCAACAGTAATATGCTAGGCATTAGATGTTTTTAATTTTTGTTTTTTGGCTTTTTCTTCCAACTTTTTAATGAATTTCATGTACAAATGCATCTTCAAGAGCATCTTTATAATTAAAGACCATTTTGCACATAATAAAAGGCATCTTTAATATACATATATAGAGGAATATATAAAAGGCATTTTTAATATATATATATATATATATATATATATATATATATATATATCTTTACAATAATATAGCCTTTAAATATTTTATTGTTGATTTTTTTTTTCGTCCAACACGTCAATGCGTTTTACAACTATCATTTGTTTTATTACCTACTTCAGTCCTCTCTACCTTTTCTGAAGCCACTGTTTCTATTTGGAAGTTGGAATTTAGCCGTCTTCTTTGTATTTCCATACTTCCCATTGGAGCTTAGAATTCAAGCTTTCAGATTGTAAGTGTATATTATTTGTATGACAATAACAAAATTTTTGGAGTCACTGTTTCCATTTGGAACTTAGAATTAAGCGTCTTTGTAGTGTTTCCATACTTTCGATTTCAGACTTTCAGATTATAAGTGTATATTATTTGTATGACAATAACAAAATTTTGAAGCAAAATTTCATTCTTGTTTAACAACATTTTTTTTCCATGTTATTCGTCGTTTTTTCATCAATCCATTTTAAGAGTATATTATTTGTAACAATGGCAGCATTTTGAAGCAAATTTCATTCTTCTTTAACAACAAATCTATTAGTTGATTCATAGTTTTGAAAATTTTGAAATCAAATATTTATGTGTACTTTGTCCAAAGATTACATTTCTCTCAAATTCTTTAGTACATTCTGTGGTATATTTGTATGGGGTTGCTTGATATTCGGACAATATGCTTTGTCGCAAGCTATCAACTAAACTAACTCACTCGGTTGCTCGACAACCAACCGTTGCCGAGTTGCTCGGCAGACTCGCGTGCGAGGTTGCCGAGTATCTTCGGGCAACCACGCGTTGGTTGCCGAGTAGCTCGAAGACAGCGTGGTTGCCGAGCTACTAAGCAACCACGATTGGTTGCCTGGCGGCAACCACCTATTGTCGAGCTACTCGACCGCCACGATTGGTTGTCGAGCCACCGACAACTAAACTCGAGCCACCCAATTTGGTGTTAGCGTTTCGTGTTGGTGGTCGAGCAACCAGACTTGCTTGACAATATTTGCAGATTAGAGTTTCTAGGCAACTATTTTTTTAGCAGAAGCTCGCTAAATTATCAAGTTATATTCAATACCAAGTCACATTTAGCATGTAGAGTATTTGTTTAAATTGGAGAGGAAATTCATATAAACACTTAACTTTAAGCTTAGTAGTCGCTTATTCAAATTTGCATGATTTTGGTATTGTACATTCTTGTTGACTTGGATAACTTTTGATTTTTGTTTTTTGTTTTTTTTTTATTATTTTGTTGTTTATTTTTAGTTTGTATGAGTATTTTTTCTTTGTGTTATTTTATGTAGGTGTTGTAGATAGATAGACACACAGCAAAAAAAAAATTTGCGCAATAAACATAGAAGAGAATTGTATGCCGAGCGTAGAAAAATTCAACCAACGAAGAAAGTAAATAGATTGCAGCCGGGTAGTTCAAGTATAATAGGCAAGTACTCATTAAATTTATATATTATATCATCAATTTTTTTCCTATATACATTGTAATATAATAGATTGGATTTTCATTTTTGTAGTTGATAATAAAAGAATGGTTGAAGAAGGTGATATAGTTGTAGCTCTTCATGAATATGATATAGTTGATAATGATATATTAAATAAGAATTCTAATATCAATCAATATGGTAAGGATTTTTATAGAAAAAATATTTCCACAAAAACTCATATATTAAGAATATCAACAATTTGTGGGCATTGTCAATCTACAAAATTTGAGAAAGAAAGTAAATATTTTTGTTGTTGTGATGGTAAAGTGAAATTAAAAATAAATTTTGTTCTTGATGAAATGTTTGAGCTATATACTACCAATTTCAATGAATCATTACATTTTAAAACTAATGCACGCAATTATAATAATCACTTTGCATTTACATCATTTGGGGTAAAATATGATCGAAATTTGGAGAAATCATACAAAGGTATATATATATTTAGAGTTCAAGGACAAGTTTATCATTATATAAATCCAATTATACTCGTTGATGACAATCCTTCATTTTTACAATTATACTTTTATGATACTGAAAATGAAATACAACATAAGTTACAAAAATCAGATAAATTTTGTGAATATATGTTAAATAGATTAATAAATATATTAAAGATTAATCCATATTCAAATGTTTTTTCGCTCATTAAGTAGTGTCAATTCTTTGGAATTATGTAAAATACAAATTAGATGTGATGTTGGGCTTGATCAATGAGTGTACAATACACCTTCGGCATCACAAGTTGATGCTATATGGGTTGATGAAGATCCATCTACTACCACTAGATCAAGAGATATATCAATAAATTGTCATTCTGATACTTTACATAAAATACATTACTATTTTGGTTGTTATGATTCACTTCAATATCTATTATTATTTCCTTATGGTGAATTTGGATGGCATGAAGATATCAAAAAGTGCATTCCAAACACTGTTGATACTTATAATGTTGTGGATAATTTGTTAAATATAAATGTTATAAATTCTGTAAATGAATTAATTGAAAACGAGAATACAGGTTATTATTCTAAACATAATCTATTATTTTATTATTATCCTTTATTGAAATTTTATTAAATTTCTTTATTTCTTTGTAGTTATGAAAAAGACCAAAAAGAAATTGCAAGTATCTTGTCGGGAATATTATTGTTACAAGTTACAGGTAATAGCTACTAATAAATGCGTTTTACTTCATGCTAGAAGACTTTTTCAACAATATGTGGTTGATATGTATGTTAAAATTGAAACAAGTATATTAGATTATTTTAGGAAAAATCAAAATAAAATACGTGCTGAACTGTATCAAAGAATTGTAGATAATGTAGAAAATGGTGAAAATAGAGGTTATAAAATTGGTCGAAAAATTATTTTACCTTCTTCTTTTGTTGGTGGCCCCATATATATGAAAAAAAGATATATGGATGCAATGACTTTGGTTCAAAGATTTGGTAAACCAGATATATTTTTAACAATAACTTGTAATCTTAATTGGGATGAAATAAAAAAATGAGTTAAAATATAATGATATTAGTCAAAATAGACCTGATTTAATTGCTCGTATATTTAGAGCTAAATTGGAAGAATTAAAAATTGATCTATTAGAAAGACATATTTTTGGAGAAGTTACTGCTTATATTTATGTAATAGAATTTCAAAAAAGAGGTCTTCTACATGCATATTTTTTATTAATTATGAAACCAAGTTTTAAAATTAATAACGTAGATTTAATTGAAGACATTGTTTCCTGTGAAATACCTAATAAAAATGAAAACTCTCATTTACACTATGTTGTAGTTAAACATATGATGCATGGTCCTTGCGGTATACTAAATCCGAACAATATTTATATGAATAAAAATAGAAAGTGTAAAAATAAATATCCAAAGGAATTTGTTATAAAAACTTTTTTTGGAAAAAATTGTTACCCAAACTATAGACGTTGCAATACTTATGAAACAGTTACTGTTAGAGGTAGTTTATTAGATAATAGATGGATTGTTTCTTATAATCCATATTTATGTACGAAATATGATTGTCATATCAATGTAGAAATATGTTCAACTGTAAAAGCAGTAAAATATTTATATAAATATGTATACAAAGGACATGATAGGGTAAGTTTTTGTGTAAATAATAATACAAATGATGTTGATGAAATTGAAAGATATCAATCTGTTAGGTGGATTTTTCCACCTGAAGCAATGTGGAGAATATATGGATTTATTTTATCAAAAAATTTTCCATCAGTTATATCGTTACAATTACATCTTGAAAATAACCATTTAGTGACGTATAAACATTCTAAAAATTTGTCAAATATTATTGATACAAATTATAGAAGAATAACAATGCTAACTGAATTTTTCAAAATGAATACATGCAATGAGTTATAAAAAACATTGTTGTATAGAAAATTTCTCCAATATTTTGTGTGGGATGCACAAAGTAAGGTATGGACAAAAAGAAAACGTGGAAATGTAATTGGAATATTAGTTTCAGTTAATATAGTTGAAGGCGAAAGATATTATTTGCGAATTTTGCTCAATCATATTAAGGGACCAACATCCTATGAAAGTTTGAAAATAGTAAATGGTGTTTCTATGCAATCTTTTCATGAAGCAGCTGTTGCACATGGCTTACTAAATGGTGACATTTTTTGTGAGATGTGTTTAGAAGAAGCAATTGCTTATCAATGCCTTCTTCTTTACGACATTTATTTGCTACAATATTAACTTTGTGTGGACCTGATGATCCAAAATCATTGTGGATTAAATTTCGTAGCTTTATGTACGAGGATTATGTCAATGAAGGTTTATCTATTATATATGCTTAAATTAAAGCTCTACATTATATTAATCATATATTAGAAGAAAGTGGTAAAAATATAAATGAATATTCCCTTGTACCCTTTCAAATAACTATGGAAGAAGAAGAAAGATTGGCTAATATCATTCTTGAAAAATGGCAAATCATCGTAATTAGAGCTTGTGATATGTTGTATACAAATATGTTAAATAAAGAACAACAAATAGTTTATGATGAAATTTTGGAACATGTATTTAACAGGAAGCCTGTAATGTTTTTTATAGATGGACCAGGTGGTACATGTAAAACATTTTTATATAAAGCATTACTTACATCAGTTAGATCCAAAAATCTTATAACATTAGCTACTGCTTCTTCGGGAGTCGCAGCTTCTTTGTTACCTGGAGCACGAACTGCACATTCAAAATTTAAAATTTCTTTAGAAATGAATAGTGATATTAGCTGTTCCGTTAGTAAACAATTTGCATTAGTAGATTTGTTTCGAATGACAAATTTAATTATTTGGGATGAGGCATCAATGGTGCATCGCTATGCTGTTGAAGCTGTGGACAAAATGTTAAAAGATATTAATGAAAGTGATTTACCATTTGGTGGAAAAGTTGTTGTTCTAGGTGGAGATTTTAGACAAGTTTTACCAGTTATTCAAAAAGGAAACAAAGAGAAGATAATGTTAGCAAGTTTAGTTTATTCTAGCTTATGGCCACAATTTAGAAAATTTCAATTAGTCCAAAATATGATAGCACAATTAGATCCATTATTCTCTTAAATGCTACTTAATATTGGTGATGGAATTGAGATTGAACATACATATGGTATGATTAAGCTTCTTAATGAAATAAATATACCATTTAAAGAATAATACAAGTCTTTAAAAAATTTAATTAACATTGTATTTTCAAATTTAAAAGATTATGTTACAAATTTAGATACAATGATTAATAGTGTCATTTTAACTCCTAAAAATGAATGTGTTGATTTAATAAACAATATTTTACTTAAAGAAATACCAGGGGAAACATGTACATATTATAGTTATGATGAAACATTGGAAAAAATAGAGCAAACTATCCATGAAGATTTTTTAAATACTTTAACTCCAAATGGTATTCCATCACATGAACTTGTGTTAAAAATAAATTGTTATGTTATATTACGTGTAATGGCACGAGATTAATCTGTCGATCATTTGAACGTAATATTATTCATGCTGAAATTTATATTGGAGAATATAAAGGAAAACATGTTTTCTTACCAAGAATTCCATTTATACATCTTCAAAGTGATAAAAATCCATTTCCTTTTAAAAGAACACAATTTCCTATTCGTCCATGCTTTGCAATGACAATAAATAAAGCTCAAGGACAAACTCTAGATTTTGTTGGTTTATATCTTCCAGAATCTGTATTTTCACATGGACAGTCATATGTAGCATTGTCTAGAGCAAAAATAATTAGTTGTATTAAAGTGTTGATAAAACCAATTCAAAATTCACATTTGCATTTAAGATGTACAAAAAATGTTGTCTACAAAGAAATTTTAGCTTTGGTGCATTTGTAGTGTACTTATCATTGTTATTGTTTACAACAACGTATTTTTGAAATCTCAATTATATGTTCCAATTCTTGCTATTCTTACCACTCTTGAACTTGTGTAAGTATTTTATTTTGTAATTTAATTCTCAAAATTTAGAAATATGAAGCATTCCATTTAAATCATGAGGATTTAATTTTTTTCTTTCATCACATTCTTTAGATCAATGCTCTGATGATATGGTAATAGCTTGATATAGATAATGTAAAAAAATCAACAATGCATACAATTTAGAGTCTTGTGAACTATATTGTATATTTATATTTATAGTATTCCAGTTTCCATACTTGTTCTTTTCAAATATAGGCATAGAAGTTGCTAATATATGATATGGATTATGATAAGCATGTATACTTTATGCCTTTTTCCTCAAGCAATGTTCTCATTTGAATTAATAATAGATAAAAATGAGCTGATAAAAATAATCATTGGCTCAATTTTGAATGTGGATACATTTTTCTTTGGATCTATCCCAAAATATATACACGCCAGACTTTGGAATGATTAGTTCATTTTCCAAGCTGAAGCCTAGCACTAAGTGCAATCTCCAGCGACAACAGTCCAAAATGCATGAAGATGAATTGCTGGATCACACTGTGAAATCCTTCATTAGAATCCACAGTGGTCATATTCATAAATAAGGTATAAACTGCCCTAATTGAAACCAATAGGTATTAGATTGAAATGATTGATTTTGTTTAATAAAATGATCTCATATATCTTCATCCATCCAAGTTTTTGATGGTAAGAACAAAGTCCTTCATCCAAGAAGCAATACTGAAATCATCTGGACATTGAGCATCCCACAAGTCCTGTGATTCTTCATCTTGCTTTGACAATAAATTAAGGACACACTGTGTTCATTTATATCTTTCAGTATATCTTTCATACAACTGATATTATATGTACCATTATCTTAGAGTTTGTCTAATATTTGTGCAATATTCAGATTACTACTTGAAGATTAATTATACTTGGAAATGTAGCTTTTCATTGTACTATTAAGTTCTCCTCTAATTTGAATATTTTGGCCTATAAACTATTGTGCCCACATTGTTTTGGAAATAATTGTATTACTTGTTATTCCAACAATTTGTGTACCTTAGCACATCCCAGCATACACTTTAGAGTAACAATTATCTCTTAAAAACTCGAAGTCCACATGTGGAGGACTAGTCGCCACGCCATTACTATGTTCTCATACGCAGGAATACCCCTGTTTGCCGACTTTTGTGGCAAATTCTATTTGTTTTTCGCCTCTTTGAGGCGAACAACTCGGCAGCCAACCTGCTGTGTTTCAATTTTTTTCCCATTTACATTTTGTTAATTGTATTTTCTAAAATTCACAAATATTTTTTTTTTACTAATGAAAATTAATACTAATACAATTAAACATAAACAAAACATAATGTATGAGAATGGCTGGGAAAGCTTAAATCCAAGAACCCAATTTTTGGTTAATATAGGGGCAATTGAAAATTAGCTACACAACTAAGACAACCTCGTCGAATTAGATTGTAATGTATAATTATTATCATGGTGTCAATAACATCATAAACTTCTTTTTCTATAATATTTTTTTGAAGAAAATCTACACTTTTTCCAACATTTTACTCAAATTAGGTATTTGATATCATCAAGCCATACTTCTAAATTGCGTGCGCTCTGCAGCTAAGCCATAGTATTTGATTTTACAGCCATAAGTAGTCTCTATTAATACACAGTATTTTTTACATCAAATTCACACGTTACTCATAATTTGATTACTGCAGATGTCTTAAAGGTATTTGATTACTGCAGCTGCCCTAAATTGTCAGTACTTTGATGTATATGTATGGTTCTTAAGAAAATGAATCATATCATAGCCTATTTGATATGTCCAACAGTAGTATGATAATACAGTAATTTTGAAGTGAGTTCACATTAACTCTCTATGATTTCTCTAGCTGCCATGATTGCTAAATTGTATTCAATTAAATTGTTTATTTTATTTTCTAAAATTTACAAATCTATATATTTTTATTAATGAAAATTGAAAATTGATACAAAATTTTCTATAATAATATAATTTATTTTTATTAGAACTAAAATTATAATTTATCCTAATCTCTCGTAGTAAACGAAACACGAGTCACCTCAAGAACCTACAGTAATCAATATGAGCGAAATTCAACTTCGAGAGTTAGAACCTACAGTCATCAATATGAGCGCAATTCAACTTCGAAAATTATTAGCCACGTGGCTAATAACCAAGTTAGCTCAACAACCTCGAATTAGCCACGGTTGTCGAGTAGCTCGACAACCGTGTAACTTGGTTGTCGAGTTACTGGCAACCACGAGCTTCTCGGCAACCATTGTTGGTTTCCGAGCAACCTCGTCAACCAATAATGGTTGCCGTGTTTCTCGGTAGCCAACCAGTTCTACTTGAAATTATTATTTTTATTAGATTTTTTTAGTTGTATTTTATAAAATTCACAAATATATATTTTTTTACTCATGATATAGATTATAATTTAATTTAATTAGACTAATAATACAGTTAAACCTAAACGAAACTAAACAGGAGTACATTGATGAGAAGGGTTGGAAAAGCTTAAACCCAAGAACCAATTCTTATAAGGGCAATTGAAAATTAGCCACACAACCAAGCTAAGGCAACCTAGTCACGGTCGAGTAGCTCGACAACCGTGTAGGTTGTCGAGCCAACTCCAACTTGAACTAACATTTAACCTATTTCTTATGTCTCACAGTGCCCAAGGAAACAATGAATAGAATAGAAGAGCCATAGCAGCCTAATAAACAATGAACATAATAGAAGAGCATAAAGCCTCATTAAGTGTATTAATTTTCTATTTTTGTATATTTTCATGAATATTTTGATTCCACTAGTTTTTATTGAATATTTTTTCTATTGTAATGTATAATTATTATCATTGTGTTAATAACATCATTGAACTTCTTTTTCTATAATATTTTTTTGAATAAAATCTACACTTTTTCAACTTTTTACTCAAATTAGGTATTTGATATCATCAACCCATACTTCTAAAATGTCAACTAAGCCATAGTATTTGATTTCTACAACACAACAACAGCAGCCATGAATACACAGTACTTTTTATGTATGGATTTAAAAAAAATAAATCAAGTTTCACACGTTACTCAGTATTTGATTACTCCAGCTACCCTAAAAGTATTTAATTACTGCAGCTGCCCTAATTGTCAGTACTTTGATGTATATGTATGGTAATTTTGATGTGAGTTCACATTAACTCTCTATTTGATTTCTCTAGCTGCCATGATTGCTAAATTGTATTCAATTAAATTGTTTATTTTATTTTCTAAAATTTACAAATCTATATTTTTTTATTAATGAAAATTGAAAATTGATTCAAAGTTTTCTTTAATAATATTTTTTTTATCATAACTAAAATTATAATTTAACCTAATCTCTCGTAGTAAACGAAACACGACTCCATTGATTGTAAAAGCTTGACCCCAAGAACCTACAGTAATCAATATGAGTGCAATTCAACTTTGGCAATTATTAGCCACGTGGCTAATAACCAAGCTAGCTCAACAGCCTCGAATTAGCCATCGACAGGTTGTCGAGTAGCTCGACAACCATTTAACTTGGCTGTCGAGTTGTCGCAACCAGTTGTGGTTGCCGAGCTACTCGGCAACCATTCTTGCTTGGCAGCCATTCTTGGTTGCCGAGTCACTCGACAACCAAGAAAACTCGGCAACCAACAAGTTCTATTCGAATTTTTTTTTTTCATTTAGATTTTTGTAATTGTATTTTATAAAATTCACAAATATCTATTTTTTTACTCATGAAAATTGATACATATTATAATTTAATTTAATTAGACTAATAATACAGTTAAACCTAAACGAAACAAAAGAATACATTGATAAAAAGGGTTGGAAAAGCTTAAATCCAAGAACCCAATTCCTATAGGGGCAATTGAAAATTAGTTACACAACCAAGCTACAACAACCTAGTCAAGGTCGAGTAGCTCGACAACCGTGTAGGTTGTTGAGCCAACTCGACAACCAAATTGAACCAACATTTAACCTATTTCTTATGTCTCAGTGCCCAGCGAAATAATGAAAGAAGAGCCATAGCATCCTAATAAATAATGAGCAAAGGCCATATCAGCCTCATTACGCGTATCAATTTTCTATTTTTCTATATTTTCATGAATATTTGGATTCTAATATTTTTTTATTGAATCTTTGTTCTTTGTGCTATTGTAATGTATAATGACATCATTGATACTCCTGAACTTCTTTTTCTATAATATTTTTTTGAATAAAATCTACACTTTTTCCATCTTTTTACTCAAATTGTGTAGCTAAAGTATTTGATTTCTACAATACAACAACAGCCTTGAGTAGTCTCTACTAATACACAGTACTTTTTATGTATGGATCTAAAGAAAATAAATCAAGTTTCACTATTTGATGTATGGTTCTTAACAAAATGAATCATAGCGTATTTGATTCCTACAATAGTAGTCTGCTAATACAGTATGATTCTTAAGAATATGGACCAAGTTTCGTGTATTTGATTTCTCCAGCTTGCTAAATTGTCATACTACAACTTTGTGAAGTAAGTATGGTGCTTATAAGTATGGTACTTACAATTACGTTTCACACGTTTCTGTACAGTACACATATATCTATTTATATCCCTACCATAAATGAAAATTTCGTCTCATTCACTCAGCTAAATTTTAATACTTGTCCTCCTAATTGTCTTGATCTTCTCTACAAATATAACAAAATTTTCACGAGTATCCCACAATCTCACAACATGAGTAATGAGTTTCAATTCATTCGTGAAGTTTTTCCAGGAACTGTTGGATGGACAGTTAAAGTTGTAGTTGCTGAGAAATTTTCACCCAGAATTGCTCAGAAAAGTCCAACAAAATATCAAAATTTGATTCTTATGGACTCATAGGTAAATTTTACAAATACATATTTCACTTGTTATATCACAAATTTATGAAAATTATTAATTTCTGAAATTCCTTTTATTTACTAGGGATCAACAGTTCAGGCAACTTAGTATGGTCAAAACATTACAACTTTTCAAGATGAATTAATATTAGGAAATACTTATTTAATATCAAATGCACTGGTTACAGTAACAAGTGCAGAGTACAAAGCAAAATCTGGAGAAGTGCAATGGACAATCTCAGGAAGAACTAGAATATGCCGAGTCAAAGAAAACAATAGCAATCTGTTAATTTCTACTTATAGCTTTACTGATTTCGAAGATTTTCCAAAGTATATGAATTCTAACATAGATATAAGTAAGTAAATAGTACACTTTTGAACATATTACACTAAAGCTGCTAAGGCTAATATACATACTTTTTTACAGGCTTTGCTGCAATGATAATTGATATCAAACTTCGAAGGATTATTCAAACACGATTTGGGAAAGAATTTCAAGTACAAGATTTGGTACTCATAAACAAAAAGTGTGACTATAGTCTATATTTATTACACTGCATACACATTTTTTTATTTTAATTTTTTATATATTATTGCTACCATGTAGAATTTGTTTTAATTACTCCAAAAATATATAAATAATAGGTTTGACACCATTCTCTTAACCATGTGGGAGGCATTTGTGGATAACGAATGCAAATACATATCTCAAAATCTTAAAAAAAAAACCTGTTCTAATTGGAAAGCATCTCAAAGTAACCTCACTCAATGGTAATCCATCATCTTCAATAAACTTATCATTTTTATCTTTGCATGACTAATAGATATATTAATATCTTCCATTTGCATTTGGATCTTCAGGTTTATCACTATTAACAAAAGCAGACAGTTCTTTCTTCATAGACGGAGAATTTGAAATTGTGGAAGAGTTTAAATCTTGATAAATGTATATTAATTATTTGTTCATCTATTATACATTTCAGTTATTATATTGAAATTAAAACTTATCTATTGTTATTGTACAATTAGGGGACACACAAATTCTAAAATGATTGATGATATTGTATGTGAAAAATATTATTTAAGTTTGACACCGTCGAATCTATCTTCTAAGCTCTATGTTCTAATTGATGAGAAAGACTTCACAGAAATCAAGAGCATTCAAGGGCTCAAAACTATGGTGCAATGCTTGATACTTTAAACTAATTGTTTAAATTTTACGTGTACATTGCTCAATGCTCAATATAATAATTTTTATATTGTTATATTGCCAGAAATAATTTTTCTGGATGAAAGAGAGAGCATCTGTTAAAGTTCTAAATCAAACGTACTGGTATATGAGTTGCAACAATTGCAACAAAATTTCAAGTGAAAATTATAGTGATATATACCAGTGTATTTTCTGTAAATGTGTTGATGCAAAAGCAATTCCAATGTAATCACACTCTATTTAGTTACCAAATTAAATATTTTTAAACTTTTATTTAGATATATTTTATTTATATTTCATAACACAAATTTATTTCATTATGACAATTATGACATTTACTTATAGAGCTAAGGTGTACATGCAATTGATGGATCCTACTGGATACATTAATGCTATAGCTATTGGAAATCCAGCAGAATATTTCTTGCAATCAAGTGCTGAAAATATGATGGAGCGATCATTAGTATTTATTTTTCTTTTACTTAAGTTTTACACTTATTTATTTGACAACTTATAAAATTTTATATTAACAGACATATACACCAAGTGCTGATTCAATGTGTTTATCAATGGATGAAGATGGGATCTTTTATGTGAAGGCTATAGCACAGCAGTCGTCTCCTCAGTGCAAATTTGAAATATTTTTTATTGTGAATCCATCACAAATAGTAGGAGATAAAGACAAAAGAAAAGCTCCGGTTGAAGATATAGGCAAACATATTAGCCTCATGGAACCAACATCAAAAAGATCTTTGTTCCATTCAGATTCAGATGATGCATATATTACTAAGAAAAAATTTGACAAGGAATTCTGAGCGACAAAAAAAATCAATGAATTTAAAAACCTTCTTAACTGTTCAAATGAAAAAAAGAACGTTCAGCTTTGAATTAAGATGTATTTTGAATGTATTTTGTTGACATTCTTCTCAGACGTCTTTTGGTTTTATAATTATATTATATAACATTTGTTATCTTTTTGTTTCAAGTATTGGTTCACAATCCTTTGCAACAAATGTCGTCCGTCCTTTTTCTTCTAAATATGACTTCTACAGAAAAAAGGACTTGTGGGAATTTAAGCTTCAGCAATTTTGTCCATAATATGTTGTTGATAAATGTAAACGTCTTTAGCAATTGTTTAGCTCTTCTTTAAAGTACTTATCCAGAACATGTTTCTAAAGATTGGTTATAATTTGAACTTTAGCTTTGTCATTGGAGCTACCAATTTCTCCTCTAATTTTAATATTTTGGCCTATGAGTAAATTTTAAAAGATCATGATAAACTACTTTGCCCACATTATTTTAGAAGTAAGTGCATTACCAAATCCCAGCAATTAACTCTTAAAATGACCAATTATGGTTGCCAAATTGCTCGACAACCAAGACCAGGCTGGGTTGCCGAGTCGCTCGACAACCATTTGTGATTGCCGAGAAACTCGACAACCAGTCTTGGTTGCCGAGTAATTTGACAGCGTGATTGTTGGTCCTATATTTCTTAAACGACTCCAAAAAATTAAAATAAAAAAACGAGGACTGGCAGTTGCTTTGCCATATTTTTGTGGTATGTTTACATTTGTTTGGATTAAGGTGAGATACAGGAGCTCTCTGGATGAGCCAAACGTGCTTAAACGTATTTTTTTGTACAATTGTAGACATGCTAGGAAGATTACAACAAATCAAAAATAATTAAATTAACATTTTCCACTTTAGATCAGACTTTTTTTTTCATTGGAGAATTTATTTTACACATTTTATCAAACCTTAACAGCCTTCATATTGTGGTCTTCAACAATTTTGAATATACTTTGAAGATTAAAAATTAAATAATAAGTACTTTTAACACACCCTCTTGATTTATAATTTATAATCTGTAACTATTTTTTCAATTTTCTCAAACTTGTCCATCCAATTTTGTCAAAATATTTACCAAATGTGATCTAATCACGTTGAAACTTGATATCCTAAAGACTTGATTTTTGTTGCTTGTCACATATTGGAATTTAAATGTTCTTGTAATCCAAACCCTTACAATTCTACAAGTTGAAGATACACTGCTTTGCTTTGAAGATATTTGATCTAAGGCAAAAGTTTATACTCATAATCAATCACATTCAACATCAATCTAAACTAAACAAACCAATACAATTCAGCTAACTAATTAACTAAACAAAACTCCTATTATCAAATTAAACCACTTAGTAAACATTGTAATATTTTATAACAACTTTATATCATCAATTACAAATCTACAAATCTGATTTAAATTTGTTCAACAATTTGTTCATATAGAATGAAAAACAATTCCTTATGAAAAAAATCAAGCATGAGTTTATATCTATAGGTAGGTATTTTGTCCACTCTAACAGCATCCAAGGATATTCCAGCTAATAAACACTCCACATACTTAATTACAAATATCCCACTGTCACTGCAAATAATATTTTTCAGAATATAGTGATCATAATATAGTGAGGATACATAAATATCATTAAAAATCAAATAAATTATTTAAATTGATTACCTATATATTTGAAGTTGAGGTATATTATTCATTGGTTTTCTCCAGTATTCTAAAGGCTCATTTTTCTTTTTACCAAGTTTTGGCCTTTCACAAGATATATACTTGTGAATTACCTTTGGAAGAACTTTAATAAATAGAAGAACCGAGGTATATATGGATGCATCATCGGCTGATTTTTGATAATTATTAATTAGTATGAGCTTCCAACTTCTGAAATCTACATGGAACAAGACCTAATATTTGTTGTTAATCAAATGAGGCCACAATAAATAATTACAATCCTTTCATTTTTTGCCAAAATTTTTAGAAATATAACCATTTACATATCCCATCACAGTGTTATCAAGGGAAGAAGAAGCAGAAGCAACAAGTTTATAAAATGGCCTATGGGATCCAAGGTTTTTATCTTAACATGTAGCATAAGCAATCCAAAAGCAGAGTCCAAAACTGCATACTTATCTGAAAATATATCCTGAAAATTTCTACTTCTTGCTCTTATCAATATCATTGCATTATCCATATCCTTGGCACACAATGCAACAAATATAGTAAGCACATTTCCTTCCTATACATAATAACATTAAAAATATAATTAATCTTTTACCACATCGCAAAGTGGAAAATCGGGATTGCCAAGATTTATAAGCTTTTCTTTAGACAATGTATAACCACCATGCAATCGTATGACATCTCTACAACATTACAAACAATTAGATAAATATAGAAAAATTGATAAGTTAAATAATTATATCAAACATTATCAATATTATAACTTACCGAGTTTTTGCACGACGGGTCCAACTAGAAAAATCACTTTCTGTTTTTTTGTCAATGTTACACAAAATTGGAATGAAATTAGAATCAGACAATGTCCCACCTCCATCATCTAGAGTGGCCTCACATTCCATTTCATCACTACTAGATTTATCAACCTTCATATGGTCACGGTCACCAGAGTTAGGTTTATCAACCTTCATTGCGTCAAACATTCCCTGAATATGTACAAGAACTTTGAAAATCATCATACAAACCACCAAAATAACTACTCTGTTCAGCCTGAAATGATTCAAATTTTGTATCTATGTATTGCTGCAATTCTTTTACATTAGTGTTTGGTTGTAACTGATCAAAGCGCAGCAATAACTCATCTCTTGTACTATCAATGTAAGATCTCTGTTCATCCAATCGATTATCAAAATAAGCTCTTTGTTCAGCAAACAGAGAACTCAAGTTTTCATTAGTAACATAATCAGAGTACTCATAACCTGAACTTGAAGGCCCTTGAGGATCAGGAATGTTTTATTCACTGTAGTAGTCCATATAAGTAACATTTCTTGGAAGCCAGTTATCCGTGGGTAACTCGTTACATATATAAGGGGACCAACTATGATCAGAATTTTCATCCAACTCTAACTGTACAACTGGTTCAGTTGGTGGTACTACTGGAGGTGCTATATTTCCTTCATCCATTTCTTTTCCAACTTCATCAAAATGTTGTTCTCCATGTTCAAATTGGTGTACAATGGGATCAAAATGACTATCTACTGCATCGTCTACTAAAATCATTGTATACACATATGGTTGTTCTAATTCTTATTCAGTGGGTAGAAGTATTGATACAACATGAATCTACAAAAAAATATTGTTGAAATTACAATAATTGTTACAATAATATACAAAACTACACTTATATACATTAATGACAGTATATATTCACAAAACAAACCTGAGTGGAGTTCAAAAAGTTGGAAACATCACTTCTTTCTATTTTTTGACGTATTTCCCAATTCAAAATACGTGGAAACCTATTTTGTAATTTGACACCAAATTTTTAATCTATTTGAGGGCATGCCTCATATATCCATATCTGTAAATAATATAAATAAAATAAATATTTATTAAATAATACAATCCTACAAAAATTAAATACAATTACTAACCTGAAATACAATAGGACAACCATATATGGTATACGGCATAATATCACCATCCACCGCCCTTGCTGCGAGGCACTCCCATGATTTTAGCAAAGAACAAAGGAGTATAAAAAAAGAATGTCTTCTCCATGGATACTCATAACAAACCTCTAAATTGTCAACCAATGATAATGTTTGTATATTTATTTTTTTCCTCTCCATGGACTTTAGAAATCCTTCAATAAGTAAAGCTAATCATAGCTTATACTTATCATTTTGATGGTGACAATTCATAAAAGCATCCTCTAATCCATTCAAAGATATATGTGAGGCATTATTAAAATACCTCCTTCTAAGTTTGTGTTTTCCCACGGCACTATATATAGACATAGTATCAGAATTATTATGACTTAACAATCCTATTATCAAACAATATTC
The DNA here is from genome assembly GCA_023638005.1 of Forsythia suspensa. Lineage (NCBI taxonomy): Eukaryota > Viridiplantae > Streptophyta > Magnoliopsida > Lamiales > Oleaceae > Forsythia > Forsythia suspensa. The sequence continues at coordinate 8,142,809 of CM042674.1, read as the reverse complement.
TTGAAGTTCAAATCTAAGTAATTGATTATCTACTTTGAACTAAACTTCATTTGTCTTATTTGTATGTACTATATTGAAAAGAAATTCATGGACTAATTTACCACTAAATCGCAATCGCCTACCATCCAATTCTTCCAAATAAGAAAAACAACTATTTCTAAATTGATTTAACTGTTGCTTATTATACTTTCCAATAACAACTTCTACATATCTGAAATTACTAATCTGTGTAATTTTTCCAGCAAATCTAACATTCTCATCAACATCATATTGAATATCCATATCTGCAAAAAAAAGCACAAAAAAGTTTATAAAAATATTTCATGCTTTCATAATAGATAGTATAAATAATCATAATATATTCACAGTTATCACAAAGTAATTAAAAAATAATGAAGAGTCAATGTTAACCATTACAATAATCATAATTTATTTTTTTTTTCTCGTTAAATTTTATTTATCACTGTAATTACAAATAATGTAGACACTAAAAATAAACATATTATTTATGTGGAGATTTAAAACAAACTATGAAAATGTCATACGTAAAAATTATTCGTTATCGAGTTACTATGGCAACCAAGTTGCCATAGTAACTCGACAACCAGTTTGGTTGCTGAGTTGACAACAAGCTTGGTTGCCGAGTTGCTCAGCAACTATGGTTACCGAGTAACTCGGCTAACTCGATAGCATTTTTTTTTAACAGTTTGAAATGAAAACATATTTCATAAATTTACAACCTAAATATATAACAATAAAATAAAATACTGACATATCCTAAAATAAATCATCCCTAAAATAACAGGGTTAAAGTAAACATACCTGATTTTATAGATTGAAATAGAAAAGTGTGGATGGAGTAATAATGGAGATTGAGACGGAGATGAAGATTGAGATGAGATGGAAAAGATGAAGTGAATAAGGAGGGGAGATGAAAAAAATGAAGTAAATAAGGAGAGGAGGGGGGGAGATTCACGGATTTTGTGTCCAACATTGGTTGTCGAGTTCATTGTCTGAACTCGACAACCAATGTCGTCTACTTTATTATTATTTTTTTTTTGTCTTTTGCCATTTTTAACATTTATTTTATTGGAAATAATAAAGACATAATAAAAAAATGAACCAAAAATAATTAAATTTCTGTCGAGTGAACTTTTAATAATAAAAAAAATTATTGTTTTCTTTTTGTTAAATTTTATTTATTATAATAGAAAAAATATTATATATTATTTATGTCAGAGGGTTCAAATCAAAATTTCAAAAATAAGAAAAAAAATTATATATATATTTGTACAGTAATCAACAAATAAATTAAAAAATTTACAAAAATATAAAAACTATTGTCTAACAAAGAGCTGTATGTACACATTTACTTTTTGCAAGAACAATTATTTATTTATTTATTTTCTTTCTGTTAAATTTTATTTATGACTGTAATAATGTGGACACAAAAAATAAATATATTATTTATGTGCTGATTTAAAAAAATTATTAGAAGATGAAAATATTTTTACGTGTACAAATTAACCATCTGGTTGCCAAGCAAGCAACCAGCTTGCTCGCCGAGCCTCGACTTGCCAAGTTACTCGGCAGTTGCCGAGTTACTTGACAACCATTTGTACTCGTTTATTTGTACTCGGTTATCGAGTAATTCGACAACGAAATGATTGTCGAGTAACTCGATAGCCTTTTTTTTTTTGTTTTTCTTTTTTCTTTTCAACAATAAACTAATTTCACATACTAATACACTATTAATTTATTACACAAATCAATATAAAATATTTAAGTCTAACTTTGTTCACTTCGAATTGGGAAAAAAATCTTTGTGAAAAAAATCTAGCACAAGTTTACGCCTATAAATATTTATTTTATCCTTTACAACAGCATGTAAAGGTAATCCAGCTAGAAGACACTCCACATATTTAATCACAAATAGTCCGCTGTCACTACAACAAATCAAAGAAATGTGAGTAAATAAAATATCACTAAAAAAAACAGTAAAAATTACATAAGTATACTTAAAATATATATTTATACTAATTTCAATTTAATACCTATATCTTTAAAGCTGCATTATTTGACTAGATGATTTTCTCCTATATTCAAATGACTTATTTTTTTTAGCAAGATCTGGCACATACTTCTGAATCATTTCTGGGATGATCTTAAGCCTGAGAGAGCATGAGTATACCTCTGATTTTCAATATAAAACATTTGGTAATTGTTAATTAGTGTCAACTTCCAAGCATTTAAATCAACATGAAAGAATACCCAATATTTATCGTACATCAAATGTGGCCACAACAAATGTTCACATTCCTTCCATTTTGGACCATAATATCTAGGAAGAGCACCATATATATATGATTGTATCGTAGAACCATGTCCTTCACGATCCAAAGCTTTGACGAAGTAAGAACGAATAAGTACTCCAAAAGAAGAGTCCAATACTCTATACCTTGTTGAAAATATGTTTGAATATTTAAGAGTTCTTGCTCTTATCAGAGTTATTGCATTGTCTAAATCCTACACACAAATATAATAATATAATATAAACACAGTCATTCACATACAATCAAATTCATCAAATATAAAATATAAATATTCTTTACCCATTGCTCCAATGCAAATTGAGGCTTACTAATATCTTCTAACCTTCTTTTTGTCAATTTAAAGATGACTTCCCATGGTATTTCTACAACATCTCTGTAACATTATAAAATTAGAAATTATTATACATTAACTAAATAACACACAAATAGATAAGATAAATAACCACATCAAACATTATAACTTACTTACCCAACATTAGCACGACACACTCAACTGAGAAAATCACTCTCTCTAACTTTATTGATATCACATAATATATGAATATCTTGAGTCTGAACAAAGGTATAAGAAGAACCTATATTATGCTTGCGTTCCATTTCAGGCTGCTCCATGTAATCACCACCACCAATTCTCTCCACCATCTTCCCCTTAAATATTCCTACACATCTTTGCATCTGTTTATGCAAATCATCACGCAAACTATCAAACTGAGCACTTCGTTCAACTTTTAATGAGTTAAATTTTGTATCAATATGCTCCTGTATTTCATTATATTTATTACCCACACTGCTAGATTCTAAATTATCAAATCGCTCCAATAACTTCTCTCTTGTCTTAGCAAGCAGATAATCATTCCTACCAAATTGATCATCAAAATAACATTGTTGCTCAACAAAAAGCGAATTCATATGCTCATTACTAACATACTCAGGGCCTTGAGGAATGCTATTCTCAATAAAATAATCTAAATTAGTAACACATTGTGCATGCCAGTTATTTGTTGGTAATTCATTAGATGTATATGGGGACCAACTTTGATAATTACCAACATTTTCAACTTTTCCTACGTCAGATTCTATAGTTTGTTGGGTGATATATTATTCGTTTGCTTGCTCCATTTCATCCCTAGTTTCCATAAATATTTGATTTTCAACATCCATATCTGCACCCAAAAATATCCAACTATCTATTATATATGCCAATTGATTTTTTCTTTTATTTTTTTCATCTTTTTCCCTTTTTTATATTTACTTTATTAATAATAATAAAAATATAAAATTTTAGAAGTGTTGAAAGACAAAATACAAAAATTAACCAAATATATTTATACATTTGTGCAGTAAACTTTTAATAATAAAACAATTTATTGTTTCTTTTGTTAAATTTTATTTATTATAATAGAAAAAATATATTATTTATGTAATTGAATAGGGTTAAAAAAATTTTAAAAAGATATGTATATATTTGTACAGTAATCAACAAATTAATTAATTAAGTTAACAATTGTCTAAAGATGTATATATACATTTGTTTTTCAAAAATAAATATTTATTTATTTATTTTCTTTCTGTTAAATTTTATTTATCACTGTGATTTTTTGTGGATACAAAAAATAAATAGATTTTTTATAATTATTTTTTAAGATGGAAATTATTTGGTTGCTGAGTAATTCCGCAACCAAATTGTGTAACTCGGCAACCTTTTGGTTGTCCACTAACTTGACAACCATTTGGTTGCCCTTTTTTTTTTTTTTTTTTTTGTTTTTTCTCTTGTTAAGAACAACAATAATATAAACATACATTTTGTGTTATTTTTTCTTGGGGGTCAATTAATTTCAAATAATAATACACTATTAATTTATTAAACAAATAAATACAAATATTTAAATCTAACTTTGTTCACTTCGAATTGGGAAAAAAAAGAAATCATTGTGAAAAAAATCTAACACAAGTTTACGTCTAAAAATATTAATTTTATCATTTATAACAGCATCTAAAGGCAATCCAGCTAAAAGACAATCCACATATTTAATCACGAATAATTCACTATCACTCCAAGGAACAAATGTGAGTAAATAAATTATCAGTACAAATTAAATAAGTATACTTAAAATATGTATTTATACTAATTTCAATTTATTACCTTTATTGTTGAAGCTGCTCTATTTGACTAGATGATTTTCTCCTATATTCAAATGGCTTATTCTTTTAACAAGCTCTGGCGCATACTTTTGAATCATTTCTGGAATAATCTTAAGGCCTGTGAGAACATGGGTATATCTCTAATTTTCAGTATAAAACATCTGGTAATTATCGATTAGTGTCAACTTCCGAGCATTTAAATCAACATGGAAGAGTACCCAGTATTTATCATACATCAGATGTGGCCACAACAAATGCTCACATTCCTCCCATTTGGGCCATAATATATAGGAAGAGCACCGTATATATATGATTGCATTAACCTGTGGTGATCAACTTCAGCACGTTGTACTGCATACCCTTCAGGATCCAACGCTTTGACGAAATAAGAACGAATAATTACTCCAAAAGAAGAGTCCAATACTCCATACCTTGTTGAAAATATGTTTGGATATTTAAGAGTCCTTGCTCTTATCAAATCCATTGCATAGTCTACATCCTATACACAAATATAACAATATAATATAGACACAACTAATTCACATATAATAAAATTCATCCAATATAAAATATAAATATTCTTTACCCATTGCTCCAATGTAAATTGAGGCTTACTAATATCTTGTAACCTTCTTTTCGTTAATTTAGAGATGACTTCCCATGGTATTTCTACAACATCTCTGTAACATTATAACATTAGAAATTATTATACATTAACTAAATAACACAAATAGATAGGATAAATAACCATATCAAACATTATAACTTACCCAGCATTAGCGCGACACGCCCAAATGCAAAAATCACTCTCTCTAACTTTATTGATATCACATAATATAGGAATATCTCTACTCTCAGAAGAAGAACCTACATTATGCTTCCCAGGGTTAATTAAAGTGCGTTCCATTTCAGGCTGCTCCACGCGATCACCACCACCAATTTTCTCCATCATCTTTCTCTTAAATATTCGTACACATCTTTGCATCTGTTTATGCAAATCATCACACAAACTATCAAACTGAGCATTTCGTTCAAATTTTAATGAATTAAATTTGGTATCAATATGCCCCTGCATTTCATTATATTTATTACCTATACTACTAGATTCTAAATTATCAAACCGCTCCAATAACTCCTCTCTTGTTTTAGCAAGCAGATAATCATTCCTATTAAATTGATCATCAAGATAACATTGTTGCTCAACAAAAAGCGAATTCAAATGCTCATTAGTAACATACTCAGAGCCTTGATAAATGTTTTTTTCATCAAAATAATCTAAATTAGACACCTTGTGTACCAATTATTTGTTGGTAATTCATTTTATATATATGGAGACCAATTTTGATAATCACCAACATTTTCAACTTTTCCTCGGTCAGATTGTATAGGTTGTTGAGTTGGTTTGTTTGCTCCATTTCATCCCTAGTTTCCATAAATATTTGATTTTCAACATCCATATCTGCACACAAAAAAATCCAACCATCTATTATATCTGCAAAAAAAAAAAGACAAAAAAATAAAATAACATATCAATTGGATAAAAAATTTTACAAAAAATTCACATTAAAATTCATTCAGAATGATTAACTTAATAAAAAGAAACATATATTTAGAAAAATGAATAGTATTATTATAAACCTCTAAATTTTTCCTTCTTGTTTCTCTGAAATCTCTGAAATGGTAATTTTAACTTCAATTAAATAGAATGAGATGGAGTTTGGTGAAGTAAGGTTTAATGGGGGAGTCACATGCATTCAATCACAGGTGTGAAAGTTACAAAAGTGTAACATGACAAAGAATTTTGGATTTTTGTAAAATATTCATTGGATTCAATCCAAGATTTTTTTTCAATGTATTCATCATAGGTCCCACATTTCTTACATTTCATTGATTAGAATCATTTCAAATAAATATAAATTTACTTTTATTTCTATACATTTTCTATAAAAGCTTTAGTGTATTATTTTTCTTACTTTAAAATTCTAAGTAAAAAATATAATTTAGTTATTTCAAAGTGAATGTTATATATCAATATAAATAACTTTTTTTTCACTATAGATGTTTGTTATCTAATTTCATAGAGTATTTATATAAATTGGGTGAGCTCTAATTTTTTGTATCAGAATAAAAAATATTTTTTGTATCAGAATAAAAAATACCCCAATTTTTTCATTTCAATTAAATATCTCACTACAAATTACTCACTACATTCCTACATTTTTCACAGACGTGCAACGCACGTAGTAAAAATTAGTGTGTGTATATATATATATATATATATATATATATATATATATATATATATATATATATATATATAGATGAATGACCTCTTAAGTAGTATCGATGATATATCATGTCTATTTAATGTATATTTCATTTATACATTGAATATGTGGGATATACCATTATCCATTAAATAGATATGCCATGTCATCGAGGCTTAGTATAAATTAAGCACGGGTACTTAGGAGATCATTAAATGCATTTAAACATTTCAAAAGAAATGAAGTATTGAACTTGTAATTCATTAAATGCATTTAATGTAAAATACAAATAGAGTTTGAATTTGGCTTTTAACCCTCTCTTTATTTTAGAGCTTGTTTGATTTCACTTAAAAATTTGTTAAAAAGTTGAAGTCAAAGTCAACAATTAATTTTAACCACCCATTTCGTGGATCTACAACTTTTCAACCACACATTTCATCAATTTTTACAAAAAAATCTGATTTTAATCAAAATCAAATACACCTTTAATAAAAAGTTAAAATAGAGAGTGTGTTGGAGTTTTATTTTAAGTATATATTCTTTAAAATAAAGAATATTTTACATTTAAAAAGTCTCTTAGAGCGTTTGAATTGTTAAAACGAAATTGTCAAATAAGCGGAATAGACGATGTTTAAAAAAGTTCTTCTCCAATGCAAGCAAACTATCAAAGACTGTCAAGTTAAAGTGGCATGGAAAAAAAAAAAGTCTGTTTGACGAGAAAATATCCAAAATTTTTTCTAAATTTAAAAGTTTTGTTTGACATACAACTTTTGAATTTCCAATGAAAAATATTTAATCTAGTTTTTTACTTTTAATATATTTAAAATGTTTTCATAAATCATTCTATAGAATGGGATAGAGATTTTAAATGGAAAATTTGAATGTCTATTTATTATTTTCATAGAAAATTTGATTAACATTTTTTTTTTGAATTTTCTCACTAACATTTAACAAAATATTCTTTGGATTGAAGATACTCTTAAAAATACTCTAAAAAGCCTAACCTGTTAGCTTCTAATGGCAGGTATATCCCTTCTTTTCAAGTATGAGATGGTCATGTAGTCCTAATTAATTCTCGTAGTACGTTTAATATGCTAAATAAATTGACATACCATCGAAGATTATGTAGCGTATCTTCTCCTATCTATAGGTTATGTTCTGGAGTTGTTAAAAATTTTGTTATAAAAGTTGAAGTACAAAGTGTTCGATTATCGTTAATCTCTATCTTCAATAAATTTGATATTGGTATATGAATAACTTTTCAATTTATGGTTAAATCTTACCTTTAATAAATATGAATTTGGGTATAGGAATAACTTTTTGATTTATGGTCCATTAGCGATTGCAATGGACTAAACGAATGTCCAAGAACATGGGCTTTTCGTTGGCTTGGCTTGTCTTGGCTCGGCCCGATCTTTGTGCTCGTTGGCCTCATGAGCTGAATTGAGCTGTCCATGAGCTCAACTTGTTTTCTTCTTCTTAGGTTTAAAAAAATAAAATAAATTGAAAATTTAAAAAAAAATACGATATTAGAAATTTGAAATTCTCCTCATTTTTTCAGGTTTGGAATTGGCTACTTTTAAAGTACATGGAGTTAAAATTGTACACGAATAAAATATTACGTGTACAATTTTTTTTTTCTAAAAAATAACTGTAGAAAAATTGAAGAAAATTAACGCAAACAATACTTAAAAATTATGACATAAAATATTGTAAATTTTCAGTGTCTAACACAACCACTTTATACCGGATTCGATAATTTGTGTCTTCTCATTCTTTTAAAAACATTAAACTCTCTAATATCTATTTTTTAGTCTTGATTTGTAATTAGACAAAATCCTACTATGTGCACTAAAACTAGACTCTAATATTATAGTAGATATCGAAGGTGTTAATATATCACGTGATATTGTTGGATATTACCACTTAAATATGTCCAAAAAATTCTTTCATCCTCATCTAAAATATTAAGAATGTCATAAGCAAAAATCTAGTCAACTTTAACGATAATTCACCCATACCTATATTCATAGTATTTGCGAGAGAAGAATGATTAGATTATTGAATCCATTTACAAAAACTTCAGTAGTTTCATAAACCGTTGTCATTTTTTGACAATGAACTAGCTCTTACTACAAGGTGCCGTTGAACGTTCCTACCGTCATTTTCAGCATACCGCTCGTCCATCTCACATAAAGTTTTCTTCAGAATTTCATGTGTAACTCGAGATTATGGATACAATACTTTTTGTACCCTCTAAATTAAACTAAGGGTGTGTTTGATTGCACAAGTGGAAAAGAAAATAAATTTCAACTTCCATGGAAAATAAAAACCCCACCCCCCCCCCACCCCTCACCCCTCTAAGAATTCATTTCCTTGTTTTTGAGGAAAACAATGCCATTTTTACATGAAAAATATTGGCAATCAAACAGCTAGATCTAGAAAATGTCCATTTTCTATGGAAAATTGGTGCAATCAAACACATCATAAGGGTTTATTACCGAGGCTAAAGGAAAAAACATAGGCAAATCATCTCAATATTTTCTAAACTTAACCTCTATGACATTTATAATATCATCAAAAATGAGAAATATTGTATACTTAATAAAATTATTGGCAACATAATAAAAATGTCTAAGAACGAGGGGATTAATATGATAATATATGTCTGCACATGCGTTCATATCTTCGAAAAAAGTTTTTAAAAGTTTATAATATGAAATGCAATAGATGAATCATGATCTTCTAAATCAAATTCGGGATCGTGAGTGTCTACAACTGTAATAAGCAATACTATATTTTTCGTAACTTTCACAAAATTTAGCATAAAATAAATAGAGTTTCATTTGGCCTATGCCTGTGTCAAATGTTCTTTCAGTCAGTTCATTTTCTATACATAAACTATTGAATATTTGTTTTCGAACAAGGAAGACCAAAGAAAATATATAGTGTACCTAAATTTTTTTAACAGTCCTTTTATAATACCTAGCCCATATTTTACAATTAATTTGAAAATATGACAAACATATATGAAATAGTATGACACCAAATTTAGGGTTAAGTTGTAACATTAATTTTTTAACTGTAAGTAAAACTACGAATTTTAATTTCGCTACCAAATTCTCTAATCGTGTTCATTGAAAGATTAAACACTTTTAGTCCATTATGAGGATATTTTACTACTTTAAATGTTATTGACCCAATTAGTAATACTAGTACTGGAACAAGTATACTAGGAGAACCAACTGGAGTTGTGACTAATTATTTTTTAGACTTTTGTGTTTGATTTTGTATTTTTTTTAGTGTTTGTTTAGACGTGTTGTGTCAAATACTCTTTTGCAAATCTATTTTCTCTTTGCAATAATTACACATTGCTTTATACTTTTGGTGTCCATCCGTTTACTATGATACTAGTCTTCATTAATTTGAAGTATTCTCTAGCACTTGAAACTTTTTTTCGTAGTTCTTCATTTTTTGCTTAATCCTATCACCGTTTCTTCTTCTTCAAAATCATTATCAAAATCAATTGAAAGATTTGTACTTCCATAACCCAAATCATTTGGAATTGAAACAATATTTAGACCACTGAAATCATGTTGGAACTACCAACGAATTGATGAACTCACCAGTTTCTAAGATACTATTGTAATCTATTTGAAATAATATATCAAATAAAAATGTAGAATAAGAGAGTTTATATTAGAATTAGACATGAGCAAATTTAGAGGTAATAAAATTTTAGATTGCAAAATAAAAAAGTGAATATGGGGATTACAACATATTTAGATTGATAAGTTAGAAATTTTGTGAAAAGAAATGATGTGAAGGTATAGTTATTAGATTCGGTTTGGACATCAATCCAGACAAGAGGCGGGTCACTAGGTTGCTGGTTCAACTAGTGATCCGATAGTTGAACTGATGGGTCAATTAATATCAAATCGATAAGTCTATTTTTATTAAATATAACATAAAATCATGAATTATTACACTCCAATAAATTAACATTATATTAATTTTATAACCAAATAACATAAATTATTGTATTTCATTGCATTAACATCTCATTAATATAGTGGAGAAGTAGTTTACGCATCTTTTAAATAGAATAAAGTAATAAAAAAAATGAAAATTTTAATTATGTAATGACTCGGATGGGTCATCGGATTACTTAACAAATTCGTGATTTTTCCAGGTCGAAAACGGTTCGATTGTTGGATGGTCAAATTAAAAGAATCGGACCAGTTGGGGCACCAAGTCGCCAGTTTTTTCAGTTGGACCGACCGGACCGAGTTTAATAACACTATGTGAAGGTGAGATTTATACATTAAAAAAAAAATGACATTTTTTTAATTTATAAAAATAAATAAATAAAATGATCGTTTTCAAACGGTAAAAAAAAAACGTCACATTTAATGATCGTTTGGCCCATGAGCCATGAGTCGAGACCCATTTTAAAACGAGTTCAAATCGTCTACGAGCCGAGTCCAAATGAATCAAATCTCACTTATTTGTCACCTCCACTTAAATTTTATACTTAAATTTTATATCTTCAATAAATTTGAATTTGGGTATATCAATAACTTTTTGTCGGTGTGGATCAATTCGATTCATTGCGGATCGGATATTTTGTTTCAATTAAGCATTAGGTCATGTTAATTATTTATTTATTTTAATTTGTTTCACCGATATAGCATATGAAGATATATTGATGGAAATATCTTCAAGGAGTTGCGGGAACTAGCATTGAGATTGTGGGTATTTTGTGAAAACGTTGTGTATTTGAGTGCACGTTTAAGGTAGTCTTTATCTATTTTAAAAAGATAAACTTGTTTTTATTTTCACACATATTAAGATAGTTTCTAATTCAAAATTTAATAAATTTTATTGAAATTTAGGTGTTGTCAACTTGGATTTAAATAGATTCTTTAGAAATCTAGTTGTCTCCAATAACTAGTGAATTTTTAAAGATTTCATTAATTGATAGATTTTAATAGATTTCAATATATTTGGAACTATAATTATAATTATTAAATATTTTAACAAATCTAAATCCCAAACCTTTAAATTTTAATTGATTTATCTTTTCTCTCTTTTAAACTTCTCACATTTCACATATGATTTTGTTGAAACCCTTTCGTATCAATTGATATTTTTTTTCCTCTCCCCCATCTCCCTCAAACCTCTCATATTTCACATAATCGAAAACTTTTTTGTACAATTTGTAACTTTTTACGTTCTTATTACATTTTTCTCCAAACGCTGCCAATATTTCCAACCTTATGAATTTATTATTTACAATGATAAAGTTATGATTTTCTTTTAATATATGATAATGTTATGAATTTTATTTTCTAATTGCAACGTTAAAATTTTTCTTTTTTGAGTGATCTAGTTAGACGTTATACCATTTTCTTAAAAAATTATATTTTGTTTGTACACAGTGGTTAAAGTAAAAAAGAAAAAAAAAATCACAAATACATTGTATGAACTCTTTTTAACTTCTATAATTTAGAGTTCTGTTAAAATAAAAACATCTCGTTACTCGTTTGGGGTATTTAAAATGTAAAAAATATGTATCAATATATCATGAATTAGTTGTCTATTATTTTTATTTTTGGCTATTAGTCTAGTTTTCTAAAAAAGAAAACCGTGTGCTTTTATAGAGAGTTGGTTTGTCAACATTAATTTTAGAATAAGTTTCTCGTCAATATATAATTTGGTTTGAAAAGAAAAAAAATAGACTTGAAATTGTATGATGGAATTTTAAAGTCTTTTTCAAAAATTAAGGTTGACAATTTGTTTTTAATAATTGAGGAGATAAAAATGTGACTTTTAATAAAAAGACCACAAATCTATTAAAATCAATGAAATATACGAGAATCTATTAAAATCTATATAGAAAGCTATTGAAATCTTATGTAATTTGTCAAATTCTATTAAATTCCATAAAATCTATTAAAATCTGAATTTAAAATCTATTAAAATCAATATAGAAAGCTATTAAAATCTTATGAAATTTGTCAAATTCTATTAAATTCCATGAAATCTATTAATATCTGAATTTAAGATAAAATATAAAATATAAATATTACAGTTGTAACAATAAATTAAACTAATGTTTTGCTCTATATATTATATCCCTATATTAATATTATTACTCTATTAAAACTAGTTCATTCTTTGTTAATAACAAGACAAATGAAATAGGAGCATATTATAGAACTAAGAAATTAATTATATTCTTAACAAAGAAAGTGGTAAGGCTTTGTTTGATTTTACTTAAATTTGTTAAAAAGTTGAAGTCAAAGTCAATAATTAATATTAACCTCACATATAGTAAGAAGCTCAAATTTTATCAATTTTTTTTAAAAGAAAAATCTGTTTTTTAACAAAATCAAACGAATATTAAATTATTATATTACTTGGCCAAATTAATTTCTTTAAATGAACTTTAACACTCATAATTAAAAGGAAAGCAACCTTAATTCCTTATTAATGATGGTGGAAGTTAGAATTCATTATTATTTAAAAGATATTATTATTCTGTTGCATATACTCAATTTACAATCATTTAGTAGAACATTATTATATCCAACCATTTATAATCATTTTTAAAACATTATTGTTCTGTTGGATATATTCAAATTACTCAAAGGATTTTTATTTTTTTAATTAATTAATGTAATTTTACAAGATCGATATCTACTTAACTTAGATTCCGCTCTACTCATACATTTTCGGTTCACAACTTATTTTTAATTAATTATACATTTTCGACTTAAATTCATATAATTTCTTGATAAAACCAAGTTGAATTCAATTAAACTTCAATTTTGCTTCAGATAAGACTTTATATATAACTATCCATTAAAAAACAGAAATATAATCACACTGATTCGATTTTGGTTCATCCCAGATCGATAAAACCTTTTGCAAATTCATAAAAAAGAAAATACATTCTTGATAAACTTGTATTTAAGTTGAATAACAGAATCCATTATATCATAAAGATTTTGTATTTCAAATCTGGAGTTTGAATAACATATCTTACTGATTTCAACAGATTTCAAACAAATTATTTGAGATAAGATCATCGGATTCTCCTAACTCAATTTTCGATCAAAACCATAAGGGATAAGTTCCCAAATCCTATAAATAGGACATTTGCTACACCATAATCTCAGGACTATCAAAAAAATGGCCAAATTTTGCTTTCTTCTCTGTTCTGTACTTATTTTCTTGGCCATCTCTAGTGAGGCAAGAAATGCTCCTTCAATAGCAACCATTAATGATTCACCTTCCAATCTCAACCGTACTTACACGAAGGTTTGTGACCCAAAAAGGTTTTCTGACCTTGGATTGGACATGAACGATTTTGCATATTGTGATTCTTCGTTGTCGTATGATGTTCGGGTTAAGGATTTGATAGATAGAATGACATTGACAGAAAAGGTACAGCAGATTGGGGATACAGCTTATGGGGTTCCCCGGATTGGACTTGCTAAGTATGAGTGGTGGTCTGAGGCATTGCACGGCATCTCTGACGTGGGCCAATGGAATAGCAAGGCCTCGTTTTTTGACGACGTTGTCCCTGCTGCAACAAGCTTCCCTTGTCCCATTACAACCACTGCAGCTTTTAATCAGTCATTGTGGAAAAGCATTGGCCAGGTGATTTGGGGTTATGTTTGGTACATAGGACTAGACGTGATTATTTAACTGTATGGAAAACTTTGTTGTAATTTACACGCAGTATTGAATACTATTGAATAGATTAATGCTTGTTACATATGCAGGCTGTGTCGACCGAAGCAAGAGCTATGTATAATCTAGGACATGCTGGACTTACATTCTGGAGTCCAAACATTAATGTAGTACGAGATCCTCGATGGGGACGAGCTTTAGAGACACCCGGTGAAGATCCATTCACCGTTGGAACATATGCAGCAAACTATGTTAGAGGTTTGCAGGATATTGAAGGGATTGAAAATACTGCTGATCCTAACTCCAGACCTCTTAAGGTTGCTGCTTGTTGCAAGCATTATGCAGCTTATGATGTCGATAATTGGCTTGGTGTTGATCGCACTCATTTTGATGCACGGGTAAAATAAACACATAAAATGACTTTTATAAACTTTCTTAAGTTTTATTTGTACTGAAAGTTTCAATCTTATGCTCGTTTCTGTGTGAAGGTAACTGAACAAGACATGTTGGAGACTTTCCTTAAACCCTTTGAAATGTGTGTGAAAGACGGAGATGTTACTAGCGTTATGTGCTCTTACAATCGCATTAATGGCATTCCCGCTTGCGCGGATCCAAAGCTTCTGAGGGATACTATTAGGGGAGAATGGGATCTTCACGGGTATTCATATAGAAGAACTTCAAATTTTCAAAGATCTTATGATATTGTAGCATCAATTTAACTGGAAATAACCTATTATTTTGTATTGCAGATACATAGTTTCGGACTGTGATTCTGTTGAAGTAATGATAGACAATCATAAATGGCTCAGTGATGAACCAGAAGACGCCGTTTCACAAGCTTTGAAAGCAGGCTAGCCATTGTCTATCCTTTAAATTTATTTATTTTTCAATTTTATTCGTTTTGACCCAATGTATGATCTGATTCTTTCTATTCATGTAGGCTTGGATTTGGATTGCGGGAATTACTACACCAATTATGCTGACAAAGCAGTAGTACAGGGAAAAGTTAAAGAGAAAGAAATAGACGAGTCCCTCAAAAACCTCTATTTTGTGCTAATGAGGTTGGGATTTTTCGACGGAAGCCCCAAATTTGAGAGTCTTGGCAAGGAGGATGTGTGTTCTGATGAACACATTGAATTGGCAACTCAAGCAGCAAGAGAAGGAATGGTTCTTCTCAAGAATTTTAACGGAACTTTGCCTTTAAACACAGACGAGATTAAAACAATAGCAGTTGTTGGGCCACATGCAAATGCTACCAATGCCATGATTGGGAATTATGCAGGTATAAATTTACCTTTCTTATAATCTTCGAAAGGTGATCTTTGGCATCGAGTCTTCACACAATTTTTTGGTCGAAAATTGCAGGGGTCCCGTGTAAATATATATCCCCACTTGATGGCTTATCAACATACGCAGAAGTGCAATACGCAATGGGTTGTGTAAACGTAATGTGCAAGAATTCAAGCTTAGTATTCCCTGCAATGCAAGCTGCCAAGAATGCAGATGCGACTATTATTGTTGCGGGAATTGATTTATCAGTTGAGGCTGAGAGTTTGGATAGAGTAGATTTGCTTCTTCCTGGTTACCAAACTGAGCTTATCAATCAAGTTGCCGCAGTTTCCAAAGGTCCAGTCATTGTTGTAATCATGTCTGCTGGTGGAGTCGATATTTCTTTTGCTAGAGACAATGGAAACGTCAAAGCAATCCTTTGGGCCGGATTCCCCGGAGAAGAAGGTGGTCAAGCCATTGCAGATGTCCTCTTCGGGAAATACAACCCTGGTAAGCCTTCATTATTCTGTCTAGTATTATCTGTCAAACATTCTCTGAATCAAACAATGTAATTGACTCGTATGATTTCTTGCTAAACAGGTGGAAGATTACCCCTCACATGGCATGAATCAAGTTATGTTGATATGCTACCAATGACCTCAATGCCCTTAAGGCCAGTTGACAGCTTAGGGTACCCTGGAAGAACATACAAATTCTTCAATGGTTCCACAGTGTATCCCTTTGGATATGGCCTCAGCTACACAACATTCGGCTACTCACTAACATCTGCTGAGAGATCATTGAACATACAATTGAACAAGTTCCAGCACTGTCGGGACCTTAACTACACCGATGGCTCTTTCAAGCCCCATGTCCAGCAATCCTAACAGAAGACTTACAGTGCGACGACAACAACCTCGAATTTGAGGTCGAGGTGTCGAATACCGGAACAGTAGATGGCAGTGAAGTTGTAATGTTGTACTGGACTCCTCCAAAGGGAATTGTTGAGAGTCCCATTAAACAGTTGATTGGATTCCAGAAAGTTTTTGTGCCTGCAGGAGGAAGCCAAAAAGTGAACTTTCAGTTGAATGCATGCAAGAGTTTGGGAATTGTTAACTACAGAGGATACCATTTGTTACCATCTGGTGGACACAGTATTGTGATTGGAGACAATTTGCTGTCATTCCCAATTGGTATCAACTTTGAACAAGTTAATTAGTTAATTATGATCAGTAGATTTAATTATTAGATTAGTTGTAGATTTCAAGTAGATTAGGCTTCTTCAATTTAAAGGGATTAGGATACTTAGTCTGCTAAGTGTCAGTTTCAGATCATTATGTATCATTGCTCCCTGTTTTCTCTTTTTCATCTGCTCATAATTAGTTTTGTCCAACAGGATTTGAAACAATAATTTTTTATTAATAAAAATTTGAGCTCTTCAATTTATTGCTCTGTGTTACTTTTAAGTAATTTTTTATTTTCAACATGTTCGAATTCATTATTTCTTAGAGGTGCACTTTTATTTCGTTATTTATATTATAGTTATTGAATTGTTTTTGTATTTTTGATCAAAATTTTAAAAAGCGTAAAGCGTTGAGGCTGAGATTCAAAGTTTTCGAGCGGCGCGAGTCTGCGAAAACGAAGTAAAGTCGAGGCGAGAAGCAATGCGTGATCACGTGCTACAGGCGTGGGTCGAACTTCAAACTTTAAGAAGTTTTACGCAGACTTTTTAACAGTGCTTTTAATACAAACAACTAAAATAAACCAATGTTTTAAATATCGATTTAAACATTGACTCCAAAAAGATAAAACTGGTGATAAAAAAAAAAAATAAATAAAAAAAAATCTACTTTTCTAAAATTTTCAATTTTTTATGCTTTTAGCTGTATTAAAATTTGAATCGATTTTTTTTTTTAGTTGAATCGGCCAAAATCCAATTTGATTTTTACAACATTGGATAAAATTGTAAACTTTACATGTAACTTGTTAATTGTACATTTGGGTAATTTAATTAAAAGAATTATCTGTGTGATTATTAAACGACATTTAAAAGTCGTATAATAGAAACAAAAGAAAAAAAGCAACTTATAAGTGATAATGTTCCCTTTGAACATGAGAGGCTGATTTGGAATGGTGCTGTCACAAGCGTGCTTCTGGGCATGCGCATTTCAAAACACAAAGGACAAGACAGCATTTGAAAAAGATTGGATTGCAAAGAAAAAAAGGGGAATGTGCATTTTATAGGATTAAATTTATTTTTTAAGCCAATCACTTTGCACAAATTATAATTCCATGGTCCCCATTCAAATGTTCCCCATTGCAGGTTATATTCACTCATCACACTCAAGATATAACTTATTATTGGAATTAATCATTTTAGTTAAATAATTGACACATGTTTAAGGAAAATCGAACGATCACATCTCAGTATAATACATGTTTACGATTTAAGAACAAGACCAAACCGACGGTTCAATAAAAAAATCAAGAATAAATTCGAAATTCGTTCAAATCATACGTAAAATCTCGAATTTAAAGTCCGATAAACAAATCTTAGAATCAATCGTTAAAATTAGGTAAACTTTGATTTTTGACTGTTTACTTTTTTTGTGTTAATATTCGAATTGATTTTTAAAATATTGATAAAAATTTACGATTGAATTATTTGAGTTCTAAAAATACATTGCCAGAGAGAGAGTGAGAGATTTTAAAATAGAGAGAGAGACACATCAGTAGAAAGATTTATTGTAGAAGGTGTCTGTCAAGAATCCGCCAGAAATGGACATCCTTTTGAACAACCGATAAACGACGCCACATTGGTTTTGTCTCTCCACCTCCAATCGCGTCACATCATTCGAAATTATTGCATTGCAGACATAGTTTGCTTAGTTTTTAATATTTGTTGAGTAGTTTAAGATATAAAACTAGGTTAGCAACAACTACATAGGTGATAGGTAGGTCATTGACTTTTAATAAATGCACATTATCACAAGGTAGAATTTATGTCCGCGTGATGCATCATTTATTTTAAAGAAATGACTAATGAAGATATCATTCAAATAGATTATCCAAGCATGTGAATGTGATTGATGTACAACTTCACATTTTTCCCATGTTTTTTTTCACCATTAAAATACAAGGGTGAAAACTATTTACTATTTTGTATTTTATAAAAATTAATTTTACCTTTTCTTACGTACGAGATTCAACATTTTAAAATGATATAAAGAAAATAACATTAGTGTTGTAACTTTTTGAAGCTACTGAACTCTGGTTATTTTCAAATTCTACTCGCAGTTTCACTTTGATTCAAATTTTAACTTTGTTCAATATATAACAATAGAAATTCAGTTCAGGTAATTAGTTCTTTTCTCTACATTAACGTGTAATTCTTCATCTCGCACATCCCATTCATTGATATTAAAGAATCTTTTTTTATTACAATTCTTCTTAACTCAAAGTTGTAAAATATTACGTTCCAATCAAAATAGAGGTGTTTATATATATTAAAATCTCATACGATTGAAATGTTGATATAAAAAAATAAAATGATAAAGTCCATCATATAGCAAAATTTATTATTTATCAATCTTTTAAAAGAGTAAAGGTCAAAAAATTAAACCAATAATTGAAAATATTACATAAATAAATACTAAATTTTTTTCTTCATTTTTAAAAATATAACTTGGAAAACTGGTAAAACAATTGTAATTAACCGAATTTCCAATTGACAACTTGTTTGGTTAAGTTTAAATTATAGTTTAAGTTGGTTAAACTAATCAAATGTACATTTTATCCACACATTTAATAGAATCTACAACTTTATGTCCACCTATTAATAATAGAGAGGTATATTATAAAAAATATGAGTAAAATTTATTTTTTAATTATATTAATTAATTTTTTTGATATGTGTATAAATAAAAATATATATAAGATATTTTTGTAAAAATTGATAAAAGTTAATAAAATATGTGATTAAAATTAATTATTAACTTTGATTTTAATTGAAATTAAATGGCATGCAATGTCAAAATATGAATAGATAGTATGCCCCATAATTTGAGGAATAATTAAGAAAGTGATATTATTTTTAAGTGAAAAGCTTGGAGGAGGTAATAAAAATCTGAAAAGTGCATTTACCCAAGAGATTTCGATTTCCAATAGTAGATACGCATTTTGTCAAACCTACCTTTTTTCTTCACGCGTGCTCTCCCATCTAACGGCCACAGACCTATCCGCATTACACGGAAAGTGTCCTCCTTTCCCCAATCCAACGGTTCTTATTCCCCTCCTTTGACTCCCTTTACATTTCCCTATATTCTCCCTACGCTGTTAATGCGTTAAATTCACTCTCACATTACCATACTTTTACACACAACACTGTATTGTTTTATTTTTCAAGAAAAGTAAAGTTCTTCCAAATCGTGAAGCTTCTCACAAGAACCCTTGCTTAATCTTCAGTATTTCCTTTTCGGTATCTTCAATTTTCAACCTTTTCACGGTTTTTATTAGTTTCTTGGAATTTTTTCTTTACTGGTATGATTTTCTTTTTGAAGGTGATTCTGAATTTCACTGCGTGTTTGTGTTTGTGTTTGTATTTGTAAGAAACGACGAATCTTGGATGAGTTTGAATATTATACTGTTGATACTTATATCTGTATGTGGGCTATTTTATTTGTACTTGATGATGAGAAAGATTAGTTTTTTGTGTGATTGCATTCTTCCTCTTTTTCTCTTTTTCCGCGGGTATCATCAAATCTCACTCTTTTACGCTTTTTATTGATTTCTTGTCAAATTTCCTTTATGGGTATTGTTTTTTTTAATGTGATTCGGAATTTCATTTGTCTATTATATATGAGAGTTCGCCGTTGTAAAAAAGTATGAATCTTTGATGAGTATGAATTACACTTTTGATATTTGTATCATTGTATGTGTATGGGTTTATTTATATATGAGGGTTATTTTAGTTTGTTATTGAAGAGAAAGATAATATTTTTTGATATGATTTTATTGCTGATCTGTGAACATTGGTGCTTATTGTTGTGGGTTTTGGGTTGGATATTCTTAGGGTTTCTGATATTGATGTCTTATATAAGAAAAGGCAGGTGCTTTATATTTATGATTTTATAGTTTTAATTTAGTTTTAGATTTCTATTGACATTCTCATTCTGTAATTAATTGTTTTACTAAATATCTCTGTTAAGTTATATTGAAATTTATATTATTTTCTTTTCTTGGTATATGAGTGTGTGTATTGCCCCTTAATCTGTTTTAAATTTACCTTAAGAATTGGATTGTTTTATAGTATACATATTTTCTTTAGTATTATTTTGAAAGCTAGCCATTTTGTTTGTTAATCTTTCTCTGTGCCTGTATTAATTTGTGGATTCCAACTGTTTTGCTTCAGAAAAGGTTTGGGTTTGAATCTTATAGCAATTTGCGCTGAAGAAGTGGATAAACATGCCTTGGGAATCTCGTTATTGTGGAAAGTGTGTGCGGTTCTTTTGGGTTATCCTATAATTTGATTTCAATAGGTGAGATTCCTCCCTCCTTCCTATCTCTCTATCTGTAAGGCTCTTTCTGTATATGTAAGGCTCTTTCTGTATATGTATGATTATATCTTTATTTGTTTGAATATTTTATTGGAAAATTTTCACATCTTTATAGCATTCACATGTTTTCCACAAACAATCCTTTGTATAGACATTGTGACAGGCAGTCACTAAGATGGAATGCGTCCATTGATATGCCCAATGTCCTGACTGTTGGGGGGTGTGCGTGTGTGTGTGTGTGTGGGGGGGGGGGTACAAACTGTTAAACAACAAACTGAGTTGTATTCCAATATAAAACTTTCAGTATGTTCAAAAGAGTTGGATAAAGACAGAAGTGTGCAAGATTTACATGTGTATGTATAGTTGTGTGCATGTATGTGTACATTTAGATTTTGTTCATTAAAGATTAATTGAAATTTGGAGGAAATTGTTTCCAATTTCAAGCTGCTGAATGCAACCTGATTTTTTTTGAGAAATTAGAAAATAAATAAATCCTCGTTGTGATTGGTTTGAAGTCCTAAAATAGGGTATTGGGTGTTGTAATATATTCTTATTGTTGTTTTTTGTTAACTAATTTGATTTGTTGCAAATATTGGAGGCTGATCTTTTAAATTCTTGGATTTTCTTTTGTCCTTTACATGTGTCAACAGCAATTCTAAGGTGGGAATATTTTGCAGGCGTGTCTTGTCCAGTGGTGAAATTTCCATTGACTTGTATCGTGTCCTGCCTAAATTTGGTTGGAGTAGTGAGAATGTACATTGCAGTTACACAAAAGAAACATCGTAAAGATAAGGAAGTTGGAAAAATTAAAATGACTGTTGGAACTATTGCTTTCTATCAATTGATGCAAGTTTGTCAGGTGAGAGTGCTTCCTGTTTGCTGTAATTCCTTATGAATGAGTAGCTTGCTGTAATCTTCAGTTTGAGATCAAATTAATTTCAATACTACCGAACTTACCTCAAGTCATTTGAGCTCCTATTGGTTTTCCCCCTAAGATATCTACTTGGGGTGCGTTTGATTGCAATACATTTTCCATGGAAAAAGTCTTTTTTCCACCTATTTTCCAACTAGCTGCGTTTGATAGCCATATTTTTCCATGGAAAAAGCATTTTCCCACCTATTTTTCAACTACGCGTTTGATTGATTTTTATTTTTTTTCCAGGTAAAACGTTTTATCATTTACCTTGAAAATGCAACATTTTTCATGAAAACAATGAAAAAGTTTTCTTGGGGGGGGTGAAGGTTTTATTTTCAATGGAAAATTTGTCTTCTAAATTGACATTTTCCCATTAAGAATTTCTTGGCAATTCAATTCCATAGAATTCATTTTCTTTCCACTCAAATTTCTTGCTTGCAATCAAACACACCCTTATATGAATAAGAAATTTTGATTATTTTCTTCCTTCACAAGCTATTTTACATCAGATGTTGGTTTTTATGGTTTCACAGGGAAGCATCTATTTCTTTCTCTTATTCGGCTCTTGTAATTTCAAAATAGTATTGGATAAGCTAGCTCATGGATTTCTTTTCCTTACAGGCTGAATATTTTCGTCAGTTGCTTAAACCTGTTACGTAGTCTTGTTCGGTAATCACTTTGTAAGACTGGGATTGGTGGCCTTTTCTTTTGGTTGTGTGTTGAAATTCTTTGAAGTATCGGACTAGACAACTCTCTTTCACTACGATGGATACACCTTAGGTGTACGACAAACGTTTTCTTAATTAGTTTATTGCCCTAGAACTTTCGTCCAATTTGAAATTGAAGAGAACCCTTTTGAAAGCTGCACATTTGTATATTAGTGTAGTTAACCATTCCAAATGCACAGTGACCAAAAATATTTTCCTCAAAATCCCCTCCTCCCTCTTCCTGATCAAGTGGGTGGTTACTACATGAGCAAGGCTCCTATTGCATCCATCTTTGGTGGAACAATTCTGCCCTCGGGTATAAAACCTTCTGGGCCCTTCCATGGTGTTGACTTTCAGACCTCTGAGGCATGCCCTAGGAATTTCGTTATCTTTGACCAAACGAATAATAGAAGCCAGATCATGTTCCATCCCGAGGTTGGTTCCAAGTTTCCTTATCCTGATTTTGGTGTTGGTGTATCTGACTGCCTAGAAAACATTGGTCGGAAGGACAAGGAGGACAGAGAAATAACTTATTTCAAAGAAGATTCAGCTGATATTGATGCTCTATTGAGCACAGAATACGAAGAAAATGGAGAGTACGATGAAGATGAGGTGAGCACGGCACGTATGGATGCAAACTATGGAAGCGATTCCTCGGATTCGTGTTCTAATTACGAATCTCTGTCCAGAAAGAGGAGGTCACCTCATTTCAAGAAGTCTTCTAATGACCAGAAATGTCGGAAAATGAGGAAAATGGTCAAGGCGTTGAGA
Organism: Forsythia suspensa; assembly: GCA_023638005.1. Lineage (NCBI taxonomy): Eukaryota > Viridiplantae > Streptophyta > Magnoliopsida > Lamiales > Oleaceae > Forsythia > Forsythia suspensa. The sequence continues at coordinate 8,119,148 of CM042674.1, read as the reverse complement.
GGTATTGTTCCGGGTGCCAACCGGATGAGTACTGTAGCTGTTCTTGATGAAGCTGTTAGGTACCTGAAGTCTCTCAGGGTAGAAGTGCAGGAGATGGGAGTTGAAAATTCAACAAAATATGCTTGAATATTCCCTGCAGCAATGAAGGTTCTAGTCATTTTAGTCATCAGATCAGTTATCCATTGTCGGTTTTGAAAAGCCGTGAAGCCTCTCTCTCTCTCTCTCTCTCTCTCTCTCTCTCTCTCTCTCTCGTCAAGTTTGTTACTAAGATGTTATCTCGTATCTGCACCTGTTCGTGGTAAAAAGTTAAATGAGCTATGTTCCCACAGCATTTCGGGAACAAGGGTCTTCTATGTAGGCGAACGGAATGAATGTAAAATGTTCCCAGGTATTATGGACGACAGTTGATGTGTATTATCGGTTTCTATTTGTGTACTATGTCCAATTTCTTAGTTGGTTTGTTTCAATACTCTGTCAAACGTTATAACAATAGTTGAGTAATTCTGTGTGTTCGCTTTACCTGCTCTGTGGCATCATTCTTTATACATACGTGCATGTATATATGTTATATTTCATTGCCAAAGGAGTGCTTCTTTTTACTCATAATAATGTAAACAATTTGCATTATTATCTATATTATCTTTCAAAATTTTACATAAATTTTAGTATTTTATTTATTTTTATTACCGCAGGTGCAGAAAAAATTGTGAATTTTTTAAGCTACATATGATTCAAAATATATTTACTAGTGTACTGGTTCTTTGTATTTGGATTTGACCGTAGACTTTATTATGATGATGGATTGAGGTTGTGAACAGATTTTGGAGATGATCGATTGAGGAAGATGAGCAGATTTTTGAGATGTGATCGAATTAGTGATATGGATTGAAGCGATTAGTAAATTTTGAAGATGTTTTGTAAAGGGAAGAAAATTAAAGATGTAGTGACACGAATATTTAAGTAATTTTTTTTTTGTAGCGGAGAAAATTGCCCACGGTTGTGATTAATTTAATTTGATTTACAGAATCTCAAGTTTCTTCAATAAATGGATAGAATCATGGGAAGTGACAAAAAATAATCTATGTTTGAACCAAATCACAACTATTCTTTCTTCTCCAAAAAAATGTTTTGTGGAAGTGAAATGTTGTCCATTATTGCCAAGATATTGTAAGAACATAAAAATAGGTGTAGTTTTTGACACCTAAATACACGTGCAAGCAATGTCTAAAGGCTCTCTCATAACACTTTGTCAAGTTGAATAGTGGTAAATGAAGTTGTAAACTGGAAAACGAGCTATTAGCACCAAGTAAAAGAGAAAATATACATACAATCGTTATTCTTTTCTTGAACGAGTATTTGGATTTTCATTAATTTTTTTGACGATTAAGTTCTTCACAATCTAAAATAAACCAACACCCGTCCGGAATATGGGGGCAGTTTGGTCAGGTGCGGATGTACGGAGGTGGGACTGGATTGTAGTCTGGTTCCACTTCGAAAAACATAATTCTTATAGTGCAAATTCTTTTTTTATAGTAGCAATTCTAATTTGAAGTGTAATTTTTATTTTTATTATTATTTTTTTAACTAGTACTCTCATCTTTTAAAAATTACAGCTCTGTCCCTGACTTTGGATGAGGATATCTATCATAATGGGGCTGATTTCATTGAAGCACCACCATTAAATAATTGTCACAATATTCATCCAATCCACTTGACACTTTCGTCCAGCTTGCATTTACATACAGATGAAGAAAGAATAATCGAGTGTGGTACAGTGGAAGGACTATAGTCAAACCGTGTTTGGCGCACACAGTATTGAACATATCATGTACTTCTTCATGTTTTGTTATTACTCTTTGACTTCTCAATATTTGTTTATTTTTAATTAATTTTTTCGAGTAATGCTATTTATAATTAATGACTAAATTATAAATAATAATTCTAATTAAGTAATGTCACGTAAATTGATTACGGTAATTAACGATTATGAATAGTATTACTCTATTTTTTTTCTCCCATATACCTTAATCTTCAAGTTGACTATATTTATGCAGCCATGAGAGTTTACTTTCTGAGTTCAACTAAGTTTGAAAAGGTTCATTGCTGATCTAATACTAATGGTTTCTTCTCCTACACACCCACATGACTCATTTGAAATTTTGCGACTTATTTTGGACATGGTAGGTGGGACGGAGATTGTGAGTGGACTGGCAAGTTGATTTTGTGGACTTTCACACCTTTCGACAAGGTGCATTGGCCACAACCGTATTAAAAGAGAGAGATAATTTAAAATTATGATTAATGTACTATTTAATATTGCGAACCAAACATGATCTCATAGTTTATAATCCACATTTTAGTGCTTGCGAACTTCTACAATATGTTTGATAAGCTTGATTGTACTAAAAAAATCTTATTGATTGTACTGTACAATATTGTGGATCAAACCTCCCTCTAATCCACTTTCAGTGCTTTGTTCTTTCCACTGACTGGATGTCTTCCTTGTCGGCTTTGATAGAGAGATAGTAATGGATATATTTCAGCTAAACCTATGTGAAAATCCATAGTCAAGCTATATATGCAGTATCACTTGTATCTATACAAGCAATGGCGTTTCAAAGAGTTGCATTTGCAGTTTTCATATGTTTCACTGGCCTGCTTGGGATTCTTTCTACAGAAATGGACTTGAAAGTTGAGGTTGAGGCTTTAAAAGCATTCAAAAACACAATCACCAATGATCCATTTGGTGCACTTGTCGATTGGAATGATGCCAACCATCATTGCAACTGGTCCGGGATCGCATGTGATACATCATCCGGCCATGCCATTTCCATTTCTCTGGTCGACAAGCAGCTAGAGGGTGAAATCTCTCCATTTTTAGGGAACCTTTCGAGCCTCCAGGTTCTTGATCTAACTTTGAATTCATTCACGGGGAAAATCCCGCCTCAGTTGGGATCTTGCACACAGCTGACTCAATTAGTCCTTTATCAAAACTATCTTACCGGTTCTATCCCAGCAGAACTTGGAAATCTGAAAAGTTTGCAGACAATAGACTTTGGAAACAATTTCCTGAATGGAAGCATCCCTGATAGCTTGTGCAACTGCACGGCGTTATTACAACTTGGCCTCGTCTACAACAATCTCACGGGGATAATTCCGTCGAAAATTGGTAACTTTGTAAAACTTCAACTTTTTGTCGCTTATGATAACAATTTAGAAGGTTCCATACCTGCTTCTATTGGTAGATTGAAAGCATTGGAAGCTCTAGATTTCAGCCAAAACCGGTTATCTGGAAATATCCCTCAAGAAATTGGAAATATGTCAAATTTGGAAATACTTCAATTGCATTTCAACTCTCTCTCTGGAAAAATCCCTTCTGAACTTGGTTATTGTTGGAAGTTAACCTTGCTCAACGTATTTAGCAATCAGCTCACTGGTAGCATCCCCCAGGAACTGGGAAATTTGGTTAACTTGGAAGCCTTGCGACTGTACAATAACAAGTTGAATTCCACAATTCCACACTCCTTGTTTAAGATGAAATCTTTAACTCATTTGGGACTCTCCCAGAATGAGTTGGTAGGTAATATACCTTCTGAAATTGGCTCTTTGAGTGCACTAGAAGTGCTGACTCTCCATTTGAATAGGTTCACCGGGGAGATCCCTTCAACGATAGCAAACTTGAGCAACTTGACATATTTGTCTATAGGCTTCAATTCACTGACAGGGTCACTTCCAAAAGATATTGGACTCTTATACAATTTGAAGAATTTAACCATGAATGGCAATCTCCTAGAGGGATCCATTCCATCTAGTATTATCAATTGTACGCGTCTTCTTGTGATAACTTTGACAAATAATAGATTTACTGGGAAAATACCAGAGGGGTTGGGGCAACTGTCGAATCTTACGTATTTATCTTTAGGGAACAATAAAATCTCAGGGAACATACCTGATGACCTCTTCAACTGCTCAAAGCTTGAAGTACTAGATCTAAGCCATAACAACATCAGCGGTACCCTCAAACTGAACATTGGCAGACTGGTGAGTCTCAGAATTCTGCGCTTGCGTGATAATTCATTATTCGGGCCAATCCCAAGTGAGATCGGTAATCTAAGTCAACTGATGGATTTGGTGATTCACAGAAATAGGTTCTCAGGTCCAGTCCCCCCAGAACTTTCAAAACTAACACTCCTCCAGGGCCTTGCACTGAATGACAATGAGCTGGAAGGACTAATTCCAGAAAATCTGTCTGAGCTCAAACAACTTACTGATCTCCGGTTGCAGAACAATAAATTTGTCGGTCCAATTCCACGTGCTATTTTAAAACTTGAATCACTGTCTTGGTTGGACCTCAGTGGAAACAAGCTTAATGGGCCAATGCCGAAAAGCTTAGCAAGTCTTAGCAGATTGACAACCTTAGATCTCTCACGCAACAATATTAGTGGATCTATTCCAGGATCACTGATTGCAAGTGTGAAGAATTTGCAAATCTACCTTAATCTCTCATACAATTTCTTGGACAAGACAATCCCGGATGAGATTGGCATGTTAAACATGGTACAAGTTATCGACTTGTCAAACAATAATTTGTCAGGAAGCATTCCTAGAGCACTAAAGGGCTGCAGAAATTTGATCTCCCTAGATCTATCAGGGAACAATTTCTCTAGTCAAGTTCCACGTGAAATTTTTCATCAACTTAATGAACTTGTGAGCCTGAACCTTTCCAAGAATCAGTTGAATGGTGCACTTCCTGAAAATTTGGCTAGTCTGAGGCATCTATCGTCCCTTGATCTGTCCCAAAACAAGTTTGAGGGCATCATTCCCGAAAGCTTGGCCAATATCAGTTTGAAATATCTCAATCTTTCTTTCAATCTGCTTGAAGGCCGTGTTCCAGAAGCTGGTGTATTTGGGAACATAAGTTCAACTAGTTTACAAGGAAATCCAGCTCTCTGTGGGACAAAATTTTTCAAGCCATGTAGCACTGAGAAAAATCTGAAAAGTTTCCATCATCTCGGAAAGAAGAAATGGTTCATCCTTACAGCACTTGGTTGTGTATTTATCCTTATTATTTTTCTATTGGCAATTTATGCTGTACGCCAAAAGATCAAGAAGCAGAAAACCAAAAATCTTGAGGATCCAAAGCTGGAGTTCAGGTCAGCATTGACCCTCAAAAGATTTGCTCCAAAGGATATAGAGGTTGCTACCAATTTCTACAGTGAGAATAATATTATTGGTGCAAGCACAATCAGCACTGTGTTCAAGGGTACATTGGAAGATGGACAGGTAATAGCCGTGAAGAAACTGAATATACACCAGTTCTTAGAAGTTTCTGATAAATGCTTCAACAGGGAAGTCAAGATTTTGAGCCAACTGAGGCACAAGAATTTGGTTAAGGTGCTCGGCTATGCTTGGGAGAGTCGTAATCTTAGAGCATTAGTTTTGGAATTCATGGAAAATGGTAGCATGGAAAAAATTATACATGACTCAAAGAAAGACAATCACAGTTGGACACTAACAGAGAGGATTGATGCTTTAGTTTCCATTGCCAGTGGATTGGCGTACTTGCACTCCGGTTACGATTTTCCCATAGTGCACTGCGACTTGAAGCCTTCTAATATTCTTTTGGATGTTAAGATGGAAGCACATGTGAGTGATTTTGGCACGGCACGGATGCTTGGTATTCACCTGGAGGACGGAAGCAGCATCTCGTCAGCATCAGCATTTGAAGGGACTATTGGCTACATGGCCCCGGGTAACGCTTTTTGGTCCTTCATTAGAAAAACTTATGACATGTTTAGTAAGTTGGATTAGATAGTACTAAAACTGTTGTGTACAATCTAATACTGCACACTAAACATGCAATTACCTGTTTTCCTTCATTCTCTGAATTTCATCAACCATTTATGCATCTCTTATCACCATCCAAATGATTAAAGTCGTACTTGTAATTCACATGAGGTGATCTAGAAAGATTTTCTATCTAGTTTTCCAAGTTCAAATGATCTGTGTAAATATATACTAGTACTAGCACTAAGAAAATTCAAGAATACGATATACAACTAAATCGTCTTTCGAGTGTGGACAACTTTTCATGTTCATTCTTACATGCCCTTTCCTCATGTTGGACCCTATCTTATGAAAAACATGCTTTTCTATGTTTCAGAATTCGCATACATGAGGAAAGTAACAACGAAAGTGGACATCTTCAGCTTCGGTATGATAGTGATGGAGCTGATCACATTAAAAAGGCCAACAGGACTTACAGGAGAAGAAGGATTGCCAATTACCTTGTCTCAACTTGTGCAAAAAGCACTTGCATATGGAATCAATGGCGTACTTCAAATCGTGGATCCTCATTTAGCGTCGTATACTACCAAGAAACCAGAGGTACTAGAAGGGCTTCTCCATTTAGCATTGTCCTGCACCTCCACAGATCCTGAGAACAGACCCGACATGGAAAAAGTATTATCTTCCCTGTCAAAGCTACGTAAAATGGTGTGAACTTCTCGGGGTGAATAATTCTTTGTTTGGCCTTATCATCATAATGCATCAATCCTGCAATGATCGCAATCCTAGCTGCTTACTCGTTCTCGAATACAAGGAAAGTGAAGAAATAAACAAGTCCCACACAATTTATCAGTAAAGCTTTAGCCTATATTGTGTTGCATATCTATATTTAAGTGAAGAATTGATATTGTATTATGGTTTATGCCCTTGGGCAGTTGTAAGCAAGAAAATTTTAAATTTGTCAATTCATTCATGTTTTTGAACACAAGAAATTTTTAGTTAGTTTTGTTTTTCTTTCCACAACAAATAACTGTAATGTGATAGGTGCTGATTTCAACAGTTCGAAAATTATGACTGGATCTTTCAACTTCAAAAAGGCATGGGAAAAATGAAAATTTTCTCGATTCAAAAAATGATTAAAATACAAAAGTCAAAATTTCAAAAACCTAGAAAATACGATGATTGAGTTCCCTCATTTTCGTTTCTTTACCTTCCATTTGTCTAAAAAGCCATCAATTTCACTAGTATTGATCTGTGCTTCAACATTTTTAACAGAAAATGCTTATTTTTGTTTGTAGCTTTTAATTTTTATGCTTAAGTCATTCTGTCCATTTCAAATATTAAATTTAAATTATTGAAGTTATTCATTTTGAAAATTGCTATTAAATGTTCACAGTGATGCAAAAAATTACACTTTTCATTAGAACAAATCAGTATACATCATGAACGCCAATATTTTCCCACACCAGCACTCAGATGATGACAAATTATGACTCAGCTAGCTGTATTCTCGAGCTCACTTGCCGGGAACAAAGTTAGTAGCATAGGCCCAGGCATTGTTGTTAACGGGGTCTGCAATGTGATCGGCAAGGTTTTCCAATGGACCTTTTCCTGTTACAATAGCTTGAACAAAGAAACCAAACATAGAGAACATGGCCAATCTACCGTTCTTGATTTCCTTCACTTTTAGCTCAGCAAATGCTTCTGGGTCATCGGCAAGACCCAATGGGTCGAAACTGCCACCAGGGTAAAGTGGGTCCACAACCTCACCAAGTGGCCCTCCAGCTATACGGTAGCCCTCAACAGCTCCCATCAAGATAACTTGGCATGCCCAGATCGCCAAAATACTCTGGGCATGGATCAAGCTTGGGTTGCCCAAGTAGTCAAGTCCACCCTCGCTAAAGATCTGGGCTCCAGCCTTGAACCACACGGCCTCACCGAACTTCACACCATTGCGGGCTAAGAGCTCTGGGAAGACGCATCCAAGTGCTCCAAGCATGGCCCATCTGCTGTGGATCACCTCAAGCTCACGGTTCTTGGCAAAGGTCTCAGGATCAGCTGAGAGTCCAGCTGTGTCCCAACCGTAGTCACCAGGGAATTCACCGGTGAGATAGCTTGGTGGCTCACCAGAAAATGGACCCAAGTACTTAACACGGTCAGGACCGTACCATGGACTGCCAGATGAAACAGGCTTTTTAACAGTTTTCCTCATGGAAACTCTTCCATTGCCGGTGATCTCCGAGGCTGACGGTGAAAGCTTCACCGCCTTTCCGGCAAAAGATGGAGAAGAAAGAGCCATTGTGGAGGCAGCCATGGTTTAAGAGGAAGAGAAAGTGGTGAATGACTATGAATGTGAATGAGGTAGACTTGTAATCTGTAGTTGTTATAGTCATTTATAGGCAAAAAAAGAACTACTCCTTATCTTGATGATATCTATATCTCTACATTCATTGGGTTCCAAGATTCCCCACTTCTTACGAGATTTTATGACTAGCTACAAATCATGTACTCAGCGAAAACATCCTTGTCTATTTTCAGACGATCTCACATGATCAAGTCATAACTGCATCAGTTTGGATGAGTAGTACAATTTTTTCCCTACTTCAGTTTTATTCCCGTTAACTATAGTTTGTCTATTAACATGGAAGAAGCTGAGCTGAATTAATTTTTTATTAAAAACTCTGTTGAATAATACTATTCATAGTGACCGACTATCTTAGTCAGTCTATGTAAATTAATTAATAAGTAATACTATTTTGAATAGAAAGAAAGAAGATTTGAAAATTTTGACATTCTCTACCAATGGATTGAGGCTTATCATTTTCTTATAATACGACTTTTGCATATGAAATAACAATTTGAACGTCGACTTTAAAATATTATATAGTTGGAGTGCCACTCAATCTAGAATACCTAACGTCCTAATTATAAAATAGATAGTTTCCAATTTATATATACATATATAGAGTGGTGATCTCCTCCTAACAGTAGAGAAGATTTATGTTGCTCACTACTTACGTGGCACTGGTAGTGGCAATTGGTCACAAAAAATTGCTAATATTAAATAAGTTTCTTTTTGGTCAATTGTTCCTACGTGACAATGGACAACATAAATCCTCTCTACACATGACAGTGTACAACATAAATTCTCCCCATTATAAGAAGAAATCACCACTCTACATATATAACAAGCATTATCAAAAGTAACGACTTCAGTGCACCAAGAAATGCAGGATCAGATCTTCAAAACTAGGCAATAAATTAAAATAAAGTTTATAAATGTAAAAATTGATAACGCGATGTTAGTAATTGAGGAAACATGTTCATTTGAACTTGAATTTCAGTAGCCATCCAAGTTAATGGTCCTAAACTCCTAATCCATACATATTTTTGAAGACGAAGATATTGCATATCCAATGGCACACATGGCAATCCTAAATTGGTCAGAAGGAAGTGCTTAGACAGAGGATGAGATTTTTTTGACCTAAAAAAATCCAACAATGTTTTAGTGGTGCTAGAGATTGCCAAATGGACAAGTAACGTCAATATATCAAAATGTCACCCACCAATGAAAATACAGATAATGATCTCTTTAGATAAGGACCTGGCCTGTCCAATTCATATAAAAATACCTTATGGGCTAGCCATGAAACACAAGCCACATATAACAAACTACTTTTCATTAATCACAGTGTGCAATGGCTGCCTCCACAATGGCTCTTTCTTCTCCATCTTTTGCCGGAAAGGTGGTGAAGCTTTCACCGTCAGCCTCGGAGATCACCGGCAATGGAAGAGTCTCCATGAGGAAAACTTTTAAAAAGCCTGTTTCATCTGGCAGTCCATGGTACGGTCCTGACCGTGTTAAGTACTTGGGTCCATTTTCTGGTGAGCCACCAAGCTATCTCACCGGTGAATTCCCTGGTGACTACGGTTGGGACACAGCTGGACTCTCAGCTGATCCTGAGACCTTTGCCAAGAACCGTGAGCTTGAGGTGATCCACAGCAGATGGGCCATGCTTGGAGCACTTGGATGCGTCTTCCCAGAGCTCTTAGCCCGCAATGGTGTCAAGTTCGGTGAGGCCGTGTGGTTCAAGGCTGGAGCCCAGATCTTTAGCGAGGGTGGACTTGACTACTTGGGCAACCCAAGCTTGATCCATGCCCAGAGTATTTTGGCTATCTGGGCATGCCAAGTTATCTTGATGGGAGCTGTTGAGGGCTACCGTATAGCCGGAGGGCCACTTGGTGAGGTTGTGGACCCACTTTACCCTGGTGGCAGTTTCGACCCATTGGGTCTTGCCGATGACCCAGAAGCATTTGCTGAGCTAAAAGTGAAGGAAATCAAGAACGGTAGATTGGCCATGTTCTCTATGTTTGGTTTCTTTGTTCAAGCTATTGTAACCGGAAAAGGTCCATTGGAAAACCTTGCCGATCACATTGCAGACCCCGTTAACAACAATGCCTGGGCCTATGCTACTAACTTTGTTCCCGGAAAGTGAAATTGACAAAAGCGAGTCAGATTGGTTGACCATGATGTAAAATTATTGTGAATTAATGGAATATAATGTGATTTTTGTTTTCTTTTAAGACAAAATATTCCAACAAGCTAAACATAGTAATTTGAAGTGAAGCAGCTTTTTTTAGTTGCATATGCCAATGAATTTTGCACTTCAGCTTTCTGGTTTATGATTGTGGTAGTAAAATTGATATTGTTGAAGGATAAAATATAGAGTTTTTTTTTAGTGGTGTGAAGACCACAAAAAACATCAATAAAATAAAATGAATTGATCGCTAATAAAGGACTTTCATTTGTAATATTTGAACTTTTATTTGAGAAATTTGAAGAATTAAATTCTATTAAAGTTTTGAGTCTCAAACTATCATCTTTTTTTAGTTTTATTATATTGAAAAAAGAAAAGAAATGAAGGATATGGATACAAACCTAGAATTAATGGACATCTTATTTGACTACAGCTAATGAAAATACACCAAAGAAAATATTTTTGTTACATTTATTATCATCACCATCACCGAATATAGGAGGTTTACTCCGCACAAAAAAAAGACACAAAAAAATTCCTCCTGTCCGTCTCTACGTCTGCAGAATTTCAACTCCATCCCCTGCCAAAAAATTGCTCTCTTTCTCTCGATCGCTCTCTCTCTTTCTCAATCTGTATCCTACAGAGACTCCCATCCCTGCAACAAGGGTTAGCTCTCTCTCTCTCACTCTCTTTCTCAAAATCGCACACTCTCTCTCTCTCTCTCTCTCTGTGCCTGTTTAGTTTCCAGATTTTTCTCAAATCCTCGAACCTGTTTATTAATCGTGTAGGAGGCTGCTCCCCTCTCCGATTGGCGGCTAATCTTCGCCGGCGATATCTTCGATCAGGTCAATAATTCTACCCGCGTCTCTGTTCCATGAATTCTGTGCTTATAAATATTGTTTTAATTGGACAATTTTGGATTTTTTATCCTTTCGCTCAATCGTCTCCAGCAAATCCATCGCCTGCTGCAAGTCGCCCAAACAATGGCTGGCGGTTTCTCCACAAAATCCTAGACAACTTCACGTGTGTACTATCTCTCTCTTGTGTGTGTGGGTGATTTACTTTACGGGTTGATTTTATGCATGAAGTGGAAAGTTGAAGTCTTTTACCCATATTTGCCTCAAAAGGGTTTCACTGACTCTGAATCTATGACTATTCCAACAGGTTTTCTCCCTTCTTCTCAACCCTCAATCGGTGGGTGTAATATTCACTAATTGATACCAGGCCTGTTTTAAGTCATACCTACAACAGGGAAGGTCATGACTACTCATAGAACAAGGATGGCTAAGGGTTTCTCGGCACCAATTTATCTTGAGTTGCAGTGATTTCTTCTCAACTTCTTCATCATCAAACTTGGAAGGTAGTGTCAGATTTATTTATTGTGAAAATAGGCTTTATATGTTGATTTCTTTTCGATTTGATTGTTGTGAATGATTTTATCGCCATTCTCATCTTCTAGCTCCTTAGAATTTATTTTTATTTTTCCAAAATTGTTGTTTCTTGATGGTAATCTTGCTTCCTAACAACATTTTCTCTTCAATATCTCTCTTGAATTTTTGAATGTGATTGTTTATGGTTTTCCCTTGCTTTTAGAACCCGGTGAAATACCCGGGACCAAAATCCAGTCTTGATTGCCCCCTACGGCTACTCCTGTCATTTGGCATTAGAAGGTAGGTAGTCTGTAACAAGTTCCTTGAGGTTGAATGTTTCTGGGTAGATGATAACATGTATAGTTACTTGAACTTTATTTGCATTTCACTTTGAAATCCTTTCAAATGCTTTCAAGATCTTCAAATCATTAATCGCAATTACAATTCACTTGATGGCTTCATAGAATTTGGCATTTAGTGCATAGAAGTGGAAGAGGAAATTTGTAGCGGCATTCAAACATCTAGGAAAATATTTTTCTATTAGATTTTGTTTTTATTATTTCCTATCCAACAATGAATAGATTGGGAGGTCATTTGTCATTTCAAGTTGAAGACTATCCCATGATTACATGCGGTTGCAATTGCAATTTGGATATCTGGATTCAAGGTCTATATGTCTTCTTCCAACTGATCCTATAAAATTCAGTGTCTTGTTCTAGATGCGTGATCTTTGATTGCTAGTCTGATTTGAATGGATCGTTTAAATTTGACGTTGATATAGTGGACATATATGTAATCAAATTTCTCATCTGGTTGAGCAGATAGTGTTGATGCTTCAGCTTGTTCCTTTACTTCCATTTAACATGTTTAACTACCTCTTATCCGTGACTCTAGTCTCCATTGGACATTACATGCTAGCTTAATGGTTGGGAATGATGGCATGCACTTCTAAAATAATTATCTCTTTATTAATGACATGACAATGAATTAATTAACGACATTTTAGGTTGTTGTCATTGTTGAAAACCTTTACATTCTAAAAAATTCTATGCTATATATACATGCTACATATACCTTAATGGGCATTACATGCTAGCTTCAGGGGTCTATTGCATGAATTCATAACACAATTTATTTTGCATGAATTCCACAGTTGCAATGTGGGTAGATACTCTTTCTTCTTCTTTTAATTCTATAGACTTTGTGTTAATGAACTATTTGCAAAAGTAAATTGAACTTGATTCTTGATATCTTCAACTTATATGGCATTTGTTGGTTATTTTTTGGGCATTCATGAGTGTGGATTAAAGTTTCTATAATATCAATGAAAAAGAAAATTTTGATTTTGTTGAGATACTTTTTTTTTTTGAAAGTGAATTTTGATTTGAATAATTTAGTCATTAATTAGAATAATCATATGTAAATGTACCATCACAGTTGAGTTAGAACAAATTTCCACCATGAACTTGAAAGTTGAATTATAACAAATTTCCTTTATGAAAAGGTTTTGTGTGTCCTGGCCTTAGTTGAACTCGAATGCCTTGCACCATTTGTATGTCCTGTTTATTTGTCATATTTTGATTTGGATTCAAAAATTGATTTTGATTTTGATTTGCCTTCCATACACTTGCTTCATCCAATGGTGATTGATTTGGATCCAAAAATTAATGGAGATAGAGCAAAGTTGTCAAATTTTGTATTTCATAATAGATCCTACGGTCGGATCCCACCGTGTTGAAGCGGTATACTAGTATTTTAAATTTTAAATGTTAAAAAGTATTTTAGAATTTTAATATAAATATACTCGACGCGCTTTTCTGGTAAAAGCGTAACACAAAAGGAAATGAAGAAATGTTTTTTCTTTCTTTGTGATAAATCTGTATATTTTTACCCAGATGATATAATAAGTTGAGTTCTGAATCAAAATTGAAGGAAGGAAATCCATAATGTTTCAAAGGGGGAAAGCGTTGGATCTAAGACCAAAATCATAAATTACAATCACAAGTATGTCAACTCAACTCAACTTATTGATATTTTGTTCTTTAGGTCTTATTTTGAGATATTTGTAGAAAGGCTAATCGCATATTCTAATTGATGATCAGCTCCTATTAGGGTTTATGTAACTTGGGTTTATGCTAATGATATTTGTAATTTAACACAGGAGGCTGAAATACTGAAAGTTTCTTGCAATGGTTAATAGCAATTGCTGTTGCTTGTCCAACATGGATTTCCCAATTATTTTTCTCCTCCTGGTTGTTGGTATCATCACCATTATTATTGTTCGGGTTATTTACATTATATACGGGAGGAGCAAACTATTTTATACTAGATCAACAAAACCCCTCAGCACACTCATTGTTCTGGGCTCAGGTAATATAAATTATCCCGTTTCTGTATTTTTCATAATTCAAGTTTGATTCTCGGCCTATGAATAGAAGTTGGTTGGAAAATCAGTTTAAATTAAAATAGATCGCTCATTGTCCAATTCAGAGGCCCCAATTCTATTCAACTGGAGGCAGAATTGAGAGTTTCTTTTTGTATATATTTTTTACTCCCTCATAAGTGTTGGTGTTATTTGATCCTAATGTAGGTGGGCATACTGCAGAGATGCTAAATTTGTTAGCGGTGTTACAGAAAGAAAGGTTTAAGCCAAGATATTATGTTGCTGCTGCAACTGATAACATGAGTCTTCAAAAGGCTCGTGTTCTCGAGGATTCTTTGGTGGATAAGGTATATCACATCCTATATTTCTTGGACTCCGGTACTGTGTGGATCTAGGAGTCTCAGATATGTGAGAATTATAACTTAGGAGTAATGGATGTCTGGGCAGGGAATTCATGGAATTAGCATGCTAGTATTAGGATGCTCTAAAGTTGTTCAACATAAAATCGATAGTGGAAAAAGTGAAAATAGTTAAATAAAAAAAAAAAAAAAAAAAAAATTGTTGAACTGGAAAAATGTATGATAGGTCAGAGGATGCATGATATGCAGAGGTCAAGATTCTTCTGCTGGTTTATGGAATTCCAGAAACTAAATTTAATCCCTCCTTGGATCTTGAACGATGAACAAACACAGAAATTTTGATATTCAAGAATTCGAGACACAGTTATATGGTTTGATCACAATGGATCCATCCACTGGTGAACACCCAATTTATTAGTCAAGAATGCAGGCAATATGTTATTTTAATCACAGTAGGACTCCTCTCTAAGAAGCTATCATACTCAGCTCTTTATAGAAACCTTTTGTTTTCTGGATTGATTCTCACAAGTGAATTACAATGGAAGTATGTAAGCTCTCTGTTTTTCTACCTTACGGTTAGCAGCCTTTCAAAACCAAGACTTCAAATGCAACAGAAAAGAATGTACCCTTGCACATCATCTCTCAAGTTGTATGTCGAGATGTCAGAACTAGCCTTTTTAGTGCACATCTTGTTTTTTGTTAATTAATTTTGATTGTATCTTATAGCTTATATATCGTGGAGTCATATCTGCATATGAAGGATCAGTGGTTGTGATGGGTGTCATGTTGTATAAAACATGGGGATGACATTCTTATCCGTGTATGGAGTAACAGATTACTTTTGGCAACCGCCTTCAGCTTTGAAATGTTAAGTTGCTTTAAATTCTGTAGATGCTCAGGAATTATTGTTGTGTTCTTTATGTTCAAACTGCTGTGAAGGTTCTCCATTTCCTTTCGGCAACCGACACATTGAATAAACGAAAAAAAAAAATAGACAGGCATAAAGTTTGCAAGCATAAAGTTGCACTTTGTTTCCTTAAAATAATTGTCGATTTGGCCTGAATTTATGCATTCTGAAAATGGATTTTTCTTGTTTTAGGCAGGCATTGACATGGTAGGAACTGCTCATTTCATGCAAATATATAGGAGCCGAGAGGTTGGTCAATCATACATAACTTCTATTGGAACAACCTTAATTGCTATAGCACATGCATTGTGGCTGATGGTTAAGATGCGGCCCCAAGTGGTATTGTAACTGTCCTTTTTGTGGTTTCAAATTTTATTTCTTCTCTATATTAATACTGACTGCTACATTCTTTTCCCAGATTTTGTGCAATGGTCCTGGAACTTGTATACCACTATGTGCGATTGCATTTCTTTTAAAGGTTTGAACGCATTAACTCCACTGTCCATTTTATTTCTTAATCTTATAGGCCATTATACATCGCAAAAGTTAATTCTTGCACTGACTCCCTTAAGTTTGGGAACACCCCACGATGAATTTTATTTATTAATCAATTTCAAATGCATCTTTCAGGTTTTCGGGATTAGGTGGTCATCCATCTTCTATGTTGAGAGCATAGCTAGAGTGAGGAGGTTATCTTTTAGTGGCTTTCTTCTTTACAAACTACACATGGCTGATCAGTTATTTGTGCAATGGCCACAACTAAAAATGAAGTACCCTCGAGCTAATTACGTGGGCCGTCTTATGTAGCTGGTTCTCGAGCTAATTACGTGTGCCGTCTTATGTAGCTGGTTTACTTTATGCACCTGCAGTTGCGTATGACAAGCTAGCGCCTATTCTTCTGTGTCATAGCATAATATTTTGCCCATAGAAGGGCTCTTTCTGAAGTATCATAGTTGTCCTCTGGGCTTCTTGTTGCCAGAAGGTATTAATTATTTTCCAGAAGTTATTGACACATATCTAATAGTGATATATAATTGTTTGAAACATAAATTTTGGTTCAGACAAGTGGGTTATTTAACTGAGAGAGAAATTATAACTCACACTTGTATTGAGATGTTGATTTCTGAAACCTTGTCATTACTGAATTTTCTTGAATTGGAATGGATAGAGTTGAGAATAGTGCATGTTGATACTTGTAATGTATGCTTTTGTTTTCTACCAAAATTAGATACGATAATTTTGATTGAATCTCACTTTATTATAGACTACTTTGTTAGAAGATTCTTGCCGCATTTATAGAATGCTCGGTGAGGTAGATGAGGGAAGAAGAATTGGAAATCCTGAACCTGCACTATACATCCAAACCATTTGCTTTTTCCACCTTTGTCGTAGAGTCATCCGAGCAGAGTTTGCCTCTGATTGGCTGGAGAGAACCAGGACTGTACATATAGCCATCTGGAGCCACTTTCTGTATTGTTTAACCCCAATTGCTGTTGAGTGAGGATTGACATTTTCATTTTCAGGAGATTTTGTTTTTTTAGCTTCCTGGGCAGCTGGTAAGTTGCACACGTGAGAAAGATTAGAATTAGATTCTCTACCATTTCTGTCCATCCTTTTATCTTTACTCAAAAATTAAAGAAACTGACTACAAGGTGATAAAGAAATTTGCGATGTTAGATACTGATTACTAGATGATAGATAAACTTCTAGGTAAATTGCAGAAAACTAGCTTTGCTTGGTCCGGCTTCACACCAAGGTTGGCTTGGCACTGCCCTCTTTGTTTGACAGGCCAGAATTATCTGGACCCGACACGGCCAACAGGCACGGGCTCCAAGACTATGGAGTTTTACAATTTCCTTTCCTTCTTAATTTTTTTATTTTTTCTCAAATATGTGGGCGCTCACGCGGGCCGTGGCCCAACACAGGTCCATGATAGAGGTGGGTTGGTCTACGGGCCTTGCCATGCTTGCAAGACACTTGAGCTTGAATTGCGAGATACATTTTGACATCTCTAATTCAAACATATATTCTCATCAACACTCCCATGCCCTCTCTGCTCTTCTGCCAAACGCACCACAAAGAAAAGAAAAAGAGATGCATTTAGAAGGCAGTTGACTGTTAGGCAGATGGCACTAATTACTTCTCAAGGTCGAACTTTACTTACCCCTTAATTCACACATCTTGTGTCGTTTCATATATTAACTCCAATGAAATAACTAAAAATGAACACACCGCAGGCATATAAACCTGGGATCTTTGATAACAGTTCATGTCTCTAGAGGCCTATGAAGACATGTCTAATATTGGTTGAGAATGAGAAGTAGCCACCTTGAAAACACAGATTTTAGGAATAAACGAAATTTAACGTCCAATGATATGTACAGCAGTGAGTAGAAGTTACTTCAAGAAAAATGATATTTAGAACCAGAGTTTTTACTACCAACCTAGTACTGTAATGAAAATTATGAAGATAAATTTGAAATCCAACTTCATTCATAATTACCAAAATCTACATATGTTGGATTTGGCGGTAATCACAATTAAGCAATCCATTTAATACCTAAACAAATAGATATGTATCTTGTAATTGTACATGAGCTTCTTCTGTCTTCTATTAGGAGAAGAACATATCCTGCAGGAGTTAACCTCTTTCAGTGACTGAAATTTCATCCCGAGTTCTTTTAGCCTTTTTTGTCTTCAAATCATCAAGATAATGTTGATACATATAAGACACAAAACCCCACATAGCCAACACCATTGCTATGGCCTTCAATCCAGTCATGTTGTCGTGGAGAAAAATCACGGCAAGAACCGGAGCAATAGGCAGACCTAATATACTAATTATACCGGCGAACAATGAAGAAACCTTGAATATCAACCCTATTGAACCAACAGTGAAAGCTTGCCATGCCACTGCTGTAAAAAACAAGTTCATAACATAGGATACTTTCCCGGTTTTAAATGTGTCCATTTCTTCGTTCAAATTCTTCCAGTCTCCACTCGCGAAAAGCGCTATTAGAATGATGAATGATGCAACCAGATTCTGATAGATTGACATGTTTAGTATGGCCCTTAGAGTTTCCTGTTTAATGATCTTCTGAAAGGCAAGCTGCGTTAGCGAGAGAATTAAGGCATAACAAGCAGCTGCAGCAATGGTGAATATGAAGCCTAATGCATACTTCCCTTTCGAGGTTTTGTTCGAGTCTCCAGAGTCCTTTTGGAATACAAGAAGTGACGACGAAATGGTGAGGAGGACTAGAGAGTTGAGGATATATGGAGTAAACTTCTGTCCATTGAGGAAATAAGAGAAAAGGGCATTGAATCCCAAATGAGTAGCAACAATTAGAGTATGGGTAGTAACTGGAATGTATTGTAGCCCAATTGAGTACATCACACAATCTGCTGCTAGAAAAATTCCAAGGAAAACATAAACTGAAGCAAGGATCAAGGTAGAAGGCCTCTTTGTGGTGGATTCTGCATTTGATTTTTTAGGATTGGAGGTGAATAGAAATGGGATGAGAACTGGAAAACCTGCACATTGCACTAATGTAGCCATCCAATTGCTTTTTCCACCGTTGTCGTAATACATTCTACCCAAGAGTGTACCAGTTGATTGACCCGCGAGGACAAATAGCGTATAAATGGCCATCTGAAGCCACCATTTGTATCGTCTAAGCCATTGGAAGGAAGAAGGTTGAGGGTAGACGTTTACATTTTCTGTCGACTGAACTTCTTGAACTCTCCGACCTGTAAATAACGTTGAACAGTTAGTATATTTCCCCTGTGAATGCCTAAGGCATCATTTGTGCAGAATCAGATCATTTGTGCAGAATCAAACTGCTAATGATTTTCACTGAATGTACTGACTACACTAGAACGTGTAACATGGATGACTTTTCGACTATATATAGCTCCACCAGATCAGTTGGAAATCGATCTCCCTCTAACCATCAGACGGATGGTGGGTCGATCATCCCTGGCTCAACTAAACGAGGAGCATTCTTTTGCTGGTCTAGTGGATGACGACCTACTTCCTACTCGTCCAGCAGATGACGGATAGAACATCCCTCTCTACGTTGATCTACCCTATAATTAGCAGTGCTTCACTTACAACACAACAATTTTCTCTTATATACTCAGCTAAAACGCTCTTCTAGTATTACAATTTCCACCTGCGAAATTCGGTGCTAAATTGATTGCCACGGTGTAACAAGTTAGGCCCACACCAGTGCCAAAGATATTCCAGCGAACAAATTATCAAGCTTTTATTTGCTCGTTTTCATTCAAAATCTAGACAGATAATATTCATTCCAAAGTGAATCCAATAATAAATTGCTGAACAATGTTACCTGGTGTCAGTTCTTCTGCTTCTCCCATGGATTATGATGAATTTAAACTTAAAATTGAACGGGTTGATCTCGAAAACTGAAGTGTTAATTTGTACTAGAAAATAAAAGTGAAGAATTTGGCCAAAGCTGGTAAAGGTTACTTGAGGATACAAATACACACAGGAAGGAGAAACTAGTTCAAGTCTTGTGGATGTATTAATTTGTTGTTGGTTTCATCCATTGGAGATAGCTTTCAATATTGCTTTTTCGTGTGGAAGAGACTGCAGCTCTACTGAATCTATAAAAAACTACATACTTGTTTGGTAAATTTTGTTTTTGTAGATTATAAGTAGTCGTTCTTAAAAAATGTATGGATAAAATTTGTGAGTCCTATAAAATATATTGATAAAAATAATATTTGACTAGCTTATAATTAATTATACATAAACACTGATAGTTTGAAGTTGGCCTACCAACTTGGCGATTTACTGCTTGAGTTAGTTGACCAGGTTATGAGACAAAGAAGGTCGAACCCAAATAGTTATAGTAAATGAAAAGAAATTCGATTTAAGATAAAAGTTAAAACTTGTCAAAAGCATGTATATTACTACACACTTTAAGCTTTGAATTAAAGTCGTGTGCTCTCCAATTATTTCATTCTCACACGAGGATTTAAGTGCATGTTTAGTATGAATTATAAACTAATTTATTTGACTAAATTTTTTATTTTTGTAGTATGACATTTTTGATCATATTTTGTTAAATAAATTATTTTAATCAAATAAATCAGTTTATAATTTACGCCAAAACGAGTACTAACTCTAAAGTATAAAGTGTCTGCACTAAATCTAAAATCTAGAGTGCGTTTGATAGAGATTATAAACAGTTTATAAACCAAAATTAGTTTATTTGAGTTGAAATTGTTGACTTTTCATGTTAAAAATAAATTGAAAAGTCAAAAATTACGACTGAAAAAAACAAAAAACGATTTTTAATCTAAACCAAACACAAACCTAAAGTCTAAAGTGTCTCAAGCAAACTATTACTTTCTTGATTGCAACTTGAGTGAAAGGATCAATTGATTGAAAAACGTGCAATGATTTTACAAGTAAACAAAGTCGGCTCAAGGGTCACCACCATGCACGTCATTTAATTCTTCATTGATTGCCGTGCCAAAAATGTGCCACTTGCCAATGACGACGCCATCAAGCATCAACATTCAGATTTAAGCTTTTTTTTGAGAGACAGAGTCCAATCTTGTTGAGGTAATTTTTTTATTTTCTAGTTTATTGAATATATTTTATTATCAATACAAATAAACTTGTACTCTTTTAAATATAATAAAAATTGATAGTACTTAAATAAGAATAAGCTATGAAAACTCTTTGCAATTTTTTTTAAAAATAACATTAATTAAAATTTCTTATTCCGTGTGAAAAACGAAATCAGCATATATAAATAAGACAGAGTGAATAACATTTATAAATATGACCATTTGTAGATCAAAAATATGAAATATACTCTTTTGTAAAAATAATCATTTTTATTGTGTGGTTTAGATTTTAAGGTACTTGAAACTCATATAGTAACTTTCAGAAGAAACTATCAAAATGGGTCTTCTTACATTTACATATAATATAATGCAATTACACCCAAGATAATACAAAATCAATCGACAGATACTCCTAGGGAACTTTTTCTTTTTTCGGGAAATAGACAATTCAAGGTAACTAAATTCGACAATCAGACAAAAAATCGACAATTTACAACAAAAATTGGGAAATTGACAGTTCATCAAAGTAACTGTCGAAAATTTGACAATTAAAAAAAAAGGAGAGAAATCAATAGTTCAAAGAATTGGATGGAGGGGGGGGAGGGGGGGATCGACAATTCCAAGGTATTAATCGAAAAATCGACAGTTCAACATTTTTTTTTCTTTTTGGAAACCAATAGTTTTTTTTTTTTTTTTTTTTTGAAATTGAAAGTCCACCAAGGTAATTGTCGAAATTTCAACAGTTTCCATAAAAAAAATGAGGAACTGGAAGTTGGATGGCACTTCTGCCAAGTTTTGTTTACTAGAAATGGTTCATCAATTTATTTTGGCTCTGTATCCTACGAACTACAATAATTAAATAATATATCACCCACAAAAGTCGATAGATGGACATTCAAATCGCTAGTACAAACTCATACTGTCGTTTACGACACATGTGGAAAATGAGAAAATAAATCGATGTGCACCCTCAATATTATCAAATATCAAACTAAATGAGTCATGACAAATTGATAAATCTAACATTCAATTGAGTCAATATATGAAATGCATAAAATAAGAAAAAATAGCATATTTGGTCTCCCAATATTTCAAAATAAGGGGTATAAGGAATATACCCATAACTTTTAAAAATAGTATCGGACATCCTCAACGTTTAAAGAAATATGCATGGTAGGGCCTTTATCACAAAATTATTCTCCCCTTTAAATTTTAAAAAAAAAAAAAACAAAACAAAACAAAAATGATTGAAAAATAACCGAATGCACCCCAAAATAATAAAAAGTAACAAAGAGGTCATCTTCTTTATCAAACTCCAAAATCCAAAATCTACCACCACTTCCAAAAATCCAAAAAGTCCAAACGATCCTAGTGGTGGATTTTGGATTTTGGGGTTTGATAAAGAAGATGACATCATTGTTACTTTTTATTTTTTTGTGTACATTTGGTTGTTTTTCAATCATTTTTTTCTTTCGTCTTGTTTTTTTCATTTGTTTATTTAAAGGGGTGAGAAATTTTGTCATAAAAGACCTACTATGCTTATTTATTCAAATATTAGGGATGTCCGGTGCTATTTTTAAAGGTTATGGGTATATTCCTTACATTTTTGAAAGATTGAGAACTAAATATGCTATATTTTCGATAAAATAAATACACCTAAATATAATTAGAGTAAAATCAAAAATTTATTTGGTCCAAAAAATTCTACAAAATGGCGATGAGAAACAATTGATTGAGTGCAACAATAAACAAAAAATGAGGATATTTATTGCAATTAAAATGTGATGCCACCAAGAAAAATTGTAGTGTACATTAAAACTTCTTATGATTTTGTCAATAAAAACCTGACTTGGTCCAACGAATTTCGACTTGGTCAAAATTTTGACGGTCAACTATGCAACCCCTGAACTTCAATCACTTGTGTAGTTGAGTCGTCGTCCATTATGGAGCTATCATAGGAATCTAATCGGATCTATACAATTCAAACTCTAATAATTAGGTTCAACCATTCCGATCAAAATTGTACAGTCCAATTATTAGTTTGGCTTACTCTACTAAAGGCAGGAAAGACTGTACTCTTAATTTATTTAAAACCACATGAGCTAAATGTTCATTACAACGACATCCTCGTACTTACAATCTTTATGTCTTATTCCCATCGGACGTTCGGTAATTAGAAATGAGGTTAAATAATAGTTTTGCATTTCTAATTATTTTATTACTTAAACTTACATTTTCTACAATTGTTTTTCTCTTTGAACAAATCATAGACGTCATTTAGTCATTGCTATGTACTGAGCTCATATTAAAACTATTTAATAAAAAATACTCAAGCCGAACTCCTTGGCCCCATCAAAATAAGACGACGATTTCCTAACATGAATACATGTTCACTACTTCATTTATTCTAAGCTTCCAACGTACTGAGATATTTGACCATATTAATTAATCTCATTCATTAGCACATCAAAGACATTCGAGCTCACGAATAGTATCCACTATCCTATACATGATTTAGATAACCCATAACGTAATCAAGTATAGTTTAATTTTTCGCACGACCTAATTAGACCTGACTATAAAATTAAACTCTATACAATAATTATATCAAATGTACTACCAAGCGCACTAGTGATACCATTATGGAGTTCCACCACTAAGTCAAAACATACCCAAAACAGTCTAATTAACAAGGAATGTATTATTTTATTTAAAGATGAACAAACAGTCTAATTATTACAGCAAAAACAATTAATTTTGGGAACATATCCCAACAAGTTCTACATTCAAAAACCGTTAATAATACTGAACATTGACGTTCGCTTACTTCTATGTACATTTGTGTTCAGTCGTAAATTTTTAATTTCAAACTGTTAATTCATCAGACGCGCTCTGACTACATCATTACTTCATCTTCCCAATCCCTCAATCTCAGCCGCTAAAACCAATCATCGTTATCAAAAAATAAAGAAACAGACAAAAATCAAGAAAGTCGGGTCCAAATCCAAATCCATCATTTTTCCCCATAATGTTTTCTCAAATAAAAAACCCTAGCTTCTGCAGCAGCTTGACCCGTAATTGGAGACATTCTACCTCATGAACTCCAACAGTATCTTTACTATAATATTCAAAATTTTCTTTAAATCATTTCCCCCTGAAATAAAGAACACAATGGGCTTGCAAACAATCAATTCTATAAGGTCGCATAAATCTATTTAGAGGGCCAAAATCTCGCCTTTTACTGTCCAAATTATTGGTTCAAATTATGGAGATAGAGACTAAAATGTGGATTTCAATAGCTAGGAAGCATGAAATTGTTGATAAATTCGTCCGCCGTGGGCGGTTGAGATTGTTTGGTTGGGTTGGGGAAGATGAAGTGGAGATGCTGATTTTTTTTTCTTTTAATTATTATAAGTCTTTTTTTTTAATACCTTATCTTGAATTTTTTTTTTCTTTGTTCTTTTAATTTTTTAAATTTCTTTAAGGAAATAAGTGTAAAAAATTAATAAAAGGTTCGGGATTGATTTGCAGTTTTGAAAGGTTAGAAATTTCAATTATAATTATTTTATTTTATTTTTCTATTTTGTTGTTTTGATTTATTTAAGTTAATTAAGGCCTGCACAAACCATAGCATAGATACAAAGGCACAACTCAGTTTCCCAGGCCTATGCACTGAACAGTCTGTACACAACAATAAGTGCATGATTATTAATGTTTATAAGCAATTATAAGTTAGTTAAATATTATTTTTATCGATATATTTTATAAAATTTACAATTTTTACTTACTTTTAATTAACATATTTTGTATGATCTACTACTTATAATCAACAAAAATATTACCAAACGATACTCTATATATATATAAGACATTTACCTTACTATTTTTTTCCTCCTTCATTATATGTACAAAATGGTGGATTCTTCAAAACTACCTAGCAAAGCGGCTATCAAATGAATATGTTTAGCCGTTCTTAAAAGACATGTAGTTGAATGAACCAACCAAAAAAGCTGCTTTTAAGCAAGAACAAAAATGCATGCGGATAGTTTTGATCTCTCCTCTTTCCATGCCAAGTATTTGAATTCTGTAATCACTAACTTTTGATAAAATGATAACCAAAGCCTGTCAGGATGTTGCTGAATTGCTGGTACAGACATTAAACTGTGGCTTATGAACTTGATATCTTGCAAACGAGCTTTATGCAATCTGAAAATCCTGTAATAAATTTCCTTAGAAATAAACATTTCCAGCAGCATGTCACATATATACTTGGCTCTTGCAAGCTACCATTGAACACTTAACTCCTCAATTCCACCCACGCTGGAGCGTGACAAGCAGCTAACCTGTTTCCGTGAGGGGAACTTCGGAAACATCACCGGAAAGTTTCCTTTCAGCCTTCATCTTCAAATCATCGAGATAGTGTTGATACATATAAGAAATAAAACCCCACATAGCCAACAGCATTGCTATAACCTTCAATCCAGTCATCTTTTCATGAAGTAAAATCACTGCAAGAACCGGAGCAATAGGCAAACCTAGTATACTAATAACATTCGAAAACAATGACGAAACCTTGAATATCAACCCGTTACAGCCAACAGTAAAAGCTTGCCAAGAAATTGCTGTCCAAAACAAATTCATAACATATGCTACTTCCCCAGGTTTGAATTTCTTCATTTCTGCATTCAAATTCTTCCACTCTCCACTTGCAAAAAGCCCTATTAAAATAGCAAATGTTGCTACTACATTCTGGTAGATTGACATGTCCATTATTGCCCTTATGGTTTCACGTTTAATGATCCTCTGAAAGGCAAGCTGTGTTACAGACAGCATTAATGCATAACCAGCAGATGCAGCAAGAGTGCATACGAAGCCTAATATGTACTTAGCTTTCGGGGTTTTGTTCAAGTCGTCTGAGTTGTTTTGGAATACAAGAAGTGTGGCGGAAATTGTGAGGAGCACTAAAGAATTCAGTATATAAGGAGTAAATTTCTGTCCATTGAGGAAAATAAGAAAAAGGGCGTTGAATCCCAACTGGCTAGCACAAATTAAAGTATATGTAGTAACTGGAAGATATTTTAGTCCAATTGTGTACAGCATACAATCTGCTGCAAGAAAAATTCCAATAGAAATGTAAACTGAAGCAAGGATTAAGGTTGAAGGTTTTTTTCTGTTGATTTCTGGGTTTGAATTTTTGGGTTTTGAGGTGCATAAAAATGGCAGGAGAACTGGAAATCCTGCACATTGTACAAATGTAGCCATCCAATTGCTGTTTCCTCCGTTGTTGTAATACAGTCTACCCAAGAGTGTGCCGACTGACTGTCCGGCGAGGACGAAGAGGGTGTAAATGGCCATTTCAAGCCACCATTTGTATTGTTTAAGGCAATTGAAGGAAGTATTTTGAGGGTTCTGTTTTATGTTTTCTGGTGGGATTACTTGTTCAGCCTCTTGACCATGATCACCTGGCAAAACAACGTCAAACAATTAGACCATATAACTAGAAAACACGACTACAACCATGGAAAATTGTAAGTTAAATATTCCATCGATATTATCAACGGATTTAAAATTATTCGAATTGGGTAATTCTGTCCAGATTTAACTTGATCAGTCAATAATTGATCATAAGCAGAATAATTTTTAATATTACTAGTGAAATTCACGTGCTTTGCACGTGTTATATTTTAATTAAGTATTTAATAGTGTGGTAGTTGTTAGTGAATTTTTAATTATTTTTTTACTTATGAAAGACTGAAAGAAACATATATTAAAACATATTAGAAAATTACGTATTATTTAAAAGTGAGGCGATATAACTTAATTGATCTTTAATGTTAACGTTCTTATTTTTTAGATAATGCAATAAATGGTGTATAGTTCACTAACATAATTGATTAATACAAATTGTAGAACTAAATACTTCAATTATGATCTCATAAGATTATTCTGTTGCTTTAAATTTTAAACTTATTCCATATTTTTCCTCATTATGACCCGACTTTTTAAATTATTTCAAAATTTCAATTAAATTTTATTCATTCTAATGTATCAAACATTAAAAAAAGTTTAAATCACACGAGTGTCGTGAGACATGCATAAGATTTCTTGTGAACTTACGGTAATAAGTAATAAAATACCTATTATAGATTAGCATAAGATGTTAATTAGTAATTTTATTTTCTTGGTATATTAGATAATATTGTACTCGTGGATATATTTTATTTCTTTACTCTTGTAACTTTCTACCTTGAGAGTAATATTCTCTTTCTCTTTTTTCTTGCATAATGCAAGATTTTGTGCTTGTGGGTAAATTTTCTTGGACTTAATTGTAATTTGATTCAGTAATCGACAGAAAAAATGAATTAAAACTATGTATTTCTTGTAATCTTGATCACTGTGTTGCTAACTTAATATAAGTAATTAATTGAAGGAATTTCGATTGCAAATGATTTTGAAGTTCAAAGTAGGTTGCTTGATATATCTATGTCTCGACCTAAGAGGCTGAACCTAGAGCTTAATATATATGTGTGTGGTGCTGAATTTTGTTTCAATAGTTTAAGTTATTAGAAATTTGGATAGTTTATATTTGGGGAAAAATAAAAATAATATTTAATTGGATATTCAAAATAATAAAAACATCTATAAAAAATTTGGGCGATTTTTCGAAAGATACGACTAAAATCGGAAGGAAGATGAGAAAAATAGCGAAACATTGGAAAAAAAAAATTAAGGTTGAAAAATCTACAATTGAAAAAAGAAAAGAAAAGAAAAGAAATGATGGGAAATAGAGAAAAGAAAAAAAAAAAAAAAAAAGGAATAATAATTGGGCACACATTCCTATGAATAGTGCCCAACTCACTCACTCTTTTAATATATAGGGATACATTAAAAATGTTCTCATCCAACTATGTGATTTCGATAGAACATGTCAAACGATGCAGGAATGGATCATAATTAATATTGTCTCTGGCAATTGCCAGCTACCCAAAAATGATTTACATAGTCGACCCTAAGTACGAGGAATATAAAACTGAAAAACAGATAATAATTTGTTCACCTGTGATACCTGAGGGCAGTTCTGAAGCTTCTCCCATGGAAAATAAAAACTGAAAAACAGACAAGGAAAGAGTTGGGGGAAGGTGGTAAAGATATAACTTGATACACACTGACGCTGAAGGCGGGCCAGTTTATAATGACTAGAACCTAACATATATCTGTTTCAATGCTTCAACAGTTCAACTTGTCCTCAAGTCTTAAATTTCCCTGTTTGTTTGGTACTCATTTTCTTCCAATATTAATGTCTATTTCATGTCATTCAATTCATAGGAGATTGCAAGTGGCCTTCAAATAAACAAATCAGGATGAGGATCATCATCCAATTAAAAGGGTGTGAAGGGTAATTAATCCACCTCGGTTAAATAAGAAAACATTAATTAACATATAAGGGGTGCATGTTTGGCTTTGCTTATAAGTGGTTATAAGCAGTGGGTCATATACAATGTGTGAATAAATATTAGATAAAAATTACAGTTCCTACAAAATGTGTTGATAAAAATATTGTTTGACTAGCTTATAAGTGCTGAAAAACTATCCCAATATTAGAGTTCAAAATGTTCAAACGAGCGATAAGCTTAAAACTAGTAGTTAGAATTTGAAGACCGGTGTTTGTTTGAGCCACTATATCGTCATATCATGTGTGCATGTTAAGTGCATAATTTCATATCTATTAAATATAAGCAAGTAATGTACTTAAATATTTATTTTTTATCGCCGTTCCCATTGAGCCCAGATCTGCTGTCCCAATTGTGTGTTCCATTGACTGTCCCACTAATAGAAAATGTACACATCATCAAATAAATACAATTTAATTTTAATGTGTACATTTTCTATTGGTGAGACACACAATTGAGACAACAGATCTTGACTCGTTCCCATTCTGGTAGTTGTTTGAATCGTATTTTGTCACCATTGTATACAGCATTTAATATATGGGCACATTATCTTTTTGTCGACATCAATAGCCCCCATGGTGGGCCTTCGGATGGCAATTGAGAACAGACGATGCCATGTTATTAATATTAAACTTATTACTATTATTATTTTCAATTTTTGGATTCACTGGGATTACCATTGCCATTTATTCTGTTTTGTTTCATATTACAGGTTAAAGTGACTTTCTTAATCGAATTGTGAATTTTCCAAAACAAATAAAAAATCAATGCAATTTACTCACTTTTGAACCGACACCAGAATAATCGTTTTTGTTGTGTGGTTAAGATTTTACGATACTTGAAACTCATATAATAGTTTCCACGAGAAATTATTAAGGGCTTGTTCGGTATCCATTTTCTCCAAAAAAACTCATTTTTTTGCTTACAATTTTTGACTTTTCAACCCTTTTTACACTATAAAAAAAGTCAAAAAGTCAAAAAGTAACCAAAAAAACCCATTTTTTCTCCAAAAAAAACTCTACCGAACAAGCCCTAAAGTGGGTCTTACAATTACACATAATAATATAATACAATTACACCCAAGATAATGCGAAATCAATCGACAGTTACTCTTGGAGAACTTTTTCATTTTTCTTTTTTGGGGAAATAGACAATTCAAGGTAACTTAACTAAATTCGACAATCAGACAAAAATTTGACGATTTACAAAAAAAAAAAAATGGGTAATTGACAGTTCATCAAGCTAACTATCGAAAATTTGACAATTAAAAAAAGAGAAATCAACAGTTCAAAGATTTATTTATTTATTTATTTATTGGAAAAATTGACAGTTCCAAGGTATCAATCGAAAAATCGACAGTTCAACTTTTTTTTTTTTGGAAACCAATAGCTTAAATATTTTTTTTTTAGAAATTGAAAGTCCACCAAGGTAAATGTCGAAATTTCAACAATTGCCATAAAAAAATGAGGAACTGTCTCGAAGTTGGATGGCAGTTCTGTCGAGTTTTGTTAACTAGAAATGGTTCATCAATTTGTTTTGGCTCTGTATCTTACAAATTAAATCATTAAATAATATTTCACCTACAAAAGTTGACAGTTGGACACTCAAATCGCCAGTACAGATAATCTCAATTTATAAATAGACCTACATTAAACTTGTTCTTTTTCGAGTCAAATTAGGACTTTAAAGTAACTTAAGAACTTGAGTTTCAAGTTCTAAATACATTAAGAGCCCGTTTAGTATATGGACAATGATTAAATTTTGTTTTATCTTGTTTGAGCAGAAGTGATTCCGGATAAAATTCTATTCGGATAACAATTTAAACTATAAATGATGATAAATTTTATCTTCAAAAGATGAGGATAAATTTTTTTATTCGGATAATGATTCACTCATTTTTTTTAAGAAGACGAACGTACCATTTATAATATATTTATTAAAAAAAAACTATTTTTAAACATCCATAACCTAAGATAATCGCTGCCACCCACCCGCCCGCCGCCTAGGGATGGCAAAATACGCCCGCCCGCCTTGGTCCCGTCCGTCCCCGTCCTGCTCCGTTAGTAATCGGGGGGTGGCGGCAGGATCTGATCACGCTCTAAATTATCCAAACCCATCCCAAATTTCTTTTTATTTTATTTTATTTTATATTTTAAAATTTAAATCATATTTTAAAAAATAAAAAATAATATTAGAAATTAATTAATTAAACGACGGTAAGTGGATTTTTAATCCTCGTCCTGCTCTGCATTCTAAAAATCTTTGACGGGACGAAAATGATAATGGCCGTCTTGACTTGTTGATATTCCTACCGCTTGGCCTCTGGCCACTACCACCGTCCTACGCCACGACCTTCCGCCTTGCCCGCCATCGTCACCACTCTCTCCTACTCCACCCATTTTTTTTTTATATTTTAGTTTTTTTTTTCGTTTAATTAAGAATAATAGTATAATTGACTTTTTGTTTTTATCAAAATTGATTTTTTAAAAGTATTTTTTTTTTATTTATACTTAGCTGAACCAAACAAGATAATAGTAAAACATGTTATCTGCATAACTCTTATCCATATAATTTTTTTCCAGATAAATAGTGTTATCTACAAACTAAACGGACCCTAAAATGTAATTATATTCACACTACTTTTTTTTTTTTTTTTTTTTTTTTTTTTTGCACCACATTTTAATTTTAATGCAAAAATCTCCAATCTTTTGTCATTGTCACATTTATGTACTCAACTTTTTTCCCATCACATTCTTATACTCAAAACTCAATTAACTAATACATCTTGTCACTGATGACAATTTTTGTTCGAATATACTGTTATCGTACTCTAGAATGAGGAACAAATATTTTATCGAACTTTTGCATTTGTTATTATTATTTTTAATTTAAAAATATGAGAGACAAATGAGTCTTTACGATCTCATAATGAATTTCTTTGGCCGAAAACCGTTATCAAGAACATGATTTTTTAATTAATAGAAGGTTGTGGATAATAATACGACAAAAAAGTTGGAGATATAAGTACAATAATAAGTAAAAATTGAGAATATTTATTGATGTCGCAAAGAAAAATTGTAGCATACATTAAAACTTCTTTATGACTTTGTCAATAAAAACCTGACTTGCTCCAACAAATTTCAACTTGGTCAAAATTTTGATGATCAATTATGCAGTTTCTGAACTTCAATCACTTGTGCAGTTAGTCCATGTCCAGTATGGAGCTATCAAAGGGATTTGATCGAACATATACAATTCAAACTCTAATAATTAGACACAATCATTTCGACCCAAATTGTACAGTCCAATTATTAGTATGGCTTACTCTACTAAAGGCAGAAAATATTGTACATTTGTACTCTTAATTTATATAAGATCGCATAAGCTAAATGTTCATTGCAATGACATCCTCGTACTTACAATCTTTATGTCTTATTCCCATCTGACGTTAGGTAATTAGAAATGAGCTAAAATGATAGTTTTGCGTTTCTAATTATTTTATTACTTAAACTTACATTTTCTACAAATGTTTTTCTCTTTGAACAAATCACAAACGTCATTTAGTCATCGCTAAATATTGGACTTAGATTAAAACTACTTAATAAAAAATATTCAAGCCCTATCAAAATAAGAGATTTCCTAACATGAATACGTGTTCACTACTTCATTTATTCTAAGCTCCCAACGTACTGAAATATTTGACCATATTAATTAATCTCATGACACATTAAAGACCTTCGAGCTCTCGAATAGCGTCCACTATCCTATACATGATTTAGGTAACCCATAACGTAGTCAAGTTAACCCATAACGTAATCAAGTGGAGTTTAATTCTTCGCACGACTTAACTATAGAATTAAACTCTATACCGTGATCATTTGATGTACTACCAAGTGCACTACTATTCTGGAGTTGCACTGTAGAATTAAACTCTATACAATAATCATTTGATGTACTACCAAGTGTACTAGTGTTAGTATTCTCGAGTTCCACTATAGAATTAAACTCTATACAATAATCATTTGATTTACTACCAAGTGCACTAGTATTTGAATTCTGTAATCACCAACTTTCGATAAAATGATAACCAAAGCCTGTCAGGATGTTGCTGAATTGCTGGTACAGACATTAAACTGTGGCCTATGAACTTGATATCTTGCAAACGAGCTTTTGCAATCTGAAAATCCTGTAATAAATTTCCTTAGAATTAAATATTTCCAGCAGCATGTCACATATATACTTGGCTCTTGCAAGCTATCATTGAACACTTAACTCCTCAATTCCACCCACGCTGGAGCGTGACAAGCAGCTAAACTGTTTCCGTGAGGGGAACTTCGGAAACATCATCGGAAAGTTTCCTTTCAGCCTTCATCTTCAAATCATCGAGATAGTGTTGATACATATAAGAAATAAAACCCCACATAGCCAACAGCATTGCTATACCCTTCAATCCAGTCATCTTTTCATGAAGTAAAATCACTGCAAGAACCGGAGCAATAGGCAATCCTAGTATACTAATAACATTCGAAAACAATGACGAAACCTTGAATATCAACCCGTTACAGCCAACAGTAAAAGCTTGCCAAGAAATTGCTGTCCAAAACAAATTCATAACATATGCTACTTTCCCAGGTTTAAATTTCTCCATTTCTGCATTCAAATTCTTCCACTCTCCACTTGCAAAAAGCCCTATTAAAATAGCAAATGTTGCTACTACATTCTGGTAGATTGACATGTCCATTATTGCCCTTATGGTTTCACGTTTAATGATCCTCTGAAAGGCAAGCTGTGTTACAGACAGCATTAATGCATAACCAGCAGATGCAGCAAGAGTGCATACGAAGCCTAATATGTACTTAGCTTTCGGGGTTTTGTTCAAGTCGTCTGAGTTGTTTTGGAATACAAGAAGTGTGGCGGAAATTGTGAGGAGCACTAAAGAATTCAGTATATAAGGAGTAAATTTCTGTCCATTGAGGAAATAAGAAAAAAGGGCGTTGAATCCCAACTGGCTAGCACAAATTAAAGTATATGTAGTAACTGGAAGATATTTTAGTCCAATTGTGTACAGCATACAATCTGCTGCAAGAAAAATTCCAATAGAAATGTAAACTGAAGCAAGGATTAAGGTTGAAGGTTTTTTTCTGTTGATTTCTGGGTTTGAAATTTTGGGTTTTGAGGTGCATAAAAATGGCAGGAGAACTGGAAATCCTGCACATTGTACAAATGTAGCTATCCAATTGCTGTTTCCTCCGTTGTTGTAATACAGTCTACCCAAGAGTGTGCCGACTGACTGTCCGGCGAGGACGAAGAGGGTGTAAATGGCCATTTCAAGCCACCATTTGTATTGTTTAAGGCAATTGAAGGAAGTATTTTGAGGGTTCTGTTTTATGTTTTCTGGTGGGATTACTTGTTCAGCCTTTTGACCATGATCACCTGGCAAAACAACGTCAAACAATTAGACCATATAACTAGAAAACACGAATACAACCATGGAAAATTATAAGTTAAATATTTCATCGATATTATCAACGGATTTAAAATTATTCGAATTGGGTAATTCCGTCCAGATTTAACTTGATCAGTCAATAATTGATCATAGGCAGAATAATTTCTTAATTTTACATTAAAAATGTTCTCATCCAACTATGTGATTTCGATAGAACATGTCAAACGAGGGAGGAATGGATCATAACTAATATTGTCTATGATAATTGCTAGCTATCCAAAAAAAGATTTACGACCCTAAATACGAGGAATATAAAACTGAAAAAGAAATAATAATTTGTTCACCTGTGATACCTGAGGGAAATTCTGAAGCTTCTCCCATGGAAAATAAGAACAGAAAAACAGACAAGGAAAGAGATGGGGAAAGGTGGTAAAGATAACTTGAAGATACACACTAACGCTGTAGATGGGCCAGTTTATAAAGACTAGAAACCTAACTTGTCCTCAGTCTTAAATTTCCCTGTTTGTTTGGTACTCATTTGCATCCAATATTAATGTCTATTTCATGTCATTCATAGTAGATTGCAATTGGCCTTCAAATAAACAAATCAGGATATGATGAGGATCATCATCCAATTGAAAAGGTGTGAAGGGTATCTAATCCACCTCGGTTAAATAAGAAAACATTAAAATTAAGGGTTAATTACACTAATGGTCCCCATTCTTTCAGGTTTGTAACAATTTCATCCACATTCTTTTTTTTAGTAGATATCATCTTCATTCTTCCATTTATTCTCACATATAGTCCCCAAATCACTATTTTTCATTATTTTGACAATTTTTTGACAATTTTGTTCTTTGACTTAAATAAATTAAATGATAGGAAAAAAATACAATATAAAAATTACAATTGGATCCCTAACACTTTCAAAAGTACAAATAAATCATAAATTTTTTATATTATTCAAAATAATTTAACAAAAAAAAACAAAACGAAACTCCAATTCATCTACCCCAACTCCCTCCTCCGCCCATACCCCACACTTCTTCCCTTTCCCCCACCACCACCACCACCACCACCACCACCTCCACCTCATTTGTTGCCGCATCCTCCACCGCCGCCTCAGTGTAGTTTCCAAGACCAAGCCCAAAGAACTCATTTTTGGCAACCCAAGTGTGATAGTGGAAAAGGGCAAGTAAAGTTACAATGTCGAGACACTAATCAACAAGCTTTCTAGCCTCACGATGAGTTTGTCGTGAAAATTAAGTATGCTAAGAAAATGTTCAGATTGTTTGATTTGATGTACGAAGAAGGTGTTGAGCCCGACAAGACACTCTCTGAGCCACCCGCTCCGATGGATTTAGTCTCCTCTGCTGGAACACCACCTTCAACTCCAAAAGGCTGTTTAACAATTATTCAGCTCCATTAACTTCTCTAACAATTGGTGACACTCAAATTTGTGTTTTACCAAACATCACTTCGAGGTAGAGCGCCATTTGCTGGCGAGGAAATGAGATTTTCTCCGTTCAAATCCCAAATGGAATTTTGGGATTTAGCGCAATTTCATCCGAGTTGGGATTTTCTTGCGGGGTTTTGGAGGGTACTAGTCAGGTTTTGTGCTAGGGGGACGACAATAATTCTGTCTCTATACAATCAAAATTATCAAAATTTTCAATGTCGAATATTCAGGTTGGTGGAAGACATGCTTGTGGAATAGATAATTCGGGAGTGGTGATTTGCAAAGGAAATAATGATAATAATCAGTTGGATGTGCTATCAAATTCTTCATACGAGTACAGTGGGCTTGCCCTGCCGAATCACGGTGGGGTGGGGGTTGGGGATGATGAAGTGGAGTTTGTTTTTTTTTTTTTTTTTTTTTTTTTTGTTAAATTATTTTGAATAATATATAAAGTTTATGATTTGTTTGTACTTTTGAAAAGGTTAGGGATCCAATGTAATTTTTATATTGTTTTTTTTTTTTATCATTTAATTTATTTAAGTCAATGGGCAAAATTATCAAAGAATTGTCAAAATAGTGAAAAATAAAAATTTGGGGACCATCTGTGAGAATAAATAGAAGAACGTGGATGATATCTATTAAAAAAAGAATGAGAACGAAATCGTTACAAACCTAAAAGAATGGAGACTATTAGTGTAATTAACCCTAAAATTAATATATAAGGGGTGAATGATTGGCTTTGGTTATAAATGCATATAAGTAGTGGATCATATACAATGTGTAAATAAAAAGTGGATAAAAATTATGAGTTCTATAAGATTTGTTATAAAATAATATTTTATCAGTTTATAAATGCTAAATAACACTCTAAAACATATAAAAAAAAATGCTCAAACGAGCTACACGCTCCGTTTGAAGCTCAAAACTAGTAGTTAGAATTTGAAGACCGTGTTCGTTTGAGCTTCTATATCGTTATATCTTGTGGGTATGTTAAGGGCATAATTCCATATCGATTAAATATAAGCAAAGAATGTACTTAAATATTTATTTCTACTTAAATATTTATTTCTTATCACCATTCCCATTCCGGTAGTTGTTTGAATTGTATTTTGTCAACATTGTATACAGTATTTAATATATGGGCACATCTTTTTGTCGACATCAATAGCCATGGTGTGCCTTCGGATGGCAATTCGGCGGCAATATAAAGAACAGACGATGCCATCTTATTATTATTATTTTCATTTTTTAGATTCACTGGGATTACCATTTATTCACTTTTGTTTCATATTACAGGTTAAAGTGACTTTCTTTATCGAATTGTGAATTTTCCAAAACAAAACAAAATTCAATTCAATTTACTCACTTTTGAACAGACACTAGAAGATGAACACTTGCATAAAACTCTATTGATCAATAATTTTCTTAACCTTTTTACAGTCAAAGTAAGTAATGTCAACATTATTAAGAGAAGTAACTCAAGTCTGTATATATTCGAATATTGTCATCATCTTAGTCGACATGGGATATTAACCTTTAACAGATATGAATATATCCTGGTTGAATCTTCTAAATGATACAAGTGAAATGCTGTGAAGAACATGTTACTCGGGTTCAGAAAATTAAAATATGACACATTCTCCACACAAAAATTGCTTTAGCAACTAACATGTAATTGTTTCTACACTTTTTTCTCATAATTGATTCACAACAAAGGGGGATTACGAGGGAGAATGTGCAAAGAAAAAAAAAAAAAAGAATTAATCGTGGACTTCCACGATCTTACAAATGTTACCCTCTTCTGTGACTGCTATTTTTCTCTGTCAAACTTCCGATGCAAAATCTGGACGCATTCTGTGACTGAATTGCGATAATTGTATGTGATATTCCACGAAATTGTTGGAAATATTAGCCACACGTACTAGGTCTGAAAGCAAGACTTTCTGTCCCAAATTGTCCGTGTATATTCCACTCTTATGTCCATCACGAAATATTTTTACTGAGCCTCTTACCACTTTTGAAATTTTAGTCCTGGACAAAGCATATTGTATTCATTTCGGAGTTTGAAGCCACGTAGTATAAAGCATGGTCAACAATATGTAAAGGAATATTTATCTGAACATAGAATGAAACTCGCAATTAAATTAACAGTATTGCACTGAAAATCCAATATTTGGTTTCTGAAATCGGCCAAAGTGTGCTTCTTGTGCAGTTTAAAAGTAAATGGCATTAAAGAACTTACTGATTGATGAGTAATCTGAAGAAGAATGAACGAAATGCAATAAAAACATGCAGAAATGGCTGTCCCGCAACAAAATTGTTAAGTAGCTTTCGATTGTCTCTCGTGGGTATGAAAACTGACTTCAACGTGTTGGTCAGATCAAAAATCCGATATGATATCTGCAGTTATAAAAGAAATTAACAGATGAAATGTGGAAAAATAAAAAATTAAATTAAATTACTTAGTAACTTCATTTCAAAGATGAACTGACGATTTACTCACCAAGATGTAAATGGAGGTTGTGAGCATGAAATTAAGCAAAGGATAATCTGGGATGAAAGAGAGGAGCCATTTGGGTTGTCCATTAGGTATATTTGTTCTGCACATCAGATGGCCACACATGAAATAAGCTTTAATTGTAATTTTCATATTGGTCAGAAAAACATGAACATGCCTAATAATTGAAAATTTTATGCCTCTCACATTCTCCTTACAATATCATCCTAATAAATTTAAGTCATGTCCGAATTTCCATTTCATACACAAATTGAGATGATTGAAGAATGATATATCCCCGGGAAGTGTATTTATATACAAGCCTAGATGCATCATGCATGTACAGATGATTGACATATGCAAGCATTAGAGGTGAAATGACATCAGCGTTTCAAAAACTAGTGTAAACAGCAAAAGAAAAATGAAGTGCACCCACCTCAGCCAGATGTGGAACTGGGAAATATAGGTTTCCAATGTAACTTTGCCAAGCCACCTGATAGCAAAGAGCATTTGTACTATTAAAGCAACATGAATATAATTTTCGAATAAGCAGAAAAACCTAACAATTCGTGCAACTGAACGAGCAGTTCAATTAAATTACTTTAATGAAGGAACGAAACAAAAACTTACGCAAAAAGGGTCAAAGAAAAATTCCGGATATGCTGACTGAAATTCCGCAAACAAATATAAACGCTGTAGCATAAAGAAGGCGAATGAGAAAGGACACATTTTAGAGAAAACTTTGGGAAACAGTGTCTTGAAAGTTGAAACACTGTTAAGACTTTCTAATAGAGTTCTCCTTCCCCAACATAAAGAGGATGACATTGGAAATGAAGAACTTGGCTTAAATTAAATCAAGGCAAAATTTCAGTACACACGTTATGGGTATCCATGATGTGTAGGGATGAAACTTGTTGTATGTAACCTTGTCCAGCTTGTATATACCTTCATACCAGAAATAGCCAACCTAAGAAAGAAACAGCAAAAAATCAGATAACAAACTAATAAGCTATCATTTTATCATTTCTATACAAGCAGATATCAGTTAACAAACAACCTAATAGGTTAAGTAACTTACAATCAAGGCAACTGCAACAATGGACGTTTTGATTGTGCGTCTACGCTTGGTTTCAGACTCCTCCAGTTTCTCCATCCACTTTTCAACCTGCAATGACATAATCTCTCAAATTTTAATGTTCAGTGCATAAGACAACTGCAGAACTTCAAAAGTTTGAGATGGTACATTGGGGTGGCAATAGGCATAGATCATTCCTATGATCCATATGTAACGATCAAGCCCAGATCTAAAATGCCACTCATGTAGTCGTGGAAGATCTGGCTTTGCAGGATCATTATACTCTGTCGTCAAGAAAAACAAATGTGAGGTATTTAAGGATTAAAAATTTAAAGAAATAGAAAAGTAGATACTCTCTCTTTCACACACACACAAACACAAATTTTCTACAGTATTGAAGGGCCACCACAACTTCAGCCCTCCCCCACAAAAGGAAGAGAAGGGTGTATATAAGTATTTATATAAATTAAAGAGTAATCAAATTTTATTTTGGATGCTTCCAGTGACACCTAACTGTTTCTGAGGCTAAATATGGTAGAAAAGTACAATCCACCCACAGAAGGCAGAGAAAACAAAAAGACAAAAGAAGGAGAGCATTCACTCTAAGTTCCTTAACAACTGCAATTACAGGAAAGGTCCATAGAAGATTCGGTTTACCAAGTTAAAGGTGATAAATAAATAAGTTTCAGGAATGTAAAAAAGGCTAATACGGTCACTTACCTAAGAGAAAAGTGAAAGGACTCCAGATAAATTCAAAGACTCCAGGGATTTCCCATATCAAGATGACCACAATAAAGCACATAAAAAATTTCAAAGCCATCACTGATTTTATCTCATTATAGTTGTGGCCAATACCAAGGGCCCCGTACACCATGAGAGTAAAGAGCGTGTGCATTGGGCAGATATAGTACAGCATGTAGTCATTGTTAAGAACAATACAACAAAAGGCCACAAAAAAGTTAAGCCTCCACATCATCTGCACAGAGGAAACAATCTAAAATTAGAACCCTGATAGAGAAACCAAAACATTTGAAAGGTAAATTACCCAATTCAAATTTTGTTGTTTGAGGGGTAGAGAAAGACAAAATGATGCAAAATTTAGACTCACCTGAGTAAATCGAGCAAGACTAAAATCCTTTCTGATGTAATAATAGGAGAAGTTTCCAAAACCAGTCATCCAGACATACGCAGCAATAAAAATACGAATTGCATTGTATATCTCAGTTGCAGCAAAGTAATGATACATCAAAAATAGAACCTGTCAAGAACATGAAAAGAAAAGCATGCGATCTCAGAAACTTTGCAGGTAGAGATAACACACTAGGCAGTAGCCAATATGGGCAATATAATATCAGCTACAGACATTCAGTATCTGCAGAGGGAAAGCTAAACAACAGAGAAGTGCAGAAAAGAATCTTAACTTCCACCCATAAAAAGAATGTTATAAAATGTCATGAGACAACTTGTGGAGCACATAAACTAGAATACACAAAATATGCAACAAAGGCATGTGTATGCATTTTTTCTTCATCCTTCTGAGTGGAACAGGGAAGGAGGCTATGGGTGAAGCATCAGTATTAAAAACAATTATCCTACCTATATCCTAATCATTAACAGAATACAGGAATGCTTTATGGAAAAAATCCTTGCCTGCATCCATCCTTTCCACTCTTCTGTCTGATGGCGATTAAGATACAATATGGCTTTTCCGGAAAATGATGACTTGTCATGGTGTTTCTTGAGAGAAGTCATTGCTGAAGCTATGATAAGAAGAGTGAATAGGAAAAGGAAAAGATCACGATTGTAGCTCTGTTCAAGAGGGAAAAAAGCCAAACAAAATAAATTAGTATAAAGCATTTGAGAAACTCATTGTAATAAAAATTAGACATTATCTGTTAGGCGTGAGATTGATAAATATATCTCACAGAAAAAGAAAGAAAGAAATGATTGGGAAAGATAAGCAGCAAGAAAATCTAGAAATTTATTTGAAATTAAGGCCTCATTATGATATACTTTTGCAGGCTTTATTCTACTATACTACTGTACTCAGTATTCCTTCCGTCCCAAGATCAAAGTCAACTTTCAATAAACCAACTTGTTATGAATAGTGTATTGATTCTGATGGTAGTTGTTTGCATTCAGGAAACCAACAATGACATATGAATCAATTAATGGAAAAAGGAAATAAATTAACAAAGGGTACCATGGCTATTCTAAAGTTGGACTCAAATAATGGGACTTTCCAAACTAGAAGGCATGGCATTAACAGTGAGACGGAAAGAGTATGAGAGATTGCATTATGCTTTATACTGAGCAAGCCCCAGCAAGCTATATGCTAGAGAAATTCAATTGTTCCTGTTGGAGACCAAATCAAAACTTTAGTTGCAGTGCAAATTCTAAACTCTTACCCCAGTGTGCATCTCCAGAGTGAGTTATGAGTATACAACAAGAGTACGACTCATTTAATTATGCTTTTATCACAAAGACCGATATTTAAATCAATCATTGGCAAAAAGATAATCCACGAAATGCTAATGCTTAAAATTGTTCCATGCATTGTTATTTCAACATGTAGGTCGTGAAAGTAGGTATGAAGAAAAGTGTTCACATCGTCTCTAAGGCAAGGGTCATAAATTCTGACTTTAGAAAGAACTAAGAAAGAGAGAGCACCTTGGTAGAATCTGCAAAAAAACTTGTACGGTCACACATGTAGAAATAGAACAGAATAACCCCTAATTCAGACCTACACAAGATAGTGGTATCAGTTATAAAAAGAATGAAATAGAATCTTTAAGAAACTACAGTAAAAATATCATAAAACTCACACAGCTCTTAACAGTGCTCGATTTTCAAGTAAAAATGAGTCATCCATTGTAAGAAACCTAGAAGTCAAGAAGAGTATAAAGTAAGAAAGATTTCAAAAAACACAAGTGGAAAAGAAATCCATAGATAGGTGCTATAAGTTTAACAGCACACCAACCTAATTAAGTTGGTTTTAATGGATGGAGTGGACAACTTCGCAGATGCAGATTTTGCAAGACCTCCTTCTAACAACACTGCTCTATCATCTTCTTTGATTGTTTCATTCTCCAGTTCAACCAAATTATTATCTGAATGACTGAAGCCAAGAAAAGTAAAGCATAGAGTAAGAAGATATATAATTCAATAATCTCGTCAATTTCACATAACCTCGAGTGCTTTTGGGTCATAATGAAAGAGGTAAAGGGGCCATGGGAACGGGCCGGGATGACGCTTACACTTTAGATGTGGATGATGACTTCTTATATTCCAACCACTCAGAGTACATCCATGCAACAATGACTGGAATGATTCCAAGCAGAAATGACACCTGGGCATGAAAAGTAAAGGTTTCATTGTATGTATACTGCAAGTATAACATGTAAGCACGGTATAAAAAGATAAAAAGAAAATAAACTAAATAAGTAAGCAGACACTGCAGAAGATGACAGGAAATATATTGCTGGTGGACTTAATGGATCTTGCAAAGCACATTTTATCACAAAGGACTATTGAAAGTGAAGGCTGAACTCAATTAACCTTTTCCATTTTCTTTCCTGTTTGGAATGAAAAATTCCATCCAACATAGAAAGATGAAGACATCTGCAAGAGGCTATTAAAGCAAAAGAACTGAGTCCATGGGGTCAGGGTGATCAACAGCTCTTTTTGGCATAAAGACAAGTGCTCATATTAGATGAATTTAATAGATTTCATATTTATTGACATCACTGGAGATTTCAACTTTAGAGATAAAATCTGATGGTTTAGAAGTCCTATTGTATGACTACCTGCCAAAACCTCATTTACTTCTTGTATAACTAAAATTTGGGAGATAGAATTTGTTAAAAAGGAATTTACTTTGTTGTCCTAAATCAGATGGCATGTTTACTAGACTGGCCTTAATTATTCAACTTAAATATGATATCTTTCTGGGAATGAAGAACCCATTCAATCAGAATATTCTCCATAAATGTGATTTCAACAAAAGCAACTTCTTGGGTCATTGCTGTAGCCTGTAGATTCTAATTATTAATTACTTTTAAGTGAAAATACATATTAAGTATAGGCCGACTACTAAAAACCAGATTATGAACTATACAAGATTCGATGCACTACTAATTTTCTCTAGAGTTCCTAGTTCTGTCTTCACCCAGTCAAGTTTCTTGCTTTTTAGCTGTTTCTATTTGAGGCAATGCTGTGATCACAGCAAGGTCAAATTTCATCCTTTAAGGACCATATGAAGAATATGTACTGGTACAAGTGTAAAAATAGCTGACAAATAAAATGTACCAATACACAGTAAGTAATCAAGTACAGTTCAGTCAAAATAATCACAATTATCACTAACTCAATTCAATAATAAGCTAATCAAAATCAACAATAAACTCAACTGCCACTAATTCCATGTCAATTATCAACATGATACAAACCCATTGCCTCTATCCCAATGTAAAAGAAGATTTAATAAAAGTAGAAAACATAATTAATGCCCAGAATCCAACTCCAAAGATCTATATCAAAATTGTATTCAAATGATCAAATAAACAGCGAATCAGTAACCCAACAACTTCACTTTCATCCGCATTGCAAGAACAAATAGATAAACAAACAAAAAATAAACACTCAAATGAAAAATATTAGCCGAAACCGAACCTGTCCAGGGGTCACAGGTCCAGAAACCACCGCCATATCCTCAAATCCAATAAATCAACGATCCAAAAAATGTGAATCTAAGAAATTCTCATCGATCAAGTGAATAAGCACGTATGAAATGCATATATAGACGTAATAGAATCGAACTGGAGAGGAATGGGGACAGGGAAGGAATAAATAAGAAAGAAGGAGCCCAAAAATGGAAGAG
Source organism: Forsythia suspensa (assembly GCA_023638005.1). NCBI lineage: Eukaryota > Viridiplantae > Streptophyta > Magnoliopsida > Lamiales > Oleaceae > Forsythia > Forsythia suspensa. The sequence goes on along the minus strand of CM042674.1, from coordinate 8,075,396 downwards.
GAAAGATGAGATCTGAAGCAAGAATGCGACGTCGTCGTTTGCTTCAAGAATTGATAAAACGCAATTCGGTAGAGATGTCTATTTCCTCAGACCAACCGTCAATGGTGGTTGCAGTTTGGTTTGCGGTAATTTGTTATAAATTATTATAATTTAAGCAGTTAAATATATTTTTTATATGTAATTAAATATTTACTTATTATTCACATATTTTATAAAATTCACAATTTATAAACACTTAAAAAATAATTTCAACACAGACAAACACGTATAGATCATCCCAATTTTGTTACACAAAAAGAAATTGAATTAATATGTTATTAAATTTGTATTTCTAATCAAAAAAATAAAAATTTATTTTAATGCAATATTTATTTTCTACTTTTGTGCCGTGGTAAAAAAAAAATGTTTATTTCTCAAAAATGACGGCAAAAGAATTTAGCAAACATGCCTCGACATACTAATTGAGCGTATATATAGATTTGTTAAACAACGTAAAATTTTACCTTTAATTGTTTGAAATATAGACACATCTAATTGCTCATTAGTGAATCAAATACAAAAGAGAAAAAAAAATTAATTTATTATACGTTAGAATTACGAGAATAGTATAATAGCAATAGAAAAATAGGACCATATATTATTATATGTTTTAGGGTTACAAATGATTTTCTAATTGAACTTTATTGTAAACAAGGTTTATGTCATTAATTATATGGTGGTAGTTATTTGAGTTTGAAATAAGGGAGAAAAAAAAAACTATTATTTTTAACCTAATTAACTATTTTTCCTGTTTTTGTGCTTGTGTACCTTTTCTTGATAAGTTCTTGAGTAGAAATGGAGCAACAGTTTTTATTAGGTAGGCATATCTGGAAACATAAAATGGATTAGAATGTTCAATGTTGTCTTCTATTATAAGAAATCTCAATTAATTTGTGTGGTTTACGAGTCTTGCATTTCAATTCTGTAGCATTTGAAATTCTAATAAAAGAAATTACATAAAATATACTACAAAAAATTTTAATGAAAAAAAATAAATAAAAATATGAGTAGAAAAAAAAAAAAAAAATAAGTAAACCAATACCCCCTACCTAAACGCGTCTTTTGTTGCCTTCTCCACTCTCGCCTTCCTCCAACCACGCTATCATTTCTTTTTGATGCCATATCCCTAATCTTCCCCGTCCTGAGGATCGCCTCTCGTCTGGAATGACAGTCTAGGGTGGTGGAAGTGAGGGTAGAGTTGGAAAGAAAGTATAGGGACAAAATTAATTTTTGTTTTAACTAAAATAAGATATAGTAGTTTTTTAAATTAAACTATTGTCAATTAGACAAAAACGAGAATTCAAGTACTAAAAATTAATTGATATTTTAGGGATATAAGTACTATATATTAATCAACGTTCAAGTAACTTGAAGATTTGGATATTAAAACTTTTAATTTATTCATATAATAAATATCATTTCTTTTTTCTTGATTAGTTATATATTGAAATTAATTAAATTCGTTTAAAGTCGATAAATAAAGTTGGAAATTTTATATAGATTTAGACGGTAGTATATTAACGAATTTATTAAGTAATGTTATTTATAGTCGTTCTCTAGGTAGTCATCCTACGTAGTATTACTCAATTAGAGTAAATAATTCATCCAATTGAGTAATGACACGTAAGATGACAACCGGTAGTGAGCAACTATGAATAGTATTATTCTTTTTCTATTTATGTTAATTTGAGAGGAGTTATCTTGTCAGTTGCACACTTGGCAAGTGTGCATTGGACAAGTAAATGAATTCCATTTTTTATTGTCCAATACACACTTACTAATTGTGCAATTGGCAAAATAATTTCTTTCTTGTGGGGAGGAGATCAGGTCCGATACTTTGTAACATGGAATATTTATTAATTAAAGAACTTATAAATTAAAAAAAAAAAAATAGAATTTGTTTGATACATAACTTGGAAGGTTTTTAATTTTGATCATAAAAATCCGTCTAAGTGTATCAGCATTGAATATATCTTTACTATTCAAGATTTTTGCTTAATAATTAATGTGAAACCAGTAAGGTTTAAGAATAAAATTTAATTTGATTTGATTGATGGACTGCCATGTATCAATTAAAGGATATGATATTATGATTTATGGGAGTCTGAATTCTACGTGCACACTAGCATCATATCATTTAAGTGATTACACACCGCCGGATCAGAAATTATTATTATTAGTAGACAGACTTGGATTGTATGCATGGCCCAATCAGCGACTCGAGACGTGTACCTCACTATAGATGATATATAAAGAAATGGGATTTTGTTATTTAATTAATGATTAAGTATTATTAAATACACTTTATTGTATTAGGATAATTGGGAAGAAGACTCGTTTGAATTAAATTGGAAGTTGTTGGGTTAAAAATCTAACTTATTTAATTCATATCTTATCGAAAAAAATTTAATTCAGATGAAGAAGCTATTGTTACATTCATAAATTTAAATAATAAAAATTGAAAGTAATACGATCAATAAAAACTCAACGAGATTCTATTATTACTTTAAATTAGAGTCTTATTAGACCATTTCTAAGATTTGGTTTGGTATTACTATGCTTTTAAGAGAATCAATTTCTGTTGTGCTCCAAAAATAATCAGTTATAGAAAGAATCAGATAAATGTTTAGTAAACCCTTGTTTCAAAATTGATGTATGTTTTAAAAACAGCATTTGAGCGTTTGGTAAACAAAAGTGATTTATTGCTGTAATAGTATTAAATTACTAAAAAAGACATTGATTATAATAATATTATTTTGTATTATTATTATTATCATGAGTGGTAAAATTCATTTTTTTCCCTACTCAAATATTTTTTAACAAGACAATGCATTCATTATTATTATTTTAAAATAAAAATAATAAACACATAATAAATTTTAAATTTTATAAAAATTAAAAAATAAAATTATAGTCATAAGTGCAAAAATTAATTAAATTTATATTATTTTTTATGCATCCAACTCTCATCAATTCGATTTCTCAAATAGGTATTAAAAGAATTAATTTAATTAATTAGGGGTAAAATGAGTATTTTAATAAAATATAAATGAAAAGCCTAAAAATGTAATCTGAAAAGTTTATCCTTTCTCACGCCTCAAAATCATTGGTGGGTCAGATTATTTTATAATCACTTTTAAAAATTTTGCCAAACGCCTAATCAACTTCTGATTGTTTGAAAATCAAAAGTTTGGCTCTAAAATCAATCACAAACGGGACCTAATACATTTTTAGAATTGCTATTTAAGTGGTATGCAAGTTGGAAGACTTATGATTTACGTGACATTGATATCTAATAGTAATGAATAAACACTTAAGTTTAAAATTAGTCTCCAATTGTCATATTTACAATTCAATAATGTTGTCTTGGTCTCTTTTATTTTCTTAAAATAAAATCAAAACAACTTTTAAATATACATAGGAAATATAAATCTTATTGAGTTATTTTGTCTAATAGACAATGTGTATTTTTTTCTTGGTCATGCCAACTTGATAGAGTTTCTGTCAGATTACATTGGAGAATAACTCTTTTAAACAATGTTTATTTTGCTTTTATTGCAAACTTTATTGAGCAATCCATTGAAACATCGGACATGCTCTTGTATCCCAAATTAATGTGTTCTCGTCATGAAGGTGTGAGAGCTTTTTTAAAGACCCTGTCTGTCTATCGGTTCAGATTTATGGATAGTAACCAAGGTGCTCGCACACCTCATGTTATCACACTTGAGGATAGGCTGAAAGATTGATGGCAACTGTTTTTGAATTGGGAGTGCTAGCCATCTACATTAATCATGTTCTTCAAAGGTAAACCTCTTGTCTATATAATTTAATATATCCAGAATTTTGTTATACCCCTAGCTCGCGTGAAGTTCACGTGTCAGCTATTTAGGAAGTAGATGCCACATAAGCGTTATTATTATTGGAGTGAGGAGTTTTATTACCTCAGGGAAACTGCCATGTGCCCTCATTAATATTTCAATCGTTATTATTTATCGCATAAGTCCTGCACCCAATATGAATACTAGGCTTGGACTTGTAAGACTATTATTCTTAAACTTCGTCACCGAAAGCTTTGTCATAAACAAGCCCTTGTCACCAAAAAGCCTCATCAAGGTAGTCCCACTGAAATATCAAAGCAGCACATCTTTACGCCCAAGCTCACAACTCCAACAAAATCGAGAAATTTTCTCTTTTAGCAAGGTACGGTCCTCAATGCTCCTTGTGAATCCTATGTATAAGTCTTCTACCTAATATAAATATTATATTCGGATTTGGGAACTATTGTTACACATCTGGCTTGTGTGGAGTCCGTGTGTCAGTCACCTAAGAAGTATGCACCACATAAGTAGTTGTTTGTTTGCCACTTGGAAGCTTTCCTTGACCTCACACACTTCACCAAAGCAGTGATGACTTAATTCACCAACTTTGCACCCATAACAATGGTATCATATAGCTCGCTAAGTCCTCACTTAGAGAGGAACCTTTGGCCAAGCCTCATCTTTTGGCCTTCTACATGAGGAAATATAAGTGGCGAGCTCCAATAAGTTCGGCATGAGATGGTCCGTTGGTGAAGCCTGAGTTGTGAAATTACAATTTTGGTCGTTGGAATATGGGACAAATTCATTTGATAAGGAAATAACATTATCAATCCCTAGATATCCATTGCAGAATGTTACACAATCAAAAGGAATAACCACTAATTGGGAAATCCGTTTGTCAAGGAAATAGTATTCAACCAATCACGACACGTGTTAAATTAGGTAAGTACCACCTTTAACTTAATTTCATCTATAAATTCTAATACTTGTTTCAAGGAAAAGGAATACAATATGAAACCCTTGTCAAAGTTCTATCTATTTGTCTCTCCCACACCCAACTTTTGTTCTCTATTATTTTTTTCAGTAATTAATTTGACTGTCGAAATACAAATTGTTGCCGGAATCTCCTCCGATACGGTGATTTTTGCTCGCTAACTGTGTTTGACTATGCAAGTAACATAGAAGTAGATAGGGAGGTGGCAAGGATATTTAACAGTATGAACATTTCGAATTTTAAGGTCATTAAGTTTTTTGATATCCAATCGATCTATCACTTCAGTTAAATAGTTCTTCACTATTTAACTAATCTAGGTCGGACCTCATCTTAGGTGGAACCTACCCCATGTCGAACCTCATCACAGGTGGAATCTAATCCAAGTCGAACCTCATCCCAGGTAGAACCTAATCCAAGTCGGACCTCATTCTTTTCTGATTAAGCTCACGTCATCAACATGACATGTCTTCTCATATGTCAGAGTCAGACGTCAGACCAACCGTCATAATTAATGCAGATGTCATTTCACATTTAATACCCCAAAAAAAAAATGTCTTGTAAGCAATTAATGCTTGGCTTGGCATTAAGCATTAATTGCATGTGATATCACATATCTTCCTATAAATACTAAATAGGAGACATAAATGTCCAACACGTCAGACACAAAAAATTGCTAAAATAAAAGCATACTTATAAAGATTATACAAACAGTTCTTCCAATACTTATTCATGTATCTATTGCTTACCACGGTCATATTCGACCTATATACTTAACACTAAGTTGACTTAGAATCAGTACAAACCATTTTTCAACATCAACAAGTTCATTAATGGTTTTGTTTCTTGTCATTTTCGAATTGAGATCGTACAAAGACCGGACTAGAAGCACAAATTTTTGAAATCCGTGTTTAACTGATTCATCGTATCAATTTTAGATTTTTTTAAAGAAGTTATCAATAACATTTATTCCAATATATATATATATATATATATATATATAGCCGTTCTCCTACCACAGTGGGAGGAAATTATCCCACCCATGTCATACGTGTCATCGCCCATGTTATTTTACTAATCCACATCATCCATGGCAAGTCATATAATTTCTCCCCTCCCAAATTCAATACAATCAGCCCATCTCTCTCCCCTATTTTTCTCTGCAATTCAAACAACCCCAAAATCACATAATGTCGCCGACGTGGAGCCAGTCGCCGACGTGGTGCCAATCGCCACTCCTATACACCGGAGCACCTCATGTACGCTGGAACCACCACTCCTATTGTTCATTACTCAGTCTCTCATGCTCTTTCTCCCCAATTTCACCATAGTTGGTGCCCTAAATCGAGAACCACCATTTACGTGAAAACCCTCTCCACCTGTCGTCGAACCGCCGCCGAACTACCACATTCACATCCCCAACCTACCTTTCTATCTCTTCTCCCATGTTTGCTGGACAACCACCGCGGCGACAACATCGGAGAACCACCGCGCCAAGACAAGAAAAACAAAAAAACTTGCAGGGACTCAAATCTGGCTGCTAGTGGCCAACTCCTCCGCTCCTCTGTCTATTTTAAGGAGAGTTTTAGAACAGATGTAGGAGAGGACAAAGAGAATGTTGGCTTTACCGTATTTCTTGTTCTTTTAGATCCAGGCTATTGTCTTTGTGAGAGAGAAAAAAGGGTTCCAACGCTGGTGGAGAGAGAGAATCGCCGGTGTGGTATGGTGTGGTGATCTCGCTGGCGTCCGGCAAGGTGGTCATCGGCGTTGGTTGTCTGGGTTAGTGGGGAATACAGCACCCAGAAGTGCGAAGAGAGAGAGGGTGTGTGTGTGTGGGCTGATTGTATTGAATTTGGAAGGGGAGAAATTATATGACTTGGCATGGATGATGTGGATTAGTAAAATGACGTGGCAGTGCCACGTAGGACGTGGGCGGGATAATTTCTTCCCCATTGTAAGCGAGAGAATCTGTGTGTGTGTGTGCATATATATATATATATATATATATATATATATATATATATATATGCTGAATCAATACCTAAGTCTTATTCTTATTAAGTTAGGAACTTGGCGCAAATGGTCTCTAATATTTGTCCTCAATGTGAAAATGTTCCCCTAACATTTGTTTTTTGGCACAAAAGTCCCTAACTTATGTGTTTTACTGCGTAATTGGTCCTTATATGGCATTAGTTTTAATTAGAAAAAATTGCAATTAGATTCTTAACATTTGTAATAAGTGCAAATGAGTCCGATATTTTCATTTTTTTTATAAGAAAATTAATAGTAACTAACGAGTAAACACTCTATTGATCAAATTGATAATATACTAAAATTATTTTGTATATTTTACAAACTATTATAAAATATTTAAAATTTAAATTCATAATTATTAACAAACATGTTAAATAAATTTATTTATTTATTATTAAGTTATTATATTATTTAAAAGTTAAACCTTTTATTTTATCGTTACAACATAAAAAATAAAAATAAATAAAAAATTGTCACAAATTTGATGCTCAAAAAAATTTTATTTAATTGAGTCGTTTATTAACTACAAGTATAAGAGTTCCAATTGTATTCTTTATATTTTTATTTATCATTTTTATTATCGTTCAAAAATAAAGAACACATAATGTGTAAATTAATTTTTACAAGGGTTAATTTCACTGATAGTCACTGAAATTTCATTGAAATTACAAAAACGTCACTGAAGTAACAAAGTTTAAGTGGTGGTCACTGAAGTTTACTAAAGCTTGCACCAAAGGTCACTCGCTGAAATTCTCTAATTTTGATGATGTGTCACTTGTAAATGTCCACATGGCGCAAATATGGATGACACGTGGCAAAATTATTGATATGTGGACTTTATCCACTAATTATAATAAATTTAGACTTTAATGAATACCTCTATAATATAAGGACTTAGTTGAAAATACTTCAAAGTAAATTTTATAATAAATACTTCAAAAATTGCATCTAAGGTCCTTCAACTTTTTACATCTTCAAATTTTAGGCTCCAAATTTTTAATTATTTCTCAGTTAAGTCCTTCAAAAATTGCATCATATGTCCTTCAATTTTTTACATCTTTACACTTTGTTCCCAAAATTTTCAATTATCTTTCATTTAAGTCCTCTAAAAATTGCATCTTTGGTCCTTTAATTTTTTACATATGTACACATTAGTCCTCAAATTTTTAATTATCTTTTAGTTAAGCCCTCTAAAAATTGCATCTTAGGTCTTTCAACTTTATACATCTTCAAATTTTGGTCCCCTAAATTATTGATTTTAGTGGTCAAAATAAGTACAATTTTAGTGGTCAAAATTATTATTTACAATCAAATCCTTGACTTTACACTAGAATTTTTAACTAAACGAACAAAATAATATAATTAAATAATCATTGTACTAAAATAATATAATTAAATAATAATTTTGATCACTAAAATCAAGGATTTAGGGGACCAAAGTTTGAAGATGTATAAAGTTGAATGACCCAAGATGTAATTTTTGGAGGGCTTAACTGAAAGATAATTAAAAATTTGGAGATCAAAATATACAGATGTAAAAGTTGAAGGACCCAATATGCAATTTTTGGAAGACTTAAATGAAAGATAATTAAAAATTTGAGGACCAAAGTGTAAAGATGTAAAAATTTGAAGGACATAAGACCCAATTTTTGAAGGACTTAATTGAAAAATAATTGAAAATTTTGGGGACTAAAATTTGAAGATGTAAAAAGTTAAAGGACCTTACATGCAATTTTTGAAGTATTTTATTATAAAATTTATTTTGATGTATTTTCAGCTAGGTCCTTATATTATAGAGGTATTCATTGAAGTCCAAATTTATTATAATTAGTAGATAAAGTCCACGTGTCATCCAAGTGTTCGTCACACCTGGACGTTTATAAGTGACACGTCATCAAGTTAATTGGAGAATTTCAACTAGTGACATTTGGTGCAAGTTTTAATAAACTTCAATGACCACCGCTAAAACTTTGTTACTTCAGTGATTATTTTGTAATTCCAATGAAACTTTAGTGACCATCAGTGAAATTAACCCATTTTTACAATGAGCAAAGAATACTCGTCTTTATGCTAAACAAGATGTATTTATTTTTATGTTAAAAAAATATTTAATAAGATTAGTTCAATATCATAAAATTATATACGTCATTTTATTATTTATTTAACTTAATTTTTATTCAAATTTTTCATATCATATAGCAATTACATATTAAAGTACAATAATTTTATATTTTTCTTTTATGAAAAATTTAATTGACACGATTATAATAATATAAATAATATGCTAAATTAAATATTATTTAATAAATGTATCGGACATATTTTTACTTTTTATAAAGGTTAGGAATCCAGTTATAATTTTTTTAAATTAAAATTAAAGGCATATTTGTCTTTTTTATCAAATAAGGACCAATTACGCATCAAAATACGTAGATTAGAGATTTTTGTGTCAAAAACAATATTAAGGACTATTTCCACACTGAGGGAAAAGATTAGGGAGCATTTGTGCCAATTTCCCATTAAGTTTGAAGCCACAAATTTTCTTCTGTCACTCAAATTAATCAACGTCAAACCATGATTAGGTAAATAAGAAATACTTAAAGCATTAACAACGCACTCACTGAAAATGAGACATTAGCGTCAGAAAAATCCCATGCTAACTAAAGTACATAGGCAAATATTTTTATAGCTTATATATTTAATTTTTGGTTTATTCCGCCTGAAATGCCTAGTATACATAGGGCAATCTCCAACGTATTTTATATGTTAGATACGTGTTATTAAATAAACAAGACTAAAATTAGTGTCAAATTGGTTCAAAATATTTAGAGGTGGTAAAATAGGTCCGGTCCGACAGTCCAATCTGTATAATCCAAATTTTAGGTTGGACTGGCCATTAAAATACTGGCCCGAACAAAACTGGGCCTATATATAGCTTGCTGGACTAGGACCGGTTAGTCAATTTTTTTTTTTTTTCTCATTGACACTAATCACTCATTTTGTGAATAGCTCTAATACATAATCCAAATAATTTCAATCTAAAATGGCTGGTCTAAGTTCAAGTCCCCAATTTAAATTTTCTTTTTTGAAACATTAGTCCAAAATCTCAAGCTCCAACACAAAGTTGTTTAGATTCAATTCAAATTTAGTTTAATTCAAATTTCAACCCAAATTTCATTTGTAGTTCGGACTATGCTTATGCATATGCATATGCGAATATATATACACACAAATGAATAAGAAGATTTGTAGGCATAAGACATAAATAAATGGTGGTTGGGTTCTCCAATGCAATACCAATGAAGAACTATTCATTTATCTCTTTCTTTCTTTTGATATCTTTTTATGTTTTGTACAATCTATTATTGCCTCCATCAATTGTAACTTTTGTTTAACCATCGCTCAGAAATTCAATGACTACAATTGAATTATTAAAATAGAGAAAATTTTAATTCAATTCATTTAAATTGTTATTCAACACGCAATCAGGCCTTTAACAATAGGAATAAAAAGTTATATATAAATTTTGTTTTTAACTTATAACACACATTTTTAACATAAAAGATATATTCTTTATCTTTCTAGTAAAAAAAATATTTTTTTAAAAAAAAGACAAAAAAATAAAATTAGGGCCGATTTGGCTCGATGAAATTTTGTCATTGGTCAAATTGGCGGGTCATTTGGCCGGGCTCATTTAGTTTTAAGTGTGGCCCGAACCCGTTTGCCTACTCTATATATATCTACAATGCGATGCTATGCGTGTTTTATCTATCTTAAAATAAAAATAAATAAAATGGAGAAGGGCAAATAATATAAATAGAATCAATTAAATTGTTGAGCCAGCATATCAAAAAATTATCTAAATTTAAATAGAATTTTAGACAATGTTTATTTTTCTTTTTGCCATATAGCTTGACAGACTACATGTCAAATAGCATTAGTAAAAAAATAAATAAATAAATAATTAAACATTGTGTATTTCTTATGTGACAAATGTTTTTGAGAAATTCACACTACATGTTCTAAGCTTCCTAATTAAATGTGGTCTATAAAATAAATAGTAGTTTCTTAACCCCTAATCCCTACTATGGAAAGCAATAAAATCAGAAAATATGCAAAATACACATGCACAAATCTATAATGATTCACGACTAATCTAACAACTATATATCGGAAACAATATTTAAATGATATACATTAAACTCTCTCTAACAGCTTAAACTATTAGTAAGTCCACTTTGCAGGTGCAGTCTCACACCTCTCACACCCAAAACCGATCTCTAGAAAATCATGTATATTGTAAGAATAGTAGGGCAATCTCATACGTATATACTCAATATTAAGGTCAATCCGCGACCAAAAGCAGATAAGATTAGGCTCCACGTGTATGTTTAAGTAAGTTTAATGTAAACACGACCAATAGTCCATGCATTTTTTGAGCTCAAGAAGAACACTACTAAAAAAGAGGCTTCATGGAATTCCCGTCGGATCACCAACGAATCAGGATGGATACACGGATCTTAGTCCATAAATTAAAATTTACCATTACTCACGAAATATTCGTCGGTAATAGATATAACTATGAAATCAAGAAAGAAGAGATTCATAACTTGAATTAATACTATTCGTAAGTAAAAGAGAGTCATAAGAAATATAGAGATGTTCTGATATATAAAGATATAAAGAGAAGTTAGAATTCGGAGAGTTTCAAGTCTCTTGCTTCGGAAAGGCAGAGGGAATTATGTCTTGTAATAACCCGTAGTCAGGAAGTTGAAGCTGCTCAAATGGTGTTAAAGTTTGCTGATACAAATTACTTGTACTGCCTGCTGTCCCATAGTTGTACATGTGAGGGATCTGAAGAAACAGGTCTTGAGGAAATATAGGTCCTTCCTGCAGTGATAATGATGGTGTAAGCATTGAATGAGACAGCATTCCGGCAACATTTCCTCGGAGAGTTGCTGGGACATGATGATTGTGTTGTCCTTCGTATGTCGTTATCACGATTGATGGATCTTGAAATGACCTCTCAACGCGTTTCTTCACCGGGCATTTTTGTGTCGTGCACCGGTAGTAGCTCCTGCAATTGGAATAAGTTTTCTTTAGTAATAATAAGACAAGTATTCCATGATGTTTCAGGCAAGAAAACTAACCAAAAGGGAAACAAATGAATTAAACTACATGAAACATCATGGAATAATTGTTTCCTGTGGAAGACCCTAACCCTAGCTAACCCTATTAATTATATTAGGGTCTCTCACAATTTGGAATTCAGATATGAAATAATTTTTTGTTATTGAAAAAAAAAAAAACCTCATTTGTTTGTGTCAATTCTCATAACATTATGTTTGCATTTAATTACATTGAACAAAGAAGAACATTAGACAGGAAAAAGTTAAATACTAGTAGTATATTAAAGACTAGCTAAAAGAGCATTCACACTGCAAGTAAAAGCAATTAATTAAGAAATAGAACCTTGGATAAGGACTGTTCTTCACAGCCTTCTGTCCATATTTTCTCCATCTATATCCATCTTCAAGATGATCAACCTCGCTCTTTGTCATGAAAGCAAATCGCGGCTGTTTTTGCTTTTTCTCCCCTTTCTTCTTCGTTTTAGTCCTGAGATACATATAACCATCAAAGTTTAACAAAAAATTCTATAACTAATGGTCGCAATAATAATTCAACTGTGTACAAAAGAAATTGTGAGCATTTTGATTCTCACAATTGGTCATAGAAGAGTAATTATTATAAACCTACTCTTTTTTAGAGCTGTCTTCTCCATCTTCCATTGCTTCTTTCATTGGGTTTTCTTTCTGGTTCTTGCTCGAATCTTCATTACCGACTACCTCGGTAGAGGAGGAGGAGATCGAAGAATTAGGTGTAGCTGGAGTTTCATTACCACCCACTAAATCTCCAGTTCCCACTACTACTGATTTCTGCTCATCCTTCACCCTAGAAAATGCCTCAGAAGACGACGTCCTCGAAAGACCAAAAGCTCCGGAAAGTGTGTTATTATCATTTGATCCATGCAAAAACTCGGTGAAGCTCGTGTATGAAGGATCAAGCATTTGTAGATTGTGAAATGAAGAATCTGCTGTAAGGGAAGCATTCTGAGTATATGCAGAAGAACTGCTGCCCGAGAACGTAAACCCGTTAGTAGCTGAGCCATGACGGTCGTTGTAAAATGGTTGGTGGTAGTACAGATCTCTGTATTCTTCAGCCATGGATGGAGGAGGAGGAGGGGGAGGAGAAAGAAGAGGCAGTGGAAAAAAAAAATGATAGGTTTTGACGGGAACTTCACTAATAAATATTTGATGAGAAGATTTTGATTGAGGTCTACTATTTCTATATTTTTTTCTTATAATAAACAATTATACATACAGATATAGAGAGAGAGAGAGAGAGAGAGAGAGAGAGAGAGAGAGAGAGAGAGAGAGAGAGAGAGAGAGAATAGAATTTAAAAAAGGTGGGGACCCCACATTGTAAATGAAATTTGACAAATATCAGTTCATAAGAGGATGGTGTCATTTGCCACTAAACCTTTCCTTGACAACATATTCTGCTCTAATTTCTTTGTTTTGAACACACTTGAATTATTCAATTTTGCTAAAATATTACTCTTTTTAAAACTACATAGATAAATGGAAATCTTATTTATATTTTAGAATTGGTTGTCATTCGAAATTATGTGTTTGTGTAATTTATGGGGAAAATTTATGTTGGATTTACAAAATAATCTAAATTATTTTGGTACTAATAAGTTTGATCTTGTTGGCCAAAAAGTTTGATCAAGTTCAACATAGTAACAAGTAAAAAACCTTAGTTCAAGCTTTCATGTCATCTATTTTTGAAAATTGTCCATGTTTTAAGTTATCAATGAAAAAAATATGTAGTACACATAGGAGGACGTCTAATGAAAATTTGCTAAAAATATAGACAAACACATATTATAGTGAGTTGTTGGGGGTAATTGTTATCACCGATTTATTAGATCATTCAATTCTACGAATTAAAAAATTCCAAACTCCCAGTTAATAAGTTCATTTTGAGAAGGGGAAAGAAAAAGATCAATCTATTTTCAAATTTTGAATTAATCTCTTGTATGCACTTTAGTAAAATTGGTAAAAATTAAACGAAAAGAATATTTTGCATGGGTCGGAGTAATAGTCAGACATGGAGATAATCGAGAATACAATTTCTTTATAAAAAATTATTAACTGATTGTAGTAATTCACCAAAATCATTAGTTTAAGCAAAATTACATACCATATTGTACTAATTAAGTTAAAACCTTAATTGGGTTTTGAAATGTGTGTTTTTGAGGTATAAAGAATAAGTTGTTGGGGGAGAAAGAGCAAAAGTCAACGATGACTAATGTGGGTTAACAGTCGAGTCACAAAGGTCCTTATTTGAGCTGCAGTCAATGTTTCAAACTTGGGCTACTTGGACCGATTGGGCTTTACACGTGTCCCCACTGGCACCGGCTTTTGACCAGAGCCGACACACGACTTGCCACGTGCGAGATTCCCTATGGCTCACCTGCATCCTTATAGCTGTCTTCCCTCTTGGGCACCAATGTCATTTTCGCTGTCTAGCTACCTAAAGATAATTTTCACTTTTTTTGGGTAATCCTCCCTTTGGTCAGCTCCAACCTTGAACCGGTTCGACTCGAGAAATACGATCTAATGTCTTTGGTGGGCAAAAATTATAATGCCCACTGAACAATGGACACTAAATTGTCAAACACTTTTTTTTCCTCCAATGCCTACTGTCATTATAATTTTTGTCCACTAAGGACATTAGATCAAACCTCATCAACTCGAATCTTGTTTAGTCAATCGAAATTTTAATTTCATTTTTCATGTCAAAACATTTGAAATTAGAGTTTCAAGGTTCGAGCCATCAATCCAATCCAGAGTTCAACTCAACCAACTAACACGGAAAATTGAGTATACTTATTTTAAATTGATTGTTAAACTTAAACTTTGTTACAATTCGTCATTCTATCACATTCTTTAATTTCACTAACGACAACTTTGGAACAAGAGTCTAATTATTTTCCAAAAAAATTGTTAGACCATCTCCAATGCAACAATATGAATTATGTACATGTGCAAGTAAAATGTAGACAAATGGAAAATCATCTCCAATGGAGTCTTAGATTAAAAAAAATTATGGTCCAATTTTACAAAAGAGATAATGTAAATAAATTATAAAAAATTAAATAAATGATAATTAACACACATTTCTATATAAATAAATTATAAAAAATTAAATAAAAGAGACTTAACACACATTTCAATAGACATTAATGATTAAAAAAATGTTGATGGTGTGCTAGATATCTTTTTTTTTTTTTTTTTTGCCACGTAAATATTTTCAAATGATGTAACACACTTTTTAGTGCAATCCACAATTGCATTGGATATATTTTTCTAGTCAAATTTATGAGATCATCTCTAATGCTACCTTCTATTTTAAATGTCCAGTTGATGTTGCGCTGATATGGAGGTGACAAAACTCATATGACAGCATTTATTATAGAATGTCATCCAATGGACTGACCAGTTTTAGACATCATGTTAGACGGCTTTCTACCTATTTTATTATTAAATTGTGTATGTATCTATTTTATCTTCTCTTTCATCTTCCCACCATCTCTCTCATTATTTCTTTTATCTCTCTTGCTACATAGATTATTTAGAAGCTGTCTAGCATTGTCTAGCATTGGAGATGCTCTGAATATGAACAAAATGATCAAATTAAAGGTCTGAAGGTCAATGACCAAATTCTAACAAAAGTTTAAGTTGAGTGGCTAGCTAATTTAAAATAAAGTGAAGTTTTGGTGACCAACGTAAAATTTGTTTAACAGTTCAATTGGATTAATGACAAAAAATGGCCAAAAGTATAGTGGCTGATGATGTTTTTAACCTCTATATTCTTATAACATCCAATAAAATGATTACTAATGGATCTTTGATGCCTAACAAATTGTACTTGAACCTCAATAAGTGAACATCTAAGCTCGGCCTAAATGTTGACTTGGAACTCGACCACTAAATTGTATAAATACGAGTTTTTACTCTGAAAAATCGAATTGAGGATCGAGAGATTTCACAAGTGTACAATTAAAATAAAATATTTTAAAACTGAATAAAATTTGACATTCAAATATCTACTATACAATATATGAAAATTCTTGTTTGTATCTACATTCAGCACAAAATTCTCCCGTCAAACAATGAAACTCTTAACCATTATGCTTATGACACCACACCTCAATAGAGTCCAATTGATTTTTGGTTCTTTACACAATCAATATGGCTTTTGAATTTAACTCAAAGTGCGGCAATCTTTAACGTTCATACTATCCCACGTATTGATATGGAAAATAGAACTTTATAAAAATGTGTATAGGGACAAATAATGTAGCTAAAAGTTAGGCAGAGTTTTTTAGTCCATAAAGTATCGATGAATAAAGTGGAACACAACGAATTGTCACATATACTATAGATTAGATCTTGACTTGATATTGTACTATTAGTGTGAAGCATATCTTTCTACATGCGCGTGTTTGATGGTATTAAAATTATTTTTTAAGTACTCATAATAAGTGAGTTCTATAGAATGTGTGTATAGTAAGCAATATTCTAAAAAACGTAAAGCATGATTAAGCGTGCATGCCTAGTTTTAAACTTTTCGAGTTTAAGTGAGAGCGAGACAATGACAATGTGAGAACGAATCGTGAGGCATAGGCGTGGATGCCGCGCCACGTTTGGCGTACTTTTTAGAACAATGATCATGAATATGTTAGTAAATTATAGATCATACGAAATATGAAAATAAAAAGTATGTTTGATCAACAGAAATTATAATTTAAACAACGACAAACAAGCAATTGATTGACAACATATGAGCATAATTAATCTATATTTTGGGACAAGTAAATGAAGTCACATTCATTATATTTATTTTTTATTTAATTCAATTTAACATATTAAACGTTGGTTATAGATTAAACGCCTGATTTTATACTACTAAGAATAATAGTAACAAAAAACTGAAATTGAAAGCAAATATAATAAAAGATACGGTTAGGAGTAGTTCACTTTTAATAGAACAATTATGTCAACTTGCTCCTACAGAGTTTCACTATAACGAATAAGGACTTCAGTTGAACTCGTATCTTCTTCTTTCTTTTTTTCATCAACAAAGAAAAATGCTCTGCCTAATGTCTTTTATATAAGGGTAAAAAAAATATTATAATTGTTTGCATATACTTAAATGGCCACTCATCTCTTGCCCCCTTGGGGGGCAGGATAAGTTGCCCACCTGCTGAGGTGTCACCAGGTGGGTAGCTTATCTTGCCCTCTTGGGGCAAGAGACCAGCCCTCTTACTTAAATTATAGTTTAATTAAGATGGTCAAATTGGTCTAATATACTTTTTATATACACAATTGATATGATCCACAATTTATTATCTACTTATTATCAGCACATTTCAAATGATCTATAACTTATAAATATTTTCAAAGCTACCAACGACGAAAATCTCATATAATAAAATATCGTCTCACGACCCTCCACTTCCACACTTTCCACCACAGTCTTCTAATTGTAGAAGTATAATAATGTCTTCTTCTTCTTCTTCTCTTTTTTAAATCAAACAACCCACCACAAAGGTAGAGTATCATTCATGATAAAATAGATCGAATACAAATTTAGGATGGAGCATGTGAACTAACCTCTAATCAAATAAAATACTAAAAGAAATTAACGAACTTAGACAACTTGAAATAGTAGAATAAGAAATTTTATGGGTTCATGGTCACTTTCGCCGTCACTACTTTCCTCATTGCGCCAATGTCTAGTATAATGTGAATTTGGCTAATTGTTTTGTGATGAAAAGAGTCTTGTGGTGGAAATTTGTTTAATTTATTGTTTAATTAAATAATTATACTCTCTTTTCCATAAAGATATCTAGTCAAATTAATGGCTCAATTGGTTTGATTAATCAATTATTTTTACACTTAATGATAATTATTGGTTTTAGTCAGGTCTTGTTATATGACATAATTCCTACTTTCTTAAGTTGCTAAGCAACAAAATTAGGCATCAAATCACCAATCAATGGGCTTTGCTTGCTGAATTTTAGAAAGATTAAATCAAAGGTCACATGTACTAATTGACAACCACCAAATTTAGATAACGTACCAAACATACTTTCCAATGATATTTATCAATATTTTTTATTGTATGGTAAATAATTTTAAACTAAAATAATTGTATGAAAAGTGAAAACAACATTCCCTAGTTTTGTAATATGCGAAAACAAATTTAGAATTTGTTTGATGGAGTTTAAAAATTTAATCAATTAGGAGGAAAATTAAGATT
The DNA here is from genome assembly GCA_023638005.1 of Forsythia suspensa. NCBI lineage: Eukaryota > Viridiplantae > Streptophyta > Magnoliopsida > Lamiales > Oleaceae > Forsythia > Forsythia suspensa. The sequence continues at coordinate 8,057,120 of CM042674.1, read as the reverse complement.
TGGGATCGTTTTGGGGGAAAATCAAGTTTTGCAAATAATTTGGTGATCTGATTTAGATATTATCCAGAAATTGTAGATACATTCTCATATTTTATGTACATTTTTTGTGGCCTGAATTTATTGTTATTAGTACATTAAGTCTTCATGGCATCAATGTTTGTCAAATATCGACCGATTGTGTGCCACGTGGACACTTAACGATGACACGTCATCAATTTACGTTGAGAATTGAACAGAGTGATTGTTAATGAACTCATTAAGATATCTTGAATGACCGTAGCATGAAATTTTGTAACTTTAGTTATAGTTATCATTTTATGATTTCCAGAAACTTCAGTGACCGCCATTGAACTTAATCCTTAAAAATTTACTAAAAAGTTGAAATTAAAGTCAACAATTAATCTCAATGACACATATAATGAGACATACAACTTTTATCGACTATTCAATCACACATTTTATCAAATTTTCATCAAAATCTATTAAAAAGTTCCATCTAACAAGTGCTTAAAACTAGAACAAGCATATTTGCACATGGGTTGACGTTGAAAATCGTCTCCCTGACTTTTGTCTAATTGATAACCCAAAACTAGTTAAAAAAAACTTCCATTATTGTAGTATGCGAGGAAGCTCAATCAGGAAAAAAAGGGTAAGTGAACTATCCTTCCAAAATGTACACGAGATAATATTATATATAGCTTGGTTAGATTACTACATTGATTCGTGATGTAAATGTGATCCGACGTGTCCAATGGAATAGTAAGTACTTCACATGGAGTAGATAGTAGGTATGGTGTTGGTCATGCTCACTGTGGAGGAGAAGGGGGCAGGGGGGTGATCAGGTCCCCTCCGAAAAATTTTAATTTTTAAAGTATAAAATTTATTTTCCCCCAGGAATTACACGATTTTGAAGTGCAATAAAAATTCTAATTCTATCACAGGACATGCTCGTATTTATAAGAAAAGAATAATATGTACAGTAAACTTACGATTCGAGATCACACTAATCCCGGTAAAGTGGATTGTGAACTCTCTAGATGCTCAAGCATGTCATATAACATAAGTCGACATTTTAGTTGTATCATGTACAATATCCAAATGAGAAATGAACTCATCGCTCGAAACTTGGTCAAAGCCTACGAGTCCGAGCTAAAAGACTCCACACAAATGCTTAAGATGGTCTATATGTTACACGTTTTCACTAAATATATGCGACTTATAATATGAAGAAAACAATTATTACGACAAAGGGAAAAAAAATTGATAATCATGAAAACAGTAAAAATTCATTTTGACTTTATGACGCACAAATTATACTCCCGTGCGTCATGCAATGTCATCGAAACATGTAGATATAGATACATTATATTATTAATTAATCAATTCCAAGTATTTATATATAAATATAATATCCTTGTGTATTTAATCTCAATTTACTTACTTTGGTAGTATCACTCTTTATTCAAAATAATCTAACTTTTCTCGAAAAGAACAAATTTTTGTACTTATTTAACATGTACAAATAACTTGAAAGAGTAAAAGAAAATTAATCCACTTATAAGTTAGATAATTGCTTTTGATGGTACGGGATATATTAAGATATTGGAAAATGTTGAAGAGCTTAGACTTTTGAACGTATATCGAATAAAGAAATAGCATGAGATTATTGACCTAGTTCAATCGGGTCCATTTACATGTGACATAAAATTATGGTCTTTTGGCATTTTTATTGGAAGTCCTTATCAATTGGGCAGGTTATCTGTTAGGTGTATATGATGGAAAAAATTAAAGAATCTTTAGATGTTGACAATTTTTTAAAAATTATAAGATAATTCTTAATTAATATATTATAGCTTAAATTATTTTAAAAAATGTCTTTTCCAAATTTATTATATCATATGATGCAAAATAGTCGTTTGCTAAAAAGGTGGGTACAATAAGTCAAAGGAAGACTCGTTCAAAGTTTTCAATTTGCCAAATGGTCAGTTGCCTTTGGTATATTTACATTCTTGACGTATTTTGATAAGATAAATTAGACAACAGAAACAATGTCAGTCGATAATTATAAAATTAATCGTAATCTTCTTTATCTAAAGATCTCACCTTTTAATTCTAATAGGCCGTGAGCCCTTCTCATTTATTTCTATCGCATCTTAATAGATACTAAAAATCTTGAACGAAACATCCAACAAAACAATTCAAAAAATAAAAAAGCAACGTTAATTTTTGCGTGTTCATTTTGAGTTCAAAGTTTCATTTGTAACACTACTAAATTGCGCACACACAAAATAAATAAATAAAAATTGAGTCTACACAATACCCTGTTAAATCAGTTGCCATAGAAACTATTTGTTTATTGGGTCCATGTTGAAACGGTCAAAATGGGAAGTGTACTGAGTACATCTCCTTCAAATCCTTAAAGCAGCAAATTGTACTGAGAAAGCGGAGTAGATATTAAATATATATGAATTTTATATATTTATATGAGTTTTTATGTGTTTTACGTCATGCCCTTTTGAAATCTGCTTTTTAATATATAGAATTTGATACACACAAGTTTTAAAAAAATAAGCTAATGTTAGAACACGTTATCGGAGCCAGAATTTGTTGGAAAGAGAGTTATTACTTAAGAAAAATTACACTTCAAAAATTGATTTTTCTCAAATCCCGTTTCTTACCTCCACCCCTGAGTTTATGGAATTTGTATGTATGGAAGTCATGGTGGAGTCGTACATGTTACTGGTTGGAGAGGTATGAAATGGGTGCATGATGATTTAATACTGGAAATATTTTGTGGGTTCATTCAAAGTCAGATTTCGAGAAATATGAAACGAGGGATAGAAGAGTGCAAAAGTTGTGTTGAAATGATTCACTCTGTCCTTTTAATTTGACTAAATAAATTAATGCATTCTATAAGATTTTCAACATTACTACTTTAATAGTATATTATTCGTGCGATGCACGACACTTATTTTTTATGATAATGATTTTAAAATATTTTAAAAATATATTTTTTTTTTATTACATTCAAATAAAAAAATATCATATAAATAATATTTGATTATACATTGATATTAAGAAAAAAAAAAACAATATAGCTAATAGAGATTTTGAAACGCCTCTTTGAAAACCACATCCGTTGTCAAATTGGTTGACACTCCATCCCTATCACAAATTAACATTTTCAATCTAGTACGATTTGTAACTTTATACAATACTACATAAAGTTGTCTGTGAGTAAAAACTAATTTTTTCGTTTATAATCCCACTAGTGAGAAAGATTGGCCTTGACTCTTATTAATAATCATAACGTATGAGACAAATAATTAATTTTTAGCGCGACTCATTAAATAACCCACTAATTTGTATATTATAATTTGAAAATTAATTTTCTAAATTGTAAAAATGCAGATTGCGTTAATGATATTCTACAAATTTATTGTTTTTCTATTTGCAGACAATTAGTAATATTTACATACTCTAAATCTTATATTGATTAATTAATTAATGTAGCATCCAAATTTGTTATTACTAATAATTGAAGTGAATTTATCTTCTTGTGGAATATGTGTATTTTTTAATTGGAAATGTCAATTCATAATTTTATTCATTTTACCGAGTATCATAGAAAATTTAAAATATTGGAAAGCTGAACCGGCGTACTATTTACTCTGTATTATAATACTGATAATTAATTAATTAAAGTTGGATAATTACTTGACAAATGAATCATTGAAAATCTCATCCGGACTGCATTATTGTTTCATAAGCATTCTCTTGCTCAATTGTGAGATTAGAAACAAATTTTTCTAGATAGATTGATTTTTCATTTACAATAACAGTTTAAATCTTATCATTTGTTGAAATCAAATGAATGTAGTTTTCTATCTCTATTTAACAGTCAGATTATTGTGTGTGTGTGTATATATATATATATATATATATATATATATATATATTTGTGAATTACAACTAATTTTAATTGTTTATTAGTTAACGTGAAAAAAAAAAAAGAATCTAAGAGAAGTCTTGATTATTATTTTCTAATTTTTAAGAAGTGCTTCCAGCTTAATTTTTTGCGTGACTCATTAAATAACCCACTAATTTTTATATTATAATTTGAAAATTAATTTTCTAAATTGTTAATATGCATATTGTGTTAATGATATTCAACAAATTTATTATTTTTCTATTTGTAGACAATTAGTAATATTTACATACTTTAAATCTTATATCGATTAATTAATGTAGCATTCAAATTTGTTATTACTAATAATTAAAGTAAATTTATTTTGTTCTGGAATATATATATTTTTTAATTAGAAATGTCAATTCATAATTTTATTCATTTTATCGAGTATCATAGAAAATTCAAAAGATTGAAACCGAACCGAAGCGAGTATTATTTATTAATTGTATTGGAATATTAATAATTAATTAATTAAAGTTGGACAATTATGTAACAAATGAATCATTGAGAATCTCATTGAGACTTTCACATTGAATCGATTATTAATTACATTGATATCGATATATATATATATATATATATATATATATATATATATATATATATATATATATATAGTCATATTGAAATATTTATATAAACATATCTATATATATAATAATATAATAATAATAATAATACAACATTTTTCTCGTCAAAACATCTGACCTATTATGAATTTAATGAACAATAATAATAATAATAATAATATATATATATATATATATATATATATATATATATATATATATATATATATATATATATATATATATATATTATAAGATTAATAGTATAATATTAAGATTTTATTATATAAATTATAATAGTTGCATGATTGCTCAATGTCTATGTAAATTAAATGTATAACAAAATACTTATTAAAATTATAAGTATTGACTTAAATTTATTTGACATTGCAAAACATGTCTCCTATAATTAATATTGTAAATGAGATTGACTTATTTTTATTTAACATTGCAAAACATATAGTTAGTTAGTTAACTATTAATTAATTATTATAGATATAAATCAAATGGATGGTTTTATTAATGTATTTTATTTACTAATTATTAATTATTATCATTAATTAATGAATGTTTTGGAGGAAAATTTGGCAAAAAAATTTGACAGACTATCCTTTTTATATATACAAGATAAGATTACGTTATCGTGTCGTTTGAGGAAAAAAATATGTAGTTAACTTATGCACCCATTGAATTCAAGCCCAATCTGTGCCTTTTACTTAAATCACTTAGAATCGATTACAAGAATCATTTTTCACCCCAATCGATTACAAGAATAATTTTTCACCCCCTTATCAGAAGAATCATTTTTCACTTTATTGCCCCCACGGGCATAGGCGAATTGGTAAGATCTGAGGTGACGTGGGGAGAAATCCTCCGACAACGCAGGTTCGATTCCCGTGTGGGGCAGATTTTCACTGAAATATTGTAAAGATCTGTTATGGAAATTGGCATGTTGGCTCTCTCTCTCGAGTCCCTGCCACTCGTGCACATCCCTCGATTTACAACCCGTCTGGTCAAGAGATCTCTGACACAAGTGAGGAGCTTCGTCTTCGAGACTTTCCCCTTATCAGAAGAATCATTTTTCACTTTATTTGGTTTGTCGCCATATATATCTATTAAATATCAGTGCAAAGCAACTGAATCATAAGTAACTACAATAATCAATTTAATAAAAAACTATAGAGCAAATATGAAGCCATCACACGCTCCTTGAGATTGGTAATAAGAAAAAAAAGCAAAAGCTAGACAGAGTCAGTACATAGTAGTAACATAAACTAATGAAAACTTGAATCACTGTTTTTAATATTTAATTCAAAGATGTTTAAGTTAGTGACCTATTCAAAATTAATCATCTGTCCTATCTGCTCCACTTGGAATGTTTTTAGTTTGTCAACTTTTCTATTATTTTATAATTCATTCCACAAACTTATAATCAAAACAAGAATGATCAAAGCAATATATAGTCTCTCTATTGGCTTGGTTTGAAACTGAATTAAGCTTCCACTGTGAAAACTATTCATGTTAGATTCTCTCGTCAGTCAGAAATTGTTGACCTGTGTTCTTATTCTTACTGCCATATATACTAATAAACTTTGACACCATTTGACATTTGTCATCAAGTGCAAATTAGATCGTGTTAGACTGGTACTACTCGATTTTGAAGCTATTCATATCGACTACCTTGACCGACAATTCTAAAATTATAATGCCCTCACACAGCCTATCGACAGTGTCTGTGTAAGGACTCAATTGTCATGCCGCTGCAAATGCATGATTTTGGTTTCGAAGCTATTCAAGCCAAGTCACGTCTACAATTATCTTAACCTCACATGGACCATTGGCCTTGTGAAGTCTTCTTTTTTTATCTTCTCCAAATATAGGCCCATGTCGGCCAAGCTCGACATGTCTCGACTATAGAGGCTGTCCCCAGAACGGGTTGGGCCCGGCCGGATATATTTTATACCTCTAGCCACAAGTCAGTTCAGCCATGACTGAAATGGCTGCTTTAGTACAGAAAAAGAAATACCTTTCTGCACCTGATTATTAGTTTATTCTGTTAATGGGATCATTATTTAGTACAAATTAAGAAAAGTAATGGGCAATCATTCATTGAAGAATCTATAAAAATAGGAGGGATTGACGGGGTCATATGGTTTCATTTTTTTATTTTTTATTTTTGTATCTTTTCAGTAATTGTGTTAGTTCATCAGTCAAGGTCATCTAAAGAGTCCTCCCCTAATCAAAATTCAAATACAAGAATGAGTGTGTGTGTGAGAGATTGTAGTTGGTGGGTTCAGTTAAACAAACTGACTAAAGAGACAAATAAAGAATGAAAACCTGGAAAAGGAAGCTGCAAGACCAGAGCAAATAAAGAGAGCGTCACTTGTAATTTTGCCCAAGTATACACAATAGTGTCAAAATGAGCCGGTCCCCACACCCAGGGGGGCCTAAAATGCTTGGCACGAGACCGGCTCAAGCTAGTTTGGAGCACTAACTTATCATGACAATTTGGAAATCTTGTTTCTCCTTCAAAAGAATTCTGAAATCAATCTTAGATAAGGTGCCAATGAAATAATCGAGAAGCAAAATATATTTTGTAGGAACGAAATGAAAACAAAGCCCAATAATCACTATTCAAAAAGTACATGTGGCCTTCTTTATCGTCATCATGTCATCAAAAAAGCAAATCACACCGTGTCCTTTCAAAAAAAATTGGGCAGGTTCATAACATGCCATGTACTTGTCTTTTCCTCTATCAAGTTGAGTAAAATGCAAAAAATAAAACATTTAAGATAAAAAAGGTATGTGCACACCTGAAACTTGTTTGGTCCATGAAAGACAGCGCATAGTGAAGCTTTTACCATGGGCATAAAGTTCCCTGTACAGCATCACCATCTAAATACAACAATCAGCTTTTACCATGGGCATAAAGTTCCCTGTACAGCATCACCATCTAAATACAACAATCTTAACTCTTAATTTAGATGAACTCTGAGTATGTCGTGTGAATTCATTAGATGAACTCTGAGTATGTCGTGTGAATTCATTCTTGACACTCTGTTTCATTCACGTGGCATGCTATAAGGCCAGTTATCAAATCTTTTGCTACCAAATCAAGTGAATGCCACCAAAATATTGACCTTTTTGGCAAATCTACCCTTCTTAATGCACATGGCAAAGAGTACGTATAGAAACATATATGACTACCACTTTTTAACGAAGCAGCCAGGCTAGTATAATTTCGTGAATGGCTGGAGCCCAGCCATGGATAACACTGAACTAGGTGTACCTTTATGGATTTTCAGAAATAAGTATACTATATTCAATGTAATAAAGAACTCCAACATGAAATTGTAGACACACTACAATGAACAAGATTTTATTTTGTTTTCCATTTTTAATATTGCCTAGTACTATTCAATCCACCCTAGTAAACACGACATAAGTTCAAATTCCTAACCAATCTAGCCTCTGACAAACGTTCCACCAAAATTTTTGGTAGATAAATTTCTACCTGGTTCAAAACATGGACTGATCTTTATCATGAAGAAATTGATTCAAACCTTTGTGCTGCAAAGAATGTCAAGCCTGTCTATCAGTTTCTGGAGGGACCTGAGTCAAAGAGTCACTGTTTCTTTCCTACAAATGCCCATGACTGGAGGTTCTAACTGCTTGTCGTCATGGTTGTAACAAAACAAAATTTGTACAGCCCCATCCTCGAAAATTAGTGATGACTTTCCATAAGATCAGCAAGGGTAATCTTTCCACAGTTGCCAGTGTCCAGCCGTTCGAACTGTGTACAGATTTGTAAGATGTCTTTCTCTGAGACCGTACCCATCTCCTTGAGCTTGTAAATAACGTACTCTGCCTTACTGACATATACCAAGTGGAAGGAAAACAAAATCGAAAAAGAAAATAGAAAACTTTAATGCAATTCTTTTGAAGAAATTTAAAATATATTCAGCATATCATCAAATTCATTTCATTTACTGTGACATTTACTGTGAACCAAAATAGAAGTTTCAAAGAAATGTAATGTGATCTAAACACCATAAAGTAGTTCCATTTATAATACCTAACTCGATTATCATAATCCAAGAGTATAAAATGACCCTGAACTTAAGCTCATTTAATGATCGACCCTTTTAAGAATGTGAAGAACTTGAACCTACATGAAAAACAAACAAGAAACGAACATCTATAACAAATCCATAATGACTGACTGATCTGATCTAACTCTTCATTTACAAGAACTTAATAAGGGCCCGTTTGACAGAGATTATAAACTAGTTTATAAACCAATTTTTGGTTTATTTGATCAATTTTGGTTTATTTGAGTTGAAATTGTTGACTTTTATGTTAAAAGTGGATTGAAAAGTCAAAAATTACGGCTGAAAAAAACCAAAATGGGTTTTTAAGCTTTGTCAAACAAGCTCTAAGTTTCCTGGAGTGCATTTCCTTACAGAAACCAACCAACTTTCATCCAACAGGTAAATTGCCGCACTTCAAAATACACCTCAATCTGTACATATGCTAAGTGTAAGAGGAAATCCATTTTTCCAAGAGAAAGTGGAAACCTATCATGAATTTTTTATTTATTGAGTTGAACTTTTTCTTCTTTATAATCTAAGAAATTTTAGTTGAAACTACAACGTTTACATTAATTGGGTTTAACTCTGATGGAATTTTAAATTTATATTTTGGAATGCATGATAATGCTACAAAAAGGCCTAAGACTCTCAAAATCAAACTTAAAAGGAATATGTAGTTCCTTATACTGATATATCATACTAAAACTGTAAAACATGAGCATCCTGCTAGTGGTTTACTTACCAACTAGTCTTCAAAGACCAATTAACATACAGTTGAGTCTCAAATAATTGTTAATCTTGGGAGACGACAAATTATTAGTACGATTTATTGATTATAAAATTTAAAGGATTTTTAATAGACACGATAAATTAACACCTATTTTTAGTTGGACTTCTACACTAATATTGTAACACCCTAAAATTTCATTAGTAGTAGTTAAATTGGAATTTGACACTTAATTGCAAAAGCACGAAAGTCTAGGGACCAAATTATAGGTTTACTCATAGTTGAGGACCTAATTGCAATTATTAGATATATGCATATTTTTGTCCCATGAATAGTGTCGTGAACAGTAATCTTGTCTGTCAATGATTTGCTAAAAACAGATATATTTAATGTCATATTACATATATATGGTAGATAAAATAGTTTATTAGATATTAATATGTATATGATTGTATATACACATATATAATTGTGTTATTAGTTTAAATCATGCATATAATTTAAAAGTATGAATATATATATTTAATGCTTTTTTGCATATATATATGGTACATAAAATAGTGATTAAATACTAATATGTATATGATTGCATATGATTATGTTATTAGTTTAAATTAGACTTTAATCATGCATGTAATTAGATACTAATATGTATATAATGCACATGATTATATGATTAGCTTAAATTATCATTTAATCATGCATATAATTTAAGGTAAGAATCAATATTTTCCTAATAATGTATACATGTAATATAAAAAAGTAATTAAAGAAATTTAAAGTTTCTATGCATGGCAAACATCAACCTCCTCCTTATAAATACTCACCCCTTCTGTAAACAAGAAATACACAAAATCACAATCTTCTTTTTTTCCTTAAAATAAGAGAGAAAAGAGAAAAGAATTTCAAGCTCTTGAAATGATTTTACTTTATTTCAAGTTTCAAACATAAGGTAAGTGTGCTGTTATGTTGACTAGGAGTAATTCTTTTTAGGATAAATAGCACTAGAGGTCCCTAATTTTTGAACGTTGTAACGATCAGGTCCCTAACCTTTGTTAACTACTTGAAATGTAGGAGTCCCTAATCTTTCAAACATACGTATTTAGAGGTCCTTTTTGACGGAAAACATCAAAATTCTATTAACTCACCACGCGCTCAATTTTTAAAAGGCAAAAATAGGATAAATAGCACTAGGGGTCCCTAACCTTTGAACGTTGTAACGATCGGGTCCCTAACCTTTGTTTAGTAGCAGCCGAAGTCCCTAGCCTTTCACTAGCGTACCGTGACGTACCAAAGGTCATTTTTAACAAAAGCGCCAAAATTACATTAACTCACCACGCTCAATTTTTGAAAAGGCAAAATGTCGTAACACTATTCAAATATTATTATTTTTCACGGTCCATCTCTTTCAAGAGCTTTGGCGATTCTTCATTAGCAAAGAAGGCGGTCATGGGAGCAAAGACCGTCGTCGCCGCTTGTCGAGGATCTGGAGGCGAAAATTAGTGAGCTCTTTTCGGTGGCTTTCTGGAGTTTAATTTGTAAATTCCTAACTGAAATAGTACACCCGCTCGACGACGACTGCTGCTGCCAGTGAGTGGTGTTGGACAAAAATTGCACCTAAACAATCGCTTTTCAGGAATCACTTCTCTAATCTTGATATTATCAGTTTTAAAAAATCGCATTTGCAAAAAAGAATAACAATAAGAAAATTTCTGGTACGTACGGCTGCTAGTGAAAGGTTAGGAACTTCGGTTGCTAGTGAACAAAGGTTAGGGACCCGATCGTTACAACGTTCAAAATTAAAGACCCCTAATGCTATTTATCCCATTTTTGCCCTTCAAAAATTGAGCACGTGGTGAGTTAACAGATTTTTTGACGTTTTTCATCAAAAAAGGACCTCTGGTACGTATGTTTGAAAGATTAGAGACTACGGATGCTAGTGAACAAAGGTTAAGAACCTGATCGTTACAACATTCAAAGGTTAGGGACCCCTAGTGCTATTTACCCTTCTTTTTATTTGTTATTTCACGGCTATGTTTATGTTATAATCCACATTATGTAAGATATGTTAAGAACGAACCGGAGTTTAGTAGCGCTATACACGAAGATTTGATATCATCTAAGTTCGATCCAATTTTCGTGTCTCCTTATGCAAGTATGATTTTTCCGTTGAAATACATATACAAGAAAAGAATATTACTCACGCACACTTATTGAAATTTTATCTCACGTTATGTTTGTTTCATATTTTTCAAAAATTAGCAGTTCGAGGTAGTCGGAATGGAGATGACTTATGGTTGCAGGAATTTTTAATAATAAATTATATTTATGGAGCCAATGTTATTTTTTTTAGATTAATTATTAAAGATATTTAAGTTAAATTTTATTGAATTAATTATACTATTTGAAAAATTGATCTGTTATGATAAATACTTTTATTATTAGTTTATTGTGTTAATAATTTTATTTATACTTTAAGTCCCTTCAAAGTAGTTTTAATTTACGATTTAGTGGCATTTGGATCGTTAAGAATTCGGTTCGTCACAAATACCTTTATTTACTATCTTTATAATAGGATTAATTAAGTTAATCCTTGGTTCCATAGCCTCAAGGCTACTAAAATTCCTTTTGAATTCTTTTGTTTGATCCATAATCTCTACTGTATGCTTGTCTCTAACTCCATGATAAGAATTCATAACCTTTGCAGAATACCCTATTTTGTTTGATATAGCCTTTGTAATGGGTTTAACCAATATCTTGAAAAGCTTAGATCACATTTTTGAACTAAATTAGTATACTTCCTCGTGCTTGCTTTGATTCTTTATGTTCTGATATTTCAAATGGAAAAGGAAACCATAAACTCTCAAACCTGTTTCCAACAAACGAATCAATGTCCTATGCCAAGCCTAGTTGATGATAATCATTTTATCTCAATCCTTTCCATTTTCAAATTGATCAAGTATAGCTGATCTACCAAGTCTTGTGCATAGTTCATATTATAAAACGATACTCTCATAGTGATATAAAATATTATTTATACATTCTGAACTGAGTTGGTTCTAAGTTCTAACAATTTTTTTTTTTAATTATTGCATATAATAAAATTATGAGATATCCATGATTAGATTGTATTTAAGAACTCGTCAAAAAAGTAAGTTCTAACAAAAATTTATTAATTATTGCATATAATAAAGTTACGAAATATCCATGATTAGATTGTATTTAAGAACTTGTCAAAATTATGTGGATATTATAAAAATTGGAGGTTGAGTATAAATATATCTGCCATGAAATTCATGTCTCCTAAACTATGTCAAACAAAAATCTGAAAATGAATACATAACTAGTACAATTTGAAGTGTCACTATCCTTTAGAGCATATACTATGACTCAAATGAAGTAAATAGAATAAACATACTCTTTGAAAGTTAATTACAGTGAACAAAGTTATTTACCTCACAAAACCATTATTATCAATGTCAGCAGCAAGAAACTGTGAAACAGTCATATCCTGACCGAGCACCCACTTGGCCATTCTCCTATGTCGTTTATCAACCCTTGCTTCAGTCAAATAAAGAAACGCCCGAGCAACGGCAAGTGTCGACACAAGCAACCAAATGGATGCAAAAATCCGACCCGGCAAAGAAGTAAATGCCCGGTCTCCATATCCAACAGTAGTAACCGACATGACTGACAAGTAGAATGAATCCAACAAATTTAACCTCTCGACAAAATGCATAACAGCAACTCCAATTCCAATACAAAGAACTACAGCACACAATGCCAATGTCACCTTCATCCGAATCCTCATTCTCCCCTTCTTCACGTCAATTATATAAGACCTAGGGTCGTGCGATCTCCTACCCTTAATAGTCCTCAAAAGATAATTCTCTTGCAAATCAAGCACATAACTAACCATTCCAGTCAGCAAAATATCAATAAAACCAAATCCCACAAGCACAAACGTGATGGAAAACAACTTGGTTGCACTACTATCAGGAGTTATATCACCATATCCAATTGTACACATAGTGACAATGCAAAAATACAAGGCATCAACCACAGGGTGAGTCTCAGTGGCCTTAAAATTGTCCTTATTAAAAGAATATATAATCACACCAAGAGTCAAGTATATGATCAAGAACGCAACAGCTTGTCTTACAATTGATGATTTGCCAAACTGGGGTGGCTTTGACACCGACGAATGGTCGAATTCATTGATGACAGCCATAGCTGGGGCAGTCTTGGACCTATGGAGATTACTCTTGGGCACCAAATAGTTTGGATCAATCAACCAAGATTGCCGGTTTTCCACATCAAAATTAGATTTTTGCGTGTCAAGATTAAATTTTTCATCATCAATATTGGATTCGGTAGGCTTAGGAGAGGTCACACTTAATGTTAATGCGTCAAGAAGGGTTGAAGAGGAAGAGTCTTTGAAACGGGAAGGTGACGTTAAAGGGGACCCCAAATTGAGTCTGTCTTTGAGTTCTTTTGATGGGGTGAGGGGTAAGGGTGGGATGGTGATTTCATTGTTTTCAGGTAAAGGGGCAAGGGAGAGTGGCGGTGGTGGGGAAGGTTGAGGCCTTCTGGGATTGATATAAGGGACGAGTGGCTCTTTCTCCATCTGGTTTCGACGGAAAACCAGTTTTGGGTTAGCCGGAATACCGGGAAACCTGGCGAGGGTGGTGGTGTAAGGCGGTTTCTGATATGGGTGTCAGGTTACGGATAGACATGTTCTGTTCGATGGAATTAAGGAATGATGCATTAAGAAAGAGATAGATATTAGTGGGGATTCTGGCAGTGTAGGAAAAGACGAAATAAACTATAAAGAGTTTGGTCCGTTTGATTCGTATCAATTCCATGGAAAATATTACAGGAATTCAATTCCTATTTTTGCTGGTTGATACAAAAGTGAAAAAGGAAAATAAATTCTAAAAGACAACTATTTTTAAGGTTCTTTTGACCAATTTTATAAAAAAAATTTTATATAGGAGATGTCACATCGACGGAGCAGACTTTCAAATTGTGGGTCCCAAATAGGGGGTTGGGTGGGGGCTATCGGGGTTCGGGGCGGCCAAATATTTTTGCCCTCGAAATATTTTTTTTTTTCCCTCAAACCACAATTATCGAACTTATTCTTATGAAAATCTACTATTTTTTATAAATCATATTATTTAAAACTTACAAGAAGTTATCAGACAAAATAGAATCTATATCTATTTTATCTAAAATTAAGTTTATGTAGTTTATGGACCCAAATTTAAACCCTTATAATAGTGTTATATACAATTATTATTTGAACACGATATGTATTAACAAGTAAATACCTTTATTAATTTTGTATTATCATTTGAGGAATAGGCCAATCATTTGTAATTTTGTATTATTAATTTTATTAGGCCAATAGGTCCAATTGTTTTCAATTAAGAGTCAGTTTGTCTAATTTATGAACTAGTTTATTTGACCAAAATGACTTATTTAATAAAAAAATAGTTTATTTGACCAAAAAATTTGCCTTAGTAACATGATATTTTTTACTATTCTTTGTCAAATAAATCATTTCGGTCAAATAAACTAATTTTTAAACTATACCAAACAAGCTCTAATTGATATTGGGTCAATGGATCCAATTGTCATCCATTAAAATGTAATTTAGTAAAAGTTAAATTATTTATTAAAAAACTTAAAAAACTTAAAAAAAAAAAAAAAAAAAAATACACCCACAAAAAGTTGGGGGGTGCAGGTCCCCCCTGGGACCACCCCCAACTCCGCCCCTGGGAGATGATAGTTTCTATTTTCTAACTTATATGAAATTATTTTTCTTTTCTATCTTTGTCAATTAAACAGAATGTTAGGGTGTGTTTGATAGCAAGCAAGAAATTTGGATAGAAATAAAATGAATTCCATGGAAATGAATTGCTAAGAAATTGTTAATTGGAAAATAAAGACAAATTTTTCATGAAAAATAAAACATCCTCCACCCTCTCTTCAAAGAAAATATTGCATTTTTAAGGTAAATAAGAAAATGTTTTACCTAAAAAAAATACAAATCAATCAAACGCATAGTTAGAAAAATAGGTGGGAAAAGAATAATCAATCAAGGTGCAAGAGAGGTTGGACGCAAAGATAGAGAAAAATTAGAAAAATGAACCAATCTAGTTTGAAACGAATATAGAACGAGAAAATTATATAATTGTTATGAAATTGGAGAAAGAAGACAGAGAAAATATAAGAGATGCGAAAGGAATTGTCTCTTTCATTATAACTATGGACCTATATTTATAAGATTCCAAAGTAGGTTACAAAGAGATTTGGATACAATCAAACAAGACTTATCTAAATATACTGATAAAACTAAGTATTCTGATAAGTCTAAAATAGTCATCAATAATTATCTCATAATTTTACAACACTCCCCCTTTAATGACTATTTCTACAATAACTGTCTCGCTAAAAATTTTGTTTGATAAAAATCCAAATGGGATAAAATATCAAACGAAAAGAAAAAAAGAATATAGTAATTGTTAAATTTTTGGAGTATTAAGAAAATGCTACTCATTAAAACCTTGTCAGGAAAATCCAGTGGGACAAAACCTGGACTAAGGAAAAGAGTACAGCTACTCCCCTAATATTAATCATTGAAGATCTTTAAGTCGACGATCTCAATCTCGTGCACCAATTTCTTGAATGTGGATGTCGGCAATGCTTTTGTGAATAAGTCAGCCAAATTGTCACTTGAGCGAATTTGTTGAACATCGATGTCACCATTCTTCTGAAACTCGTGTGTATAGAAGAATTTTGGAGAAATATGCTATGTCATGTCTCCTTTGATGTAGCCTCATTTGAGTTGTGCAATACAAGCTGCATTGTCTTCATACAATATTGTTGGACTATCCTTTGTTGAAGGTAATCCGCATGATGCTTGGATATGATGTGTCGTGTTTCTCAACCATGCACATTCTCGACTTGCCTCGTGCATTGCAATAATTTCGTAATGATTTGAAGATGTTCTTTGCCAATGTTTGCTTTGAGATCTCCATGAAATAGCTGTTCCTCAACGTGTAAACACATATCCCGTTTGTGATTTAGCTTTATGTGGATCGGAGAGATAACCCGCATTTGCATATCCCACTAAAGACGATCCTAATTTTTTTGAATAAAATAATCCCATGTCAATAGTACCTTTTAGGTAACGAAAAATGTGTTTAATTGCAAGGAGATTTACAGAAAAAGCTATGTCCGGTCGAGTGCAATTTGCAAGATACATTAATGCACAAATTGCACGTAAGTATGGTACTTCAGGTCCAAGAGTTATTTTTCCATCTTCAAGTGGGCGAAATGGATCTTTTTTCACTTCAAGTGATCGAACGACCATAGGCGATGTCAATGGATGTACTTTATCCATATAAAAACGTTTTAAGACTTTTCCTATATAAGAAGATTGATGAACAAATAATTTTTCTAGGAAATGTTCAATTTGTAATCCAAGACAAAATTTGGTTTTTCCCAAATCTTTCATCTCAAATTCATTTTTTAAATAATCTGCAGTTTTGTTGAGCTCTTCAGGAGTTCCTATAAGGTTTAAATCATCAATATAAACTGCCACAATTGCAAATCCAATATATGTTTTCTTTATGAAAACACAAGGACATACATCGTCGTTTTTATAACCTTCTTTCAACAAATATTCGCTAAGACAATTATACCACTATTCGTCCGCATTGTTTTAATCCATATAATAATCTTTACAATTTAATTGAGAACAGTGTTCTAGGGAATGAATCATTTGTTTCTGGCACTTTAAATCATTCAGGAATGGCCGGATGAACGACTCGAACCTCCGACTTCCACGGCCAAAACGCGCGTTTTGGCCGTTTTGAAGAACAGCCAAGATTTGTAAAGAAAATGCAAAAAAGTCGTTTTGCATTTCCTTTGCAATTTTGTGGGTTGTTTTCCAAAATGCATTTTTGGAAATGACAAAAAGAACACGTTTTGACTAATTTCAAAAACACAAAATACAAAACGGGTTGAAAACACAAAAGAGAACACCCAACACTTCGAGAAATTTTCAACAATTCTAGTGTTGAGAAAAATTAAAAAGCAGATATTTTACTGTTAAAATAAGTAATATAATTGTTTCTAAGTTTGACCAATTAAGAAACTTAGGTGGTGTTCTCTTTGTATTTGAATTTTATGTTTTGAGTTTTGAATTCAATTTGTGTTTTGTATTTTTGAGTGTTTATTTCGAAATTTGTGAAAAATGCGTTCTTTTTTGTGTTTTTGAAAATTGTTTCTGAAAACAGAAAATTCGAAAACATGTTTATTTGAAATTTTTTAGAAATTTGGACTTGGAATTAAAACAATTAAAAATATTTAAAAACAATTCAAACTTGGAATTAAAAACATTTAATTGTAGAATTAAAAACATTTAAAAATAATTAAAAATATGTAATTATAGAATTAAAAACAATTTAAATTTGAAATTAAAAACATTTAATTATGAAATTAAAATATTTAAAACAATTAATAATATTTAAAATGAACTAAAAATATTTAATTATGGAATTAAAAACATTTAATTATAGAATTAAAACAATAAAAAACAATAAAAATATTTAAAATGAACTAAAAATATTTAATTATGGAATTAAAAATATTTAATTATAGAATTAAAAACAATTCAAATACATGTAAAGGAACTGAGAATTAAACCTGTGACCTCATCTTCGTGACACGCCAAGCATTTGGCTATTTGGACAAGGAGCCGCGATTTTGTAAAAACGCAGGACATGGTTAAATCATCTATTTGTGTCACCGCCAGTAAAATTAAAAAAAAAAAAATCTTTGGGGTAGGATTCAAAATTGGCCAAAACGACAAAACGGCCAAAACCCGCGTTTTGGCCAGTTACTCCTTTTGTTAACAAAATGTCCAAAATGATGTTTTTGGTGTTTTTCGTTTTCTTTGCATTTTTTTTTGTATTTTCAAAAATACATTTTGAAAACGACAAAGAATACATTTATTATTTTCAAAAACACAAAACAAAAAACTAGGTTGAAAATATCAAAGAGAACATGTCCTTATTATTTTAAAACTTGTTCTGATAAGTAAAGTCTTTAAGCTTAGCCAACACGAGTTCGAATCAACATGTTGTATCTTTAAAAGTTTAAATTCCTTTCCAATTAGATTTATACAGTCCCGAGTTAGAAAAAATGTACCACCGCTGAGGTGTCAGCAGGGTGGACTGTCCATCATAAGATTTATATGCATATATATATATTTTTTAATGTTGACTGTTATACAATGTTATTTGAGTGTCTATATCGTGAGCTAATTCTCCTTCTATAAATTTGCGTGTTATTATACGTGTACGTTGTTTGGCTTTTCACGTCAAATTTGAATTCGTATTGGATATGTATGTGTGGAGATTGAGATTTGATGAATGTCAGTGTACATGTTGTGAATCTAATTTAAATATTGTTGTCATTTTGTATAAATAGACCATTTTATGTGGGCAGCTATTCCCTGTCCTTTTCGACAGTGTCATAGTTTATTATCATTTTTTATAGTTGCACTTCGCAATTGTCGTTTCTCCACGAACGTCGAATGGTAGAATTGTTCCCAATGTTGACTGTAGTTACTTATATATTGCTTTTGTTACTCATATATTGCTTTTGTTTTTGTAATAACATTCCAAACATTTTTTTGACATTTTTTGTAGATGTATCTCTAACATATTGTACATAAGGACGAGGTCTGCGGGGCAAATCACGTAGATTAGCAACATTGGATATATCGAGGTGATAGTGCATAATTTTGAAGCTGCGCACAAAGCTAAACATGTTTTACATATTTTACAATGTTGCAAGACAGATAGTTATAATTTATTGGCAAATTAGTACATCAAATAATTGTTATGTTAACTATCGACACATATGTTTGTACTGTCGATTATTCTATTAAGTGTTGATATTCTATGATTGTCGACATCGATAGTCATAAACAACAATGTCGATATTGACGGTGCTGTATTCAATAACTGTCAACATCCATATTTGCAACTTTCTATACAAATCGACACAAGTTATTTATTTGGAAAAAATGCAATACTAACTCAACTAAAGACATCAAAATGATCACTTCGAAATTATAGCATTCAGTGTTATAAACAACTTCTTTAGATAAAAAAAAAAAAAAAAAAAAAACATCATACATACAATGTTGTTCATGTTTATAACATCGTAATGTATTTTATTTTCAAATCAAAATTTAAAAGTTCAAAACAAATCAAAATTTTCGAAGTTAATGAGCGCTTACACGACTTACCTTCAAGAAACAATGTCGAGTATTACGACTTCAAGTCCCAAAATGCAATGGCGGGTGTGTTTTTGTCTTAAGAGTTCAACAAAGATGATATAAATATTTTGATTTTATGCTAATTTCATTTAACCCAATGGTTAATTGGATTGTGCACTCTAAAAATACGAACTTATTTGCACAAATGGTCCCTCGACTTTTGTACTTCTCGCGGGTTGAGGACCCATCTTTTTATTTTGGCGGTTTAACTCTATTTCAATATTTTTGGCAGAAATGGTCCTTTTCAACAATTTCATCCAAATACCGTGAAATTTGACGGTGGAAGAATTTTTATTTATAAAAGGCTTATTTGCACAAATGGTCCCGACTTTTGTAAAGAAAATTCTGACAAAAGTCCCTAATATTTTAGAAAGTGTTGAAAAGTCCCATAACCTTCTAATCCTAACACATATGACCTAAATTTTTTGACAATTTACCCCTAACTTAAATAAATTAAAATGACTCACAAACCTTTCAAAATACAAATAAGTCCTAAATCTTTTTACAGATTTACACTTAAAATAATAAAAGTGTGTCATCAAGTCCCAAAACTTTTAATTTTGTCCACTAAAATGATATTTAAAATGTGTTTGATTAAAATCGATATTTTAGTAAAGCAATTGAAAAATTGTGGGACCATAACGCGCGCTGGTTAAAATTAATTATTGACTTTGAGTTTAATCTTTTAACAAAATCAAAATTGAAAATAAGCGCTCTTAGAGTCTCAGATTTTGTCCGATGGTACCATTAATTAACAAAAAATTATCACGATCGTATTTGACCAATTTAAAATTTTAATTTATTTTCATATCACTACAGAGAGGTGGTAAAATGGGCCAGGCCAGAGATAGCGGTCTGCAAGGTGGTGGTCTAATAAAAATTGATAAATAACAAAATTAGGTCAATTTAGTCCGATAAAACTAGTCAACCGGGTGGTCCGATAATTTTTTTTGTCCAAATCCCACCCCACACTTCAAACACCCCACCCATCCCTCCTCCCTCCCTCCCCGTGAAATGTGGCGGCCGGGGTGTGGTGTTTGAAGTGTGGGGGTAGGGACTTGCAAAAAAAATTATCAAAGCGACTGATTGGCTAGTTGTACCGACTAAATTAACCTAATTTTTATTGAATCAACTTTTTATTAGATCATTTCAGCTTAGAGACCGTGCTATCCTGGCCGACATCATCTCACACCTCTGAATTGATATGAAAATAAATTAAAATTTTAAATTAATCAAATTTTGATCATGTATAGTTTTTGTTAATTAATGTACTAATTGACAAAATCTGCAGACTCTAAGGCTGCTTTGTTTTCAATTTTGATTTTGTTAAAAACTAAAGTCAAAGTCAACAATTAATTTTAACACACATTTTATGGTCATACAATTTTTCAATCACTTTTCTAAAAATCTAATTTTAATCAAACACATTTTAAATATCATTTTGGTGAACAAAATTAAAAGTTTTGGGACTTGATGACACACTTTTTATTATTTTAAGTGTAAATCAGAAAAAAAAATAAAAAGATTTAGGACTTATTTGTATTTTTGAAAAGGTTTGTGAGTTATTTTTAATTTATTTAAGTTAGGGGTAAAATTGTCAAAAAATTTAAGGTCATATGTGTTAGATTAGAAGGTTATGGAACTTTTCAACACTTTCTAAAATATTAGGACTTTTGCTGCAAATTTTTCTTTACAAAAGTCGGACCATTTGTGCAAATAAACCTTTATAAATAAAAATTCTTCCACCGTCAAATTTCACGGTATTTCAGATGGAAATTGTTGAAAAGGACCATTTCTGCAAAAAACATTTGAAATAGTGAGTTAAACCGCCAAAATGAAAAGATGGGTCCTCAACCCGCAGTAAGTGCAAAAGTCAGGGACCATTTGTGCAAATAAGCCCTAAAAAATACTATAAAATCTTAACTGCAGAAAGATAATAGACATTTTTACAAACGATATTTTTAACTTTTCACTCTCAAAAGAGCAATCTTCCAAATATTTTCGAAGTTGCACTATTTCTCATCAACCCATATCATACTTGACTACAAATCAAGTTTCGCCAAAACAGAACTCTTTTCTTGGTTGTTGCATTTTATTTCTTTTCAATGACTAGTACACAATTTATCTTAAAAATAAAAAAATTGAAGAAAGCAAGCAAGCCAGTGGACAATTTTATTTTGTTTCTCGCCCATTTGTTCCAACTTGTGTCACTTTTGTTCAGACAGGGAATTGTATGTAGAGAGTCTTTATACACGGGACAAAAAGTTTTGGATTATGTTTGTTACATGTAAATATTTCATGTAGCACTGGATTGTTCCATGCAATTATAATATAATATTGTGTTTAGTATTAGATCATATTTAACAGCTGATATTATTTTTTAAATATTAATTAATTTTAAGTGTTTAAAATTTTATGAAATAGCATGAAGAGAAGCTGCGAGTGACTGGCCATCAATCAGTCGCTCTAGGTCAATTGCAAATGGCAAACAGAAATGACCATCTGAAAACATGCAAACGTTTATTAATTAATAAATAAATTTGTCTCTAACTTAACCCTTTAAATAAAGTAGCTTAATACTAAGATCAAACCGTCTCGTGACCACATATTTATAACAATTGTACACATGTTGTCTTTAATAAAATAAATAGATTCAACATGCACGTGAGTCGGCATTGTGAATAAATTCTAACAACTCAAACTTTTAGTGACATGATTCGCCCACTTATACCCAATTTTGCTCCGTTTACAAAACCACACAATCAAGACTACTAGGAATTTTAACTCTTGGTCGATCCTCTTCAAAGATTCCCTCCATGAGTTTGATCTCAATAGAGCAGAGAAACACGACACAAAAGTTATAGAGAAACATGCTCTAGATGGTTCAATATAGAAGTAATTCAAAACCTGTCCTTTAATGCTAGCCAGACGAGGGGTCTTATTTACTAATAATATTTGGTTCACATATGACAACCAGGCAGGATAATTGACTGACTTCTAAATGTACTTTTAAGGAGTTTTTGAGTAATAAAAACATATAGATAACATTAGAAAGGGCAATTACACCTCTCATATAAATTACGGAGTACCATAACCTCAAATATGAGGAAGCAAGCTGCAATAGACTAATCATCATCAAGGACGCTTGGACGTCTCCTAATCTGAGAAACGAGGGAAATACAAATTTATAATATCCTATTGATTGGATTCAAACAGACAAAGGCGCGAACAAGAAGTGACTTACTGTTACTTTGGTTTCTTTAGTAGACTGTGTGTTGATTTGTTCAAGCAATGAAATGAGCCTCTCTTCAGAAACCTATGCATTAAACAAACATAAGAGAAAAAGAACATGACCGCCAATTGCCAACACAAACACTGACATAATGTTACACAGTGTCGCCTTTTGTTGGTTAGAGAAGACTAGCGTGCATAAACCAACACGGACAACTGATAGAATGAGCATGTGACAAAGAGCTACCTCCTCGGCAATCTGACCCATTTGAGCCGCTCTCAATATAACATCCTCAACTCCTCTGGCCTTGTCCGGTTTCACCAGGGCAATTCTTGCAACTGTACAAATAAATACACACAAAATGTGCACACTAGGTAAGAAATGATAATAATAAATTACACCACATATAGTACAAAAAAACATTTAAAACAATTTAAAAACAATTACAAATATTTAAAAACATTTAAAAATAATTAAAACATTATGTTTTGAAATTAAAAACAATTAAAACATTTACAAATAATTATTAATTAAAAACAATTATGTTTAGCATTAAATACAATTAAAAACAATTTAAAAAACAATCAAAAACATTTAAAAACAATTAGCAACATTTAAAAATATTTAAAAACAATTATATTTGGAATTATTTGGAATTAAAAACTATATTATTAATTCAAAATAACTAAAAAGGAGCAGTGGATTGTGGGGATTCGAACCCCTGACCTACATTGTGGAAATAGTGCGCCCCATCCGGTTTGACAAGGCACCGCATTTTGCTAAAAAAAACGCGAAAAATGTCTATATTATTATTGTTTTGCGTAGCGTAAAACAAAAAAAAAAAGGAAAGGCCGGATGAACGACTCGAACCTCCGACCCCCACGGCCAAAACGAACAACCAAGATTTGTAAAGAAAATGCAAAAAAGTCATTTTGCATTTCCTTTGCAATTTTGTGGGTTGTTTTCCAAAATTCATTTTTAGAAATGGCAAAAAGAACACGTTTTGACTAATTTCAAAAACACAAAATACAAAACGGGTTGAAAACACAAAAGAGAACACCCAACACTTGAGAAATTTTCAACAATTCTAGTGTTGAGAAAAATAAAAAGCGAGATATTTCTTTGTTAAAATAAGTAATATAATTGTTTCTAATTTTGACCAATTAAGAAACTTAGGTGGTGTTCTCTTTGTATTTGAATTTATGCTTTGAGTTTTGAATTCAATTTGTGTTTTGTATTTTTTAGTGTTTATTTCGAAATTTGTGAAAATCGTTCTTTTTGTGTTTTGAAAATTGTTTCTGAAAACAGAAAATTCGAAAAAATGTTTATTTGAAATTTTTTAGAAATTTGGACTTGGAATTAAAACAATTCAAATTTGGAATTAAAAACATTTAATTGTAGAATTAAAAACATTTAAAAATAATTAAAAATATGTAATTACTGTAATTAAAAACAATTTAAACTTGAAATTAAAAACATTTAATTATGAAATTAAATATATATATAAACAATTAAAAATATTTAAAATGAACTAAAAATATTTAATTATGGAATTAAAAACATTTAATTATAGAATTAAAAACAATTTAAAACAATTTAAAATATTTAGAATGAACTAAACATATTTAATTATAGAATTAAAAACATTTAATTATAGAATTAAAAACAATTCAAAACAATTCAAAAACATGTAAAGGAGCTGAGAATTGAACCTGTGACCTCATCTTCTGCATCCGCGCATTTGGCTATTTGGACAAGGAGCCGCATTTTGTAAAAAAAACGCGGGACATGGTCAAATCATCTATTTGTGTCACCAGTGTAAAATCAAAAAAAAATGCTAGGGGTAGGATTCGAAACAGTGGCCAAAACGGCAAAATGGCCAAAACCCGCGTTTAGGCAAGCAACTCCTTTTGTTAACAAAACGCCCAAAATGATGTTTTTGGTGTTTTTCGTTTTCTTTGCATTTTTTTTTTTTTGTGTTTTCAAAAATACGTTTTCGAAAACGATGAAGAGAATCGTTTGACTATTTTCAAAAACACAAAACAGAAAACGGGTTGAAAATATCAAAGAGAACATGCCCTTATTATTTTAAAACTTGTTCTGATAAGTAAAGTCTTTAAGCTTAGCCAACACGAGTTCGAATCAACATGTTGTGTCTTTAAAAGTTTAAATTCCTTTCCAATTAGATTTATACAGTCTCGAGCAGAAAAATTCGGCCCACCTGCTGAGGTGTCAGCAGGTGGGCTGTCCATCATAAGATTTATATGCATATATATTTTGTTTTAATGTTGACTGTCATACAATGTTATTTGAGTGTCTATATCGTGAGCTAATTCTCTTTCTATAAATTTGCGTGTTATTATACGTGTACGTTGTTTGGCTTTTCACGTCAAATTTGAATTCGTATTGGATATGTATGTGTGGAGATTGAGATTTGATGAATGTCAGTGTACATGTTGTGAATCTAATTTAAATATTGTTGTCATTTTGTATAAATAGACCATTTTTATGTGGGCAGCTATTCCTGTCCTTTTCGACAGTGTCATAGTTTATTATCATTTTTATAGTTGCACTTCGCAATTGTCGTTTCTCCACGAACGTCGAATGGTAGAATTGTTCCCAATGTTGACTGTAGTTACTTATATATTGCTTTTGTTACTCATATATTGCTTTTGTTTTTGTAATAACATTCCAAACATTTTTTGACATTTTTGTAGATGCATCTCTAACATATTGTACATAAGGACGAGGTCTGGGGCAAATCACGTAGATTAGCAACATTGGATATATCGAGGTGATAGTGCATAATTTTGAAGTTGCGCATAAAGCCAAACATGTTTTACATATTTTACAATGTTGCAAGACAGATAGTTATAATTTATTGGCAAATTGGTACATCAAATAATTGTTATGTTAACTATCGACACATATGTTTGCACTGTCGATTATTCTATTAAGTGTTGATAATCTATGATTGTCGACATCGATAATCATAAACAACAATATCGATATTCGACGGTCTTTGTATTCAATAACTGTCAACATCCATATTTGCAACTTTCTATCCAAATCGACACAAGTTATTTATTTGGAAAAAATGCAATACTAACTCAACTAAAGACATCAAAATGATCACTTCGAAATTATAGCATTCAGTGTTATAAACAACTTCTTTAGATAAAAAATAAAATAAAATCATACATACAATGTTGTTCATGTTTTTAACATCGTAATGTATTTTATTTTCAAATCAAAATTTAAAAGTTCAAAAACAAATCAAAATTTTTGTAAGTTAATGAGCGTTTCACAACTTACCTTCAAGAAACAATGTCGAGTATTACGACTTCAAGTCCCAAAATGCAATGGCGGGTGTGTGTTTTTGTCTTAAGAGTTCAACAAAGATGATATAAATATTTTGATTTTATGCTAATTTCATTTAACCCAATGGTTAATTGGATGATCTACTTACGTAGCTTGTCTTGGAAGCTATTGTCATGACAAAATTTGTGCACTCTAAAAATACTATAAAATCTTAACTGCAGAAAGATAATAGACATTTTTACAAAACGATATTTTTAACTTTTCACTCACAAAAAGAGCAATCTTCCAAACATTTTCAAAATTGCACTATTTCTCATCAACCCATATCATACTTGACTACAAATCAAGTTTCGCCAAAACAGAACTCTTTTCTTGGTTGTTGCATTTTATTTCTTTTCAATGACTAGTACACAATTTATCCAAAAATAATAAAAATAAAAAAATTGAAGAAAGCAAGCAAGCCAGTGGACAATTTTATTTTGTTTCTCGCCCATTTGTTCCAACTTGTGTCACTTTTGTTCAGACAGGGAATTATATGTAGAGAATCTTTATACACGGGACAAAAAGTTTTGGATTATGTTTGTTAAATGTAAATATTTCATGTAGTATTGGATTGTTCCATGCAATTATAATATAACATTGTGTTTAGTATTAGATCATATTTAACAGCTGATATTATTTTTTAAATATTAATTAATTTTAATTGTTTAAAATTTTATGAAATAGCATGAAGAGAAGCTGCGAGTGACTGGCCATCAATCAGTCGCTCTACGTCAATTGCAAATGGCCAACAGAAATGAAACGTTTATTAATTAATAAATAAATTTGTCTCTAACTTAACCCTTTAAATAAAGTAGCTTAATACTAAGATCAAACCATCTCGTGACCACATATTTATAACAATTGTACACATGTTGTCTTTAATAAAATAAATAGATTCAACATGCACGTGAGTCGGCATTGTGAATAAATTCTAACAACTCAAACTTTTAGTGACATGATTCAGCGCCCACTTATACCCAATTTTGCTCCCGTTTACAAACCACACAATCAAGACTACTAGGAATTTTAACTCTTGGTCGATCCTCTTCAAAGATTCCCTCCATGAGTTTGATCTCAATAGAGCAGAGAAACACGACACAAAAGTTATAGAGAAACATGCTCTAGATGGTTCAATATAGAAGTAATTCAAAACCTGTCCTTTAATGCTAGCCAGACGAGGGGTCTTATTTACTAATAATATTTGGTTCACATATGACAACCAGGCAGGATAATTGACTGACTTCTAAATGTACTTTTAAGAGTTTTTGAGTAATAAAACATATAGATAACATTAGAAAGGGCAATTACACCTCTCATATAAATTACAGAGTACCATAGCCTCAAATATGAGGAAGCAAGCTGCAATAGACTAATCATCATCAAGGACGCTTGGGACGTCTCCTAATCTGAGAAACGAGGGAAATACAAATTTATAATATCCTATTGATTGGATTCAAACAGACAAAGCGCGAACAAGAAGTGACTTACTGTTACTTTGGTTTCTTTAGTAGACTGTGTGTTGATTTTTGTTCAAGCAATGAAATGAGCCTCTCTTCAGAAACCTATGCATTAAACAAACATAAGAGAAAAAGAACATGACCGCCAATTGCCAACACAAACACTGACATAATGTTACACAGTGTCGCCTTTTGTTGGTTAGAGAAGACTAGCGTGCATAAACCAACACGGACAACTGATAGAATGAGCATGTGACAAAGAGCTACCTCCTCGGCAATCTGACCCATTTGAGCCGCTCTCAATATAACATCCTCAACTCCTCTGGCCTTGTCCGGTTTCACCAGGGCAATTCTTGCAACTGTACAAATAAATACACACAAAATGTGCACACTAGGTAAGAAATGATAATAATAAATTACACCACATATAGTACAAGAAGAGACCACAAATGCATATAATCTACTGTTGACTTCTAAGGACATCTGCTGTGAGCAACTACCTTAAACTGGCTCTCCTGATCCTTTCCCATCATAAGACACGCAGAAGAGAAATTAAGCAGGAGGGGTGCATGCTCGCACACAGTCAGAAATCAGCTAGATCTTTCATTCAAGTGATAGAGAGCAGAAGCTTGTTGCTTTTTAATGGTAATGGCACTAAATTCTATGCTAAAAGATCCAAACCAATGCAGAACCTAAGTTCCCCATGGTCAACAAGATATGCACTTTGAATCAATAACCAAGGCTCGCAATATCCTGCACCTTAATATCTAGGTCCGACAACTATTAAGATGAATGGCAGGATCTAAGACCGTGGCCTTCTCTCTTAATTACAGAAAAATAAATTTCTTATTATCTTTGACAAGTCAAAATGCCACATAAGTCATCAATTTATTATCCAAGCCAGATTAATAGTTTATGCATTTCCCCGTTATTTCAACTGTGCAATTTTTTTATAGAAAAAATATGTACCCGACAATACTTAAAATTCACGAGCAAAAAGTAGAGAACTTAAAGGAATAAAGATTTTAACATAACATGCATGCTAGATTACACGCTTGTAGGTGAAGCTTTTTAGCAGATTTTGATAAAAAGTTAATGAAATGTGTGGTTTAAATTAATTAATAACTTTAACTCCAATTTTTTAGCAGATTTTTAAGCTCCACCAAATAAGCTCTAAGCTCAATATTCCCATATAGAATTTAGATATTACAATATTTCTCAGTCAAATCAAAATCAAGATAAATGCTTCAAAGCAAAAACATATCTCTAGTGACAGAATAGAATTACGCAAATCCTTGCCATAACTAATGATAACTTCCATTTTCATTACATAATTTAACTTACGTCTTGCCCGTGCTTCAGAAGTCAGAATCTGACTCAGCATCATTTGCCTTCGTTCCTCTGCCTCCCTAGTGCAATCAGTTTTAGAGTTCAAATCAAGAAAATCTTACCGAAGCATATGCTAAGACTGATCAAACAATACTAAATAACTTGAGTTTGAATAATTCCAAAAATTAGATTAAGAGATAGAATAACCTTTTTGCTTCGTCCTGGCTTTTCTACTGTTCGGAATCTGCATTTTCCTATTTGTCCATAATCCAGTTAAAAGAGCAAAAAAAGTCAAATCATACAGAAACAACACACACTCGAGGAGACAATCATTTACCATGCCACGTTGAGCCATTAGCTCCTGCATTCTTCTTTGCCTGATGGCTTCTAATTCCGGGTCAGCCTAGAAATAATACAGTAAATTAAGAACAATTCTATAATCATAAATCCAGTAGTGGACAAATCACTTTTTAAATATGTCATGTAATCCAAATTATATTATCATACACAAATAGAAAGAACATTATTTTGCTCTCATTACATCCTCTCAACAAATCTGGTAGCAAAACCAGTTATCAGCCTCTTAGACACCTAAAATTGGATGTTGCCAATTACTTGATATGAGCTCCTTCTTCCCCTTTCTTTCATATACGATTTTATTCCTTGTATTTTCAGGGAATTTGGAGAGAATGGAGACCATCTAGTTTAAATGTTTACATCTTCTCATTATATAAGTCGTTTGGCAATCAATAAGCAGAAAAAAGAATTATTATCCACGTAAGCCTTGAGTTTGCAACTCTTTTTGACACAGGTTGTTAGGATTGTAATTTTGACTCGGATCAGTGAAAGGGTCTCACAGATCGGATCCATGATCGTGAGATTCTACTAAATATTAATAACTAAAAAATAGATAAATGTCATATTCTAAATAATAAATTACCAACTATAACTAAATAGAATCAAACAACAAAACAAGGTTGCAACTACTTTATAAAGGTCAACAATTGACAATGCATAATATGTCAAATAATAAATTCAAACATGATGCCAAAGTCATACATACATTTTCAAACATGCCAATCATCAAAAAGAATGTATTTATCATTGTTTTTTAAGTCATCATTTTTATCAAAATATCATCAATGTCTTTCTCAAGATCATCATTATAACTACATTCATCTTTGTGAATCTCAAAATTATCGTAACCTATGTAAAATAACTCAATATTTTACACTTTGATAAAATTTTACGATCCCTTCACAATCTTAACGATTCTTTATGATCCTAAGGACAATCCTAAGCATGAGAACAATTTGGACACATAATTGAGAATACTCAATTTTTTTATTTCATTAAATCCCATTTTCCAACAGATCCGAAATGGTCTTATTTATACAATGCAATAGAATCCTATTCTATGTGGAAATTTCAAAATACCACAATAAATATCCTAATCTAAGATATTAATTAAAAGACTATGACTACCATAAGCAAACCTTTAATCAAAAGGGAAAAAAAAATCTAAAATTATCATAAAATAATAAAATCTTAAAGCAGTCAAAATAATTCAGTAATTTCTATATGTGGGCTACACCATTCTCCCGTGTGGACAAAGTTTGTCCTTTTGAATTGTAAGGGAATTTGGATTCATCTTTGTTGTGCCAACAATAACTGTTGTTTGATCTGCATCATGTAGTCACGAGCATAGGCATCCTCCAGTTGTACTTCATGGTTCTGACATCTCCTTGTCAGCATGCTCTCAGGAGCTAACCCATCTTTGACACCGACTAATGTAGGGTAGCGCGTACAAAAGCATGACAACACAGAATTTGCGAACAACCTTCTAGTTTCTATTGATTCACTCGTGAATGCTAAAAAAACTAGTAATCACATACTCGTTGATTCATAAAAAATACCGAGAATCTGGACACATAATTGACAATGTTCAACTTCTTTATTTCATTACATCTTTCACAATCTGTGAAGCCAGAGAGCACAAAACTTAATCTTTCACATTTTATTTAGATAAACGCGGAGAACAGATTCAATTCCTAAATTCACATTCTTCACAGTAAGCACATAAGAATTTGCGAATTCGAAATTTGGAAATAATTGAAAAATATAGCATCTAGGAAAAAGAAAAGGAGTTGTAAATCGTAAAACACCAGGGAAATTCCATTTTAAAAAATAACAATCACGGGATATAAAACCCTAAATAGAAGAGCTCAATATTCATCTCTAAATAAAAATTCAAATTCAAGGAAATATAGAGATCGATAGTGAATTTACTTACCATTAGTCTCTGCCGCAGTGCGGAATTGAAGTTGAACAAGTGTCATCATAAAGGGGCGGCAAATATATATGCGTGTATATAGAGAGAATATTAGCAGCCCACACTTGCGTCTGAATAACGCCCTTCAAATTATTTGGAATATTGTGTTTGTTTGATATGATTTAAAGGGTAAATAGCACTGGAGTCCCGAACCTTTTAATCTTGTGACGATGGGGTCCTGAACTTTCTATTTCTAACCCCTGAGTCCTTAACCTATGAAACGTTAGCGCCTGGAGTCATTTTTTGACAGAAATCGTCAATTTGACCGTTAAATGGTCAAAATTTTGTTCAATAGATCATTTTACCCTTAAATTAAATGATTAATAAAAATAAAAATAAAAATTGCAACTAAACCACAACCAACAAAATAAAAAATTACAACTAAACTCCAAACACTTCTTCTTCTCCAAAATAATGTCGCCCGCCGCCAACCACCACCCACCGCCCACCGCATACCGAAAAATTTGGGGAAAGAAGGATATCTTCACGTTTTCGTCCTTTTTGTGCATTTTTCCAACCTAATTTGGGGAAAGAAGGATATCATCACGTTTGGGAAAAGAAGGATATATAATCTGAAATTTGGTGAAAGAAAGATATCCTCACGTTTTCTTCATTTTTGTGCATTTTCCGACCTAATTTTTTTTTGGCAAATTCCAAACATTTTGTCCTTATAATCATGAGTGAACTTCGTATGGAAGATTTTTCTGCAATTTGCGGTGGCCAAAATCGCGCGTGTTGTTGTTTGATGATTATGGCCACCGCAAATTGCAGTTGGGCTGTTGCTGTTCCGGCAGTAGGGAAATGGAAGTTGGGCTGTTGCGTTGCACGGTGGTTGCGGTGTGGAAGTTGGGCCACCGCAAATTGCAGTTGGGCTGTTGTGTTGTGCGGTTGTTGCTGTGTGGAAGTTAGGTTGTTGCAAGGTGGTGGCGGTGTTGCAGTTGGGCTGTTGCGCGGAGGTGGCGGTGATGAGGCTGGTACTCAATACCCATGGTGGCATACGGCGGTGGAAATAATGGTTCTTGGAACTCACGGCGGTGGAAGTTTGATGACATCCAGCGTCAAGCGCATCAAAGTGGTTGGCGGTGGTTGAATCTAAGTTGGGATTTCAGCTGAGGTCTCAGCTGGAGTTTTCAATTTTACTTTCCAGTGGGTGGTGGTTGGCGGGGGTCTTTTGGAGAAAAGAAGTATTTGGAGTTTAGTTACATCAACTCCGAAAATCCCTAACCAGCTACGAGGGTCCAACCCCTCCCCGTTGCAATGTTGTGGCATGTACATTAAGATGACCAAACTGGTTATTTTTCTTACTTGAATATGTACTTCTAAAGAAAAATGCCAGACAAAAACTAGCTACGAGGGTCCAAGCATGTACAAAAACCATTACAATATGTTCATAAATAAGTTACAAAATTACTTATAAATAAGTTGGTTTATTTTAAAACTAACACCTAATTTACAGTCAAAATAAATAACATATTCACGAGATATATGGTGCCAGTATCTCCGCAATGAAATAGTACACGGCAGTGCAGATCAGGATTTCGTTAAAACGGAATCAAATCTAATTCCGATTACACAACTATATATGAACTCAGAAGTATTTTGCATAAATCAGAAACTCATAAAAAGGACTTAACCGAAGAACACAATCCACCACCAAAGATGTTCCATATGTATAAGCGGCTGCAGTCATGCGGTTTTGAGTATCCCACATATATACCAACACTCAGCAGTTCTCCTCAGCTATTCATTTAGCAGTTTTTTTGCTCAGAAGGTGTTGGAGATCGAGCCCATTGATCTTGGAAGCAAGTATGAAATCATTCTCTGTGAGTCCACCTGCACAAGCAAAACTTGCATCAATCCCTCAAAGAACAAACTACATTTCACTAATATATTCCAAGCAGCCCTTCTATCGGCACTAATAATTTCCATGTGTACAACCACAACATGCATCACAATCAGCTGAACTAAACAAGCTCATGTGGCGATGAAATAATTCTTTAAAGGACTTTAAGGTTGCGGGTAAAGTAAAAGAAAAATACTACATTTCTCAGTTAAAGATTTCCAGCAACAGATGTCAAGAATATAACAACAAATAGATGTTATCGTGAGTGATCTTACCCACAGCATGTGTCCATATATCAATTTTTACATTGTTCCACCCAACAAGATGAAGGTCTGGATGATGACCTGCATCAAGACATAACTATTCAGCCAGAAAACTTCAAAGTAGCACAATGTCCACACTGTGTATGATTATTCAGAACTTTTTATTTGCTAGTTGCTACTTTATTGATCTATTTTATGTTTGTTTGCAAATTAGACTTTTAATTTTGTTAAATTGTTTTATTATGGATTTTAAAGATGGTTTATGATTCATTATGAACAATTTTTTCTCATATCTTTTGAAATATTTTATTGGTTTCTCTTGAGGCTCGCGCCACAAAACATCTCGAGGCTTATGCATGGACTCAATGAGCTAAAATGTTGTGGTAACGGACTGACCCTTTTTAACATTTAGAGATACAATGTGAAACAAGTTGATGAGATACCTTCCGCCTCAGCAACATCAGCTACAAGCTGAAAAAACTCCAGTCCTTTTGTGAAACTCTTGACTTTCCATGATCGATGCAACTTCCATGTGCCACCTTCGTTCACCAAATTCCATCCAGGAACCTGAAATGCCAATCAAGAACCATAACGGATGCAAGTAAAAAAAAAAAAAGTGTCTAAATAAAGTTTGTGCCTGTGGAATTAATTCATGGGCTGCATCCTCAGTCATAGGCCTCAGATCCTTTGAGCTGCATGGAACACACTTCTTCATCGACAAATCTAACAATGGAAATTAAACAATTGTCAACAATAGCAATAAAACCAATAACTGATTTGTAAATCCAGATCACCAGGAAAAAAAAAATCCCCAAAACAAAAATCTGGTTGGTTGAATCACTAGCATACACACCCAAATGCATTTTTCACACAGCTTGCACATAATCAGAGGATCCAAAACAATCAAAAACTGGTGGCAAACATTCAATAATACGCTAAGTAAGAAAGTTGCTGCATTGTGATCACATCAAATCTGGGAAGAAATTCTAGTATGAAATTTAACCTTCCAGCTTCAATACAGTTTCACAGCAACAGAAATATTGAGGTAAACTGAACATTCAGGAATTTAACACTCTTCATCACCATCAGAAAAATGTCAGGAAGAAAGCCATTTTGCTGCGTGTACAGTCAGTATGTCATGATCCTAATATTGTTAAAATTGCAGACAATCAAAGTAGTAGCTCTCGTGTGTCTCAATAGGCCACCAAAAACTATTGAGTCAGGAATCTGATAGGATGCCCAGCTCCAGCTCAGCTCAAGGAGCAACAACAAAAGTTAACTGAAGGGGAGATCGGTGTGTTACCAGCAACAAGCAAAAGGCGCGCATTAAGTTTCTCATTTGTAATGGTATTCGTGTATTCCAGACGCAACAAGAAAGTTAACTGAAGGGGAGATCGGTGTTACCAGCAACAAGCAAAAGGCGCGCAGCAAATAATAAATGCAGATTGTAGTTTCTCATTTGTAATGGTCAATTAGAGACGTGTTTTCTTTTAGTAAAATGTAATTAGCGTCTTTTGTAATAAACAGTAGTGAGGGGTATAAATAGAGAAAGGAAAAGAGTAGAACAGGCATCAGAAGTGAAGATTGGGAATTGGGAGAGAACAGAGCTCTCGAACTCTCTGCACATTCAGCGGTATTATAGAATTGTTGTCTCACAAAGTGAAAATAATACATACATTTCATTTCTG
The DNA here is from genome assembly GCA_023638005.1 of Forsythia suspensa. Classification (NCBI taxonomy): domain Eukaryota; kingdom Viridiplantae; phylum Streptophyta; class Magnoliopsida; order Lamiales; family Oleaceae; genus Forsythia; species Forsythia suspensa. The sequence continues at coordinate 8,021,899 of CM042674.1, read as the reverse complement.
CTATACAATTACTACAGATTCAATCTTATTGGCTTGCATTACCAATTGAATCACCACGAATTTACATCTTGCCGAACCAATTTCTGTGAATATCATCCTTCACCTATCAGAATCTAAACGCACCTTGGGCAGTACAAAAAGCTTTAATCCCATTACAAGTGTTTATATTTGACGATAGTCCTTTGTGGCCCTGAGGTATACCAGCTATGCGACTACTTGAGCTGTATGTAAATACAAAAATTTTCAAACAATAAAGTCACTCCATAAATTCCAAATACAAAAATATGTACATAAATATAAACTTGATAAAAGGCAAACTACTGCCGACAGGGAAGTTTTCTAAACATATTTATAGATTATTAGTACAGGGATGATATAGAGCATAGCAAAGCCAAACATGCTGTATATAATGAAGCACAGAATTGCTGCCATTTAGAGACACTAAAAGGCACCTTTTAAGCTTAGCCAAACATGCTCGCTGTCATGTTTCTGATATTAACAAGTATCATATTGCAATTTTCATGATGAATTAGCTTCTCATAGGACTATATAAGGGTAGCATTACACTATGAAAACAAAAATTAACATGCATAAGAAACACTTATTTCCACTAGAAGGTAGGCATATGGAGATGATCTCAACAGTGCAAAGTGAAAAAGATTGTTGACAACTTCCAGGTTAATATTTCTTCACAGCTGTAATGAGTCACAACAAATGAATGAAAGTATACCAAAAATTCCAGACAAATTACACTTGAGAAGCCAAGGATGTATTCTTAAGCGCGGGGTACCAAATCCAGAAAATTTACTTGTTTCCCCACTTTTTTCAGTATATTATAGAAGCGGAAAACATTCCAATTATTGTGGGAGGGAGGGGGGACTAAAAGCTCATTTGATACAGTTTAAAAATTGCTCACGATAACAATAAAATAATTACATGCAAATCCAAGGGTAAAGTATACAGAGGAGATGACAAGCATCATCCCGAATTCAACCAAAATCAAACCATAAAACATAACAACATACAGGCCCATCCAATAATCACCATAAATAATAAACAAGATTCATCAATATCAAGAATCGATAAGAAAGAGAAAGAATCCAAATTCAATTCGTTTATTCAAAAGAGTATTAACTACAATCAGAAACATCATGTCCACTGTCCACACACACACACAAAAGGACATTAAAGATTGTCCACATTAGATATTTGAAACTTAAGAATGAAGGCAATTTAAAGAGTACCGTCCATGGACACCAAGAAATTTTTGCGAGAGTGATATCGGTCGAACCTAAACACAACAAACCAACCATAATCATATATGATTCAATTACCCACACACAAGCATAAAAACATGCATATAAGTAATTTCGTTATGGTGCAATTACACACGTACACATACGTTGTGGATGTGGAATTTGGAGAGGGAGTAGAGACGAGATTGAAGAGTCCGAATCATCGACCCGGATCTGGTAGCGGGCTCCGAATTCTCCTTTCACCAGCTATCTAGAGGAGCAATTTATGAACTAAAATCGTGTTTCTGACTCTCTATCAAAATGAAAATCTCCAACAGCAAATGGCGGTTAGAGAATTAGAGGTCTTACTATGGGCTAACAGATGTGCGAGTAATAGGCTGAATTGACACAAGTAACACTGACTTATAGTGTGTAACTAATTTAAAATAAATAAATAAATAAATAATTAGTTAGTACTCGTTTATTCTCTTCTAACAAAAAAATAAGGAATTTTAGCGTAAATGGTCCTTAACTTTTTTTCTTAGTGTAGAATTGGTCCCTAACGTTTATTTTTTAACAAACAAGACCCTAACCTATGTGTTTTAGTGCTAAATTGGTCCTTTATGACAAATATGCCCTTAATTTTAATTAGAAAATTTATTATGTGGATTCCTAATCATTACAAAATGTGCAAATAGATCCAATACTTTTATAATTTATAAAAAATTAAAGAAAACTAATGAGTTTTTTTATAACATTTTAGTAATAAACATTTCAAATAAAATTATTATTTTTATTATTAAGTATATATATTATTTAAAGAGAGAGAAATCATTGTGAGAAATTATTTTTCTCCCTATTTACTTATAATTTTTTTTCTCTTTACTTTAAAAATTAAGTTAAATAAATAACAAAATGACGTATATAATTTTATGACACTGAATTAATCTTATTACATTTTTATTTAACATAAAAATACTGATAAAAATTAATTTATACATTATGTGTTTTATTTTTGAAAGAAAATAAAACGATAAATTAAATTAAAATATGAAGAATATAGTTGGATCTCTAATATTTGTAGTTAATAAACATATAACTCAATTAAATCAAAATATTTGAACATGAAGTTTGTGACAAAATTATTTTTTTTATACAACAATAAAATAAAAGTTTAAATTTTAAAAAATATAATTACTTAATAATAAAAATAATAATTTTATTTGACATATTTATTACTAAAGTGTTAATTCCCCCCCCCAAAAAAAAAAAAAAAAAAAACTCATTATTTTTCTTTAATTTTTATAAAAAAAAATAAAAGTATTGGACATATTTGCACATTTTGTAATGATTAGGAATCCACATATAATTTCTTCTAATTAAAACTAAGGGCATATTTATCTTTTTCATCCCATAAGGAGTAATTTTGTTCTAAAACACATGAGTTATGGACTTGTTTGTCGAAAAATAAACATTAGGGATCAATTCCACACTAATGAAAAGGTTAAGGACCATTTGTGCCAAAATCCCAAAAAATAATAATACCTTTCACACATAAATTTTTTTAAAATCCTCGACTAGGGTAAAGTACGAAATCTGTATTAGACGTTGAGTAAACATGAGATTCAACTATCTACAATAACCATTTTTTATGACTTTTCACTTTTCAGCATATACTAAATTAGATGAGTAAAATACTATATTTTAATTATTTTATATTTTCTTGAACTCAATCAGAGTTTAAATAAAAGCAGTGCTAACCAGTAACCACCATCTAGTAAGATTTCTCTATTTTTATAATTTCCCCAGTCCTATTTAACCCCAATCGACCATTCCTTCTTTTAGAACTTTTGATCCTTTATAGTTGATCGTTTTTCTTTAAATTTTGTTTTATATTTCAACTTGTAGAGTCTAGAGTCATTCTACTTCTTATTCTCTCAAGACTTTAAAATCCCCCAATACAGCATTTAGTGTGTTTCCCACAATTTCGACTACATTTATTTAAAAGGTTCAACTCTAACCTCGGGCCCCCACCACCCTGCTCGGCGCTTTGGTAGAAAATGTAAATTGCAGAATGTGTAAATTAATTTTTATTAATATTTTTATATTAAATAAAAATGTAATAAGACTAGTTCAAATCGTGTAATAATTTTTATTTAATAAAAATGTAATAAAATTTTTATTTTTATTTGACATGTCGTGTATAATTTTTATTTGACATGTCGTGTGATTGTGAGTATATAATTTTCTCAATGGTGTACATGCTATTGAGTTTTTTTTTTTTTTTTGAATGCTCACATTCCAAATTATTTTATTTACCAGATTTAATAATTTGGTAGCGGTATGATGGTAAGTGATAGTGACTGATAAAAATTAATATTTTTATTTACCAGATTTTATTTTATTAGTATTTAACATAAAAATACTAATAAAAGTTAATTTACACATTATGTGTTTTATTTTTAAACGAAAATAAAACGATAAATTAAAATATGAAAAATATAGTTGGATCTCTAATATTTGTAGTTAATAAACATATAACTCAATTAAATAAAAGTATTTGTACATCAAATTTGTGACAAAGTTATTTTTTTTATACAACAATAAAATAAAATTTTAAATTTTAAATAATATAATTACTTAATAATAAAAATAATAATTTTATTTGACATGTTTATTACTAAAATATTAATTCAAAAAAAAAAAAAAACTCATTAGTTTTCTTTAATTTATTATAAAAAATAAAAGTACTGGACATATTTGCACATTTTGTAATGATTAGGAATCTACGTACAATTTCTTCTAATTAATACTAAGGGTATATTTGTCTTTTTCATCTCATAAGGACCAATTTCGTACCAAAACACATATGTTAGGTTTAATTTTTATTAATATTTTTATATTAAATAAAAATGTAATAAGATTAATTCAAGTCGTGTAATAATTTTTATTTAATAAAAATGTAATAAAAATTTTATTTTTATTTGATATGTCGTGTATAATTTTTCTTTGACATGTCGTGTGATTGTGAGTATATAATTTTCTCAATGATGTACATACTATTGAGAGTTTTTTTTTTTTTTTTTTTGAATGCTCACGTTCCAAATTATTTTATTTACCAAATTTAATAATTTGGTAGCTGCATAATGACAAGTGATAGTGACGGATAAAAATTAATATTTTTATTTACCAGATTTTATATTATTAGTATTTAACATAAAAATACTAATAAAAGTTAATTTACACATTATGTGTTTTATTTTTGAACGAAAATAAAACGATAAATTAAAATATGAAAAATATAGTTGAATCTCTAATATTTGTAGTTAATAAACATATAATTCAATTAAATAAAAGTATTTGTACATCAAATTTGTGACAAAGTTATTTTTTTTATACAACAATAAAATAAAATTTTAAATTTTAAATAATATAATTAATTAACAATAAAAATAATAATTTTATTTGACATATTTATTACTAAAATATTAATTCAAAAAAAAAACTCATTAGTTTTCTTTAATTTATTATAAAAAATAAAATTACTGGACATATTTGCACATTTTGTAATGATTATGAATCTACGTACAATTTCTTCTAATTAATACTAAGGGCATATTTGTCTTTTTCATCTCATAAGGACCAATTTCGTACCAAAACACATATGTTAGGGACTTGTATACCAAAAAATAAACGTTATGAACCAATTCTACACTAAGAGCAAAGGTTAAGAACCATTTACGCCAAAATTTCAAAAAAAAAAAAAAAACAAAATCAAAATCAAATCAAATGTTGTCGAGTTACTCGATAACATTAAAAAAAAAAAATTAAATCAAATGTTGTCGAGACATTTTAAAAAAAAAAAAAAAGAGTCAAAAATGACAGTTGGACTTTCTAAGCATAAAAAAAATTGCTTTGCTTTGGTTTTGTCGAGTTAGAGAACCAAAGCCAAATCTTAAAAAAAAAAAAAAAAAAAAGAACAAAAAGAACAAAAAGAGTCAAAAATTACTATTTACAATGTTAAAAAGCGATTGTCAGTATTGAACGAAAAATCCACAAAAAAAATTTAAGACTTTAATATTAATATATATAGTAGGATATGTCTATATGCATAAATGTATACATATTGTATTTAGTGAATGTTGTAGAGGTTCTAGATCTGTAAACTTAAAATTGGGTTAAATAGATGCCTACTTGTGTTGAGATTTTTGGTCAGTTTTCTATTTCTTAATACTTTTTTCGGTGCTTTTTTGCGCTATCTTTTGTATATTCTACTGTCTATCTTTGACAATTTTTTGTTTGCTGCATTTTACATTTTTACTTTTGAATTTTAGGAACTTGGAATATGAATAATTTTTTTGGCTCCTTTTGATGGTGATTGATTGCTCTGGCTTGCTATATTTTCCAATTCATGGTTAGGTGGTGGTCATTTGGCCATGTGATGAGGTATGTTTTTGGAGAAGATGAAATTATTTTGTATTTTTTAGAAGTTGTGGAATTTTATTTATAATTTTATTTTATTTTTTGTTGTTTTTATCTTTTTTCTGAAAATGTTTTATGCTATAAATATTAATTAAAGATAGACTAGTAACAAACTATAAAGGATGGGAGACCAAAAGTATAAATTTCCCCATATTTTATCTTAATTTGTATTATTATTTATCATTTTAAATAAAAAACTGTCATATAAAACGTGTTAAAATATATTATAAAATAAATAATATGATACACAATAAAATAATAATACCACTAATTTAATTAAATTTATTTTTCATAAATTTTATGGAATGGAATAATAAATTATTAAAACAACACTCGTAGTTATATGCCAAACATCAATTTAATATTCAGCTCACTTTGTGTTGACAATAGAACAGTCAATAACCTCAATTCAAAAAAACCAGTGTCTACAGTCACACAGTTCACCTAGCAACCATCTGGAAATCCTTAACGGGATAAAAACAAGATACAGAATTCAGAAGGGAAGGATAAAAACTAATGATACTCTAAATTTAGCTTGTGCAACAAACAGAACATGATTTCTGAAGCAATCAGTGGAACTGAGATTTTTTTTAAAAAAAAAAAAAAATGAACACAAAAATAAGTCCCGACCAACACCAAATTAGCACGCATGTTCCTACGTTACATGTTAATATAAATAAATACATAAAATACAACCTCAAGGCACAGGGCAGCAGCCACTCAAATCCACTTTGATCATCATAAAAATTAAATTATTCATCGTCAGGTATGGCATGAAAAGGCCACTTTCACACTCATTACAAGACCCTGAACAACCGAGAGGTGGTAAGATTAGTAGCTGTTTTGCCATATCTGTTGGGACTGCTTAGGTTGTCCTTGAGAGCCCCCAAGCGAACCATCTCTTGGATTTGGTTGCTGGTGATCCTGTGAGATCCCCGTCTGAGAATGGTAGAAATTTGGGTAACCAAGAGCTCCATAACTTTGTGATGGTTGCTGGCCTTGCCTAAATCCACCGGATTGTTGATTTTGCCCCTGATAATTGTAATACGTGCTGGCTGGGACGGCTGACACTGTTCTGGAATTAGGGCCGTGAAGCCACATAGCTGAGTTCTCGTTCTAAGAGAATGGGACAAGAAAAAATATGCATAAATGAGGAAAGATAAAATAAATAACTTCAGAATGAAATGAAAAATGATATGAAAACTACAAGAGACTAAAATCCAAAATCAATGTTTTAATGCAGCATAACTTGATTATAGCTAATTAAAATGTTGAATCTGTCTAAACAAGCACATGACCCCTATAGTGAGAGCAAGGGTCATGACCTGTTTTCTTTGCATTTCATTTTTGAATTTTGAAATCATTTTCAGCTTTCTATTTTGAATATGTTTTAATATTTTGAATATGTTTTAAAGTTGCTGAAAATGCGTTTGGTTTGTCGTTCTGAAAATCTATTTCTCAAAACAGAAAAATAGAAAGCACATTTTGTTCAGATTTTTGAAAAATTATTTTGTGATATTTTATTCGTAAAATAAAACAATTTTATGCTAATATATTATCAAATAATATATACATTTTAAAGTTGGTAAATCTTACAATATTTTGTTTCTCGCTACAAAAATAATATATAAACAAATAATAAATTGTCAAAAAATGAAATACAAAAATAAAAATCAATGCGTGAAATGAGAATTTTAATTGGTTTTTATTTAAATAAATTTTTTAAAGAATTTTAATCTAAACTATTTTTACTTTTCCAGATTTTTTCTTTTTTTAGTATTTTAGAGTTTAATTTTTTAAAATTTTCATTTTTAAATAATTTAAATTTTTTAGAATTTTTATTTTTTAAGGATTTTAGAATTTAATTTTTAGATTTTTTATTTTTTTAAGGACTTTTATTTAAATAATTTTTTCCCCCAATTTTCAGTGTTTTGGTATTTTAATCGAAAACACAAAACGTCAATAAGCTGTTTTGAGTTTAATGTTATAAGTTTTACCTTGTTTTCAAAAATGCATTTTCAAAAAATAGCATCCCAAATTTTTTTTTTTTTGGTGTTTTGCAAAATTGAAAACTGAAAATAGCAAAGTGGAAAGAGAACGTATCCTTAGTTTTTTTATCTACACAAACACATTTCTAGTAGCGTGAATGAGAAACAATTTTTTCATTGGAGAGGAAATGGAACAGAACATAATGTCAAAAGTGTTCGTGGTGACGAATCATATTTAGAAACACAGAACAGAAAATATACCTGTTGAAGAGATATCAAATGACTACTGTCCTTGTACTGAGAACTCAAAACATCATCGTAACTCAAGTTTGTACCAGAAGGGGCAGCAGGCGGATTCATAAGGAAGTTTCCAGGAATCGTGGTTGTACTTCCAAAGGCACCATACCCAGAAGCAACAGCAGCAGACTGGGGCAAACTACTTACAGATACACTGTTTTTATACTGAGGAAGTACTGCAGCCAAAGATTGATGGTATGTATTGTTGCCAGCAAATTGTTGTTGGAAAGCAGAAGGCATGTATGTATAACTCTGGGGCAGGAAAGGATAACCAATCATGTTGGCAAATGGTCCTAAAGGGAGAGAGGGCTGAGAATATGGATGTACGGGAAGGTGTTGTGGCAGAGGAGGTCCTGTGGCAACACTGGTTCCAGAGAGGGACTGGGGCGTAGGCTGTGTTGATGGGAAACCAGCAGTCTTCAAACCCTGCAGGGATATAATTACTTAAAGTTCGGGTCTGAGATTAGATTGTGCATAAAAACTCAATCTATCACCGTTTCAATCTCTAGACTTTTACTTCCGAATCTTAATAGCACCATTGAAATGCACACCAACAAATTCTCCCATTAGTTTCCCATTTTTTTGCAAAAAAAATAAATAAATAAAAATACACATTCTCCATTTACCTTTTCTATCCCCCAGAAGTGGGGAGAGGGTGGAGGTTGTCTCTACTAGGTTCTGAAAATTTTCAGCAATATAGATTTTTCCATATTGAATTCAAGAAAAAATAGATGGTTTCAGTATCAAACTAACACAGATTCAAAGTGACTCATTGAAGGTGTGGCAAGTTCCTGCTGGATAGTGATAAATGGAAAGAATAATTTTGTTTCCAGCAACTTAGTACACATGGTTTACCTCTGGCATGGAAATTGCTGATCCACTGATGGAGGACGCAGAATTGCCAAATTTCGTAGGTAATGATTGATTCAAAGGGAATGGTGAGTATTGTAGATCAGACTCTCTACCAGAATGAACATTTGCAGACAACAAAGTGCTTGGTAATGAATTTGTATGTGCCTGCTGTTCACAAAACATCGGGAACTCTGAATCAACATAGATTTCATTTCATTTCTTGATAAAAAATGAAAAGAACAAGAGGGGGAAAAATAAACAAAGAACAGAACCATAGGTCCATAGCATACAAATTGCAAAATATGGAGATATCAAAAATAAAAAGATATAAGAATTTAAGATTTGGCAATTGAGTACAAATATAAATAAAAATGAGAAGTACAAAGAGAAATGGACAGATGAGCAACAACACACCAATCACAAAATGGAATTGAAGACCCAGGTCGTCAGCAGTCTATGTTTTCACTCTAAAATTTACCTTACATCACCAACAAAGTATATTCCAATAAACAGAAAAACCTGAAATCTGTGTTCACTAGTCTTGCTTATAAAACCTTGAAACACACAGCAGACATTACACGTTGTCTGAAAAAATCAAACATAACTACTGTTTTCGTCCAAAAATGGACGGCTTGGTTTGCCTTTTGTTATCAAACAATCAGTATTTTGACTAAAAAAGTGCATAAATAGATCCCATTTGACTGCAATAAAACCCAATTTCAATCGATTATGGGAGGAGTGATACAAGTCATGAATTGATTTTAGGGGTGATAGTGTAAGTCGTGAAGTCATGAAATTATGAACGCCCATGTCCTAGAATACACGCAGATTACTCTGGTTAACTTTTCTTTTCTGTTCTTTTCAGTCCACACACACATATTAACGGCACAGCTGACGTACCCAAACATAGTCAGAGTTCACTAGAAACTTTGACAGGATTTGGAGGTGCTGCAGTCACATATGAATACCATTATCTCAATGTCCTGACAAGCATCCCTAACAATCCCCAATCTTCCCCCACCCTACAAAATAATTATCCCACAAGTCCTATATTTGCATGCCAAAAGGTTGCCCTTCCACCCTAAACATTAATAAGAGCAAGATCAATGCTAAGGAAAACTACTGCCTAATAAACAGTAAAACTACATCATTGTGCAGGGTTAGTATAAGATGTCCAAACAATATCTCCTTCCCCCACAACACTAACAAAAGAAAAATTCTGGCAGCTCTCCGACGGAGGGGACTAAAGAACTACAATAGTGAGAGGAACTACTAATAGACAGTTTGGATAAATATATAAGCCTGACCCCTCAATTAATAACAGAGTTGGATACGGCAGTGGGTATTATGCTATTATGAATCCAATTTGAAAAAGTGAGCCAGGGGATGGTAAATGAATCCAAAAAGGAGAGGGAGGAAGGCATATGGAAATTTGTACAAGCCTACTCCCTGTTCAATATGTTATCACATCTTGAGTTCAACAAATACTACAAGCAAATAGATGAACTTTGATGCTACATCTCTGCCCATTTCAATTTTTCTAAAATATTTAAACATCTGGCCAGCATCAAACATTTTTTTTCCTTTTGTATGTATCAATGATATAACAATTTGGTGAATTTCAGCTTTAAAAACCTGTCACACAGAGCATGTTTGGCTGTGCTTCTTTCAAGTGGCTACTTTAGTAGAAGAAGCGATTAAAAGAAGCAAAGCCAAACATGCTAATAATAATATCTTATCTTCAGAAATGTCTCATAATTTTTTAGAGTTCAAGTTACATGTGATTTCAACATACTATTCAGGTAAGATGAACTCAGATAATATAGCAATCAATCTCAAAACCCGGAAAAGGACAAAAATATCTATTTTTACCATAACATTTGAGAAGGGGGTCAGATTTTGCATCTGGGAGCTCGTTTGAGATTGAGCAAATGCAGCATTCAGGTGTTGGGCATTATCAAATGTATAATCAGGGTTAGATGTGGGAAAATCATATTGATTTCCATGAGCCATTTCAATATTTACTGGCTTCAACTCTTCTGGTTGTGATGCATCATAACTCCCACTACTTGCACCAGTTCTGTGGAATAAATTACCATCAGATGCATTTTTAAGAGAATCGTCTCCAAAATACTCGGAATTTCTGCAACAAAAGCACATTGGGGATAAGTTTATGAACTTTAAGGAAAAGGGAAAACTACTTAATTATGAAAGGATTCCAAGAGCGCTATACCTACTGTCTGAATGGTCAATCGATGAAACATCTGCATCTCTATGAACTTCTTCCAAGTTAATTTTAACAGGTGTGGATGCCAAAGGCCCAGCAGGAAAGACAGCACTCATTCCAGATCCAAAGCTACCAAAGCTCAAGTGCGAGCAGTGTGCAGTTTGAACTTGTAAATGATCTGGGATTACCACAGAAGGGCCATCCCCATCAGCAGGCAACCCCTGGTCATCCTGTGAAATACTTAGTTGTTGCACGTTTGCGGTGACTGATGAGACTGAAACACCAACTTCAACTGCAACATCGTGATCCCGCAAAATATTCAAGGTACCACCAAATAAATAAAATAGTAATATTAACTTAACCATAGAATGCCTAAAAAATAGCAGAGAATAGGTGTCGTGTCTGTAAATGGTTTCACTTGCTGAAGCACGTCTTTTTGACAAATCTCACTCATTTAAAGTATCCATATTGAGTTCTTAGATTCAGTTCTACTGCATAAATACAAAAAATAGAAGAAGAGTCGCTCCAGGCCACAGTACCGATAATGATATTAGCAAGTAGTGATTACCATATAGGGACCGCCTAATAAGATTCTTGAAATCTGTTAGTTCAATTAAACTAGTTGTGGTGAAGCATCACAAGAAATTCAATATCCTCAAGCCAACTATAAGTTCTACAATCAAAACACAAGTGCCTAAATTTTCCAAAGAGAAAAATAGATCGTGTACTTGCATGTGTACATATTGTAGAATCTTTTAGTTCGAGGCCAAAAATGTAAACATAATCACCTTCCTGATGCTCGAAAGCATGACCATGAGGCTGGTACGAACCCATGTTTTCATATAAGTTGTTCTCAAATAGAGATGCACCTCCTGAATTATCCTCTGGAATATTCCTACTTGAAATGGTAGTTGATCCCATGTCATTTGTGCCAAGATTTTCAATATCATCATCTTCTGCTTCCCATACTTCCTCCGTCTGTGAATGTTGATCACTCCCATCAAAAGGTAAGTTAGATGCATCTGGATGCAGCTCCGAATCTACAGGAGGCTCTGACACAGAATGGATTTTAGCTGCAGCTGGCCTCTCAATAGAAGGCCATTCATCAATGGCAGAAACATCCTGAGATGAATTATGATGTACTGTAGTGGAAGAAGGTCCCTGAACATGGTGCCGATTGCCATCGTTAGCTACATTAAGAGCACTTGATTCTTTGTTCTGTGGTCTGCCCATCTTTACAATGTCTGCCATTGATACTTGGCCGGGAACACCCACCCAAGCAGGTTGATAACCAGAAGAAGGCTGCAATCCAGATGAAACACCATAGGCTGCATCAGCTGACGATGCTTTATATTCAGTAGTGGTAACATCTCTGCAACATACAAGGAAAAAAAATGAGCATGGCATTCAGAGAAAGAATTCGTAAATTGTGCACATTACGGCAAAATGACTAGATTCCTTGGTCAAATTGACAGTGCATAAAAACAGGAAGCTTCTCTTCTATCTAGCAAGTTGACAATTAACAGTCAACTTCGTAAATTTTGAGGTTCAGAGTACAACAAATAGAAAACTTAAAACAATACTACTCAACAGAATGAAGAAATGAAATTGAAACATTTAAATATTAAGTTCCAATCAAATGGGCATAATTAATCTAGACAAACTGAAGAAAGATAATATGAACTGTAAAAAAGTAGCATATGCATCATCATAAAATCAACTAAATCAGTTCTTCAGCAATTTCTCTGCAACGTAAGATAACGAAGATGAAGTTTCCCACATAAAATTGTCTATACAACTGTAAACAGTAGACAATACAAAGAAGCTTTGTATTAACCAACATTAGACTCAAACTGGACCAACCTGAGGGCTGGAGGTTGTCTGTTTGTAATACTTCCTGCCATAACAGACACCGAAGTGGAAGTATTTGGATAAGAACTTGATCCACTTTCTTTCTTGTACATCCCTTTTCCATGCAAAAGACCAAGATACAGAATATGGTGCGTTAAACATTCGGCAATGTCATTCAGCTATTTTTATCAACAATAAGTAATTACATCAAATATTGCATTTAAACAATTTCCATACCAGAAGAATTATATGGAGTTGAACCACTGCGCCAAAGAGATCGATCTGCACCACTCTTGCTGCCTCGATTTGAATTATTAATAGCACCACGAGACCTTGATTCAGTGGTATCTTTATTCTGCAACAAAGATAATTGAAAGATTATGAGTGGTGGATTACAACAATTTTGTAACTTGAACATAAACACAAAAAAGTTTTCAAGGTTCTAACACGGATTCTGGTCCATGAAGCAAAATAATAGTGTAGTGCACTAATTTGGGTGTTTTCTTTTTTTTCCCTTCAAGGGGAAGTATGAAGGGTCCACCATGTTGGAAGACCACGGTTATTTCATCCAAAATGTGGAGAAAGAAATAAATGACAGCTTCTCCCATCTTTAGAAGGTTTCAAGCATAATTCAAGTAATGAAGAGGACAACCATAAGCATAAGGAAAAGAGAGAACCAGCCATCCAAAAACATGAATAGTGCACTGTGATTTGATGACAATCACGCACCTCTTTTTTCTTTTCTCGTTTGCTCTTCACCTCGTGAAATGGATCTAACAATTGTAAAATCCATATTAGAGATAATTTTAAATCAACAATAAGTATGCGAGTAAAGTTTCCTCAAGTGGACATGAATATTTACCATACTATTCAATGACACAAAGCTAATGAGAAAACTAATATGTCGCTGTGTTGCTACAAGTAGCAATGATACAACTTTGAAAGTATATGGACTGATCACTATTATCCAATGTAGTTCAACTCATAGTAATGATTGTGATATTCACTGCCTATGCCATACTGAAAATACTCATTTTGTTCTATTACAGTTTGATAACTGAAAGTACATCTCTCCCAAAAACAAAAAGAATTTCCATATATACTATTAATAGTGTTTCTAACAGCATTCACGTTGTGGAGCTAATTACTCACTCCATTGAAGAATGAAAAATAAGGACAATACAAGCATTCAAAATAGTTGTAAACAATACAAACATTAAATTACTATTAAGATATTTCATCAAGAATAGACGTACAAATAGCTTAATGTACACTGAGACATGCATAAACATGCCACAAAAATATGGTATCAATATTGCGTGTCAATATCAAATAAAAATCACTTGAACCGTTTACTCATTCGTGTAAAGTAAAAAGAGTAGTATTCTCCAAAGCACCCAAAAGAAAAGAAAAAATCGAGGCTTTTCTCCTTCCCTCAGTTTTCCCAGTAACCAAACGTCAAAGAAGCAGCACAAAAATCTAACCCCTCTGATATCTTGTTAGCATTCTCGGTAAATAACAAAAAACAGAAAGAATAAAAAATAAAGCTCCAAAACAATAAATCGGAAAAGGGTAAACACCAAAAAACATAAAGGAAAAATAAATTATAACTGTAGAAGAGTAAAAAAAAATGCCCAAAACGGAAAAGAAAGAACTCTTGAATTAAACCGTATGCATTAATGCGCGCATGTGTATAACGAAAACAAAACCCATATATCAAAGCATTAAAGATTAAATCTTTACGGGTTTTAACCAAAAACCTTGAGAGAGCAGTCGATTGACGGCGTCGTTAGGGTCCATATTGCAATCCTTTAGGGTGGCATAGATCTCAGCCTCGGAACAGTTAACTATCTCCTTTAAGCTCTGAACCATCTTCCTTGACCCCGCTGGTATTGCTTGTACTCCATTGCCACTGTTTCCCTTGCTTGTACTCATCTTTTTCAATTGGATCTAAGCTAATAATTATCACAAAGACAATTTATCCCTTTATTTCTTCACTTTATCTCACGCACACACAATACACGCACTGAGTGAGTGTGGATTATAGAAGAAGACGCCGCGAATATGAGATATATAAAAGGACTGCAGTTTCGGAAACCCTTCCCTCCTAGAATCTCTCTCTATATGTATGTATATTTCTGCGAATCGATTTTTTTTTTTTGGTTTTTGTTGGAGTTTTGGGAACTGTGAAATTGTATATTTCCCTAATAGTAATATTTTTTAAATAGAAAGTGCTTCAGTTATTACTTATTAGTTATTTCAAGCCTAGGGTTTTTAGCATCCATTCGCCACAGCAAATGTAAGTAGAATTTTAGTATACCGTTTTTTTTTACGGTGAAATTCGACCATAAGAGATTTCAATAGATTGAGGAGTTGAGAATAATGAGAGAGGGAAAATTTTGTTTAAGAAGAGTTTGATTTTGATGAATATAGAGAAAAATATGAAAAAATAGAAGAATTGAGAGAGATATGTAGGTTTTGGTTTAAGAGGATGAAGGCGTAATAGCTGGAAAAAAAATTTTTTTTTGTATCTTGCCAGAAGAGAAAGAAACCTCCTACGATCGGTGATAATTTATAATAATTTATATATATATATATATATATATATATATATATATATATATATATATATATATATATATATATATATTAAATTGATTTTGATAGTATAAGTGTATAATTATATAAATATTTTTGTTTTATAACTTGTACATATACCACATATTTAATTTACTACAATTTAATTAATTATATATTTCATATTTTTATTCACAAATAAAATTTTATTTCGTATCCTAACTATTAAAATTAATATTTAATTAAATTACCGTGGCATAGTCATTTTAGTATATCATACTATTAAAATTTATTTGTTAAAGTTGTAAACATTGTATGTAATTTTTATAATGTGTTTTCACATTATGTGGAGCTTATTTGTTAAAAGCAGTCCCAATCTCCTACTCGAGGGTTAATGTTATACTGTCCACCATCTACGTGCTACTGTCACGTAGGCAATTTAATACAGGTAAGCAAGCCACAGAGCATCTTCATTTGGCTGATTTTTCTTACCCATCCAACATTATCTCTCTATCATTCCCAATTTATATTTTGCCCTAGCTGGTTATCCAGCCCACTCTTCGACACGAAATCAATGTCGTTGCGGCCACACCTTCGCCGGACCACCTGATTCACCGGTAGGTCTTAACATTTATGGCTTCTATGTTCCTCTTTTCCCAAACCCGTTGTGCCCCATAATTGACCTATGACTTGTTGGTTGTAACTTCAATATACATTACTGCTATTTTTTTGTAATCTAAATTGGATTTACAGGACAAAATAATATTTTGTAACTCGTAAAATCCATTTGAGATATTTAATGCCCACTCTTCGACGCGAAATCAACGCCGTCGCTACCATACCTTCGTCGGACCACCTGATTTACCAGTAAGTCTTGACATTTATGGCTTCTATATTCCTCTCTTCCCAAACTCCATGTGCCCTAACTAACCCGCGACTTGTTGGTTGCGACTTCAATCTACATTACTGCATTTTTTTTTTTTTTGTAAAAATTGGTTTGCAGACCAAATAATGTTTTGTAACCCGTAAAATCCATTCGAGATATTTAATGCTCTTTGTTTAAATTTTCATTTACTTTCCTATATTGAGTTTACAGGACCAATGTTCTGACTGATTGATCAATGGTGTGTTTAACTCGTTTCAATACAAGTTGAGGATGGTATTGTGTAGAATAAATTTAGATGGTTTGATGATGATGTTTTTCCAATTTAGTTGGTTGTATCCTGAAAGATGAAAATGTGGATTATTGTATCTTTCACTTACGTGAACTTAAAGAATTTGGTTTGGTCCTGAAAGATGGAAATGTGGATTATTGTATTAGATTGTTGTTCTTATTATTGTTTTTAATTAGTTGCTTGCCATTTTAGTTGCCTACAAATGGTTTAGTTGCCTGTGATTTTATTGACAATGGTCACTGAAAATTTAATTAGTTGCATTCCATTTTTGGCTTCTGTCTTGCTTTGACATGGTGTGCAGTCGGCAGATCGTGCAAATAAATTATGTTTCATTGTTTGTTCAATCAAGAGGAGGGACAGTTGCAAACTAAAGTAAACACACGTAAACAAATTGCAATCGAAACAAGCTTGATAACTCACTAGTAGACCGATACATGCCCACGTTTCAATCCAACAAAAAACAAAATAAGAAACCAACTACAAAGTTCTACACGAACTGACTGGCTTGTCCAAAATTATAATACATAATTCATTACAACTAGTATGACGATACATGTAAATTACGACTAATTGAACAAATTCGGTCATCCACCACGTCGATCTTCTCCATCAACCGCATAACATTATGATTCAATTTAACCAAAGTTTTCAGGTTCATTTCGCATCCTTCGGAATGGCGCTCCAACGTTGGATCTACCTCGTCAGCTCAGGTGAACTCCCACACATGACACCATCGAAACCACATCTATATCTAAGACGGCGAGATTGGACGATGGACATCATTTCCACTAGAGGAAAGACATTGTTTCGATATCTATTTTTCATTCGGCGTTTACACCAACATCACAAAATCATCACCCCATCCATAGAAACCTTACTTCAAATACTGAATCCGAATAATTTAATGACAGTTTAGCAATATATCATTAGAGGCTCAGATATCTTACGATCGAACAAGATCAATACGAAACCGGCATGACTACAAATCACCAGTTGCATTTGAAATAGAAATTACAACATCCCCTAATCTCATGCCAACTGGGTTGTCAAGCCAAGATACGGGTCGTATTTTGTCGTTGCCCAAATCACAAGCTTAAAAAAATCGAGACCAATACATCATCACAACCCATTCATTTGCCAATACCATAATCATAAATAAAAAAAAAAAACATAACCTATCATCACAGCCCTATTCTCCTCCATTCCTTGTTACGAAAAATGCAGCAAAACCAATAAATACAGCCCCAACTAATTATCACTGAATTTGTAGTTGAATTTTATACACAAATAACACTGACATAGATTGAGGACCTAGGTTTTGAATACGCCATTGGTCACTTCAACTAATATATGTGGAAGGATTGTTATAGATGTAAAATCACATTGGGTAAGAGGAAGGGGTAACAACCTTTCAATAATTCCCAAACTTTATCACCCTCATATCGTGTTAACAAACAAAATATTTCGGTATGAAACACATAATAAAATCCAGAAATGTAAGCCCTTACCTGTAAATGAGGTGGTCCGATGATTTGGATAATGGTGGCGTTGAAGTCGCAACCAACAAGTCACGAGTCTGTTAAGGCACAACGGGTTTAGAAATAGATGAACAAATAAGTCGGAAATGTCAAGACTTACCGGTAAATCAGGTAGTACGGCGAAGGTGTGGCCACGACGATGTTGAATTCGCATTGGAGATTGGGCAGGAGAACCAACTAGGATAAAACGCAAATTGGGAATGGTAGAGAGATAATGTCGGATGGGTAAGAAAATTCAGCCAAATGAAGATGTTGTGTGGCTTGCTTACCTGTATTAAAGTACTTACGTGGTACCGTCACGTAGGCAGTAGGCAGTATAACATTAACCCTGGGAGTAGGAGAACGGGGCTGTTGTTAAAAGTATAAACATTATGTGTAATTTGTTAAGGTTTATTTAGAATATTTTTTTTTTGTTAATATATTGATGTGTAAGAAAATTTAGATATATTTTGTATTTTACTAAATTAATAAGCACGGTTTTGCCAATTAATAGTTTCATTAGATGCAGCAAGTTATTTTTTAGTCAATAAGCACTTGTTGACTTTAATAGATATCCTACAATTAATTAAAAGTACTTTTATCCTCCAAGAAGTGTTTTTGAACTTCAAAAAATCTCTTCCAGACACCAACTATGTAAATATATGTATACATATATGAGAGTTAATTTCATTATTTGTTGTTGAAGTTTGTAAGAAATTTTAAATTGGTCGTTAAAGTAGTTTTCTTACTCCATTAGTCATTAAAGTTTATAAATGCTTCACAAAAGGTGTAACACCCTTTTTTATCCTTATATGCTAATATGTATATGTACTTATGGAGAAACATTTTTATAATCAGGTATACCCGTGTGTGTACATTTTTTTTCACTACGAAAGATAATAGCCAACTTTACACACATAATTTAGTATATTTTGAAAATTATACTTAACATAATATATTGCATAAAGTATATATCACACCATACATATTTACAATAAAGTTACAAAAGTAATATATTATAATATAGCTGTTTAAAACCATAAAATAAAATACTTTAATAACCAAAACCACAATCCACAAAAGTAACCCAATAGGTCATAATCCATGTACATTGAACCTCGAAAACTTTCAAGAGATCCAACAGCCAGCCAAGTTATCTACAAGACACTAGGCTTTCCATGATCACCTAAAGTGCAAGAACTACATGAGTTAATGCCCAATAAGTAAAAACTATGTATGCGATGAGTGTGAATGTAGTGTGTACCGTTATTTATGTTTAAAACATCTAATAGAAATGTAACATATTCAATATGCATAAAATAATCTCGAAAACATTTCTTTTAAAATATTTTCTTTTCATTGGGCATTGACCCAATTATTATGCACCGGAAAAGAGCTATGCACAATATCAATATTAATAATCAATAATCAAATGGCCAATATCACATCAACGCAGTCGAATGGACCATCCTTTTGGGACCATCAAAACTCCCTATATTTCTCCCTATAAGCACCCAAAAAGTATCCCACCCGCGACTCCAATACTAATCATAAGAATACAATCAAGTGGACCATCCTCCCATGATCACTAAAGACTCTTCATATCTTTCTTTGTGATCACTCGAGAAGTCTCCCACTTACGATACCAACAAATATCACATAAGCACGCCTCGCATGCCTCAGTGCACTAGTAGTAGTCAATAAATTTTTTTTATCATGTAAATTCATTTCTCAATTTACATCATGCATGCAATATTCTCAACTATGCACATATGACGTGCATGCATGTGTAAATTCTCAAGAATAGCATCATCAATAAAAATGGTGGCCAATGTGCTCTAAAAAATACTTTTCAATCGTCATGACCAACGTCAAATGCATAATAAACTCATAAAAATGATATAAAAAGTGTCATGACAATGATCAATAGAAATTACTTCAAGACATATTATATATTTGCATTGTAGTTGTAAATGGATTTTTACTTACTTTTCACCTTAGTGCATGCCTTGTTCTAAGTGTAAGTTCAGTCATTCTCCCCCTGTTCTAGGTGTTACACATAACACCATCCACCATCAAACATTTTCATTAACTTGGTAAGCTTAATACACACAATCCCATATTAAGACCTTTAGTACCAAGATACATTATCTATCAATCAAGCTTTTCAAGTTACAAATTAGATCCTAAAACAACACCATAACTATAACAATTTCCCATAAAATTGATGTACTAGGACCCCAAAGGATATCCAGGTCAATTCTTCAACCATTAAAGTTTAATAACAACATGAAAAGGTTGGAAAAAATGCCAAATTTCTACTTGGGCAAATTCATGTTTTTGGCATTCGATTGCTATCCAGTTGGATGTCATAAAACTTTTCACATCATTTTTCCATATTCAATCACTCTCAAAATTTCACCTTACTTATACAGCATATGAAGATAATCATGTCATAACTGGTCTAAAATAATGTAATTACAACAGGAAGATCAACTCCTAAACAGAACATAGAACACTTGATACATCTAAATGACTGTTATTAAATTCCTATTGAATTAACACATCTAACTTAGATATTTACCCATGGAAGCTCATATCCAAATCTTTAAATCTTATATAAAATCATCCATGTTGATAAATATAGGTTTCATTTAAGATATTACTCAAAATTAAAGAACGAACAACTTAAATTCAGCAATCATCCAATTTATACCCTAGGTGTTTCATTCAAGTCCTTACAGCTATATATCCCGTTTTTAATCATGATAACACCACCAAAAATACCCCAACATATTTATAAAGAGTCCCAATGGTTTAAGAAATCATAAATTCCCCAAAACACTCAAATTTTTGCACCAAAACCTGAACTATACTCATCTGTCCACAATTCAGCTTCAGCTTCAGCTTCTTGGTTCTAATGGTCTTTACTTCATTTTCCTTCTCTTTCACTTAGGGCCACTTGGAGAAAATTTTAAGAGGTCAATATGTGAGTTAAGAGGGTGAGATAAGGTATGAAAATGATTTATGGTCATGATAATGACTTAGAGGTTAAGAAAAGGGCTGCAAGATAAAAGTTGGACATGCATGAAGTGTCAACTTGTAGTAAAAATCTGATTTTCATTCAGCCATTGCAAGTTAAAATCCGATGTACTCATTTTATTTTGATCCAAATACAACATATATTAATATCAAATAGATCCTATTTTAATTTTGAACAATAGATTTGATCTGCTCGTTTAACTTTCTTACCGATTGCACCCGAATATACTTGATTCTCGCTCAGTCGGCAAAATTACACTTTGATCATCACAAGTACCTATTATCCTTATCCTACAACCAAAAAAACTATTCATATAATAAAATGTCTCCATATTGATTATCCACCTAGGGTTTTGCGCCAATTTGATCGAACCGAGTTAAAAGCATGAAAGATTATCTATTATACTTGTGGCATATCCAAAACCGTCAACATTTATCCAATCATGATCCAACACTTATCCAATACCTTAATCCCCACATATTTTTCAATAATCCAATACAAAATCATCACCTAAGTTGGGGAAGATTAACAACTAACATCATACAAGAATATATATAAAATCCACTTGTCATACATGTGATAAGTAAGAACGAGTCATGGCATAATGATGCAATGAGAATAACATATGAATGGCATGAATTATATTGACCAAGTGAGTAGTGTGAAACTTGAGTATTACAAAAGGTCACTCGATTAAAAAAATATGACATAATCCGACATCTAACTATAATTGCCACTATAGACTGAACTACGTTAATTCACATGAGCAAACTCAATTAACACAACTAATACAACGATTGTTGGAGAAAAACCTCAAATCCGTATTTCATCTAATACCCTAATTTACAGTAAATAGCAAGAGAAAAGATGAATTCCGAATCTTGTGAATAAATCTTCCCCACGTTTTATCCAAGTTGACTTAATGCTTGTTTGTCCACATATCAAAATTAATAGCGGCACGTCGAATTATACATTAGATTTTTCAATCATGTGACTATTTGTGAAACCATTATAAACTTTGGTGACAAACATAGCAAGAGAAATACTTTAATAATCAATTTAAAATTTCTTAAGTGACAATTAGTGAAATAAACTCGTATGTATGATTTTGCCAAAAATAAGTTTTTCTTTCTCTAGAATATAAAATAAACTAAGGGTGCGTTTGATTACAAGCATTGAATTTGGGTGGAAAGAAAATGAATTCATGGGAATTGAATTGCCAAGAAATTGTTAATTGAAAAATATCAATTTAGAAAACAAATTTTACTTGAAAAATAAAATCTCATCCCCCCCATAAGAAAACATTTTTCTTATTTTCAAGGAAAATGTAGCCATTTATATAGAAATGAAAAAACGTTTTACTTGTAAAAAAAATGACCATCGATCAAACGTGTAGTTGGAAAATAGGTAGAAAAATGCTTGTTAAAAATGTGGCTACCAAACGTATCAATTGGAAAATAGGTGGAAATTTTTTTTTAATGGAAAATAGGTTGCAATCAAACGCATCCTAACAGTATAAGAGAATGTAAAAATCGATAACCCCGAACTCGGACCTTGAGCTTCATATGCTTGATGTTTTCTTAATAATTCTTTATGAAAATTACCCCGAGACCCCCTAACCTAAGATCATCCCTCGAGACTCCATCACCGATGAAGCTACCTCAATGTTATGATATCAAGCTCCAAGGCAATTCCCCGAGCAACTAGACTAGTACGAGGTATGACCTCGTGCTCATACTAGAAAAGTTTACTTTGTTCGCGGATAAAAAAGTTATGTTAGTGGGTCGTGCAAGGTACATCGTATTTTGCCCAAAAATGTTTTATTTTTCAAAAATATAAAATAAATAAATAATATAAGTCTAACATCTTATGAATTAATGATGATAATTATACAATTTATTTATTCATGGTAGAATAAGGCTCTTGCAACTTTGATTAAGACCCTATTTTGGAGTGGTCATTTTAATAATTTACACTTGAATTTTGAATCTCCTTCTCTATCAGTCTATTCTGGAGTGATTTTAGACCCAAAATTCGGATTGAGCAATTGTTCTAAGTATTTGGTAAATTCGAAAAAAAAAAATTATAGAAGAATATGTATTATTTGATAGTAGATTCAAATAAGCAGCAAAATGATAGATTCTCATATTTTGTTTTTAATTTCTCCAATTTTCTATAATAAAAATACTAAGTTTAACCATAATTAATTAAATTAATTTATTTTCTACTATATGAATTATGATTTTATTTTATAATTTTATAAATTTTGAGATTTAAAAGATATTTTATTTTAAAATAACTATAGTGAATACACCCATCTTAGAAAAGATATTTGATAATATTACAACTGATATAAAAATAAAAATAAATTTTACAATATTACTAATGATAATAATAATAATAAATAATATTAATTTAATCAATGTTTATTTCAAAAATTGTATACAAGCACGACAATAAATCAATTTTGCTTACCAAGAGCTAAAATACCGATTTTAAAATATACGACAATTCTAAAACAAAAGTTTTTTAAATATTTAAATAATTTTTTCTTCAACACAACAATAACTGAGTCTCTTAAAAACACAACAATATCAACTAATTACGTAGAATAAATTTTTGGCCAGCCATTCAATTTACCCATTATGATGTAATCATCCTAATAATTTTAATTTTGGCACTCTAATATAAGCTCTATTCTATAATTCTTTTTATTTTGTGGCAAAGATTAATTATATAATTTCATTTTCCTCTGTCGATTTAGCATTTTAGCTGCTTGAGAAACAGGTTAATAAAAATAGGGAAATTGCAGCATCGGGTCTCCAACATCTGGGGTCTTGACATTTTTATACGTATTTTTTTTTCTTGACACAAATATCTCCAATATTTCGTTTATTCCTTACTAACAGAATCCATCCAAAATAGACGTTAAATTTGTATAAAAAGATCTATGTATATATCCATAATTACAATCACACTATTATTATGTGTTACTATATGGAACAAGATTCAAGTTTTCATTAATTTGTTATTTGTGATGCTAATCTAAAACAAGGTATTTCTTGAATAGACTTGAATAGAAGGTAAGCCTTTGAAAGTTTGAAACAATGTTTTATTGTCTTTTCAATTTTAATTGCATTGTGTTATAAATAAACATATTAAATTTAATTCCACGTCCCCCTTTTTAACAAATAGTTTTTTTTTTTTAAAAAAAAACAATACTTACATAATATTTAACAACTCGTTACTATAATAAATATATTATTATGGGGTTAAAGTGCATCGTACGTGCATTTAAAGGACAAGTGGTGGAAAACCTTATGGTCATTAGTTGTTCCTTCTAAGGGACGCATATTTCTATGGCGTGTTTACTATAATGCTCTTCCAGTTCAGTTCAATCTATACAAGATGGGGGGTTAGCGAGAGTTTTCAATGTCACCGTTGTGGAGGCATTGAAACATTGAATCATGCACTTTTCACTTGCTACCCTTCAAAATGTGCTTGGAAAGCAGCAGGGATATGGACCCAGATTAAAGGACATTTGGTGAGCGATGATATCTGGGCTATGCTTGGCCATATGGGGAAGAATTTCGATATGCATTGCCTCCAACTGTTTGGCTGTCTTATTTGGGTTCTCTGGCAAGAATGGAATGGTACTCTTCATGGCAGCTCTTCAAGATCAACCAGCATCCTTTTATCTGGGCCGGAGTACATGTTTGGAGAAGATACAGAGAATAACGAAGTTGGGAGACGGCCACAACAAGTGATGCAATCGCAACATATGAAAGCGTCCGATCGCATGAACCAGGGAGAAAGTTGCAGTAACGTTCCAGGCGCTACCATGCGATTGCTGGAATCATCACCATTCGATCGCATGGTGAAGTGGCAGGCTCCGAGAGTTCATTTTTTGAAGCTAAACATTGATGCGACGATTTGTGGAGGATCTGGGCAGATTGATACTGGAGAGATAATACGGAACCATCATGGACATGTAATGGCAGTCTTCGCCCGAACTTTCGCAGGTAGTTTTGAGGTGGTGGAAGCTGAATTGATCGCACCTCGAAAGGGACTCGAGTTTGCCGATAGCCTTAATTACCAGTTGGAGGCGACGGAAGTTGACTCCTTGTCGATTGTGCGAGAATTGGAATCTGACTTTACTTTTTCTCCCTAGCTGAGTTATTACATGATGTCTCTACCTTAATTCTCAAACTATGCCGGGGCTCATGCCAATATATTCCTCGTGAAGGTAATTGTGTGGCACACAAACATGCTTCTTGTTTTTTTTTTTTTTTTTGTAGAACTCTTGTTGGATGAATTGTATCCCGATTTTTCTCTCGCCCCATATTCGGGGAGATTTGAATGAATAAATTGATTATTTATAAATAAATAAAAAAGTAGATAAAAGTTGTGAATTTTATGAAATATATGGATAAAAATAATATTTGACTAACTTAAAAATATTTGAATAAAAATTATAGATCCTAAAAATTATATGAATAAAAATGATATTTTATCAATTTGTGTTTATTGCACTTCTAAACATGTTATAAGAACCACGACCACCTATTTCCAATACCCAACTTCTACAACAGCGCAACCCCCACCACTGCAAATGGACAACCACCACCCTGAGCACCCCACCACCGCAATCCGCAACTTGTCAGCCCCATAAGCTCCACAGCCACTTGTTTTCACGTCCCATTTATGTTGGCGGATTTGTGTAAATGACTCCAAAAAATGTAGAAACAAGAACCGAATGGAAATCAAGAAATAGTCGAGGCAAGAGTTGAACTCTTTATCCTTAAGTCAATATTGCCCCGCAAAGGTGTCTTCGGTCTTTGGCAATTGACTCCCAAGATACAACGAATTCGCTTGAGTTTTGTAGCACTTCAAAAACTCAAGTACAGCGAACCAAAATTGGTTTTGTACTCCAACGGATAAAGAATGAAATGAAGAACCAGAATTTCTACAACAAATGCAAGAAACTTGGTTTAAGAAATGATGAAATGAGTTCTTTGTGTTTGCTTATCTATTCTGTATCAATACTCTGTCAAAATGGGCGTCCAGAGGCCCTTTTTAACGAGGATGAAGAGTTGGAAACGAAATGGTGAGGAGCCAAATCGTGCAACACTTCAAAAGGACATGTCTGTTCGCGCGTAAATCTATGCGATCGCATGGTTTTACCATGCTGTGATCGCAAGGTGCAAATTTGAAAATAGAACTTTATCCAAATTAACCATGTGATTGCAAGGCTTTGCCTCCTGCGATCGCATGGAAGGACCAAAAAATATTCTGCTTAAAATTTAAGCAAGTTGCAATCGCAGTGTAAATTAACCATGTGATCGCATGGTCAAACTTTGATCCGATTTTGTCCTTTTCCGTAATTTCTCATTCATTCGATATTGGTTTCGAGATGCCAAATATACTTTTAAACATGCAGGTCGATCTCCGTTTCTCCGAAGCGTCGAAGTGGTAAACTAATTTGTCTAAACGGATTGGGTCGAGTCTTGTATATTTGGCCAAGTTGACACGAAGTCACTTTCGTTATTTTTAACACTTAGTTAATTTCTCGACATATTTAAACCAATTTCCAACAATTTATACAGCGGCGCAACCTCACCACAAGTTGACAACCACCACCGCGAGCCTCCCCTCCTCGTCAACCCCAAACAGCTCCACCCCATCCCCTCACCACAAGGCAGCCTTTTCACGTTGTAAGATATAATTAGATCAAAATATTCAAACAGGACTAAAAATCACAGGTACATTGAAACTCATACAATCGGAGAAATTTTGTATCTCACTGAATCTCCAAAATATTGGATTGTTTTTCCATGTCTTTTTAATTGAATTGAGGTGAGTTTTGTAGCACTTCAAAAACTCAAGTACAGTGAACCAAAATTGGTTTTGTACTCCAACGGATAAAGAATGAAATGAAGAACCAGAATTTCTACAACAAATGCAAGAAACTTGGTTTAAGAAATGATGAAATGAGTTCTTTGTGTTTGCTTATCTATTCTGTATCAATACTCTGTCAAAATGGGCGTCCAGAGGCCCTTTTAACGAGGATGAAGAGTTGGAAACGAAATGGTGAGGAGCCAAATCGTGCAACACTTCAAAAGGACATATGCCCTGTTCACACAGAATCTATGCGATCGCATGGTTTTTTACCATCTTTGTGATCGCAAAGTGCAAATTTGAAAATAGAACTTTATCCGGATTAACCATGTGATCGCAAGGCTTTGCCTCCTGCGATCGCATGGAAGGACCAAAAAATATTTTGCTTAAAATTTAAGCAAGTTGCGATCGCAGTGTAAATTAACCATGCGATCGCATGGTCAAACTTTGACCCGATTTTGTCCTTTTCCGTAATTTCTCATTCATTCGATATTGGTTTCGAGATGCCAAATATACCCTTTAAACATGCAGGTCGATCCCCGTTTCTCCGAAGCGTCGAAGTGGCAAACTAATTTGTCTAAACGGATTGGGTCGAGTCTTGTATATTTGGCCAAGTTGACACGAAGTCACTTTCGTTGTTTTTAACACTTAGTTAATTTCTCGACATATTTAAACCAATTTCCAACAATTTATACAGCGGCGCAACCTCACCACAAGTTGACAACCACCACCGCGAGCCTCCCCTCCTCGTCAACCCCAAACAACTCCACCCCATCCCCTCACCACAAGGCAGCCTTTTCACGTTGTAAGATACAATTAGATCAAAATATTCAAACAGGACTAAAAATCACAGGTACATTGAAACTCATACAATCAGAGAAATTTTGTATCTCACTGAATCTCCAAAATATTGGATCGTTTTTCCATGTCTTTTTAATTGAATTGAGGCGGTTGAGCAGAAATGTAATATATTTGGTTTGAATTAGAGGGACCCTGAAGAGAAATGCCGGATTCTTTTTCAGATTTAGTAGATTCGGCATCAAAACAAGTTGGCGGCAGCGGTTGAAACTGGCTGCGGAGAGCTGGGGGTTTCTCCAAAATAATTATATGAAAAAACATTATATCTTCTTTAAAGCATAATTAAATCTCCACCAAATTTATTTTGGCGTATCCGACGCTTTGCACCCATGCAAATTCTTAGAGCATCTCTAACGCTTCAATGTGTATTTGTTACATAAGTAAAACGAATAATGTTTAAATTCATTCTAATACAATTTGATAAAAACTTTGTTTAAGTTAGTCTGACAAATAATAAAATAGACATTTTTTAAAAGCTTCGTCAATATTTAATAATTACGTGAAACATGTTGATTCAATAAAATTTATATTTCTTACACATTATTAAATGTAGTTTTATTTTTATTTTTGAAAAATTAAAATACACAAAGGTAGCAATATTGATTGTTTATTCATTGGACATCAACACCATGTAGACGATAAATCTTTAAATCTTTCAACTTACATACTACTTAGACAATAATTCATAAAATGCATTGAAAATACTCTAAGGATTGAAGAACCTAGTGGCAAGGGTGACAGTTAAAAACTTTCTACCCTAAGGCCATGAGATGTACTATAAATAAAACCTTTCTTTCTTATTCTCCCTACCTTTAGCTTTTTGATATAGTCCCATGTAAGTGTGTAACAGTGAAAAGATAGGCAGAAAAGAGAAAAGAGAATGCCACGTCACCGCCATATTACTTATATTTTAATCAACACACATTAGATCTACATTTCAAATAGAGAGTGGTGATAGCACCCACAGATAATACTAATTATGGTGCCAACTGTTCACGTGACATCACATTTGTCACTTTATAAAAAATTCAAAAAAATTGTCAACAATCTCCAAACAGAACTTACATTTGTCTTTTCTTTTTCAACAACAACGATTAAACTTTGTTTTTATAAATTTGAGGTCAACTTTGTAAATCTCATATTATTGCTCATTAATAGGTTTATTCATATTAAGATTTAGAAAAGTTTTAAGTTGATTGTCAGTATACCATAACCCTTCTCATTTATCCAAACACAAAATGAAAACATAGGCTGAGCATCCCTTTCCCTTTTCATATAACTTTTCCCCTATTTGGGCACCTCTTATTGCTTGCAGTTTCCAACTACCCAATGCCTCCTCTCTCAAGTTTTCTTTATTCCCCAACACCAATATGTATTTTGTTTTCTCCGGAATGCAAGAAAGCTATGATTCTTAATACTAGCATATAAACTGAATGCAGCAAAGATAGATACTCTTCTTCACAGAGACACCATTCCTACTTCTCCTGTCTAAGAAACCTTGCTCATTTAATTGTTGTTCTGGGAAAGAAGAAACTTCACAACTTCATCATGAAAGTATCGAGAGTTATGACAGCCGGAATACTTACACGTTCAACGTTCTTTCTCTTCTGTTTTCTTTGTATTTCAGGTAATTTTTTTGCTTTTGTGAACTTCTTATTTTGAATTATTATTGATTCAAATGCTTTTGTCTTTGTTTAACCACAGTTTAAAACCCTATATTCATAAAGAGGAACGAATTTATTCATTTCAACTTTACGTGCAAGTCGAATTCATTTTTTCAACCAAAACGTGGCACATGCTAAATTTTCATACATGAATGTCAATGAAATTTGAACCCAAAACATTTGTATGCTCTAATACCATATTGAATTACCACGTCTAAAATTTCAACATTTGAAGCAATAGTTAAAAACTTATTTTTTACACTAATGTACCAAATATGCCATCATATGTCCAGCGTTGCAGGTAACCGATCATTTCACCAAAAAAAAAAAAAAAAAAAGGCGTTCCTGATATTTCCTCTGTCCTTTTCCATGCATTTTCATATTTTCTGTGGCTTCGACGTTCCAGTCCGGTTAAAATCTGGGGGTGGGGGGGAAACAAAAGCTATTGCATTTGAAATTAATGCTGTTTATTTCCAGAGGTTGGAAAAATAGAATCTAAGCAAACTTAACAAGTATTTCTCCTTCATGGTAGAAGAATAGAAGTAAATTAACTCACGAATTTTTGGCTTCAGAATCAGATACAAGTATTGCAGAGAAACCCCCCTCAGAAGCAATCAGAAAAAGCAAAAAATTCAACTATCAAGAGAACCAAATGATATTTTCATCTTCAGCATCTACCACCCTGCGAGATACAACTACAGGAAACGTCCCAATTGTCAATCCCACATCACCAGGTACTACTCCTATTGTAAATCCAACGTTCCCACCGCCATCAACCACCACCGGACCAACCCCAACAGCGCCAACTACCACCGGACCAACCCCAACAGCGCCAACCATCACTGGACCAACCCCAACAGCGCCAACCACAACCGGACCAACCCCAACAGCGCCAACCACCACAGGACCAACCACAACCACTCCGGCATCATCAGGCGGTGCTTGGTGTATTGCCAGTCCAACCGCTTCAGAAACTGCTTTACAGGTTGCTCTGGATTATGCTTGTGGCTATGGAGGTACAGACTGTTCGGCTATTCAACAAGGTGCAAGTTGTTATGAACCGAACACAGTTCGTGACCATGCTTCTTATGCTTTCAATAACTACTACCAGAAGAACCCAGGTCCCACCAGCTGTGTTTTCGGAGGAGCAGCACAACTCACTAACACTGATCCAAGTAAGACATTATATTCAATTATCTCAGCTTGAAATTCTGCTCAGATCCTTTTGCTTATAGATGAAAATATGTTCTAGTGCTGACATGACTATCAGTATCACCTAGACTATTCTCCCTCAAACTCCTTACATTTGCATCATAACATTAGAAATAGAAGTAGGAAATTGAAATTAAAAACGTCTCTAACGTATGGATCAGGTCTGAAATCATCATTCGGCTTTCAAATTTTGTGATTACATCCTTACTTATGTCAGTATAAATGCGAAAATCATCTTTTGAGCGAAATCATC
The DNA here is from genome assembly GCA_023638005.1 of Forsythia suspensa. Taxonomy (NCBI): domain Eukaryota; kingdom Viridiplantae; phylum Streptophyta; class Magnoliopsida; order Lamiales; family Oleaceae; genus Forsythia; species Forsythia suspensa. The sequence continues at coordinate 7,990,770 of CM042674.1, read as the reverse complement.
CAATATTCCGTTAAACCTTTGGAATTTTGGCGCAAATGGTCCCTAACTTTTGTCCTTATGATGGAATTGGTCCCCAACGTTTATGTTTTGGCAAACAAGTCCCTAACCTATGTATTTTGGTGCGAAATTGGTCCTTATAGAATGAAAAAGACAAATATACCCTTAGTTTAATTAGAAGAAATTGTATGTGGATTCCTAATCATTACAAAATGTGCAAATATGTTCCAATACTTTTATTTTTTATAAAAAAATTTAAAAAAACTAATGAGTATTTTTTTTTTTGAATTAACACTTTAGTAATAAACATGTCAAATAAATTTATTATTTTTATTATTAAGTAATAAGAGAAATCATTGTGAGAAATCATTTTTCTCCCTCTTTATTTATAAATTTTTTTCTTCCTCTCTACTTTAAAAATTCAGTTAAATAAATAACAAAATGACTTATATAATTTTATGACATTGAACTAATCTTATTATATTTTTATTTAACATGAAAATACTAATAAAAATTAATTTACACATTATGTGTTTTATTTTTGAATGAAAATAAAACGATAAATTAAAATATAAAGAATATAGTTGAATTTCTAATATTTGTAGTTAATAAGCATATAACTCAATTAAATAAAAGTATTTAAACATCAAGTTTGTGACAAAGTTATTTTTTTTATATAACAATAAAATAAAAATTTTAATTTTAAATAATATATTTATTACTTCATAATAAAAATAATAATTTTGTTTGACATTTTTATTACTAAAGTGTTAATTAAAAAAAATTCATTAGTTTTCTTCAATTTTTTTATAAAAAATAAAAGTATTGGACTTATTTGCACATTTTGTAATGATTAGAAATCCACATACAATTTCTTTTAATTAAAAATAAAGGTATATTTGACTTTTTCATCCCATAAGGATCAATTTCGTACTAAAACACATAAGTTAGGGACTTGTTTGCCAAAACATAAACGTTAGGAACCAATTCCACACTAAGAACAAAGGTTAGGGACCATTTGCACCAAAATTCCAAAGGTTTAACGGAATATTGGATGGATTCCGTTCAAAAGGATGATTTGGGCACTACATGGATAGGTAAGGGATGTAATTGCCAAAATTTGAAATGTAAAGATGATTTGCGCACCGAGTCCATACGTTAGGGACGTTTTTGGCCAATTTCCCATAGAAGTATAGGATTTAAAATTCGAACTGATTGGAAAGCACCCGGGGCATGTTTGGTAATGCACTAGTGGACTGGACATCACGACGGATAAAATTTTGACATCTTTTCTTCTACCAGAAATGTCCTATCCATCTCACCAAACATGCCATAAAAGTTAGATTCATTACTGCTAAAAACCTGGAACCTTTTGTCACATTGCTACAGGTCATGGGAATTGCCACTATGCTTCATCCACTACCACCCCTACACCACCTGCAACTCCAACAATGCCCACAACTCCAATAACACCACCCAGGTAAATGTACTAATCAACTTCAGTTTCATAACTTCATCAATAAAGGCAGTAAACTAATACATTTACAATTGTTATTACAGCACAACTTCCCCTGTCAACCCTTACATGCCCGGTGGTGGCACTGGCTCTGGTACAGAACCAACAGGCTACGATAATGGTTCGGCACCAATAGGCACCCCAAGTTCAGCAAAGACAACATCGTACAGCCTATTGCTGCTCATTACCATGAACTCTGTCCTCCTATCAGTTGCTACAGCAATTTATTCATAAACAACTAGATGATAACTAATGGTTACCATCTCCTGAATGAGATGGCAATTCCTTGGCTGCCTCCATGTTACGCAAAAATTTTGAGGCAGAGAGATACCGATGGAAATAAATCTCAAAGGCCTTCACCATAGAGTCATTTTGATACACAGGCTTATAGATCAAGTAGCCAGGGGATAGTGAAGAAGCACATCATAATGTAGTTGCTTTCTTATAGCTATACTTATATAGTTAATAAGAGAATGTCTGTTACATTGTATTGGACAACAATTAGAATACAACATACAAGAGCTTAGTTACTTATTCTTCGTTGATCCTCCCCACTACTGTCTAATGCGGTGAACCAAACGTGTTTCAGACAAGAATATCTGGTTTTAGGGCTAAATTAGGAAGAGACGTACAATATTCATGAACTGACCAGTTACAAGTTAATACCCTTCAATATTAGACATACTTCACCTACTTTGAAATATCAAATTTATGATGTCTGTTGGCCTTGTAAGTTCATCAAGACACATTTAAATAATTGCTATTTGATAGGCCAATTTGAAAATTTATAATAATATAGCTTGCGAAAGTATGCTATTTATGGACTAGATCTACAAGAAAGAAGTATTATGGTCGTGACTTACATGATCAAGTACATTCATGACATGTTTGGCAAATAGTTGGATAAACACTAGATGGTATCAAACAAAAGAAAAAGATGACACTGTCTAGTCTTTGGCTAGTACTGCACACCAAACATGCACTTAGACTTTAGATTGGAGATAGGACTAGAGAGAACGTGACAAATCAAATTTTAGTGTCACATTTATAAAAATTCCAGGTATCGGACTTCGACAGAAATATATAAATCTGAATTACACGAGAGAACGCAAAAATAATAATAATAATAATAATAATTTCTTACTACAAATTTTAAATGAGGTGTTTCAAGACTCGTTTAAAAGACATGGCAAAATACATTTCATAACAAGTGCTTTCGGCATACAAATAATTGAATTGTCTGGATTACAAACTAGTAAGTTGACCTAACACTTTCATGTCTATCCCGAATAAATAGGCGTCACACAGCAAGCATAGACATGAGCAAATTCGAGAAAAAACAATGAATTTAAGTTTTCCTGCCAAATAGAACACGGAATTCTTTTTACTTCTTCCCTTATTTTGATCCACTGAAGAGAACAAATTATCATCACAGTTCAACTTTACAAGGATCAACATTTCATCATGTTAATATTACAACAGTACAAGTGAGTCCATCCTTCTCACAAAGTTTTTACTATCTGAAGTATTCATGACGCGCAATCTGATATCCATAAACGAATTACAGCTTCTCAAGGAAATACCCAAATAGTCAAAGCTTTACATAGATGTGAACAATAGAATTTGGGGTGAGTAATAGCTGAATAATTTAAAAATAGAAATGTTGCAATCATACACAACCAGAACTTTGATCCAAGAAGACCTAGATGACGACATGTTTTGCATCTTCAAATGAAATTACAGAACTCAAAATCGTCATATTCACTTCTAAGATTACAAATGCTCAGGAAATCACAAGAGTTAGCTATTTAGAGAATAAACAAGAAATTTAACACTACGTACCAAATCGTTCCCGTTGGCAGCCAAAAAACTATATATCTTCATACAACCTGCAGATAAGGCATTCAAATTGTAAAGGAGCAGAACGATTGTCATGAGCAGAGAACTTCAATGACAATAGCACATCCTTCTCTTCCCTGAATCTTATATAAGTCTAATCCTTTTCATTATAATCCAGTTGCTCCTTAAGCTGAGCCTATTATCTGTAAGTACAAAATTCCCTACAAAAAAATCCTAAGGTTTTCACTAAACTAACTCTTGATCCGCATGGTGTATATGTCCCCAAAATAAAAAGCTTCATTTTCCACCAGATTAGCATTGAACCTAGTAGCATGGATCGCAATCTCAATATTCAAAGGTGGATACCAATTGCTTACTTGATCAATGACAATACTAAACAGATCTCTGATGCCTAAAATAGTCAATTGTTATACCTTCAAAACTATATGCTGAAGAACTGTAACAACTTCTATTTCACAAATTAGAACCCTAATCCCACAAACTGAAGTATAAAGAAAAGGCGAGGTTATGCTTTTATCAGATGTAGGTTCGCCACCGAAACCCTTGTATAAGTAAGCCTTCCTCGTTCCACGTTCTAGGACACAATACTCTTCTCTCCAAAATAGAAGGACAGAAGTTTTAAACCATTCAAAAAAATTCTGAATCGCCCGAGGTCAACAGGAGAGCTTTCCCAACTCCTTTCAATTGCATTTCATGTATTGCTCATTTTCGGCAAAGCATCTAAAGTTTGCATGTAATCTACATTCCTTGCATGCCGCAAGATGCCAAAAACATTGATTGCTGTATCATAACTTATCTTACAGCAGCCAACTAGAATACACAATGAAAAAATTAGTTTCCTAATGAATGTGACACCTCCAAAATTTTCCCCATGCTTGTTCTTCAAATTCCCACAAAAAGGAAAAGGAAACAACTAGAAGTTCTTCACATCTATAAGAGAATCTTCAATAAACTAATTTTTCCAACTAAAGATCATATTTACTTCATTTGATCATAGCTTTATAAGAGTCCACAAGCACAATATGTCAATCAGATGCTATTTTAGTCTAGAAAAACATAATCCTTGTGTAAATAATGGTTAATATGAACAATAGATATAGCTGCAGCCTGCAGGAATATTCATAACAACAACGAAAAACTATCATAATAAAAGTTGTAATAAGTGACAAGGTCGTCCAATTGTGTACAAATCAAAAGATCATTGAAAAGTTATGCATCAGTATATCTCCATAGAGAAGTACAACTGTAAATGCCATAACTGAAATGAAAGGGCAAAATATCATCAACATTAGGAGAAAGACTAAATACTATATAAACGAAGGATAGCATTCAATCTCATTAGAAGTAGAGAGGATGTTTATGGATTCATGGAATATCTATTTAAGTGTACAAATGAATGTAGCTATATTACATTCTAATAGGCCTTGTACATAATTTACTTCAAGCTAAAGCTTTGTATTTTGGTTGGTGCTGTTTTTAACTTGTCGACATTGATGATATGAGGGTCGGATATTCTTCTGGCACATTTCGTTATGTGTTTTTCCAAAACCACAAAAGGGTATTTTCTGTCTACTCTTTTGGTAGGTGTGTAGCTGGAAAGGGGACAGTGATGGCTATTACACACACAAAAATCAGACATTCTTCTGACACATTTTGTTGTGTTTTTCCAAAACCACAAAAGGGTACTTTCTCTCTACTCTTTTGGTAGGGGTGTAGCTGGAAAGGACACAGTGATGGTTATTACACACAAAAATCAGTGTATTTTATGCTTGGCAACAAGTATCATGGAACTTTGGCTCAATATAACATACATGGTACCAAAATTTTCTGCACTTCATTATATCAACAAACTTATACAAACTTCATCTTCCATTGGTAGTTTCTAGGGTTTTATGAACAGAATTCTTGTTTCAAAATCTCAGCTTATAATCTAAGTATCAGCACAAACAGTAACCACTTCATAGCGTATGTAACTAGCTGAATAATGCCCTTTACAATATTACCAGAGGTCCACAGCTGAGATGAAGGCTTAATTCTAATCTTGTTTGTTCTAAGGTATGTTTCTCCAGTCATGAAAGTTCACAAATATTACTTGTATTAGTAGTAAAAAGTTGAACCTATGTTGCATGCTAGGTGGATTATAATAAACACAAATAAAATAACACTTTATTTCACAAGAGTCAAACAAACAGGAAACACCTGAGCACCTATGGCTGTACAATGCAAACTGAAAGAACCTCTTGGTCACTACCTTCTGCCACAAGTTAGCCTAAAACAACTAACAAGATCCTCAGAAAGATATGATAACAAAAAGAAACTAGCAATAAAAGCTGACTCAACAAAGTGATGCCATTTTATTGTATAGACAATTATATCAAAGCTCAAGGAGGTATAAATAATGAGCATCTAAAATCAGTGATGATTTTGCTTAAAATGACATGAAAGCGAAAGAAGCAGTTTAAGAAATACTAAGGAGAGACAAGGAGCTCTTATTCCTTGTTACCGAATTTCCTAGCAATTATGGGTCGAACATCATCAGCATCAACCAAAGTCTGCAAGAATGGAAGTAGCGAAATAAGTGCGGTGTCTGCTGGGTCGTCGAACCAACTCTTAATAGGAATTCCATTATTCACTTGCAACCTGAAGACCTGAAACCAACAAAAGAAATAGCTTTCAATACCAAGGAATTTGGGTCGTAAAATATTGCAGGCAGGACTATTTTTTCTCGACCTACTGTTAATTAAACTAGCTTTTCTACGATGCCCGTACAACTAGAAGCACAAGCCTTGAGCCAATGGGGAGGTAACAATCTTAGAACTTCATAGCACTCTGCCTGCAGTCTCCCTCCATCCACACGTCCCATTAGCACAGAAAATAATGGTGCAGCTAATATATAGTTAAGAGGTGGTTTAATGACAAAATATTTCAAGCATACATTTTATAACATACCATAATCACATTTAGCAACCTCTTTTGACAAGAGGGATAAGTTGGCTCAATATCCTTCATCTTACAACTAATATTGTTGATCTATATAACATGAAAGATGTAACTCATAAATCGAAGGCAATAAGACAAGTTCTCTACCTGTGGAGAATTATCAATAATTGCAACTTTTGCAAGATTAACACCTAAAACTGTCAAGTCTTTCGTGTAACTTCCTTCTGCAAAGATACATGATTCACGATATGCTCGTCTTGAAATAAGCTTTCCGTCTGGATCCAGAATGTCTAAAAGTTGTTTCGCATAGATGCTTTGACTAGCAGTGAACACCACCATCTCAAACATTTCTGCAACTCTTTCCAAGAACATCCGGAGGTGAGGCCTTTGTTTCACATACACAATATGCTCTTTCATGTTAAAGAAAACAGGAAATGTGAAGTCTGCATCACTACAGAATTCGAGTGTAGAATGCACGAGTGTTTCTGTAGACATGAAAGCATAGTTATACTGTTAGAGAACTCATTGAACGATGCTCTTAATAGTAGGTTAAACACCTACTAGAACACAAAATAAGTTCGAATACCAACACAGAGCTTATAATCATGAATATTTCACAAGGACAAAAACAAGCTGTGATATATCACAGGTTTGCTTCATGCTGAGGAGTTGCAGCCCTTTTAAGGTCACTTAGTTTATGTCCAAAGAAGAAAAACCACCTCATGAAAGCTGCATAAAATTACCAAACCTCCCATTGAATTACCATCATACTATGTCCTTTCCTAGGAGAAAAAATCAGGAGAACTATCTAAAAAGTAATATCAAATGACTGACTTAATACTTTATCATGGAATACTTAAATAGGACATAAATTGCCAACGGATAGCTGGGGCATAATGTACTTACCATCCAAGTCAAGCGCTAACGTGATCTGTTTAGCCTTTTGCTTTTCTTTTGGAATATTGGTGTGCAGCAATGTTAAAGTTGCATCCTGCAGGTCAGGTATATTTCTGATATAAATCTGTGGATCGAAGCAATCTGCTTGGTCAGAGTTGGGGTAGATATTAATGTCAGTATCTTGGTTGGAGGATCTCAGTTGATGAATTGCCAAATATAAGCTTGAATCATTGACATCACCGATGGTTTCTCCTGATGCTTTGCCATCATGCTCGTATCTATTTTCCAAAGTATCCTCGAGAAGAGGCAATACCATGTACTCCTCAGCCAAATCACAAAATATATTTGACTCTTCACATTTGTAATCAGGTAAGAACATCGAATCTATATTATTATCAAAAGCCAAGTTTCTTTCAATAGGCGATCCAGAAAAAATCATGTCAGAGATGTAGAAGTCTGATACATTGCAATCTTGATGCTCAGAAGACATTCTGCTGCTATCATTACTATCATCCATATCCAACAGTGGCACACAGAGATGGTCACTTCCTACAGAGAAATAAACAGCGTCAGAACAGTGGTCAACTCCAAATTCTTCAGGTCCTCAAAGCTCAAAGAGCGTATCAACGTAGTTATATAGTGAATATTTCTACAGACTATACCAAACACATCAAAAAGAAACACCAAGGAACTCTAAATTGCAAAAGAAACTATCTCAAGAATAGTAGCCATCTTTCGATGTCACGATTATTCCACATGCACAAAAAAAGATGTAAAGAACCTTTTTTTGCACTCCCATCTTGAGAAGAACAATTATACACCATCTTTAAGTAGATGATCTTCTAAGAAAAATAGTATGTCTGGGTACTAACTTCCTCAAAGCAATGTGTTTAATTGAACCAGAAGGTTAACAGTGCTCAATTAACACTAAAACGCCACTTCGCAGTTGACCTAGCCTAAAAACCAATTAAAACCAACCAAATATCAATGCGAGAAAGATAATTTAATATTTTCAATAGAAAATGCCTATACAGCTCTAGGATATAACAAAGAAAAATGAAATATTCATCAAGCTTTTTGCACTAAAACCAGCTAATCAGTTCGGTAAATACTTTTGGAAAGAAGATCAATGCAAAGTAAGAAATACTCTTCATTTTTTGTTACCTCTCTTTTGACAAGTTTCTCTACTCGCTTATATTAAGAAAAACAGCAAGTAACATGTTGCACAAATCTCCAGATTTTGATATTAAAGTCATTTCAGAAAACTATCATATTTGCATTCAACATTAAGCATCAAGTAGCAGAGGTTTAGGATGTACCTTTATCACTATGGAAATTCATGGCCTCCAGTATTGGAGAGAAAATAGTCTCTAAGCTTGAGGAGCAGGTGGATGGTGTGGATTCCTATGATTATTGGAAAAACAAAGGTGAGCCCTCGATTGCATATTTGATGATTCAGTCAGGCACAGCAAGCAGTTAAGACTTCTCAAAAACTATGTATTTAAAATCAATTCCAGACAGTAAAGAAATCCACGTTGGACGAAGAGTTAACCATGTTTGAAACACTGTTTATCATCCACTCTTCACATCATTCTTATACTGTTATCATCCAAGTTTTTGTTGCAGGTGCAGTAAAGATACTACCCATTTTACCCATTTTTGAATTGGCAATTCATACAATCAGCAAATAAAACAATGATAACATCTTTACCATGTATCCATCAGTTGCAAAATCACTGGCAGCAGTTGATTCTTGCTTCTGAAAATGACCGACTCCACAGGGCAACTCATTATGGTCGGCTTCATCCCCTCTAATGTCCTGAGAATATACTTTTTTGCACGAAGAAACTGCGAGATCAATGAAAAAGTATCGATTGTTTCAAAATGTAGAAACTCGTAACCAAGTACCCAAACACATTTATGAACTAGAAAAAGAACATAAACATTGATCAGAGGATAACTTAAAGGGATATAATAAATAGTAGTTTGCCAATCAACAAATAGAAGATAGAATTTCTCAAGGGGCAACAACAGTAATTCAATCACATGTTTTTAAGACAAACCTTAAACACTTTCATTATTGATGCCATTAAGAGTATTCCTCGCATTCTAAATAAGCTTTGAAATCTCAATTCTGTAAAATCATCACTGGCATTTGCACGTATCATGTATGTAACTCTCTATGTGTGTCACCTGTAACTCTTTTACTTCTTTCTCTCATTTTTTTTGGACTGATTTGCAAAAATCTTCCTTGTAAAAGTTTGACCATGTTACAGTTTTCTGCTATGTGTAGTGTGCCATAGGACATAATGGTTATCTGTTATATCAAATGGTAAGATATTTTTATAGAATTCCTTGGATGAAGAAGTTTTACTATTTAACACAAACTATAGAGAAAATTCCAAAAGATCTCTCAGATTTTTAGCCCCACCCAAACCAAAATGAAAAAAAAATGGGGGAAATGAGATACTGGAACTACATCACTTACCATCCTGACCATTATCAACCACAGTCGCAACTTCTTCCGAATTTTGTGAAATTATGGTTTGACTCTTAGATATCATACTTGACTTTCGGCATACGCGGAGACCATTTCTTTCTCTCAAACACCCTGTGGTTGACTTGGTTTTCATTTTTAGTGATGGCATTTGATCTGTGCTTGTGATATCTATCACAATATAGCTTCGAGAACATTAGCGGGGAACAAACCTCTTCAAACTATCAAATCAGCCACAGGAGTCTACAGTAAAAAAATTGGATAAGAAAAAACTCGTAAAACAACAAAGAAATTCAGCAACTAGATGAATAGACAAACTAAAATGAAATCAATAACACAGAAAATAATGTGTAATGTAGGTTTTAAAAGTACAGCTTTAAAGTTAGTGCTTGTTTGGTGGAGTTTAAAAGTAGTTTTTTAGGAGATTTTGATAAAAAAAATAATGAAATGCATGGTTGAAAAGTTGATAAATACGAAGAATTAGCTAGAGCACAAAAACTTTAAATAGACAAAATTATTGACAAAAAGTTCTCCAAATTTGAAAAAATGATCATGCTTACAAATGAAATTTGTTGTATAATTGCTAAATGGATTTCATATAGAAATTCTAATTCTCCCGGTCTTTCACTGAAACTTAATAATAAGTCATTTCGTCCTGGAAGAACCACTACGTTTATGCTCATCTTCAAGATATGACACTCATTTATTCATGTTACTAAACTTCGCCTAGATTTCCAGGCAAATTCTAGGAAAAAAACACATTACCGAAAAAGGTTCCTTCCATGGTGGATCTCCTATCTTTTGTTCAAAAACTTAAATATGTCAAGTGAATATTCGGGACATTTTAAAAGGAGAACATTTCCAGGCAAATTCTAGGAAACAAACACATTACAGAAAAACGTTCCTTCCATGGTGGATGTCCTATCGTTTGTTCAAAAACTTAAATATGTCAAGTGAATAATCGGGACATGTTAAAAGGAGAACATTTCCAGGCAAATTCTAGGAAACAAACACATTACAGAAAAAGGTTCCTTCCATGGTGGATCTCCTATCTTTTGTTCAAAAACTTAAATATGTCAAGTGAATAATCGGGACATGTTAAAAGGAGAACATTTCCACTGTACAGGTTACAAACCAAAAATTTATCTTGTAATTGAAGTAATCTAAGTTGTTTTGTACTCAGTAGATTATACCATCTTATTCAATAATAAGTCTTTTTCTCAAATGACTTGACAACATGCCCATTAAACCCAATAAAAAAAGAGGCGAGTCAAAATTTAGGTGACATCTCAAAGAGCAGCATCTTTTCCAAACATCTGAAAAGATTTTGCAAACAGAAATTCCCCTGTTTGTATAATTTATTTCTCAATCGTGATTCATGGCCTTAAGTTGCCATCTTGACCCAAATTAGTTTTCTCAGCACAACAGAACATCATCAAAATGTAATATTTTCTCTTACAAACACTAAATCCTTCCATAAACAATCATCAACCAAGTGAGCATGCACACAAAAAGACAATCAAACCTTCAAAACTAAAAAAAAAAAAAAAAAAAATTAAAAGAACTGGAAAACTTCCTGAGTAAGAGATCAGTGTATGTACATACAATATCTTGTATTTGTTGTTTACATCTATGTAAAGGCACTTATATCTTAAAATTAACAATGAAAACGAAAGGAAAAATATAAAATCAAGGCGAGACGTGAAAGAATTACTAGAAAACGCGTAAACTGGAATCCAAACCACAATATCCCCAACTTTCTTCCCAGAAATCCTACACAATTCAAGTAACTCCTAAGAGATCATAGTCAACTCCACTCAAGCACTTCAATTGCATCAGATAACAGTTCATGATTAACTTGCAGAACATTAACAATTATATATTGAAGTTACATAATTTACATTCAGTACCCTTAACACATAATTTAAAAAAAAAAAACTATAACATACATACCTGAACTCAACCAGTTGCAAAAGAAACTCTTTTATCAACTAAAAACTCAGCGTGTAGAAATATACATGTCATATCTACTTTATAGACTCATCATACAAGTGATTATAATTAATAATCTGCATAAATAGGTATCTAATTATAAGAACAATTATCCGTTGACGAATATACTATTAGAGGATTTTGATGCGAATTTAGATACATTATGTGTATCTACGTACCTGTTGAAAATAAGTCCTCTCTCTCTCTTCAACGCGCTTTTTTCGCTCTCAATACTTGTATTTGTAGACAGTTAGGTGGGCAACTCCTCTGGAGTCCGCCTTATGATAAAATTCATGCTTTAGTGTTGTACATAGGCTTTTAGTGCGCACGCAAGATAGTTAGATAAGTCATAGTTAGGATAAATTTGTCATTTACATACAAGTTAGAAACCCGTAGTTCGAGGGGTTTGAATGTAGAGGATCTGAGCACATTATATGTGCCGTGTCTGGAAGACAAGTGAACGGTGGGATTGAGTGTTGATGGAAGTGGGACCACCTAGGTAGACAACATGAAATGTGAACAAGTGGTACTTCGCGGAAAGAGAAGAGTCGTATGAAAAATGGCTCCTGACTGGAGCGTAGCTGTACATTTTATTATGAGTTAATATTTGTGATTTATTTTAAAAAATTGTGATGGAAACATAAATGAATTTGTTCTTCTTCTTTCACTAAAGCTTAAATTTTAATTAAAATAGACCAAATTAGTTAAATATATTTTTATTTATTTAAATATTTTGTAAGATTTATAAGGAATAGCGAAAAAACCCGTTCCATTCTGTCGAGTAATAGGAGCAAGTTTGAAGCAAAATTTCATGTCCTGCTGCAGGTCCGGGGCAACCCGACACCGCCGCCCCGCGACCCGCACCCTCAAATTTTATTTTTTTATTTTTTCAAAAATCATAAAATATAGTAGAAATTATAATTTTCACTAAAAAAAGACTAAAGAAAAATTGAACTCGAGTTGAAACTTATAAACTACCAACGTTAACTACTAAACCACAATCCAAATCTTATAATTTTTTTTTATTTGGTACAAATATTTAAAAAATTTGTTATTTCATTTTTTTTAATTCTTTTTTCAGTTTAACAAACAAAAATAAAAAATTTAACCGGGACAATTGGAGGGTCAAAGGGCGGCCCCACGACACGCCCCATTGCCATCCTCATTCATAATCTACCATTCACTTATTATTTATACATTTCATTAGATTCACAATTCATAAATATTTAAAAATAATTTAAACACTATAAAATATACACTTAATTTGATCTTTTCAACTTATATTTTTACTAGTATATCATCTGTATGATGCACAATACCTGTTTTTCATGATAGTGATTTTAAAATATTTTAAGAGTATATTATTTATTTATTACATTCAAATAAAAAAATATCATATAAATAACATTTGATTACTCATTGATATCGAAAAAAAACAACATAACTAAATAACATTTGATTACTCGTTGTTCTCACATCAATTCATCAACTTGCCAAATTGTCAGATATGGAGTAAATTGAAGAAGATGATATCTGACTTATTCTTTGGAAGCTACAATCCCCACCATTCAGCAGCATTTTACATGAATATTATTATTATTATGGTTAATTACACTAATGGTCTCCATTCTTTTATGTTTGTAACGATTTTTTCTTCACTCTTTTTTTTAGCAAATATCATCCATATTCTTCCATTTATACTCACGGATGGTCCTCAAATCATTATTTTTCACTATTGTAACAATTCTAGGATAATTTTGCCCATTGTAAATTAAAATGATAGGTAAAAAATACAACAAAAGCATTTCAATTGAGTCTTAACCTTTTCAAAAGTACGAATAAATCATAAACTATTTTATTTTATTCAGATAAGTGTTCTTCCCCAATTAAAAAGGAACCCCCACCCCCATAAGCCATTACATAAGAGAAATAAATGTTCTGCAAATGGCTCTCACTCAAACTCCCATCTCTTCCGGATTTCACTTTATCCACATTAATCTTTTCTCATCCATCTTTATTTATCTAATATTCGAAACCCCAATTTTTGTTCTCTATGTCTACTTCAGTTTTGCTCAATATTCCCTCAACAGAGCTATATTCAAGCATAAAAAATCTGAACCCAGTAACCCATTTGAACAAATCTTGTGTTGAGAAGTAGTAGTCCCTTTTTATTGAGAGAATTGGGACAGTTATGATGCATTTTGTGGGTTCTATGAGATGAAAGGAATAAGGTTTGTACATGGTTTGGGGCAACGAGATAATAAGGTGTTGGTGGATTCTGCTGGAAATATTCATAAATGGGACCAAGTTCGGGGGCGAGAAAGATAGGTTGGTTACCAGACGTACCCTTCTCCAACGATGGCAACAAGCACCTCCTAGATGCTTAAAAATCAACACTGATGCTTCAGTAAAACCCTAGTGGAAGTGGGGTTCCTTTTTAGTTGGAGAAGAACACTTATCTGAATAAAATAAATTAGTTTATGATTTATTTGTACTTTAAGAAAAGGTTAAGAGCTCAATTACAATGTTTTCATTGTATTTTTTCCTATCATTTTAATTTATTTAAGTCAATGGGCAAAATTATCCAAGAATTGTCAGAATAGTGAAAAATAGTTATTTGTGGACCATCTGTGAGTATAAATAGAAGAATGAGGATGATGTATGTTAAAAAAAAGAATGGGGATGAAATCGTTACAAACCTGAAAGAATGGGAACCATTAGTGTAATTAACCTTTATTATTATTAATCATACTAAACTTAAAGAAGTGGCCAGTTAAGAAGTGGCCAGTTAATAAACTAACATCTACAATAAATTAAAATTCAAAAAATTCACTTATACCTATTACGAAAATTATTAATTTCATCTATATGAGCATTCACCAAGAGCTTGATAATGTAATATGTGTTATAAATTATAATCTCCCATGCAATCAATTATCACAAATATACATATTAAATACTATTATAAAATAAAGATTCTAAAAACTAATTATAAATTTGAAGAATAATAATATTAATATAATCCCGGTATCGTTTGGCCCAACACATTTGAAGTATGACTATGACATGTTCTGGTTTTTCACTTTTTAGGAAGCTATTAACCTTATCAACATAATCTCCCCATAGAGTGCATGAAAATTTATTTTTTCTGAAAATGGATAACCAATGATATTCTCAGGCTTATATAATTAAAATTAATCATATTTGTTACCTAAAATTTAAGGGCGCATACGTACTCAAGATCCTCAATAACAACGTCAATTAGTTTATTTGTTCTTCTGCGTGATTATTGAACCTTAACGTTATCTTTGCTGACAATCTCTCCAATAATGTCTGCATTAAATTGGGGGAAAATGTTAATTGTGATTAAATTAAAAAAAAACAGAGTATTAAAGTAATAATCCATGCCAAATAGTTCGTTTTCATCAACTTGTACTGTACCAAAAATTTCACCAAATGGCTTGAACACGTGACGTAATTGCTTGAAGGAAAATTTTTGTCAATAAATTCCACAACAGTTGCCTTTGGCATAAAATTCAATTTTTACTTGTGTCTTGTAGTCCTGGACTTCATGTTGTTGTATTCGACAACAAAGTTGCACACAACATAAAGCTTGCCCTCATATCAATGTTTTGAACATTGGTATCAAAGAACATTTGACTATTGCTTAAATTCTACCACCCTATCATTTTCAAGGTAAGAAATTATTGAACTTGACACTTGAAAATCTATTGTTTTACTGGAATTATGTATTTGTTTCGTTCCATCCAAATCTCAATAATTTATTTGGATTATTATTTTGTTGAGAATACATTTTCTCATTTCCATTCAAATTACGCTTCCAGCTTATCAATATTTTGAACATCGATATCAAAGAACGTTTGACCGTTGCTTGAGTTCTACTACCCTGTCATTTTTAAGGAAAGAGATTATTGAACTGACACTTGACAATCTATTGTTTTACTAGAATTATATATTTGTTTCTTTGCATCCAAGTCTCGAGAATTTATTTGGATTATTATTTTGTTTACTATACATTTTCTCATTTCCATTCAAGTCCAAATAAGTTTTTGATATTACTATTCTGTCAATCTAACGATTGATAGCCAAATTAAATATTAAATATTTTATTTTGTCATTGAATGATAATATGTTTTATTTTTTTAATAATTAATATTTTATGTTGATTTATTTGATAATAAAACTTCAATCAGTAAATGTTCCGTTTATCGCTCATTAATTCAAAATAAGCTTCTAACTTATTATTCTATCTATTTATAAAAGCTATATATTTAGAGCAAATTCATAACTTGGTAAATGTTGTGTTATTTCTTCCTCTCTCTTTTCAAAGAAGTATATGAAAAATGCATGTTCTGTATTCATAACTTGGTAAATGTTGTGTTTGAAGTGAATTTATCTTGTGCTGGAAGATGAGTATTTTTTAATTGAAAATGTCAATTCATAATTTTATTCATTTTTACTGAGTATCATAGAAAATTCAAAATATTTGGAAGCTGAACCGGCGATATTATTTATATTATATTGAAATACTGATAATTAATTAACTAAAGTTAGACAATTACTTGACAAATGAATCATTGAGAATCTCATACGGGCTGCACATTAAATCTGATTATTAATGACCTGAAACCGGACAATTAATTAATTAAATTAAATATGTGTGAGACGTTTGGGTGAAAAAATGTGTTGACTTTTACTGATGACTATCATTCTTTTATATATATATATATATATATATATATATATATATATTTTATGATATCTCAACTTTAATTGTGACGCTTAGCAAGTTTTGTAAGGCTAACGAAATTCATGACCTGACAATTATTTAAGAGAAATGGGCGCAAATGGTTTCTAATATTTGTTTTCATTATGAAAATGGTTTCTAACCTTTTTTGACACAAAAATTTGTAACTTATGTATTTTGGTGCGCAATTAGTCTTTATTTGATGAAAAAGCAAATATGTTCTTAGAGAAATTTTTATTGGATTTCTAACGTTTGCAAAAAGTGCAAATGTGTCCAATACTTTTATTTTTTTTATAAAAATTTAAAAAAAACAAAAAATTGATAATATACTAAATTATTTTGTATATTTTACGAACTATTATAAAATAACTGAAATTTAAGATTATAATTATTAACAAACATGTTAATTAAAATTAATTTATTATTATTAAGTAATCATATTATTTAAAATTTAAACTTTAATTTTACCATTACAACATAAAAAAAAAAAACTTTGTCACAAACTTGATACTCAAATATTTTTATTTAATTTATCGTTTTATTATTGTTCAAAAACCTAGAACACATAATGTTAAATTAATTTTTGTTAGTATTTTTATGTTAAAAAAATATAATAAGATTGGTTCAATATCATAAAATTATATACGTTATTTTGTTATTTATTTAACTTAATTTTTATTCAAGTTTTTCACATCACATAACAATTATATATACCTAAAGCACAACAATTTTACATTTTTCTCTTATGAAAAATTTAATTGACACGACTATAATGATATATCTAATATGTTAAATTAAATATTATTTAATAAATGTATTGGACCTATTTGCATATTTTGCAAATGTTAGAAATTCAATTGTAATTTTTTTAAATTAAAACTAAGGGCATTTTTATTTATTTTTATCAAATAAGGACCAATTGCGTATCAAAATACATAAGTTAGGAATTGTTGTGCAAAAAAATAAAGATTATAGACCATTTATGCACTAAGAGAAAAGATTAGAGACCATTTGCAGTAATTTTCCATTATTTAACATTGAGTCAGTAGTTAATCTGCTAAAAAAAAAAAAAAATTGAAAAGGGTTGCACAAAAGTTTCGTGGGATGGGGTTATTTACTTTTTTAAAAAGCAAATTTAAAGTTCTTAATTCACTCATCAAAATTTATTTTGCTGATAAAATTTCGAGGGACTCACGGTAACTTTTTATCGTAATTGCCTATAAAATTGCAATTGAAATATATTTGTTGGATGATCATAATGAAATAAATTAAGTTTGGAATGGGACAGTTCGGGTAATTTTAGTATTTGGAATCATTCGTTACAATTTGGGTATTTCGTAAATAGAATTATTCAAATCTACGTAATTATTGCAACCAGATTGAATCGGAATTGCTGGTTCCAGTTCGAGTTCGGTTCTACTCGTAACATTTTTTTTAAAAATCGGGAGTTAACAAAGTGTTTTGAAAGAAAAAAAAATTAAAAATTGTAAACTCGTTAACATTAAAATATGTCAGATATTAAAACAATTTATGAACCAAAATTGCAAACCTATGAATTAGGGTTAGAATAAATGAAATTATCTCTTTGAGGATTCGTTTCGGTTATAGAGGTGCATTAGCCGTCTCAATGTATGTTGAGTGAGAGTACAACAGACGACAATGTTTGTATTGTGTATCTAAGCAAATAGCGATTGAGAATTTAGGATTTGGGTATTTAGAATTGAGTTAATTGAGTTTGAGTCCAGGGGTAGTAGGTTTTGTACTTTTGGTTTAGATCTTAGACAGTTGGACTATTTTTTTTTTATACCGTGGTGTTGGGTTGGGGGTCATTGGGGTTAGGGTGAATAAATTGTAAAAAATAGAAAATTTATAAAATATAACAAATTCGATTCCAGAGTGGATACTCACGGTTTCAGCTCAAGAACCAAGAATCGACCCAAACCCAGTCAATACTCGATTCCTGATTTCGATTCTTAATTGTATTTTATTTTGCAATCGAACGAATGTGGTGGACCCTAAATTGGATAGCAATAGTCGAAAAAATATCTGGTTGGGTCTCAAAGCAATTATTTCTATATAAGGCGACGACCTTTAGCTTTTTGATTTAAAAAAAATATTTACTTTTTTTATTTTTGTTACTCTTCATCGATTAAATTTCTTTTGATAATTAAGTTTATTAAAATAATTTTTTAATTTTTGTAGACAAAAAATTCTATAAAACATCTATAGACAAAATATTTCATCAAATGATGTTGTGTGTTCAGCAAACTTTGGGAAAGTTACGCTTTATTAATCACTTGTCACGATTCCGTAATTGTCAATGGACGGAAGCACACACATGGCTGACGGAATGCCCACGTGGCACATATTCAAGGTTAAATTCCGGACTTAAATATTTCAATAATAATTGAACTTTTAGTTGCGTCTTCAATCACACACTGAACTTTCAAAAATTGATGTGTGCTCACTGAGCTTTATAAAGTTACGCTTCCTTAATCACTCCACACGATTTAGTAACTACCAATTGAGGAAAGAGCACACGTAACTAACGAAATGCCCACATGGCACACATTTGAAGTTAATTCCACCAACCAATTAAAATATCCCTCTATGTTATCAAACTACTTGTGAGTTTTGAGATATAGATTATGAGCGTTTTTTAAAGTGTCGATTTTGTGCGTTTATGAGGAGTCTGATTTTGAGTGGTTTTAGTGGCGGTTTTTAAAACAGTCTGGAGTTTATTATCCAACGGTTCTGAAAGATTTTTAAAAGAATAAAATTATATATACAACCATTTTATTAAAAAATGTAGGCAAAATGTGCGTTTGGAGAGAAGAGGAAGATGAAGTATGTATTTTAGGGTTATGTTAGATTTAGAAATAATTATTTTAAAGAAAATAAAATTAGAAAATAATTTGAAGAACGACAAAAAAACCACCGATTTGGAGGGTTGAGAAATATGCTCCAAATTACACTACACCGTTTTTACTCAAAATTATTGTCCCAAAAAACTAACAAGTACTGATTTACTCAATATTTTATAAAACGGTACCACTCAAAATCAGTGAAGAAAATACTTCCAAGCAGACCCTTAGGGTGTGCCTAAGTATTTAAAGTAAGACATTTTTCCACGAGTTTTTTTGCACAAATGGTCCACGTTTTTTACACTTACTGCGGTTTGAGGGCCTATCTTTTCATTTTTTTGACAGTGCCTATTTCAAACTTTGTTGGCGATAATGGTTCTTTCCGTCCAATAGCGTCAAATTAACCGTTAGTTTTTATTTTTTTGCACAACTGGTCCCCTCGTGCATTCCACACACTTCATTTCATAAGAATATTTTTGGCATTCTACTATTCATAAATAAAAATTTAAAGAAAAAAAAGAAGGAAAATAATTTTTAGAAAAATACTCTTTCACCCTACCCCACCCCTCAACAGTCATTCCGCCAATTCTACCACCATCACTGTCGCCAATTTTATCTTATTCGACCTCAAGCTCCAAAATGAAATGGAAGAAAATGGTGTTCTGTATGATACTATAAGTCTCACCTTCCAATAATGGTCCAAAATGAAATATCACTTCTCCTGGATTGTATTGAGGCTTTATCCTTCAAATTTTAGAATGCTATCGTCTGCAAATGCTTTCTTCTTAATTCTGATTTAACTCTGCCTCTAGTTGTTATTTTCTCCACTCGTTCTTTCCCTGTATCAAGAATTCATCTCTTGCCCATTGAAATCAGATGAGACATGATATATGAAAGTTCTTGATCATCACTAGCAAGAATCCAAAACAATGACAAGAAATATTCAGAAAAACCATTAAATATGTTGTTGTGAAAAATATGTAATTGCAAGTGAACAATATCGCACACAAGTAATAAAGTAGACTTGGGAAGGCCGCCACTTATCATAATTAGTCAAGCAAAGCTTGGAACACCTGAATTATAAAAATAAAAAATAAAATAAAGTGGACCTATTGAGTCCAAATTATCGTTGCCACGAAAATTATCTTAATTATATAATAGTTAAATTAATCTTAATGCTCATCTGTTTAAAATACTTTAAATTAAATTGATTTGAAAGTTTAAATTATATCCTATGAATTTTAGACAAAATTATGAAAGCAAAAATTTAGAATTTATAAAATATGGTTATTAAAGCGTTTGGATTCACGAATTCACTATAGTTGTCATATCTAATTTCTACTCTCAATATTTCTTTCTAAAGTTGTATTCGATTGAATTCACGAATTTAACCTAATTTACATATCTCGAGTTCAAATTATTCCTATCAAATTAAGTCAACTTATGAAGTCGGAATGATCATTAATTAGATGCATTAAATCTCCTAAGAATTCAATTCAAGACCGCGACAATAACAAAAGCGTATCTCTATCTTTTATCCAATTGTCGAATTTAACTATGTGGTTTAGATTAATAATTTACCTCTCGGTTCATTACAATCCACAATTCAATGACAAATAATGACCAATTATTTCAAGCATTATGAGAAGAACTAAAATCAAATACTTAATTAATTTATAATTTAAAACTTAAGAGTCGAAAATAAAGAATTAAACTAAGTTATGTCGTTTATCTAAACTTTAAGTTTAGCTATTCATAATTTTAGAGAAAGAAAAGATGAAAGGATTTGAATACATAACTGGATCTTGAATAAAAGATGAGAAGAACTTGAATATCTTGCACCAAGAGTTCTTCGTCTTCACATTCCAATCTTCAAGATCTTCGTTGTTTCTCGTATTCTTAACCGTTCTTGTCTCCAAAAAATCAACAACCTACTTATGAGTTGATAACTCATATATATAGTATTCTTATTGTATTCCAAAAAATCATGAAAATCGCGTCCAAAATGTTTTCTAATTGAAGTCAAACTAAAAAAAAAAAAAAAAAAAAAACTGGCAAAAAAGTACATTGGGTGATTGCCCAGTGTAAACCCGGGTGATTGCCTAAGTTAGTTGATTTGTATACTGCTTTGCATCCATAGCGCTGGGCGCTTACCCAAATCTTTTCAAATCTGCGCATTAAATCTTCCAATTTTGGATTTTGTCTATTTAGTCCTTTGATTTCTTATTTCATTTCATTTTAGTCTTTTTTATTTGTAATCCAAGTCCTTCAACTTTTGAATGTTTGCAAGTTCTATTTTCAAGTCGGTCCCCATTTTCAAGTTTTCGTGCATTTTCAGGCATTCTTTGCTCATTTTGATTACACTGGGCGATCGCCCAGGTTAGAGTTTCAATAAGTGTAAATTGACACTTATCAAATATCTTACCAAAATTGACACCATAAACTTACCCATATGATCAACTACTGCAATCAATTTTCTTCTAAGCCCAAAGTCAAGTAAAAATTTCAAGGTGGGAATGGGAGTGAACAATACTTCATGCAAGAATTTAACTACTTCCTCACGCAGAATAACAATACTTAAATGTATTCAAATGTCAAAAGAAACTCCCAAAATTGAAAATAAAGCAAGTAAAGTGAGGAGAACTTGTCATGCATAGACAATATCTTTGAAGATGAAGTCGAACAACCATTTAAAGGATTCGAAAAAGTAGCTGGTAATATGTGGCCTTCTTTAGTGTTTTTGGATAATACCTGGAATATGGTGGGGTGGAGAGGAATAATATTTTTTTAATTGTTTTTTTTTTTCTTTTTTTTTTGAATTTTTATTTATGAACAATAGAATACCTAAAATATCTTTATGAAATGAAGAGTGTGGAATGCATGCGGGGGACCATTTGTGCAAAAAAGTCAGAATTAACGATTAATTTGACGGGATTGGATGGAAAGGATCATTGTCGTTAACAAAGTTTGAAATATGGGCTACACTGCTAAAAATAAAAAGATAGGTCTTTAACTTACAGTAAGTACAAAAGATAGGGACCATTTGTGCAAAAAAAAACATTTTTCCACTAGAGCTTCATAATTGAATCGATGTTTAGATCCTTTTTTTTATCATTTAAAACTGATCATACGATAATAATGAAAAGTTGATCAATTTGCTATTTGAACAATAAATTAAAACTCATAATACAAAGTTTTCAATTATTAATACTCTCTGTTTAAAAAAAAATAAAAATAGACTTATTATATATTTTATCCGTCTCAAATTATAAGTCATTTTCTTTATTGAGAGTATAATAAATTTTTTAGTTCTTAAATATGCTCATATTTAACGTGTCTTATTATCAACAAAGTATGAACTAATATTAATAGAATAATAATATTACTATAAGGGTATATTAGAAAAAATGTTGATAGAATTTATTGTTACAACTATAATGATTATATATTTTTAATATGTGTGAAAATATAATCAAACTTATTTTTTTTAGGACGGAAGGAGTAACATGTTTAAGCGTTTGTTTGTCCATGCTTAAATTACAATGTAAGTTAATTAAATTGGTCAAATATATTTTTATCTACATATTTTATATAATAGACAATTTAATACCTACTTATTATTTATATAAATTCATAACTTATAAGCATTTAAATAATAATTTCTGTAACACCGAACATGCACTAACACGCTTCTTGTACGACCGACAACAAAAGACATCGTACTCATTAAACGCATCCAAATTACTTCTGTCCTGTAATAGAGCAGTCATTAATACCAGATTAGAAGCCTGTAATATTGCAATAGAAGAAGATAACTCAACTGTATGAAAGAGATATGTATAATCCACAAGGTGAAGGAGGCTGCTGTCTGCTGGTGTAGGAGAGACGAAAACAGTCGTGATTTCCATCATTATCAAAAACACAGCCATGAAAATGGAGTTACAGAGCAAAGCAGGTAGCTCAACAGCCACAAATAACAGCCTTAATGGAAACAAGAAGACGAAGAAAAATAAAAACGAGTGTAGAACTTACTTTATAGAAAGTAACTAAAGAAAAAACAGCTTATAAATAATTTTTACTTCTTCGCAAACTTAGCCAAACATGCTCGAAGCTGCTAGCAACATGTACACAGAGAAAGCTACGGCTCAGTTCAGTACTGATGCAAGGCTCATGGCAGAGTTTGAGAATTCCGGTGAGTCTGGTACGTATTTTAACTACTCAAAATCAGTCATTTATGCACCGCAGAGTACGAGTACCGAAGAACAAATGACTGCTTATTTATCAAGTATTCAGAGGGGTGGCCTTGTTCAATCCTTTGGCTGTATGCTTGCAATTGAAGAGCACTCTTTCGAAATCATAGCTTATAGTGAGAATTGCTTTGATATGTTGGGTTTAAGTGATCTTGTTGTTGACTCAAAAGAGTTGATGGGTCTGATTGGAATTGATGCAAGAACCCTTTTCACCCCTTCTTCAAGTTCTTCACTGGAGAAGGCAGCAGTATCCAGGGAGATTTCTTTGTTGAACCCAATTTGGATTCATTCCAGGGCTACCCACAATCCATTTTATGCCATACTTCACAAAATTGATGTGGGAATTGTGATTGATTTGGAGCCTGCTCAATCTGAGGATCCTGCACTGTTGCATTCTGGTGCAGTGCAATCCCAGAAACTAGCCGTTAAGGCGATTTCTAGACTGCAGTCTCTCCCTGGGGGAGATATAGGGGTTTTGTGTGACACAGTGGTAGAAGATGTCCAGAAGCTTACGGGGTATGATAGGGTTATGGTCTACAGATTCCACGACGATAATCACGGCGAGGTTGTGTCGGAAATTAGAAGGTCTGACTTAGAGCCGTATTTGGGGTTGCACTATCCCGCGACAGATATACCACAAGCCGCACGATTCTTGTTCAAGCAGAATCGTGTCAGGATGATTTATGACTGTCGTTCCCAGCCTGTTAAGATAATTCAAAGTGAAGAATTGAAGCAGCCTCTTTGTTTGGTTAATTCAACCCTTCGAGCGCCCCACGGATGTCATATGCAGTACATGGTCAATATGCAGTCTATTGCCTCATTGGTGATGGCAGTTCTTGTCAATAACAGTGATTCAATGAAGCTATGGGGATTGGTGGCGTGCCACCACACTTCAGCACGCCGCGTGGCTTTCCCCCTTCGCTGTGCGTGCGAGTTTCTAATGCAGGCATTTGGGCTGCAGCTTTATATGGAGCTCCAATTGGCATCACTGGAAGCAGAGAAGAAAATTCTCCGGACGCAAACCTTATTATGTGATCTGCTTCTCCGGGATATTCCACTGGGCATTGTAACACGGTCTCCTAGTATCATTAATCTTGTAAAGTGCGATGGTGCTGCATTATATTATGGTGGGAAATGTTGGTTGCTTGGTGTAACTCCAACTGAGGTACAAGTTAAAGATATTGTAGAATGGCTACTAGATGCTCACGGGGACTCGACCGGGTTAAGTACAGACAGTCTTTTCGAATCTGGCTATCCCAACGCACGTCTCCTGGGTGATGCAGTTTGTGGCATGGCAATGGCTCGAATCAGATGTAGTAGTTTGCTCAACCCCTCCCCATCTGATTTTTTGTTTTGGTTCAGGTCCCACACAGCAAAGGAAATCAGATGGGGAGGGGAGAAGCATTGCCAAGAAGACAAAGGTGATGGAAGCAAAATGCATCCCAGATCTTCATTCAAGGCATTTCTCGAGGTAGTCAAAAGCCGAAGTTTGCCATGGGAGGTTACAGAGATTAATGCTATTCACTCTTTGCAGCTCATAATTAGACATTCTTTTCAAGAGTTTGAAGACACTGGTGTTAAACCTGTTATGCATTCTCAACCGAATGATTATGATAGGCCAAAGCTGGATGAACTTAGTTCTGTGGCAGCTGAAATGGTGCGATTGATAGAGACTGCTAATGCTCCAATTTTTGGGGTCAATTCATCTGGTTTCATCAATGGGTGGAATGCTAAAATGATTGATTTAACGGGGTTACAAGCTACCTACGCTATGGGGAAGTCTCTAGTTAATGACATCGTTCATGAAGATTCACGTGGAGTTGTCGAAAGTGTACTGCACAGAGCTATGGAAGGTAAATTCACATGACACAATAAAATCTGCTTCGTGTATACTAAGGGCAATCTTTGTTTTGTTTTCAAATCTTCATTTGTTTAGACATTTTATCATATAAAAAAAAAAAAAAATTAACAGATAGACTTGAAAAAATATGAGAAAGATTTGGATACGTGTAGCAAACTCTCTCTCTCTCTCTGCATACAGTAAATGAGCTTTGCATTCAGGTGAGGAGGACAAAAATGTCGAATTAAAGATCCTAAGGTTTGGGATGCATGTACCAAACTCAGTCATATACCTTCTGGTTAATGCGTGTACGAACAGGGACTGCAAAGATGATGTTGTTGGAGTGTGCTTCGTGGGTCAAGATGTTACACATGAGAAACTTGTGACGGATAAATTCACCCGATTGCAAGCGGATTATAATGCTATCATACAAAGTCTAAATCCACTAATTCCACCGGTATTTGCTTCTGACGAGAATGCATACTGTTCTGAGTGGAATGCAGCCATGGAAAAACTAACTGGTTGGATGAGACATGAGGTTCTTGGAAAGATGCTTCCCGGGGAAATTTTTGGAAATTTTTGTCAGCTTAAATGTCAAGACACGCTCACTAAATTTATGATTCTTTTGCACCGGGCAATTAGTGGCCATGATGTTGAAAATCTTCCTTTCGGCTTTTTTGATAGGAAAGGTGTTTTTGTGAAGGTTATCTTGACAGCAAATAAAAGAACAGACGAGGGCGGCAATAAAATTGGTTGTTTCTGCTTCTTGCAGACTCTAGGTATTAACCGAAATAAGCAAGAGGAAGAAGGAACTGTTTCAAAACTCGAAGAGTTGGCTTACATTCGGCAGGAGATAAAAAATCCCTTGAATGGAATCCGTTTCATCCACCAACTCCTGGAAGGTTCAGCTATTTCAGACAGTCAGAAACAATTTCTAGAGACTAGTGAGGCTTGTGAAAGACAGATACTCTCCATTATCGACGATGTGCATTTTGCCAGTTTAGAAGAGGGGTAAGCCATCTATACATTGGATATGCAATGAGCCAATGAGCCTGAGATCTTCAAGCTATATTTGATACTTATTATACAAATTCTTCCAAAACAAAAAAAGGTTACATCCCGGCCGGGCCGGTTTTGACATTTTCGGGGCCCGAAGCAAAGTTAAAAAATTAGGCCCCAAAGCAAAGTTTGATAAGTCATGGCAGGGCATCGGCTGGGCTTCAATGTTTTTTTTTTATATAAAATGTGCCATTTCAATTTTGGTCAATAGTCATGGTACTCGTGGAAATGAGACTTATTTTGCTTTACTAGGCTTCAAACTTTTGCACCAATATTTTTTTTGGGACAACTTCAGTAATCAAAAATAATTTTTTTTCTAATGAAAATGGCCGCGTTCAGCTTTGGGTCCGAGGCGGTTGCCTCACTCCAAAACCGGCCCTGTATCCCGGCCTTTTTTTTTCTTCTCTTGCTGCTGTAATTAATTATCTTATAATACATTTAAAATGGTATCAAGATATTGTTATATCATGTTTAGTTAATTCCTGAATTATTTTTATAGTTTTTTCTTTTAACTTTCATGGCCTGTAGCTTTCAGGACACATATGGTTGATCTGTCTGATGACAATAAAGAGCAAACTCACACACGAAAATGAGCTATTACCTCTATTTTGACATTTTGACTTGATGTTACTTTGTCTTTTCACTTTAGCATATGATACTTTCTCCTGGTTCCAGCAGCAGGTTGGAGCTAAAGATGGAAGAGTTTATTTTGGGAGATCTTATAGATGCTATTGTTTGTCAAATTATGATTCCATTGAAGGAAAAGAATTTACAACTAGTACACGATATCTCTGATGAAAATAAGTCTCTTTGCTTATACGGGGATCGGATTAAGCTTCAGCTCGTTGTTGCCAATTTCTTTCTTAGCATAGTGCATTATGCACCTTCTCCAGATGGTTGGGTGGAAATTAAGGTGTGCCCTGGGTTGAAGGTAATACAAGATGGAAATGAATTTGTTCATCTACAGTTCAGGTATTATTTCTATCTTAATTGCTCAAGTCATTTCGTTTACCTGTGTTCCATTATGACTGTTATTGTACATGTATATTATAAATTAAAACATTTTAAAATTATATTAATTGCACCTTATTTGGAGAAATACACGTCGTGTTGAAGACACCTAAGGTTTAGAACATAATTTAAACATGGTTGCTCGTCTCTTAGCTCATGTTGCCATTGTCACTTTTATGATCTACATAACTGATATGATTATTATTCATTTTCTTGTTTCTTTAGAATGGCTCATCCTGGCCAAGGCCTTCCTTCTGCACTCGTTGAAGATATGTTGGGATCAAATAATCAATGGAGAACACAGGAAGAAGTTGTTTTGAACCTTTCTCAGAAACTTCTCCATACAATGAGTGGTAATGTTCGTTATATCAGAGAACAAAGTATGTCTTACTTCCAGGTCGACCTTAAACTTCAAACACAGAAATCAGGATAATGAAGTTAAATCTTATTCATGAACAACTTCTTACCTGTCGTTCTGAATTTCAAGCCGAGCAGTTCTTTTGGCAGAAATCTAGCTTTAATCTCCTTGCAGTTCCTGGTGATATCTGAAATCAATCATGTTGATCTTAACTTTCTGTGTAGATGAATCTAACAATGAAATCCTACTGCTTAATTATGCATATGATAACCCTTCTCGAAGTAGCTACGACAGTGTAGGATTCAATGGTGAAGGAGACCACAGAAAATTATTTTGCCTTCTTGTTCCACCTTGATCCTGTTTCGTTGTTCATGAGTAAATTTTGACGTGTAAATAAGATTGTACTTGACCTGGTTCAATTTTCTTGTGTGTTCAATAAAAGCATAAACATGGTTTCTCTTTTTTGTGGGATTCAATGTTCTCTGTGAACAGAAATGATGCCTTGGAATTACGTCCCATTCGTTTTGTGGATGTTTTGTCTCGTTTTGTGTATGTTTAGTACTAGACAGTATTAGACAATAGAATTGACAAGATTTTGGTTTCAATATGCAAAAACGCAAAAAACTAAAAGCTATTGCACGTGTAAAAGATAGCCACAAAAATGCTGGCAACTTTCACCTTTTTTTAATCATTCCCTTAATGGATTAAACTGCATATCATCCTAACCACCAAAATATCAAATGATAATGCAAAATCTATAAACCCTATCTCTATTTGGTTCATCCTATCTATTTTCTGTACACCAAATATACGGGACAGTTAGTGGCGTAGCATGCTCCTGTTTGGATGGTACATTTTGCTTCCACTGCCACTGCTCTCCCTTTTCCATCTCGTCTCCTGATCGATCCTCTCTCATGCTTCCCGAGGAATTCTCAGGGCTCGATCCATTTGGTTGGCTGACTTGGATGTTCAAGCCACTGGACGGAAGATGTTCCTGGATGATCTGTACAGCCCTGCGAATCCTTAAGTGTTACATTATCCTTATAACTTCAAACAGAAATGAATCAAATCCATTATGATACAGAATTCACTGTACAGCAAGTTTTGGTGAATTAGAAAACTGGAATAAAGGAAATTTTCAGGAAAGAATCAATTTCGAATTCATAATAGCAAAATTCAAATCAAGATTGCATAGAGCAAAATTTCTAATATTAGCAATTCCTAATATACTACTCCCTCCGTTTCACAAAGATAGACCCGTTTTCTTTATTTATCATTCCCAAATTATAGGTCACTTACTTTATAGAGGGTGTATTAAAATTTTCATTTCCTAATATACACTTATTTAATTTACATTGTTATCAACCCAAACAGACATTTAAATTTATTAGATTCACGAATGACTAATATTAAATGGGGGTATAATAGGAAAAGTGTGTGAAAAATTTATAATTTCAATTACATTAAATGAGATTTCTTAAACTGTGTGAAAAAATAAACGAGTCTATCTTTGAAGAACGGAGGGAGTAATTGTTAAGCTACCTGTTCACTGAGTTAAACAGAATTGGCCTACAGCACTTGTCTTCATTCATCAAACTTGAATTCTCGAAGTGGGCAACAAGGGCCGTTTTTCCCTGAATTCGAGCATATGCCAAAAACGCGACTTTCTCACTGTTGAACTTCTCCCACAATTTCCCATTGAATGCCTGCATTTATGTAAAAAAAAGAATAATGACCACTGAAACCAGAAATTTCGGTTTATTATTTCCTGAAACGGAGAAAAAGGGCGGGAGAGAAGGAAGCAGGGAATGTGTCGACTCGTTTCTAAAATGAAATTGAAGAAAAAAAAAACGCACACCTCATAAAATGGGATAACGTGTGATGGAGACAACATGTTGATAAATGCATAACCCACATTGCATTTATTCTGCATTTCCATACAGGGATCTATCAGATTCAGTGAACTCAACAATTCGTGTGAATCACATTATTTTCATTAATAATAAGCAACAAAATACCTTTAAATCAATGGGCAAATAGAATAAATCATAAGTGCCCCCATGATGCTCATCAATGGTAGTTAACATCATCTTGGAAGTATATCTAAAGAAAGAGAATGCACAAATATCGTGAATCTTATTGTTTCTATCTTCGAAAAAAAGGGCACTTTACAGTATTTTAAAGGTTCTTACTTGTTTGGGATATTTTTTATCATAAGTGTTGTTCGATTATCTTCACCATTTTTTATTTTATCCAAATCAAGCTGAAAATGTTTCTTGTTATGGATGTGGTTCCCATTGTTGTCGACTTGTTGGCACCTCCCAACTTCCAGACCCTCCACGTTAGAGGCTGCCAATCCCGGAAAATGACCAGTACCCAAGAACACTGGACTAAGTCTTGGAGACAACATCACGTTAGACACAAGAGAATGATTTTCTGACATATTTAACTTGAAACCTTGGCCATTCTTAAAGCCGGGACTCATAAATGCCGTTTTCAGTGACTCCTGATAAAAACTAAAGTGATGTCCAGAAGGAACACCAGATGGAGCTGAACCAACATAAGATGAACTGTGGACAGATCCATGATGAGCGTATGGAAAGCCATTGTGTCCATTGGATGTAAAAGGTTGTCTAATGGGTTGTTTTCTCCAGAATGAAGAATTAGTCGGCTCTGGATATAGCCTAGGACTTCCAAACATAAATTGTCGCCCAGACAGTGTCTCAATACTGGATCCATTTGAACTAGAAGCAGCCAAGGGGGACATGATTTCAGAATACTGACTGGACTTTTGCTCTGGAAACGAATGAGACTGTTCAAAGATGCCTCTGTGGTTTGAGTTTCCATCTGTAAATGTGAAGTTTTCAACTTTTGCACAGTTTGACATTTGAGATTGCAAAATTGAAGCTAATCCTGGTAAACCGTTGCCAACTGGAGAACTAAGAGAGCCGAAACCGGGGGATTTACTAAGAATTTGGAGAGAACTAGGTTCCACAGGGTTGCCAAAATGGGGCCAATTACCTGCCAGAAATTTGCCAGCTTGTAAGAAGAAAAGCTGTTCCAGTAGAAATGATTTAGGATTCGACTTGAGCAGATCTAAATTCATGATTCAAACAAAAATATGCAAATCTTTAACTGCTAGCAAAGAATAATGACACCTAGAAAGCCTTACCGGGGGGAAAATTACCAATTGGCGAATCCACTTGGTAACGTAAATTTCGAGATAAATCTCCTTCAAGCTCTTGATTCAGTTGCAACGTCAGACTAAAGGTAAAAGGTGGTTGAAGCATTAGATTAAAGGCATGGGGCATAAACCAGTAACATCCGAATAGATCAGTCAACTTGTTTTAAGAGAAATTAAGGTTCATAATTCTAAAAAATTTAACAGTAGCATAGGAAGAGAAAATAACCATGACTACATTATTTCAGAAAAATTGAAAAATACGAGAAAACAATGATAGTAATACATCACTCAATTTGAAATCGACAAAAAAACACATCAGTATATGTACCTTCGTCGTGCTCCCCCAGAGCGGCTAGGCTCAACTTTTATGCGTGTCCCAGCTATGTCACTTCTATTTAGGGATCTAAGTGCAGCTTCCGCAGCTCTGACATCATGAAATTCAATAAATTTATGATGCCTCTTATGTGATGTTTCCCTTATCTGCCTTAAGACAAAGGACACTATTCGTGCTCACATATCAACCGAACCCTCATAGGTATATTTAAAAAATGGTAATTATATTCACACAACACTTTTTATTATTTGCACCACATTTTAATTACATTTAACATCCTTAATCTTTTAATATTATAATACTCATATTCCAACTTTTTTTTATCACATTTTTATCTTCAACTTTCCATTAAATATCACATCTTGTGTTTGATAACGGTTTCCGTAAAAAACATTTGTTGAGAATTCGTAAAAAGACTTTGTCATATTTTTAAAAAAACAATGGATACAAAAGTACGATAAAATATTTTAATATTTTTTCTTCATTTCAAAGCACGTAAACAAAATATCTCGACATAAACTATCGTCAATGATGAAATGTGCTAAGTAACGAAAATTAAAGATAAGAATTCGATGAAAAAAAGTTAAGAACATAATTGCAATAATGAACAAAAGTTGAGGATCTTAAATACAATTAAAATGTGGTGCACCAAATTGTAGTATGAATATAACTACTCTTTAAAAAATAGTGACGCACAAAATTAATTACCTCTTTGACCTCGCCATAAGCCCCAAAAATTTGGTGGAGGTCCTCATGAGAAACTGATGGATCCAAATTAAAAACTACCAAAGTTCCTTGATTAATATCCTTTTCTGACGGGTTCTCCTAAAAGTGGAGGGCAGAGGAGCAGGGGGTCATTCAAGGGCCAATAACAATAGTATAAAACTTAAATAAGGGAAAATAAATAAATCAGAACCTTAGGAATTGAGAAGTGAATATCCAGCTTTCGCCTCCGGAGTGGCTTGTTTTGCAATGCTCGCATAGCAGTCCAAGCAGCGCGAATATCATAGTAAGATATCATTACGAAACCTCTGTGTTTACATGCAGTGTACATAGTTCTGATATCACCATATCGCTGAAAAAAAGGAAAAATAGTAATTTATACAAAAAATGAGAGTATGCCAGTATTTTTCCATCAAATATCAGGCAAAAAGCACTAGCCCGCAAACAAATTCAGATTCATTAAATAGTTAAGCATCTATTATAGTTCATTTGGTATGTGCTGAATGCTCAAGGTGGGTTCAAATGTAACCCACCCCAACCAAATAAAGTTTTGGTTCAACACTGTCAGAATCTGTTAGCTATCTTTTCAATGGGAAAAATTCGCAGTTTTTTGTGTAGGGACCAGAAAATTATGGTTTAACAACTAGTGTATGAAGAAAATTGCATAGAACAATTAAATAAGAGCAGAAATCTTGGTAACAAAACTTAGGAATTATTGGTGGACATCGGGGAAATCAAGAAGAAAGCACAAGAAGTTCCAATTAGCTAGAATTACCTCAAAAAGGGTTCTAAGCTCTGAATCCTCAACACTACTGTTGATGTTACGGACAAATAATGTTCGGGAAGGATGTTCTCCCAGTGGATGTTCTACAGCAATAGTTCCCGCACCATTTGGAAGACTGCAATGAGCCACCCCGTTGCCAACAACGCCATCATAGAGACTCACTTTCGAGATACCAATACTCAAGTTCTCGTGTGACGGCTCAGATTCCAATTCCAAGCCACCTCCACTGCCAAAAAAATCATATTCTTCTGAGTCATCAACAAGTTTAGGCAACCAACTAAGGTCAAAACCATCCAGAAGTTCATCCTCATCACGAGGGAGAAAGCTTCCAGTTGCACGATCTTCATCTTCATTAAGTGAGTGATTGCCCTCCGCATCTTGATGAAATTTGTTCAAGCTCGAGCAGGCATTGTTGACAGACTGATAACCATTATCTAATTCATTCGGGTTCATTGTATGCAACCAAATTCAAGAATGAAAAGCAGTAAGTATTTTCCTCAATGGAAATTTAGGTATATGCAATTTTAAATGATACAGGGTGCATACACTTCTTGTGGATTAGAACAGGCAATGAGCTTGAGAAAAGTGAAGTATGACTTGAGGCATAATAGACATCAGATTGGGGAGAGAACTCCCGAGCCTTAGTTTCGATTTCCTTGGCTACATTTATTGATGACATCTTCGAAGAATTTACTGCATTCAATTTGTCAATCATTATATGCAATCTATGTTTTTCAAGGAATAATTTATATGGAAGTTGCAAATATACCGGAACAGGAATTGTGTGAAGACTGCTGCATGCACAATTCTTCTGTCAAGGAAAGAACTAACAAGCGTTAGAATTCAAACCGCATAATTTCAGTGCACGCATACTCACAGTAAAACATTCAACTTGGTCAAGACAAACAGGGGGTGCAAGTTTTAATTTCACAGGAACACTTTGATGTACCAAAATCGAAGTAAAGTTTTGCAGTTAAACAAAAAAAAAAAAAAAATTGTCCACGGATTGCCTCCCATGTCATAATCTTGGTTTCACCTATTACTTTTGCAAGAAAATTTTATTCTTTCTATGTTCAAGCAGAATTCAACAGAATCAAGTGAAAACATAGATCATCATTTATCCATTGCCTATTTTGCCAGTTACTCAGTGTTCCAGCAGGACGCAGGTCATGAAGACCTATGCAGCCAGTCCCCTTAAGTCAGATAATTATGAATAAATCCGATACTCGATCAATAAAAAGGATCAGATTTTTAAAATAAATTGAACCAATATCAAAGCTGCTTATAATTTTTTCAGATGCCAAATAAAGATCAACAAAATGCAACGGAAATTGTAAGCAATCACCAGACATTTTAAAGGCTAGAAAGCGACAGCTGAAAAATTTCACCCCGCGAGAAAGAAGCAGCCAAAAGTTCAGAACTCACCAATCTGACTCGATCAATCACACCAACAAAACAAACCCATTGACACCCCCAAATGACAAGAACGGGAGAATCATTTAAACACGAGAAGATTGAAAAAAAAAATCTACAATCAATTCCATTTAATTACCGTGCACAATCAAACAAAAAAAATGAAAAAATACCTACATTTAAGTAAGTAATATGTGTGTGTGTGTATATATATATATATATATATATATATATATATATATATATATATATATATATATCAGCACATGTACAAAAAAAAGGAGGAGTGAAAAACAGATAGAGGAAATATCCAAAGAATGCTTATTACTAAAAGAGGCCCAGAAAACGGAAATGAAAAGTTACATCCAGAGAAGGCCAAAATCACAGAATTTCTCAAAAAGTCTAAAGCATTTACCAAAAAGACAGAATCAATGACGACAAAGAACACAGACGTGAGCAAAGAGACCTGCCTTACTTCCTTCCTTACGCAAATATATATAATAAATACTATACAGAGATACAGGGTATTGGAGCAAGGGAAGAGTTTTTCTTGCGTGGGGGTGGTGTGCACAAGTATCCACGCAAGCGCGCACAGAGAGTGGACTTTGGTTTACTTTTTCAAAGAAATTTTCTAGTTTAATGAAAATATTTAGGATGGTAATAATGTCAAATTTAGCAAATAGGATTATTCTTATTTTCAATTAATTATTTAAGGAAATTACTAACTAGTATACTCATTGGAATCCGATCGTAGAAAAATAAAAATTAGATAGATAAAAATACCTTGCTCGCATTAAAAATGATGAAAAAATAGAAATTAATAGAAGTTGGTGTGTGATCGACGATGAATTGTGAGGAGAAATAGAATTGAGAAGGAGAGATTTGAAGAGAAGAATTATTGTTATTCAAAATGGTGAGAATAGACGTATAATTTTTTTTTATTACTGTGAGTAGCGGTAAAAACTCCACTATGATCGGGGATACCATTATTACACAAAAAAGGAAATAGTATATGATGATTTTATAAATGTTTTATTTTATATTTATATTTGGAGAAAAACAAAATATGAAGTGGTTTATGTGGGCTGGCCCACGAGCCTTGTGATCCGAAGTCGGATGGACCATGCTATAGGCCAAATTTGATCGTGGGCCGGGCCAAGCAAAACAAGAGTTGAAATCATAACACCCCTTTCTCAAAACCCTAGTTTAATACCCCTCTTTTCTATATATACCCCGGCATTTCTTTCGAAACCCTAATCCAAGGTGAGTTTTTTAGATTATTAAGAAGAGGGTCAAGAAATTCAGGGGACTCCCAAAGTGTCCGTTTTTTCTCTGGCAACGTATACTTATTTCCAGATGCCGTAAGTCCGGAAGTACAATCTTTGAGACACAATGAGTTGTGTACTTTTGGCGTTTTTATTGGATTTTTGATGATGGGAAGATGATGATAGTGTTGTCGCCCCAGGCTTAATTTTCATCTATCTGTAGATGCAATGTGGTGATTGACATCCAATTTCTGATTCCTTTAATAATTTTTTTTCATTCACTCTTTATGATTTTTGTTTTTTGTTTTTATAGATCTTTCAGAGTCTTAATTTTGTCGAGTTAGAGATATAAAAAAGGAGATATGATGATGTTTATCCACCTATTCCGATATTTATTGACGATTACATAACATGCACTACCATCTGATCTCCGCAGTTTATTCTTTTTGTTTTTTTGGAATTTTTTTTGTTGTTTTCAATTCCGTTGATGCAATCCATGATGAAGTATATAATAGCTGCTGATTTACCAGTGATTATCACAAACATATTCACCATCTTTCGGCTGAGATTGCTGAAACAAATAATCGTTGCTTTTGACAAATGTTTTCATTTTCATTTTATGTTTATTTAGAAAAATTACTTGCCTGTGGTATCTAATGTCCAGACTTGTTCCGTTGCTGGATGTTTCGTTTTGAGGGCATAAATGAACTTGAGAACCGGTCTTGCGACACAGTTAGCTTTACAATTTATAAGCTTTCTGTTACTTTAATCCTGCTCACATTTCTGCACTTTAGAAAATCTATTTGTTTTCTTATTTTCATTCAATATTACTTACTTTTGCAGGTTGTTGAATGATAATTTTCCTTCACTTATAAATGTTATTGGTTAATTAACGATGGTACACAATTACACATTGTCTTATCTTCAGTTCACTTTGAACTGTGCAGGCTTGTGTACAGAAACGCTTGGACATTATGCAATGCATTATGCAAATGACGCTACAGCAAAGCTAGTGGAGACCAAAGGGTATTGATTCTCTGGTCAGAAGAAAGTTCAAGAGACCGCCTTCATGCCCGATATTGGCTACAGATCAGACAAGAAGACTAGCCACAATGTGCCAAACGGTTTCAAGAAAATACTCGTGCACAGTGGACAGTGCCAAGGATCTTCTTGTGTTGTGTTGCTGATGATGCACAATGGGTACTAAATTAGGGGTTGGTCGTTATCATGTGTAGAGATAGATCGCAAGAAGTTTGAATTTACCAGGAGGATGAATGAGCTTTAGCGCCCTATAAGTTCGATTTAACACTAATCTGCCATTTTGCGCATTATACAACTGCTTGTGAATATTTTACATTTGTTCAAGCCATGTAACTTTCTTTTACTGCTTGTGAATATTTTACATTTGTTCAAGCCATGTAACTTTCTTTTACGAGGTTATTGACCCAAGTATACACTCTTTGACGCTTAAATCAATTTGTAATTTATTGGTTTGCACCTCAAGTAATTGAATGTGCTCCTTCAAAATTTACTTCCTCTGGATATGCACTGCTTAACGAGTTTTTTGCTGCAAAAAAAAAAAAAGAAGTGCAATCCTTCTCGTCCTCTGGATACTTCCTGGCGATGCTTCTCTGCGCTTACCTTAAGCATTGCAAGTAAATAGTTGTGCATCCGAAAAAGCAGTGGGCAAGAGCGCAAATATTAGTAAGGAAGTTAACAAACTTGGCAAATGGAGGATAGATGTATTGCAAGCGTTTATTCTTGTATTGCTATTTAACGGGTGCATTGCCCATTTTGTTCCACAATCTCTACAAATGGAGGAGGGTTTTACCTCTTCCAATCAAATGGTATTTCCAATCTACCAATTGGAGCCCTAATTTGAAGCCTCATAATCATCCATAGGGGTGAGAAAAAAATCACGCCTTGCCTACTATTAGACACTAAAGATCAGAATTAAGGCATAGGCATTGCATTGCCTTTGTTATGGAAGCACATTTTCTGTAGCCCAACGGAAAAGAAGACAGAAGATGTCCCCTCCTTGTAGTTAGTAGAGGTGGTTAAATCCGGGTTAACCCATCTTTCAATGGTCCTGCTTCTGGAAGTTAATTATTTGGGCCTGCAAGTTTCACTAGTAGTCTTCCAAATACTGGAGTTAAAATCCTGAATATTCTTGCCGATGATCCTTACAAGAGCAAATCCCATCCTTGAAGTGATAAAAGTGCGTAGAATCTTTAAATACAGTTTTCCGCAGAGTAATTACTGATATGAGTAAAAGGGCAAATTGACAAATCTCCACACCCGTGGATTCTTCATTACTGATATCATACTGTGCTCCAGTCCACAGTACTAATTAATGGAAAACATAAGCAGGCTCAGCTCTCACTATAATCTTCCGTATCATAGTATCACGGAAAGCAAATTATTGATCGGGGGCATAACTGTGTTGTTTTAACTTTTCTCCCAGTCAATCCAGCTTTCGCATATTTTCTCACTTCAAGGATGGGACTTATCCCCAGATATAAATGAATTGTGCCAAGCTCTCTTTTCAGTAACCCAACTGCAGCCTGGTTGTTTTATGCTGTCCCTCTTTCTCATATTCCTTCTTATTCTCGAAACATCAGCCCATCTACCAGCAGAAGCATACATATTAGACAACAATACATACGCTGCACTGCAATGTGGATCTATGTCTAAAATGTATTTGCAAGCACGTTCAGCCACTTCCAAGTTTGAATGCATTCTGCAGCCATTAAGCAAAGCTAGCCATATCGACAAATTTGCTTCTATAGGCATGGTTTTCACAAACTCCTCTGCTTCATCCAACTTCCCATTTCGGCAAAGGACATCCACCATGCAGACATAGTGCTCAAGCTTCGTCTCGATAGCTGTACATTGACACAGATATTCA
Organism: Forsythia suspensa; assembly: GCA_023638005.1. Lineage (NCBI taxonomy): Eukaryota > Viridiplantae > Streptophyta > Magnoliopsida > Lamiales > Oleaceae > Forsythia > Forsythia suspensa. Next base: position 7,952,310 of record CM042674.1, on the reverse strand, counting down.
AAGAAGCATATTCCTTCTTGTAACATACCGGAATGGCTACAGGCATTGAGCAACCCAGTGAATGTGATATCATCTGGATCAACTCTTGCTTTTACCATTTGGCTGAAGAGTGTCAGTGCCCCCTTGCCGTAACCATGTTTTGCACATCCAACAATAATTGTATTCCAGGAGACAATATTCTTCTCAGCAATTTCATTGAATATGCTCACTCCATTGTTGATATTTCCACATGCAGTATACAAAAGAACAAGAGTATTTCCCACATAGACATCTCTCTCGAACCCTAGCTTGATGGCCGCACCATGAATCTCCTTGCCCCAGTCAACACCCTCCATTTCACAGCATGAATTCAAGGCACTGGTGAAAGAAGATTGGTTAGGAATGACTCCCATTCTAATCATATCACCAAAAACTTGCAATGCATCTTCATGCTTACCGTTAACGCCATATCCTGTCAAAAGAGACGTCCATACAACCACATTCATGTGCAACTTCTCATTAAAAACCTTGAAGGAATTATTCATATGTTTGCAATTTGCATAGAGAGTAATTAGCGAAGCAATAACATACACATCAAAAACATAACCAAGCTTCATAACATGCCCATGAACTTGACTACCTAGGTATAATCCCCCAACATTAGCACAAGCTGATATCACACATGCAAAAGTACTTGAAGTAGGCTTCATTCCCAACCCCACCATCTTCTGAAAAACTGATAAAGCATCATTATTCCTTCCATGTTGATCTAACCCACTAATCATTGAAGTCCATGAGATCACATTCCTATCAGGCATAACCTCAAACAACTTGAAAGCCTCCTCCACTCTCCCATTATCGAAATATCCATGAATCATCGCATTCCATGCCGCAATATCCCTAACCGGCATCTCCCGAAACAACCCCTCAGCCTCTTCGACCCTCCCAAACTTCAACAACCCGTTCATCACCGTAGTCCAAGAAATCACATTCTTTTCGGGCATTTCACTGAAAAGCCTCAAACCCATCTTCAAATTCCGACAATCTACACACCCCTTTATCATTAAATTCCACATGACTATATCTTTAACAGGCATTTTATCAAACAGTTTCAATGCTTCTTCTAGTCTACAATTTTCTACATAGCAAGATATCATTTTTGTCGACACACGCACATTGGGAGACGGAATTTTATCAAAAAGGGCTCGTGCTTCGTGGAGTCTTTGGTTCTTTAAATGATCAGAGAAGACAGAAATGTAATTACTAGAAAATGTGGTACTACATTTAAAATTTTCAGCAATGCCCATGAAAGATTTTGATGGCTTTGTGAGAGTGGTAGATAAATTCACACTTTGAGTGGTGAATGATTTGGGAAAAGACTGGAATCTTTTGAATACGGCGCGATATGTTGGCATTTTGAGTCATCACGGCGACTATCATTGGCAAAGGGACAGAAGGCTAATGTCGTGTTGGTGACTAGAAAGTTAACACTCCCGTGTTTGGTTTACTCATCCAATTTTGAACAAAAGTAATTCTTGCCTTCTTTTTATTTTTTATTTTTTTAATTTTTAATTTTTAATTTTTTTTGTGTGTGGGGGAAATGGCATCTAAAGATAAAATTTTATAAAATCTAGGATCTTAGTATAATTTTCAATACAAAAATTCAAACCGAATCATAACAAAAAAATAGAACAACACGAAGAATTTTGCACCCGAAGGCCTTGATGTTCAACAACAAACTTCTACTCACAAGTTGAACATCTACTGATATAATATTTGCTCGACTCACTAGGCACAAATCAGGAATTGCAATCTTTATATCAAATGTTACACAAAACCTTCATAAAGCACCAAAAATCTCTCACAAACCTAAATCTAAACCTAAACCTCAAACAAAGTCACTGTCCACAAATATTTCTCAGGACATAATCTTCCAAATATTATAGAGAGTCACTTAGAGTCTCAAGATTATTCTACAAATATAGAAGAAAAGAGAAAATAATTAGAAATGAGAGAGAGAGAGAGAGAGAGAGAGAGAGACGCACAACTTTCACTTTTTTAAAGAGAGAAAGTGAGACATAAATTATACATTGAAATGAACTCTCAAGTGCATATACATGAAGTTACCAAAAACCCTACATCCAAGGGTTGTCTTTTTTGCCACATGTCATCATCTCAAGGAGGTCACCCAATTCACTTAAAATTGTTATTATGGATAACATGCTTGTTCAAGAAATAGATCAAATGAAATAGCAACAAAGATCAATAGGACGACTAGATTGAACTCTAGTAATTAATTTCTAGGAATGAAGTTCTAGAGATTATAACATGCATGCGTGCTCAATTGTAGACAATGGGGATTCGTCGATGATGTGATCTACTATCGATGTTGGGACTAACTAATAGAGGTTGGTGACCATAATTTGCGCATGAGGCTATCATGCTTTGAGAAATAGATATCCTATTTCCATCACTGAGAGCAAAATATAGCAAAGGAAAATAGGCATAAATGAACACGAGTTTCATAGAAGTTCACCTCAATGTGAGACTAATCTCTCACCGCCGTTGTAGTAATTTACTATAACTAGTATATCGTTTACCCAGTAGAATTTGACTTTAGAAGCTTGCTCTTATTGAAGAATAATGAAGAAAACAAGATTGAGATGAGAGATTTGAAGAATGGTGAAGAGAAATGAAAAAGAGAATTGAGGAGAATGAGATTTTTTTCAATATTGAAGACAGACGTGCATGTATTTTTATCGTGAGTGGGGTGCAAACTCCATACGATCGTAATGAAATAGTCGTTTACAAGAGAAATAGAAACTCTCAACCTCTCTCTCTCCCTTTGCTTGATGATAATGAAACCCTATTAGGGCAATCGAAATTACAAGGTCAACCCGCGTATGGATATGTGAAAGACAATAATTATGCTCCGCAACTTAACATCATGATGGTCGACAAAGGTGATACTAGTAGAGTCCAAAGAAAGTTAGAAATTGAAAAATAAATAAATTATATCACATTATTAAATTGAAACGATACAATTTGACACTTAAATTATTCTCCTTTTAATATGCGTTATTGACCATAAATTGGTGTTTATATATGTTTATAGTGTATGCGTCATGAGAAAAAAAGTAACTCCCCTAACAAAAGAAGTAATTAATGCTAAATTATTACAAAAATATCAATTAGTTTGTAAGTTACCCTTCTTTATTAGTTTTTTGGTGAAATATTTCGAATATAGATTTTAAATCTTGAAATCAATTAATTTTAACATTCCTTTATGATACTGAAATGAACCAGAAGAAGCTGTAAGACTGCAAAGGTCAATGCACTAGGGTTAATAATTATTCGATTATTTTGTAAATTACTCTTCTTTATCAATTTTTTTTGATGAAGTATCCTGATAGAGATTGTAAATCTTCAAACCAAAGTAAAATTTAAAACCTGTTTTTTATAGGTAATTTTTTTTTTAGTGTCAACAGTTCGGTTTTTAATTGCAATTTTTTTTTTTTTAATTGCAGTCTAAAAAAATTCCTAGTTCCACCTCCACATCAATCTTGCTACAAGTTTCTATCAAAGAGGTCACATGTTCTGTTAATTTTGATAATAAATACAGATTGAATGATCAAATTATAACAAAAAGTATAAAATGAGTGATTAATTTTGTCATGTTATTTCAATAAGTTGCTATAATTTGACAATGGCGGCACATAATTCGCTGTATACACGCCGAGAGCGGGGGAAAACAAGAATTCGAATCACATTACACTTCTAAACATTCCCTTCTAGAAAAAAACACACACACACAGAGAGAGAGAGAGAGAGAGAGAGAGAGAGAGCCACACACAACAAAGACCCTAGTTTGGGAGGGTTTTTGAGGAATTTGTTTTGTTCAAATCAATAATTTCTGGAAGATGACCAAAATTAGTTATAAAAAAAGCTAACTAACCAAACCGCTTATAAGCAAAAACGAGAGGTCCTCAGTTACACATAATAAAATTTGGTATATTCTACCTGTATATATATATATATCAAATCATCAATTTCTATTTACATCATTCATTGGCCTTCTGATTTCACCGGTTAGCTTCTGAAGCGGGTTATGCTTTGGAGCACGGCATTTTTTTCCTGTTCAAAATTTGGTAGACGAAAGAATGCTTAAAGAAGAGCAGGCATTGAAGAAAAAAGATGATGAAAAAGTCCCATTCTATAAGCTTTTTGCTTTTGCAGATAGGGTAGATGTTGTTCTTATGATCGTTGGATCAATATCTGCCGTCGGCAATGGATTGGCGCAGCCTATCATGACCCTTATTTTTGGCCAGTTGATTAATTCTTTTGCCGGAACAGATCAAAAACATGTTGTTCGTGAAGTATCAAAGGTATTCTTCTTTCTTCTTAGACGTATTTTGTTTGTTTGATTTATTGTTTTATGTGATCAATGGGGTTTCATTGATGATGTTCTAACTTCTAAGTTTTCATTCAACCAGTAATTCAATAATTTAAGCTTTGTTAATGTATTTTTCATATTAAAATCGAGTTTTCTTTCTTTTTCTTTTATTGTTTCGTAAAATCGTGTCTAATTTCTCTCAAGTTGAAATGATACAACAAATTGAATTATGAAGTAGAAATTGTTGGTTTGCTTAGTTAATTCTAAATTTATTGAAAACGAGGTTTAATTTGTCTTTTTAACAAGAAAAGAGTTCACAAAAACAAATGGTACGTACCCCTTTGTCTTTGAGTTTTTGAATTGATGAACACCGAGTCAACTAAATTTTAATTGAAAAATCAAATATAGTAGGATACAACAGTATTTATCTGTATTGCTTCACACTTGTACTAAAGAACCTATTCATTATTGAGTAAACAACTCATATTATTATCTATCCGGGTAATTTTCAGATATCCCTCAAATATGTGTACTTGGCTGTTGGCGCTGGCCTCGCTTCATTTCTGCGTAAGTGCGTGTAATTTGTTTTGTTTTGTTTCCCCTGATTCTTCAAGAATTTATGCATTCTAACTCAATGAAAATTGTTTGCTTGTACAACAGAAATGTCATGTTGGATGGTGACGGGAGAAAGACAAGCTACTCGAATTCGAGGAATGTACTTGAAAACCATATTAAGACAAGACATCGAATTCTTTGACACTCAAACGACAACGGGAGAGGTCATTGGAAGGATGTCTGGTGACACCATTCTCATACAAGAAGCTATGGGCGAAAAAGTGAGCAATCCTCCTAATAAGCAATTGCAACTGCATTTTACTATTCTGTATTTTTCTTGTTTCTCCCTTCAATGAAACATACATTCTAACCTATGTTTACTCATTACAGGTAGGGAAATTCATTCAATTTACGTCAACGTTCTTTGGAGGCTTTATAATTGCCTTTTGCAAAGGATGGCTTCTAGCACTAGTTTTATGTTCTTGCGTCCCGGCTCTCGCAATCGCTGGAGGATGCATGTCATTGTTAATGGCCAAAATGTCGAGCCGTGGACAAGTAGCTTATGCAGAGGCAGGAAATGTGGCAGAACAAACAGTGGGAGCAATTAGAACGGTAAAACACTTTTGGATTGTATGGTATGGTGGACTATACACTACTAGTCAGTATTGTACTATGTACTAGAAATTTGTATTTGCCCACAAATTGAATCTGAATGTCTAAATCTCTTTTATATCCAACTATTGAAGGTAGCATCATACACCGGAGAAAAGGCAGCAACAGATAAGTACGATAACAAGCTACAAATTGCTTATGCATCTAGTGTTAAGCAAGGGCTGGCTTCGGGCATAGGACTTGGTGTAGTATTACTAATTGTCTTTGGTTCTTATGGACTTGCCATATGGTACGGATCAAAATTGATCTTAAACAACGGCTACAATGGTGGGGACATTATCAATGTGATTATGTCGATTATGACCGGGGAATGTAAGTTCAGTATTACAACAATTTTCTCCTCTATAAATATGTTTTGTTCAAATCATATGCAAAAACCATTAACAATTAATGTTGTGTGAGTATTTGTTTTCTTACCTTTAACTATTATGGATATTGTTGAATCTGCAGATCACTAGGCCAGACATCTCCATGTGTCAATGCATTTGCATCAGGGCAAGCTGCAGCGTACAAAATGTTTGAAGCCATCGAACGGAAACCAAAAATTGATGCATATGACACTAATGGAATTGTCTTGGATGATATTAAAGGTGAAATTGAACTCAAGGATGTGTACTTCAGATATCCAGCAAGGCCAGAAGTGCAGATTTTTGCAGGGTTCTCGTTATACATTCCGAGTGGCAAAACTGCAGCTCTAGTTGGACAAAGTGGAAGTGGAAAGTCGACAGTGATCAGCTTATTAGAGCGATTCTACGACCCTGAGGCAGGAGAAGTATTTCTAGACGGCGTTAATCTGAAGAAGTTGAAACTCCAATGGTTAAGAAGCCAATTGGGTCTTGTAGGTCAGGAACCTGTCTTGTTTGCAACTAGTATGAAGGAGAATATATTATATGGAAAAGAAGACGCTACGGATGAAGAGATTAGAAAGGCCATAGAACTTGCTAATGCTGTGAAATTCATTGACAAACTTCCTCAGGTGAATTGTTCTTCGTTTTGTTTAGTCCTTGCACGTTTTCTTTTTGTATACGATTATTGATCAAATCATAATATCTTTCTTACAGGGACTTGATACAATGGTGGGTGAACATGGAACTGCGCTATCTGGTGGTCAGAAGCAAAGACTTGCAATTGCTAGGGCTATTCTTAAAAACCCGAAAATCCTTCTTCTTGATGAAGCAACAAGTGCTCTAGATGCTGAGTCGGAACGTATAGTACAAGATGCACTTGAAAATGTTATGAAAGATAGAACAACCGTGGTTGTAGCACATCGTTTAACAACTATCAAAATGCTGACCTTATAGCAGTTGTGCACAAGGGAAAACTAGTAGAACAAGGTTGAAAATCTCTATTGCTAAATTTGATTATCTAGCACACGCAATCATTTGATTACTAATTTATCAAAAGATCAATTATAGGTACTCATGATGAATTGATGAAAGATCCTGAGGGAGCGTATACGCAACTTGTCCATATGCAAGAAGGGAGAAAACAGGCTGAGAACAATAGAGTGGCCGAATTGCAGAAAATGGATTCTGATCTAACCTTGGATGGAAACTCGAGCAGATCTTCAAGCCAGAGACTATCTGCAAGGAGATCTACCAGTAATGGTTCCTCCAGGCATTCCTTCACAATTTCCTATGGTGTTCCTGGTGTTATTGACTTGCAAGAAACTGAAATTGGAGAGGACAGAGATGAAAACAATGAAGAGCTTTTGGAGAAACGTAAGAAAGTTTCTATTACACGGTTAGCCCACTTGAACAAACCTGAATTGCCATATTTGGTGCTGGGAACTGGAGCTGCAGCCGCGCATGGTGTCATTTTCCCTGTATTTGGGCTCCTAATTTCATCAGCTATCAAAATTTTCTATGAACCTCCACATGAGCTGCGGAAGGACTCCCAGTTTTGGGCACTTATGTTTGTCTTCCTTGGTGGATGCACTTTGGTAGTTGTACCAATCCAGAATTACTTTTTTGGTATCGCTGGTGGTAAGTTGATACAAAGAATTCGTTCTTTATCATTCAAGAAGATAGTGCACCAAGAAATAAGTTGGTTCGACGATTCTGCCAACTCAAGGTTAATCACTTTTTTGAAGTAATCTGATTTTTTTTTTCTTTTTCTTTCATAGATGAAAGACTTAAATATAAGTGTTTGCTGAACTCAGTGGTGCAGTTGGATCAAGATTATCTTCTGATGCATCAACCGTAAGGAGTCTTGTGGGTGATGCCTTGGCCCTTATTGTGCAGAACATATCAACAGTGATTGCAGGCCTTGTAATAGCCTTTACTGCTAATTGGATACTAGCAATCATAATCCTACTTGTGCTGCCCCTGATTGGCATGCAAGGATTCCTCCAGTTTAAGTTCTATAAAGGGTTCAGTGCAGATGCCAAGGTAACAAATTTGATATGCTGTACTCGATATGACTAGACAATATTATCCAGACTTGTATGATCCACCTTACGAGATAAGTTATTAATGTTCATTAATGTGCAATATATATATGACACAGGTAATGTACGAGGAAGCTAGTCAAGTGGCGAATGATGCCGTTGGCAGCATCAGAACTGTTGCATCATTTAGTGCTGAAGAGAAGGTGATGGAGATGTACCAGAAAAAATGCGAGGGACCTACAAAGCAAGGAATTAAGCTTGGAATGGTTAGTGGAGCTGGTTTTGGGGTCGGTTCTTTTGCACTCTATTGCACAAATGCCTTCTGTTTCTACATTGGAGCTGTTCTTATTCAAAATGGGAAAGCAACATTTGGAGAAGTATTTAAGGTAAAATTACATTTTTGCTCAAATCTGCAATAAGTATATTCGAATTGGAAATCGTCCTCAATCTGACAACAAAAGCATACAGGTTTTCTTTGCCCTAACAATGTCAGCTACTGGAGTTTCCCAAGCAAGTGCAATGGCTCCGGATATTAATAAAGCCAAGGATTCTGCTGCTTCTATATTTGAGATTCTCGATAGCAAACCAAAGATCGACTCAAGTAGCGATAAAGGCACAACATTGGATACTATTAAGGGTGATATTGAGTTTCAACACATAAGCTTCAACTATCCTACGCGCCCTGATATTCAAATCTTCAAGAACTTGAGCCTAACCATGCCTTCTGGAAAGGTATTTACTTTTTTCTAGCCCTCCAAGTTTCTTTCATGTTAATCCTGAACAAAACCAATATATTTTTGGCATGTTTGCTATGTAGTATTGGTCAAGACTGGAATTGTCATGTACAAATCCAATCCCTCCTTCCAAACATGCATGATTCGCGTCTTTGTTTCTATTGTCAATTACTTAGCTTTGAAACTTCTTTTTCATTTTCCAGACTGTTGCTCTTGTTGGAGAGAGTGGCAGCGGAAAATCAACAGTCATCAGTCTAATAGAGAGATTCTATAATCCCGACTCGGGACAAATATTCTTGGACGGAGTGGAAATTCGAAAACTCAAGATCAGCTGGCTGAGGCAACAAATGGGATTGGTGAGCCAAGAACCAATTCTCTTCAACGAAACTATACGTGCAAACATTGCCTATGGCAAAAAAGGCGACGTGACAGAAGAGGAAATCATCGCAGCAACAAAAGCCGCCAATGCACACAACTTCATATCAGGATTGCCTAATGGTTATGACACTTCTGTTGGAGAAAGAGGGATCCAATTATCTGGTGGACAGAAACAAAGAATTGCCATTGCCAGAGCAATCTTAAAGGATCCAAAAATCCTTTTACTTGATGAAGCAACAAGTGCATTAGATACAGAATCTGAACGTATAGTACAAGAAGCATTAGATATAGTAATGGTAAACAGAACCACAATTGTTGTTGCTCATAGGTTAACAACAATTATGGGGGCAGACATTATTGCTGTTGTGAAAAATGGAGTTATCGCGGAAAAGGGAAGACACGAAACTCTTATGAAGATGAACAATGGAGTCTACGCCTCGTTGGTTGCACTTAACACCAACTCCAACTGAAACATTCGCTTCAAGAATTTCTTACTTTATTGGTCAAATTTGGAACTGTCTTTATAGTTGAATTACTTTATTTTTTTTTCTTTTTCTTTTGAGTAATTATATTAGCACAACACTTTTTTTTTTCCCACCACATTTTAATTACATTTAACATTCTTAATCTATGAATATTATAGCATTCATATCCCCAACTTTTTTTTATCACATTTTTATCATCAACTTTTCATTAGTTAGCTATCTTGTGTTTGATAACGGTTTCTATCTAAAACATTTGTTAGGAATTAAAAAAAAAAACTTATTTATCTGTCATATTTAAAAAAAAAAAAAACAATAGATACAAAAGTACGTTAAAATATTTTTCCTCATTTCAAAACACGTAAACAAAATATTTCGACAAAAATCATCATTAATGATGAAATGTGTCAATTAATGAAAGTTAAAGATAAGAATTCGATGACAAAAAGTTAATAACATAATTTCAATAATGAACAAAATTGAGGATCTTAAGTACAATTAAAATATGGTACTTATAATAACTTGTAGTGTGAATATAACCACCATTTTCTTTTTCCACTCCAATTCTGCAATGTAGTATCCTTGTAATACCTAATTGGGTAATTTGCAGCCGCCGTCCTCAAATTTTGAACTTTTGGCGCTTTTATCTCCATTCTTTATTTTTTGGCACCTATATCCTCAACCTTTCTTAATTTAGTGGCTATAGTCCCAACCTTTGAACTTTTGACACTTTTATCTTTATTCTTCATTTTTTTGCATCCATATCCTCAACCTTTATTAATTTGGTGGCTGAAGTCTCCAATCTTTGGATTTTTGTATTATATTTTTTAATTTTTTAATTGAAACTTATGAAAAATCTATTTAAAGCCAAGTTTTGTGAGTAATTTTATCTATAAATATTGATTTATTTAAAAAAACTTATTTTTAAAAATTTTATGATATTTTCTTCATTTTTTTGCACCCATATCTTCATTCTTCATTTTTTTTTTTTGCATCAATATCCTCAAATGGAGCATTAATCAAAATATATTTTTCTAAATAAAACTATTTATCTGAATAATACAATATTCAGAAAACAGGACTGACCATCGACTCGAAAAAGATAACGGGTCAAGGGTCAAAAGGTCGAACCAGGTCGAACCGGTTTCAATTAAAATTCAAATTTTTGTACCCATATCTTCATTCTTCATTTTTTTGCACTCATATATCTAAATGGAGCATTAATCAAAATATAGTTATCTAAATAAAACTATTTATCTGAATAATGCAATATTCAGAAAACAGGACTGACCATCGACCCGAAAAAAGTAACGGGTCAAAAGGTCGACCCAGTTTCATTAAAAAATTAAAAATTAATCTAAAAATCTCATAAAATTTTTAAAAATAAGTTTTTTAAATAAACCAATATTTATAGACAAAATTACTCACAAAACTTGGCTTTAAATATACTTTTCATAAGTTTCAATTAAAAAATTAAAAAATATGATACAAAAGTCCAAAGGTTGGAAACTTTAGCCACCAAATTAAGAAAGGTTGAAGATATGGGTGCAAAAAAATGAAGAATGAGAATAAAAGTGTCAAACGTTCAAAGGTTGGGGACTTCAGCCACTAAATTAAGAAAGGTTGAGGATATGGGTGCCAAAAGTTCAAAGGTTGAGGACGACGGCTGCAAATTACCCTACCTAATTTATGTAACGTAAGAAATAAGAACAAAATAAAAATATTCTCTTTGTTATTTTTAATCTGAGTTTTCAATTTTGTAAAACACATAAACTTGTTTGATATGCAATTTTTAATGTTTTCGGTAAATACAACCAAACGAAAATAAGTATTTAAATAAAATTTTATCTACGTAAAAATTCTGAAAAAAATTAAATTCTAAAAAAGCAAAATCAAAACAAAATAAGGTTGAACTCCACCTTGAGGGTCTCTCCACCACCCATGTCCTGGGGTTTTGGTGGAAGATGTAAATCGCAGGATGTGCCTCAGTGAAACAGGGTTGAGAAATTGCTTTTTAACTACGTTTGCAAGAAGCCTCTTCCATACCAAAGAAAAATCAAAACAAAATAGAATAGAACTATGTTGAAAATTGGGTTAATAAATGGCGACCGAACTAATTTAGGGTTACTATTTGCTCACTCAACTTGAAAAGGTTTTTAATTGCTCACTCAACTTCTTTACCATCCTTTATTCATTGCGAAAACCTTAAGCTGAGCAGACGAAAATTGCTACATGGTGAACGAAAAATTGATGTAGCATAATTAAATTGTTAAAATCGTCTACGTAACTAAATTACAATGACCAAACACGCTTTTATTTTACTTTAAAACACGTTTCTCCAAGTTGAAAACGCGTTTTTTTAAATTAGAGTTTTTTAAAGTAATCTAAAAGCGTGTTTGACTATTACGATTTTGTTACGTGGATGATTCTAACAATTTAGTTATGCAATATCAATTTTTCAATCGCCATGTGGTAATTTCTATTCGTTTAGCTTAACGCTTTCTCAATGAGTGATGGATAGTGAATTATTTGGGAAGTTGGGTGAACAATTGAAAACTTTTTTAAATTGAGTGAGTAAATAGTAACTCTTAATTAGTTTGGTGGTCATTTATCAAATTTACTTAAAAATTTTATGTAAACCATCGTACATTGATGGAGTTTAAACCATCAAAACAATATTGTATCAAAACCAAATATTTTAATATGGGGCACGGTGGGCTGAGGTGAATTTAGGGGCGAGCATAGTCAAATTTTGAGGAGAATTATATCGAATCAAGTACCAATATGAATTTTACAAATAAAATTATGTATAATGATTGCACGAATTGGAATTCTTTTTACACTTTAAGGAAAAATAATAATAATAAAATGTAAATTATTTACTAAATTTTATTGTTTCACTTTCATCCTTTATTTTTCAATTGAAAAACTAGTGATTATTAATTTTAGTCTCAAATTTTTTAAATTTATAACAAATCTACTCTTAATCTTTTTTTTTTTTGCATTGGCCATCTCCAACCTTTGAATTTTGTTGTAATTCACGTCATTTTGACATATTTTGACGAATTTGTCATTCTCTTTAAATAAAAAAAAAATACAAAAAAACTAAAAACTACAAAAAAAAATAAAAGCAAATTGCACATGAAGTCCTACAACTTTTAAAAAGTATAAAATAAGTTCACCCCACCCCACCCCTCCCCTCCCTCCCAAATCACTTCCACCATTAACATCTCTTTCACCTCCATTAAATCCTACCAATCTCATACTATCAATAATCATATACCACAAATTAAAATCAAATCCAAAAACAACATTATCTGGAAAGCCGCTAATGCTCTTACTATTAAGGACTTTGATACTAAACTTCTGGAGATAGAAGAAATGTCACAACATACTGCTTATTGGGTTCGACGAATTCTACCTCGCTTGTAGGATTTGGTAAGATTTAATAGAGGTGAGCATCTAAAATAATGCCGCAGTGCAACAATACTTACACGGCTATATTGTATGTAAATTGAATGAGAGCATTGGATGGAAATCCAACCATAGACTGTATGAATGGTAGAACACGAACAACATAAAGACCAGGTACATGATTCATCTGTTCGTGATCCTGCTGGGAGAATAGCTGAAGGGTACATGAATGGAAACGTCTGAACGTCACCATTTGGTGATTGTAAGCCACGGAATGCTGGTACATGTAGAAACAAATGTAAGGAATTAGCGCATAACAATTGAAACAGGAAACTCTCCATATGATGGTTTTGTTCCACTGAAGCATGCTACAGTATTTTATATGCATTTACGAATCACTTGCTAGTTGCCACAATAGGTGATTTAATTGGGACATACACCATATAAACTGCTGATTATTGTTAGTATGAAATTGGTAGGATTTAATAGAGGTGAAAGAGATGTTAATGGTGGAAGTGGGGTGAGGTAGAATTTTGGGGAAGATGAACTTATTTTGTACTTTTTAAAAGTTGTAGGACTTCATTTGTAATTTATTTTTATTTTTTTTGTATTTTTTTTTATTTAAAGAAGAGGGCTAATCCGTCAAAATACGTCAAAAGGACATGATTTGCAACAAAATTCAAAGGTTGGGGATGACCAATGCCTAAAAACAAAGTTAGGGATAGATTTGTTCAAATTTGAAAGATTGGGAAATCAAAATTACAAATTACCCTTATTATAAATACATATTATTTTATTTAATTGAGAAATTATAAAAATAATAATTTTAAACTCAAAATTCAATTCTATAATTAAAACTAATAATTTGATCTAAGAATCATAAAAAGTTAAAATATTATTTAAAATAAATCGACATTATAGTTCAATCAATCCAATTTAAATGGTTTGGAGATAAAAATGTCCAACTAGGTATGGCGGTGTGTAACTCTAGAGTGGGTAGTATAAACCCTAGTTTCTGAATAACCCGAACAAAATATAAGACACAAAAAGAAAAAGGAAAAATCGAGAAAACAATCTAAGAGATCAAGAAAGAAAAGAGAAAATGGTTGAACAAACAGAGAAATCAACAACCAATCCCAGCAAAGAGGAAGCAGAAAAATCTTCATCATCAACGTCAACAATTAGGAATGTTAACAACGCAGAAGGAGACGAATCGGAGGCGGAAGAAGGGGAGATCGTCGGTGGCGGGTCAGACAATGATGCGGCGGCGAAGGACATAGCAGCGACACCTCTGGTAAAGCACCCGTTGGAGCACTCTTGGACATTCTGGTTCGACAACATGTCGGCTAGAAATAAACAGGCGGAGTGGGGCAGTTCAATGCGCCCGGTTTATACCTTCTCTACTGTTGAAGACTTCTGGAGGTACCTCTACCCAAATTTTCCGAATTCAATGTATTACTTATATTATTGTATGTCTGTCCATACCTATGATTAAAATTTGTGTGGATTTTGATGGGCTTTCACTTTCTTGAATCATTTTCTTATAATTAATTGAGTTTATTCCTTGCATTTCAATAAATGGGTATTTCTTTTATCTTTTATTTTTTTGCTTCACTTTCTTTTTCATTTTCCCTTTTTTCTTGGTTTAGGGTTGTATAGTTGTTCTTTTTTTTTTTTTTTTTTTTTGGTCTGTTTCAAAATCGTTAAGTATAAGAGCACTTGGGGGTATTATGTGGATTTGTGTTTGTTAAAATGGCCTTTGCATTTTGATTATTTGAGTTCACCGTATTCTCAATTTTTTTTTAATGGTTTTGGGTGGGGATTTAAATGCCAGTTCGGTTTGTAAATGTTAAATATCTGTATTAGTAGATTCATTGTGTAATTTTTTTGGGAATTTGATGGTACCTCTCCCTCTTGAGCAGGGGCGGAGCCAGTGCTGCCCCCCTTAAATCCGCCCATGCTCTTGAGTGTTCCTGGGTTTTTGGATTTATATTATTTTATACTTTGTCAAAATTCTTTTTTCTTACCTGTTCTCTTCCAGCTAAAAAAATTGATGAAAGATGCTGTAAATTAATTAAGCTAAATAGGAGCATAGATATCTAGTGGGATATTGAAATTCGAATGTGGATCAGTACTTGTTAATTTTATCGTTACATTTCTCAGCGGTGGGTGTAAAAATTGGATAATGGAGCTGATTTCTAGAGAAATCTAGATATAGAAACTGTTGCTAAATTTACTATTGCCCCCTGCCCCGTTTATTTTCCCCATTGTGGGATGAGAGTGTGGAGATCTTGCCACCCTGAAACTGTACTCTTAATCAAAATAGAATCACAAGCCATGCCTTTCTATTTTGAAGCTAATTTTGTAAATCATATTTTATTTTTCTTTAAATTGACCTCAAGGTTTTTTTTTTGTATTATTATTATTATCATAGCTTCAACGCCAGAAATATAAATTTCTTGTCTACACCTTATGAGTGACCATATAAATTTTTTGTTCCTGGTTAACTTTTATTATCACAGCGTTTTCCTGCAAAGTTGTTGCATCTCATGTCAGTTGTCATCACTGAATCCTTCGCTTCTAGAACCCTGCCACTTAAACATTCAATTTGCATGGCTTGCAGCGTTTACAATAACATTAACCATCCAAGCAAGTTGGCAGTTGGAGCCGACTTCTACTGTTTCAAGAATAAAATTGTGCCGAAATGGGAAGATCCTGTTTGTGCCAATGGGGGAAATTGGACTGTGAATTTTAATAGGGCTAAATCTGATACGTGTTGGCTCTACACGGTACATTTAAAAATGTATTCTGTTCAACATGTTGATCTCTTAATATCATGCTCCCACTAATTTTCCATATTGATTTCATGTAAGCTCCTGGCTATGATTGGAGAACAGTTTGATTATGGAGACGAAATCTGTGGTGCAGTTGTCAATGTCAGACGGAGTACGGAAAAAATTTCTGTGTGGACCAAGAATGCTGCCAATGAAGTTGCCCAGGTAATTTGTTTTGAACAAATAACTCGAACCGTTCTTATCAAATTTTTCGACATGTATTAGACCATTTTCATTTCCTTAAATCTTATGTGAGACTTGTCTCTCAGGACATTTAATGGTTTGTTTCCAGAGATCTTAATTTATGAAACTTTGCATGTGACAGTGGATTTGGTGGAGAGTAGAGGGCTGATTCCTTCCCTAAACTTTAACAACCTTTCTGTATACTTCTTCTATATATGTAACTGACAAGAATGAATTTTCACTATATCACTTTGGGAACATGCTGCTTTTCTTGCACCCAATGGATATATTTATCAGTAATCACTTCTTTAATATTGTTAAGACCCGTGCTTATGAGGGAGCAAGGCCCTATGTAATCATTGAAGCCTGAAGGGTTGTCCACTACTATCTAATCCTCGCTACCAAACATCCCATAAAGGTACATTTACTAGAAAAGCATCTCAGTACTTTGTGAGGATCACTTGCACTATATTGACTTCCTGCAAAGAAAAATATTGGAAGGCATCCTTGATGACTTTTAGTTGGATAGCCGAGTGTTTAGTTTTCTTTGGATGGTCTATTTACTTGTTTGAAAAACCAATACCTACTTGTGTGAAATGTTTGTTCTGAGTTTGAATGTATTCTTTGGACTTGACGCTGGAGGTCGAGTAGTGGCTAATCTACTACAACTTGAAACTGAATGGATTACCAACTAAAACAATTGGTGAAGGCATTTGATTTTACTTTTTCTCTTTTCGGTATCTCAAAACTTTTGCTTTCTTGTGCATCTATCTGCTTCATGTAATATCTGATTACTTCTTTTGCAGCAAAGCATTGGAAGACAATGGAAGGAGTTTCTAGATTATGGTGAAACTATTGGGTTCATATTTCATGTGAGGTTTCTTTCTTTTTTGTTTTTTTTCACATGGAACTGATTTTTTTGCACGCATGCTTGCATACAAGTATTTGACTTACATTATAAGCTAATCCCATTTTGTTTAGAAGCTATTTTGAAGTGTCTGTTATGAAATTTGCATGGATTACTTGCTTTTCAAATTTTCTTTTAAGTTATGTCTTTATGAACACTTTGACTAAGTTAGTTTGACTGCTTAAATGACCATACTAATGTTACAAATTTGGTAATATTGCATGGGTTAGCTCTTCACTTACTCTCAATTTTCCTCCACCTCCCCCAGCCTATCCTCCATCTTTCTCTATGGTCAAAATTATTGCTGTGTGCATGTGTGCATGTATGGAGGAGGAAAAAGCAAAAAGAAAGGAGGGAGAAGGAAAAGAAAAGTAGAAGGGATACGGCAAAGGAAAAAACAGTTAATCCTTGGACATTCTTTTTAGTTATCACCGATGTGCTTACAGAGTAGTGCTTGTAAAGCTGAGATACATTGTGCTTGTGAACTGGTATGATAAGTGTGTACAACAAGTGATTGAATATTACATGATAATATGGTGAATGAAATTGAACTAAGCATTCGTGATATTCTTTCAAAAGTGGTTGTGCCATAATAGAGTATGTCATTTTGTATCTCGTATGTATGTAGAAATTCAAAATGAATTATTCTCACACAATAGAAAATGATATTTATAATATGGAACTACTAAATTATCCATTTCTTCTGTATTAATCTGTTGGATTATTTAGTATATTCTACAGCCTGAAGGAAGTGGAATGTTGTAATGGTAATTTGGCATTATTTATAGCTTATAAGCATATCTTCTTTAGACGTGATTGTTTATCAGCATATTTTACCTAAATATGAACTATTTTATTTGCCAAGAAAGCTCTGATTGCATCTAAGCACTAAAATGTGTTCATTACCACCTATTTAATTAAGCTTTTTTTAAGCTAATCAAAAACTATGTTTCCCTGGTGTTTGGTAACTGACCAACTGTTGTAATGCAGGACGATTCAATTAATCTTGGCAAAGCTGCCAAAAATCGCTACACAGTCTAGCTCCATGGTGTTGAGTGACTGAAGATAAAAAGAAACTGCTCTGCTCTCAGAGTCTAGTAGACGGGTGGATGCCACCATAGGGAATTCTATGTCACCGGTGGCTGGCTTTCTATTTATCTTATTGTAGTCAGGAGAATGTTTCGTCTAATTGCCATTGAGGATTTCTGTAGATTAGCAGATGAAATGTTTTGCTGGACTTTGATACTTTATATTATTGTTTAATGATTGACAACCTCTGTGGTAACCCATTTCGGAACGATGCAGCTCCAATGGATATGTGGCTGTGTTCAGTAATATGCAGTTGTATTCGGTACCTGTTATACATGTTATCTCGCAACGGGTTTTCTCGTTCTACTCAGATGGTTGTATGCTTGTGGTTGTGGTTGTGGTTTTTTTTACTCAGATGGTTGTATGCTTGTGGTTGTGGTTGTGATTAATTTAGTGCTTGATGTGGCTAAAAATTCTGTCCAGCAAGATATTTACATGACGATGAAATGAATGAGTAAGAATAATGTTGAAAAATATATTGTAAAGATTTGAGTTTTGAATGATTGTTGATATTCCGTTTGATAGTGTTATTGTGCTATGGTTATTGGCGTTTATTGATGAAACCTTTGTGTATTTGTAATATTAATTGGAATGGGGCCCATGGGATTGAATGTGAATATTCTTTTATCGGTCTTGTTGACTTGTGGAGGGGCGTTAATAAAAGATAAGAACACACGCACACACACAGAGACTGTCAAGAACACATAAATTGATGGGGAACAACCTCGTCAAACATTTTCCATTTTCCTTACTACAAGTATTAATTAATCTATATTAGCTTTAAACTATTTGCATTAACTAGTAATTAAGTTAAATATCAGCATCCAAACATAACTCAAAATATTCACTCTTTCTATTAGTGTGCAGTGCTTCAATAGCTCAAACAACGGGAAATTCTTTAGAATACGCAAATTCCTCTGGTTTTCTACTTGTTTCAAGTCGTTTTCAAATATTAGATTATTTTCCATTCTGGAATGTGTTTGTCATATCCTTTTTATTGATTGCTACTTTTTTGTGGAGTTGGTCAATTAATTAGATTATACTTGTGGAACTGAAATACCATTCTCCATTCTTTGAAGTTGATATCATATTTATCTTTCACGTTGACAAAAATCTATTTATAAATAAGTAATATTTTATTAAATATCAAAACTCTATAAACCCTTCATTGATTGGCAGTTTTGTTTTTAAAATATTTTCAATTTCTTTCGAATTCAGTAAATATTATTTATCTGCAAACTCTCTCAATTTGGATTTATGCCCATAAATTATGCCCCACAAAGAGAATTAAATATTAATGAGCATTTTTGGTGGGTACAATCAATTATTATAATGTAGATACAGTTTGAGCAGAAAAAATGTGGGTTTGTTACTAGCCACGTAGTTGGGGACATGCCCGTTATTTATTGTTTTTCAAGCAGGTTAACAATGCCATAATTGTTCATGGTAGCATTCAGACAATTTGGGTGAAACCTCTGCAACACACGTGGCTTCGGTGTCATATCATTTTCATTGCGTCCCAGATCGGGCGTGCTTGTTAACTGCTAAAAGTTCGAATCATTGCTAGTTATGATTTATTGAGAATAAAATTTAATTTATTAATATATTTAATTATTTATTATATAATGAAACCATCACATGTAAATATGTAACTAAGACATGCATATTCTATCCTACACATTACACATTAACCTAATCTAATATTCCTTTATTCTCCAACTCAATCCTCAATTCTTTGTTATATTCCAGCTTAGATCAAGTCAATAATTACTTTAATACCTATGTTTTGTTCTAAAATTATCAATAATAGATTCATGTTTATCTAAAATACTAATAATTCAAAATTATAAATTTAACCACAAAACATACTACGAAAAGTGTCCAATTTTGAACTAGCTCGACCATTGTTCAGACATGTCTAATTTATTTAGAGCCACACGTCCTATGCCCTGGTCACTGGTCATTTACTTTCCTTTTAGTAATCTAACTTGCCTAGTGTGGCAATGGCATGGCACATACACGTTTTGACAATTGTAGTGATATTTATTTTAATGTTTTTGCATCTTTTGTCTTTTAGTGACATGTATGTATCCATTGGAACCATGTGGATGTTGGGACAATTTCTTCAGAAAACAGAAACAGTACTGTGCAATCACTGGCCTAAATGAAAAAGAAAAAGAAAAAAAAAAAAAAACCCAGCAAAGCATAACAGAAACCTAATCCAACAACCTGGAATTTCATAAGCTACTACGTCATGTGTACACCAATCTAATCATACAACTACGTACAAAATAATCAAACAAAAAATATAATTTTTCATAATTCTAAATTCTAAATATTTTTCATTTCTTTTCATAAGAGAAAATAATATTACATTTCTGTTACAATGAATGAGCATTGTAATTGATATCATAAGAACTAATGGCATATTCTAATTCAGCTTACAAAATATGCCAAAAATCTAAAAGAAAAAATTGAAAAGAGCTTCAGAATATAATTTCATTTCTGAATTCTGAGTTATGTTTCAAGAAATCCAGTCATTCTGAGAATTGAATTCCTGACTTCACTCAAATCTCTGCCTTTAAGAGTCCTTCCATTTCCGGTGCAGACGGAAAACGCCATAATATTTCCGGCGACGCGCCGCCCGAGGATAACATGGGGTGGCACCATTTCTCCACTGTCGTCTTGATCATCTTCGAAAATTTCTGAATCCACGTACTGAAACGGACATGAACTCCCAGACACACTTTTCGGGATATTCGCCGGAACTGAATTCTTCGTGGACTTGAATTTCTTTCTCTTCACCTTGTTATTTCTGCCCGTAAAATTGTACTCCTCGTTGTCTTCTACAACTCCAGCATTTTCTTGAAATATAACTTCAGATTCTTGAAATTCTTCTGCCATGGAACAATGGAAGAAAAATACGAAGTAAAGGGGAGAGAAAAAGGGTATTGGGGAATTGTGAAAAGGAGGGAAATGGGAGGAAATTTATAGAGAAGAGGAGAAATAATTGATTGGGTGTCGTGAGATGGCGTCACAGTTAAAGGGCGTTGAGTGCGGTCCCAGCTTTCTCTCTCTTTGTTTTCTATGTTTTCTCACTCTAAAAGTAACTCCATAATAAGAAACTGGAAGCTGTTACTTGTGCCTCACGGCTTTCTTCTGCCTGTTACTTTTGCTTGGGCTGTAATTTTTGCCAGTATGCTTGTAAATAATTTCCAAATTTAAAGTGTTTAATAAGTTGTGGTATCTTGGTAATATGAAATGTGTAAATATTAAGTAGGTAGTAAATTGTTCGCTCATGGTATACTTTTCAAGGCCGAGCAATATAAGTATGCTGTGAGCTTAATCAGTCATACTCTTAATTTCTGTGAATGCAATCGGTTTTATGATAAATATTATAAAGTTTGGTGACCATTTAAGAATATATTTGTAAATTCTGGTAAAATCTATTCTATGAACATAATTTAAATGAATATATGTAATCCCACTTTTAGATTGAGAAAATATCTTTTTGAAATACCTTTATAGACAAAATATATGGGCCATTAAATATTGTTTATTGCTTAATTAGATCATTTATTAATTATAGTATATAATTGGTTCCTTGACAGGATTAAAACTTTATCACATATGTTTGTTTAACTTATGTTGTTGTCTTATTGTACTTGTTTCTTTTTATTTATATTTCAATGCAATAAAATTTATTGGAGAGCAATCCTTCACTGCTTCACATATAATATGGTAAAAAAAGAGAGGTTATTATCATGACAACAAATTGATCATTTAATCATAAATTATGAGTTAAAGTTCGCGTGTCTTTATTTTTCTAGAAATATGTCATGTGAGTAGTTATTGGTATTGCAATTTGAACTTGAGTCGACATTTCATTTATGAAGATGAATAGAAATAATCGTGTAAAAAAAAAAAAAAAAAAGAACAAAGAAATTTTATAAAAATATTGAATTACAAAAATTCAAAATCCATGTTTGGAGAAGGTAAAATCAAAATGTACAATTTTTAAAATTATTTGGTCAACCTAAACAATCAAGGATGTTGTGTAATTTTTTAAAATCAATAAGGTGTCACCAGGGGTGGAAGGGTATGATCGGAGTGTAATCCGGCCCCACTCAGAAAAAAAAAAAGTGTAAATATATATTTTTTTTTAGTAAAAGTGTAAATTTTTTAATTTTTTTAAAATAGTAGCTCCCTCTAAAAAAGTATTGGTTCCAACCTGACTATATATGTTTGTATGGATCAATAGATGGATGAATATAAAGATAAATTAGTTGTAAGTAGTTGGTGTGGATAGACATGTGGCCACGTGGGGACCTATAGAATATGATAAATGATATTCAAATATAACAAGGTAACAAATGTTTTATGCTTTGGTAATTTGATCAATTTATAATTGTGTGAGGGTTTATTAAAATTAGTTCATCTATTTTTATAGGTTTGACAAATGAGTGCTCTTGCATGCCCGATAATCTTATGTATTGTGAAATTATCATAATTGATAATATAGATACAGTTTCAAGAACCCTAATCGATATGAGTTTTATATCGTAGAAATATAATTACTTAAAGGATGACTACAATTATAATTTACTTTGGATGGAAATAAATGATTTACAGTAATTAACATTTACATTTGCTTCCCAAGGTTTAAGAGTAGATAAAATAGAAGACGTGAATTAGAAAAAAGAAATAAATAAAAATAATAAAATATAGAAAACTGAAAATTCACAATCTTTTAATTTTTAATTTTTCTTTTTGTCACGACTCTAAAAGAAGTTGCAAACAAGAAGACCTTTACCACAAAAGGACAAAATCACTATTTTAAAACACTGAAATATTTTGGTAATGGGACCGGCAACTAAAAGTGGACCCACTTGAATAATAAAATCACTATTTTATATTAATAAATCAAGCAAAGCCGGTCCGAATCCATTGCGTCTACCTTAAGCTTCAAAAGCTGTATTCTGGGTAATTAATAGATATCAGCCGTAGGTTAAAAGCTATCGCGCAGCTCGGCGCATCCGACGGCTCATATTCCGCTTCAACGAGTTCCCGTATATCGAGGTCCACTGAATTATCCATTCACACGCTAATTAATTCTAAAACAACAGCCACTTATAAACTGACACGCTTACATGTGAAGACGTGAAGTCACACACCGTACAAAATAGGTATTTTGAAACATTCTCTGCCACGTGCCCCCCGCCGTTGTTTCTGTGTAGTAAATCACATATTCCAATTTAGAGTAGTTTCCAATTAGAGGAGCAAGAAAACAAAACTAATTATGTTTGGTAAATTTTATTTTAGATTATAAGCATTGAATTTTACAAAATATTGAATAAAAATAGATAAAAATTATAGGTCTTATAAAATGTGTAGATAAAAATGATATTTGACTGATTTATAAGTATTATAAATATTCAAAAATATTTTTGTTAGTGCTTATAAACACTTATAAGTCGGTCAAACATTACTTTTACCTACACATTTCGTAATATCTACAATTTTTATTCATTTTTTATTCACACATTACGTATAATCCACTGTTTGTAATCTACAAAAAATTTGACCAAGCATATACTTAGTAAAGTTAAATAATTTATAAGTTTATTGTAAGTAAATAAGTAAACTTTAAATTTAAATTTAGAATAAATAGTTATTGTTTAGTGATACGGCAAAAACCCATCTAAGTGAACTCATCTCAATGATTGAGCTCGTTCATCTTAATTTACTTGATTCATGCATCACCATTTTTTGGTAGTCAGGAGTAGATCCAGGAATTTGTTGAGCTCTGTCTACTACTAAAAAAATTTCGCGCTGATGCTCGTTCTTAAAATTTTTTTTTTTACATCAGTAAAAATGATTTTTTCCGAGGTGGACCGGGGCTATAATCCGCCCCCTACCCTCAAAAAATCCGCCCCTGTTGGTAGTATAAAAAACTAACTTGTAATTTATTATTGAAATTAATAATTTTATTTATGTAAAAGTAAAAAAATATAATACACAAATATATTTAAAAATAAAACATGATCTCCACACGCATAGGATACACTAGTATATATATACGTGTATGTATAGAGGTGGTCAATAAAACAGTGGGATATTTTGAGAAATGTATGGCATTCATTGTGTATAACATTATAACTTGACGTACATATTTGCTTCTTGAAGAAAATGACAATAAAAGCTTGGTAGGGTCATTTTCTTGCAGTTTACCCATTTTTGCATTCTTCTTATGATTACTAGTTGTAAGACATGTGATGCACGTAAGGTAGTTCTTAGGATATTTATGTTATTGTATTTTAATTTGTAATCTATACAAATATAAAATAGTCTGATTATAAAGTTTAAGAAAATTAGCACTCAACAAATATAAGATGGATAATCAAAAGACACACTTCTTAAATATGAATATAACAAAGAAACAGTTATTTGAACAAACCACAATTTACAACCTAGAAAAATTTGTGGTTGATTACATAACTGTTTTCAAATTGTTTACTAAGCAAAATAGTAGAAGTTGAGAAATACTAAACATATGTTTGGTAGTGCTGAATTTATTTTTTAAGTATTTATATTATAAGTTGTGAGTGAATATGTGGATAAAAAGTGAGTTGTAAATTATGGGTCCTAATTTTTTGAACAGAAATCATCATCAAAGACAAAGATAAGATATACTAATTAATAGGTTGATGATAAAAAATATAATAACAAATAGTTTGGGACATAAATGTAAAAATTATATATTGTTGTGGACTTTTATTACAGTTATAAAATGTGGTGTGGTTAAAAAAAGTGTGATTTAAATATAATTACCCAAACAAAAAAAGAAAAAAAATGGTAAAAAAAAATAGAAGATAGCCACTTCTCAAACTGACATGTGGCAATATGAATAGTAAAAATTTTAAAAAATATGAGAGAAAAAAAATTATTTTTATGCCTCCTTAATTAATTTTTTGAACATAAATCATCATCAAAGACAAAGATAAAATGTACTAATTAATAGGTTGATGATAAAAAAATGTGATAACAAATAGTTAGGGACATAAATGTGAAACTTAGATATTGTTGAGGACTTTTATTACAATTATAAAATGTGGTGTGGTTAAAATTTTTTTTACACCCCTTTAATTAATTTTTTGAACAGAAATCATCATCAAAGACAAAGATAAGATGTATTAATTAATATGCCGATGATAAAAAAATGTGATAACAAATAGTTATGGACATAAATGTGAAAATTAGATATTGTTGAAGACTTTTATTACAATTATATAAAATGTGGTGTGGTTAAAAAAATGTGGTTTAAATATAATTACCTAAACAAAAAAAAAAAAAAAAAAGGAATAGCCACATGTGGAGCCGACACATGGTAACATGAATAGTAAGAAAGTTAGCATCTTTTATTATAGGTAGAAATTGTGAAAATTAGATATTGTTGAGGACTTTTATTACAATTATAAAATGTAGTGTGGTTTAAATATAATTACCCAAACAAAAAAGAACAAAAAAAGGAATAAAAAAGGGGAAAAAAAGAAAAAAAAGAAAAAGGAAGACAGACACATGTGAAACTGACACGTGGCAACATGAATAGTAAAAAGTTAGTCTCTTTTATTATGTGTAGATGTAGATAGATGTAGATTTATGTTACATTCCATTGAAGATAATGACATTTTACTCACCTACTTGACTAATTCCTTTAATTAGGTCTCAAAAACCAACCACATTTGGTACGATTCTAGCCAATATTCTTCGATTGTCGAAGTTTGAAAAATAACGAACAAAAATATTAGTGGAAATTACATTGGTTATATTATTTTTATGAAATTTTCCATTTCTATTATTCAACTGTTTTTATTCCAAAAATATAATATAAATAAGTATAAACAATAAAACACGTATTCATAGTTTCTCGTATTTTCTCAAAATTCTTTTCATAATTCAAAACTCAAAAATGTCTCTAGCGATTTTCAAAGTGATCTTCAAATTTTCACATCGTACATTCATCTTATATTTCATGTGTAATCTTTTAAGAATGTGAATTGATTCAAAATTTTCACTTATTTCATGCTCCACAACATTTTAGGTTTTATAACTTGAGTTACTATTGTTACAAAAACATAACATGTAGTATGTCGCGTTGTTGAATATGTGACATCTTCAGTTTTTATTTTTGACACCTTTGTTTGTAATGTCACGGTGCCACTTATTGTGGAGGGTTAAAATAGCTTGTAGCTTTTTTTTTTCTTCATAATAATTGAATTCGTCTTAATTATGAGTTTCTTAATACAAGCACTAGTGTGCTTTTATACATAAGGAGAGTAATTTAGTTTGAATCGAAAGTGTGATTCACAAATAAATCAACGAGAAATATTCGATTTTTTTTTCAATTATAATTTAATTTTTATATCATATTAAATTTTAAATATAAAAGACCGGACTGATCCACATATTTGAAAGACAATCGATTAGCAAATTGAACTGCAAAAAATTAAAATTTAATTTTGAAGAGTGTTGCAAATTAAACATGTCTTTAGATTAAAAATTTAAATTTTAAGTGAAAATGTGCTTCAAATAAAAATTCTACAGTTGGGATAGGACAAGTCTGTCCTAGGCACATTTAGAGGTCAAAAATACAAACGTACACGCTCAAATTTTATATGTTCAATTCAACAAGACTCTTAAATTAATTGGGTATTTGACAATTTATTTTAACAAGACTTTTTTTAAATGAATATGACTGCCATCTGATCTTATCCACCATTGTTGGTTACCTATTAGGCATGGATAAAGGACGCATTTTCATGTTATTTCTTTATTTAATTTCTATAGAAAAGAAATAAATATATAAATAATGACAAACACTATATAAAGCATGTTTATGTACATTTTAGTTCTTTTCTTTTCACTTTACTACCGTCCAGTATTTTTTTTTTTTATGTTAATGAATTTTAAGCCATCAATATAATCTTTATTCAATTTTTTTTTTTTTTTTTTTTTTGGGTGTGTAGAGATAATTTTCTAATATTAAAATTTACTTGGTCAAGGAAAGTCACCGGATCAACATTAATTGTATATAGTTGAAAGTGTTTGAGAAATGGTTCGGATATGTATCTACGTACTTAAAATTATTTATGAGTAAATAAGAAATTGAGTTCTAAATTACTCGATTTAATCACAATAAGTTTGAACACGAAAATGCTGTGGCAATGTGATATTCTACGTTTGAAGGTGAAGAGTTTTAATAATGTTTTATAAACTATGGGACTAGTCATGGCCAAGGTCTTGGATTATTAAAAATATTATTTTGGAGACAACAATTAATTAACTTGTTATCTTCTAATAAGGAGTTGACGTATGGAACTTAATCTTCCAATAAATTGTATATCTAGGGTGGATCCAGAATTTTTTAGAGATCGAACTATTAAAAAAAAAATTACACTATAAAATTACACTAATTTTTTTTATACTAAAAAATAATTATTTCTAAAAACCCTAAATGTCGCAACCGATGCTTAAAACATATGATTCTATCTTCTCAATCATCGAGCTCCTGTATATATCTTTTCCCTACCCCTACCCCTAAAAGGCATATAATCCTTTCAAAAGAGAAGTGCATGAAATATGGATCCTTTTAAGCAAATATATATATATATATTTTTTATAAAAAAAAACTTCCTTGAAACTATCTTTGTAATTTTTCAATCATTCATGGCATCAGTTTGTGTACTCACATCTTGTTTGTGCATTAAAATTGTTATTACATTTCATGTTCTCTATATCCTTCACTAGTTTTATTTTATTGAATTGAGTACAAGTTATTAAGAGCATGTTTGGTTAGATTTTTTTTAAACTTTTTTTTTTTCTAAATTCATTTTCAACCACATATTTCATGAAATCCACAAATTTCAACCATAAATTTCACCAACTTTTATAAAATAACTACTTTTAAACTCTACCAAACAAACACTAAGGCCCTGTTCTTTTGGTGTTTTCAACCTGCTTTTTATTTTGTGTTTTGAAAATAATCAAAACGTGTTTTCTTTTTCCATTTTCTAAAATGCATTTTTGAAAACACAAATAAAATTACAAAGAAAAGCAAAACGCCTTTTATATCATTTTGGGCGTTTTGTGACAAAAAATAGTTCTTGGGCAAAACGGCCAAAACGCAGCGTTTTGGCCGTTTTAATTCGCTTTCAATCCCGCCTTGCCATTTTATTTTTTTTTTTTTGTTTTTCGCTGGTGAAATTCTTTTATAATTTAACCATGTCTTTGCGTTTCTTTCGACAAATGATGGTCGCTTGTCCAACCTGGTCGGATGCATGGTTTGGAAGCAAAGGTCAAATATTCAAATCCCACCCCATGAATAGGTTTTGAATTCTTTTTAAATATTTTGAATTGTTTTTAATTCCAAAATTAAATGTTTTTAATTCTTTTAAATGTTTTTATTCCATAATTAAATGTTTTTATTTATTTTAATTATTTTTAATTAAGTAATTAAATGTTTTTAATTGTTTTGAAATGTTTTTATTCCAAAATTAAATATTTTTAATTCTTTTAAATGTTTTTATTCCATAATTAAATGTTTTTATTTATTTTTAATTGTTTTAATTCCATAATTCCATATTTTTAATTATTTTTAAATGTTTTTAATTATTTTTAAATGTTTTTAATTTCATAATTAAATGTTTTTAATTGTTTTACATGTTTTTAATTCCAAGTTTAAATTAATTTTAATTGTTTTTAATTCTAAGTCCAAATTTCTCAAAAAATTCAAGTAAACGCGTTTTCAAGTTTTGTTTTTTGAAACAATTTTCGAAAACACCAAAAAGAACGATTTTCAAAAATCTCAAAACAAACACTCAAAACACAAAACACAAAATAAATTCAAAATTCAAAACACAAAACTCAAACGCAAAGAGAACACCACCTAAGTAGTTTGTTGTTCTCATAATTTTAAGGGTTAATTATACTAATAGTCCCAATTCTTTCAGGTTTGTAACGATTTCATCACCATTCTTTTTTTAGCATATATGATCCTCATTCTTCCATTTATTCTCACAGATGGTTCTCAAATCACTATTTTTCACTATTCTGACAATTCTTTGACAATTTTGTCCATTGACTTAAATAAATTAAAATGATAGGGAAAAAATACAATGAAAGTATTGCAATTAGGTCCTTAACCTTTTCAAAAATACAAATAAATCCTAAACTATTTTATTTTATTCAGATAAGTGTTCTTCATATTGCATACTGCAAATGTTTATGTCACCTGGAGAGTCTTTGGGTGCAGTCCCTGTGGTACATGAATCGAATCCCACTAATTATAGTGCAAGCAACCACCTAAGAAAGGGGTTCCAACAGACCACCTCATTCAAATTAAGATGCCGGCTTCAGAGATAATAAAAGGCCATCTCTCAGAAGAGAGAAGACCAAATACATCTTCAACAAGCTCCAGATGTCTCATCAAGTCACAAGTTGCGTATAGTGCTGAGAAGACGTAACATTTCAGTTACCCTCAATTGGCAGACCAAGAGTCCCGTATACTCATTTAGCCACATGTTTGCTTCAAAATACAAGCTACAAAGGCAATTATCTGGGTCTAATCATTAAGTTCCATAATGCCCCTCTCACCTCAAGGTTTCCTTGAACTCAACCAGCAAAGACATTTATCCCAAGCCATGGCATCTGCTTCTATTGGTATACTCTTTTGGTGACCTACTGTTCCAAGTAGTTTTACCGGGCAAGTATAGTATTTCCCAAGAAATGTTTAACTTTGAACTCATTTGGGAAATAATCTTGAGATCCTCTTCAATTAAATCTCTGTGGAAGCATGGCAAAAAGACCCTTAGAAAGGTGAGTACATGATATGGCATTGTATCTGTATGCATCTAGCATCTAGCAATTAATGATTCAGTCATCTTCTTTTTTCTGTATTGATGCAAGTGTATTTAGTCCTCACAATAAAGCAAGCTCATAGATACGTGTTGATCCTCGATGATGAAAAGCTACAATTCATCAGATTTACTGACATGATTTAACTGCTACGTCACGAATTCGGACAAAAAAATTGCTGAACCAAATGATAAGATAATATTACGATGAACATGGAGCAGAAAAGGTTCGCGATGAAAACAGGTGTGTGTATATATATGTAGGGTGAGGGTGAGGGTGAGGGTGAGAAAAGGTGATTCCTTTTTAGTTGAGGAAGAACACTTAGGAGAGTGTATTCAATTAAGAGTTGATAAGATTTTTAAAGACTTTTATGGAGTTTAAAAATCTAGGTGTATTCAATTTAGACTTTTTAAATTCCATAAAAGTCTTGGGGTATTCAATATAGATTTGTAAAGACTTTTAAAAAGTCTTATAAAATCATGCGATATTTAATTCAGACATTTTAAAATCTTACGAAATTCAGGGGTATTTAAAATGTCGATGACTTTTAATGACTTTATAGATCATTTTATATGTACAAATTTTAAAGCACAATGTATAAATAAATGATATCACAATTTCTCTCTCATTCACCCCTAAGATTTTGAAAGACTTTGAGGGAAAAAAAATAATTCATTTTCTTATTTTTTCTGCATGTAACATTTCTATTTTATTTTTTTCTTCAATAAATTGTAGAGTCAAGATTATATTTTTTCGTCTTCAATATATTCTCCTAACTATTTTTTTTTTTTTTTTTTATCTTTTTTCTTTTTCCTTCTACAAATCTCATAACCATTATTAATTACTAATATTTTTTTATGAAAAAGAATATTAATATTTATATCTCTATTCGATTCGATTTTTCTTTTCTTTTCAATATTTTCCTAACCAATTTTTCATTTTCTTCATTTTCCTTCTATGAACTTTTAGAGACAATGTGATTTTTTCTTTAATATTCCCATAACTATTTTTTTCTCTCTTTTTTCATTGTTTTTTCATTTTTCATTAAAAACAAGATAAATTTATAATTAAATTCTTATATAATTGTTGATTATAGTTTATTAATGAATTTCATCAGGTTAAAATTTTATTTTTTATTAATGTATTTTTTTTTCATTTTCATTCTTGTTTTTTTAATATAATGGTTGCATTTTTTTCTTCGTAAATTGGTACTTTGGTTATTTATTATGCAATTGTCGTGATTAATAATGATATGTTACCTATAGATTATTAAATATAAAAAAGAAGATTATAAACTGGATAAATTTTTTTGTTTAAAAATATTTTTAAAAAGAATTGCATGCTATTATTTTTTGAATTTATCCACAAACCATTTGAAAGTTTATAGTTTTACTCAAAAGAAAAAATGAAATGAGTTAATAATTTATATCATTAACTTTTGACATAGTTGCTTGCAATAATTAAATAGAACAATTTTTATGAATT
The DNA here is from genome assembly GCA_023638005.1 of Forsythia suspensa. Classification (NCBI taxonomy): domain Eukaryota; kingdom Viridiplantae; phylum Streptophyta; class Magnoliopsida; order Lamiales; family Oleaceae; genus Forsythia; species Forsythia suspensa. The sequence goes on along the minus strand of CM042674.1, from coordinate 7,920,903 downwards.
TAATAATATTAATACAATTAAATAAATTATTACTAGATTTTTCTCATGCGACATTTTTTTTTAATTGTGGGATATTAAATTTTTATATTCAAAATTTTTAATTAAAAAAAAAGATAGAAGTTCATAAAAGTATGTGAAAGTTTAGGAAAATCTTTCAAAATGAAATCTATACAAATCCATAAAAATTTGTAGGAGTCTATTAAAATCTATAAAAGTCATTAAAAGTTAATGAAATTCATCAAAGTAAATTACTTTAAAAATGTCAATCAAAGTCTTTAAAAGTCTAGATTAAATACACCCTCTTATTTGAATAAAATAAAATAGTTTAAGATTTATTTTTACTTTTAAAAAGGTTAAGGGCCCAATTGCAATGCTTTCATTGTATTTTTTCCTATTATTTTAATTTATTTAAGTCAATGGGCAAAATTGTCAAAGAATTATCAAAATAGTGAAAAATAGTGATTTGAGCACCATTTGTGAGAATAAATAGAAGAATGGGGATGATATCTGCTAAAAAAAGAATAGGGATAAAATTGTTACAAACCTGAAAAAATAGGGATCATTAGTATAATTAACCCTAATTTTAAGTAATAATAATGATTGTACTATCGTGTGAGAGAATAGTTCAAAGTCTAAAAACAAAGGGATAATTGCATCAAAGATCCTCAATGTTTCAAAATCGTTGGAATATGTCCATAATCTAAAAAAATAGTACTACACATCCCCAACGTATGAAAAATTTGGCGTGGTAGGTCCTTTTATGACCAAACTGCCATTCCCTTTAAATAAATAAAAAAAAAACATAATTAAAAACTAACCATATGTACCCCAAAAAATAAAAAGTAAAAAATGTACCCAAAAAAAATAAAAAATAAAAAATAGGCCATCTTTTCCAAAAAGTCCTTAGAAACCATCTCTAGCATAGTCCAACTCAGTGGCAATGAGAGAATATGGCATATTTGTTACTTTTTAGTTTTTTGGAGTACATTTTTTACTTTTTATTTTTTTGGGTACATATGGTTAGTTTTCGATTATGTTTTTCTTTTTTATTTTTTTGTTTATTTAAAGGAAATGACAATTTGGTCATAAAAGACCTACCACGCCAAGTTTTTCATACGTTGGGATGTGTGATGCTATTTTTTTAGGTTATAGGCATATTCCCAACGATTTTGAAACGTTGGGGAACTTTTGATGCAATTATCCCAAAAATAAAAACACGATGTGATTTTTCTCAATTCCATACTTGTCGGAACGAGCATAACAAAAACATAATGCATAAGATTATATTATGTTTTGTACCCAGTATTCCACAAGCCAGGACAACGAACAAGATTTTATTTTATTTTTTTACTTTCTTAATATTATACAGTATTATCTTGTTCAATTTACCAAACATGCCGTTAGGCATTTACTCTGAGGGTCTCTTTGGTTTATGGATAAAACTATTTATCTGAATAAAAGTTATCTGGATAATAGTTATCCAGATAATATGTTTATTATTATCCCGTTTAGGGATGTCAAAAAAATCCGTCCCCGACCCGCACCGTTAGTAATCGGGGCGGAGACGGGGATCATGGTTCCCATCTTGAATTCTCCGAACTCGCTCTAAATTATTTTATTTCTATGTTTTAAAATTTAAATTGTATTTTAAAAAATAAAAAATAATATTAAAAATTAATTAATTAATTAATTAAAGAGTTAATTACACTCACAATCTTATTTATTCAGCTTTGTAATAATATCATCTCCATTCAATTTTATTAGTAGATATTGTCTCCATCCTTTCATTAATTCGCACAAATAGTTCCCAAATAATTTTTGACAAATTTACCCCAACTTAAATAAATTTTTTTTAAAAAAATTGCATTTGAAGTCCCCATCCTTTTTAAAAGTTTAAATAATTGCATTTGAAGTCCCCACCTCCCAACAAGAGCAACCAGTGGGTGAAAGCCAGGAACCAGAGAGGACTTCTCTCCTATGTTGCTGCCAACCCAAACCACGGCCTCCTATGGGGATTGTTTGGGAAAATGATCCATTTTTTAAATTATTTTAAATAATAAAATGTGAATATACTATTTTGTCTTTGTTAAATTGATCAAATTTAGGTTACGAGCTTGATTTTTTGTCATTTAACGGACATCGGGATGAAATCTGACCAGGCTCAAAGGTTCTTTCGATGAATATAATTATAATGTTTGGGACTTGATGACACATTTTTATTATTTTAAGTGAAAATTTATTAAAAAATGTAAAAAATTATGATTTATTTGTACTCTTAAAAATGTTAGAGTCTTAATTGCAATTTTTTCATTGCATTTTATTTTTTCTGTTATTTTAATTATTTAAATTATAGGCAAAATTGTCAAAAAAAAAAATCATCTATGGACCATCTTTTTGAATAAATGAAAAGATCAAGACAATACCTGCGAATAAAGTTGAATGAGGATGATATTTTTACAAAACTGAAAGAACAGGGACTGTGAGTGTAATTAACACTTAATTAAACGGAGCGATAAATGAAATTTTTTCAATCCCCTCCCTTCCCCGACCCGACCCGACAGGAAGGGAATGGTAATAGCCTCACCGACCCTGTCCTGTCTCGTTGCCATCTCTAATCCTGTTTGATTTAGTTATGTATAAGAATAAAAAAAGTCATTGCTAAAAAGTCTGCTTTTGATAAATAAAAAAACAATTCTACCCTTATTTTTAATTAAACAAAAAAAACGTAAGTAAAAAAAACTAAAAGAGAAAAAAATGGGGCAATTGTTGGCGATGGCAGTGGCAGTGGCCAGAGGACCGTGGAGGAGGCGATGGGTGGCGGCGATTACCTTAGGATATAGATGTAAAAAAATAGATTTGTGCTATATTATAGAAGTCCGTTTGTCTTAAAAAAATGAGTGAATCATTATCTGAATAAAAATTTGTCCTCATCTTTTGAGAAAAAAAATTATATCATTTTTGACTTAAATTGTTATTCGGACATCAATTTATAAAATAAAATCAGTAACCAAAACCAAGAACCGAACGGATTCGAGTTCAGAGGGACCTCCATTACAATTTATCCCTTGATAAATATCCAAATGTTGAGCATTTTAATCGAAATCGAACTTCTTGAATTGAAACTGTATCAAAATCGAAGGTTCCGATCCGATTCCAAAAAATAAAATCAGTAACCAGAACCAAGAATCGAACGGATTCGAGTTGGTTCTTGGTTGTTGCACTAGAACCGTAGGTACCCGATTATAATCGAATTTATCATTTTTTATAATTTTTTTATTTTTTACAATTTATTCACCATAATCCAATTACCCACAACCCAATACTTTTTTTTAATGAAACATGTGGACTAATGTTTTAATCAATTGGTCGTTGATGTTGCTGCTTCCCGAGGCTTCCAATTTTATTTTATTTTTTTCAACCTGAACCTCCTTAACTGTTTCTTCATTCACTTCTATAGGACTTTTGTGATCAATGTTATTCTACATACTGACTTCATGTGGTAACATGCTCAAATTTAAATTAGACTAACACACGTCTTATTGTAATTTAAATTAGTAATAGTTATAAAGTAGTAGTGATAGAGCTGCACGGTGGTAGAGAAAGATGGTGGTGGTAGCACGTCTTACCATACAAGTAACAAATGTGTTACTTTAATTTAAAATAGTGGTTGTTTTGGAGCCATAGTAGTGAAGTAGTGTTGGTAGTGGGAAAAGATAGTAGTGGTTGTAACATATCATCATAATTTAAATTGATGGTAGTGGTGGTGGAACAGTGTTGTTGGTGGTATTGGAACTGCGGTTGTAGTAAAAATTTCAAATGGAAAGAATGACAATTAGATAGCCATACAATTCAATAATATACAGTGTAGTGTGTATGTAACAATGGACCAGAACAAAATGATAAAAATTAGTAGAAACAATTCTGAGATGTTTTTTGTGTTGGTTTAACAAAAAAAAAAAAAAATTTGTAGGAGGGTAAAATCACCAAGGATGTGGGTTGCTAGTTACAATCGGAGCCCCCATTACTCTAGTAGGAGGGTAAAAAAAAGCATAAATGTGTGGCTAAGCATTGACTCAAGTATCGAGAATTATGAGCCATTGAATAATTAAAATAATGCATATCAAACCTCTAGAATTATAAATATTACTAGTGTTGGAGTTCTAGTGAGCCTAACTAGTGAAAAAGTAGGGATGGCAATGAGGAGGGTCCGCCCCGTGAATAACGAGTCGAGGCTTTGACCCGCTAATCGCCCCGGTTAAAGGATTTTTTAAAATAAAAACAGAAAAAAATAATTTAAAAAAATGAAATATGAATTTTTTATACATATGTAGGAAATACAAGATTGGGGTTGTGGTGTAGTGGTCAAAAATTATAATTTCATAACTTCAACCCAAATTTGATTCTTGTTCAACCCATTTTTAGATTGTGAACTGCAATTTTTTCTATCGGGTAAGTTTGTACCCGAAACCAGCATGTACAATGAAAATATTTTTTTAAAAAAAATTAAATCATTTAATTCTGAATTTCAGGTTTTTAAGTTGTTTTCAAAAAAAAGGAAAAACAAAAGTGCGGAACCGGGTAGAGTAAACTAGGCATGGCAATGGGCCGAGCCGGCTAAAATATGAGCTCCGCTCGCCTAAAGGGTCGAGCCAAGCTTGGCTCGTCTCCAAAATGCTTGCTCGGTTCGACCCACGAGCTCGTGGGCTGAACGGGCCGAGCCGAGCTTATGACCATCAGTAATTTTAACATATTTGCTTTCACGTAACAAAAATCAATTCTGCAAATGCCTTTCTGAAAATTCATGGATTGTCAAGAATATAGCCAACAATTAAGAGTACAAATTATGCTTGAATTATACCTTCAGCTGTTTAGCCACATCTCCAAGAGGTTCACGATGAAATTTCACCGTTGTATTTCTGACAAAGAATCGTAAGAGTACACACAAAATAAGGGTGTCAATATTGGAAAAGCATAAACCAAATATAATTTGTTCATATTAACACTACTATACTGCTTACTTGCGATGGGATTCGACCGTAGATGAAGAATGAGATGAATTTGAAGAAATGAGATTTGCGGTGAGATTTGACCATAGATTAAGAATGAGATGGATTTGAAGAGATGAGATTTGATGGAGAGAGAGCAAATGGAGAGAACAATTCTTCCCCAAATTTTTTGAAGAGAGACGCAAGTGTTCTTTTTATCGTGAGTGAAGGTGAATACTCCTACGGTCGTGAATATATTTTCTATGTGCTAAAGTGGAATAATATAATATAGAATAATATAATCCTATATTTTTTCATTCTCTTTTGAATCCAAAAGATACTTAACAGCGTGAAGAAAGCAATTAGGTCAGAAGTGGTGAAACAAAGTCCAGCATTGCATTTGGTAAAATTCCGAAGAGTGATGACAAATAAGATATCGTTCCAAAAGCGACCTTATTATTCCCAAAGAACACCGCAAAGTTGACAATGGGACTTCAAGTCAAGTCAAGTAGTAATTCCAAAGATAATCATGGAAGTATTGAAGTTCCACCTGTAGCCAAACTCACCAAATGTCAGACGCAAATAATAAATCCCAATCAAATTATTCTTTGCTCAGAAATGGAGCAAAATAAATTAGAGAAGTTCTCAATACACAAAACACATACAATATTATAAATATTTCAAATAAGTAACACATATAAGACAAATACCTTGCCAGATTTTTGATCTGGAACAATAAAGCTAAAGATGGCCTTTACTCCTGGAGCAGGCTTATCAACAATCCCTGTATAATCATACAAACATTTGAGTTAAGTGATCAAATTTGAATCTAAATAGAGGTTTATTGACTGAACAAACATTCTCCAAAAACTAATGCAAAAAATGATGTAAATCTCCATTGGCAAAATATAGCATTATCACTTTCTATCACACTTTTATGGACAATTACACAGCTCTCCCAAACATGTTTCTAAGAATTACTATAGACGATAAATGTGATGACTTAGCAAAGAAGAAAAGAAAAAGGATAAATAAGAAGAATGAAAGAATGATAAAGTCAACAAATAACTTTAAGAACACTTCGTAAAAGTGCAATTCATTAGATAAAAAAAAGTATGGAGATTTCAAATATATAATATTCGATCATAAACTTTTCTCGCGTCTTCGGCTTTTTGTTGGAGCTAACTCCCTCCACTGTTAACAGTGATGATGCAATCACCAGGAACAATGGTCCCAGAACTTCGGTTGATAATCAACAAACGGAATAAAGCAATAAAAGCACCTTCAAATTCAGCACCACGCCCACTGTTTACAGTAGTTGGACTAAATGCTTTCTAGATGATATTTTCACCGTCAAAGCAAAGAACTCTTGAGAAATCATTCAATCAACAGGACTCATAATTAGTGCAACAAGTTAGATAAAAAAAAAAGAAAGAAAGAAAAGAATTGAGCTAAGTGCATCTCCTTAATTTTTATTGATCATTCTGTTTTGTTGAATTTGTAGAGGCAGACTGGTATTGGGATTTGGGCTATTGTTTGTTCTTCAATTTTTACAGAGGCAGACTGGGTTTAGAATTATTTGCATGGGCAAGGAGAAGCCTTAGTGACCCTGAACAATCCGGAAGGATGTGTATGAATTCATTCTGTCACATTACATAAGCATATTAGCTAATGAAATAACACATGACATACATAAAATAACAGCAAATTTAATCAATCTGAAAGGATGTGAGAGAGGAAAATTTTGGCACAACAACATCAATAATCAGGCAAGTATAAGTTCAAGGTTATGCACTATGGCAACTGGAACAATGAAGCTAAAAATGGCATTTACTCTTGGAGCAGGCTCATCAACAGTGATTGTTGTGTAAACCTGTATAATCATGTGAGAGAGAGGAAAATTTTGGCACAACCACATCAATAATCAGGCAAGTATAAGTTCAAGGTTATGCACTATGGCATATGAAAAATGAAAAAAGCAAATTATATTTTTTTTAAAGACATGGATAGAGGCATACAACAAAAAGCATTTGAGGACAAGACAGGGCGAGGTTGCCCCACCTAAGTTATCCCACCCCCCAAAAAAGTGCCTAATATTTTTGGATAAATGCCAAATTTGGATTTCTTAAGACAAAAGTTTATCCATACTCCTCAATTTTTTCTCCATGTCTCATAGCCTCCTTCCAATACTCTAATTTATGTTTGCTATGTTAGGAGCATTTAGTGATACTTTTGTCACTTTCTAATACCAAAAATGTTTGGAGATTTCAAATATATAATATTCAATCATAAACTTTTCTCGCGTCTTCGAATTTTGGTTGGAGCTAACTACCCTCCTCCACTGTTAACAGTGATGATGCAATCACCAGGAACAATGGTAATCGTCCCAGAATTTCGGTTGATAATCAACAAACGGAATAAAGCAATAACAACACCTTCAAATTCAGCTCCACGCCCGGCTGTTCGCGATGAGTTGGACTAAATGCTTTCTAGATGATATTTTCACCGTCAAAAATACTCTAAGAAATCATTCAATCAACATCTTGCGACTTATACAAAACCGGTGAACGCCATATTCATAAATGCTTACCAAATATTGGTTGCTATGAGTAGTGAGATTTCATAGCCCAGGCCATATCCTATCTGGAGAAGTTCATCCAGGCAGATTACAATTATACCAGTAAGGCAGAGTTGGAGAATTATAAGGAGGAGATTGTAAATCTATCTTTTGCGAATCCTCTTCATTAGAGTGTCGCAAAAGAAATCTCCTTTCAATACAACCGGGGTTTCTCGCTCCCTTATACCCCGACGCAATCCATCTGTATTTTTATTAAAGTTAGGATAGATGACTTGCCGCCGCTTCTTCTTGATGCCATACCATCCTTTCACAACCACCTTTAGAAATTCACCAAACAAAGTGTAATATATTAATCATTATTGAAATTCAAGTATAAAGAAATTGTAAATTTTCTTACTCTCCTGGCTAAACATGATAGGCACTTGTCGTCATCATCGATGAGACAATCGACTCGCCATGGTGGATTGACACCTTTAAAACTCACCAAACAAAGAGTAAACATTATTAATTTTGTTTGAAACTCAAGTATAAAAAAATTGTAAAATTTCTTACCAAGCACGTCTATATAACCTCGCATTGGCTCAAAATCCCCCGAACCAAGATTCACCCCTTGCCAAACATAAAATTAATAATTAATTTGATTGGTTTAAAAGACTAATAAAAAAAATTCGAACGTTACCATATTTCATACCAGATCCTGAAGTTGGATCTGGGAGCTCCATATTTTCTATTATTTCTGGCTCATGAGTTGTCAAACATAAAAATAAAATGTTTATTTTGAAAAATAAATAACCAAAACTAACCAGGGGTTTGTTCTTCTGTGACTTGATCCGGTATTCCTTGATCTTCAACCAAAACATAATTTTTTTAAAATATAATCAAATTAATCAAAATGAAAAATAATTAAGATTAAGAAATTACCATTTTCTCTGTGAAAATTATAGATGTAATGTCCCTTCCTCTCATTCCACAAAATCGACACAATTTTATACTTTACGCTCTAATCAAACTTTTGGGGATAGGAATGCCTAACTGGTCTTAATATGATGTCTATTCTCCAATTATTTACATCATTTTCCTGCAATCTCCACTTTGTACGAAACAAATACGGCAAGTGATGCCCCATTTGCTCAAAACAAATAAAAATTGTGGACGTATATTCAACGTCCACTTACCGTAGAAGATGAGGGGGCAAAAAATCAGCTGGCAATCTAATGGTTGTCAATCAATGATCCAAGGAAAAAAGAACACAAAGTTAGAGAGAAAAATAAAAGTTAACTAAAAAATTAAATGACTAAAATATTTAAACAAATAAAACAAACTGACATTTGGTTTCGCAAGTAACAACAAAAATTCATCCTTTGATTTTTTTGTATAATTAATTTTGGACGCATTTGACAAAATTCTTGTCCATGGAACTACTAAAGAAAATTCCACTGGCAAAGGATTTGGTACCACATTTAGGTACATTGCCAAAGGGAGAGAGGGCACGTATTCATAAAAGAATACCTACAAACAAATTGCAAAATGTAAGATATTATCCGTTAATTAATAAAAGTAAATTGAATTAATACGTACCATAAGAAACGGAACACAAAAAGAGAACAATCTGCATCTTTGAGCACCATCATTAAGCAAATGAGCCTTATTAATTATTGAAAGCTGATGGTGGATGCCAGCCAACAAAGTCGCGCTCCAAGCATAGTTTTTGACATCTGCCACATCCTCCAACAGACTAAGGAACATAGATGGCACTATCAACGAATCGCTAGCTGGGGCAATGAGGCAACCAATAACATACAAGATATACCCCCGTGCATATCTATCCAAATCCTCCCCGTCAACGTCATCAGGGAGATGCTCGAAAATTTCTCTCAAAACTTTTAATTTCAAACTACATTTTGTTTTTTCTCCAATAAAATTTCCTTATGGGCCTAAAAGTCTAAAGCAAAGCCTCTTGGAGTCCTCGCTATTGTAGTCCAACCCAGTCACAGGCTTTTCATCTACTGGAAAGCCAACTATTCGAGCAACATCGTCCAATGTAGGACCAATTTTAACTCCGTTGATGTCGAAACATTGATCTTCAATTGAATAAAAAGATACCACAGCACTTATTAAGTTTAGATCTATCTTGCATGTCATATCGATTTCGTGTACCAAATCAAATCCGGTGTGTTGAATTTTTCCAACAGATTACCGCGTTGTCCGGATGTTTTTCCATTTGATTTGGTAACGGATAATCTGGTGTGTTGGATTTTTCCAACACACGGATTTATATAATCTGGTGTGTTGGAAAAAATCCAACACACCGGATTTGATTTGGTACACGAAATCGATATGACATGCAAGATAAATCAAATCTAAACTTAATAAGTGCTGTGGTATCTTTTTATTCAATTGAGAATCAATGTTTCGACATCAACGGAGTTAAAATTGGTCCTACATGGGACGATGTTGCTCGAATAGTTGGCTTTCAAGTAGATGGAAACCCGTGATTGGGTTGGACTACAATAGCGAGGACTCCAAGAGGCTTTGCTTTAGACTTTTAGGCCCAGGAAATTTTATTGGAGAAAAAGCAAAATGTAGTTTGAAATTAAAAGTTTTGAGAGAAATTTTCGAGCATCTCCCTGATGACGCTGACGAGGAAGATTTGGATAGATATGCGGGGGGTATATTCTTGATGTTATTGGTTGTCATCGTGCCAAATAGCGATTCGCTGATAGGGCCATCTATGTTCCTTAGTCGCTGGAGGATGTGGCGATGTCAAAACTATGCTTGGGGCGCGACTTTGTCGGGTCGGCATCCACCATCGACTTTCAATAATTAATAAGGCTCATTTGCTTAATGATGGTGCTCAAAGATGCAGATTGTTCTCTTTTTGTGTTCCGTTTCTTATGGTACGTATTAATTCAATTTATTTTTATTAATTAACGGATAATATCTTACATTTTGCAATTTGTTTGTAGGTATTCTTTTGCAATTTATGAATACGTGCCCTCTCTCCCTTTGGCAATGTACCTAAATGTGGTACCAAATCCTTTGCCAGTGGAATTTTCTCTGGTAGTTCCATGGACAAGAATTTTGTCAAATGCGTCCAAAAATTAATTATACAAAAAATCAAAGGATGAATTTTATTGTTACTATGAACCAAATGTCGGCTTTGTTTTATTTGTTTAAATATTTTATTCATTTAATTTTTAGTTAACTTTTTATTTTTCTCTAACTTTGTGTTCTTTTTTCCTTAGATCATTGATTGACAACCATTCGCCAGTTGATTTTTTGCCTCCTCATCTTCTACGGTAAGTGGACGTTGAATATACGTCCACAATTTTTATTTGTTTTGAGCAAATGGGGCATCACTTGTCCGATTTGTTTCGTACAAAGTGGAGATTGCAAGAAAATGATGTAAATAATTAGAAAATAGACATCATATTAAGACCAGTTAGGCATTCCTATTCCCAAAAGTTTGATTAGAGCGTAAACTATAAAATTGTGTCGATTTTGTGGAATGAGAGGAAGGGGCATTACATCTATAATTTTCACAGAGAAAATGGTAATTTCTTGAATCTTAATTATTTTTCATTTTGTTTAATTTGATTATATTTTTAAAAAATTATGTTTTGGTTGAAGATCAAGGAATGCCGGATCAAGTCACAGAAGAACAAACCCCTAGTTAGTTTTGGTTATTTATTTTTCAAAATAAACATTTTATTTTTATGTTTGACAACTCATGAGCCAGGAATAATAGAAAATATGGAGCTCCCAGATCCAACTTCAGGATCTGGTATGGAATATGGTAACGTTCGAATTTTTTTTATTAGTCTTTTAAACCAATCAAATTAATTATTAATTTTATGTTTGGCAAGGGGTGAATCTTGTTCGGGGGATTTTGAGCCAATGCGAGGTTATATAGACGTGCTTCGTAAGAAAATTTACAATTTTTTTATACTTGAGTTTCAAACAAAATTAATAATGTTACTCTTTGTTTGGTGAGTTTCTAAAGGGGTCAATCCAGCCATGGCGGAGCTGATTGTGCTGCTGATGATGACAGCCAAGTGCCTATCATGTTTAGCCGGGAGAGTAAGAAAATTTACAATTTCTTTATACTTGAATTTCAATAATGATTAATATATTACACTTTGTTTGGTGAATTTCTAAAGGTGGCTGTGAAGGGGATGGTACTGCTGCTAAAGAAGGCAGCCAAGTCATCTCTCCCAACTTTAATAAAAATACAGATGAATTGCGTCGAGGGTATAAGGGAGCGAGAAACCCTAGTTGTATTGAAAGAAGATTTCTTTGCGACACTCTAATGAAGAGGATTCGCAAAAGATAGCTTTACAATCTCCTCCTTATAATTCTCCAACTCTACCTTGCTGGTATAATTATAATCTGCCTGAATGAATTTCTCCAGATAGGATATGGCATGGGCTCTGGAATTTCACTTTTTATAGCAACCAATATTTGGTAAGCATTTATGAATATGGCGTTCACGAGTTTTGTATAAGTAAATTTAAAATAAATAATTTACTTGTCACACCAAATATATTTTGGATTGAAACTTAAATTAAACTAAATTTTAATTAAATCTAAACAATTTTATGTTTGAGCTTGTGATTTTTGAAATAATTGGACTTAGATTATTTTAGTTTGACATTATTTGGATTATGTATTTTGGGGTTATTCACAAAATGAATTATTAGTGTTAAAGAGCAAAAAAAAAAAAAAAAAATTCAAAATCGGGCCGACCCTACTAGCCTGCGGGCTAGATGAGACCGGGCCATATTGGCTTGGTTTTATTTGGGCCTGGGCCAACCCAACCCAACCCAAAAATCTGGGTTATCGCGGGCGGCCCGATTTTGCCGCCTCTAATTGAGAGTAAGAGAAGGAAAAAGATTTGCTTGCAATTTGGAGTAGGATGATTTTGGAAATTATTGACATTCAAAACTCCATGTGCATATATACCGGTTTCTAATTGTCTATTCTTTACACAATACTAGTTTGAGCACGTGCGATGCACGTAATGAACCAATAATTAGAATTGTAATAATATTTATTATATAAAAATCATTCTAATTGGCATTTATATTACAAGTCAAGAAGAAATTAACTCTCTTTGAGAAAGACTATGGACATTTATAACCTTCCCATCCTAGTCCTAACTAACATGTATATAATCGTTTGGAAGCTCGGCAAGCTTTGCACTTTATTTATTTATTTTTTTTTTTGAATCTGTTTTGAGTCGTTTGGGGATCACACTGTAATTTTTCTTGAATCTAATGTATAATTTGAGTGACCAATTTTGAAGACAAAAAACCTAGATCATGGATAAATACAAATTCTTATTTGAACTGATTAACATTTGAGTCCATTGTTATAGCTTTCACGTACAAGTATTAAAGAAATCAATTCGACAGAAAAATCCAAGTAATGCTGAAAATTGAAGAATACTTTTAATCCAAGTACAAACCTGGGGATATCTAAAGGTGTACACATGAGAAAACCATTTTTGGACGATAAATACCCAAGGATGAACCTGCACAACATTTATCTGCTTAGCTTTGATATATCAAGAGTAATTTTTGTAAAGTGGCAATACTACCTGAAACACAACCAAATAAAGAGCTAGTTGTTTGTGGGAAAAGTGGGGTCTTGAAAAAGTGCTAAATATAGAGCATATTTTACATTTCTGTACGATTAATAAAAAAATATCAGACAACCATTATACTGATAATAAACAAATATCAAAACAACAAACTTCACATGAATCAATTCCTTTCAAATCAGTGAATAATTCTTCAAGGGGGAGTGATCAATTTCAAAACAATGATTTAACAAAAAGAAATTTTGTTGACTTAAGCTGTAAAGAATAGAAACACCAACTTCAATTTCACAAAGCCAAAAGCAACAATTGAAGTCAACTTGGAAAAATGCCAAAAGCAGTTTTATAATATGAAAGAAGAACATGTAAAATAAATTGACATGCCAAAGATACATACACAAATTATATGTGCACGTTGTTGCCAGTCTTGATGAATACTAAGTAAAATCATGGTCCAAACAGGCATCATTGAAGTAGACTCAAAACCTGCAAAGTAAAATAACTTGAGTTGTACTAAGACATCATCAACATTCTTATTGTCCGTCCCTTGATTGCATTTGCTTTGTCATTGATTCGTTCCATAAATAAAATTTTCAATTCACTCATGATTTGTTTAGCCCTTCGATTTTCCTTCGTTGGCCAGTACCTGTATACAAAAATATTAGCATATACACTGTGTGGCTAAGCTTAAAAAGAGTTGCAATCAAGTTACCTATCTAAACATGTCAATTTGGAAACAAAACTTAGCCAAACATCCTTAAAATAAGGATTAAAATTTGTGGAATATTTATGTTTGAATTGAAGTTTCATGACTTACTTTGCTACAGGAATATAAACAATTTGGGTAGTTTGTTTAGCCATAATAGACAAATAATTGGATATGCCCCTCACCGTCACCCAAAGAACTTTGTTTCTCCCAAGGAAGAAGCTCCTGCTCTTGCTACTGGTAAATCCTGTTCCAGGTCTAAACCAAAGGAACGTGTCTCTTACAATGTTACATCTGTGCTGCAATCGACTAATAATAACAATCATGGATTGCCTGCTGATGCGACTGAAATAGTGGGAGCCACTCAGTCAGAAGCACAAGCTAGAAATCATAGTAATACATTTTCAATCAACAGGAGGCCTCAAGTAGAACCTGTATCAAATCAAATTACTCAAAACTTGAGTGTGAAAGTAAATTACATTGTTTTAAGTATTTTTGCTGCTTGATTTGCACAACAATTTTTTTATTGAATCTGAATTTTTTCTATTAAAACACTCTGAAGGAAGTGATTTGTATTCTTTACTGTTTTTATTCCTATATTTCACCGCATTTATCACCTTTTTCCCCTTCAGTTTTTTTGATTCATTCCTCTGGAAACTTTTTCCTTTGCTCTGTCATGCATGCTTTTAGCTGCATCCGCACTATCACAAGTTTTGTAAAGTACTCACTCATGGTGATTCAATGTTCTGAAGTAGTGGTCAGAGTCCATAATGTTATTTAGTTTATTAAATTGATGTGTTAGCTCTTTTTTCCTGGCTTAATGCCCAGTTGTTTTCCCATCATATACAGACTGAAGTGGTTAGCAGAGATGCATATGTGGCTTATCCTTCCACAACAGAGATGATACTTAGTTTGACAAGAGAATAAATCCTTGAGAAAGAGGTAGTTAATTTAATTGTCATATATATTATGGAACTTATTTTTACTTTAGGTAATAAATTGGATCCCGTTGTTTTTTCTGATTTTTGTCGTTTTCTTTTTCGATTTTCCTCCTGCAGTTTAGAGGAAGTCCTGCAAAATTTGATGTTTGAAAGAGACAAGAACATATCACTTCAAAATCAAGTAAGCACGTCTTCGTTGTCTTCAGTTTTCATTTTTTTTTTTTGCTACTTATCCCAGATATGAGATTGTGGAGATTTTAGATCCGTTGAGCTTATTAATCACAGGATAAGTAAACATGGAGCAAGTAAATTTATGCTTTATGTAAATCTAATATGTGATAAGCGTCCAACTTCACTTGAAATGATTGCAGAACAAACAAAAAAAAAAAACTTAATATGATTTCTAAGTTCATGAATCAAGTGGAGTCAATGTATAACTCAGCCATGCATCTAAGCAAACAGACCAAAAATTTAATAATGCCATTACTTGCTACAGCTTCAAGATACACATCAAAAAACTGGAAAAATTCGACGAAGAAAGAAAAGTTTTTGTTAGTTCATTGGCAGAAGAAAGAAGCAGGCGAGATGAAGAGGAAGTGCGTTTGAGGAAACGAATAAAGGTCAGGACTCAGGAGGGCTTTATCATTCTTTGTTTACTGTTTATCTGGTATTTTGTTCTTCATTTTTCTCAAGTAGTCGAAATGTTTCTTGTCGTTGTAGGACGCTTTTGAAACCATTGAAGGGTTGCTCCATAAAATCAAGATGCTAGACAACAGAGGAGTATAGTTGCAAAACTGAAATTCAACTTGTGAAGAAAATACTACATTTTTAGTAAAAAAATGGACCAAACATCATCAGGACATTAATTTCATGTAGTCCGAGAAAACAAAACAAACATAAGCTTTACCATACTGATTCTTGTACTTTTGTATGAAACAATTTCCAAAGAGTTCTTCAATATATGCTTGTTCAACAGTAGAACGGCGAATCGTGTAGTATTCATGGTATGCTTGGTAAATTAAGAATGCCTTGGTTAATTAAGTTTTATTAGCATAGTCTATGCTAGACTCCAACATATCCATTTCAAAAAGTCTTATTCTACGGAACTTCCACCCAACTTTTATTGTTTCTTTCAATCTTCTTCTACAATTATTCAAGCATATATATAATCATATACATTCAAATATCAACTCAGCAAGAATTCAATATAACTGAAACAATTACAAATCCAATACTCGATAAACAAATTGGGAACAAAGAAGTACCTGAGCCAAACACTGGACGAGCGATTTGAGAGTTGCAGAAAGGATGGCAACAGTGAGGTAGAATAATGTGACGTCATTTGTTCGATTCCAAGGGACCAAGTTCAAACAAATTGCATATGTTTTGAAAATTCGATTTCTCAAAGACCTTAAATGACAAAACACGGCCAGATGCATAAATATTAACTGAAATAAAAAAAAAAAAAAAAATGGAGAAAACACAGCCAGATGCATTATTAACAAAAATTTGAAAAAATAAAATAAAGAAGAAAGTTAACTTAAGAAACTTATCGTCATTACCGTCATCCACTTCACCACCATAGACATCATCTTCTTCTTCTTCATTGTCGTAAGGCGAGTCTTGTACAGTGAGTTCAACTGAAATTCTTGGCTTTTGGGGTTGAATAAGCTTGATTTCTATATGGGTTTGGAATTTTCTGTTGTCTTCCATTGTGCTTTTGTTAATAAAAAAGGATTTCTTCAAATTACATAGTGGAATTCTATGAGGGTTTTGGTTGAAAAGAAAACCCAAAATCAAAATACTTATCCTAAACCATAAATCCACAAAAACATATAAAATGAAAGTATCAAAAACTCGTGGCGACGAAGACGGCGGCATAAATTAATTGTTTGAAGGAAGAGAAATTAGGGTTTCTTGTTGAAGAAGATGAAACTGTTGAGTGTGTTGAAGGTGAATATCTGGGTCGTGTGTAGAAAGATTGAATGTTTGGTTACCCGCTTTTAATATAGGTAGGATATGTTTAAATTTTCACCAAAAATAAAAACCATAATTTAGACAACATAAATTGTCCATTCTTTCCACAATAAATGTTTAAATTTTCACAAAAATAAAAAACCATAATTTTGACAACATAATATAGATTACTTGAAACTCAATTTCTCTTACAGAAGATTTACCTGTACTTGTACTTGGAGGAGGAGGATTTTGGAAATTATTCACATTTGAAACTCTATGGCATGTTATCCGAGTTTGGTGCTCTGTTATGCATGTTATCCGAGAAACACAGTCAACCAAACTCTTTATGCATGTTATCTTGAGAACCACTGTTTCTGGGTTTGCGTGAAACTTTACAGGAATTTATGTAAACTTTGCAGAATTTTTTGTTTTTATTGTTCTTTTGAAAACCTGTTCGGTCTCCGATTTTTATTTTATTTTATTTAATTTAATTTTTTGGGAAACACATAAAGTAGGGAATAAAATGATTCCAACAACAACAATAAAAACGTGCATCATTTGTAGCAAAAGAAGCTGGAATATGGTCACTAATCTAATTTTTAGAGTTAAAAATTAATTTCTGGACATTCCTTTAAAAATTACAAATCTTATTTATTTAAACAAAAAGAAAACACTTCTGAATTTTTTGAAATGTAACTGAATCTTTGCAAATTTTTGATAATATTTATTTTTCCCAATTTATACTAGGCTAGGTACCGGGTTATCTCTCTTTATTTAGGAGGATCGTTTGGTTTCTGTAAACAAAAAAATAATTTTTTCTTAGATCTATAATTATTAATACCACTAGAGCTGACCTGTTCCATATCCGCAAACAACCCCAAAGTCTACCTCTCCAATTCTTTGGCGGAATTGAAAGAAATGCGTCCAAATACATTTCATCGTCATCCTGTTTTGATAATATTTATTTTTTCCAATTTATACTGGACTGGGTACCGGGTTATCTCTCTATATTTAGGAGGATCGTTAGGTTTGTGTAAACAAAAAAAAATAGTTTTTTCTTAGATCTATAATTATTCAAACTGTAATAACATAAAATTGTGTAGAAGCCTTGCTCCACGGAGAGAAAGACAGCCCGGTACCAAGCCCAGTTCAAATTTGGGAAAATAAATATCACCAAAATAAGATAATGATGAAATGTATTTGGACGCATCTCTTTCAACCATGCTAGTCGCCAGAAAATTATATCACATTTGCAGAATTTTTTGTCCATTTCAAACACATATTTACTTTTAATTGCAAAAGTTGAATTATGTGGACCAAACCAAGAACAAAGAATTGGAGATGAGAACTATGGGTATGTTTGCGTTCTTTGGAAGATGGAGAATTTATGAGAAGTTTTAATGTGGAAAAATATTTTTTCGTGAGTTAGAAAAACCCCAGGTGGGGTTCTTGAAATCGAAAATATTTAGGCCTCCCGTGGCGCAAGCCTTCTGGAATCCATTTTCCTGTCCATTTTGCTTCTATGTAAACAAGGATTCACTGAATACAAGTAAATTTTCTTCCTTCCCAGCATCTCAGACTGATTTTTTCAGTTATAGATTTTTCCTTAGTAAATTTTAATAATTTTGTTTAATAAATGTTTAAATAGGGCATATTAACGTGAATGGAAAGAACGGATAATTAGAGACATTACGTTTTGAGTAATCAGGTTCTATGTTAAATCTTTAATATATTTTATTGAAATTTGAAATTGTTCAATTTCAAATGGAGTCAAAAAAAGATTTTAGTTGAATCAAATTTATTGAGAATAACGCCCATGCTGTTATTAGTAGAAGGATTATGTGATGCCTGAATTCGGACATCACATAAAATACTGACTCCACATGTTTTCAAAGGGACATCCTCTCCCCTCCCTCCCTCCCACCCCTCCCCCAATTTTTAGTCAAATATTGCGGCCAGTATCTCCCCCTCTCAACAAATATTTCCCCCACCCCTTTTAGTTCCATAATTGCGTCTTCCCACCCCCTCCCAAACCCCAAACACAAATTCTTTATTAAATTCTTCACCATTTACTGTATATGACCCCTTCAATTATTATTAGGTGCATAATAATAAATAATAATTATTTTTTTTATTATTTATTCAACTATAAATATATGTGAATTAAATTCAAACATAGTATTATTGCAATATCCAAAAAATGCTAAACGTTTACAAAATGATAACACAAATACAGTGGGCACGACAAAAGAACTTGTCCGACGTTGCAAAATAGGTAAATTAATTACACGTGTTATTTGATTGATTATTTTCATATTTAATGGGTTGTGCATTTTAACTTTTAATAATTTCTTTATTGGCAGGTTGGACAACACGTTACCCCTACAGTACTCGCACAATGTGCCGGACCCACACTATCCATACAATGCGCCCAACCCACAGTCAGGGCCGGTTCTGACATTTTCGGGGCCCGAGACAAAATCCAAAATTTAGGCCCCAAATCAAGAAGTCATAGTCGGCTGTTGGTGGGCTGGACTTCAATATTTTTTTTAGAAAAAAAAATATACCCCTTAAATTTTGGGTCACTACTTAATAATAGTTATCGTCCTTATAGAATGCGGTTTGCTTTGCTTTGTTGGACTTCAAATTTTTGTACAAATATTTTTTATTGGGCAACTTCAGTAAAAAAAAAAAAAAAAATTACGAAAATGGGCCCCATTCGGTTTTGGGCCCGAGGCGGTCGCCTCACTCGCCTCGACCCAAACAGGGACACCGCCACATCTCTCATACCATATGTCGGACGATAAATTCTGAGCATTGACAATAGCAACAACTATAACGCTCTCATTTGGATTTTTCAAAGAACCAAGACTCATTCCTTAGATTAAATTTGCTTTATAATTTATGATTGAATATTATTTGTGTTATCATTTTGTAAATGTTTAGTATTTTCGGGATATTGCAATAATACTATGTTTGAATTTAATTCACATATATTTATAGTTGAATAAATAATGAAAAAATAATTAATATTTATTATTATACATCAAATAATAATTAGAGGGTCATATGCATTAAATGGTGAAGAATTTAATAAAGAATTTGTGGGGTGGGGTGGGGTGGGGTGGGGTGAAGGGGGCCAACAATCAAATTGGGGGTGGGGGTGGGGGGGGGGTGGGGCTACACCTTTGAAAACACGTGGAGTCGGTATTATATGTGTTGCCCGAATTAATCCTTCGTTATTAGGATTCAGATATGAATACAAAAATTATTGCCACTTAATTTAAACATAGAACTGCTCCCGCACGTTCTGGCCTGTTCTAGATAATTTCTTACCTCTACTACCCCGCCATTTCCTAGCTCAACAGATGCGGGGAAATCTCGGTCTATGCTACTTGCAGCCTCAGTGATGATCCATGGGGCAACATTTGCCACACTTGATAGATTAGGACCATAGTTACCAGCACTGCTTGCTACTAAAAATGTTTTGCTTCAATGCATGCAGTGCTCCAATTGCAACAACATCTTGTGTATAAGGAATGCTTTCATATTTAGAATCCTGATCTACATATCACTGTCCAACACCCCAACAATGACACCTTTCCCATAACTGGCTTTTCCCAACAATTCTTCTCCATTAGAATGACTCAGATCCCCGTTCCCTTCAAGCAAGTTGATAAAATCCCATGATCTTGTAGTTTGAAGCCTTAATTTTCTAGGGTGGCAGTGAAATGTGGAAATTACTCCCTCCATTTCTGTTAAGGTCAGTTTGAAAAGAAAAATCTTTGCTATCAACCCGACAGTGTTGCGACTTCTTCAGGGGCAACACTCATAGCCTAGCACTGATGATGAAAATGTCTCAACCCGACAGTGTTGCGACTTCTTCAGGGGTGAGCAATGCCTAGAAGCCATTGATGATGTTCTTGTAGCTGTATATTTGAGAGTCTTTAGCTTCTTCCTTGGATCCCTTTACAGAAGGTAAATATGAATGATGGAAATCTTCAATTTCCTGGAAAGTTTTCATCCCACTGTGCTCTCCAAGGTACTATATAGACCTGTGAAAGATATATATCATCATCACCAGAACTGAAAGTGGATAGCAAAATGAATCCTAGTATAGAATATGGGAAAAAACCTGTCTTTCTGCAAGGGATGCTAAAACGCAGAAAATTAGAAAAAAAGACATGAGTTCAATGGGTATTCATTTTCCTTTAAGCTTGAATCAGTTTTCCACTTTTGCAGTTAATAATTGTTTCATGTATCAAAATTTATATTAGAAAAATAAAAGGGTTCGTGTGTGAATGAATCATTTCAGGCTGGCATTGTCGTAAAACATAACAAATCATACATCTATATGAATATGACTCATCTAGTTGAATTGTTTTGTGATGCATGAGGAATTCAAAATAATTTAACTAATTTGATAAGATGAGGTTTCAAGAAAAATCCTTACAAATATTTTGATGTAGAATAGAGGTATCCATATGACAATCAAGATTAAGGCTTGTATCTTTACAAGTAATCAGCAAGTAAAAGGAATAGCCAGCTTGCAGAAAAACTTGCATATTTAGGACAGCAAATCTAAATTCAATCTATTGAAAGTTCAATTTCCAAAGCCACTGAAAATATGACATCGCTACTCAATGGATACTTCAAAATGTTTCTTTGATTGTATATTTTTGAAAACTACGTACTATGATGTCGTTGGATTATTCTTAAACTTATTTTGTCAAACACGTTTTTCAAAATTATTTAGAACTTGTTTGTTAGAATTTTTTATAAAACATGTGGTTAATTAGTTAAAAAAAAATTGTGGTTTTCATTTGACCACAACTTTTTAGTAAATTTTAATGTAGAGCAAACAAATACTTGGTATCATTTTAGTAGATTTTAAGGGTAAAATCAATTAGCAATACCACTGAAACTTTAATTGAGTTTATAACTAGCACTAAAGCTTTAAAAAGATCTCGATAGTCGCCACCCAACTTTCAACTAGTTTATTTAGCCACCGAACTTTAAAAAGTATCTCAATGGCCACCCAACTTTCAACTAAGTTTCTCATATATCACTCGTTACTCATTCGTTTACAATACCTGACGAAATATCCTACGTGACAAAAGCTCTTTCAATATAGCATAGTAATATTATTAAATCTCTCTCAATCAAGAAAAGTCTTGACTCTTTCGAATCGTCGTATTTCTTCAATATAGTATAGTAAAATTATTAAATCTCTCAATCGGTAAAAATGCACTCAATCGGTAAAAATGCACTACTTAAATACGCTTATATTTCAAAGAAATTGAAAACGCTTTTAGTTTTTTTTCAACCAAATTCATGCAAATTAGGCATGTTTGAGTAGTGCATTTTGTTGATAATATTATTACTACACTCTTTCGGAAGATCGTTTTGCCACGTAGGATATTTTCGTCGGTATTATGAACGAATGAGTAATGGGTAATATATGAAACTTGGTTGAAAGTTGGGTGCATTATTGAATACCTTTCAAAGTTCGGTGGTAAATAGAAAGCAGGTTGAAAGTTGGATACTACCGAGATGAGATCCTTTTAATTTTAGTAGTTAAGTAGAAACTCAATTAATTAAAGTTCAGTGGCTACTGATTGATTTTACCTAGATTTTAATGATCCATACTTACTTGAAAAACGAAGTCATACTTGAACAAAAAAAAAGTAACTTTGGGGACAGTATCCATACTGCGATTTCAGTTGAAACAGAGGATTGGAATAATTCCTGTATGTGCTTTCTTTCTCTCTCTCTCTCTCGCAGTTTTCTCACAGATTTGCCTATCAATTAATTTCTATGGGGTGTTTTTTGTTTGGGATTTATTATTTGATATTCAAGGTTTGATTTTCTTTTTTCCATATTTGTAGCTCTCGCAGTCGGAATTGGCACAAATTTATGATAGAGCTATGACGCTTTTGAGTCGTATAGATCCAGTTTGTATTGAATTTCGATCAATTGGACAAAATCAGGTTTAACTTTTTTTGCCCTTTTCTTGCCATCTGGGCTTTATAATTGGTAGTCCTGATGTGTACCTTCTTGTCAAATCTTCTCTCAGATATCGGGTGTTAGAGTAAATCCTCTTCCAAAATGTGGGTTTTTGAAATCCCGTATTTCTTCTGTCCCGAAGGTGGAGAATTTCACTGTTGTTGCAGAGAAGGCAAGTATAAATAAATGTTTTGTTTTTTCATTTCTCAACAGAATTTCATTTAATGGCCCTTGAATATTTTGGGAACTTTTTTTTCTTATTTTAAACCAGCCCCATAGTCGATTCAATTCGGGTGACAAAGGTGATTCCTTGAATATTTTGGGTATTCTTCTCAAAGAAACTTTTTTTTTTCTTGCTACTTAGGTAATAGGCATCTCTGCTGTAAACCAGCCCCATAGTCGATCCAATTCGGGTGACAAGTAGGTGATTTTCTTCTTCTTTAAGTGTGACAACATTTCATAGTTTGATGTATTCTCCGTGTTCAATCAATGGCGGTATATGTTGATGAATTGTGTTGGGCGAAACTTTTCACAGTTTTTCTAGGATTTATTTTGTGCCTCTGGAACGTTTATGACCAGTGTTCTTACTTGGAAATGCAGGAAGATAGTTCAAAAGGCTGGAAAGAAAGAACACCACTTGTGGAATAAAAGAGATTCTGCTGGTTCTGGACAAAAGGCATTAAATCTTGTTCGAATTGTATGTATAATTAGACATGTCAGTTGTTTGATTTGATAACCACTCACTATTGAGTTGAAAGGGATGATTGAGTTTATAGTTGCATTCTTTGCATCATGGATGCTTAAATAAATTTTAAGTGTTATTGTTCTCTTCACGAAGCAAATGTGAACTGGCAGATTTCTGGACTTCCAAATGAAAAAGAGGCAGTTTATGGTGCACTGGATAAATGGATAGCTTGGGAGACCGAATTTCCACTAATTGCCGCTGCCAAGGCCTTGAGAATATTAAGGAAGAGGAATCAGTGGAAGCGAGTGATCCAAGTACGGAAATTTAAAACTGTATTACAACTTTTGAGTTTTTGTGACAGTTGAATTTTTATTGCACAATTCAACACTAATTCAATGACCTTGAATGCAGTCATTTCTGAAACTTGTACATAGATTTATAAAGCATACCGTAGAAAAAATTGGTGACTTTCCAACCTGCCTGGGAGTTCTGGAATACCGGTTAAGAGGGTTTTTTAAAGTACCGGTTTTGGGAGCGGCTTTTGAAACGGCTCAACCCATGCTTGGGAGTTTATTATCCAGTTGTTCTAAAAGTTTTTAAAAGAATCAAATTACATATATGTCCATATATTAAAAAAATTATTTTTAAAAATTTTATATATCGACCTGTCATTGAAAATATAAAATTAAATTTATGATCTTGCATGTTTTTTTTTTTTTTTTTTTGTGCGTGCATATGTTCTTTTATTTTTACAAACATTAAGTTTAGAGAAGTTTGAGTGAGTATTCTATTCTTCATTTATGTTGCACCACGTCCTAATTTCCCCATAAAATCGGCATCTGCAAAAGAAATATACCTAGGATTATGAAATCTGTTTAGATTTGTACTTCTGTCGAATAATATCCTGACTACTTTCAGTGTACTGACAAGTATACATGCATTAAGTATCACGATCATGAATATCTTATTCTTCTTAGTATGTGATGTCAAGCAACTTCATTCTGTGATCATTTTTGAGACAATTTACTTGGGCATATTTCCATATCCATGATTCATTGTCTTCTTGTTCAATTTCTTATAACCTCTATTGTCACTGCCTTGACTGTGTTTCTAAGATGCTTCTCTTAATACTCAGGTGGCCAAGTGGATGTTGAGCAAAGGTCAGGGAGCGACAATGGGAACTTATGACACCCTTTTATTGGCATTTGATATGGATGGAAGGGTAGATGAAGCGGAATCATTATGGAACATGATTTTGCATACACACAATCGCTCCATCTCGAAGAGGCTATTCTCTCGGACGATCTCCTTGTACAATCATCATAATGTACCAGATAAAATTATAGAGGTGATATTCAGAATGTGCATCTGTTTTAGTCTCTGTTATTAAGACTGGTTTTGCAATTCCCCCCATCATCGTTTCCTAAGCAGGTAGTGGTAATATGGTTTGTGCTTTCTTTTCTCCTAGTGAACACCACGAACTTATGTAAAGCTCAAAAGCAGCTCACGACATGTTTATAGTATTCAAATGGCATGTTTGGTAGGGATGATTGGATAGTGCTGGGCAGTATTAAGAAAGAAAGAAAAGCTAAATTCTTGCTAATTATAATGTCAAGACCTATCCATTACTGCTTAGCAAACATGCACTAAGTTCATTGTTTCCCAATTTATGTCTTCAGGCATTTGCTGACATGGAGGAGTTAGGAGTGAAGCCAGATGAAGATACCATCAGAAGAGTTGCACGTGCCTTCCAAATGATAGGTCAAGAAGACAAGCAGAGGCTGGTTTTATCGAAGTACCAAAGTAAATGGAAATATATCCACTTTAAAGGTGAAAGGGTTAGGGTGAGAACAGATGCATGGGATGACTAAAGCTGTTGGGAGTTGGCCAGGTGAAACGAGGGTCAACGTAAGTCTTGATCTCATGCGGAGTCTAACTACTACTGAGAGTTTTAGTGTAAGGCCTTTCTATTGAAGACTACATTTAGAAAAGTTGTTGCGGTTGAGACAGAGCTTTGGTTGGTTTGAACTCGGCCTGATACAAATTGCTGTCTTTGACTCACTCTTATCTGATTCTAGATTGCCCATTGCATTATGAGGCTGGTATAAGAAACAAAGTTGATGCCGATGCCACAAAATGCAGAAAGTAGGATGAATGATGGATAGAAACTGTTTTGTAATATTAGGAAGCCTATATATATTACTCCTGCAGTTCTAATTGCAAAGCTTGCAGTCTATTGCTTTAGAGAGCCATTCTAGTGGTAAGGTATCACTTATTTTTCTTTGGAAAGCTTCAAAATTTCTTATGTACATTGAGTGATTCAAGCATCTTGAGAACTGTGATTACGTAGCTTTTATTGTACAGCAATCCCCTTGATGATAATGATATTGATCATTGTAGTGCAAAATATGTTCCTGATTTCATTGTATTAATATGTTAAAGGGAAATTGGCGCAAATGGTCCCTCGCCTTTTGTCCTCAGTGCATAAATGATCTCTAACGTTTGTTTTTTGCACAGGAGACTCTAACTTATATGTTTTGGTGCGCAATTGGTCCTTATTTGATGAAAAAGACAAATACGCCCTTAGTTTTAATTAGAGAAAATTACAATTGAATTTATAATCTTTCCAAAAGGTGCAAATTGTCCGATAATTTTATTTTTTATAAAAAATTAAAGAAAACTAATGTGTTCTTTTTTTTTTTTTTTTTTTTTTGAATTAACTCTTTATTAACCAAACTACTAAATTATTTTGTATATTTTACGAACTATTATAAAATAATTAAAATTTAAGCTTATAATTATTAATAAATGTGTTAAATAAAAATATTTTATTATTATTAAGTAATTGTATTATTTAAATTTTAAAAATTTATTTTATCGTTAGAATGTAAAGAAAAAATTTGTCACAAATTTGATGTTCAAATACTTCTATTTAATTGAACAATTTGTTTATTACTACAAATATTAGAGCTCCAATTATATTCTTCATATTTTAATTTATCGTTCAAAAATAAAAAAAACAGATAGTATGTAAATTAGTTTTTATGTTAAAAAATATAATAAGATTGGTTCAATATCGTAAAATTATATACGTCATTTTGTTATTTATTTAACTTAATTTTTATTCAAGTTTTTCAAATCACATAGCAATTACTTATACTTTAAGCACAATAATTTTACATTTTTATTTTATAAAAAATTTAATTGACACACGACAATAGTGATATATTTAAGATGCTAAATTACATATTATTTAATAAATTTACCAGACCCATTTGCAAATTTTACAAAGAAAAGTATATCGCAATCTATAAGCATGACTAGAATAAAATGAATGTATGTTTGGTACACATGATTGGAAGAGAATTGATAGTATATAATAAACAAAATTTTAGTTTTTTCTTCATTAACAGAGTGCTATCCATCTTCTTTACCAAACATGTCACTGGTGACTTCTTCTTTTGAAAGTAAGGGTGATATTTGTCGTCTCCTCAGGACTCAGCTAAGATCCTACAATGAAATCATTCGAATTTTAGCAACATTTGGCCAGAGTTCTATTTCAATAATATTAACTAGATGAAGCTTTTTGTTCAATATGATGCCAATATTTGCTTGCTTGTGCATGAAAAGAAAGCCGCGAAGGATATGTATAGTATGTTGGAGGGAATTGTTCTACTCCCCATGGTGGGGAGTTTTTATAAACCCCACTAGATACGGAAAAAGTACTTGACAAAAAAGTTAAGCACTTATCCAACTCCCGCTGGACGTGTCCAGTGGGGGTTTATAAAAACTCTCCACCATGGGGACTAATACAATTCCCGTGTGTTGGATTAGATAGAGTTACACATGTGAATCTAACTTTGTCCGTTCATACATCAAATATGCCAC
The DNA here is from genome assembly GCA_023638005.1 of Forsythia suspensa. NCBI lineage: Eukaryota > Viridiplantae > Streptophyta > Magnoliopsida > Lamiales > Oleaceae > Forsythia > Forsythia suspensa. The sequence continues at coordinate 7,893,556 of CM042674.1, read as the reverse complement.
ATAAGTTTAAACTTAATAATGCAAGTAAACAAATTAAACACGAGACATGTTAAACTACTAATTACTTTGAGGATTTGCTCTGCGAGTGTTTGATGAATGTATAGCTGAGTTTTGTCCGACATTTTGTTGAAGATAGTCGTCGGCCAGAAGTTAGAAACACAATAATTGGTGCATTACATTTTCTTCTCCAACCAATCCATGTGGGCTGGTAATGGGAATCCACTGTGTTCATATCTGTAGAAGCACGTCACTTCCTATGACTGAGTCCAGCCGCATTCATTAATTAAGATCAGCAGTTGGCCGCTGCAAAACATTAAATTGCATGTTATTATTTTCCCGTGCAGAAATCTACAAGCTGATTTCCAGCGTTGGATCTTCACCGCCTTGTTTTGCAACCATTGATATGATCATATTGTCGGCGGTGTCATTTTTTTGGTCCGATTATTTATTCATAATGGAAAGAAAATTATGGACAACCCTTTTTTTCTGGAAAGACAAAGTCCTAAAAAGTAAAGTCTTCACAAAAAGTACTTCATTTATTGTACCATTGAAAATACATTTCAGCAACATGGTAGACTTTTAGGATTGGAGTAACATTTATGAAGGTCAAATCGTCTAGCGAGGATATTTGCTAGATGTAAACATCTTTATATTGATTAAAAAAGGAACAAATATTTTGTGTAATCATTTTTAATCTTGTATAGTTTTCTTCAATTTAGGAGCGTGTATTCAATTGATAATTTTAAAATTTTTTATAGATTTTTATGAGTTGATGACTTTTATAGAATTCGTGGACTTTTAAGTGATTTTTATGAATTTGTTAGAAATTAATAAAAGTTTTCTTTAAACTTTTGTAGGTTTTTATTAAAGGCTTCTATAGACTTTTATTTTTTATTTTTAAAATGTTAAGCAAAATTTATATATACTGTAATATTATTTTAAGTAACTTCTCATATGATTAAATCATCCACAACATATGTTAGCATGCTATTCTTTATTGGTTGTGAGATTAATAAGGTAGATTAACCATGTTATTGTATATATACATAAGTATCGACCGATTCATTCTTTATTTTCAATAAAAATTTACTAAAATAGAGAGAAAACATAAAAGATGGTGTATTCTAGATTCATTTTTTTTAGAACAAAATTCTTTTAACGGTGTTTATAATAATATAAATGACTGACAAATAGTGGCTTTCCCACCTAATGACTCATATTAATAGCGCACATATTTTGTTGACCTATTGGCTAAAAAATTGTGTGCGATAATACACTAAATACCAAATCAATTCTTGGCTAAATTACATTAATAAAATAATAAAAAACAGAAAATTTTCAGTACAATGCCAAACTATCGTCATGGAATAATTTCTAATAATTAAGCAAAAAATTGACTCCCACTAAAACATTAATTAAAATACTGCAAATTCATCACCCAAAATATCCTCAAGTTTTGACACAAGACTCAATATACTGTGATATAAATTATTGATTACAACAAATTATTACCTGAATGGAAGAGATACAAAAAAATCCTAGAAGTGAAAGAAAATAGTACGCTCTTTATTTTGGGGCTCTAGAATCTTCACAAATCTCACGAGAGACTTTTTTTTTCAAATTTCCTATTTATACTTTTCACTAAGAAGTCTCCAGAAGTCTGGTAAGTAGAGAATCCTTAGAAGTTCTTCTCAATTTGAATGTCACGTAAAAAATTTTAATTGAATACCTCGCGACTTTTGAAAATTTTTTTAAAGTGTCTAAAAGTCTCAATTGAATACACCAATACTTTTAAAAAATCTTAAAAAATCTACGTTGATTACCCCTAAACTTTTAAATACTTAAAAGTCCTTAAATATCTCAATTTGAATACACTCTTTAATGCACCGAACATGTCCAAATTGATTCTACGGGATGCAATAATTTTGATATTTCAAAATCCAGTGTGATAATAATTACTTCAGCCAAAATATGATTTAATTACAACCTATGGTAGGTATGTACTGATATTACATTGTATTCCATCATTTTAATAATTCTATAAACTTATTTTTCAACCTACAAATTAAGAACGTATTCATTTTAGGAAGTGACAGCATTAATGCCATATTAATCATAATTAAACTGTCATTGAATGCTTTCAGATCGAACCCAATCCCCCCAAACAGCTTGCTTAGGGTCGGATGAAGCATGTGTGGGGACTGGCTTAAATGAATGCTAAGGAAGTCAAAAAAACGTGTTTTTCTTACATTACGACTATTTGTACCATCGAAAAAAAAAAAAAGCTGTTTTTTACTCCTTTTCTAACTTTTAAGTCAGGACAAAGTGCTTTGAAGACATATTTGATACAAAGAATTCGATTAGATACATTTTATTATGTTGCACGTTACGAGATGGTGAATCCAAAACCTCACATTGTAAGTCGGGTTTTATTGTGGACTTCATTACACACCTCCGATCCTTAATCATGGCTGTATCAGTATCAAACATGTCTTAATTACATGGGGTCACTTTTAACTCTCCAAATCTAACATTATGTCCGCGTGATATCAATGTATCTAACAAACAACTTCCCATCCGCACGTAGAAAGCTAGAAAAAGGTCAGCCCAGTTTGGGCCCTATATATAGTCTCTCTTCTTGAAACTTATAACATCACCAGTCCCCCAAAGCCTCAGTTGAATTATAATTACATCTTTACTTGCTTATTTTTGCATCTTAATTATGGGTGGTGAAATTAAGAAATGGTTGGTGCTAGTGTTGATGGTGAATCTTGGTTATGGGGTTATGGCACAATCCCAACCCCAAGTCCCATGTTACTTCATTTTTGGTGATTCTTTGGTAGACAATGGCAATAACAATAACATTCAGTCATTGGCTAAAGCCAATTATTTACCTTATGGGATTGATTACCCTCGTGGACCAACTGGAAGGTTCTCTAATGGTAAAACTACAGTAGATGTCATTTGTAAGATCTCTCTCTCTCTCTCTCTCACACACACACACACATTCCCAAAACCCTTCTTTTACATGATGGAATTTTGAAATAAATATGTACCTTTTGGACTGTGTGGTATTCGATATTTGTATCGTGTGGCGTGATATCTTGTAATCTTCGTATGTGTTATAGTGAAAATCTGCAGCGACAATATTCAGGATGAATAACTATAATCTCATAACCTGCATTACCATCTACAGCTGAGCTTTTGGGCTTTAATGGTTCTATTCCCCCGTATGCAACCGCCCGGGGTCGAGACATACTCAAGGGTGTGAACTATGCGTCCGCAGCTGCTGGAATCAGAGCGGAAACCGGCCAGCAATTGGTAGTTACTTTTAATTTTAATTTTTAATTTCAATTATATTTGAATAAGTTACCTTCTTCTTACTTGTGTAAAAAAAAAAATATATATATATATTATTGTAGGGCGCCAGAACTGATTTTACTGGGCAAGTAAATAATTACAAGAACACAGTTTCACAAGTGGTGAATTTAATAGGGGATGAAAATTCAGCTGCAAATTATCTGAGCAAATGCATATATTCAGTTGGAATGGGAAGCAATGATTACCTTAACAATTATTTCATGCCTCTCTACTACTCATCTAGCAGGCAATATACACCTGAACAGTTTGCTGATGTTCTTATTCAACAATATTCCCAACAAATAAGGGTAAACTCATTTTTCCTTTATTTATTATTCATTTGCAACTTCGTTTTCTCGAAGTCGAAGCGTTGGTATTGTTACAAAGTGTTACTTTTATTGTAGTCATGTAGACATGTACTTATACTACAACTCAACAATACAAACATTGACCTAGAAAAAGAAAAGGTCAAAGGGTTGAACTGGTGTTTAAGGTCTTGTTAGGTAAAGTTTTTTTTGAGAAAAAATGGATTTTTTTGGTTACTTTTTGACTTTTCAAAGTTTTTGGTAGTGTAAAAAGGGTTGAAAAGTCAAAAATTGTATGCAAAAAAATGAGTTTTTTTGGATAAAATGGCAGCCGAACAAGCACTAAGAAAATTAAATAAAATCACAATTTCGGGAATAAGACAGCAAGATTTTAAATTTATTTATTTATTTATTTTATTATTATTATTATTATTAATTGTTGAGTAACTTATGGTCTAGGGTATATAATATATGTTTTTAAGACTACACCAAGGTTTATTTTGTCGAAATTTAAATGACTTGTTTTGACTTATTTTTCTCCTGTTTTTGGCTACAGACTTTGTACAATTATGGTGCAAGAAAGGTTGCCTTAATTGGAGTGGGCCAGATTGGATGCAGCCCAAATGAATTGGCCCAAAATAGCCCTGATGGCAAGACATGTGTACAAAAAATTAACTCTGCGAATCAAATATTCAATAACAAACTGAAGGCCCTAGTTAATAATTTCAACAACAATCTGCCAAATGCAAAATTCATCTATATTGATGCTTATGGGATTTTCCAGGATTTAATCGACAAACCCTCGGCTTTCGGTAATTATTCTGGAACTTCTTTACTTTGTACTTTTCTCTTTTCATCCATATTCGAAGTTTATGAAGAAAAATGAATATAGTATACATAAAGGTGCAAAACAGCCTAGACTAGCTAGGTCGTGTAGAAAAATTCGAGGCTCAGGCTGGGCGGGTCATGAGGCAATTTTTCTGACCTAAGCAGACCGTGTGCATGAAGATCTAGGCCCAACCCGACTCACATCATCGGCACGACATGACTCGTCTCAGTCCATACAGTTAGATTGATGAGATAATTTAAGATGATATCAGAGTTTGTAAAAATCAAGTATTAACATGGACTTTGGTTTGGTTGCAGGTTTTAGGGTCACAAATGCTGGATGTTGTGGTGTTGGGAGGAACAATGGCCAAATAACGTGTCTTCCACTTCAAACTCCTTGCAGAAACAGAAATGAATATATATTCTGGGATGCTTTTCATCCTACTGAAGCTGCAAATATAATTGTTGGAAGGAGATCATACAGTGCTCAAAAGGCTTCAGATGCTTACCCTATGGATATTCGCCGCCTAGCTCAACTCTAAAGGCCATGATCCACGCAAGACACATTAATTTGCTATACTTACTTTTCTTACAATCATAATTTTGAGGAAGGAATGAATTTTAGTATTTTACTGTAATAGAGCTGAGTGAAAAAGTGTACTTCCATGAAAATGGACTAAATTGTAGCAATTCTGAAAAATAAGGTAGTGAATTGATGAAAGAATTCAATTCCAACATCTGTATTGTTTTACTATATATTTCTTAGAATTACATTAATTATCAGTTTCAGGAATGTATTAGACATTGTTCAACAGCTAAAATGGGAATTCTAATAATCTACATTTATGATACTAACAACGACAAATTTTTATTTTTATATAATTTGCACAATCAGTACCCACTGTTCAAATCTCTGTTAAACACATAATACATTTTATATAACACGGAGTCACCATAATAACCATACTATTTTATACTAAGGAGTCCAGATGCCATGAAACTAGTTCTGTTTGAGGTTGCTCTCGGCCACTTTCTCCCAAGATTTGAGTGCTTTGTCTTCAGTGTCCGTTTTGTACAACGCCAGACGAGATATCTGAAAGTTCAAACTGCCGATGCTCTCATCAAGGACATAAGCTCTCTCCTGGGCTTCCTTTTTCTCCTCATCTGTTAAGTCCGCATAAAGGAGGCTCAAATGCGGCATGTAAGCTGCAAGAACACGAAACCTGATGTTACCAAAGTAAACAATGTCAAGTTGAATCCAGTTATCTACAAATTTCCAATCCTGAATCAATAAATATTTCCATAGGAGTTTCAAAATAATTCACATCTTTCTCAACTAATGTTTATTTTACAAAGACCTGCAGTTTTTTACCACAATATTTCCTGTATTTTTTAGAAATATGCTCCAGAACTGTGTTACTACAGGATTACCCCCAATATCTTGCAACCCGACTCCTATACCCCCGGGAAGGATATTCTGCAGACAACTAGCTTATTAATGCAACATGGCCACATTGATAGCGTCTTGAATTATTCTCCTTTTAAAGTTTGTCATTTCGAACTACAGCAATGAGAACACATGAGCAAGGATTAATGCACTAGAAAGTTATAAGAAAGCAGAACATAGTGTACAATTTCATCTTTCCCCTCGCCCTTGTCTCGATTGATAAGGTTCTTTTCTCAGAAACTAATCGCATTACATGGTCTTTTTTTCTTGTGACTCTAAATTATTTAAGTAACTTGAAAGATAATGGTAAATGGTATGAAATTATGGCCTGGAATAATTGAATTATGGATTTTACATCTGCCGATTCTTGCCATTTGGTACTTGGTCCCTGGCTCAATTCTCACATCGTAGCTATTTTGGAGATAGAGATAAATGAATCAAATACAGTTAAATGAGTCGAAGGTAGCTGTGAAGCTTACGTGTGGAGCTCTTGTAACCAAACTGATTGCTGCAGTGTGCACTCGCCTGAACAACCTGTTTTAGAGAAAAATTACACGACCAATTTACGAAAAGAACTCTTGCATTTCGTTTGCTACGGTAAATATATCTACAGAATATATATTCCCTATGAACCAAGAATGATGGAGAAACAGGATTACTGCAATATTCAAGTGACAGAAAATTCAAATTTGGACCTCAATATTTTGCCCATGGCTTATCAATTATATGGAATGCATATTTTTCCTATTTCTCTTGTTTTTTTCACATTGAAACCAAAATGCAATAAATGATTGCAAAGCACTACAAAATATGATGTTTTTAGAGCTCAAAAATCAAAACTGAAATGTTCAAATCCAACAACACAGCCTAACAAGTACTGTTACAATCTTGTGGTATATATTGAATATAACCTTTTAAGTTTTGCTAAATCTTAAAAATAGCCTTTGACCATATAATACCTAAAATACCCTTAATATACAAAAACTTCAATATTTGTTATATTATTCTTCTAAACCCGAATTGATAATGGTATGGAGAGATATGATGATACTCAATGATTGTCTCCAACTTTCGATGCCTTACAATTAAGTATGTGAGATATATTTATAGACTCAAGATACAACTATCTTTAATTATTGAGCCTTATCAGAAAGTCATCTTCTTTTTACTTTGCGATATATAGGGACCTCAGCTTTTTCAAAGTGATAAGTTTATCACTGTTGGTAGTAAGTGAAGGGTCATATCCAATCATCTTTTCTTCAAAATAATCTGGTGGCATGTCGTCTTCATTGAAGAAGACGTGGTCCATATCTTCAATAAATACAATTTGGACAGCTATGTTCGGCGTGACTTACCATTACTTTGCACATTTCTTGAAGGAATCTTGTTGTTCCATCATTTTCATTGTTCATTATTTTGTCGCATCAATGGTCAAGTAGGGCCCAATCTTGATCACGAGTCTTCCTTGTACAGTTACTCAAAATTAGGTGCTCTTCACATAGGTATATCCAGATATTTTCATCTTTTCTCATAGTGTTTACTAAGAAATCAAATTGATCTTTAAATCCTTTAGCTCTTCTGGAGTGCTCAATTTTCAAGATCTATTGAGGAGTGACTTTTTGAGTATTTGGATCGAATAATTTTCTTGTTAATCCAACTTTAATAACATTCTTAACTGGAATGAGATAATTATTTGGAATATCCCATTCTGAGACCATTGTGAAGAATCTGATGTAGATATTGGTGGGCTTAGTGATTCGAACAAATTCTTCGATGGCTATTTTGATTCTTGCTAGTAGCATAGAAATCTCTTTGAGATTTTGACTAGAATATATACAGAGTATATTCCCAATATCAAACATACTGGCGAATCCAATTTGGTGTTCCTAAATAGAAATTCACCTTATTGTATTTTCTATAATTTAAGGTTTTCATCCATGGTTTATTGCTAATCTCAATAAAGCAACAAACAACTAGATTGAAAAGACAGTTTGTAGTTATACCCGGCTTCATCTTTAGTGCTTGTTTGTTACAGATTAAAAACAATTTTTTGAACAATTAGTCAGATTTCTTTCAACCTTAGCCCACCAATGTCAGTACTTTTACTTTACACAGAAAAGTAAAAAATCCCTAGTCTAATTTTCAAAATTGTCCCGGATTTTTGGGTCAATTGTTACGGCTGAAATTTTCAAATACAAGGTCATTTTGGTTATTGAACAAATTTCCTTTTCTTGTGACAAGCGGATGTCAATTGGTCAAAACAAAAAAAACCAAAAACTAGTTTTTAATATATAATAAACAAGCACTTAGTCCCAAAGGATAAGAGACTGTTATATATCTGTATAATATTTGATTTGTTAATATTAGATAAATCTTTTATAATAGCTGGAGAAGGTTGAGGCTTCTTTATTTTCTTTAATATCTTATTTAATCTTTTGAGTATTTGGTGGAATATCTTCTTTATGGAGATTTTTATACTCCATCTTGTATATTTTCTCTTCCATTTTTATTATTCATAATTTAAAGTTTTCATCCATAGTTTATTGTCAATCTTAATAAACCAACAAGTAACTAGATTGAAAAGACATATTTTATAGTTATACCCGACTTTATCTTTAATCCCAAAGGATAAGAGACTGTTGCATAGTTGTATAACCTATGAAGCACGGATACGGATACGCGTATCCGACACGATACGTATCGGATACGTCGACACGCAATTTTCAAAAAAGTACCGACACCGACACGCTTCCGACACGTTGATTTGTTTTTTTTTAAGTTTTCCTTGGTTTTCTTTTTTCTGTTTTGTTGGTTCACATTCTGGATTTTTTTTTTTTTTTTTTTTTTTTTTTGGGTTGTTTCACAGAAACCGTATTGTTGGGAATGGGAATGGGATAAATGAATTTTAAAAAGGTGAAGCTTCTTGCATAAGACATTAGTTGAGGGGTAAAATTGTCCTTTGTCAATTTTTATTCAAGTGGGTTAGTACTTTGTCATTATTCAAAATTGTACTTTGTCATTTAAAGTCAATTTAATGAAAACCCAATTACATCGACCTTCAACAAGTTAGTTTTTCTTTTTTTTTTAAGCGACTCGAGAATAAAGCCACGGAGACGCGTGTCGTGACGTATCGGCGACGATGCCGTGACACGTCGTGCCGGACACCGACACGTCGCCGCCCCATGGCGTGTCCGTGCTTCATAGTGTATATTTGTTGATTTATCGGATAAATCTTTTATAATAAGCGGAGAAGGTTGAGAGGAGGAAGCTTCTTTATTTTTTTTAATATCTTGTTTAATCTTTTGAGTATTTCGTAGAATATCTTCTTTATGGATATTCTCATTCTCCATCTTATATATTTTCTCTTCCATTTCTCTTATTTTAAGCTTCATTTACTGCAATTCTTGCTTGATCTGCTCTATTCTTGGAAAGAAATCAGAAAGAAAATTATCTTTTCCACGAATATATTAAATATCAAACTTGAAGTTGGCCATCCAAGACTGTATTCTTATTAATGGCTTGTTAGTAACATTTGGTTCTAAATTATTTTTAAGAAAATACTTAACTTGAGTATTATCTGTTTTTATGGTAAATGATTTTTTAATCAAATAGTATTCATATTTAGCAACTCCTTTCTTTACAGTCTATTGGAGTCATATCTAGTTTCAACATCTTCGAAGATTCCTAAAGTATATGCAACTAATTTTTCAGGACAGATTTTTGAACAATCTTTATGACTTGGATAGTTTTCTCCATGATTTGGTACTACTTTTAAAGCTGCTCTCCAACAATAATCTGAAGCATCTGTTTTAAGAATAAAATAACCATCATCTTCTGCTATAGATAGTTTAGGGAGATTGGAGCAATATTTTTAATATGTTGGATCTCTTAGTATCTTCATTGTTCCAGTTCCAAATTTGATCTTTTTTTAGTTTGTTTAGAAATGACTTTTTAAGTAAAGCACGTCCTTCACTAAATTGTTCAGAGTAATTTAATAATCTTAAAAAGCCTTGTAACTGTTTTTTGTTTGTTATTTCGTCAGGAAATTCAAGTAACTTTTCTCCAAGGGATTGTAATTGAATCTCTTCTTCTTTGATGATGAGTTCTAAAAACTCGAATTTTGTTTTAACTATTTCAGCTTTCTTTTCTAAAAGTATTATTCCATGTTTGTTGATAATATATGCAAATTTTTCTAGGTATTCAATATGCTCTTTATAAGTAGTAGAATGTATAAGTATATCATCGATATATACTACACAAATTTTTTTAATTGGTTTAAATACTTCGTCCATTCTTCTTTGATATATTTGGAGTGCATTTTTTAATCTAAATGGCATTACATTCCATTCGAATTGTCCTAAAAGATTAGAAGTGCTAAATGCTATTATTAGTTTACTTTCTTCATCTAGACATATTTGCCAAAATCTGCTTTTACAATCAAACTTAGAATACATTTTACTGTTGTGTATGGCTTTTATGAGAATATCTTTATTTGGTAGGTAATACCATCAATTTTGGTTTTCTTATTAAGTTTCTTATAATTTATAACCATTCTGGCTTTATTTCTTTTTATTTCAGCATGATTTCTAACCATAAAGACTGGGCTACTATGGAGACTTTTACTTGGTCTAATAATATTAGTTGTTAATAATTCTTTTATTTGTATTTCAAATTCTTTTATGTCTTCTTGACTATATGTCATAGGTTTGACCTTAATTATGACGTTTGATTCTATTAATTCAATTTTTGCTTTTGTTTTATTTATGGACCATATTTCTAATAGATTTTGTGAAAAGTTGTGTTTGAGATTATTTTTTATTCTTTCTAGCTTTTCATTTTCAGATTCACTTATTTGGAGGTTCAATGACCAAAATGACCCTGTATTTGGAAATTTCAGCCGCAACAATTGACCTAAAAATCCGAGGCAATTTCGAAAATTAGGCTAGGAATTTTTGCTTTTTGTGTAAAAGTACTGACATTGGTGGGCCAAGGTTAAAAGAAATTTGACTAACTTTTCAAGAAACTGTTTTTAATCTGTAACAAACAAGCACTAAAGATGAAGCCGGGTATAACTACAAAATATGTCTTTCCAATCTAGTTGCCTGTTGGTTTATTAAGATTGGCAATAAACCATGGATGAAAACTTTAAAATATGGAAAATACAACAAGGTGAATTTCTATCCAGGAGCACCACCAAATTATATTCACCATATGTTTGATATTGGAAACATACTCTGTATATATCCTAGCCAAAACCTCAAAAGAGATTTCTATGCTACCAGTAAGAATCAAAATAGCCATCGAATAATTTGTTCGAATCACTAAGCCAACCAATATTTACATCAGATTCTTCACAACGGTCCTAGAATGGGATATTCAAGATTATCTCATTCCAATTAATTCTTCATTAGCGGTCCCCCAGAATGAGATATTCAATATTATCTCATTCCAATTAAGAATGTTATTAAAATTGGATTAACAAGAAAATTATTCAATCCAAATAATCAAAATACTCATGAAGTCACTCCTCAAGAGATCTTGAAAATTAAGCACTCTAGAAGAGATAAAGGATTCAAAGATCAATTAGATTTCTTAGTAGACACCATAACAAAAGATGAAAATATCTAAATATATCCATGTGAAGATCACATAATCTTCAGTAACTATACAAGGAAGACCCGTGATCAAGATTGAGCCCTACTTGACCATTGATGCGATAAAATAATGATGAAAATGATGGAACAATAAGATTCCTTCAAGAAATGTACAAAATAATGGTGAGTCACGTCGAACACAGCTGTCCAAATTGTATTATTGAAGATATGGACCACGTCTTCCTCAATGAAGACAACATGCCACCAAATTATTTTGAAGAAAAGATGATTGGATAGGACCATTCACTCACTACCAATAGTGATAAACTTATCGCTTCGGAAAAACTGAGGTAGGGACATATCGACAAAGTAAAAATAAGATGTCTCCCTGATAAGGTACAATAATTAAAAATAGTTGTATCTTGAGTCTATAAATATCTCTTACATACTTAATTGTAAGGTATCGAAAGTTGGAGACAATCACTGAGTATCCTCATATCTCTCCATACTATCAGACCATTATCAAGCAGTCATCTCTTCTAGCGTCATTAAGGTAATCCTTATGGAGTTCTAAACTTCAACTTAGGGAATACCAAGAGTGTTTCTTATAAGAGTCTTTGTATATTAAATGTGTACTTCTAAAGCTTAAGATATAAGCTTGTAAAATATTCGTATTAATAAAAGTGTTTGAAAAGTTTTCTTAACATCTCATTTCTAAAGAAAACTTTCTTTGTTAGCCAGTCCCCAGTGGTAGTAAAATAGCCTTGTACTATTTCCTTTTAAAATCTCATTGTTTTCCCGTTTTGGCTTGTATTGCCTTGTTTGGAGTATCATTGGAAAAATCAGTAGGTTTTAAACTGAAGATTTGTCACGATAGGAGTGAAAACAGCTAGTCTGAATTTCCGTGACATGAGTGAATCTTTTTGGAATCATATCCGTTAGCTTAAATTAACAGTGCAAGAGGAAGAAGTAGAAAAGAAAATGAGCAGAAGCCGTGTTGGACCTTCTGTTAAAATCTTATGAGCCATAGACAAAAGCAGACCTTGTTTTATGATTACATACATTTATACGCAAAGACTTGAAGAAGAACACTCAAGGAAAACCTAGCTTCCTATATTGAAGAATAATACCAGGTTTGACGTTTTTATTTTCATGAACACTGCACAAGCATCCACATTCACTGATTGTGATCTTAAATTATATTTAGATGATAAAGATATTTAGTTTTTATTAACTTTAGTTGATAAATTAGAAGAAATTTATTCTACTGGTCAATCTAAACTCAAAAACATTTATACTAGGATAGATTTAGCCTATGAAAATAATATAAGAATCAATTATGTAGAGACATCCAAAAATACAAAGAGAATAGAAAATACTATTTTAGAATATAAAGATTTAGAAAGATTTAGAAGAAGAAGTATAAGATGGAATTGTTTTAGGATATATAACTCAAAAAAAACATCCTAACGCATTCAAGAAATTATCAGCATATACAAATTACTTAGAAAAAACTCCAAGAAAGATAAATAAAAATTATTCTTAATACCAGAATATAATTTAAAAGGTTATGATAATCTTGAAAATCATGTGTGTAATCTATTAGAACAAGAATTCACGAGATTAAATAATATCCAAGATAAAATATCTTTAGAAAATCTAGAACAAACCAAAATAATAAATAAATTATTAATAAGACTCGAAATAACTATAGAGACTAAATTAGAATTGTTAGAAAGATTAAGTGACGAAGAAATAATTAGGCATAGAAGAAGTTGAACAATTTAGAAAAGGGCAATTTAAACATTTTACTCAAAAATGGGCTTTTACAACTTATTTGTTAAATACTTGGCCTTTTCATTGTTAGGCTAGTTTGACAAGGTCATTTAGCCAATTTCCCCTACAATCTTAAAGAGGTATGTTGACTTGATCTCATCGCTACATTATTCAAAATAAATTTTGAATATCTCGATAAACAATTTCATAGGCGATTTTCGCCAAACTATAATGATCAAATCCAACATTTTGTCCAAAATTACTTAAAATCAATCGAATCTTTGATTGAATCAAATAGTTTACAATAGGATTAATTTCACCAACAGTCACTGAAGTTACCTTCAAATTATAAAATAGTCACTGAAGTTCAAAAGTTTCAGTGGTGATCACTGAAGTTAGAAATCCTTTCACTAATGGTCACTCTATTAAATTTCTAATTTAAAATAGTGATGTGGCATGATGATGTGGTATTTATTTATTGCATAATAGTCCATGTAATTTATATAATATTCACTTTAGTTCATATATTTCAATTAAGTCCTTAAAAAATTGCATCGTAGGTCTTTAATCTTTACATTTTAGTCCCCAAATTTTCAATTATCTTTCAGTTAAGTCCTCCAAAAATTGCATCTTAAGTTTTTAATCTTTTACATCTTTACACTTTGGTCCCCAAATTTTCAATTATTTTTTAATTAAGTCCTCCAAAAATTACATCTTAAGTCCTTCAACTTTTTACATATTTACACTTTGGTCCCTAAATTTTCAATTATCTTTCACTTAAGTCCTCTAAAAAATTGCATCACTTCAACTTTATACATCTTCAAACTTTGGTCCCCCAAATCTTTGATTTTAGTTGTCAAAATAAGTGTAATTTTAGTGGTCAAAATAAATACACTTTTAATTAAATCTTTGACTTTACACTCAAATTTTCACCTAAACGAACAAAATAATATTATAGGGTCTCACCACTAAAATGTCTACTTTTAGTAGTCAACTCTAAATGATAAATGCGAATTTTATACTTATTTTGACCACTAAATAGTTGATTATTTAATTATATTATTTTGTTCGTTTATGTGAAAATCCGAGTGTAAAGTCAAAAATTTAATTGAAAGTACACTTATTTTGATCACTAAAATTGTACTTATTTTGGTCACTAAAATCAAGAATTTGGAAGACCAAAGTTTGAAAATGTATAAAGATGAAGGACCTAAGATGCAATTTTTTAGTGGACTTAACTGAAAAATAATTGAAAATTTGGGGACCAAAGTGTAAAGATGTAAAAAGTTGAATGATCTAAAATACAATTTTTGGAGAACTTAACTGAAAGATAATTAAAAATTTGGGGACCAAAGTGTAAATATGTAAAAGATTAAAAACCTAATATACAATTTTTTAAGGACTTAATTGAAATATAGGAGCTAAAATAAATATTATATAAAGTATATGGACTACCATGTAATAAATAAATACCACATCATCATGCCATGTCACCATTTTAAATTAGAAATTTAATGGAGGGACCATTAGTGAAAGGATTTATAACTTCAGTGACCACTATTGAAACTTTTGAACTTCAGTGACCATTTTGTAATTTTAACGTAACTTCAAGAACTGTTGGTGAAATTAACCTGTTTACAATATTAGAAACTTTTGATTCAATTTTACGTATATGACACTCTTGCCCACAAAATTTAGAAAATCATACTCGAAAACAAATAACTTATCACTTGTTGCTATCCAAATTCCAAAAAAAAAAAAAATAACCCTGAAAAAATAACTTTAATTTCTCAAAATACATAAATAAAAAAAACAAAATTTACCTCGGGCGTTGGGTGAAGCAGAAGAAAAACGCATTGGTAAAAAAAAGTTCCAGTGGCAACTTTCTCCACACTAGCAATATAAGCCTTGGCGCCATCACAAGCTTTCCTGAACCTGTCACATGCTTCACTCTCCGTCAAAGAAATGGCCCCGACGACAGTCACGTGAGGCTCAAGTTCCGGCCCGCCGAACTCCGATCTGAGGCTCTCCATCAGCTTTTTCAGCCTGGGCCTCACGTCCTCCGGCGGAAGCGCCCACACCGAATAAACCTCTTTCTTGATCTCTTTCTGTTCAAATACGTCGGGGGTTATGGGCTCCATGGAGATTGAGAAGATGATAAAAGAGAAACCCAGAAATCCAAGAAAGGCAAGAAATCGAAACAACTGAAGCTCAAGGGACATTTAGAGAGACATTGGGTGGTGTTAACGAGGAACCCACATTTTAAGATCGGAGTTTTATTTCTGCTTCTCACTTTCTGTAGATTATTTTATTTCTCCAGGATCGAGATGTGGGGTGTTGTGAAGTGTACTGTTTCAATATGCTTACGTGTCTTTATTTAAGGTAAGAAGGTTTTGTTTGATTGAACATGATTTTAAAAGCTTTTTTTCACCTATTTTTCAATTGATATGTTTGATTATACAAGATTTTTCATGAAAAATTTATTTTTTCAACTATTTTTCAGAGTGTGTTTAATTGCAACCTTTTTTTTTCATATAAAATTTTTTCTTATTTTCTTTGTTTTGACCACATTTTCCTTGTTTTCAAAGAAAATATTTTCTTAGTGGGGAGGAAGTTTTATTTTCCATGGAAAATTTGTCTTATTTTTCAATTAATAATTTTTTGACAATTCAATTCTATGGAATTCATTTTCTTTCCACTCAAATTTCTTGCTTGCAATCAAACACACCCTAAGAACTGAGACCTAGACGACTTTAATTCCGAAATCGTTCTAACTATAAAAATCAAATTTTAATTTAATTCTAACTCGTTTTTTTTTCTTTAATAATCTCAATTAAATAAACTATCAAATTAATACATATCCAAGATATTTAAAAGGATAAATAGCACTAGGATAAATGGATGAGAGTGATGATTTCAATTTTTTCATTCTTTTTTTACTAGTCAAATTGACGTTTTACTTCACAAAAAGACCACAGACTCACACATTTGAATGGTTTGACATCTCATGTGCTAAAAAATAAAATATTCGAGACTTCATTATCACAAATTTAAAAACTAACGACTTTCATTGCTATTTTTCCTAAATTATATAAAAGGTAAAATTGTTATTTCAATTAAAAAAAAAAAATTGATCATTTAACGGTGAATTGATGTTTCACATCATTAAAAGACCTCAAACGAAGACATTTGAAAGATTTGAGATCCCGAGTACTAAAAATCAAAAGTTCAAAATCTCATCGTCACAAGATTCAAAAGTTTGAAACATCTAATACTATTTATCCAAAATAAAATGGCGCATCCTTTACTTCTAACTACAAAAATCAAATTTCAATCCAATGCTAACTTTTTTTTTGAATCTTAATTAAATAAAAACCATCAAATTAATTTAAATAAAATTAATATATATTCATGATATTCAACATTGTTAGTAGTTTGTGAGAGTTTTTTAACAAATTTTAATAAAATATTAATAAAAGATGTAGTTGAAAAGATAATTAAAGTTGTGTGATAAGTATATTTTGTGCACTTATTCGGACTTTAAAACTAAGTTTTTATCCCGTTATTTTATTGATTAAATACCTAATTTAGTATATTATTCTTTCTATTTCAGTTTTGGACCCGTTTATAAGCAATTTAAAAAGAATTGACGGAAAGAGCAACAATTTGGTGAAATCGACGAGTAAATGAGAAGAAGTTGAGTTTTTTGAAGCAAATATCAAGAACCAAATATTGAAGGATAAGGAATAAGATAAAATCAATAAGTTTAAGGTGTTGTGGAGTCACAATGAAGAGTTGAAACAAATGATCAAACACCTGAATGTCAAAGAACCGAATTAAAAAACTACCTACCGAAGTATGTGGGAAAAATTCAAGCACAAATTTTGATATTAAATCTCCACAAGGCAAATGATATATCATTAAAAAGATAATTGGATTACGAGTCTAACACTTTTTACGGATCTCAATTTGAAGTTTCCTACAAAAAGTTGTGGCCGTTTGGAAAACATGTGCAGAGCAGAGAAAAACTAAACTGGGTGATCGCCCAGCACCTATTTTCGCCAGCAAAATGCTTTTTGGTTGGTCTGAGTGATCGCCCGTGTTTGCACTATTTTCGACAGAAACGGATTTTTGTCACATTTTTGAGTTCGACTCCAATTAGGAAAGCTTTTGGGACACGAATAATTTTTTTAGATCTTTTGGGGCACTATGAGGGAACTATAAATATGAGTTATTAACTCTTAATTAGATAGCCGAATTTGGAGAGAAAAATAAGAGACGAATCAAAAAACGAAGATCAAGATTCATCATTTCTAGAATTAAACGAAGATTAAGTTCAAGATTTTATTTTTTGCGTTTTCTTCTTCTCTCGGTGATGAATTATCTAATTTCCTCTTCTTTATATTTTCTTATTATTAGTATGTTAGGCTATACTATTTTGTGCTAGGATTACGATGAAACTTGTAGTTTAAATTCTTCTATATAGAAACTTAATTTATGACGATTTACTTCATTATAGTTTTGAATAATTAATTTTGATTTCTTTTCATTTACAATTATATATGTAGTAATTGTATGATTGTTGTGGTTTGTTTTACTATCGAGAGATCGAAAGCAGATTAGACATTATTTTAATTATCTTAAAATCGATAGGGGATAGAAATATACCTATATGCTTTATGTGATATTTAATTATCCATAGAAATTTAATACATTATTGTGTATTCTCATTCGTCATAGAGATATAATCGGATCATACATATGAATATATTTAATTTTATCCGAGATAAACTGTTAAACAATTTAGGGATATTGATCGTCATAACTGATATACTTTGTCAAAATCAAGAATTAAGATAGATGAATTAACAACTATAAATAGATTCGGAATCCTAGTACTTCTCATTTCCAAAGTTAAAGTAATTTTTATCAAATTTAATCTTTTACTTATTTGAGTCATAATTATTTAAGTATTCTTAGTTCATAAACAACCAAATTTCTAAAGTTAAATAGATTCGGTTAAGGTTACAATAATTGAATTAAACTATCTAAATCTTTGTAGATACGATATTTGGACTCATAATTCACTCTATTACTTATGCGATCCGTACACTTGCAGAATATTAAACATAAAAATTGCTAATATTGTGAATCTCATAAAATGTATGATTAAAATTAATTATTGACTTTTGACCATAATTTTTAGTAGATTATAATATGGACCAAACAAGTACTAAAACTTGGAAATATAAATTTTTAACAAATTGATCTAGCCAGAGGCGGAACTAGAGGGGTTAGACGTGCTATATGTGCTATAGCACAGTCTAACCCCAGCCCAAACCTATCAGATTTGACGAGTGACGAACTGGAAGGGGACTGAAGTGATTGTGGTTTGCTAGTTTTTTTCTTTTTCGTAGTTTGCTGGTTTGCTTTATAGAACAGACAATTTTCCTTTTCTTTTCTTTTTTCCTTTTTCCGGTTTGCTGGTTATTGCTATAAACGGAGTCCGTTGAACAAGTTAGGACAATTTCTTGGTTTTCACGCTCCCATAAATGATTGTGTGAAAGAAAATGTCAATTCCCTTTTTCTTTCATTAGAAAATTAACAAACAATTAATAAGTCATCTATATTAACAATAAATTACAAGATACAATCAATTCAATGAAAACAAACTAACTGCAAATTAGCAAAGGAATGTGAGGTATATTTGACCAAACATATATTTATTCTTAAGAGTAAAGATTTTGATAAGACTAAATGTAGCAATGCGAGAAGAGTGCGCATGATGCGTGTTAATTGTTAAGAATGTACTATGTAGTCAACCTCGAAAAAATCGTTTTTATAGTGTATTTTTTTTATTTATTAACAACTCAGTCTTAAAGTGTAAATTTTATTTTATTTTTAGTAGCATCCTGGCCTCCAAATATTTTTAGTTCCACCGCTGGATTTAGTGATCCACCTCTTCATTCGGATGAGTGTCTAATTGTGAAGTCTGAGAACTATGCAAATTTTTAACTACATTATTAAAAATTTGTTTATTAATTTTTCAACTATCATTTTTTAATTTAAATCTATTAAAGAACTCTATCAAACAAGCATAGGTAGCAAAATACATTTCCATTTCAATTAAGATACGAGCAAGAAAGGTAATAAAAAATAGATTCGTACTATTGGCATTCTCAGCTACTCCCCCAACCATTTTGTGGAAGTAGCGATATTAACTTTGTTAGTTAAACTTAGAAAAAGTCAATCCACGAGTGACATATTAGAAAAGGACAAGAAATTGTGCTATTGAAGTTTCAATCCAAATATTCATACTCATATTAAAAAAAAAAATACTAAATTGATCTCTCCCTACAATAATATAAGAGTCTTAAATTTATTCACTATAGATTTTTCGTCCAATACGCCGTCGTTTCAGATATCATTCAATTGTTTTTTATTCACAGCAAAATTCTCTCATCTTATTCAATATATCTTCCATTATTCTTAGATTGCTCAAAATTGAGAAGGAGAGGACTCTGTAATTCCAGTGTAAAGAAAGTTATCTGTAAGTTTATAAATTATTTTTGTAGATTAAATAGCTTATTTATGTTTTTATCTGTTTGGATTGTGGATTCCAATCTATGATTCATATTTTTAGACCTACTTTCTTGCAGCAAAATTCTCTCATCTTATTCAATATTTTTTCTATTATTCTTAGATTGGAAAATTGGTAGCTCAAAGGAGGACTGTAATTCTAATGTAAAATGAAGTTATCTGTAAGTTTTATAGCTTATTTGTAGATTGCCTATTTGTTTGGATTGTAGATTCTAGTATATAATTCATATTTTTAGAGTTATATTTTTAGAAAGTAGAACTTATCATTTTTTTTGTTATTCATATTTTTGGAACTATAAGTACAAGTTATGAAATATATTTTCAAATATTTTACATAAATTTCTTTTATTTATTATTTGACTTTGTCTGAAAATGACAGCATAGTTGTCGAGTTACTCAACGACTAGCATGGTTGTGGGTTAACTTCGACAACCATGTTGGTTGTCGAGTTAGCTCGACAGCTCCACAATCATGTTAGATATCATTTAATTGCATTGTTTTAGATATTATTTAATTATTTTCCTTTATATTATCTTTATACTACCTACTTTCTAACATTGAGATTTTTCTCAAATTATTCAATATCTTCCATAATTCTTATATTGAAAATTTGGTAGCTCAGAATTGATATTGAGAGAGATGACTCTGGAATTCCAATGTAAAGCTTGTAAGTTTATATATTATTTATAGATTATTTTACATAAATATTTCATTATCTCATTATTATTTCTCTCAAATTATTCAATATCTTTCATAATTCTTATATTGGAAAATTGGTAGCTCAGGATTGAGAGTGAGATGGAGGACTGGAATTCCAGTGTAAAGCTTGTAAGTTTATAGATTATTTTACATAAATCTCTCATTATCTCATTATCTGTAATAAGTTTTTATTTGTGGATTCCAGTCTAAGTTATATATGTAAGTTCATTGTAAGTTCATATTTTTAGAACTTATCTGTGAGTTCTTATTTCTAGAACTTATCAAATATCTTAATTTTTACTTAGATTATTTTACATAAATCTCTTAATTACCTGTAAGTTCTTATTTGTCTGAAGTTATCAAATCGCTTCATTTTTAGTTAAATTTAAATTTTTCATATTTCAGCAATGTTTGAGGATGGTTGTTGAAACTTTGTTATATAAAAAAATGTAGGCAAAATCCACGATCACATGACAAATTAAAATTTGATTAGCAACATTGTAGTCGTCGAGTAACTCAACGTGGTTGGTCGTCGAGTTAACTCGACAACCATGAAATTATTTATTTTCAAGATTGTAAAAAAACTTAATACAGTTAAACTCTTGAACTATGTACTGTTTTCCGGCCACATTCATTTGCTTGCACCCTTAATCCTAACCAAGAATATGCTCATATACACACATTTCATTACCTTTCTCTCTCTATATAAGCACAAACATCCATTAGGGTCTCAGAGCGG
The DNA here is from genome assembly GCA_023638005.1 of Forsythia suspensa. Taxonomy (NCBI): domain Eukaryota; kingdom Viridiplantae; phylum Streptophyta; class Magnoliopsida; order Lamiales; family Oleaceae; genus Forsythia; species Forsythia suspensa. The sequence continues at coordinate 7,872,208 of CM042674.1, read as the reverse complement.
GATAAAAAACAAACATTGGAAAAATAGAAAACAATCGACAATGATGGGAATCCCAATTAAATTTAAAAAGAGTGGGCATTGTTTTTTGAAGAGGCGTGACGAGAAATAGAGGGTGAAAGAAAGCGGCAATGAAGCAGCACTCACGGAAAGCTCGACGGATTTGTGTCATCTTGTAAATTCATTTCTTGAGAAAGAAGAGGAAGAGGGTAAAGAGAGAGATTGAATCGAACCAGAAAACAACTGACCTGATTTTGAATTGTTGAAAAATGATTTGAAAAGTTGGTAAATTGTGATGAGGATAATAGTGTTACAAGAAACAATTTTTTTTTATTTTTTGGGTGTTCTTGTCGAGTAACTCGACAAGAATAAATTTTTTTTTTTTTTTTTGTTCTTGCTAGACAAGAACAATCTCTCTCTTTCTCTCTATATATATAATTAGTTTTCATTTTCTCCCTCTTACTCTACAAAAACAATATCTTTCTCCCCTCCCCTCCCCTCTCTCTAGAGAGAGAGGGGGAGAGAGAGAGAGAGGATTTTTTGTTGATTAACTAGGATTTAGCCCATTAAATAATGTCGAGCAAGTTTTTTTTTTTTTTTTAAATAATATTGTCGAGTTACACATTTGATTACTTTTTTTTTAGAATGTTGTCGAGCAACTCGACAACATTTGACCATTTGATTTTTATTTATTTGACCATTTGATTTTATTTCAATTTTTTGTTATGTGTGTCGAGCAACTCAACAACACTAACAATTTTTTTTTTCATGGTTAGTGCTTGACAATAATAAGCCAATGGAATTTTTTTATTTTTTGGGGGGGGGCGGGGACCCATTTTCGCTTTTTTTACATTCTTTATTTATATTGTAGTTGTTTTTTTTTTTGTTAATGTTGTCGAAGTTGATTTAGTTGTTGACAAAAATCGAAAACATTATAAAATAATCCGACTCACTTGGCAGTTAGAATTCAATGGTATGTGTTGTATTATTAAAATATCCAACTAATTAATTCAACAACACTAACTTTGAGAAATCGAATTGATGCAAGTTGGATTTTTTCATTTGGTTAGTTTTTGACAACAATAAGTCATTGGAATTTTTATTTGAAATTTATTATTTATTTATTCTAAAGCCATTGTCTTGTTAAAAAATATTTTTTAGGGGGGTGATAATAATAATACAAAATAACATTATTATTTCAATCCCTTTTTTTTTTTTTTTTTAATAATATCACTTTTGTTTTTTTTCTTTTTTTATTCTTTATTTATATATTGTAGTGTGTGATTCTTTTTAGCCCATTTTTTAAAAAAAAAATAATTCCTTTAATTTACTTTTCTTATTTGTTTTTCTTTTGCACCTAATTTTCATTCAATTTTTTACTAATCTTTTTATTTATTTTATCTTTTAAGTTTACAAATTATTCTAAATAAATGATATTATTTTTTTCTTTTACTATTCACACATTTGTTAAAATTTTCATTCAATTTTTCACCAATTTTTTTTTTAATTTGATGTTATATACAAATTGTACACAATTTTTTAATATATCACTTTTAAGTCATTAGTAAAAAAGTTGAAAAAGTTGGAGCCGAATTTGAAGAATGAGGGTTTGGCCCAATTCAAATTTTCGAAGTGATGCAATTCAATAAAAATATAAAAATGGTCACTTTACCACATCACATTACCTTACCAACATATAAAGGTCGTTTACGAATCTCAGTTATTTGATTTTTTTGTAGGAATTATGTATTTATTTAGTTATACTTTTCTTAATAAAATTTTAATATTTTACTTAATTAATTATATTAAATGGTATGTTTATATTTATTATTTACGTATTATATATTTAATATTTTTTATACTAAAATATTTTATACTTATATATTCAAGCAATACATACGTGCAACCTATGTGCAACGCACGTGTCAAAAACTAGTATTTTAATAAACATGCAATTATCTATGTGGGACCTTCAGAATTATTAAATATATTGAATGTACCAAATCCCAAAAGTTTCTACTACTTGTTATACTATTTAATAATATGTTTGACAGTGATAAATTTATTTTTAAATATTCAAATTATTATAAATCTTATAAAATATATAAATAAAAAATATATTTGACTATTTTAAATTAATCAAATATAAACTTAATAAATGTTTGTATGTGTTAATGAACAATTAAATATAAATTGGTCAAACATTATTTTTATTCGCACACATTTCGTAGTACCTACAACTACAACTTTTACTCACTTGTCATAATTAGAAAATCATCCCAATATTTACAAAAAGATCACTTGTCATAATTTAGAAAATCATCCCAATATTTACAAAAAAGCTGAAAAGAGAACAAAAAGAATAAAAACCCATTTTAGTTTTATTTGAACTTGATTATTTATTACAGAAAATAAAAGCAGATTAGGGTTTTATCACGGAAATGGAGCCCTCAATTTCATATCTGTATTCTCTACATCAATAGCAAAACCTTTGCCAGTCTGCATCCAGTAGTCAGCATACGAATTTGTCATCTCAGGTATTTCAATATCTATCCTGCTTTTTTTCAGTTCTTCAGATGATATATTGTATTTGTTATCCCTTTTCTCAACTAGATCTACCATGCCCACGTTCACACCTTGCGGAGACATCATCAGTGCAGGTGCACCAAGGGGAACCCTATCTCCTGCATTATTCAATAAAATTACTTTACCTATAATTTATCTGTCTCTTTGACACGACTGCAAAGAGATAATTTAGCTACCTCTATCAACTTGCCACGTGCACCAAAACTTGCCGTAACTCCAGGCTAGATCTCTGAGTTCAGGCTTCTGAATCATCTCTGGAACAGGAGGATTCACCCACAGTCCTGATGTGATCTGGACCATAATAATCACATTTTTCAAAACAAGGGCTTCAAATATCAAGAAAATCAGTAAATACTGAAAAGAAAAAGAATAGGAGACCTCATAACCATGAGAATGCCAAAGCTTCTGTTCCTCTGGAGGAAGAGTTTCAAATATTCGATCTGATATTATATATTCAACCCCTGTACAAAAATAATAACACAAATTCCACCCCAAACATGAAATTTTGTATACGGCATTAACAAAGAAAGAAAATGGACACCAAACACGATTATAGACAGTATGTTTATACCGATGAGGCGTCCATTGGAGTCATCAGAATCATAAACAGCACACTGGAGGAAGTCCTGATTGAGACGACTAACATAGTGATGAGTCTCGATTTGGCGAGTCATATCATGACTATATGATGCGAAAGTGCACACATGCTGGCTCATCTGCTTTATTGGTTTCAAGGATTGCATCAATTGAGCCCCTTTGTCGATTATATGCTGTCCCACTGTCATTGTCTTCCCCGGCGGCACAGACCCGTCGCCGGGAGGCATTAGTCCTGGACTTTCATCGGTTGAAGCCATGAAATTTTATGGCCCTTTTTGCCTTTTCCTTTCTTCGTGTTTTAGCTGATCCTGATCTGATTATTTCCAGTTTTGAGGGATTGTACGAGGTTGTGGATTATTACTAGTAGAGTTGGTACGACGTGGGTAGTTTGTCTTGATCCCACGTATGCATGTTCATTGTTGAGGTGGCTGAATTTGCTGAAAATGGGCGTCATTAGTTTTTTTTCTTTTATTTTTATTTTTTGTAATTTATTCTTTGAGCAAGTCCTCAGTTTGAGTTTACACAGGAGGGTTTGAAGCCTCTTAAGTCGGTGGACAAAAATTGGGACCTCATTGGGATCAATTTATTTCTTTACAGTGTGTAGTTTATATGATAAGTTCGCAACAAAATGCATTTAGTTTTTAAATTATTATTACTAGTATACCCTTTTTTTTTTTTTAGAAATCCGACCGCAATATGTATGAGAACCGAGTCACTGAAATTTGATCTCTTTTGTTTGTGATGAATTCTTAATAGGGTGAGGATGGAGTGAGGATGACAATTTGATTTATAGTAATTATGATTTTAGGATTGAAGTAGAGATTAGAGTAAGGAGAATATTGTTTGAGGGAGAGTTTCGTTTTAGAGGGAAATCGAAGACCAATTAACACAAACGTATATAATCTTTTATGGGTAATTAGCACAAAACGTCCCTACCCATTGAAGTTATTGTGGAAAACATCACCACCTTCTAATTTTTGGCGATTTGACCATCACATACTCAATTTATTGCGCAAAACGTCATTTTGTCCAAAAAAACTTCCGTTATCTCACCTGACCAACACTATTCGTGATACAACTTAAGAGTAAATTTGTTGAGCAACATTTTTTCACTTTTCCTAAAAATAAGTGACTCATTTTCAATAGGATGAGCATGAACTCGGGGATATCCAGAGGCTCGAGTGGGAGATTCTGGAGACGAAGATCCAGAGGTGGATTCGGGCTTCAAAAATCTGTGTGCAAGTTCTTCAAAAATTATAATGTGTTCTTTATTTTCATCCAGACACTTATTTTCAAAAATGAGTATGAACTCGGAGATATCCAGTCATTCATTTTTTCACTTTTCACTTTTCCATGCACCCCTTTTTCACTTAGGGGTGCCTCGATGAATTAATGAACTCGGTAAGTGACTCATTTTCAATAGGATGAGTATGGGAAAGGAGGATGTTGCGAAACTCATCTTCAAGGTGAGCCATGGCGATATGAAGGACGGAGGAAGAGTTCGAATTAGAGAGGGTGGTGGAGTTGATGGACTTCTGGAACTCGTCTACGACGTGGAGGTAAAGGTCGATCTCGTGGCAGTCACTATCAAAGATCATTTTCTCACGGGCTTCATCCGCCGCCATAGAGTCCCACCGGAGGATTATCTTTTCCGGGACTCGGCGGAGGTGCTAACTTCCGGCAATTTCATGAAAAATGGTTAAGGTTGAATATATATATATATATATATATATATATCTATTTAGGAAAAAAGGAAGAGAGATGATTGATGATAATGGCACAAAATCAGTGTTCTAAAAAACGCACCTAGACGCGAAACTTGACCTCCACGCCTCGCTTAGGTTTTAGGCGCACACTTTTATGTTTAATTAAATTTTTAACTAAAAAGCACGCGCCTAAACACGTCTAGCATCGCCTAGACTCGCTTAGTCATGCCTAAACTCGCTTAGACGCACGCTTTTTAGTTAAAAATATTTTTTTTTTTTTTTTAATATTTAATTTTAATATTAAAAATAAGAAAACATTTTTTCACGCCTCGCTCACGCCTCACCCCGCCTAAGCCTCACTTAGGCCCAAAAAGCTTGAAGCTTGGCCTCCATGCCTAGCCACGCTTTATACGCTTTTTAGAACCTTGCACATAATTGAAAATGGTGGGTGGTCAGAGGAAAAGTGAAAAAATGTTGATGGACAAATTTATCTTTAAATTGTATCACGAATCATGTTAGTAAGATGAAATAACAGCAGTATTTTAGACGAAATGACGTTTTGCGCAATAAATTGAGTAGGTGAAGATGGAATTGAGGGACATTTTCCACAATAACTTCAATAAGTATAGACATTTTGTGCTAATTACCCTTCTTTTATCTTCCAGTAGCAGAAAAAACTATATACGATTGTAAATAATAAGAAAAATACACACAATCTAATTTATAAATGGTCTCTAATTTTTATTTATTGTCCATTTCATTAATTAACTATTCAAAAAATTGTAATTAACACGTGAATCACATAAAAAAATGGTACTATAATTGTCTTTCAATAAAAATTCAACTTTTTAACGACATATATGATAACCCTCCATTGTGACCAATGTTTTATGAATTTAAAAAATAAAAATAAAAAATTGAACATTTAGTATTAAGAAATAGAAGTTGAGAATCCGTGTGTAAAAACTTAATAAATTAAGAGGTTAAAAAAAAAAAAAAAACTAATCTACACATTTTTCACATTTTTCTCTTTCAATAAAATGATGGCAGATTAGCACAATGATGCATCAGTAGTTCAACAGGGAGTACTTCACACGTAACACTATTTTTCCTTTGTCGACCCCGAGCTTAGCCCCCGTCACCAACCAGTGACCTGGCATATCTTGCGGCCCTTTGGACATTTCCGTTGTATCTACAATTTTGCCAGTTTCCCAAGTTGGCTCGAACTGTCACCTTTTCTGTCGTCGAGGATTTTGTCATTCAAAAGTGAAGTAGACGAACCATCAGGTCTTTGTGCGGTACACAGAGTGAAGGGGGTGTGGTCCCATACGGATCTCCTTATTGTACATCCTGGTACATTGGAGAAGAGAAGTTTTAAGTGCAACACACTTTTGGCGCCAAAATCCCAAACACCTAGCTGAGCCCCAGTAACGATGTGAAAACCGGAGAGATCTCCAATGCACGTATTGGTATACTCTATTGGTGCAGTGCTTACGTGTGAGAAATTTTTCCATTTGATTGGTTCAAACCATCGGCTATCCTGTTCCTCGGGACCTTGCCACTTTGGTGCTCCTATAGCCATGTACGCGTCCCAGTGTGGTTGAAGGATTTTAGGAAGAGAAACTAGATGCTGCAAATGAATAGCAAGACGATTTTGTTTGCTGCCTTCGAGACTGAGTTTGAGTCCTGTAACAGGCTTACGTCCAACAGTCACCTGTGATACCATGGACCTCTTGACGGTTAGCTATTAAGACCTATCCCAATTACTAGATAAATATTATGCAAAACAAATTAGAAATACTCGAGCAAACACACAGACTTTAACTTGAGAAATGCTGCAGATTTTAATGGTAAAGAAGAAAAAGGATTACAATGGTGACCTCATGCCTCTACACCTACGTCTCACCTGAAATGACCCCCAAAATTGATCGTCTATATATGTAGGACTGATACATGTATAGAATGCCTAATATACCCCTGAATCCAAAATACTCCTAAAAAATCGCCTCGAGGGCTGCCGCCCTCAAACCCCCAAGCAGTGGGACCTACTGCCCCTATCAACTTTAAGGCAAAGGTTGATCCACAGTCGAGGAAATAGGTGAAAATTATGATTAGGCTCCACAAAGTCCAACATTAACTAAGAAACACCAGAATATATAAATCTAAATTTTACTTGCTGATCACCTAGTACAAGATGAACCATTATGTATGTCACTTAAATACACCTCTTGTGTACTCAATTTGAGCTTGCCACAACGAGGAGAAAGATTCAACAAAAGAAAATTATATTTTTTACTACATATTTCCAAGTTACAGTATTGGTTACACATCACTAGCCGTGTAGTCTAATAATGACGTTTCATCCTAGGAGTTGTGAACTGAAGTCCTAGTATTGCATGGAGACGTGAATAGAACAAGATGCAAGTTGCAACTATGGCATAACTACACACCAAGAATGAAGTGATTTGTCCAACAAGTACCCAAGCCTACAAGACGTCAGAAGTTGGGAGAATGAATTGGGATAGCCTAATAGCTACCATTATTTGTATGTATTATGTATACTAAACGATAAACAATGCATTCCATTAGAGTAACAAAGATAATAGATATATGTACCTGATCAGGACTAATATAAAGCTTGGGACCCATCAAGCTGAAGTGAAGGGACGAACAAACAGGCTCCTTTCTATGCAGGTTGTTCTGCTCTGGAGCCCAAACCCGAGATATTTGGAAATCTAAGAAATACTGTAGATCTTCGATGGGTGGCTTGTCTGCAACAAACAAATGGAGCAAATTACTTAAATTTCCAGATAATAAGAAAAGAAAAAGCCCTTTTTCCCAACAAAATGACAAGAATATTTCACTTTAAAGAAGTATTAGATTTTAGAACAAACAAGTCACATTTCAATGCATCTTGATAAATAGGTCATTTGATCAAAAACCCAAAAAACAGAACACCTTTGAAGTTGGAAACAGTTGTAACATAATTTCTCGGTGTTCAAAAGAAAATGTGAATGATAATGCTTACTACAGCCTGTAAACATTTTTTAAAGAATCTCTGTCCAATTTATATAATCAAAACCGTAGAATAGGAAATTAAGTTGTAACAGAGGACAAAATCTTACACTCCAAGTATAATTCTATAGCATGAGTTAAGTGCTTTATTCCAGGCACTCCTTCGAGCAAAGAAACAATGGGAGTAAATGTCATGTTGATCACATCCGGTGCTGCTTCTACAGTCTCGGCCCACTTGGTGTAGCTCTGCTCAAGATCATCCCCTCCTCTTCTTCTAAAAATAACGGTAACATCCTGTAGCGCGAAAATCAACTCCACTAAGTTTCCCAAAATCATTAGAGATTATAGTGGTTGCAAAGAGATTTGGCAAGTCCCCCAACAAACCACAAGTTACATGATCAAAATCCAAGAGTTCAGTAAGACTTCTGAAACACATAAATACTTTGATAGCATGTTGATATGAAGGATTGGACTATGCAGTATCAAGGAAGAAAAAGAAGCAAAACTCTCCTGTACTATGAACCAAACATGCACTAAAGGTTCGAAAATAAGGAAAGAAAATCAAATGATGATCATGCGGCAAACCTTGTCCTTGTATTTTAAGTGGCCAGCAGTTGTGTGGTTTCTTAAATCCGAGAACCTCTGGTCTCCGATGTCTTTCACGTAGTTTTCAATATCTGACACCGACAAAGGTGATGATTGGTGCTGTCTGATATAGACCACATCCTTTCCACCAATAGTTGATGAGGTCACAATATGGGTGCCATAATTTTCAATAAAGCTGAAACAGAAAGTTCGAGTCAGAACCCTATACAACATCAAACTTCTGACCGGAACCGATATATTTAGTGCTTTTAAGGGAAAAATGTCTATGAACTAAGAGTCATGATAATTATTATATGCTCAGAAACACTAAAACTGTTCAACCCTGCAAATCCATCTCCCAGTCTATGAAAAAAGAAAAAGTAGATGTTTATTTAGAACCTATACATCCTTCAAAAAGTTCACATAATAAGTGACAGTGAAAAAACAAGGAAATAATATATAGACATATCATAGAAATTCACATATTTTATGTGGTATCCAAGATAGGGATGAGAGATCAACGAAAATCATATGCTGAGACTTTCATAAATGTTTCACCTTGCCAAGGATGCTGGGTCCCAACCATATGGAACAGCACGTTTGATTTTGTCACGCAAAATTAAGTTGGATTTTGATAATTGGACCCTAAATAAAGGGATGATACATCCGACCATTGCAAGGGATTTTGTAGCTGCTGCATCAAGTTGCCAAGAGCCAGTGAAATTAAAGGTAGCGTTAAAGCTTCCAAGTGGAATGTGTCCAGGTACATTGGACTTCTCATTGAAATATTTTGCCATCTGTAGACTCAAGCATCAATGGCTTGACATCAGAATTTGATCAGCCAATAAATTAAACTTTCTGTTAATAAGCAGATTCCATTCTTATACATAATGAAGGACAACAACCTATAGGTGCAATTGCAGTATTAATTCAGAATACAAAAGATGGACAGGATATCTAGTCAATGAAAAGAATCAATGGTTTGATGTCGTTCTCCTTCTGCAATGTAGAGGCCATGCGCGTATCTAAAAAGAAAACTTTGTATTATAACAGCAGAAACGCAGGCACAAAATGATCATAAAATCCTTTGAAGGAAGCCTAATCAACGCAAGCAAATTAGATAGAAGAAACAACTGCATCACATCAATTTTGCAAATTATTATATGAAGAAAAGGTCATATAAAATCCTAACGTACATATAGAAATGTCTCTATGCGCCGTTTATTATTTTGGAAAGCTGTTAGTCAGTTTTCAAAACAAGTTCTAAAATTATGTTTTAAGGACAGCTTATAAATGTAAAGAACTTAGCTAAGTAGTTGGAATTTTCAGTTTCAATTATGAGAAAAGGCTAAAAGCATTAAAATATATTCTCATCAATTTATCATCAAAAAGCTAAAAAAACTAAATCAACATTTCTCATATGAATTGAGAATAACACTAACACAAATGCAAGTTAGGAATTGGAAAAATCATGATGCTCTAAAACCCTTGCTCAATGGAAGATTTATGTCATTCTCCAACCCCAACCCCAACCCCAACCCCAACCCCAACCCCAGCCTCCTACATTCCTACCTTTGTTTTTATCAGCACGCAATTGAAATTTTTTGCACTGCTTTGATGACCTATATTGCACCTAGTGATAGCGACTCTCCCCCACTTTCAGAAGAATGTAGGAAGATTTTGCAAAGGCTGCTTTCGAAAAGAATGCTTGTCACTTCCTCCCAAAAACAAAGGTTTAAACCTTTAGACTATAACAATTTAGGCTTAAAAAACAAACCTTGCTGGACTTAAAGCATAACACCATCCACTTCAAGATTCTGATATTTGCTTTGCCTCGGAAAGAAAATTCATTATGAGTCGCACATAATCAAAACTAGGGGAATTTCACATGTCGAGATCAATCATCAGAAAACTGAGTCCCAGAATTCTGATCAGCTTAAATAAGTAAGAACCATTAACTTATCAACAACTCTGTTAATTGCAAAAAAAACAGTAAATTAACCACCATTACACATCCATGATTCCATATCCAACCAAGAACCATTAACGACAACCCATCGCCAGAATCAATACTAACTAAGAAAAGAACCCAGATAACAAAATCAGCTATTGAGCGAAAAAAATCCAAGAAAAGGACCAAAGCTCAACACTGAAACTGACCTCATGGAAACTCCAAACTGGGGTGATGTCATTGGAAATTTGGCCTTTGGAGCACTCAATATCAACAGAAACATTAGGAATCACATAAGATTCAGAAACCTCAAGTTTCTTTGTATGCTCTTCATCAATATGCACCAAACGAGAACCAGGAGCCCCTTTACAATAAAGCAGCCTGATGTCAGAGGTGACGTCAAAGCCACGGCCCAGTGCTTGGATTGAGTTGCAAAGTGTGGAAATCAGTGCATTTTCTGAAACAACTTTGCTGTTGGTGTCCATGAAATAGAAAATATTCAGGAATTCTTCATTGCACTGTGTTTGTATATTGAAAAAGATAGAAATTTTGGGTTTTTGTTTTATTTATTTTACTTTTTGGAAGGTTTTGGGGAGTCAGAGGTTGGACTCAACAATATTGTTCTTCAAAAATCAATGAAGAGGGTCCCTTCGACTGTAATAATGAAAAGAAACGCGTTGTCCGAACAATTGCAATTTGAGTCCCTAACTTATTATTTTAGTAGCAAGTCGCTCCTAAAATTATAAAAAAGAGCTAAACAATCATTAATTGTTCCTTATAAGTGAACTAATGATAATTACAAAACCATTCAACTATTAAATTTTCACATATACCTAATGTGTCGAATTTTTATGAAATTAATTTTTGCTTCTCACCTTGACTGGTGCGTGTATGTTGGAAACGAAACATATTTTTATAAAAGTGGAGTGATAATTAAACAAAAATTTAAACATATTTTTTTCTTTTTTAATTTCAAAAGTAAAAGACTAACTTACAATTTGAACACTAAGTTAATAACAATAAGGGATTTTGGTGCAAATGGTCCCTAACCTCTGTCCTTAGTGTGAAATTGGTTCTAACGTTTATTTTTTGACAAACAAGTCCATAACCTATGTATTTTGGTGTGAAATTGATCTTTATGAGATGAAAAAGACAAATATACCCTTATTTTAATTAGAAGAAATTGTATATTGATTCTTAATAATTACAAAATGTACAAATATGTCCAATACTTTTTTTTTTTAAAAAAATTAAAGAAAACTAATGAGTTTTTTTTTTTGAATTAACACTTTAGTATAAATATGTTAAATAAAATTATTATTTTATTATTAAGTAATTATATTATTTAAAATTTAAAATTTTATTTTATTGTTGTATAAAAAAAATAACTTTGTCACAAACTTGATGTTGAAATACTTTTATTTAATTGAATTATATGTTTATTAACTACAAATATTAGAAATCCAACTATATTCTTCATATTTTAATTTATCATTTTATTTTCGTTCAAAAATAAAACACATAATGTATAAATTAATTTTTATTAGTATTTTTTATGTTAAATAAAAATATAATAAAATTAGTTCAATGTCATAAAATTATATACGTCATTTTGTTATTTATTTAACTTAATTTTTAAATTAAACAGGGAGAAAAGATTTTATAAATAATGAGAGAGAAAAATGATTTCTCACAATGATTTCTTCCTCTTTAAATAATATAATTACTTAATAATAAAAATAATAATTTTATTTAACATGTTTATTACTAAAGTGTTAATTCTAAAAAAAATTCATCAGTTTTCTTTAATTTATTTTATAAAAAATAAAAGTATTAGACCTATTTGCACATTTTGTAATAATTAGAAATTCACATACAATTTTTTCTAATTAAAACTAAGGGCATATTTGTCATAAGGACCAATTTTGTACCAAAATACATAGGTTAAGGATTTGTTTGTCAAAAAATAAACGTTAGGGACTAATTCAACATTAAGAACAAATGTTAGGAATCATTTGCGCCAAAATCCCTAACAATAATAATGTTGTAATATTCTCATTTTTAATTTGACGAAACTAAACAAGTGTGCGTCTATCATTTTTTTGAAAAGAGTTATGTTATGCATAATCACTCACTACCGATAGTCATCATATGTGACATTATTTAATTGGATGAATTATTTATAATTAATAGTTATAAATACATTACACAATTAAAATAAATAATCCATCCAATTGAGTAATTTTACGTAGGATGACTACCGGTAGTGAACTACTATGAATTAAAATAAGTAAACTTTACTTATTTTTAAACTTAGCTAAATATAAGTGTAGGGAATTGTTTTATGACACAAGTTAAACAAGAAAATAAATTTCTGTTTTTAATAATGAGTATAAATATAATTTCTTTAAAAAATGATATATTATATAAAGTATAAAATATTTGTAATTTCGAATGAGATTAAGCAAATTATCACTCTATTTGAATGGGATTTGTGGACCCCACAAAGAAAAAATAAGCACTTTATCCCATATATTCATTGACTTTGGTGTCCAGAATGGACAATTGGTAATTAAATAGAATAATCAATAAAAATCAGTTGGTCAAAGGTAGGGAAAAAAGCCATCTGAAAGCAAATAATTCAAAAAGGGTCGAATCTTCAGCTTTTTCCTTTATGACTTTCATTTAGGTCACATTCTGTACAGATTTTTCCCCAAAATCTATTTTTTTGCCTAGAATATTTGACTTTTCAACCTTTTTTACACTACAAAAAATTTAAAAAGTCAAAAAGTAACCAAAAAAATCTATTTTTTCCCCAAAAAATATCTACCGAACAAGCTCCTTAATTTGCTTCTGTTTGACAATTTTTGACTAGTTCAAATCTAAAACAACACAACTTTAGGGTTCGTCTCATCAAATTGTTGGGTCCATTTGACACTGTTGTTGTGAATAAAAAACTGTTTTCAGTAGAATTTTTTTTAGAATAATTTTACTAACTATTTAATTGTCAATCCGAAAAATATTGTCAACATTAAATGATTATTCGATAACATAATTATAAAAATATTTTCATATAAACTACATAAACATTCTTTATTTTCTATATATTTCACAATTTTCTCTTTCATAAATAATATTTTTTTAATATATTATAAAACTCTATTAAAATTAATATTTTAATTAAATTATCACGGCACAACTATTAATATTATGTAAAATTTATTTGTTTGAACTGTACACATAATGTGTAATTTCTTTAATATATATAACACACTAATATAATACTATGCAAAATTTATTTGTTTGAACTGTACACATAAACATAATGTGTATTTGCTTTAATATATGTATAACACACTAATATATAACATATATTTGTTAAATGGAGGAATGCTAATAACAAAATAAAATAATAAATAATAACAAAAATTGTGATGAAAATATGTTATAAATCCTCCCAAAATTAATAGGTAATATTAGGATTTATAAAGTTCTAAATTTGAACTTCTCTAAAACAACTTAAAAAATCTATTTTTATGGTCAATAAACACTTCTCTAAAATTGTTAATGAAAAGCACTATGTACTTCAAATACTGTTTTTGGACTTTTAAAAAACTATGTCAAACACACATAAAAGTTGATGAAATGTGGTTGAAAAATTGATAAAAGTTGTAGATCCACGTGCATTTTTTCTTCTTATTTTAATTTATCGTTTTATTATTATTCGAAAATAAAGAACACATAATTTGTAAATTGGTTTTTATTAGTATTTCTATGTGTTGGAAAAATAGTAGAGTTATGTCATGTTTGAGCATAATTTTGTGTGGGATCCGTTTCTTCATTGTGGAAGATAAAAGTAGATTCGTATTCTCCTTCGCACGAACATCGAATTCATATATTTACTTACCCAAAATGATGTTTGGGTGAATGAGAAATTGAAGCTCAAAGTGGAGTTAGAAAAATAGTTGGAGGAGAAAGCAAGTGACTTATCCTACATTGGAAAAATGACAATATTTTCTAGTATATATATGACCATACTTTTGAAAGGTGTAATATAGTGTAGCATAAATGTTCTCTCTCGTGCGCATTTGTGTGGGCAGCGCATTGCTTCCTGCCACGCTTTATGTACGTGGGCGAAATTTATCACGCCCATTGTGGATGTGGCTTGGTGAGTATGAAAAAAAATTCTACGTGGATAGGTCCACGTCAACTTTGAAACCCTCGTCCATTCCGCACAAAATTTCGCCCTCTCTCTTACTCTCTCTGCGGCGACTTCCACCCAGCACCATTTCCTCCAGCGAGCCGGCGCCGTTCACAATCACGAGCCACGAGCCGACGTCAGTATATGCACTTTCTCATGCACTTTTAAAGGGCACATATTTTGAACGAATTTTTTATTTAACTAATAAATAAATGATATTATTTATTCTTTCGGTATGACACGAAAAAATATTTGCTGCAACTTTCGAGAGTACAACAATTTGCATTGCGAATGATTCTTCAATCCCGTGCACTGGCAACTTGCACCGTTAATATCATTACAGAGATTTAAGGTTGACTGGATAGAGATCTCAGACAGATGTAGATGACGAGCCAATTTCTTGTGCATCAGAAAGATGAATAAGGGTCTGAGTTTCACTTGAATTAGGTTGCAAGTGTTCAAACTTCTCTCTGAGTGATTGAAGCTTCAATTCATCTTCATAGATGCTTGGATCTATCTTAAATTCCTGAACATTTATGCATCCTTCAAGCATGCCACATACTGTGGACATTGTAGGCCTTAGGGCCGGAGATGGATTGGTGCACAATAGAGCAACTTTGATCATTCGTTCTGCCTCATCCTCATTGAAATTTGAACCCAACCTCGGATCCACGAGCTCCATCAACATTCCTTTGTTCTGCAAAACCATAGCCTGACACAATAGGAGATTGCGTAAGACCTTTTTTCATGGACATAAGAACTAAAAACAGGTTATTTAGACAAAACTCCATTCTCTGGTGTGCAGAATATACAAATTTCTTACCCAATCAAGAAGGCAAACAAAATTTTCATTGGGACGATATTTCATGTTGTTCTTTCCAGCAACAATTTCTAGAGAAACGACACCAAAACTGTACACGTCTACTTTGTAGGTTAAGTAACCCCACATCGCATATTCAGGAGCCATGTACCCACTGCAAAACGAAAATGATCAATTGTATATCATACATAAGCTTTTCGCTCCTATTTCTCATATAAGCAGTTGTTCAAACTTCAAATATTACACACATCAATGTTTTGGATTATAATAAATAGTTTTGACAATGAACATGCTACTAAGGAATTTAAATATTCCCAGAGACTTTAAACTGCATCTTTCATTTTAACAGTTTATAAGTAAAATAAGTGAGTTTTATAATTAGGTAATATATTTATTGGTCAAAGTTGAAAATGAGTAACTTATTTTGTTATTTTAACTAAAGATGACAAGAAGAAAGAAATTTAGTGTTCCCATATCTTGCTTTCAACTACAAATATTTCTCAACTAAAAGAATTGCAACATTGGAATAAAGAGAGAGAAAAATCTCACATAGTCCCAGCAACTCTAGTGCTGATGTGGGTGTTATCATCGTCATTAAGTTTGGCTAAACCAAAATCGGAAATCTTTGGATTGAGATCTTTATCAAGAAGAATGTTATTGGTTTTGATGTCTCTATGGACAATTTTCAATGTGGATTCTTCGTGCAGAAAAGCCAAGCCTTTTGCTATACCGACACAAATTCTGTGTCTGGTTGGCCAGTCCATTTCCACTTGCCATTCCTCTGGTCCTATACTTGATAATAAGATACAATTATGTGTGTGCATAAGTTTATAAATACTGATTTGGTATATTTAGTTTAGATATTAATTAATTGAACTAAAAAATGCACAATGCAGGTAAGAAATTCAATTACCAAATAGAGAGCGGGCAAGGCTATTGTTCTCCATGTATTCATACACTAGCAGTAATTGGTTTCCTTCAATGCAACATCCATACAATTTTACAAGATTTGGATGTTGTAAACCAGAAATCATGCCAATTTCATTCACGAATTCACGGTTCCCCTGCTTTGATTTGGAAGACAGCTGCTTGACAGCTATTACACTACCATCCAAGAGTATACCCTGCAAACGAAGCATTATAGTATTACACGCATGCACGCATATATAAATGATAGAAAGATATAAGCACTAAGGCATAAACAAAGTACAATAAGGGAAAAAAGGAAGTTCATAATGCTATGTACCTTGTAGACAGATCCAAAACCACCTTCCCCAATTTTGTTTACAGCATTGAAGTTGTTTGTGGCGGCTTTGATTTGTCTAAAAGTAAAAAAGCCAGTCCGCAGATCTAATCCTCTTAGTTCTGGAAAAGAACAATTTTTAGAAGCTGAATGCACCGTAAGCTACATAATTAAGGACCGATGCATCACTTTCAGTGTCATCTCTCTCTTTTTCCCTATGCAGAGCATAAAGAGATACATGTGTCCATATATGCATCCTCACAAGAGATTACTTTCTAGTTTTTCTTTGATCTAATAGATCTATTGCTTGGCCATGGTCACATTGCCACGAGAAAATGTATTTATACTAAATTTGAAAATAACGTCAATAGTTGTCATCTAAAGCATTACTAATGTAAGACTATCCATAAAATTAGTTCCACAATGGAAATATACGACAATTCGAATGTACATTCTTCTTAAAATACTAAGAAAGGTCTATTTGTTATTCCATGTCACCTTGTTCCCTTGAGATCCTGCCTCCTATATAGCCTTTCCACCAAGAGAAACAGAGAATAATGAGAATGAGAAAAAATGCCAAAGCCGCTACTCCTGTTGCGATGAAAATGTTCTTCTTGCTTTTTGACGGAGGCTTAAAATCTATATATGGAAGAAATAAAGAAACATATTGTTAGATGGTGTTGAGTTTGCCAAGCACCAGAAAAAATTACATAAAGGAATTGGTGTGGAAAGTTGAGTACAATAGCAAGTGAAGAAGATTAATGAATAGAGTACTAAATTAGGTGCCAACAACACCTGAGCTGTCTTAAGTTGCAAAACTCAATTTAAATTCTTCTAAATGTACACAGATTGCGGTATGTTGTCTGGTTATGCAGATAAATTGAAATTTTATTTAAATAAATAGAAAAATAAAAAAATTTGACATGAAAGGAGATAGAAGTGTTGCACAATAAACTTAAAAGGTATCACACAGATTATCTTACTAGATTCCACAGAAATAGCAGATATCAAAGGGCCATATATGCCTTGTGTAGGGATGGCTGTTGATCCTTTCCCAGAATAGTGAAACCGAATCTCCAGGGTTTTATCCTTTACCGTTGCATTAAATTTTTGTTTCACAACTTTATCAACTCCTTTGGCTTCCTTTTCGATATTAAAATCATTCAATTTCCGTTCGCCCTGTATTAAGTTGAATAAGTTGGGTCAAATTACAACCATACATAGAACTTAAAAGTTAAAACTGCTTGTTTATTGCCAGACCTGGATATAGACATCAAACATCCGTCTTCCAAGACTTCGGAAAGAGCGATTATCTCTGAAAACTATCTCTGCAAAGTGAAGTGTCACAGTGTAGTTTCCATTCGCTAAGCTGTAAGAATTAATGTCCAAGGTCCAAATAGTTGGGTCGGACTTAATTCCTTATTGGACCAAATTAATTAATTAGATTAATTAATTGGGCCCGTTTGTTGATGGGTTCTAGTTGGACTAGAACTAGGGCTAGGGTTAGCCCTACCTATATATACAAGGCCACAACAGATTAATCATAATGATTGTTTTACATTACTTGCTAGCATTGGTAAAAGACAACCCAATCAACTTCTCCCAAAAGGTTCCGCTTTCATCCATTCTTGATCGTGGAAGTCCGGATCCGTTTTCGCTTTGTGTGGATCACCATTGGAGGCCTGGACATCCGACAAATGTGGTATTGAAGATCGCACATCTAACCAATCGATAATCGGATATCACGATATTCATCAAAGGTAAACTTCTATCACGAATTCTCTCTAAGTCTGAGGTTGATCCGAGCTTATAGGAATTGAACTTTTAATTTTTTGTGCATGTATACCTCAATTCCTTACAGGTGGTATCGAGCCTACACCAGTAACTTGTTAGAGTTCGTTAGATTGCTTTAATGAATTGAACAATAATTGTTATTGACATATTAATTTGATTTTGCTTTTTTTTGTGGTATATAAAATTGTGAATTTTTAAATCTGAATTTGATTTAGATTTTATTATTATCATTAATTTTTTTATTAGAATCACGAAATTGGTTTTGGATTCTTGGAAACGAGACAATAATTGGCGAATTTGGTCAATCCGGCGGCAGGCTTTTGGAAGCCGACATCAGTATCATTGTAGTCAAGAAGCGGCCACCACTGAAATCGTGATCAGCAGATTTCATGGTGGTGACACAAGATCGGCCTTGTTGCTACGTGAAATAAGAATCGTTGTTGAACGGCGACTTTCTTCTTTGTTCGACGACAACGGCGGTGGGGACGCGGTGTTGACACCGTCGCGACCACCGCCAAGATCATCGGGCGGCGCCGTGACAAACGGCGCCGCCTTGCAGAAACCCTGGGTTTTCTGCGTGAGTTCTGGCTGATTGTTGGAGACGGGGGCTCTTGTGCAATTTTGGAAATTGCATAAGAAGCCCCCCAATTTTAAAAGAAAGAAAAGGGATCTTTCATGCAATTTACGAAATTGCATGAGAAGTCCCGATGTTTAAAATAAAAGGGTGGGTCTTTTACGCAATTTCGGAAATTGCACATAAAGCCCACAAATCTCTTTTTAATCAAGGACTCATTGTGTAATTTCCGAAATTGCACAATAAGTCCTCAATTTTTATTTTCAAAGAATAGGGTTTCAAATACAATTTTTTTATTTTTTGAAAAAAAATTGTAATTATTAATTTATTTAATATTGGTCATATATTCAAAATTAAATTAAAATTGTTTCTAAACTATATTTTGAATTTCTGACCAGATTAAACTTTAACTTATTACTTTATAAAATTGTAATTTTGACCCTATACAAATTTTGTTTTCAATTTAGGATATGACTTTAAATTGGAAGATAAAATAAATTTTGAAAAATCCCTTTATGAATAAAATTAATTGATTAATTTGATTAATTGATTAGTTTTATTATTGAAAAATTAATTAATTAATTAGATTAATTATTTAATTCCGTCTAGTCCGCTCCAAAATGTCTAAAAGGTTTAGACTTATACTGTCAAAGCTGCAAATTTAGAAATTAATATATTTTTAATATTAGATATTAAAATGGATGTTTAGTGGATGATTATGGACTCGACCCATGTGATTGGTTGTATGGTTAATTATTCTGCTTGCTTATTGGTATTGGTTGGGCTGCGAGCCTATTATTTAATTAAATGGGCTCATGAGCCTATTATTTATTTAATTAGATTTTGAGTTATTTATTTATTATGGGCCTGCGTGTCCATTGATCAGTGAGAACTGCGTGCCAACTAGTATAGGATACAGGTTGCAGCAGAAGATGGAGATGATTGCATTTAGCATTCGATGAACGAATGCAACGTCCCTTAGGAATTGACCAACTAATCTTCTTTTTGGCTCAAGAAGATTAGATAGATAAAGTCCATAATCATCCACGCTTATTATTATGTATGATTTATCGCATGTTAGATGTTAATTAATATATATACATAATTATGACGAGACAAACCCTCTTTATCAAAAATATTAAATTAAGTATTAAATGGTTAATACAACGTGCTTCTATTGTTATAGTGAAAACCGAGTCCATTATCGATGTCGGGTTTGTTGAGTCACCGCGTCGCCGCGCTCGTGGATATGTTTATTACTATGAAACATTTGATGTTTCGAACAATGGGTTGAATTTAACTAAAATTTTATTTTTGTTGAGTCACCAAGAAAATAGAATTTTAGGGGCACAATCAAGTAAACACATAAGATGTGTGCGACGATAAGTTGTCTACTTGATGATCTAGAGTCAGCATAGAGATGTGATTGATAGAAGTATCTACCGGATGTTTTACTAGAATTTGTCGAGTCACTCGAGGTTCTAATAAAACAAAAGGATCCTAGCCCACTGGGAATCGACCGGTTCTATTGATTAATGTTTGAGGTCATTAATTCAATTTAAACAGTGGGAGTACAATTAATTTAATACAAGTCCATAATTAAATTAATTTTCTATATTTAATTAATTTTCTGTCTTGTTATTTCAAAGATTGAATCATGAGTAACCACATGAATTCGAGAGGCATATTGGATGCCAACAAACTTTACAAGCCAAATTTTACGGATTGGCACCGCATTTGAGAATTGTTCTCAAGCATGAAAAAATTGGATATGTCGTTGAGCAACCTATGCGGAAGCTCATCGAGGAGGCTACCTGGCAGGAGGAAGTGCAGCTTATAATAAAACAGCGATGACGAAAATATCGCAACATGTGTGATGCTTTTGACTATGTCACCTGAGTTACAAAAGCAAAGACGAGTGGTATGGATGCTTATACCATTATAATTCATCTCAAAGAGTTGTATGATGAACAGTCACGCATATTTGAAGCGGTATGAGACATCCAAAAGTTATACGGATGTATGATGGCGAGAAGGATCTTGATCGGTGCTCATGTCTTGAAAATGATTGGTTATATTGAAAAAATAAACCAATTGGGTTATGCCGTGGACCACGGTGAGTATCGACTTGGTTCTACGATCCCCGCTCGATAGCTTTTCATGATTCATCATGAACTTCAACATGAATAAGATTGATGTACCCATGCGAGTTGTTGAACATGCTAAAGGCTGTTGAGCCCAATATAAACAAAGGAAGGGACAATTTTGGCTATTGATACCTCTAAGGCACTAAGAGGAAATCAAAAGGACCTTCGTAAAGGATCCGAAGGCCAATCTGCTGGAAAAGCATACCAAAGCGCATAAGACAAAATCCAAGTCGATGATCCTTGTTTTCATTTTGTGGAAACAAAGGACATTGAAGAGGAACTGCAAGGCGTACCTCGCTACTGAAGGGAAAGAAGTCTCTCGGTGCTTCTACTTGGTATCTTTTTCATTGAAATTAATTTATCTACTCCTTGACTTCTTGGGTATTAGATACCGGATGTGGATCTCATATTTGCACAAATGTCGCAGGGCTAAAGAACGATGAGATTCCGCAAAGAGGAGAAGTAGACTACAGCGTTGGGAATGGAGCAAAGTTCTTTGCACTTGCCTGTAGGGACATACTTTTACCGTTGCCTTCAGCCTTGTTTTAGAATTAAGAGACTCGCTATTACATTTCTCGCTATTACTAAGAACATCATTTCTATTTCATGTTTGGACATGGATGGGTTTTTCATTAAGATTAAGGATAAACGTTGTTCTTTATATCTTGATGATGTGTTTTATGGATGTGGGAATTTTTTAATGGCATCTATATTCTAGACTTGGAATGTCCTATAATGAGTATAGACAACAAAAGACATAAAAGCGATAAGGTTAACAACTCATACCTTTGGCATTGCGAGATCAGGTCATATAAATGAAAACGATCACCAAGTTACATAAAGATGGATATTGGATTCAAATGATTATGAATCATTTGATAGATGTGGAGTCACGCCTAACGGGCAAAATGACCAAGACCCATTTCATCGGAAAAGAGTCCGGCCGCAGACATTTTGGGACTAGTACATCCGATGTATGTGGACCAATCTCTACAGATGCTGAGAGGTGGCTTTTCTTACTTCATCACGTTCTGAGATGACCATTCTAGATATGGTTTCATCTATTTGATGAAATTCAAACCTGAAGCGCTTTGAAAAGTTCGAGGAATTCAAGCAAGAAGTAGAAAGGCAAACCGAAAAAGTATTCTAACACTTAGATCCGATCGGTGGAGAATATTTGAAGGGTGAGTTTTAGACCATCTAAAAGAGAACGGGATTCTCTCGCGGTGGACTCCACCGTATACACCACAACTAAATGGTGTATCGAAAGGAGAAACCGCACTTGCTAGATATGGTGCGATCAATGATGAGCCGCAGATTCTCCCAAAATCGTTTTGGGGATATGCACTTAACACTTGCATGTCACACACTAAATCGTGTCCCATCTAAATCGGTCGATAAAACTCCATACGAGTTATGGAAAGGAAAAGGCCCAATCTTTCATACATAAAGATTTGGGGCTGCGACGCTTATGTGAAAGCGTGTAGAATCGACATGCTAGAAGCTAAATCGATAAATGTTTATTTGTGGGGTATCCAAAAGAAACCGCTGGATACTATTTCTACAATCCCATCGAGATGAAGGTCATCATATCGAAACATGCTATATTCTGCAGAGAAAGAGTTCATTCTAAGAGAGGCGTTGGGAGCAAAGTAGATCTTGAAGAAGTTCAACAAACCACTAATAAAATCGACCAATTAGATGAATCGACGGGTGAGCACCGCATTTGATGAGTAGCGTGATTGAAAATGGGGAACCTTTAGTCTCGAGACACGCAGACTTCTACGAAAGTCGAGTAGGTCATTCGTCCTCCTAGGAGATACGATCTCTTAATTACCAATGATGCATTGCTAATCGAGGAAGATGAACCCACTACTTACGCAGAATCGAAGTCAAATGTCGACTCAAAGAGATGGCGGGAAGCCATGGAATCAAATGAACTCCATGTATGAAAAAGGTTTGGACTCGATTGACACACTGAAGGGTAAAACCAATAGTCAGTAAATGGGTTTACAAGAAAAAGGTCGACATGGATGGTAATGTTCATACTTACAAGCGCAAGATTGGTTATGGGGTTACAAGCAAAGACAAGGAATTGACTTTGACGAAACTTTCTCACCAAAGAGCTATGTCTAAATCAATTCGGATTACGCTTGCAATAGCGGCGTATTATGACTATGAGATATGGCAAATGGATGTTAAAACCGCATTCCTTAATGGGAATCTTAGTGAGGATGTGTACATGACACAAACCGAAGGTTTTGAATCTACTGAGCCAAACAAGATATCAAGCTACATAAATCCATATATGGATTAAAAGCCTCTCGGAGTGGAATCTTCGTTTTGATGAGACAATCAAAATGTTTGATTTTATCAAAATGAAGATGAACCATGTGTGTATAAAAAGGTTAGTGGGAGTAAAGTCGTATTTCTAATTTTGTATGTGGATGACATACTATTATTAGGAAACGATGTCCCAATGCTAAAATCAAGAAATTGTGGTTATCCAAAAATTTCTCCATGAAAGATATGGGAGAGGCAGCATACATTCTGGAATAAAGATCTATAGAGATAGATCTAAGAGATTGCTCGGCCTATCTCGATCTACGATACATAGATAAAGTCTTGAGAAGATTTAGTATGGAAGAGTCCAAGAGAGGACTCTGTCTATCGGAGCATGGGATCTATCTCTCAAAAGAGATGTGTCCAAAGACACAAATTGAAAAGGATCGCATGGATAGAATTCCTTATGCATCGCCAATAGGATCTATCATGTATGCCGTGCTATGTACTCGACCGGATGTTTCATATGCTTTGAGTGTACAAAGCAAGGTTCAAGCGAACCCCTGGCGAGAAACATTGGATTGCGATCAAGAACATCCTTAAGTACTTAAGAAGGACTAAAGATATGTTCTTGGTGTATGGAGGAAATGAACTTAGAGTTCAGAGTTATGCCGATGCCGACTTTCGGTCGATAAAGACGATAGCAAATCTCAATCTGGATATGTATTTACTCTAAATGGTGGTGCGGTCGGTTGGAAAAGTTCCAAACAAGAAACATCACGATTCAACTACGAGCCGAATATATTCTTTGCTTGCAAGCGAAAGGAAGCGATCTGGATCAAGAAGTTCATTTGAACTTGGAGTAGTTCCTAGCATTGTTGATCCAATATCTTCAGTATTGCGATAACAATGGAGCCATCGCATGCGAAGGAACCTGTGTCTCATCAACGATCCAAGCATATATTGAGGCGATATCATCTCATTAGGGAGATAATCCCGAGAAATGACATAAAGATAGAAAGAGTCCCAAATGATGACAATGTAGCGGATCCTTCGACAAAGCCGTTGTCCCAAAGACAAGCGTGATAGTCATGCTTAAATCTATTGGTATTAGATATCATGAGTGATTGGATCTAGTTTGTATGGGACGTTTTATATACTCTTTGTTAGACATCGAAGTGTATGAATAATTTTATTAATTAAATATTTTGTCTACATTTTTAATGGCGGATCTATTATTTAAATTTTATTATTGTTATTTAAAATAATAGAGTCCAGAAGAAAAGTTCATAGTAACTTGTTAATCACAAGGTGTTGTGATTGTGAGATCTGAGTTATAAATAACTTATTCTTGAAATATCCCTAGTCATAGTAATAATGAGATATGGATATCATTATTGCGGATAGACTAGCATGTGTTGCATTTCTTTTAAAGAAAGTAGTTGATCTCACGAGCTAAGATGTAGAGGGACATCCGAATGAACACATGAACGCGTTGTTATGAGAACATGACATTGGATGATCCGCTTTAGAGATTCCATGGATAACTATCCAAGCGTCGATGGTAAATCTCTAAAGCGCGGTTGTGGATTCGGGTCCTTTGACTTGAGGACATCATAGAATCTTATATGAGGACCATCGATTGGCGCAGCGTTTGATGGGGCTCAAGATTTGAGTCACCGGGAAGGCGTCGTATCGGGTATAGTGAGAATCGTATATGAAGGTTGTGAGTGTCCAATATGAGGATTCGTCACTCCGGAAAGTAGGAGATTATAACCCGCATTTTGCCCACTTAAGTTGATATAAATTTCCTCGGCCGGGGTGGAGTTATGAGTTGAAAATGTTTCAATCATAACTAGATTAGATCAACGAAGAGTTGAGGTGAATAACATAATTGGTTGAAATGAGATTGTGACGATCCGTATCTCTTAACCAATTGGGTTATATTGATGAAGCGGATTATATTTCCACCAGAATCGACATATATTGGTTCCGTCATACCACATGACATTTTCCTTCACATGGATTGCCTTGACACATTGCTAGATGTCAATCTTCGACGGCGAAGTGAATTGATCGATCTTGGTGAATCGATTAGAATATCGCTGCGTTTGCCATCGTGAAAGGGAACCTAATGGGTCACACATAAAGTGAGAATTGAGCATCCGGAATTGGACGCTCGTCAGTGGGAGATTGTAAATTAATGTCGAGGTCCAAATAGTTGGGTCGGACTTAATTCCTTATTGGACAAATTAATTAATTAGATTAATTAATTGGGCCTGTTTGTTGATGGGTTCTAGTTGGACTAGAACTAGGGCTAGGTTAGCCCTACCTATATATCTGAGCCACAACAGATTAATCATATGATTGTTTTACATTACTTGCTAGCTTTGGTAAAAGACAACCCAATCAACTTCTCCCAAAAAGGTTCCGCTTTCATCCGTTCTTGATCGTGGAAGTCCGGACCGTTTCCGCGTGTGGATCACCATTGGAGGCCGGACATCCGGACGGTTTGTGGTATTGAAGATCGCACATCTAACCAATCGGATAATCGGATATCACGATATTCATCAAAGGTAAACTTTATCACGAATTCTCTCTAAGTGCTGAGGTTGATCCGAGCTTATAGAATTGAACTTTTAATTTCATTGTGCATGTATACCTCAATTCCTTACATAAGCAACGCCCGTAATAAGTGAGAGATAAAGGAGATAAGTGGGCCTTCACATACAGTTCAGAGTCGTTCATTTTGAGAACTGATACATTATTTGCTACAAAGTCATCTATTGTTCCATTACGCCACCAGAAGTTTCCTGTATTACTAGTTCCCCAGTTCTCTCTGGAGGGAACAAATTTTGCCAAACCTGACGAGTCTTCATCCCCTTCAAAAATTGTGTTGCCAATCCTAGTTTCCCTTCCACCACAATTTACATGAAACGAGTACCAATCTGTGAAAAACCAAAGCAGATTAGGTGGTTTATGAGGTAATTTTGGAGTAAAAAGAACGAAGTGCTGTAACTGTATACTATATGTAAATCTTTTTGCTCATAATACAGTCCGTTAATAAAGAGAAAATTACAACTGCATTCTTTTTGCTTTGAGTTGTCAACATAAACTCAATAAACATTGATGATATAACATGCAGAAATGCTTGGATGATGAGATTCAAGTAAACAATCAAGACTTGATTTGTCAAATTAAGTACTTACCCTTTGAACAAGGAAATCTTCCTAGGCATTTCCCGAGTTCTCTGTATTAATTCATTTGGTGAGGGAGCAAAATGAATAATGGGATGTACAAAGTCAATTTAAAATTATGATAATCTTAAGCCGCATAGAAGCAACTTAGAAACTTACAAACTGTTGTTTCCATTATAGCTTCTGAACAAGTTTCTGATGCAGAAAGACAAGAAGAAAACACATTGAACTGGTCAAGAAGCTTAAAAAAAGGCAAGTGTGTGAGAAAAACAAAATACAGGGCTTACAAAGTTTCCCGACAAGTTGATGGCACAGAGACCTCATAGAAGTTATTGTAAGAAAGATCTATTTGGCTGCAAACACGCGTAAGAATTGTTTCAGAACTTATCTCAATCCTCTAAAATTAATGAAAGAGAAGGAATATGACTAATACATGACATAATAGTAGAAGTCCTGCAGTCTGTAGTAACTAAAGTTCAAATGAGAAATAATTCTTTTCAAACTTATGTGAACAGTCCCTTATCTTAAGGTAGGGTTGAACAAAAAGATGTCGATAGAGATCCTTAGAGAAATAAGGAAATCTGTGTATCTATGTATATGAGGACGCCGTCACGTTTGATGGCTAATAATGCCGGAGTATTAAATCACCGAGATAATTTGATGTATATTAAATCAATAAGAAACACATAATTGAACATACTGTTTAGTATCTCTGTTTTTGGTCCACTCTGGAATTGGCCCAGTAAGAAAGTTACTAGTCAGATACCTAATCACAACAAAAAAGTTCAAATGTAATCAATATTGTACATTTAGAGCATAAAAAAAAAAAAAAAAAAAAAATTTGAAAGCAACAGAATATGAATAATGCACAAAACATCATGCAAAGCAAATGTGTAAGGGCATGGTTTTTGATTGGATGGATACCACTTCAATCCTAAGGAATTAAGGATTAAAAAAATGAACTGGAAATCTTCAAGTGTGATTACATGAAGTCCTTACTTCTCCTTTTTTTATATAAAAAGAAGGATTTATATTTTGAACGTGAATGAAATGTTTTCAATTGTCAAGCTTCAGTATTTGACAGGTGAATGACAACAAAGGGTTTGTATAAATCAACTGAATAATCTCGTACTAATTTACTTACATGTTCTCTAGATGTGATAGGCCTTCAACATTTGGAACCTCTCCTTTTAAATTGTTAAAGCTCAGATCTCTGTGAATACACCACAGGAGTATATCTTATAATCAAGCATAGACTTCCTCAACTGAAGAACAATATAGCAGTGCATATTTACAGTAACACAACAAACTGAAAATTAATTTTGTATGATATACAGAAACAAAGAAAACAGAAAGAAGTGGGATAGCAGAGGTGGTTGCGGTAAACCAATGCATGAGTTGAGGCTCCAATGTCCCACTGTGCTCTTCCTCTTGGTTGCACCATGCTCCCTTGTCTTCTACTACTTTGATTGCCTCAGAGGATTTCAAAACTTTGTTCTAAATTCAACCTAAACAAGTAGAGAATCTGATGCTCAAAATTCAAGTGCCTTTTCTGGAGGGAATTTGGACTAATATCCTGATTTGCCCCCCACGATCCTCCTCCAAGAAAATACCAAGATGAACAGAGAAATAGAAATAAATAATAATAACAATAACACGAACACAAGAATTTACGTGGAAAACTTCAAAAACCAGAGAAAAACCATGGGCCATAAAAGAAATTCCACTGTGAAATATTGTTGCAATCACATTGTAACTCTCTGACACTCCAAAACCCAAAGTATACTCAAGAATCTACATACTAAAAAAACTTCCATAGTATGTATGGATGAGACTACAAAGAATCCCCAAGTCTCACCCCCCGAGATAACGCATAACTATATCAAGTTTGGGATAAATAAAACACTAAAGGGAAGCTTCTATTTGTAGGGTGTTGGATTTGGAACAAGAAAGAAACTTGTTTTATTATATAACTTACTTGTACAATTTGGACACACCACTATTATTTTACAACACCTCACTTTAGTTGATCTCACTCATCACTCATTACACATGTTCACTACACTAACATCCTATTTATACTTGGTTACAATATTTCTAGAAAGTTCTACTATTGGAGGTTAACAACAAACTACAAAATTCTAGTCCTAATCATGAAAGCACTTCATTATTCTAGATCCTTCTTGATCTATATGGGACAAGGGAAAGTTCTAGATAATGTATTTCATAAGGAAGAATCTAGAACATTCAAATAAGTTGGTGATAATCTTCATAGGGACCCAAAAGGAGAGGCTTTTGATTTCTTTCCATTATAAGTAAGAAAATTAAGTCATATTCTATGTGGGATAATATAATTCAATTCTTATTTTAATTTGACAATAGCAAGTCAAATCCTAACAATCTTCACCTTGACTTTGGATTGTCTAAGACCTTCAAATAAGAATTCTTCCATATCTCTCCAAATCGAATAATGTACCTCCACTACAAACCCGCCTCTTCAACCCTCTTGGCCACGCCACTTGGGAAAATTTTGGTGAACCTTTTCTTTTAGGGCCACAATTCTCAAGACAAAGAAAACCACCATAACGAGTATACGCACTTAGAATAAACAAATTCAAAGAATTCCAAATCGGCTAATGTCGAAAATTTTTAGTTAAAATTATAGTGCAATTTTCACATTTGGCTTTCTCAAGAATTCATCGACCATGGATATAAATTCTACGACAAATCCTGCATCAATGCCAAACCAATGCCCGTGTGCAAATTTGCAGACCCGCAAGCATTAACACATCCCATACCTGGCAACTAGAGACATGCCATAAGGATAATAGTATCATTCTCAAACAACATTATTGTCTGTCACGGAGAAAAGAGACGTGTTGTCAACAACTACAAATATATCTCTATTTACTAACTTCAAGCAATTAGCCGACCCTATTCTACCTTTTGGACAATTTTTCTTGAAGTGCCCACATCTGCCCAAAAACAAAGATTAGTCTTTTTCTCCAAATCCTTGTGTAGCTCATATTGTATCCTTAACTTGCACTTATGACAAGTCAAAATTAATTCACCCATCAAAATTTTCCACCTCGAACATAACGCCTGATATTTCTGCTCCATCTTTCTAGCTTGATAACACATCAAACTCAACACACTAAGGACCTGTGTTCTAATACCACTTGTAGGGAATCTGGACCGATTTCTTGATTTGCCCCCTAGGGTCCTCCTCCGAGAAAATATAAAGATGAACTAAGTAATAGAACTAGAGAATAATAACAATAACAAGGCACAAGAACTTACATGAAAAAATCAAAAAACTAGAGAAAAACCATGGGTTGTAAAAAAATTTCCACTACATGAAAAATTATTGCAATCACACACCCAAGAACCTACATACTAAAAAAACCTACATAGTATGTACGGAACGAGACTACGAAGGATCCCAAGCCTCACCCCAAAGATAGCCCATAACTATCTCAAACCTGGGATGAATAAAATACTTAGGGAAAGCCTGATCTCTTCATAGGGACCCAAAATGAGAGGCTTTTGATTTCTATTTGATGTGGGATTCATATAAATCCCATTACAAGTAGGAAAATTAATCCTATCTACATGAATAATAAAATCCAATTGCTATTTTAAATAAGACAATACCAAGTCAACTCGTAACATTTTCTTCTTGCAAGAAGAACACACTATGTTTTTCAGGTCTTGACCTTTTCAACCTTTGAGTTTTTTCATTCCTACATAGCCCATTAAGATGGGAACAAAGGCAATGGAAGCATCAAAAACAAATAAAATTACAATCTTATTTGTGTTGTTAGTTGATACAATAAACTAGACAAGTTTATTCCTTTTTTTTCTCTCGAATGGCACTTGTCTGATTTTATGTAATGATTCTAAATAGATCGATTTTTTTTTTTTTTGCTTAACACCACTTCTCTGAATGATAAACTTGTGTCTAGAGATCATATATAAGAGAAGAATTTGTTCAAACCTTGGCTCTCCTAATCTCTTCTTCCAGTTTCAAAAAGGTATATATTTGTCTTCTAAAAAATTATGTGGCGAGGTTTTGCGTGGTATGAAACTTCACAACCTCAAAATGCAGGTCGTAGATCCTCCATCTTTTTGATTGAAGTACATGTTCTATTTTTTCGTCTTTCTCTTGTTACATGAGTATAATGAAATTGCAATTTAAGTTAATATGTTCAACAAGTTACAACTGAAGTTCTAGAAAGGAGAACAATCACACAAACCTCCCATAAAAAATCCAAATGCCAGAAGTAAGCCCAAAAAAGAATCAATAGATCGTAACTGATAGTTGACATTATGACACTCGAGGCTTTTCACTTTTATTCTACTCCCGCTGGATAAGAATATATTTGACACTTATTAGAATTGCAGAAAGACATAAAGGGTGATTTCGAGAATAAAGAAGAGCAAATAGGAACTGTGGTTTTGAGAAAAGTTTATGCTCTCGAGCATTAAGATCTTATGAAGAATTAACTTGTCTAAATGTGAAAGAGAAAAAACCCAACTAAAATGCTGGAGGGATTCCAAGATCATGAATGCTGGGAATGGTATTCCAAGTGATTAACACATTAGTCATAATAATAATCAAAACAAGGATGATGTGGAATGTAAAGGTAATAAGAACAAAAGAGGGACTAGAGTCAGTGGTTACAGAATCTTCAACGGTGTCATATCTGCAAGGTAACCAGGAATGTTTCCTGATATTTTACAGCTCCTTAACATCCTGCAACCGCAGAACATTTTCATAAAATAATACTGTTCAGTAATGAAATTATCAAACTCTTAAGTTGTTTATTGATATAATGACATTTACTCACAACAGCGTCATCATTTTCATGTCTCTTAACTGTGGAAACTCTGAAGCACCTCCATTCAAGTCACTAATCCTTCTGCAGAGATATCAAATTAGACAAATTCTCTTCAGTGATAATATTTAGTATATATATGTACATAATATTGTTACTGAAATATAGATAATTCAAAAGGTGACTGGATAAGTTTCAACTCACAGTTCAGTTAAATTTTTCAAGACGGAAATGCTAGAAGGTATAGGTCCTTCAAAACCACTGCCTTGTATCTCTCTGTTGACAATAACGTCAAGTAAACAAAAGTCACAACTACAAATTTTGCATTTTAGAAATTTTAAATTTAGGAAATGAACTTACAACTTCTGAAGGTTCGCCCAACTCTGGAAACTAGGTAATTTTCCAGTGAAGTTGTTACTGCTTAGCCTACTGCATTGGCCCCCAACAAACATGTTATCATAAAATAGCTGAAAACCTTTTGCACTTCTTCAGATCAAAAACTTTATAATTCAAGAAAGGCATGGTAACATACTTACAGTTCTGTCAACTTCTTTAGATTATTTAGTTCAATCGGCAACTCGCCAATGAGGTTATTATCACTTAGAATGCTGCAGCGACCAAAAATGACAAGTTGCTCATATATAAATTCAACTAATTCAATCAGTTAATTGTTTAAATATGGAAGATCAAAAAGTTCTTACAGATTCTCTAAATTGACCAGCTTCCCTAGTTCTGCTGGAATTTTTCCATTAAACATGTTGCTCTCCAGGCTCCTGAAAGTTCAACAGATTTCAAAACTGTAA
Organism: Forsythia suspensa; assembly: GCA_023638005.1. Classification (NCBI taxonomy): domain Eukaryota; kingdom Viridiplantae; phylum Streptophyta; class Magnoliopsida; order Lamiales; family Oleaceae; genus Forsythia; species Forsythia suspensa. The sequence continues at coordinate 7,839,871 of CM042674.1, read as the reverse complement.
TTAGAAGTCTGTTAAAATATATCCACTATCAAACAGGACTTCTTTGGCATATGCTTGTGAGCGTGGGAGTGACCATAAATATAGATATAGTTATAGATAGATCAATGGATGAATTGATATGTAGAGAGAGGGAGATAGCTATATAGGAACTCACATATATACAAGGGTAGTAATGTTTCCCAAGTATTTCGGTATGGGTCCAGATAAGCGGTTCACGATAAGAGACCTACAACACATGTACTTTGACGAATAACTAAGGATGTAGACATTACATCATTGCCAAAACTCAACTACGAAGTTACAGGCAAAGCTCACATGTATTCCAATTTGGTAGATTCCCATTCCTTGGGTATTGTACCGCTGAGGTAGTTGCGAGTAAGATCACTGCAGCCAATAAATTGTCTCATCATTTTGAAGCAAAAAGCTGAGTAGATTATAACAAATTGAACAGAAACTTGAAATTTCTGGCTACATTGTCTTGAGGTAGCGTAACTTTGGCAGGGAGGATGGAAGGACACCTGCTAAATCCTGTCCTTTAAGAAATCTGTATGCAAAGAAAAAGAGGCTCTCTTTAGAATACTCTAAATTGAAAAGATGAAATTTGATATCAAATTTATGAAGCATGTATCTGAACACAGGAAGAAAATTTTCAATCTAGATTTCGCAAGTGCAAGAATTAAGTTTCTTGAAAGGTGAAAGAAACCAAGCAATAAATCAATCTAAAGGATTTTCCAAAGTAAATTGATCTGTTATATGTTATCTAGTGTTTGAAGTAAAACAACTTCTTAGAGTGCTTCATCTAGAGTACACTACAAACCACCTTATGCGATTTCATTTTCAACTCAAATTTACCAATCAAAAAAGTAAGTTCAAACATTGACACGGTGATATAAAGTGCATGCTTGACTGAATGGAGAAAAGGTACTTTTTATGGTAATATCACTAGCACAGATTATTCAGATACACATGTTAAGAGCGAATCCTGATTAAAACGATGATGATAGACTCTAAATAGAGTATAAAGGTCAACTTAAAGAACTTGGCCCCATAAGATCAAGTGAGGTTAAACATGAAAAGAAGCATAATAATTTCCCACATAAAATATTATTTTCACGGATTGACAAACAGATAATCAACCATCATATGATATTCCATGTCTCTAAATCAGATAGCGAAAACCCCATATTTGCCTGCTTCAAGATCAATGTAGCAGCAGAATAAATATTATATGCGATTCCTTGCAATTTTGTAGCAGCATAAACGGCTATTTCTAGATCAGTTTCACGGTAATGAAAAAGATAAGAAGTTTCTTCAGCAAGAAAGCCTACATGCTTTGTACGTGGCATACACTGCCAGGGAAAGAACAATTGCAGATGACAGAATTGTTGTACCATGGCATATCACTTCTTTTTGGTGTTGACCAGTTTGAGTTCTCATCACAAGGATTCAGGTTGAAGTTCCAATCCTTTTTGCCCAACTGATCAGCTATTTCATGAAGAGCATTCTCTGAAAAAATCAGAACTCAATATTACTATTTAAATGTGATAGGATGCATGTTGAACAAAGCGAATGTTTAGAGATGAGCAGAAGTTTTAATGGAAGGGTAAAAAGAGTTCAAAACCACAGAGCCACTAACTACACACGTGGATGGAAAGAAAAAAATGGTTTACATAAAAGAAGTGAGCCTCACTTTCCTCCTCAGGAAGAGATCCACTCTGTGCTAAAACAATTGTTGCTTTGAAGAAAAGTAATATAGTCAAGGTGAACATAGAACTGAAAAAAGCTTTTGACATCTTAGCAACTCTTGCCATCTCCTCTTAGTTTAAAATTCGTTAGGCTGAAAAATGCTCGGGTATATAGATAGAGGGAGAGAGACAAGATGATACATTCAGTTAAATGACTTTGTGCTTTAACATCCAAGAAGGTGGGACCTTCAATATTGGCCCACAATAACAAAATGTTTACGTTTCTTTTAATTTTTTAGTCAAAAGACATTTACGACAGGACATCATAACTATTTCTGCTTCCTTCTTTGCAAAATGATAAACATAATGCTTGAGAAGGCTGGTTTCATTGCAGGTCAATTAATTTATAATTTAACCTGTGAGAGTCAAGTAATATAATCACATGAAAATTATAACTTATAAGGTTCAAGTCAAATTTTTATCTTCCATTCTTTAAGCATGTTTGTCTGATAGTCTATATCACCCGGTAATGATCTCCTCCCCACCATGGGGAGGAGTTATAAAACCCACATGACACATGTCATGTGGGTATTGGACAAGTGATTGACAAAATGTTAATCACTTTTCCTTCTCTCCAATGCCCACATGACATGTGTCATGTGGGGTTTATATCTCCTCCCCACCATGGGGAGGAGATCATTACCCCTATATCACCAACCTTATAGTCCATATATGTTGCCTAACTATAGGTAGATCAAAAAGCATGGTACAACTCGGCATCTCTTTTAATACATAGAGACAATGGAATAAATAATACACTGCGCGTCGAAACAATGCTACCTCTCAGCACAACCACTACCCACACACCCACCACCTAAAAAAGGAAAATGGAAAAATGCAATAGTTTTGTAGCTTGCATTGCATTTATTTTCTAGGTATATTGAGAAGGACCTCAATGGAAATATAGGAAATAGACAATCATAATTGGCCTCCTTGTCTGAATTTTCAAATAACTAGTTTTCATTGTCACATATCTTTATTCACCTCACAGTACCATTTACCTCTCCTTCATTCCATTTCAGCAACATTAATCTCTATATGTTGTTTAGTGCTTCATCTTCTGAATATAAAATAATATTGAATATAAATTTTCATTAACATATATAATTAACTACTGACTTTGTAATCTGTGTTCAAATTAAGATATAGAAACTTTTATAAGTGCATGTTTAATATTGTAATCATTCACATGCAAACACCACATTCAGCTTGAGCTTTTACCCTTTTGATAGTCAGATATGGTATGCTAGCTATCATTAATCAATTATTGATTCTTCAATAAAGATTTCCAACGCAAATCGTACAGATATTCACAATATAGTCTTGATTAACTGGCTGAGGAAACTAAATTTAGAGGGACATCCCAGGAAAGTCAAAGTTTTTGTCTGCCTTATTAGAGTCATGTTCAAAACCTTTACCAACTAGATAGTACTGTTGCTGGTTGATTGATTCAATTTGAGTGTTCTCATTGCAAGATCTCTCAAAGTCGCTTATAAAATCCAGAATTTCCTATGTTAAATTTGCCGAACTAATATTTTCGAACAAATGAGAACACGTGAGAAGGGAGAGGGATGTAAAAAAACTAAAATGGCCAAGTTGCTAAAGGGTGTGGATTATAAACTGGTTTATTTGACTAAAATAGTTTATTTGACCAATTTTGGTCAAAAATGTCAACTTCAAACAAAAAATTTGGTCAAATAAATCGTTTTTGGTCAAATAAACTAGTTTATAATCCACACCAAACGGGTCCTTAATTGTTTTGAATAATAAATTGAACAATTCAAGTAGCCTATATGAAATTTATTGGAAACAAAGCTTCCTTTGTTCCGTTAAGCACTAAGATTTCATATAAGCAGACAAACCAATAATAAATAACAATTAACCTTTGTTTCTAATAAACTTGGAGTCTGGCGAGCATACCAACAAATAAAACATTAGTTAAAACAATTGAAAACCCGCTTCGGGCTCATAAGTCATAAGTCTACTCAAGAACTAGTATTTCATCCAAATTTCTTCCTGTTCTAAATTTTCCCTAAAAGAATATATAATTAAATAACTGCTGTACATTTAAATGGACAGCAAATAAAAATTCATTTCTTTCAACATCATACAGAGTCACTACCATGGTTTGATAGCGATGCAGATAGATTAGACAAAAAATGGACCCAAGCAATTAAAAGGATAATGGCATCTTAGCTGTCTATCTATTCTCACGGGACAGCAAAAATTGGAATTTTAGCTTGAAAGAGACTACCCAATTGCAGTTCGACATCTAACAATAACCAAAACTGTGACGAATTGTCAAATATAGAAATGGTTTCACGCGTATGCCTCAGTTAATTCTCCCATTTCGTGTGAATTATTCTTCTTACTTGTCGAGCAACTCGTGCATGTCCTGTATTCTGTTCTTCTTCCGGGCTCCCGGGACCGGCATCGAGCCATGGCGAGTTTGTACTCTTGGTTCATTGTGCCGTCTGATTTTTGTTCAGTATTAATATCCAGGAAAATTTAAGATCGAAAAACATGTCGTGAACTTGATTTTGGATTAATGAAGTAACTGCAATGTGCGTATTGTCAAATATTTTTGGGGTTCGATTCCAATTTCCATCTAACTTAAGAGCAATTCTTTTTTTTTTTTTTGTTGGTCCAAGCCCGTCAATTGTATCCCCTGGAAAGACTCAGAACAGTCCGTTTACAAATTTGTCGTGAATGTTTCCTGTATTAATCCCTATTTAATAGGGTGATGAGTTTGATTTGATTTAGTCTTCTAACTACTTACCTACTTATCTTTGTAGAATGTGAAAACGTGGCTGCATATTTATCTTTTGAGATTGTTTGTAAAGACTTATATTAGCCAAGTCTTGCTTTAAATTTAATAAGAAGATATTCTCTTAATGGGCAACTATATGTTGCCCGAAATCAGAGCACTGCCCGACCCTCACAGGGGTGGGCCCCTGATACAGGGCCCACCCCTGTGTGAGGGTTATCAGGGGCCCACCCCTGTGAGAGGTCGGGCAGGAAATAATTCCTCTTCTCTTAATAGCTTGTGTCTTTTTCTGATTTACAGTATTCAATATGTTCTAAGTCCGGCCTGTGACATATTTTTCCAGTCGCCTCAAAATTTTTAACTCTATTTTAAAGTAAGTAGAATAGAGACGCATCTTAAAAAATTTAAGGTCTGACCTTACTATTTAATATTTAATATTTATCTCTATCTAAAATACATAGAGCTAAAAATAAAAAAAAAAAATCAAGGGATATAGTGCAAATTTGAGTTTGAAGTGTTCGCTCCACTTTGAACAAGTTCCGTTTCATATTCCACATTTTAACTGCAATGGCAAATATGTTTTTCACACATCTATACATGTTCAAAAATATGGAGTTTCGAAATTTAGATCGCAGATGATAAAAATAGAAAAAGAAAAAATGTCGATGTATTCATAAATTATATTTTAAATAAGAACCGACGAACAGTAGTGGGAAATGGAAATCATTTTGAAACTTCTACGTAAATTGAGGCTGACCCTACAAAAGCCACTTTAAAGAGAGAATCTTTATTCTTTGTCGGTGTAAATAATTGTCTCCAAATGAAGTTAAATAAACACTAGTCATAATCACATGTTTGGAATTACTTAAATTATAATTTTAATTAATTAAATTAGTCAAATATATATTTTATCCATATATTTTATAGGACTCACAACTTACAATATATTTTTTATCCACAAATTCACCAACAAATATTTAGTAGGCATTAAAGTTAAGATTGCCCATATATATATTAGTTTTAAGTTTGTGCATTGCACGTGTAGTAATTATAATATTGTAAAATTTAGGACAAATAAATGAATATTGTAGAATTTAAAACAAAATCACAACAAAAAAAATGGTCAAATTAGGCTTTCAACAAAATTTAAATGTTGGGGATGGTCAATGACAAAAAAAAATAAAAATTGTGGGTGAATTAGTTACTGAATCTAAAAAGTTGGGACTAAAAGTGTAAATTAAAAAAAAAATTGTCAAATTCAAATTTACTCGACAAAGCCCAAAAAGAAGAAAAAAATATTGAAAAAACTAGACAAAAAAAAAAAAAAAAAATTGCGACTAATTTAAAAAAGCAGGTTTCAAAAATTGATGTCGAGTTACTCGACCAAATTATTTTTAATAAATTATTGTTGAATAACTTGACAAACCAAAGACATTAATTTTGTTATTAAAAAAAAAAAAATTTGTCGATTAACTTGACAAAAACTCAAAAAAGAAAAGCAAAAAAAACTTCTTAACTCGAAAAAAAAAAACCCCCAGAAAAAGAAAAAAAAATGGTCAAATTGAGTTTTCAACAAAATTTAAATGTTAGGGATGGACAGTGGCATAAAAATAAAAATTATGGGTAAATTAGTTAAAAATTTAAAAATTGGGACTAAATGCGCAAATTACAAAAAAAAATTCCAATTTCAAATTGGACTTTGTCGAGTAACTCGATAAAGCTCAAAATGGGGAGGAAAAAAAAATGGAAAAACTCAAAAAAAAAAAAAAAAATTAGAAAAATGAAAAATTGAGCTTTGTCGATTAACTCGAGAAAGCCAAAAAAATTTTTTTTTTTTTTTTTTTTAACTTTGTCGAGTTACTCGACAAAAAAAAAGAAAAATGAAAAAATATTTTCCCTTTGTCGAGTTATTTGACCAAAAAAATTCTACAAAAAATCCAAAAATTAATTTTTTTTTTCCTCTTTATCGAGTAACTCGACAAACAAAAAGTTAAAAAATTGTCAAATTGGACTTTGTTGAGTAACTCGACAAAATGTTATTAAGCATTAATCTTATTTAAAAAAAAAAATTAGTCGAGTAACACGACAAAAATCCAAAAAAAAAAAAAAATCAAACATAAAAAACATATTTAGAAAAAATAAAAAATAATGTTGTCTAGTAAATATAAAATATTTACAATTTTATTTTATTTTGTTGTTATTAGTTTTTATCTTGTTTATTTAAAGAGGAGGACAAAATAAAATTTGCAACAAAATTCAAAGGCCGGGGATGGCCAATGCTAAAAAAAAGTTATGGATAAATTTGTTATAAATTGAAAAAGTTGTAGATCAAAAGTACAAATTACAAAAAAAAAAAAAAAAAAGGCTAAAAACCCACACAACTAAAAAAAAAAAAAAAAATGTCAAATAACTTTGCGAGGTAAATCACTTTGGCGAGTTACTCGGCAAAGTAAGAAAAAAAATAATAAGAATAATATCAAATCACTTTTACTCGGCAAAGTAAGTTAAAAAAAAAAAAAAAAATCAAATGACTTTGTCGAGTAACTCGGTCAAATAAATAAATAAATAAATAAAATTTCAAATGACTTTGCCGAGTAACTCGGCAAAGTCAAAAAAAAAAAAAATTCAAAAAAATTCGTCAAGTTACTCGACACAAACTAAAAAAAAAAAAAAATTAAAAAGACTTTGTCGAGTAACTCGACAAAGTCATTAAAAAAAAAATTCAATCAAAAGACTAACTCGAAAAAGTCTTGATTTTATTTTTTATTTTTTAATTGTAACTCAACAAATTGTTGTCGAGTTACCCGATAAAGATTTAAATTATTTTTTTTTGTAACTCGTAAAAATTTTAATTTTTTTTTAACAAAAAAATAAAATCAAATAAAAATCAAATGACCAAAATAAAGTAGTGTTACTAAAATTTCTTCACTTAGTCATGGATTATAAAAAATTCTTTTGACATAGAAAACAATCGCCGAACAAGATGAAATTTTCAGAGAACATAGAATACTCGTGTAGCTACCACACATCAAAATTTGATAGTCCGAAAGCGGCGTGTTTCAAATTTACTAAAATGCTTACCAAAACATCCTAGGCAGTTTCTCAGATTCATGCTGTCACAGTTTACAAAATTGTCCATAACTTGAGTTATATAACATGAAATTATCTGAAACCAAAGCCAATGGTTAGGTAATCCATAGGGCTATCGTCTCCAATTGGAATTATGTAAAAATACTTAATATATAAGGAGCAGCAGATTTTTGAGTTGGACAACAGAAACTGCAGCTTAGAGAAACATGAAATTTAACAAAACCTTTCAATCACATCATTAACATGTAATTAAAACATGGGAATCTACTAAAACTACCACAAAACCAAGGTCCACAAAAGTTTAAGAAGATATTTACACTACTTAAAGTTTTTTGATTGGTTTATAATAGCGATTCAAACACGTCGGCGGCATGAATCGAAAAAATTGCCTAGGAGGTTTCGGTGAATATTTTAGTATGTCGAAACATACCGTCGAACTATGCCAAATTTTTATATGTGGTAGCTACCTGAGTATTCTATGTCCCTGAAAATTTCGTATTGTTCGAGATCGTTTTCTATGTCAAAGAATTTTTTTACTCCATAACCGGTGAAGAAAATGTTCAAAAAATAAGGCGGTGTTACTAAAATTTCTTTACGCGGTCATGGAGTAACAAAAATTTTTTGACATAGAAAACAATCACCGAAAAATATGAAATTTTCAGGAACATAGAATACTCATTTAGCTACCACATATCAAAATTTGATAGTTCGACGGCATGTTTCGACTTACTAAAATGCTCACCAAAACATCTAGGCGATTCTCAGATTCATGCGGTCGCAGTAGCTACCTGAGTATTTACAAAATTGCCCATAACTTGAGTTATATAATATGAAATTATGTGAAACCAAAACCAATGGTTAGGTAACCCATAGGGCTATCGTCTCCAACTGGAATTGCTTAAAAATATTTAATTTATAAGGTGCAGCAGATTTTTGAGTTAGACAACAGAAACTGCAGTTTAGAGAAACATGAAATTTAGCAAAACCTTTCAAGTTCACATCATTAATGTATAACCAAAACATAGGAATCCACCTTTACCAACACTTAGTCCTTTGAACTTCGAACTTCTCTTTGGAAATACTACAATAAATCTTGGTTATCTTGATAGCGTTGAAATATCTTTATTTATGTGAATTTCGGATATAGAAATTTTTGTGTCATACCATAATAAGTTGGATATGTTGTTGGTCATTTCTTTGACTTCTTTATCTTTTATTTTATTTTATAGGACAAAATGGTGAGATTTACCACATAAAAAGAAGAAAAACAAAAAAAAGGAAGGAGAAGTCAAAAAATACGGCTAACCATTCAAAAACAAAAAAAAAAAAATCAACAAAAGCTGATTTGTTAATAATTTAATGAAAATTTGTGGGACAAAAGTGTGAGATTAGGACAAAATTAGAATAATAACACACCAAAACTACGTCGTATTGATTGAAAATTTGTGGGACAAAAGTGTGAGATTAGGACAAAATTAGAATAATAACACACCAAAACTACGTCGTATTGGTTGAAGGGTAAGAAAGAAAGCGGTGATAGACACTTATATTGTAGTAAAGATATAGAAATAATCTCCTAAGTACTGGTACTTAACTTATGCTAAACACCGATGGATATGCGTATCTATTTAATGGATAATGATGGATCCCACATATTCAATATATAAATAAATATATATTAAATAGACATGTAATGTCATGCTAAGCACCGATGATTAATTGATTATTCCTCTCTCTCTCTCTCTCTATATATATATATAATATTTTTTTTTTATCTATATATATAATAGAACTCACAATTTATTACTTATTTTTTATTATTATTATTATTTTATAGAACTCAAAGTGCATAAACACTTAAATTTCAACACCAACAAATAAACCTTTCACACCACCGATGGACAAACGTATTATTCATAATTATTTTTTTTGTGCACGACCGATTTGAGTAGGAGTTCAATTAAGTCAACACCCACTTCAACCAATTAATCTAGATTATATATCTGGATTAGTTAGCCAGATATTCAACTTTGTTAAGCGTTTGTTATAGTTTTGCAATTTTAATTTGCACCCCCAAATTCGAGAATCTTTAATTTATCGAATTAAATGCACTGGTTCTAAAAAAGTCAAAATCCCAAAAAACGCGCCAAAGCCAACATTTAAGTTTCGGCCTCGGCCCACATCTAACTTTATTCTTTTAGAACATTGATTAAATGACAGGACACCAATCATTGCTTATTATAACAAGATATATGCTTAAACAAGAAATTAAGTAATAAGCTTGTTAATTTCTATAAAACCCCAATTACATGGTAAAAAATAATATATATATATATATACACACAGATGCAGAAACTCCTGCATGTGTTTATACAGTTGTAGACCTCTGAGTTTGACTTTCACTTAAACTTCGATTTTGCCTTTCTTGGTTCAAGCCTTGTATGGTTTTGAACCTCACATCACTGCCTTCGAGGGGCACGTCTGGAATGGCCATTTGTCCTTCGAGCATTCGAACTACCTCGGACATGGTAGGCCTAACAGATGAAGTTGCATTTGTGCAGAGGACCGCTACTTTTATTGTCTTTTCTACTTCTTCTTGGTTCACTCGAGAACCCAGCCTTTTATCGAGAAGTTTGTCTATGTTATTAGTTTCTTGCAAGTGACAAGCCTGCAATACAATTATTTCCTGACGTCAAATAGTTACGATAAAAAAAAAAAAAAAAAAAAAAAAAACAATGGGGAAAGGCCGCTACAATTTCGATGTTTGCATGCAAATGTGAGTAGGATTTTGGACTACATAACTAGTATGGGTGCTAAAATGGGCCATGCAGAGACATGTTTATTGGCAACCCGCGCCAAGCCCATTTTGCCAATTTTTACAAGGCCAGTCTCAACCCGCCTTCAAAGGTGGCCCAGCCTGGTGCTGCAGTTTTTGCAGATGCGCCGGCCGGGCCTGGACGGCTGGTCCCTATTGACATCCCTAATAACGTGGGAAGTGCAATCAAGTGAAGAGTTGAAGAATGAGTTGGTACCAAATCCAATAGGCCAATGAAATTGCTACTGGGCAAGTAATTGTTGTTGCTCTTGCCACTGACAATTTCCAAAACCACGACTCCGAAGCTATAAACATCTGCTTTATCGGTCAGATATCCCCATAGTGCATATTCCGGTGCCATGTAACCTCTGCAATCCGAAAGATGAAACATAAATCATGGATCAACTAAGCCCTCACAGGGACTTTCTTAAAAGATGAAATACTACCTAGTTGGAGCATGCCAAGGTACAAGGTTGTAAAGAATATTTACCAATAACCCTTGTATAAATAAGTTGAACTCACATTGTTCCGGCAACTCGGGTGCTAATATGGGTCTTCTCTTCTTCATTAAGCCTAGCCAATCCAAAATCCGATATTTTAGGGTTTAGATCTCCATCAAGCAGAACATTAGTTGCTTTGATATCTCTATGAACAATTTTCAGTCTTGATTCTTCATGAAGAAATGCTAATCCTCTAGCAATTCCGAGACAAATCTTGAACCTTGCTGGCCAGTCCAGCATCAACTGACTTTCCTCTGAACCTGAATTTTGCAGCCCCCAAAATTACCATTGACCAATAAGGGCATGTTTAGTACCAGAATGTTAGGTACCCAGATTGCATAGTAGAATCGATAAAGTTTTAACTGTTTTCTTCTTTAATACTGTACAGTCCACCCAATCAAACAAGCTATAAAACCCACAAGCAGAAAATGGAAAAAGATATGTCAAGTATAAGAAAAATTTACCAAACAAAACATGGGCCAGACTATTGTTTTCCATGTACTCGTATACAAGTAGCAATTGCTCTCCATCAATACAACATCCTTGGAGCTTGACGAGATTTGGGTGTTGCAAACAGGAAATCATGCCAATCTCATTCAAAAATTCACGATTTCCTTGCCTTGATTTAGAGGAGAGCTGCTTTACAGCGATAAAAGTACCCTCAGATAATTGACCCTGTGCCAGTTCTTCCATTAGAAAATCTATGCATCAAAAATGAAGGAACTAATGATCTCTGAACAATAATAATACCTTGTACACGGGACCAAAACCACCTTCTCCAATCTTGTTTGTGGGGTCGAAGTTGTTAGTAGCCACTTTTATTTGTTTCGAAGTAAAAAAAACTGTTTGCAATTCTAGACCTTCAAAATCTGTTCACGGAACACATAAAACGATCATTCACTTGAACAATATTCTGTTAGGTCATCCCAGGTAGATATGGAACTTCCGACATCAGAGAACAAAGAACAAAAAGTAGAAGACACAAGATTGATGAGGTTTACTCGACATCCGTACATTCACTCGAGAGGAAAAAGAAAAAGTCCACTGTAAAGAGTTGAGAGTACCAGACCAGAGAGAATTCACTAAAGTTCCAAAATTCCAATATGTCCTAGATGGCTATATGGAAGTACAACCTATATATACAGGTAAAATGAAGAACTCCCTAATTCCTTTTGCTCCACAACAGGTGGTCCACTTGAAACGTACTTAAGGTAGCCATTGACCTTTAAGAGAGAAAATTATATTGCTGTTTGAATGAAAGATATAGATAGCCCCCTCGAATGTCATTTTCAATTCATATGATCTAGTGGCAACTCTTGAAAGATTATGTACGTATATTTGAAGTTTGCTTTTTAATTCATATTTGATACCCTAAACATGATATGTGTTGTGCATTCAATCATATTCAACAGCCTATGAATCAATAATCGTTCTTGTTTTCGTGAGAGAATCAAAGTCATCACCTTTCCTTTTTCTGCCTTTCAAACAGCCTTTCCACCAAAGGAAGCCAAATATCGAGAAAATAAGACATACTGCCACAACTCCAACACTTACATAAACAGTTAAATTGTTCTTGCCTCCATTTGAACAAATCTTGAAATCTGCAAAAAATAAGAAAAGCAATAATGTTTATGGAACAAAAAGGATCAACAAGAAACTCACATCTAAACTAGATCTAAGTTCACCTCATACTAGCAGGTTAGGCATTTTTTTACATTCAAACATCATACTGCTAAGATAATATTTAATAAGAATAAACAAGTGCAGGCCCCCAAGGCACAGTACATAGAAAACAGGATTCAGAAGACCAGGACTCAATCTCGAAGACAACCTTAAATATTAAAACATATATATGAAAATGAAGTGTTGGTGGTCGAAATTAATGACTTTGGAAAGATAAGTTGATGAAGAAAATGCATGAGCTGAGTGCACCTAGAATGTAACAATCAACCAAATATCACATAACCATCAATAACCTTGAAGAAACCAAAAGGGACAGAAGCAATCAATAACTATTATCGCATGCCAAAGTTTTGTTAACTCCTAAACTTAAAATATGATTGGAATATTGCCAGTAAAGTATTCTCTTGCATCTATCGAATAATATGTCAAGTTGGTAATTGACGAGGAGATGTAGTACACCATATAGAAATAGAAGAGAGAGAAGAGGAGAGATAGATAACAGAAGTAGAAGGACAAGAGGGAGAAAGAGAGAATGCAAATATAAGAAGGAAAAGAATGCAAATACTCACTTGGATTGACTGAAATAGCTGATATAAGGGAACCGTAATCTCCTTTATTAGGAATTCGTGTAGTTCCTTTACTGGACCAGTAAAATCGGATCTCCAAGGTATTATCTGATACTGTGACATTAAAATGTTTAGTCACAGGCCTTTGAGCTCCCCTAGCTTCATCTTCAATGTTGAGATCTTTCCAAACTAATTTTTCCTGAGAGTGAAAGAGGATCTTAGAAAGCCATACAGGTATCTTGTGAAATGCATAAAATTTACATATATATTCACTACCTGGATGTATATATCAAACATCCGCTTTCCAAGACTGTTATATGTGTTGTCATTTGTGAAAAGTATTTCAGCAAAGTGAAGATTCACGCTATAACTCCCATTCTCCAGGCAATAATGGTAATATGTAAGTGAAAGAGGACTAAGACGTGCGGTACAGTATAACTCAGAGAGGTTTGTTGTCGACGTGGTTTTGATAGAACGTGAATTTTGGTTGTTCATTAGGTCCATGAATTCTCCACTGCTAGTAAACCCCCAATAACTGCTGCTACTTAAAAATCTTGCAGAATCACTTCCAGCTTCTGCATCTCCTTCATAAGTAACTTTTCCATTGCCTTCTTTGATTGCCAAATTGCCCCCACCACAATTAACATGTAAAGAACATTTGTCTGCCATAGATAAACAAGATTTTCACGATTAGTGTTATAATATGAACGAAAAATAGGCAACAAAATAGGAACAAGAACACACTGATTTACGAGGGAAACCCTAGAATACAACAGGGAGAAAAACCCACCGACAGATATCAAAGATGGTTACAAAGAGGAGCTAATTCGCTAACCCTAAAATACATGATATATATACTCGTGTGAGAAGAATCCTAGTCCTGAACCATACCACGGAGGCAGACCGCAAACGTTTCGGGTTCAGCCCAATAGAATTCGGGTCACCAAACTCTAACAAGTACATGGAAGGTGGCACTGATTGAGGATAAATTAACGAAAAGATGACTCAAGTGGTTAGGATATGTTTTGCGTAGACTTAAAGAGACTATTGTTCAAATGAAGCAATCTCGGTGGAATAGGTTAGAAGAGGGATGGACAAACTAAAACTGACAGCTTGTTGCGGTTGCTAAGAATCTGGTTGATCTGGATCTTTTAGTAAATCTAGTAATGAACCGGACAAAGTGGCAAAAAAGGATTCATGTAGATGATCCCAAATTTATTGAGAATAAAGCTTAGTTGCTTAGTTTATTGTTGTTGTTGTTGAAGTAGGGAGTTCCAAAATATTGAGTTGTGAAGCGGATAAAGAAAAGAAAGAAAACTTCGGTTGTATGATAAGTGTGATTTTACACTTATCTAGACCATTAAAAGTGGACAATTGTAAGTGCTCATAAGTACTTTTCTACTTAATTGTGTGTTGATTTAATTATTTGGTCAAAACCCAAGATCGGATGGAATTGGAGAAAAACAAAGCAAAATAAGCGAAAAGGATGAAAGTGTCTGAAAACTTGGAGATGGGAATCAACTTGCAAACCTCCAAAAGTTGAAGGACACGGGTTGCAAATAAAAGAGGACTAAATTGAAATATAAGAAGAAATTAGAGGACTAAAATGACTACAATTAAAAGTTGAAGGACCACGAGTGCAAATATGAAGAAATTATAGTTGGGTGAGCATGACTCGAAAAAGTCGGGTGACGCTCAACTCAAAGCTGAGTGACGCCCAACTTCAATTGAAGTGGTGAGGTTAATTTATTGGCACAGGCGTTCACCGGAATATGCCCAGGCGTTCTCCGGGCCAAAGTCTGCAGCGTGAAATTTTCTTGTTATTTTATTTCCTTTTGAGTCCTAAAACAATTTGGAAACTTGTAACCCAGCGATTTTTAGGGATCTTTTAGGGCTTATTGGGGAACTATAAATATGGGTTATACACTCATAATTGGAGGTCGAAAAATCTTGTAAAATCACCAAGAGGCGAAGAACAAAGGCGGAATTGAAGATTGGAGCTTGAAGACAAAGATTTCTTGGTGCAAGATAGTCAACGTCTCTTCCTCTATTATTTTCAAGATCCAGGTTATGTCTTTCCTTCTCTTCATCTTTTCTTTCTCCAGGAGTCATGAATATTTAGATTTAATGTTTGGATGAGCGATGTAGCTTTAAGTTTAATTCTTTAATTTGAATCTCAAATTTTGATTTATAAATTGATTAAGTATTTGATTTTACTTCTTTTCTTAATACTTGAGATAATTGGCCGTTATTTGTCGTTGATTTGTGGATTGTAATGAAGCGAGAGGTAAATTATTAATCTGAGACCACGTAGTAAAATCGACAATTGGACAAAAGGTAGAGATACAGCTTTTGTTATTGTCACGGTCTTGAATTGAATTCTTAGGAGATTTAATGCATCTAATTAAGGACCATTACATTGCCTAAGTTGACTTAATTAGATAGGACTAATTTGAACTCGAGAGAGGTAAATTAGGTTAAATTTGTGAATTCGACTCAATCTGACTTTAGGAATAAATCTTGAGAGGAGAAATTAGAGATGATAACTAGGTGAATTCGTTTGTCCAAACGCTTTAACCATCATATTTTATTAATTCTTGAATTGTTCTTTATCATTATTTTCGAAAAATCCAAAGTTCTAGCTTAAATCTTTCAATTCTATTTATTTTAACTCATTTACAACAGACTAGCACTTTAATTAATTTAACTAGTATCTAAATAAGATAGTCTTCGTGGGAACGATAATCCGGACTCAAAAAGTCCACTTTATTACTTGTTTGCGATATTGTACACTTGCAATCACATTATTTTCACAACATTGTACGATAAGGCAATAAGGGGAGAATTTAATTAACAAAAGGGAAACGTACTTACATCTGGGACAATCTACATTTCTTGAACAGGGAAGCATTTGTTTTCTGTTGGAAGTTGAGCATTGAAGCAGTTAGAATCAAGTGTGTATTTAGTTAGATGGCTATTCGAGAATTATAACTTGCTTTCCACTGCTGGCCAATAATATTTTATTACAAACAAAAATAGAAAATGCAACTTACAATGCATTTACTGTAGCAGAGCTTTTGAACAGGTTCACATTATCATTTCTATTAAAAGAACGGGGAGAGAAACAGAGAGAGGTTAATAATTATAAATACAAAAAAAGTGCATGCTGATGAAAATATAAATTACGAAATAATTAAAGAATTTCCTAACAGGTTTGATTGACAAGCTGATTGATCAGGGCCTTTCCATGTGAAATTGTTGTAGGAAAGATCACTGCACAGTGTTAATAAAGATAGATGTCATTATCTGGACCATTTAATTATACATTACACTCAGAAGCATTCATCAGTAGCCATTATGGATGGCAATACAGAAAGAAATTTGTAGAGTTTACCAGCTTAATATTTTGCTACAATACTGTCTAGAATTATAAATTTGAAATGCAGGGAAACATGGATCATGTAGCATTCTCAAAACACGCATTCAACCTTAACTCACAAACAAGATGGAATATTGGGAATGATGTGAAATAAGTATCGTTACAGATAGTAAACATACATATTGCTTCCATCCTTCAAGAGTGCATCTGGGATATTTCCACTTAGCATGTTTCCAGTGACAAACCTAATTAGGAAAAATCATACAGTAAGAATGACGTGCAAAGGGACAAAAAGGCAGGTTCAAGATGTTATACATGCTTTCCTCAAGCTATGTTCTTTTTCCCCAAAATGCACTTAATTCCAAACCAAATGAAGCAGAATATTGAAGTTTGTACTCACACGACTTTCAGATCTCTTGCAATGTCATCTGGAATATTTCCCACTAAATTATTGAAACTCACATCCCTGTTTATGTCAGAGACCATAAAACACAGTCAAAAATAGCATCCCAGTAAAAACAAACAGAAAAAGAGAGTTAGCTACCCATTGTCTTAGTGCTTGTTTGGTGGTACTGAGTGTTTATAAGCTGTGAGTCTTATGGAATGTATGGATAATAGGTGAGTAGTAAGTTGTGGTCCTACGAAATGTGTAAATAAAAAGTATGTTTGACCAACTTGCCAAGCTTAAATTTTAATTTAAGCATAGCCAAACAATGGCTTAACTTCCTGAATCATGTAAACAGATTATTGCAGTATGACCAAATAAATCTTGATGTGTTATTGAATATAAAGGCATATCAATTAAAGTCAACAAAATATTTATTTAAAGACCTGATAATTTAGTTTCTTCAATGTGTCTATATATCTATTTGATCTATTAATTTCTGAGTTCTGCAGGGGACTATTTCATGACCACGGTGACATATCAAGTCCACCCATACAATGTTTCCACTACAGCCTGTTTATGTCATAAACCATAAAATACAGTCAAAAAGAGCATTCCAGTAAAAACAACAGAAAAAGAGAGTTAGCTACCCATTGTCTTAACTTCCTGAATCATGTTTTTTCAATATGACCAAATAAATCTTGATGGCTCAGGGGCGGAACCAGACCCCGCTCTGGAAAAATCAATTTTTGAAGTGAATTTTTTTTTTTTCAATAGCAGCCCGGTTTTGAAGTGCAATTTTTTTTTTTAAGTAGTAGTCCCCTCTCCAAAAAATCCTGGTTTCGCCATGCGTTATTGTATATAACTGCATATCAATTAAATTCAACAAAATATTTATTTAAAGACCTGATAATTTAGTTTCTTCAATGTGTATACATACATATCTATTTGGTCTATTAATTTCTGAGTGCTGCAGGGGACTATTTCACGACAATGGTGACATATCAAGTCCTCCCATACAATGTTTCCATTACAGCATGAAAATCAACTATGGCACAACACCCTTGAAAAACTGAAACAGAAGTACATCATCTGTCTAAGAGTTTAAAAGGAGAATAATAGACAAATTCAGCTTTTCTTGAACAAAGTCCAGGCGTTCACTCAAATCCAGAAGGGAAAAGGAAGAATCGAAGTAGTTGGACAAAAAAATATTGACCATCGTGCAGCCAATAAGCAACCCTAGAATCATGCAAATTAAACAGCTAAATGATTATTTTAAGCTGATATTGGTTACTTACAACATCTGTAGAACCCGAATTTTCCAAATATATGCTGGGATTTCTCCAGAAATGTAACAGTTTCTTAACACCCTAAATCCAAGAGTGAATTTATCTCATTAGTTTAGAGCGCATGAAGCACAAAAGAATTTCGATAAGCATAATTGTTCAGCATACAGTGTTACTATGCTTGTCATGCTCCTCAGTACAGGAAATCCCTGAGTTGGCCCTTTTATGTCACTAATTCTCCTGTATAAGAAACTTCCAACATAAAAACTCACAAGTAGTAAACTGATACAGAAAAAACCAAATAAGGAAATAAAGTGGAGGCCAGTGCAAATCGTATGGAGGTTCTACTTACAAGGCGGTTAACATAGTCAGAAGAGATATGTTTGAGGGAATCGGGCCCTCTAATCCACTCGCGTGCATTTCTCTTCAATGAGCATTCAAAGGAAAAAATGTTATACAAAATAATTAAGAAAAAAAGGTTATCTATCATATCTTCAAAAGAACTTCTAGGTATGCAAGGATCTTACAAGTGCATAAGCTGTTTCCAGTTCTGAATAAAATCAGGTATTGGTCCATGGAAATCGTTATCATTTATCCTACTGCATTGAAAAAGGGGCCTTCATTGAATATATCATCAAAATTCTACACGTTAAATTGAAGAAGATGGTATTTATGCTTACAAGTCAACTAAATTTATCAGTTCCGAAAAAGATGTTGGCAAGTTTCCAGTCAATTGATTGGAGGACAATATCCTGTGATTCAATAACCAATGCAGACTGAAATAATCAGATGTTGGCTCATCCATTTTGAATCGCATGAGAGATTTAAAGCATAAGGTACGGTGCATAAAAATGAGGGATCTTACAGAGTCTTCAAGTTTATCAACTTCCCAAGTTCAGAAGGAATAGAGCCTGAAAATTGGTTGACTTCAAGATTCCTGGTAAAATATCTCCAATCAAATTGCTTGACTCACAGAATAGGACAGTAAATTACCCTTTATTTCAACAATAATGAGAACAGAAGGAAGTCCTCTTTTTTGTACTATCTCACCCCAGAAGCTTGAGCTATTAGAGAGGGGAAACTTAATTATTCAAATTATATCGTCAACACACCCCTCACGTTTTGGCCAGATTCATTTTTTTCATCAAAGGCCTAGCATGTGCACAATTTTCATCAATGTGGTCTGTGAGATTTAAACCTAGACCCTGCATGCTGTGTTACCATGTTGATCTTTTGAATAAATAAAGAAAGATGGAGAAGGAAAAAGAGTGAATAAGAAATTCTTCATTCATGCTTGTTCCTTCTCTTACTTTCTTCCATTTATTCAAAAATTCAACACTCCTGATAATTTTTATTCAAAAACTAGTTTCAATCAGCAAATCTATTTCAGAAAACAAATTACATACGATTTACTTAAAGACATACAGGTAAGTGAGGGTAGTAATGTTTCCCAGTACCCTTGGCAATTCTCCTGATAACTGGTTCACAAGAAGAGAGCTGCATCGCAATTCTGTGATTACTCAGTGATTACATAAATGAATAACTACTAGAATACGTATACAAATCAATGATGGAGCATACACAAAATTCAACTGTGTCGAAGCCCATTCTGTTGGTATTGTACCCGTGAGGAGGTTGTAAGCAAAATCACTGAGAGTGAACGAAATGATAATCAGATTCAGTAGCTGATGATTCTCCATAACAAAGTCATGGCATAAATCAAAAAAACCAATATGATGCTGGTAATGACAGGTTCTTACATATCTCGGAGGTACTGAAGCTTTGCAATTGCAGGTGGAAGAATTCCCGGAAGATTATAACTCTTTAGTGCACTGTATAGAGTGGAATGTGGACATTAGCATCTAAACAACGTATTCAACATATAGTAATAACTATATGGAGATATTATTCATTGCTGCACTTTTGCTATGACGGTAGTATAGTACTAATAATGTTTAGATATCACAAGTGATAAGATTTTTTATTAGGTTGTAATAGACAATGCTTCCCATAAAGATTAATAATTATATGGGGACATCATTGAAATCTATACATATTTTAAAACAGTAGTACTTATATATTCAAAGTGACAAGATTCTTGATCGGGAGGAACAGAAGTCTAAACATATGGTTTCCATGATGAACTAAAATTTTGAGAAACATAATAAGAGAAGAGATAAAGAAACTTACATTTTTGTGACATGGCACAGGGTGTTGTTTTCATAGGTGCAGTCGCAATCAACATAACCCTCGGCTCCACTTGGAGCCGTTTGCGTAACCCCAACCATTTCAATGTCACATAAATCAGCATTGAATTTCCAGAATGTTGCACCCATTGCAGTGACAATTTGTTGCAACAAATCCACTAAAGATCAATGGAAATAAATATCAAATACGAATCTGAACATGAGAAATGATAAAATCTTAGCTAATTATGTCCAGTCAACATCTAAATATGCTCTTATGGCATGTTTTTCATAAGGTGAATTTTATAGCATTGGATAGTACCAATGAACAAAAAGAAGCTAAAATTTTGTCCCTTACACCAAATATGCCAAATATGCTCTAAGAGCATGTTTGGTATGCAAGCAGGGGGCGGAGATAGGGTAGTCCAGTCCTGCTCCGGAAAAAATCAATTTTTGAAGTGCAAAAAAAATATTTTAAGTAGCAGCCGATTTTGTTTAGTAATTTTTTTTTTTTTTAAATAGTAGTCCCCTTTAAAAAATCGTGACTCGGCTCCTGAATACAACATACTTGTTTACTACTATTTAATCACTGCATACCATATCAAACATGACATCAGTGTATTCAGCACAAAAGACATGGATTCAGTAAAAGTGAGAAAAAACAGTGACTATGGATTCTAACTCCAAAATAATGGCACAAAAAGTAGAAAACAAATACTAATACTAAAGAACCACACTGAAACTTCAATCTGCTTAAGTACCCAATATTTGCCTCTTGAGCTTGAAGAAATTGGCTTAGCTGACACAAATTCCACTTTTAAGTTATTGAGCAACACTTACACGAAAAAAAAAGTAAATAAATAAACATAATAATTATAGTTCTTTAATTTTTCTTGATTTCATTTTTTTTTTTTTTTTTGGTGAGCACTATAAATTAACTGCATATTCATAACACAGGAGCTAAAACTGAGCTTCTTACCTTCTTCTTTAGGCACTTGTGGCACAGCAAAATTTAGCAACCTAAAACAACTCAATACAAGAATCCATGAAACAACAGAGTTTCTTGACAGCATTTTCAAGCATTAATTAGTAGATACGTAAATAATGTAGGAAAAGGAAAATGTAATAGTTGAGTGCTAATACGAGACCATGACTAATGGATGAGGTTTAGAGGGTCCCAGAAGTGAGAAAGAGAAAAACAATCTAGTGAGAGAGAGAGAGAGAGAGAGTGTGTGTGTGTGTGTGTGTGTGTGTGTGTGTGTGGAGGACAAAAAGGAGGTTGGAATTATTAATTGCATCAATTAATATTCCTTTTCAAACTCTAAATCGAGATTATAATTTGGAAATGAAATTGTATTTTCATGCATGTATACTTTAATCCATTTGATTTTATTTTCATATAGTTCTTTCCTTATCAACCAATTAAAAAGCTGAGAATAGTCAAGATATGTGCATATAAGAAGGTTGTTTTTGGATTTTTGAACCGGAAAGTAAAGTTAGTTCAAGTTGTGGCAAAGTTAAATAGTGGTGGATACAAAGTAATAAATCATTGATTAAAGATGACATGGTCCGCTCCCAAATGGGATGGAGACGATGTACATGGTTATCATTTTGAATCTTATTTTTTATTTATTTATATTTTAAAATTTAAATTGTATATAAAAAATAAATAAATAAGTAAATATGACGGTAAATATAGATTTTAATCTTTATTTGTTCCGTTACGTCTCGTCTCGTCTCAAAATTTGCTTGCAAGAATAATTAGCGGGGCACGTCTAAAAAGATAATCATCTTTCCAATAATTTTGCCTCAACCCCAGTACCGTAACAATCTATTGCGAATCTAATTCTTACAATAATAGTATTTTATTATTTTTCTTTCATGTATAGAGAGTTATTTCCTTATACAAATCTGAACATTGTGTACAAATACTTGGCCGACAAGTCCCAATCTCTATGAAGTTCAATCGCGTTACAAAACCATGCCGAGTCACCTGGTACGTGAACCTTCATAAAGGAAGTTGACGCCTATGTCCTATGATAGATACGTGCGTGCATGCATACTTAGGATAGATACAATATGTGACTAGATTCAAGATTGCACACTCTCTTTTTGATAATTCAAACAAAATGTGGTCTCTTTATGGGATTGAAGAAAATGACACTTACAAATTACAATTACTCCAATATTTACCTATAATTATTTTTTCGGTAATATAAATATAACATAAATAAAAATATTAAAATAGACATGTGATCACATTACAATTTGATAAAATAAAAATAGACGTTGAAAATGAATTTAAACAATTTAAACGGTTGAAATGTACTTAAATAAATATCAAATTACTAAAAAGTTGTAGACATCACAATTTGAACATAAAGTATTCTCCCATACGTGAAAGAAACGTTTCATCATAGGGTAATCTTCAATTAGCCGCCTTAACAATGGGCCACCTTTTGGTGAGTGTCAATTGAAGGTAATAATCTTAACATTTTGAGTCAACAATTTTGACCATGACCTATTCTCTAAGACAGTATTTTGATTGTAAATGTCCCATTGCAAAACTATGTGTAAATTTTGGTTGGGGGGACTCAGACATATTATAAGTTCATGTTTGGTTAAATTTAAATTATAATTTAAATTGGTTAAATATATTTTTTATCTACACATTTTATATGACACACAACTTACAACACACTTCTTATTTCACACATTCTATAGGACCTACAATTTATATACATAATACATACTTAAAAAATAATTTAAGCATCGCCAACAATAGTAAATTTTAATAATTCATCTTTAAGAGTTTTGTTGTAGTTGTTTTATAATCTTATACTTCTTGACAGCAACAAGTACATCATTCGACACTCATTATACTTGTCTTGTCACCATAATCTTGATTTGCCTCTCTTTGCACCTATTTCAATTGTTTTTTTATATGAGTCACTGATGAAGTGGATAGTGTTCACTTTAGATATGTCGATAATCTCTCGGGTTAACTATTTGTCCAACAATCTAAGTTATTATGTAGAAAGATTTTAGGTTAAATAGTTATTATGCGCCACCGATTAAGTAGATATTGTACAATGCATTTGATACTTACATTTATGCATTTTTTTGACATTGCTTATTATAAAAGAAAGGCGGCTTAATATTTAGGGTTAATTACACTAATGGTCATCATTCTTTTAGATTTGTAACAATTTCATCTTTATTCTTTTTTTTAGCAGATATTATTGACCTCCAAAATGACTGCCAACAGAATTACCACGCTACCTCTGCCTACGTATACTTTTCCTCTTATTAGGACTGCCACGTGATTTATTCAACCACGTAGATGAGCCTCGGACCGGGTGGAAGTATAACAAAAGGTCAAGTACACTCTTATGGTAGAGGTGATAACTTGAGGGCCCCTAACTAACAAATTTCACGTGGTTAAGACACTTGAGAATGATTAGAATAGAGGACTTGATATATGTGTAGTGAGAGTAATATTTTTCAACCCCCAACCTGTGGAAATAAAATTAGTATGTATAGGCAAATTCTACAATAACGATCCCCTTCTATGTACGACACGTGGTTCCATCTGAAGGGTTCTTGAGTCACATCTTTGGTGTCACGTCATTAGCATTAATGAAGCAGTCACTTTCAGCCGCAAA
Source organism: Forsythia suspensa (assembly GCA_023638005.1). Taxonomy (NCBI): domain Eukaryota; kingdom Viridiplantae; phylum Streptophyta; class Magnoliopsida; order Lamiales; family Oleaceae; genus Forsythia; species Forsythia suspensa. Next base: position 7,815,804 of record CM042674.1, on the reverse strand, counting down.
CTAAGGAGCTATGACTGTGACAATGTTCGCGCTTGACAAAGCGGTCCATTAGTCTTTTCAAGATTAAATTATAGGTTTGGTGGGGAAGGCTTTCTGAGCACGCAACCAGGGTTGATTATTCAACCTCCTTTGCCCAAACAGCCTCGGTTATATAACTCCTCGGCCCAAACAGCCTCGGAGAAGGGTTGAGTCAAAGCATATTGACTTTGACCTAGTTTACATGGGGCCCAAGTGGGATTAGCCTCTCCCAACATGGGACTCGGCTATTCAACCCTCTCCCAACATGGGACTCGGCTGTTCAGCCCCTCCCAAATTGGGAATCGGCTATTCCGGCCTCTCCCAACGTGGGACTCGGCTATTCAGGCCTCTCCCTGTTGACCTATGGTTAACTTTAAACCTTAATGTTTTGATTATTACAAACAAATTGGTTATGTTTTCTAACATTTTATTTTCAAGCAAAAATTCAAAGCGCTACAAATCGAGCTCTCATGCAATGTCAAGTTCAAAATCAATACAAGAGTTCAAGCATCTCAAGATTCGCCAAAATACAAGACTCGAAGATCAAGATTGAAGAATAGACTTTTAGATAAAATTGTAAAGGTATTAACTCTTTAATCCTTAGCAATTAAATGAGCGAAAGGTCAAAAATAATTTTATCACTTGCATAAAAATTAGTTTTATCAAAGCCAAAAATCGATTTTCAAAAGCGTGGAAGCGGACAATCCGTTTGGTAAAGCTGGATGAATCGATTCGACCGTTTAATTTGAACCGGTCGACCGTTTGAACGTAATTTTCAAAAAGTGTCGGTTCGACTTTTTGCGGTTTAACGACTAGTTCGACCAATCTGACCAATCGGACTGGTCGACCGTTTGGTCATCCGTTTGGTCAGAAAGTGACGAAAATTCATCTCTATAAATACCACTTCATTTACTATCATTAAAATAACACTTACAAGAGCATTTATAGAGAGAATCATATTGAAAAACATCTTTCAAAGCTTCATTGCATTTATATCTTCAATATCTCTTATTGAAAAACTTTGTTTGATTAAATCAAACCTTTGATTCATCTTTCTCAACAAAGTTTTCTTCTAACACTTGAGCTTTCCTCATTCATTGCTATTCATTAAGGTGTTAGTCTCTCTTAGAACTAAACTTGTATCTATCATTCATCTAGAGAGAAATACTCAAATCAATCTCTTTATATATTTGGGTCATATTGAGGTCCCTTGAAAAACTCAATATTGTATAAGGATCGGTGCTCCTTGCTTGTAAGTCACCGGATACATTGTAAGGGTTTGGATTGCACCATAAGTCAATCAAAATAGTGGAAAGGCCGTGCTCGTGTTGGAGAGCTTGGTAGCGGAGGCGTAGATCATTGGTTGGATCGAACCTCCATAAAAATCGTTTGCACTCTCTCTTCTCTTTTATTTACTTATATTGTGCTTATATTTTTGTGAATCTATTTTTATCTCTTAAATATCATTTTTGAGAATATTCTTCGAAAAAGTTTGAGAAAACCAATTCACCCCCCTCTTGGTTAGTTATTCTTGGGCTATCACTCCCAACATAGGACTCGGCTATTTAGGCCTCTTTCAACATGGGACTCGGCTATTCAGCCCTCTCCCAACATGGGACTCGGCTATCCAACCCCTCCCAAATTCGAACTCGGCTATCCAGCCCCTCCCAACTTGGGATTCGACTATTTAGCCTCTCCCACCATGGGACTCGGCTATCCAGCCCCTCCCATTTTGGGACTCGGCTATTCAGGCCCCTCCCAACATGGGACTCGGCTATTCAACCCCTCCCAAACGAGCCACTACAGAGCTACCTAGGCCGCTTCAACGAATAAATGTTGTTCTGTGAAAGAATAACAGATGTCGAGGCCTTGTCTATCCTAAAGACAAGACTGGACATGAACCTTCCGTTCTGGAGGGATGTCCGCAACAAAAACTCAGCCACCTTTGACCAGTTGGTGGAGATGATCACCGATGAGATAACCAGCGAGAACATTATCCTCCACGGGGAATCGGGCGGATTGGGAGCTAACCCGACATCCGAGGCCGGGTATGTCGAATCGAGTAGACCTACTCTCCAACACAATCCATGGGAGAAACTACCCATCCGAACAAATGTTGGGATGAGTTATGTGGCCTCTGCACAAGAGGGCTGCTCGCCCCCTATCTTTGCTCCATGGCGTCGGTCCCGTGGCTAGATTTTATAACTACGGTATGTCCCGTCCATCTATTATGAAGCGGGACCGGCAGCTTTTGATGATTCCTCTCCCTCAAGTGGCTCCCTCGAAATATTGCTGCTTCCACCGAAGCTATAGACATAGCGGACGAATGTCAAGAGGTGGAGGAGCTTGCCAATAAGAGGACAGTGACCCGAGGCACGGGCGTGGAACAAATACCAAACGTGGAGATCAGACCCCTATGAGAGGGCATCGCCCGAAGCTCCCAGACAGACCCTCCCAGCAATGGGATAGAAGGCCCTCGGGCCAGGAACAGGTCGGGGCCTTGTTCGAGAAGCCCAGGCCAGACGGCTGAGGCGGAGGCGCAACCAGAACCCCTAGCTAATCAAGGGTCCTGAAAAGGCCCCGATCCGAGAGATAGACACCATCTACGAGGGACCTTACATTGGAGGACAAACCCGAAATGCCCAGAAGAGCTATGCGAAAGAGGTGAAACGGATCCAAATGACCAAGCGGCTCATCAGCGGTGAGCGCCGGGATCGGGAAAGGTAGACCCTATCACCTTCGCGAGGCGAAGACATGAAGGCGTACATTATCCTGGCTGCGGCGCCCCTTGTAAAAGGCAATGGTAGCTCCATCACAGCCACCCAAGCGGAAATTCATCCCAACCTTTGAATTGACGGCGCGCAAAATAAATCCACGGATCGGCGTCTAAATAACGCGGTGTCGATCCACTCAGCGTCGCGCGAGTCGAAATACGCGTCGTCCCCTAGCAAGCCGTGCACATTAAATGCTGCGGTAGTCTTTCAAGCCGCGCCCGCAAAGCGTTACGTGTTCCCCATACCAGCTGCAATGATTACAACCGTCGCAAGGGCTCCCGATTGGACCGCCTCATTGCCGCCTTTTCCTTAAGGCTTCGGCACGGGGTTGGGCTCAAAATGGGACCGCCTCATTGTCGCCTCTACCTTAAGGCTTGACGCACGCGTATTGGGCTCCCAAATGGGACCCGCCTCATTGCCACCTTTTCCTTAAGGCTTCGGCAAGACGAGATTGGGCTCAAAATGGGACCGCCTCATGATCGCCTCTACATAAGGCTTCGCACGCGTATTGGGCTCCCAAATGGGATTGCCTCACGCCGCCTCTACTAAAGGCCGACGCAGCGTATTGGGCTCCCAAATGGGGCCTGCCTCCATTGTCGCGCCTCTCCTTTAAGGCTTGAAGACGCGTATTGGGCTCCCAAATGGGGATCGCCTCCGCATTGCCGCCTCTCCCTAAGGCTCAAGACGCGGAGATGCCTCCCAAATGGGACCGCCTCCGCTGCTTGCCTCTTCCTAAGGGTTCCACACAGGCAGGCCCCCTCTCTGAAAAGCATGGCACCCCGCATCAATGAGGGCTCCCATGCTTTTGGGACTATGCCACGGGTCCTCGCACCCGTAACTTTTTCTTTCCATCTTTAGCCAAGCCCATCACCCGCATAAATGATTGGGGCCCGGACTTGGGGACTATTATTACGCCTCGGTCCCACGTGGGCGGGGCCTCCCTGAACCCCAGCGTGGGCGTGACCAAGTCGGCCCGCCAGTAGCTCTCTTCCGAGGCGTTTTGGACCAGGAACCCGTGTCCGACACGGTGCTGCTGTGATCACTCCCCGCACCGATGGAGTGCCGCCCCTCCACGACACGCGCGCGGATTAGACACGAGAAGGCAGGCGGGACGATCAGAAATCTGACCGATCGCCATCATAGCCTTTTCTAGATTGCGGTGGAAAAGACCCTCCATTAAATGATGATGGGACACCAAGGACAAGGACAAGATAAGACTACAAAGCTCCCGAGTTGAACCGCGTGTCGTTAATCGGTAAGGGGACCAACCAAGAGAACAGGCCTATAAATACCCAATTCATAACCACAAAGAAGGGATGTTGAAAATATTACTCTAAGTATACATATAACAAGTCCTTTATTCGACTATTCTCAAGTATCCTAACCACACAGGAATCATTAGTCCAGGAGGCCCTCATTTGTCACCTTTGTCTCAAAAGGCTCTTGACCTTTTATTCTTCTCCTATTCGGACTGGGGTATATCTCGTGGTTGAACAAACCACGTGGCGATCTTGATAGGGAGGAAAACCCACGTGGCGAGAGGTAGCTTGGGGATCCCGTTGGCGGCCATTTTGGAGGTCAACAGCTGCTATAATGTTATAGTGACGACAAAGTCGTGGCTATAGACTAGTAAGTATAATTTTATTATGACGATATTTTGTCGTCACTATATACGCATCTTCTTTAGCGATGAATTTGTCGTCACTATAGGAGTCAAATTTTTAATAATTAAAAAAAAAAAATTCATATACTTGGTGGACCCTTGACCCGATCTACCAAATATGGGCTTGAAACTCAACCCACCAAAAGCCCGACCCAATCTACTAAGCTTTGTCAAGCATTTTTATTTTAGAATGATTGAAATATGATTTGAACCATTGACTTAAAAATTGTGAAGTCACAACCAAATCGTTTGAAACAAATGAAGTCTTGTGATTATAATTGTTTTCATAATATATATTAGTTCAATAAACAACATTTTCTATAATTGCTTATAAAGTAAAAAATATATATATTAGTGAAAAATCAAATTCCACTCCTAAGTTTTCCAAAAAAAAATCTTACCTATAGTGGCGACATTGCCGTCGCTATGGATAGAAAAAAAAAATGACAAAGCTTTCTGCCATCTTCTAAAATAAAAGAGACGACTAAATTGATTTATAGAGACGACAAATGTCGTCACTATATCTCTCACTACATTATAGCAACGACTAGAAAGTCGCCGCTATTTGTTGTCGTTGTTGCCGCTATTTCTTGTAGTGTCATGTGTCACATGTGAAGTTATTAACATACATGAATGTTGTGACTTTCACAAGATGTGATTATTTAAAGGTTAAATTATATTCATAGTCTCTATTCTTTCAATTTTGTAACTATATCATCTTTATTCAATTTTATTCGTAGATATTGTCCCAATCTTTTTACTAATTCACGCAGATGGTCCCTTAATATTCTTTTTTGACGATTTTTTCTTATCTTAAATAAATTAAAATAGCCAAAAATAGAAAAATTAATAAAAAATTGCAGTTGAAATCTCTAACTTTTTCAAATGTGCAAAATGATCTCTTTATTATTTAAAAAATTTAAAAAACTCCCTCCCCTGTGAACCCACTGCAAATTCAGCATCAACTTCAAATGGGAATACTCAATCCTAGGATTAATTTCATTACGCCTCGGGCCCCACGTGGCGAGGGGCCTCCCTGAACCCCACGTGGGCGTAGACCAAGTCACCGCCTTGAGCCGCTCTCTTCCGAGGCGTTTTGGACCAAGGAACCCGTGTCCGACGCGGTGCACACCGATCACTCCCCCGCATCGATGGAGTGCCGCCCCTCCACGACACGCGTGGATTGACACGAGAAGGCAGGCGGGGACGATGCGCAAAAATCTGACGATCGCCATCATAGCCTTTTCTAGATTGCGGCCGAAAAGACCCTCCATTAAATGATGATGGGACACCAAGGACAAGGACAAGATAAGACTACAAAGCTCCCAGGATTGAACCACGTGTCGTTAATCGGTAAGGGGACCAACCAAGAGAACCGGCCTATAAATACCCAATTCATAACCACAAAGAAGGGATGTTGAAAATATTACTCTAAGTATACATATAACAAGTCCTTTATTACGACTATTCTCAAGTATCCTAACCACACAGGAATACTGTTAGTCCAGGGCCCCTCAATTTGTCACCTTTGTCTCAAAAGGCCCTTGACCTTTTATTCTTCTCCTATTCGGACCAGGGTATATCTACGTGGTTGAACAAACCACGTGGCAGTCTTGATAGGGAGGAAAACCCACGTAGGCAGAGGTAGCTTGGGGATCCTGTTGGCGACCATTTTGGAGGTCAGCAGTTGGCGCCGTCGGATCAAAACCAAGATCCATCCAGCCACCCAAAGCGGAAATTCATCCCAACCTTTGAATTCAAACGGCGGCGCAAATAAATCCACGGATCGGCGTCCTAAATAACGCATTGTCGTCCGCTCCACTGGCGTGTGTAGTCGGGAAATACGCGTCGTCCCCTAGCAAGCGTGCACATTAAATACTGCGGTAGTCTTTTCAAAGACGCGCGCAAAGCGTTACGTGTTCTATACCACCGCAATGATTACAAGCGCCGCAAGGGCTCCCGATTGGGAATGCCTCCCGCCGCCGCCTTTTCCTTAAGGCTTGACGCGACGGGTTGGGCTCCAAATGGGACCGCCTCATTGTCGCCTCTCTACCCAAGGCTTCGACGACGCGTATTGGGCTCCCAAATGGGACCGCCTCCATTGCCACCTTTTCCTTAAGGCTTGACACGGGATTGGGCTCCAAAATGGGACCGCCTCATGATCGCCTCTCTGCAAGGCCGGTGACGCGTATTGGGCTCCCAAATGGGGTGCCTCCGCTGCCGCCTCTACCTTAAGGCTTCGGCACGCGTATTGGGCTCCCAAATGGGACTGCCTCCGCTGTCGCCTCTCCCTTAAGGCTTGACGCAGCGTATTGGGCTCCCAAATGGGATCGCCTCATTGCCGCCTCTCCCTAAAGGCTCGAAGACGGGAGATGCCTCCCAAATGGGACCGCCTCCGCTGCGCCTCTTCCTTAGGGTTCCCACGGAACAGGCCCCCTCTCTGAAAAGCATGGCACCCCACATCAATGAGGGCTCCCATGCTTTTGGGACTATTGCCCACGGGTCCTCGCACCCCGTAACTTTTTCTTTCCATCTTTAGCCAAGCCCATCACCCCACATAAATGATTGGGGCTGGACTGGGGACTATTGTTACGCCTCGGGCCCCACGTGGGCGGGGCCTCCTGGAACCCAGCGTGGGCGAGACCAAGTCGCCCAGCCTTGAGCCGCTCTCTTGGGGCGTTTTGGACCGAGGGAACCCGTGTCCGACGCGGTGCGGTGCCTTGATCACTCCCGCATGCGATGGAGTGCCGCGCCTCACGACACCGCGCGGATTAGACACGACGAAGGCAGGCGGGACAGTCTGCAAAAATCTGGCCGATCGCCATCATAGCCTTTTCTAGATTGCGGTGGAAAAGACCCTCCATTAAATGATGATGGGACACCAAGGACAAGGACAAGATAAGACTACAAAGCTCCCGAGATTGAACCACGTGTCGTTAATCGGTGAGGGGACCAACCAAGAAGGCAAGCCTATAAATACCCAATTCATAACCACAAAGAAGGGATGTTGAAAATATTACTCTAAGTATACATATAACAAGTCCTTTATTACGACTATTCTCAGTATCCTAACCACTGGGAATCTGTTAGTCAGAGGTCAACAAATTCCATTGCCATTTGCTAACCTACATATGGGTTTTGCGCCTAATCAACTTTTCCCTTACCCACAAGGGCAGCTACAGATGCATAACTGGAATTTCATTGCGATTAATTAAATATATTGTAATAATAATTCATCACAAAGCATTGGGTTCATTTGGGGACTATTTTTGTGAATTTATAAAAGAATAGTGATGATATATACAAATATAATTAAAAAAAATGATATTGTTATAAAGTTGAAAGAATAAGATTGATATTATAATTTACACTTATTTAAATTGTCTATAATTGTCTAACATGACAACATGTGTTAAATTAAATAGTGAGAAACAACTACAAGTCAGCGGGGCCAGTAAATTGCATAATTAATTAATTAATTACATTTATTTCTTTGAGTTTCTTGTAAATAATAATTTAAGTCTTAAATAAACAAAATCGTTTAATATTGGCAAATAAGTGTAATTAATTAATGGGTTTTGCATTTTCCTCTTCCAATAGCTAGGGCCAATAACTGTAATTATATATGTGCTAGAATTTAGAACTTGTAAAATTGTCAACTGTTATTTAACTTTGGATATTGTAATTGCTGCAATCTTTTGCACTTTTAAGCAAATAATACATTGAACATGACAAGATCAAACCAATAATATGCTTTTTTTTAATCAAAATACAGATATATTACCGTTACTGAAACTTTTAACTAGTCTTAGTATCCGTTTGGTAGAATTTATAAATTAGTTATTTGACTAAGAATAGTAAAAAATGTCAGATTACCAAAGAAATTTTTTTGATCAAATGAATTAATTTATAAACTCTACCAAATGGGCTCTTATTATAAAACATTGTTACATTATAATAAACAAAATTTAATTTTCTTTTTCTTTCTTGATATTTGAGTAGAGCTGGTACGTGCTGCGTTTCTGAGGAAAGACCCGCTCTTGGTAATTTCACGCAAGGGCTTGTCCGTAAATCTAATAAGGTTATAGACCCAAGCACCAGCTATGGCTCCAGAAATTGGAGCCACAATGTATATCCACAAACCCTCGTAGCGATTGTAAACAATTGCTGGTCCCAGACTCCTTGCTGGATTCAGTGATGCCCCTGAAATTGGCCTGTCCACAAATTCATCTCAAAACTTTGCTTCAAGCTTAAGATATTAGAGATGTGACATATTTATTTATATAAATTTAACTTTTAAGATGTCTCTCGTATATATGTTGGATTTATTTTATCTTTAATCACTCCGATAATCTTTACAATTTCATTTAAAGTTTAAGCTATTAGAAATTTTCATACCCGGCAAAAAGTATGTTAAGTGAAACGGTAGCTCCAATGGCAAGACCAGCTAGTTCTCCAATCTACATTGATCCTCCATCAAACGGAATATAATACGGTCAGATAAAAACAAATAATAAATAGTAAATGTTAAATCAATCAAAATTTGAAACATGGATGAACCAAAATATAATGGATATGGAGAAGATGAACTAACAGCTCGATTATCTGTGGCTACACCAGAAATGACAAACATGAGGTAAAATGTTGTAATGAACTCAATTATAAAGGATTGAACTACTGATCCAGACGGAAGGGTTCCAATAAAGTGATCTTGTTTCCCCATAAATAATAGTCGAAGGGTTCCGCTGGCTACAATCGATGCAAGAACTTGAGCTACGATATAGGCTGTTACCTGCAGGACGAGGAAAAAACACGTTTGATATCATATTTCAATTTTGATAAATAAGTGGCGGTGATCATCAGATTTGAACCCACATTTTTGATGGCTCTATTACTATATTCAACCACATGATTTAAAAGCTTAAGCAGGTTAAAAGACAGTGTATTCAACAGTCAACACTATGAAGCTATTGGGGTTATTAGAGATGCATTTTTCCTGTTTCCACGGGAACCTCTTGCAGGTGGCAAAAGCAATGGTTACAGCCGGATTCAAATGTGCTCCAGAAATATGGCCGACGGAGTAAATCATGACCACCACGACCAGCCCCCAGACGGCGGCGATTCCTGGAAGTGTGACTACGTTATCCATGTTTTTGTTCACCATCACGGCGGTGCAACCACCAAATATTAGGAAGTAGGTTCCAATAAACTCTGCGATCAACTGTAAGCAAATCATCACATATAATAATTGAGTATATAACAGAAGAGAAGAACAACTTTTGCAGAATAATCAGAATCACCTTTTGCACGAAAGATACAGAAATAGAACAGCCGAAAGAATCCTTGGCATTAATAGTGGATGTAGGAGGGGAGGGTTTTGATTGAAATCATCATCTTCTATGTTTATGGATACTATTCGGTTAGAATTCACTCTTGATATATCATCAATATCCATAGTAGCTTTATAGAGAGAGAAACCCAACCCCAAACAATTAAGAGAGAATGGTGTAACTTCCTTTGATGTTTTCCCCTTTAAAAGATATGCTTAAACATTTTTTATTTCAGCTTGATAGTTGACATTATTTTAAATACTGAGAAACAACTATTAATCGCGGTAGCCAGTAGATCATGCGTGCGTGTATATATTTTTTAAAGTTTAGATAAGACATTACTTAACGTTCTTTTTTATTATTTTAGAGTTCCATCAATAGCTCAAGCTCTTATATATTTTGTATTTATTTCATCTTTATTCGTTGAGAACATCATAGAATCCTCCGTATGGTCGTCTAAGTTTTAGTCCAATCAAATTATTCGTTTGAGTTTAATGGACTCTGATATTAAGACTTGTGGCTCTTGTTTGAGCTTAATGATATGTGATATTAAGACTCGATGTTTTAATTTAAAATGCCAATCATATCAAGAGGAGTAACTTAAATTCTTGTATATTATATATTTATTTCATCGTTATTTTATGTGAACAACACTTTTTACACTAAAAATTTAACAAGGGAAGAATTTTTGTTAATAATAAATTAATAATAAGTGACATGAATACTTAAACCCAGATATTTTGGTCTCCAACAACCACCTAAAAACTAAATTTATTAGAGCATATCCAATGAGCTCTTTAAATATAAGATTCTCTCTATTTTAAAGAGCCAAACTTTAAAATTATACTTCAACGGACTCTCTAAATTAACTTTTTAAAATAGAAAGTTGGTTTGACCACTCTCTATTATTAAATGCATTCAAACAATTTCAATTTTCAATACTCCATATAATGATTGAATTAAATAGTGTATATAAAATAAAATAGAAAAAATGGAATAAAATCATATATACTCCCTCCGTCCCACAAAGATAGACTCGTTTTTCTTATTTATTTGTCCCAAATTATATGCTACTTACTTTATAGAGAGTGTATTAAATTTTTCATTTTCCTAATATACCCTCATTTAATTTACATTGTTATCAACCCAAAACAAGTATTTAAATTTATTAGATTTATGAATGACTAATATTAAATTGGGATATAATAGGAAAATTGTGTGAAAAATTTATAATTTCAATTATATTAAATATGTTTTCTTAATCTGTGTGAAAAAAGAAATGAGTCTATCTTTGTGGGACGGATGGAGTAATAATTAGGAGAAATGCATGTTAAAAGAAAATAAATGAAAAAATAATAAATACTTATTGGAAGAAGTAAAATAAAGTGTAAAAAGATAAAGAGATTGTTGGAAGACTTAAAAATTTTACTCTCTAAATTTATGAAGATTTCTCTAAAATACTAAATATCTTTCTTTATAAATAGAAATTACATTGGAGATCTTATTTATATGCTCGAGACTACGACATCCTTCAATTGCATTTTATGATGTTACAAAATCTGAAATTACTTTTTTGCGTTAAAGCCCAAAAAGCTCCGTGTTTGAAGGTAATAGTAGATTTCACTAAAATAAAGGCGGAGTCAAAGTTAGGAATTTCATCTTTCTCAAATGGTAAAATAAATTTAAAAAGCAGCAATATAATTTGTGTGATGGATTTATAAGGGGAAAAATCGTTGCATATTCCACGAAAATCGGTAGAATTTCGCCAATGCAAAATGTCAAAAAAATAAAAATAAAAAATCTTGAAATCCATGATAGAATTTAACCAAAATGTTGCATCCAAAGTTACATTTCTTGAAATTTCTCATGGACGTGATACGAAATTTTGTGGAGAAATTCGTTGCCAAAATCAACTTGGACCTTCCATACTAAATTAATTTTGGGAATAATTGCATCAAAAGTTCCCAACATTTCAAAAATGTTAGGGATATGCCCCTAACTAAAAAAAATAGCATCAGACATCCCCAACGTTTGAAGAAATAGGCATCGTAGGTCTCTCTTAACATTTTCCATCCATTTTCTCCGTTAAATCTCAGAATTGCACTGCACGCGAGCTTCATTTCCAAAAAAACTCGAGTGGAATTACAGGGGTGAAACTCTCACTCCACTGTAAATAGCTTCTCTTTCTCTCTCTACAATTATCTTGAATCAGTACTCTCTCTCCTCTGCTCTTTTTAGTGTCTGTGTCCATGGCTAAAGTCAGGGCTCGATTAGAGAAGATCGAACGTGAGGGTGCATGTACGGTGGTACTACCGGCCGGAGGAGTCGATCGACATAATTGATTCAATTTTTAACCCATTTGCTTGATACAAATCCAGAAACCCGGATCACAATCCCGGAAATTATGAATAACAAATGGTTCAAAAGGGGTTTTAAGCACGTGAAAATTTATATTGAGGATGATAAATTGTGCAGTGTTAATGATGATGAGAATGATGATATGGAGTCTTTATCTAATCAATCGTTGTCGGAGTCGGAGTCGGAGTCGGAGTCTGAATTGGATACCAGAATGAGGTTTACTAGTCTTCCGAGGCCCGCTAGTTTGAATGCATTTGATATTATTTCTTTTCGCGTGGTTTTGACTTGTGCGGATTATTCGAGGAGGAAGCGGATGGGGCAAGGTTTGTTTCGAGGGCACATGTTTCAAATATCATATCAAAGCGGAAGAAATAGCAAAGGTAGTGAGTTTTAGTAAGGAAAAAGAGGCGCAAAATGAGTTTGGAGGGGTCTAGGGAGGGTGTGAAAGGGTCATTGACAATTGCGGTGAGATATTTGAATTGACACCATCATTGAGAGTTCGGAGGTGAAGAAGAAAGGAGGGATAGAGTAGAATATGAAGAGTTCATGGCAGGGAACTCAAGTCCATAATTGATTTCTAATTTGTGTCATCAATTTCGTAAGAGAAAAAGTTTTGATATTACGGACAATCGCAATTTTAGTCCATGAAGGAGACCTCTCGCCTAATTTTCCTAAAAGCCCAAAGCCATCGAGAACAAGGTCGAGACTCTATTGGATCTAGAACCTTTCGTCGGTGAATTATACATACATACAACCTTCTGTCGGAGGACGACGAGAATCAAGAATTTTTGACATGGCAGACTCGGTGAGGGCTGTGAAGAAGATATTGAATTACAATTTCATGGACAAGAAGCTTCTGGAGTCACCCCTGCAATTCCACTCGCATTTTTTGTAGAAATGAAGCGCGTGCAGTGCAATTCTGAGATTTAACGGAGAAAATTGATGGAAAATGTTAAGAGGGACCTACGGTGCCTATTTTTTCAAATGTTGGGGATGTCTGGTACTATTTTTTTAGGTTATAGGCATATTCCTAACGTTTTTAAAACGTTGGAGATCTTTGATGCAATTATCTCTTAATTTTGAAAGCTGCAAATTAAGATTTTGAGCATGCTCTCTTTGTGCTTCTATATCATTAAGCTATCATAACTAAATATATTTGGATGGAAAATGTACTTAATAAATTCTCATAAACATGGCCAAACATGCCCTTTTGTACTTTTGTATAATTAATAATTGTTAAATATTGGAAAGGCCAGACCAATAATTTGCCTTTTCGTACCTATATTAAAAGTGTGAAATGTTGGGTTACTGTTCAAAATGATCAACCAACACGACATCGTTTTTAGCCTATTTTAAATAGTAACCGATACTTTCAACATGCGAACAAATTGGCAAACTTGCATAACCCAACAATAGTGTTCTGTTCAGCCACCATCACCGTTGCTTAAGCCCATTATCGTCTATGTTGCCTAAGACCTCTACCGTCATTGCTATCCACCGATTCTGTATTTCCTTTTCTTCTTCAATCACGTATCTATATAATTTCTTCCAACAAATTGAAATTTCTTTTCTATGTTGCTGGATCCAAGAATTCTCTCGAAGATTTGTTTTAGATTTTGGTTTGAAGGCACTTTAGGTCTCAAATCATTAAGTCTGAAATTAGGCGAGAAAATTAGGAATTGATTGCTTTAGCAAAAATAAAAGTAATCAATGGCATTGGAAATGAAGAATTTCATACCCAAGGATGTAGTGGATTGCTGTTCATTGAAAATTTTATTAAATAAACCGCAAGTATACGGGTTGAACAAATAGTTAAGTGGACGTGAGTCCAAGTATCGATCCCACGAAGAATAGTTTTAATTACCAAAATTTACTATTCAAGCTTTATTCGAAAATACAGTAATTTGGATGTTTTAAAATTAAGAAAAATAAAAACTATTAAATTAAGCTAAAGGAAACAAGAAAATAATGAAATAGCTTTTGTTATTTAATTAAATAAGTTTTGGGACTTGGGACTCACAACTTCACCATCGTTGATCCTCCTAGTTTCGTAGTCATTGATTCAACGATAACTAATTCTTGTTAACGATCGAATTCACATAAATTATTTAACTATCTCTCTCGATAATAATTAATTCTATTTAATTAGGCCAACCCACCTATCTTTAGATGAATTCGTAATCAACCCTTTTAAATGCATTAACAACAAGAATTCATTGGAGTCTCATCGAAATTCAACCCTTAATGATCACACTAACCACAAGATTATATCTCTATATCTTGTCCAAATTAATGATCTTTAATGCCTAAATCTAATTCATGTTTTCATCTCTCGAATCCATATAAACCAATATAACATTCACCAATTAGTTAAAAAATGAAAGCTTTAAGCAAACAATAAAGATTTAACAAAGAAATTAATTGTCATAAGTCGATCAATGAACACAAAATTAGGGTTCACAACTTGGCTACGTTGTTCGTCCCAAGAAAATAAAATTAGCTAAACATAGAATTCATGGACACAATTGAATAAAATAATAAACTCATCATCGGATAGATGATTGAATCTTGAAGGTGAGAAGTTCTTGCACCAAGAATCGTCTATCGCCTCCTTGAATTCAATCTCTTGCTCTTGATTATTCTCCTCCAATAATCTCCACAAAATCACCTTAGATTTTTGCTCTTGTTTGTTCCCAAAATTATCTCCCCCAATCTCTCCAAATCTCGTTAATTCTTTTTTTGCTCTGGTTTTTGCCTCTTATATCTCCTCCAAAAAGCCCAAAAAATCGTGTATAGAATTATCCCAAAAATAAACTTCTAGTTAAACAAGGAAACACACCCGTGCAGAGCCATGCAGCCACATAGAGTACCCATGCGGCCGCATGAGAAGTCCTGTCAAAAAATTACCTTCTAAATTCTGGTGACTCATGTGGTTACATATGCTTTCCATACAGCCACATGACAAGTTTTGTGATTTTCTCCCGTTTCGTCTCCCGAATTTTATACTCCATGTCCACTTGGCTCGAACTTGACTCTTTTCATGTTTTCTTGATTCATAAAATAGATTTAAACAAAACACACGTAAACACACACTTATAACACATCCAAACATATTTATAGGGACTTTTAACATATAAATAAACACTTATCAATTGCTTAAGCAATCAATTTCAGTTTGTTGATTCCTAGTCTCAATGAAATAGGACTGCAATTGCAATAAAGATAGAACAACATGGTTCTTGATAACATAACGTATTGTATTATTCCACGTTATAATGGATAATGTTGATATTTTATTTATATTCATAGAAGTACAGTTGCAATCGAGATGAGTTTTATATTGTGGTAATATCAACAGTAACTTGAACCCAATTAATACTTTTTGGTGATTTGTGCTTTGATTATTGACGAACCCTTGATATTAAATCTTATGGAATTGATGATGTCTTTATAATTGTATTTTACGAAGAGTAAAACTACTAATTACTAATTTTAGTATGAGAGAATAGTAAACATACATGTCATAGTTGACATGTATCTTATACTTTCTTCTTAATTTTACCATTCTTTAAGTAAAATTTATTACTACTAAATAAAAAATAAATAAAAAATATTGCAACATATATCTTAAAGACTAAAGAAGAAGTATATTTCTAGATTTGCCTACCCCATATCCGGAACCTATAGTCCACTTCACTATTCTTGAAAAAAATTCAAATGTAAGATATTGATCCAAGTTTCTTTAATCAGTTTTGATCTTAAGTCCTCAACTCATCAACAAAAAAGTCACATTAGTATTTGAAAGTAAATGAGTTAATTCTTTGAATATATTAAGAAAAATCATTTAACATGGGTAGGCATTATAGACCCCTTATTAAAGAGAAAAATGGAGAAATTAAGTAAAAGATTATATTAAACTTAAATTAAATGGGTTGGCATGTTATTTTTGGACTAATATTATTCAACTTAAATTGGAAATAAAATTGTTTGGATTAATAGCATTCTAAATTTTTTGCTACTTCTAGACTTGGATTGCCATTGGTTTTAAGTCAAGCTTTGATAAAAGTAATAGGACATCATCTAAGTCTTTTCGTGGCCTGAGCTTGGAAGAAGGCTTAAAGGTATTAGTATTCTCGTTTTAAATACATAAACTACTCTGATTTATTCAGTAATATTATGAAACTTTAGATATTTATAGTTAGAAGAAATAGTTATGTGAGGATTTGTCCTTGTTTGTTGTAGTTTTAAATGATATTGCTTTAAACACAAATTTGAAACACATAAATTGTGAAGACAACAATTAATATGACCATTGTGTAGTCACTTTTAAGAGAATCGAAAGATGTGCATAAGAAAGAATCAATGGGAAGAATCGGATAAGTGTTTGGTAATTGTTTTATCTTGTTATAAGTTATGTTTCTCTTTGTAATGATATTAAATTATGTTGATTATAATTGTTATTTATTATTATATATAATAGATTATTTCATAATCTCAAATATTTTTAACAATATACATGAAAATAATAAACAAGTAAAAATTCTATACATGGCAAAGCATAGAAAAAATAATTAAATATGCATTGCATCCATTTCTCAATTTCTCCATTTTCATATAATAAAAAAAAAATACTGATTCGATAATTCGATTCACTAAAATTTGGATATTAAAAAGTAGGATTTTTATTATTGATATGAATCCCAATAGATAAAAAAATTGACTTAAAATAGTAAATTTACATTGGATTTCTCCTTCGAGCAATATATTAAAGTAAATTCAATAGATATAATGGTGAATAGTTAGATAAAATTGACTTAAAATAGTGGTACAACTGAGCAATATATTATCAATATATATGAATAGCGAGCAAGTCGGTACAACTCTTATTAATATAACTGAGCATACCAAATTATGAGCACTTGCAAATTGCCTACGGAATAAGTATGCTACAGACAAACCTAAAAATAAGTCCGTAAATCATCTCTCATCGACATTTGGATAGATATGTAGGATATCATCTTTTAATGTTCATTATCAAGATAATTATGAATTAATGTTGTTCAACTTGAAAAACTTTTGATTTTTCAATTCTTTTAATAATTAAATGTGATTTATCGTAGGAATATAATATAAATAGTTTATTTTATTTTACTTTTTTGAAAATTGACATTGTATAACATGAATTAAATATCAAATCTTGATAATTTTTTGTATGATAATTACATTTTTTTTTATGGTCTTATTGCTATGTAATATTTGGATTATTGGAGTCTAAGAAAGTTCTGTATTTATTTTTATTTCTTTTGGACATAATTATCTACATTTAGTTGATTGTTAATACTTATTCGTCGAGTTATTAATTCAAGAAAAATAGAAGAAATTTATATATTGATAACAAATGTATAATCTTTTAAATACATGTAAATTTTGAAGACAAAACTTCTAAAAGATGAGCATTAATGTAATATTGCGATATTTCATATACGTCTACCAGTAGTGATTTAACTCAATAAATATGAAAGATGACTAACATTTCAAAGGCTCTTTGGTTCATTAATAATATCGATAATTTAGACAAAATATGTAGAAAGAATCTCAAAATATTTTATCATTAATAGAGAGAAAAAAAAACACCTCACAATTTTTAAAAATACCTAATTATCAAACATTATAAATATTTCAACCATAGTCCCAAATGCCTCCTAAAATAATTATTACGTTCTCATTTAGCCAAAAAAAACCCATAAAATTAACAATGAAAAGGAATAAACCACAATTTTAAATGTTTAAAAATTTTAATTGCACATTTAATAAATTGCTAAAAATTTAATGTAGGATCATTGAATGTGGTTTTGAGAGGGCAAGACGTTTCATCAATGAATACAATTTTAGTTTAAGTAGGTAAACTTAAAATGTAATATAATAAATAAAATATTATAAGATAATTATACATTACTCAACACTAATAGTGAAAATGTTATTTTAAAATTTTTGTAAAAAAAAAATACTTCTCCATTTTATGGCATTTTAGATGTAGTATAAATAAAAATACTGAATTGTCAAACATTATAAATATTTCAACCATAGTCCCAAATCTCTCCTAAAAATAACTATTATGTTCTCATTTTGTAAAAAAAAAAAAAAAAAAAAAAACATAAAATTATAAATAAAAAAAAGGAATAAACCACAATTTTAAATGTTTAAAAAAATTAATTGTATATTTAATAAGTTGTTAAAAAATTAATGTATAATCATTGAAGATAGTTTTGGGAGGGCAAGAAGCGCTCATGAATGAATACAATATTAATTTAATTAGGTAGATTTAAAATCTAGTATAATAAATAAAATATTATAAGATAATTTTACATTAATGAACAATAAGGGTGATTATAGAATTTTAAATTTTTGGTAAGGTTATAATAGTCTAAAAATGTTTCTCCCATTTGAGGGCCTTTTAAATGTAGTATAGATATAGATATTTGTTGTAAAATTATGAGATAATTATTGATGACTATTTAGACTTATCAGGATACTTAGTCTTATCAGTATATTTAGATAAGTCTTGTTTGATTGTATCCAAATCTCTTTGTAACTTACTTTGAAATCCTATAAATATAGGTTCATAGTTATAATGAAACACACAATTTCTTTCGTATCTCTTATATTCTTTCTGCTTTATTTCACTAATTTCATAACACGTTATCAGCACGAGGCTCTAACAAGCTGAGAACCAAAGTCAAATTTATTCAGAAGCAGGTATTAATATTTTTTTATCATGAGCGATAACATGAATTTTCCAAATTCAATTGTGATATGATTATTAGTTTTGTCAAAATTTGGAAATTTATGGTATGCTCAATTTTCTTTGTTTACGAACTTTTCTACTAGGCGGTTACAACTAAAAGTTCATATATATTGTAAAGGTATACATGGGCCACATCAATCATGTATTATATAATTATGAAATTTGAAAGTGTTTGGGATTATGTTTATTCACAGCGTAGTATTATCTCAAAAAATATTCCCAACTATATCTTGCTAATATTTTGCACCACTTAATACTTTGTCTTTAAATTGAATAATATCTCTAGATTCTTGTACAAATTTTAAATTGATATATATCATATTATTGCTCCTGAAGAGCATATATTCATAATGATATGTTGTTGTTCCTGAAGAAACACAATGCTAATATTTTGATAGAATATATGACTTTGTCATATGACATAACTTAACATATAAATATTCTAGAAGAATATTTTATTGTTGCTTCAGAATAAGCAAAGATTTATATTACATTAATATTCCAGTAAAATTTTAATTGCTCCCGAAGAGCCCAATTTTATAAAATATAATATTCTATTAGAATATTATAATATTGCTCCTGAAGAGCAAATCTTTACTTCAGAATAATGATTTGTTGTTGCCCCTGAAGAAACACAATGTATAATATTTTGACAAAATATTAGCTGCTCCTGAAGAGCATAGCATTACAATTTAAATATTTCAGAAGAATATTAATTGCTCCTGAAAAGTATGATGTTATAATTTTTATATTCTAGAAGAATATTGAGCAGTATTCGAAATAATATTTTATTGTGCTCTAGAAGAAGTACATATCTCGAAAAATATCATATCACATAATTAAATTATGATATAAATGAGTAATTAATCAACTAATGCTTATTTCCGAAGGAAAGCATATAAATCATGTTATGTTAACATTGATTAATACGAATCATATAATAATTGATCGATTTTTTTAGTGAAAATTTTTACTTAATCGATAAATTATTTTGTATTGTGTCGTTGCTCTTAAAGAACAACGACCTTATATTCAATCAATATTCTAGGAGAATATTGCATTATAACTCCTAAAGAAACACAATATTACATATATTAATATTTTGATATTGCTCTTGAAGAAGTACAAATTTATATTATATTAATATTTTTCTGGATAATGTTATTTTATTATTAAAATAATTTGTTGTAGATCCTGAAGAAGCACAACGTTATAATATTCTGACAGAATATTACTTGCACAATATTTCAGAAGAATATTGAGCTATTGATCCTGAAAAGCAATAGTCCAAATAATATTTTATTGTTCTCTATAAGAAGCACATGTCTAGAAGAATATCATATTACATATTTACATATTTATGAAATAATGCTTATCCCTGAAGGAAAGCATACAACTCATGTCATTTGGACTTGATTATTGTGACTCATTGATCGGTCGCTAAACTATTTCATAGTTCATTAAAATTCATGATGAATTGCCAAGATATTTGTTTAGCTGATAGTGCAATTACTCATACAATTCTTCAAGATAAAAAATATTTTTTGGACTTAACATTAGCAGAAAATAATGTTAATACGATATCTGGTACATCAAATATCGTTGAAGGCTCCGGAAGAGCTAGTATTATCTTACCAAATAATACGAAATTGCATATAAATGATGCACTTTATTCTAGCAAATCCAGAAGAAATTTGCTTAGTTTTAAAGATATCCGCAGCAATGGATACCACATTGAGACGATGCAAGAAAATAATTATGAATATATTTGCATAATTTCTTTTGTATCTGGCCAGAAGCAGATAAAAGAAAAACTCATAGCACTCCTATCTGGCATATATTATACATTCATAAAAATATTTGAATCAAACGTCACGAACTCGAAGTTCGTTGAGCCAAAAAGCTTTATGCTTTGGCATGATCGACTTGGACACCCAAGAGCAATAATGATACGCCGAATAATTAATAACTCACATGAACATCCTCTAAAGAACCAGAAGATTATTTTACCTAATGATTATCCATGTGCTGCTTGTTCACAAGGCAAGTTAGTCATTAGACCTTCTATTACGAGGTTCGTGTTGAATCTCCAACTTTCTTAGAAAAAATTCATGGAGATATATGTGGGCCGATACACCCACCATGTGGACCATTTCATTATTTTATGGTATTAATTGATTCTTCTACTAGATGGTCACATGTCTGCTTACTTTCTACTAGAAATGTAGCTTTTGCTAGACTACTTGCTCAAATTATAAAACTACGAGCTCAATTCCTCGATTACTCAATCAAGACAATCCATCTTGATAATCTTTGGTGAATTTAGATCACAAACATTCAATGATTATTGTATGTCAATCGGGATTGTCGTTGAACATTCGATTGCCCATGTCCATACACAAAATGGTTTAGCGAGTCGTTTATCAAACGTCTTCAATTGATTGCTAAGCCTTTACTTATGAAAACAAAACTCCCAACATATGTTTGGGGTTATGCTATATTACGTCTTTGCATTATTAGTTCGTATAAGACCAACCGCTTATCATGAATACTCACATTTACAACTTGCATTTGGTCACGAACCTAATATTTCTCATCTCTGAGTTTTTGGTTGTCTTTGTCCAAGTCCCAATTTCACCCCACAACGCATACAAAGATGGGTCCCCAACGAAGACTTGAAATTTATGTTGGGTTTGACTCGCCATCCATTATTAGGTATCTTGAATCTTTAACGAGTGATTTATTTACTGCACGTTTTGCAGATTGTCATTTTGATGAAATGAATTTCCCAACTCTGGGAGGAGAAAAACTGCATCCTGAAAAACAAGATAAAATTTCTTGGAATGAAAACACTCTATCTCATTTTGATCCCCACAGTAATCAATGTGAGCAAGAAGTTGAAAAATCATTCACTTGCAAATAGTTGCAAACCAATTACCTGATGTATTCATTGATACAAGGAAAATGACAAAGTCATATATTCCAATAGAAAATACTCCTGCAAAAATTGATGTCCCTATAGGACAATCTGCCATAGCAAATGAATCTCAAATACGCCAGAAGCGTGGTCTACCAGTTGGTGCTAAAGACTCTGTACCTCGAAAGAAAAAGGTACAAGAGAAAACTCAACTAAAAACTTTTAATGAAACAATGGTAGAAATGATTGATCAATCAAACACTAATAATGTGATTCTTGAAGAACCACGAGTGTCCGAAAACAATGAGATTTCAATAAATTATTTATTATCTCATAAATTATGGGAACGAAATAATATTGTCGTAGACAATATCTTCGCATTTAATGTGGTACTAGATATCATACAAAATGAGGATCACGAACCACAATCTATTAAAGATTGTCAAAATAGAAATGATTGGCCAAAATGGAAAAAGAAGCCATACAAGTGAGTTGAATTCCTTAGAAAACGAAAAGTGTTTGGACATGTAGTTCGAACCCCTAAAAATATAATCCCTGTAGGATACAAATGGGTCTTTGTAAGAAAAATGAATGAAAACAATGAAATTACAAGATACAAAGCCCGACTCGTAACCCAAAGTTTCTCACAAAGACCTGGGATTGATTATGAGGAAACATATTCTCCCGTAATGGACACCATCACATTTAGATTTTTAATAAGTTTGACTGTGTCACAAATGTTCGATATGCGCCTTATGGATGTAGTAACTGCATATCTGTATGGTTCACTTGATAGTGACATACACATGAAAATCTCTGAAGGATTTAAAGTGTCAGAAGCAAATGATTCATTCTCCAGAATAATGTTCTCAATTAAATTGCAAAGATCATTGTATGGATTAAAACAATCCGGACGAATATGGTATAATCGCCTTAGCGAATATTTGTTGAAAGAAGGTTATAAAAACGATGATGTATGTCCTTGTGTTTTCATAAAGAAAACAAATATTGGATTTGCAATTGTCAGTTTATGTTGATGATTTAAACATTATAGAAACTTCTGAAGAGCTCAACAAAACTGCAGATTATTTAAAAAAAATGAATTTGAGATGAAAGATTTGAGAAAAACCAAATTCTGTTTTAGATTACAAATTGAACATTTCCCAGAAGGATTATTTGTTCATCAATCTTCTTATACGAGGAAAAGTCTTAAAACGTTTTTATATGGATAAAGCACATCCATTGACATCGCCTATGGTCGATTCGATCATTGAAGTGAAAAAGATCCATTTCGCCCACTTGAAGATGGAGAAATAACTCTTGGACACTGAAGTACCATGCTTAAGTGCAATTGGTGCATTATTGTATCTTGCAAATTGCACTCGACCGGACATAGCTTTTTTCTCAAATCTCCTTGCAAGATATAGCTCTGCACCCACTCAAAGACATTGGAATGATGTTAAAAATATTCTTCGTTGCCTAAAAAATCATTGACATGGGATTATTTTATTCACGAAAATTAGGATCGTCTTTAGTGGGATATGCAGATGGGTTATCTCCGATCCACATAAAGCTAAATCACAAACATGATATGTATTTACACGTGGAGGAACAGCTATATCATGGAGATCTGTGAAACAAACATTGACAGCAACATCTTCAAATCATTCTGAAATTATTGCAATGCACGAAGCAAGTCGAGAATGTGCATGGTTGAGAAACATGACACATCATATCCAAGCATCATGCGGATTACCTTCAACAAAGGATAGTCCAACAATATTGTATGAAGACAATGCAGCTTGTATTGCACAACTCAAAGGAAGCTACATCAAAGGGGACAGGACAAAGCATATTTCTCTAAAATCCTTCTATACGCACGAGCTTCAGAAGAATAGTGACATCGATGTTCAACAAATTCGCTCAAGTGACAATTTGGCTGACTTATTCACAAAAGCATTACCGACATCCACATTTAAGAAATTGGTGCACGAGATTGGGATGCGTCGACTCAAAGATCTTTAATGTTTAATATTAGGGGAGTAGCTGTACTCTTTTTCCTTAGTCCAAGTTTTGTCCCACCGGGATTTTCAGCGAGGTTTTAATGAGGCAAAGATTTTCTTAATACTCCAAAACTTTAACAATTCTTGTACTCTTTTTTTCTTTTCGTTTGATATTTTGTCCCATTGGGTTTTTATCAAACAAAGTTTTTAGTGAGACAGTTATTGTAAAAATAGTCATCAAAGGAGGAGTGTTGTAAAATTATAAGATAATTATTGATGACTATTTAGACTTATCAGGATACTTAGTCTTATCAGTATATTTAGATAAGCCTTGTTTGATTGTATCCAAATCTCTTTGTAACCTACTTTGGAATCCTATAAATATAGGTCCATAGTTATAATAAAACACACAATTCCTTTCGTATCTCTTATATTCTTTCTGCTTTATTTCACTAATTTCATAACAATATTCAGCTTTTCTGATTTTTTTTTATATATTCTTTTATCTATAATCTATATATATATATATATTTATATATATAATATATTAAAGGATAATTATATTCACACTACAATTTTTATTATTTACACTACATTTTAATTACAATAAAAGCCTCTCAACCTTTGACAATTTGACACTTATGTCCCTAACTTTTTTCGTCGTATTTTTATCATAACTTTCAATTTATTTTCACATATTATCTCTAAGGACAATTTTTGTCAAAATATTATGCTAATGTGCATTGAAATGAGGAAAAAATATTTTATCAAGCCTTTTTATTTGTTATTTATTTTGTTTATTTAAAAATGTGAGATGCAAAAAAAAAGTGATATAGAAGCTTTTATTTGACTTCTTCAGCAAATTATATACCTACTGCAAATTATGAAGATGTATATATGTAAGTGAAGCTTGTTTAATTCCGATTAAATTATACTAAAGATTGCTCAAAAAACTTGGAAAGGCAGCAGTTTAATGGCCGGAAAATTGGACAATGGAAATGACAACCACACAAATCTTTTATAATAGTGTAGAGTGCATCAACAATTAATCTGCTGGATTGAATTATACAACCACATGTGATTTGTATTTGTAGTTATCCCAACAATGTCCATTTTGTTAAGAAACTATGTCATTAAAGTATATTACCATCCAAATTTGGTAAGACTTCCACGTCAGCAAAGGGAGTCTAGCGAGGACCTTGTATGCCCTCGTCTCAACCTTATATAGCTATCAAATTCTCAAATTACGATAAAAAGTTATCACACGCTAATGTCCTGTCAAAATGAAGCCCATAAAGAGGTTTGCACTTCCTGACTAACCAGGGTTCCTCGCCAACCCCGTGAAATCCCCTAAGCAATATGATATTTTAGGGCAATCAAAGAAATATTCCAATAAAGATTGTATTTGATTGTCTCCCACAAAGAAACTACATCACAATTTTTTAATAATTAGCAACGCAATATTAAAAATCAACACAGATAAGGACTGAAATATATGAGATTGTGTTCACAGTCAATCATGCCTTATCCCATAATGAAAGAGAATTCAATTAGATGTTTAATTGATTGATTTTATAAATTAATTAGAACTCTCCCCCTATAAATATCAGGCTTATATTCATTCTAAGATACGCATTATTTTCTATCTTAAAACTCTGTTCAAATATCTGTTTGCTTGTCTCTCACATACCCATATATTCTCCCATATACTTTGTACCGGCAGTTGACTTGATCGTTGTAGTACCAACAATTGCCGGCCTCCCTTTTTCTCCGGTAATCTTGGTACATAACGATTGTCCAAGTGTGCAGGTAACATACAAGTTGACAGAAGATTGATTGGAGATCTGTTGACACGTGGATTTAGCAGATTTCGAGGCCAACAAAGTATCAATAGGAACCTCGTTCTTTTTTCTTCTTCTTAAAAATAGGAAGACCTTTTGGATTTAGCAATATGCTCGGTAAATTATAAGCAGTTAGTCTTCTATGAATATGCGGATAAAAATTGTGGGTCATACAAAATGTTTAGATAAAAATTATATTTGACCAATTTATAAGCACTCGTATATAGTAACAAACATACTATTAGCTTTTTCAAATATGATTGGGACTGATACACGGCCAGGACCTCCAAGGTGGCAATAGTGGAGAATTTTGGACAAATGGTGTAAGCCCTATCCACTGATCCAGCAATATGGTGTAAGTGAATAACGGCAATGCCATTTGTTAAGTTCTTTGGTCGAGTGCACGATGATGACAAGACTCAAGGGAGAAGCCATGTATATATAATATAACACTAATAAAGAGGATGTCCAATCCATAATAAAGGATAAACGTTTTCATCTCCTTTTGAAAAAAAAAAAAAAAAAAAGTACTTGTAATCAAGAATATTTTATTATGCAACTTAAAATCATTGGTAAAAACAAAGTAAAAGGTTTATTCCATTCAAAATACAAGTTCTTCTTTCCTATATAAATTACACCCAAAAAAGAAAAGGCCTTTAATTATCAATTGGAGACGTTTCGTGATGAGGTTTTGAGAAAGGAACCACTCTTTGTGATTTCCCGCAAGGGCTTATCTGTAAATCTGATAATATTATAGACCCAAGCCCCAGCAACGGCCCCAGTAATTGGGCCTACCATGTAAATCCATAAGCCCTTGTACTGGCTTGACACTATCGCTGGGCCTAAACTCCTTGCTGGATTCATTGATGCCCCAGATATTGGCCTGCCCACCAAAACTAATTCATCTTAGGTGCATTTTATTATAAATTGATTCAAATTAATCAGTTTCCATGATCACGCGTATTACAAAATAATTCTCCATATTTTACATCATAAATAATTAAATATGTAATATATATAGCATAAAATTAAGGAGTACATACCCTGCAAACATTACATTTAGTAGAACGGTAGCTCCAACAGCTAGACCAGCAAGTTCTCCTATCTACATAACAAATAAAAAAATAGTTAATACATAAAAATATTGTATTATTGTATATAACAATAAATTAAGTTTTATTTCAATTAATTATATGACTTGTCATTTTAGTCGTCCTCAGCA
This sequence comes from Forsythia suspensa, assembly GCA_023638005.1. NCBI lineage: Eukaryota > Viridiplantae > Streptophyta > Magnoliopsida > Lamiales > Oleaceae > Forsythia > Forsythia suspensa. The sequence continues at coordinate 7,788,873 of CM042674.1, read as the reverse complement.
ACCCCATCAAAATATGGTGTTAATTTAATATATATTTTCTTTTTTTTTTTCTATCATATTTTATGAAGATTGCATCATCATGTAACTGTTTAACATGATAAGATAAAAATAAAAAAATAAAAGTCAATATCTTTGTCTCCCTTCAATTATCACCATTTTTGACGCCTAACAATTCGATTTGTGCATTTAAAATAATATATAAATGATACACGCGGATCAATTTCACGATCTTATAAGAAAGGTATTGTATTGGCTTTTCAAATTATAAAAATTATATTATGTATTCATTTTAAATATATAGAAATTTATTAATCAATTGATAAGCTGAAGAATTAATTGGACTAACAGCTCTATTATCTGTGGCGACACCCGAAATGACGAACATGAGGTAGAACGTAATAATAAATTCCACCACCAGAGACTGCACGTCAGAGCCGGCTGGAAGTGTGCCGGAAAAATGATCGTGCTTGCCGTTGAACAGTAATCTCAGAGTTCCGCTTGCTAGGGTTGATCCAATGACTTGAGCTGAGATGTACGCCGGTACCTAATCCAATATAATAATTAAACGAATTGGATAAATGCAGAGAAATGTAAAAATAATCTTAATTTATCTAATATTAGAGTAATTAAATCTGCAATTAATGTTGAGTATTTATTCAAGAAAAGAAATAAATGCAAAATGTAGAAATTTTATTGTAGCCTCTGACAAAATTTCCCTATCTATATAATAGGAATAATATTATTTTATCAATTGAGTTGACATTTAAATGATAAATCTATCATTTAATGTCATATAAATAAGTAATTATTATCAATAATAATAATTAGCATTACTCATAAAATAGTTTCCAAAGAAATCCAGCTCCAACTCTCGTCTACATTCAATACCTATAGAATATTGAATGTGTACACAAAATGCATTTCGGTCCACTTCTAAGAGCATGTTTGTCAAGATAAGCCAAAATAAAAATAAAAAAACCAAAAATTGCCTTATAAGCCAAACATATTTTGTGGCACCATACGTTACTAGAAATGAGAGAGTTGATGTAAAACTATTTACATATATGATTATTAAATATTTCATCACTCAAGATTAAACTACACAATCCACATAAAGAACTATCTATTTAGATATTTTTTGAGAATTCTTTACAAGATATATCTACTTTCGTATTTTTAAGTAATATCCGCCTCATTCTACCTATCTTAAGGGACGAGACCTACAAATTTGATCATCTAACGTATTGTATAGTGAGGCAAATAATAGGAGTGGCACGACAAAGCAATTAATCACTCGGGACTAGACTTGCAACAAATCTACCTTAAGAACTATTCATTTAGAAAATTCCGTACCTCTTGTTTGAGTGTGCTCCGCTGCATTTAATTACACTATAAATTTTTAATACATATATATGATATGATAAGATGAGTAATAAAAATATAAACTACTTAATTCCTAATCTTTTAGATAACCCAGTTCTGTAAAAATTGATGGTCTGATAATTGATAAGATTTAGTTGACTTTTTAAAAAAGAAAAAAAGAAAAAGAAAATCACCATAAGATAAAAGTCAAAGTGTGTTGATATAATTTAATTAATTATATTGATTCACCTGTTTCCATGGGAATCTCTTGCAGGTGGCAAAAGCAATAGTTACAGCAGGATTAAAATGAGCACCAGATATATGTCCAACTGAGTAAACCATAACCATCACCACCAGACCCCACACTGTTGAAATTCCCGGCAGTGTCACCACCTTGTCCTTGTCGGCGTTCACCACCACGGCGGCGCAACCAGCAAATATCAAGAAATATGTCCCCAGTATCTCCGCAATTATCTGTATTAATAATTATACTTATAAGTGACTAATAAATTTATTTGTTTTAGATTTTTGTTGGGTATTTTAAGGATCAAGAAAGAAGATGGATAATTAATTTAAGAATCACCTTTTGTATAAAAGGAAGAGAGAGAAGGCTGCAGCTTGAAGAATTTTCATGGCTGTTGGTTTCTGAATCAGTACGAGTTTTGTGATTTAAATCTTCTTCCAGCTTTATATTTACCGCCACTCCATTGTTTCCATTTGCACCTGATGATATCTCAGCCATTTTTCTCTGAGAGTTCTAGAGTGAGAGAAAGGAGAATAGAGAGATCCCAGCAAAACATGTTTAATATATATACATTTATATATGCGTATATCCGTATGTATTGCCCCACCCTACCCCCACCCGAGCTTCTGGACTTTTTGAGAATAGATCAACGCATTTGACTATGATGCATTTTATATTTTTTTTTTTCTTTTGAGCGAGAAGATTCAATCAATTTATTTATTTAAAACTAAAATTCATCTTCATTTATTTGTTTTAAATTTCTTTTTTTTTCTTCTTCAAATCTGACTGTATCTTTGAAAAGTGTGATGTCTGAATTTATTTAATTTAAGAGTGAATAAAGACAGCATTGAAGGCTGCTTCAACAACCCACCGGAAATACAGAAATACAGAATGGCCAAGTTCCATAACTACCATGCATTAATCAACTACATTAATTTTGCTCACTCACTATCTCTTTTGTTTCATATATTTTTGAAAATAGCATTTTCACGTGTTGTGCACGTTGTGTCGCATCTCTCGTTCTCATACATAATTGTACAATCTAATTGTGAACTATTAAAAAGGTATAAAGTTAGATAGATCGACCAACTGTAAGAAACAAAATAAAATTTAGATATAACAAAAATAACAAATTTCGTAATTAACTTAGTATTTTAGAGCTTAAAAATACGTAAGAAAGGGAAAGAGATGTATACTGTATAGAGATACACAAGTATAATATATTTTCATTTAAATATAATGTCACCATTAATTATGAAAATGATTTTTTTTTCACTATCGTAATTAGATGAATTATCAGGTTGGTAGGTGATCTAATGCAATAGCTTAAAAACTAAGTTAAAGAACAATCTAACTTCTCTTGAATACTCCGACAATTTATTTTATAATCTCATAATTAATATTAATTCATTAACAGATTGACTAATTTTTAAAATAAAAATTTATTAATAAGTTATACAAATATACGATCTTGTATATGCAGCGTACTTAGGTGAACAAAATTGTTATTTTCTCCAAATTTGGCAACCATAATTTAACGTTGAAGTGCAACCAAGGGATAAATCAAATTGATTCGTGGTTACCTAATTGACTAGCGCTGAAACCTTAAAGATAAGACCAAAGGAGAAAGTGGGAAGCTCCCATGATTCATGGAGTTCCAGGCTGTTACTTTAAACTTGGAAGTGGCTGGCATTGAACCGCCCGTGAATCACACTTTTTCTTCTCATCACGCCTCTATTCTCCATGTTTACGTAGAGGAATCAAGTACATCAGTCAAATCTGTTTTCGTGGTGATTTTGTTTTTCGACTCCAAAAAAAAATTAAAAAAATATGAAAAACATTGAAATTAAGAAAGCTTGTAAAAGCCAATCGAAGTTTGTGTACGTACAAATCGTGTATAATACAATTGAATTAAAATAAAAACGTTCGCATTAGGTTACGTAAAATTTTCTTACCTTCCCACTATTAAGATTGTTGAAATTGGAAAATGACAATGTACTTCCCAAGCCAACTTAATGTTAAGAATTTAAGTTGGACGTGACCAAACTGAACTAAATACGGGAATTGTAACAAAAGACGTGTTTGTAAATTCTTTTCGAATATGCTGTTTATTATCAGCTCTTGAATGTCATTTTTGAGATATTTAAATTTTCTATTTATAGGAGATCGGTATGATGATTACTTACATTAAATGCCAAGCTCAACATTTAATGCTTACAAGACATTTCCTTTTTAGCGGTATTAAATGTGATGTGACATCTGAAATGAATGTGACTGACGGGCAACTGGTCCGACGTCTGACACGTGGGAAGATGTGCCATTGATGATGTGAACTTAGCAGGAGGCGACTGTGGCATGACTTCCGACCTAAAGTAGGCTGGGTAGGAGCTAATGGGGTAAGACCTATCGTGGTAGGACCTCCCTGACAAGTGAACCCTCTGCATATAGGTTTGGTATGACCTCCTTTGTGTGATTCAGTATGACTTCCGACCTGAAGTAGGTTGGGTAGGGGTAGGACTAACGTGATAGGACCTCATTCGTGTCATTCAATATGACCTTCATATCTGGAATGGGGGCCTATTGTGACAGGTCGGATCGGATATCAACAATTGTCAACTTATGTCCTCGATTTGACAGGTTGAAGTTCGTTATTTATCTCCAAATTTTGCTTAATTTCTAAGAAATAAATTGAAATTAAAAAGATAAGATTTTTCTTGAATTCAACTAAAAATATGTTTGTATGTGCTTATAAGTATTTATAAGATGGTCAAACATCATTTTATTCACACATTTCGTAGGATCCACAACTTTTATCCACACATTTCATAAGACCGACTACTTATAATTTACAAAAAATTTATTAAACATTGTCAAAATATGTCCTTGATTTTCCATTCGAGTTCTAGAACATGTGTAATATCATGAATAGTGTATACAAACTCGCATCGTGACACATAAGCTTGAACTAATGAGATAAGTTAAAATATAGGAGAAAAATTAAAAAATCTCATTCCATATCACTTAAGAAAGAGAAATTTTACTGAAACTGCAAACAATTCAACCATTAAAGTTTGACCCATTTAATCAATCATAAAAGCAGGGAAGATTGCACTTCTTATCGAATTTAAGTCATATTTAATTTGCCAATAATTGTTTTGTCATAATAAGAAGTGCTATATATACCTAAAAAAAAAAAGATAATTAATTTTTGTTTCGACTCAACTTAAAAATGGACCAAACTATTGAACACCAAATAATTTAGGATAATTTGCATTTTCGGTCCCCAATCTTTTAAATCTATAACAAATCTACCACAACCAATTTTTTTAGCACCAAGCATCCTCAACCTTTGAATAAATTACAAATCGGGTCCCTAATCACGGATTCGTTAAAATCTCATGTTATGTTACTAGCGTGTATCTCACGCATTTTTATCCATCAACCAATGCGTCTAACTTTAATACACACACATTAAAACCCTTTCTCTCTCTCTCTTAATCCTCATAGCCATGAAGGAGAAACAAACACTTACAGTTCAAGTATTAAACATTTCTCAAACTGCCATAGCCAAAGAACTCTTCACCTTTATTGAATCCACGTTGGAGCAAAAGCACAATCTTTGCCTACGAAATCTTTATAAAGCACAATAACTGAAAGTCCAGAGGCCATTGAAGAGTTCAGTTTGACACCTAGAAGCCAATAATCAAACTTTATTACTCTCACAACAAAAGAAACTATTTTTAGAGGGTCCCACCTATCGCTTTTTATAGCTTTTGATGACATCATCAATAAGCCATTTGAACCAAGAAATAGGGTTGGATATGGTACGGGGTTTGTTCTTTTTGCTGGGATGATGATCAGAGGGCATTGTTTGGAATTTTGGAGTCTTAAGATGGTGTGAAGTTGTTTTGCAAATCTAGTAAAAATATTTTCAATGTAATGAATGATTGTAGTGATATTGTCATGTTTTGAATGAATGTGATGAATGTCTTCATTGCTTCCATTTGTTTGAAAATGTTGAATCGAATCTGATTGAAATGGTTGGTTTGACTAAGGAGATATAGTGAGAAGAGGAGTATATACACAAAATTCGTGAAACTAATGTTTGGCAAATCAGATCCCCAACATTTAAATATTGTTGCATAATACGTACCAAACCTTTAGGAATAGTTGCATTCTCCGTCCCCAACATTGAAGAATTTTTGCAATTGACATCTTCAACATTTAAATTGTTGTTGCAAAATGGGTCATCAACGTTCACTAATAGTAGCATATCACGTACCATACATGTTTGGATTGGATGTTAAAGAAAGACATTGACGAAATAACTTGATTTGTAAAAACCAACAATCTTGAAAATATTCCACTAAACACAATAATTACAATGGGTTTACAAATTTGGCCACAACTCTTAATGACATTAACCTAAGACCATGAAATCCAAGCTAGAATAATCTCAATTATAACTAAGTAAATCTAAAAATAACTTATTTGAGATTTTCTTTCTTCAACCAACACCTTACAATTTGTTATTGCTTCTTGTTCTATCTCTTCTCCTCCAAGCATTTGATATGTGTTTATAGTTTCTTCATCTCTTTTCCGGTTCTTAACATGTACTTCCAATGTATGAAGCACTATTAAGATACTTCCAATGTATGAAGCACTATTATCATTTCACAGATAAAAAATCTTTTACCTGAGTTTGCATCCATCCATGATGTTTTTAGATCCATGCGATTTCCACATCTACATACCCTTCATATCATTTTTTAGAGTGGAAGAAGAAGAAGAAAAACACAAGAGCAAATTTAAGATGAATTAAAGTCCACACAAGCTAAGAATGTGTGTGTGTGTGTGTGTGTGTGTGTGTAAATGAGGGAATATTTTGTGAATGGACCAATTTGCCAGAACTGTAAGTGTTTGTCTCTCCTCCATGGCTATGGAAAATTAAAAGATTGAGAGAGAGAGAGAGAGAGATGAATTAAGAGAAGAGAGAGAGAGAGAGAGAGAGAGAGAGAGAGAGAGAGAGAGAAGAAGGGTTTTAATGTGTGTATTAAAGTTAGACGCATTGGTTGGTGGATAAAAATGTGTGATACACGCTAGTAATATAACGGCAAAGCTGATTCAACCTTTCAATTAATTAAGGTTGGGCCCTTAAAAAATTTTTCAAGTAGATTTATTCTGATCAAGGTTGAAAAGTACAAATTAATAACTTGTTCGCTTGAGCAACCGTGTCAAGCTCATTCAACTTTTCATTTACTTCCCTTTTTTTTCAATCATTAAGTGAAAAGAAAAATGGGTAATTTTCAATTTTGGTCTCTAGCCTTTTAAATCTGTTACTAATCTACTCCCAACTATTTTTTTTACACCAGACATGTCCAACCTTTCAAGTAATTATAAATCACGTCCTCATTGACATATTTTAATGGATTTTCCCCCATCTTTAAATAAAAAAAAATAGAAAAAAGCTAAAAACAACAAAAAAAAAAAAAAAAAATTACAAATAAAGTCTCATAACTTTTAAATAGCACAAAATAACTTCATCTTCTCCAAAAACCTACTCCAACTTCAACTTCATCTTACACACGGTTGTAGACTTGTCTTCCCTCTTCGTTATTCACCAAAAACACATTAAAAATATATTATAAGCTCATTTGATTTTGAATCTAATAGTAGCCATAGATTGGATCCGAGGTGAAAAATTGGGTCATGAAAGTTTTGGGATGGTGAGTTTGGCAATACCTAGAAGCCAGAGTGCTCAATTCCACCATTGATGGACGTGAAGCTCAAATTCCACCATTGATGGTGACTTTATTTCCAATTTTTATTTTTAGATTTTTTTTTTGTTTATTTAAAGATGAGGGCAAATTCGTCAAAATATATTGGGACATGATTTGCAACAAATTGCAAAAGTTGGAGATGTCTAATGCTATAAAAATTGATTGAGAGTAGATTAGTAAACAATTGCAAAGAATAGGGACCAAAAGTGTAAATTACCCAAAAAAAAAGACCTAGATGTCCGCCCGGTAAATTCTTTTCACTAATTGGGTAAACAAAAAATTATTAATCAATAGACAAAACAAAAACCAATACATAAGTTCTTAAAATTGAGAGTGGAGTCTTGGACAACCAACTCACTTGTCTAGAAATTAATCCGACTCTAATGTTGATAATTGTGATTTCAATTAGGAATGGCAACAAAAATGCAAAGAACCACAATTCTCTATTTACTACCTAATTTATTTATTATTTTATTTTAAATATTTAATATGATTAAATAGTTGATAATTGTGACTTCAATTAGGAATGGCAACAAAGCGTTGTGGGGCAAAGAACCGTAATTCCCTGTTTACTACCCAATTTATTTATTATTTTATTTTAAATATTTAATATGATTAAATAAAAAGTGCTAAATTTAAATAATTGATTGAGATACAAAAATAATAAAACAACACTACAACATTTATAAAAGTATTCTTTGGATTTAGGACCCCAAAAAAATTATCTTTAACAAAGTCCTACACTTAACAATAAATGTATGAAAATTAAATTCTACATCGAATTCTTAAAAAACGGGTGTTGAAGAATAGTTGATAGACTTGACTAAATGACGAGCTTTACGTTGAATCATGCTTATGAGGTGAATTTGTGGATTTTTAATGTTTTAGTTGATGAGTACATTATTTAATTTAATATATTACAAATAAAAATAATACATACATATATTTTTTGCATTTAAATAAAATAATTATATTATATAAAATTAATAAAAAAAATATATTATTTGGAGCAGGTTCAGGACGGGACCCCATTCCCCATTCCCTGTTCTTGCCCTGTCCTTGCATGATCGAGTTGGTGAAATTTTTGCAATCTTTATTTTCGATTTAAACTTTGGCCTATATGAATATAGAAAATAATGTTGAATGATGTGGTGAAAATGATTAAAATATCAAAAATATCAAAAAGAAAAATAAACAAATTATTAATTGTCATCATAGTATCAAACATAAAAATGCTTGCTTCTCAAAAAAAATTTAAAAACATAAAAATGCTTGAAAGTTGATGGTGGGAACTAGGTTTTCCAAATTGAAGGAAAAGTTTTGTAATGTGTGCTTTGGCTATCTCATCCGTGTACACTATTGGGAAATTGCCCAATCGGATAGCTTGGGCAAGAAAAAATGAAAAATGGATAATCTTATGTCTCAAGGGTAAAACGGGAAAAGAAGAAAAAATTTATATACTAATCTGGCCCATGCAGGTCTCGAACCTGCGACCTTCGCGTTATTAGCACGACGCTCTAACCAACTGAGCTAATGGGCCTCTGATGCTGTATTTTATAGCCTTTAAATCTATCTAATATATTGGTTCGCATCGACTTTTTATTTTAGGCACATATATATACACGTCATACAAAAGGTAATTAAAATAAGTTGTCGAATCGTTGGGCGATTAACATTAATAATAAACGAGTTGCGAATTTCAGCTGGAGAAGAAATCGGGCTATCGGAATCTAGGGTTTTCATTCCCAATTTTCTAAAGGTACTCTTTCTTTTAATATCTTTCTGATTTTCTCGTGAATATATAAATTGATTACTGTGGTGTGTTGTTTTGATTGTAAAACTAGTCGTATTTAGTTCCTTTTTAAACTTTTATTAGCTCAGATATTATGATCCATTTGTTTGATTGCTATGGCTTGTTACAATAATTTGATCCTTTTGGGGCACGCATGCACCCCTCTCGTACTTTAAAATTAGGTTAACTAGTCCATTTTTCAGAAAATTATGTTGCTTTCGCCCAAAATGCTTTTGGATTTTTCATTTGTGTAGTGTAAAGTATTCCATTTTTGCAGCATGGTGTAACTAGTAAGTTAGCAATAGATGGGGGCAAGATATTCTTTTTACTAACGTTGGTTAATTAATGGGGTTGAATGGGGGCAGTGAAAATGAAACCACAATCGAGCTGGTAATTTGCCTATTTTTACAACATATGGGGTATCTTCAAAATTCATATGTTGGTAATATAACTTTGGCCCCTTTTCAGTTGTTCAGTTGTGTTATATGCATCGGCATTACTCACGATTGTAAACTTATTCAAAAGTTACACTAGATTGATACCATGAACAATTATTTAAATTTTTCAGTAAATCTTGACCAACCATTATGTTTTCTGTTTATTAATAAGTTATTGGTTGAGTTCTTTGATATCTAGTAAAAAAGTATCATAAGTCAATAATGTGGTGATCTTGTGAAAGCTTGACTAAGAAAATAGAACAATACACTGAATTGGAAAGGGAAAATGTTGAAACCTTTGCAAGGCCAAGGTTAAATGTGAAGATTAAAGTAGTGAACAAGTTTATTACCCTCAGTGAGTATGTTACTGATGTCCGAAGTCTCCAATAAAATTGTAAAAGCTATTGCCTCTTTCTTGGAAGTTTTGAAGTAAGCTACCACAAAAGAGGAGTTTTTTCCTTTCCTTGTTTCTGGGGGGCGCTTTAGTTGGGATGCAGTTTTCTCTTTACAAGTTAAGTAGTTAAAACATTTAGAACCTGTTGTTGGTTCTGCAGGCAAATAAATGGATAGCCATGAAGAATACAATCCATTATCATGCGTTCACTTGGGGGAAGATATTTTTGAGGCCAATCATTTCATGAGCCAGCAAATAGTCCAAACTGGAGAATCTGTTGACAAATTATCACTCCAGAGCAAAGGGAATGAAAATGACGAAAAAGTGTGCTTTCAGAGCCAACAAAATAAGCCCTTATCATGTTCTTCTGAAATGCCCCTGGATGAAACCAAACAAAGCAAGAAGAAAGGTTCTATGTGCCAAGATGTGGCCAAAATTGAGAAAGTCGAGTCTTTGTCTGAAAAGGTGGGACACCCAACACATGAGAATGGTGTTTTACCCTGCCGCCAGCTGGCTACGCCTGCAGAGAACGGTGATAAACAATGTGTCTCTTCCTGGCCTGAGAAGATTTCCAAAAATGTCGGCACGCAAATAGCTAACATGGAAGACTCTGAGACTGAGTCACCTCAAGATACAGAAGCTGAGATTGACCATAAGAGAGAATTGAGTACATCGCATTCTAATGAAGGGAAGTACTTTTACTATGATTCACCGCATTATGAAGAAACTGGAATTTGGATACCCGTCTCCATTCCTCCTATGTCAGAAAGTGAGCACGAAGAGTGGACCAGAGGTTTCTGCTCAAATGGTGGATACACTCCTGAAGGAGATGCAAGTTGGGGTCGATGCATTGGGGAAGATAAAGAAATGACTATGTGGGATGTGGTAGTGGAGATGTTACTTGTGGCCCGTGGAAAGGTCAGTTCTTTTGCTTCAGGTGATATTGGGCAAATTTCATGGATATCTAACTGCCTAATTGAGCAAGCATGGAAAGAGATGGCTCAAACTCTCACGGAGGCTAATTTCAGTAATGCCCAAGAAATTCTTGAAGCTGAACCACCCAAATGGCTTCCCGATAGTGCAGCTTCTTCCTGTATGCTGTGTAGTGTGCGGTTTCACCCAATAATGTGCACCAGGCATCATTGTCGGTTTTGTGGAGGAATCTTTTGCGGTGACTGTACCAAAGGAAGGAGCTTATTGCCAGAAAAATTTCGTGCTGGGAATCCACAACGAGTATGTGATGTATGTTGTGTGCGTCTTGAGACTGTGCAGCCATACTTAATGGATCAAGTAAGCCGTGCTGCACAGTTGCCAACACATGATATGACAGACCTAAGCACTTTAAGATCGTGGATAAATTTTCCGTGGGGACAGACAATGGAATATGAAATTTACAAGGCCACAAACACAATCTGCTGTTATAGTAAGGTCTGAAATCGACTCAAATTTCTGACATTCTCTTTACCTCTTTTAACACTTCCTATTTAACTCATGGAAACAAGGTGATGGAGTATTGATTTTGTGGACGTGCTATCATCATGTTACCTTTTACCTAGAAAATGATTACTGCAGCAAGGCATCACTTAGCTATATGAGTTTGTTCTCCCAAGTGAAAGCGCCAATGTCAAACATCTATCTGCTTATAGTTATAAACGGCGAAGAAATGCCCCTTGCATTTTACTCAGTGTAATGATGAAACTCCTAATTGATTGTTGACTTCTTTATATGTTGTGCAATATATGATTTCTCAGGTTGGCTCCTTGGGACCCGAGAGAAGAATTCCAGAGGCTATTTTACAAAATGCAAAAGGCCTTGCAATACTTACTGTTGTGAAAGTTGGAATGATGGTGACATATAACATTGGAACGGGTCTGGTGGTTGCTCGTAGGGATGATGGCACATGGTCTGCACCATCTGCCATTTCTTCCTTTGGTGTAGGCTGGGGAGCTCAGGTAAAGTGATTTAATTTTTACTTGGACTGTTCTGTTTAAAAGAGTGAAAAGATTTATTAGTCTTCATCAAACAATGCATTGTGCTTCTGTCTCCAAATTTTCATTTATGGTATTTTACTTTTCCGTCACTCACCATGGCCTGGGAGCCCAATTCTTTTTATCACTGACAGAACATAGGAGCTTTTACCTGTTAATAGCTAGTGAGGATGGATGAAATAATGATTGTGTTCTTTGGAGCACGCAAATTTTCTTAGGAATGATATATGAAAATACTTGATTTGCATCTCTTCATTTTCCAAAAGGATAAATTGTTCGATGAAAAGGCCTCATTCTTCTGCAAAGCTTGTGGCTTCTCTCTGAGTGGCCGTTTCTTACTTTTCTTGTAAATATGTAGCTCTTTAATATTCTTAATTCCTTTTGCAGGCTGGGGGGGAGTTGACTGATTTTATAGTTGTATTGAGAACAAGTGATGCAGTAAAAACATTCAGCAGTGATACGCATCTCTCGGTTGGAGCTGGTTTGAGCGCAGCTATAGGGATCATTGGACGTACTGCAGAAGCTGATATGAGAGCCAGTGCCAATGGCTACGCTGCTTGTTATACTTACAGCTGTAGTAAAGGTAATTTTTTATCTCAGTTTGTGAATTTTTTTCATTTTTGCATTCTGATTTGAGGACGAGGAATTAGTATGGATATCATATAGTTTGACATCCCACTCCCAGTGAGAAATTATAGTACTGTATCATATCTCATGACGAAATTTGCAACATCATCTTTTTTGCCATGTAGGTGCATTTATTGGATGCTCTCTAGAAGGGAGCGTGGTCACAACTCGTGCACGTGAAAATTCCAGATTCTATGGTAGCCAGTCCATAAATGCACCAGATATTCTTCTTGGTTCATTGCCTCGACCACCTGCTGCAGCCACTCTTTACCGTGCCCTCGGAGACTTGTACCAGAAGCTTCAGGGGTGACAGCACAATTGGGAGACATACGTCATCGTATACCATGTGAATTTCGGTTGCATTTGTATATACTGTGTTTGACACCAGGATTCTTTGGTTGTATATAGTCCATTGTTGCACAGAATTGACAGTAAAATTGCTTTGGGTGAACGAAAGGGGTTGTATATTGGGAAAGTGATGATGGGGTAGTGTCCCCATGTCATAATCCAACAGCTACAGCTTCAACTGATTGCAAATCAGTGTAAATGTAAATGTCATTGTTTAAAGAGCGACTCTAAATTAACCATAATATTAACAAGATAATTTAGAATTTGGGCTCAAAATTGATGTTGAAATCGGTTTTTTAATTGAACAAACCATGATTTAACAGTGTTCCTTAATTTATCAGACTCTCTGAGTTAGCTTATACTCATTTAAGTTCGTTTAAATTGGTACAATGTTAAAAATGTTGAATTGAATTATAACTTATTTTAATCTTGTTAAGAAAATCAAGCTGAACCTGGACCCCGTTCTATGGCTCACATTGAGCTCTTTTGCCTACGATCCTACAGTAATGGCCAAATTTTACGCAAAAAGAAGCAGCAAAAACTTTGACACACGGACAAAAGGCGTATGTATTAGTAGAACAAAATTCAGTTAAAAGCAATAATTCAAATACTAATAAATCTAAAAAATGCTTTTAGACCTAAAAAAATCCTTCCAAACACACTATAAGGACTTTATCGCACTTCTTATTATGTCCCTCCAATTCGAAAAGCATGCAAAGAAAACCCAATTAAGTAGATATAGAAATTTGCAAGATATTAAAAGCTCAATCTGAGATTACTTTAACTTTCAATTAACCAGAAAAACACCCTTAACATCCACGCCCGCAAATGATCACAAATTTCCATAATTTGTTTTTTGGCACGAGAGAGTACTATAACTTCAATAACCATATTAGTCGGAAAGAACACTAAACAAAATTAGTAACTTTTTGACAAGCAAGATAAATTCGATACAAAAAACATAACCACACACCAGTAAGCAGGTGTAACGGTGCAACATTTAAAAAAGAATCAAAAGAATTTGCAAGAGAACTATACGGAGGAAAATCTGCAAAAAGAAATAAAAAGGAGCAGAGGTAAAGACACTGGTGATTTATATTCCAATCTATTGTTTCTTATGTGGGGGGGAAAATGAAAGGGAAAAAAGAAAAATCGATCCTACCCTGTATCTCAATGGACCAGAATACTAACATATTCAAAAAGGTCGACACAAGAGGTAGGTAATTGAAGTTTGCAAAGAGGCAGGTCCATATTAATGAACACTTGGATAATTTTACTTTTCTGTTGCACCTCTTTATCTGCAATGCACCCAAACAAATAATTTGTTAGATATACAAGATTATCTCCTTTCCAAACAATTAGAAAGATAGACATAAAAGAGTATCTCCTTTCCAAACATTTACAAAGATCAACCAATTTTACCTAGTCGTAGAGTTCCCGAGAGTAAGCTCAAGATCATCGGGAGCACAATCGTCGTGGATTCTCTCTCCTTCCCATGGTTTCACTAGTCCTTTGGTATTGCTGCCAAAGGCAAACTCAGCTGAAATTGCATCCGACATGGGAACATCAGCCGTTTGATCAAAACCCGCAGCCACAGCAGGAGAGCACGTTCCACTCTGCCCCGGGGTCCACATACGTGACCCCCCATTTGACAATGGCTCCTTGAACCCAAATGGATTCGGTGAGACAAGGCTGAATGTGGGAGATGAAGGCCCGTCTTGGGGAGTTTGAACACCAGAAAGCCATCCTGAATCAGGTGGAGTTTGACGACCAGGACTTGGTGGAGTAGAAGAGGGTAGAAAGGCGTAGTGCTGCCCAGCCCATGCTGAACCAGCTGTTGGATCGTCCCAGTTACCTGTCATTCTAGGAGTGCGGGCAGTAGGTGAGCTCAATGGTGGGGTGACTGGAGCACTTATAGAACCCCCAGGGATGTAGAGATGGTGGGGTAGCTTGGATGAAGCGGGTGAGGACCCGGATGATAGATTTTTTAGCCACGGGATAAGGGAGTTAGGATCAGCAGTATTATTGGTATTACCAGCATAATAGGACGAGACGGGGCTGGGAATGGAGGATGAAGCCGGGCTTGGGTTAAAAGATGCTCCTGGGCTTGGTTGATATGATGTGCAAGGACTCACTGTAGCTGACCCGCCAATAATATTTATGTGTTCCACGGGCTTGCATCCCTGCACAATAGGAGAAACTATCAACTGCAAGCAGAACATAGGCAGTAAACATTTAAGATTTTGAAACAAAAACGTTTCCTTATTTTTTAGAAGTTACTAGATTATGGCTTAACATAAAGCTGACGTCGCAAAAATCTAACATAATATACAAATCAGATTGTCTTAACACACTGCATCATTATGACCAGGCAATATATACGTGAGTATGGACTGTCATTGATAAACATTCAAACTCTATTTTAAAGTGACTTCTTATAAAAGGATTACATGCTAGAAAATCCAACTATGTCCTCGTTGAATTACAATAGCAATATACAAAGAATAGTTCTCTGTAAATCATAAACTTTCGTGAGCCAATTCCTTCTAAAAATGTGTCAACATCCCCCAAAACATTCAACAAAAAGCAATTATGTTTTCCCTTTAAGCAATTCGGTAGAAGTATAAGCCAGAAATTTCTCCCCTGTAAACATCCTACTTAAAGATGTCAGATAAAATTGTGTAAAAATCAAGCATCTTGTACATAGCCACTCTTCTCTTTCTTCAAAAGAGCTTATGGTATGTCTCTCATTCAAAATCATAATATCTGACACCAGTTTTTAGTAACTATAATGAGGGTCACCATTTTCCGCTTGGTCTTGCCTGCATTTGGTGTGATAGATTGGAAAGCCAGAAGAAGAGGAGGAAGACAAAATGGTTGTTATCATCCTGACACTTCGGCTTGAGAAAGTATAGGGAGCCTCACCATTCGCCGAGTCCACTTAAATCATTGACACAGTTTGAATCGCTCAGCATTTCAAGTGACTTGAGTGGATATAAAATGACAAGAATTAGCTGCGATGACCTTAATTCTATCATAAACTAAATCCATTATGCACTATACTAGAACTAGAAGAGACTAAATTCGAGCATGACCTTCATCTATTCCTGTATTCCAACTAGAAGATATCAGCGTTTTTGGCTCTAGAAGCCAATGAGCATATAAAAATAAACTTGTTATTCCTAATGCAAAAAACATGCAAGATTTCTATGTATTAGATGCTAAGAAATGCCAAGAACAGTTGTTAATGCCCAATTACTGCTTGCTGCCGATGTGCATAGAGTGATGGAACCTAATGCTCGTGCATTGTTAACGCAACTGCTCTTAGCATTGGCAATGGTGACATTGTTAACGCAACTGCTCTTAGCATTGACAATGGGGACAAAGAATGCTAAGGCAGTCCCAAGTGTCTAGTTACAACCCTGTGTGTGACTATTCAAATAACAATGAGCCTACCTCCTTGTGCAGGAGAAACATAGGTCGTACTGGATAGTTGCAGTTGCCCTAAAGGGCCTAAACAATTATAGAAGTACCCTAAATCACAATCTTCCTTTCAACATACACATCTAAACACATAAACCTGAGAGTGTGAGTACGTTTTGTCCATTTTAGAAAATGATTCACTATTAGAATTTGATACGTGGTAAAACTCACATAACAAGAGTTTGGAAGCGCAGGTGCTCGCATAAAGGGTGAAAGTGAAACTTGGTAGAGGTGCTGGGCTGCTGGCAATGAGTCCATTGCTTGTTATGTGAGTATTGACCCGTTCCAAATTCGACCAACACTGCTTTCCAATTTTTGGTATAATTTTGCAAGAGGATGATAGTGCAATGCCCTCACACTGATCTAACATAATGAACTAATCAATGAGGGAGAAATTTTACTAGGCACCATAAAAGTACCAATGCCATGTTTTTGCCCACGTGATGCACAGATCTTCACAAGCTTTAATGAGTAAAGAGAATAAGCAGGGGCATATTTGTCTAATGATGTCCGGACGAGCTGATCGGTATTCAGAGGTTTGTCCGATATATAAACTGCCTGATAATTGGAGCAACAAGGGAAGGGAGGGCCCTGTGTGTGTGTCTTTTATAAAAAATAAAATAAGAATAAAAATAAAAAAATGACTGTCTAAAAGGTTAAAAGATTAGAATCTTTTGAGATTCGTGTAAAATCACATTCAGAAATGATCTAGCGTAGGAGACAGTACATATCACCTCATCCAGATAAATCTGCACCGTTCACTAGTACAACTCCCCTCACATGCGTTTAGAGAGACAGCAGTTGACAACTAATCAAATCAAACAGCACTAAATTTTCTCCCCCCAAAAGTTAAGGGTTTCGATTCCTCCTACTCCTATTATGCGCCGGATGCGTACAGCGCACTATATCATTCAGTTCTCAGACTCCACAGCGAATTCCGAGGACTACAACTGTGCAGCAAAGCACCTGCGCAACCTGGTCAACAACTTACCCCGCGTTAACGTGACACCTCCAGCGCATTTTAGACTTATCCAGTAGCCAAATATTACAATTTCTTAAAAATCCATTAGAGATTCCTAATCAATCGAGACTTTTCCAGCAGCCAAAGATCTAAACTACCAGCTCACGATTCCCATCCTTTACATACACCGCATGCTAACATGCGCCTACCTCTGATAATAAGAAATTATTGATAATACGTATAAGCGTACCTTTCTATAAGTGGTTCCGTCTTCTTCAACGATCCAACCAGCTTCATTACAGAGAGCTTTCAGGACCTCGTTGTTATCACAGTGCTTGGGGAGCTTGTAGTTTCCGTACATCCTCAGGCCGGCGAAGATCTTAGCGGCGATCGCCCTCCGCCGCCGCTCTCTCCGCTTGTTGTTCTCCCTTTCCTTCCATGTCGGCAGCCTCGTCCCCGACGTCATCTAAACTACGTCGCTTTGACTCCCCGCCGGCGGAAGTGAAAGATCAGCGAGTCGAACCCGGTTGGAGGGAAAATAACCGGTTTGACTGGACCGGGTTTTTCTTGTGAAGGGAAGTGGGAGAGTTGATATAAATGAAGAGAGAAGAAAGTGAGAGCTAGATATGCAAGTGGTAATAGTAATAGTTAGGTACTGGAGATGGAGGAAATTACGAGAAGACCACTGCGGGGTTTGGGCGTTTAATTTATGTATTTCACATGTCCTGGAAATGCGGGTGTGCACGTGTTTAGGCTTTTTATAGGAGTGGGCCAGTGTGGGGTTAGGGGTGGGGGTGGTTATAATTCGAGAAATTATTTTGTTTTAATGTGCTGAAAAAATTAGTACCCTTTGTTGAGTTTACTAGACAAATTTAAAGAAAATTGCAATTATGTTAACTAAGCAAATGTTTGAGACTGCTTTTCAATACTTATAAGTTAGTTAAACATTATTTTTATCTACACATTTTGTATAACTCACAATTTTTACGTACTTTTTATTTATACATTCTATAATACCCACTATTTATAAATACTTTTAAGCAAAGTCAAGCATGCACTCAAACATCATTTCTTCCATGTCCAATTAGATATTCTTATTGCTTCTAATTAATCTACATCTAAACAAAATTTGATTACTTTAATCCGGTGTCCACGTAATAACGTATATAAATTGATTTTTCTACTCTAACAATATAATTTAAACAATATATTATTTAATAGATAAATTTTGAATTTAAATTTATTTATAAAAAAACTAGTTAAGAATACATGCTTTGTTTTGCATGTAGTTTAATAATATTATTGTAATTTTTTTTGTGTGTGTGTGTTTTAAATAATAATAGTTTAAGTGATGGTAACAAAAATTCAATCTAATTCAAAATTTATTACGTAAATTATAATTTTTAGTCTCACCAATTAAAATTACGTGCTCTATAAAGAACCTTATAGCTTCATCTTCAATATATTTCCGATGTTTATGCATGACTAAAGTGAAAAGATAACACACATGCACTAAAATTCCCTATGATGTTTGGTTTATAAGAATTTAATGACCAAACTAATGTAATAACATTGCCTAACATACAAAAGCTTTTCCAATGTGTCGCACATTACAAATAGATGACAAAAATATAATCAAATGTGAAATAGAGGTAGAATCAATTAGCCACAAAATATGTTATGTGCCGGTCCTACCTGGCAGCCTATGGGGGCAAAATAGTCCCACCCACGCGCCACGTAAGCATAGTCGAAACAAATACGCTCTCACCTAACCCTTCTCCGAGGCGGTTGAGGCATGTTACCGAGGCCCATGGGTCGAACAGCCTAATTGGCCGACCCAGGTTACGTGTCCAGGAAGCCTCCCTGCAACTCAACCTTGAAAAGATTGATGGGACAACTGCTGCCGCTCACGGTGGTCGTGATCATCATAGCCCCTAGTTTGCGGTGAAAATGATTTTCTCATTAATGCTAATGACGTGACACCAAAGATGTGACTTAAGAACCCCTCAGATTGAGCCACGTGTCGCACATCAAGGGAGATCGTTCT
This sequence comes from Forsythia suspensa, assembly GCA_023638005.1. Classification (NCBI taxonomy): domain Eukaryota; kingdom Viridiplantae; phylum Streptophyta; class Magnoliopsida; order Lamiales; family Oleaceae; genus Forsythia; species Forsythia suspensa. The sequence continues at coordinate 7,769,410 of CM042674.1, read as the reverse complement.
CATAGAATTGGCCTATAAATACCAAACTCATTTTACAAAAAAGGGATGTTGAAAATATTACTATCATCACACATGTATCAAGTCCTCAATTCTAACTATTCTTCAAGTGTTATGAATGGCACGAGAAATCGTTAGTTAGAGGCCTCAAGCTATCACCTTTGTCTAAAAAGGGTCCTTGATCTTTTATCCTTCTCCCGCTCAGACTAAGGCATATCTACGTGGTTGAACAAACCACGTGGCAGTCTTGGTAAAGAGAAAAGTACACGTAGGCAGAGGGAGCGTGGAGATCCTGTTGACAGCCATTTTTGGAGGTCAACAAAATACATAATTTTTTACCCTTCCAAAGGCATAATTAGATCTTATACTACTTATCAAGGCATTCGTATAAATGTATGTATACAAAGATAGCTAAAATCTAGTCGAATCTTACCAGCCAAATAAACTTCGAAGAATGCTAGGCTATATCTCCAACAAACTACGTCTTAAATCGCTTTCTTTTGACTGAAAACATCTAAAAAAAGATTTCACATTGTACGATCCCGTTCCACTTTCCCCTACGCTTCCAAACGATAAAGTCGAGCCTTCTAATTAAAAATCAATAGATATTCCTTGAATTAAAAATCTTTCAACTTAAAAGTCCTTAGCACCTATAATGTTTTCACCAGTATTATGCGCTAATCGTGCAACAACTAATACTAATTTTTACAATATTTAAAGCTAGGTTCCTATTCTTTTCTTAATTGAAGAGGAGATGTTTTGGCACCTAATGATCCAATGTTTTATCGGGATCTGGGGAAGTAAAACCAAACATAGCAATCTTCCAGAAAAGCGTATAATAAAATCGATAGAAAATTTATTTCGATTTAAGATTGTTGCCAAAGAAGGCATGAAACTCACATATTGGTCTTATTCCGAGGACCTCCTTGAACTATTTTACCTTAAACCTTCTCTTCATCCATTAATTTTGTTAAGAAGTTGAAAGTGATTGGAATTTACAATGTTTGGTGGACATTTTAATCAGAATCGAACCTCTCGAATCGAAACGCCTGATTCTAAAAAAATAAAATTAGGAACCAAGAACCGACTGGGTTCAGGTCGGTTCTTGGTTCTTGAACTAGAACACCTGATTGAAATCAAATTTGTCATTTTTTATAAATTTTTTATTTTTTATAATTTATTCATCATAACTCATTGACGTATGATCCAACACCATGGTACCAAAGATAAGAGTTCAACTGTCCAAAATCCAAATAAAAAGTACAAAACTCATACTTAAACTCAATTGACCCAATTCTAATTACCCAAATCTCAAATTCTCAATACAAAAATTGTCGTTTGTCTCGCACTTTCGCTCGTCTCTCTTGCTCAACACACAGTGAGACAGCGAAGACAAAACTCTTATGTAACCGAAATAAATCCTCAATTTTAACAGGTAATTTTCCTTTTTCTAATCTTAATTTATGAGTTTACAATTTTGGTGTCTATTCTTCAAGTTAATGTTTATATGTTTCATAAATTGTTCTAATATCTAACATACTTTAATATTAATGGGTTTGTAATTTATAATTTTTTTCAAAACATGTTAACTAATTTTTTTAAAATATTATAGGTAGAACCGAACTTGAACCGACGGTTCCGGTTCGGGTTTGGTTCCAATACTTACGTAGAACCGAATAGTTTCATTTATGAAATATTCGAACTGTAATGGATGGTTCCGGATATTAAAATACTCAAATCGATCCACCTGATGCCCAGGCCTAATTGATAGGTTTTTCAATTTCAAATTAAGGAACAAAATAAAAAATAAAAGAACATGTAAAAGAAGTATTTGGCCACCTAATGAAATTTGTTCATATGTTTTACACAAGGTTCATATGGAATTTGAAGGAATAAAAGACTAACATTAAATTATAGGAAAATTTATATATTTTCGTTCTTAATCTTTGCAGTAGTTTGTTACCAATCTATTTTCAATTTTTTTTAGCACCAGACATCTTTAACTTTTTATTTAATTGCAAATCATGTTTCAATTGACAGATAATGATGATTTTGTCCTCTTTTTTAAATAAATAAAAAACAACAAAAAAACAAGAAAAATTCGCAAAGAAATACCTATTACTTTTCAAAAAATACAAATAAAGTTCTATAACTTTTCGAAAACTTTAAACATTTAGATAATGTAATATTATTCTTAAAACAAAATAGAGATGTATGTGTATTTTTCAACTACGGCTGAGATAATGCATACACGCGAATTAATTTACGAGTCCGTAAAAACACGATAAACTACTCTCCATACAATATTATTAATTTTCTCAAATTAATAAGAAAATCTCTTTTTTGAAGCTTAGTTAATGAATATTGTTTCTTTCATCCTTCTCATATTCAACATCCTTTCCGATAAGTGGGGTGGGCCCAAAAGTGTCATTATCTTAAATCCAACAACCGCACGTACGGGGCGGACTGGAGAGTTGTATTAGTTAACTAAATTGAATTATTGAAATTGTATCCGGATTTTGACATTCAGCCCGAGCGAGCCCGAACCCTTATGCCCTTTGCATTTTAATATATATTTAGCTTTTGTTTTGGCAAAACGACGCCGCTAATCGCGGGAACAACGAGACACTGAATCTTACATATACAAGCTGGATAGTGTGGGAATGTGGGGAGAGTAAACACTTTAATTATTGAATAATATTATTTATTACAACTAGTTAAAATCGCGTTCTTGGCGTGATTTTATAATAATATTATAATTTTTTATTTTAAAATTATCGATGAATATAACACTTAAATAAAACTTGTTTTCAATCATAAGTTCATCAATGATTATGACTAACTAAGGAATTATATTCAAACTTCTTGGTAAAACATGTGGTTCATTAAAAAAATACGTACTCTACGTGAATTTTAAGTTTGAAAGATTATTGATACTCTTTTAATTATATTTTAAAGCACATATCTAATTAAGATATCGGAAAAGGTAATTTTCTTTTATGAAAATTAGTATCAAATTCTAAAATACATGAAAATAGTAGATATAAGTATAACAGCGATTTTTCATTGATTTTACGTATTTATATCATTATAAAAAAACACGAAAACAAAATATTTAGCATTTTTAGGTAATTGTTTCTCGAGAAAAAAGAATCTCAAAATTCTTTGACATAAGAAAAAGAAGATTTTTCTATTGCAATATTCATTCAGTTTTAATGCACCCATAAATTAAGAGGGTTTTTTTTTGTTCTCTTCGTGTATTCTTTTAAGTAATTCCATCCGAAATATTATTAAATTTCAAGAATAATTCAAAACAATGAGATATTTGGACAATGATTTTAACTCATCACATAAAACTAATTATTATCGAGATTTACCGAGAGATGGCAATGCTCGGCCCGTGCCATATGGAATTAGGCTGCTTGCCACATGCGTAGAGAGACTACCAAGAGACGCCGAGTCTAAGCTTGGCAGTGTAAAAAAAAAGGGGCGGGACAGGCCCGTGGTCCACGGGCCATCAGCCGAGCCACAGAGGTCCAGCGGACCACGTGAAAATTATTTTTTTATTTTATTTTTGTAAAGTTAAAAAAAATATATGGAAATATAATTGTTAATTGCAATTTTGGTCCCCAACTTATAGCTAGGGACCAATTTGGTCCCATTGACCACGCCGCCCCGTGGGCCGGATCACGGCCGGATCCACGGCCGGTCCGTGGACTTCACTACGGCCGAGCGTGATTTATTTCACGGCTCGGTCCTACCCGGTCCATCGTTCGGCTCGACGGGTCGGCCGGTGTCCGTCTTTTCACGGACCGGGCAGCCACCGGGCGGCGACCCGATCCATTTGCCATCTCACCTTATACATAACATAACTCACTTTATCCAAATTATGTCTTCTTGGCCGTGTGTGAAAGAGGTAGAGTAACATCAATTCTCTTTATTCTAACTCGTTTCCCACAATAAAATATCGTTTAATTGCTTACAAAATGATATAAAACATCATTCGAGCTTAAATTCCTTTGTTATCAAGACTACCACAATAATTAACATTTTATATCTAACAAATATTCTAAATCAAGAAAAAATATATAGAAATCAAAATTTAAAATTAATATTCCCATTATATATTGTTAAAATTAGTAAATCATTCATGGAAAATTAACACATCCATTATTACCACATTACTATTAAACTAATTATCAAAGATTAAAAATCGTCATTGAGAGGAAAAAAATATTCTTGGAATAATAAAAAAACAAAGGCGAATAACAAAGGAAGAAAGTATGAATCAATAATAAGAAAATTGAAATGCAAAGCCAAATTCATCTTGTTTTGTTATGTTGATGAAGAAATTTTAAATTCTAAATGCATAATAAGATTGACTCTTGATTATTTACAATTAAAGATAAAATTTCAATATGTTAAAAATTTTATTAGTATATTTTTATTTATTTTCATTAATTACAATATATATAATAGAATTTAAAGAGACAAATCACTTTCAATGATCAAAATGCAATATTTATATAGTATTAAATAGTTTAAATTAAAGCCAAAATAAATTATATTAATTGAAAGATGATTTTAAGAATTATAAGTTATTTGAGGGGCAATATCGTCCATAAATGTTTCTCCCATATTTGGAGCAGAGGAAGAAAGTATGAATAGATAATAAGAAATTTAAAAGCAAAGTCAAATCACTTTCAATGATCAAAATGCAATATTTATATAGTATTAAATAGTTTAAATTAAAGCCAAAATAAATTATATTAATTGAAAGATGATTTTAGGAATTATAAGTTATTTGAGGGCAATATCGTCCATAAATGTTTCTCCCATATTTGGAGCAGAGGAAGAAAGTATGAATAAATAATAAGAAAGTCGAAATGCAAAGTCAAATTCATCTTGTTATGTTATGTTGATGAAAGAATTTGCTTAAATTCTTGTGCATAATAAGATTGACTCTTTGATTGTTTATAATTAAAGATAATAATTTCAACATATTAAAAATTATATTAGTATATTTTTATTTATTTTCATTAATTACAATATATAATGGAATTTAAAGAGACAAATCACTTTTAATGATCAAAATACAATATTTATATAGTATTAAATAGTTTAAATTAAAATCAAAATAAATTATATTAATTGAAAGATGATTTTAAGAATTATAAGTTATTTGAGGAGCAATATCGTCCAAAAATATTTCTCCCTTTAAATGACTTTTAAAATTAGTATAGATAGATATAGATATGTGATAGCACTAGTTATTGACATTAAATGATAAGCTCAATAAAACGTAGGGATATGAAACTCATTTTATTAGAGTATCTCCAATGCCCACCTCCTATTTTATATGTTCATTTGATGTGGCAATGAAGTTAAGGGGAAAAAACTGATGTGGCAGTGTTTATTGTAGAAGGCTATCCAGTTTTAAACATCATGTTAGACACCTTCTACCTAATTTTTTTTATTAAATTGTGTCTCATCTTTCATCTATTTTTCCTCTCATTTCTTTGCTGTTTACCATTGAACATTTAATGAGTAGGCTTGAATAATATTGTACAATAAAAATAAGTAAACAATTTTATGAGTTTATATTGTTTAATTTTGTGTTGTTCTCAACAAAAATTACTTTAAAGTTAACTGGAAATATGCTATTAACTTAAAGGATTAGAGATTTAGTTAGTACAATTTCATTAAGATGTACAAGAGTGGGGATTGAAATTGAAATTTGAAACTTAATTAAAAGAGTGTATGTACCTAACGATTAAAACGCCACTCCAATAATACATACGCAAATAATACAGTACACAATTTCAATTTATTATAGTTTCGGTGCTTTTGATTGAAGCATGAAACAAATTTTTCCATTCTAACAACTTTGACACGAGACTTGAAAATTTCAATTTTTTTTAAAAATATTTTTTAAAATGGGTTTCAGGTAAAATGCGGGGAATTGTTGAATTGGTGAGTTTTGCTTTGTCTAGTCTATCCATTTAGGTTTTACCATAGTTGCATTTGAACGGTAAAAGCTTTGGATTTCACGGTTTGATGAGCAACTTATTGAATTTGAAGTGATTTTGGTGGGAAAAAAAGAAAAATTGGTAAATTTTCTAAAAGCCAAATGAGTTGCTGCTTTAGTGGAACTAAATTGTGAAATTTTCTGAATGAAATCATTGAGGATGTTGTTTTCGACATTTTTTAAACCTGTGTCAATATCATTGTAACTCTGTTTAGCAATCATTTTCGACCCGAAACTTGAACTTTGATTCTTTCCATGCCTCAACTTTAAGTTTTTGTGTGAAAGATATAAGTAACACTTAGTATTCCTGTAACAGAACAATATTTGTATTTTGATTGCAATATTACATATAAATGGCCAAACATTTATTTATTAATAAATCAAGTGATCATTTCCTATTTCAAGATCAATAAACTCCTGGTTCACCTGCTGGAAGACCTTGATGATGAGATCATGATATTTATCACAGTTCAATGTTAGATAACAAGCCAAGAGTTCTACGAGCTCGTCCAGCCTTCTGATCCCTTTCTCTCTGATCATCTCAACCATTGAATCTCTGAAGTCCTGTTCTGGTGCAAATGAACATTTTACCACAGCAAAACTGTCAAAGACTGCTCTCTCCTTTATCTTCTTTTTCGATTTCATTCTTGCTTTCTTGATGTCTTCAAGAGCTCTAATTTTGCATTCTGTTCTAGGAGAATAGACTTTGACTCTGCTGTTGTGCTTTGTTCTTGTTGGAGACTCCCTACTTATATAAGCAGACTTCCTACGGGGCTCGATATTTGAGATTATATCCTTAATCTTCCTGTCTTTCGATTGTTGCCTGTCCAAATTGAAGTCTTGATCTTGAGAAGTTGCATTACTACGAACTACCCTCCTCGGTTTAGCTTTCCCATTTCCCTTTTTCCTCCTTGAGGCATGATTTTCCCACATATTTCTCATCTCATGCTGCATTTCTTTCAACTTCCTTGTGTCCTGAGCCATGTCGTTGAACTGCTGATTGTCTTCTCTTGTCATTTCCATTGGAAATTCAAGCTCATTATCAGAGTAATATCTAACCGAATTCTTTCCCCGTGCACTCTTCCTATCTTTGATTCTTTCTTCCCCGAACAAAAGCTTCCAATAAACATCATCGTCCATATTACAGAATCTACCTTCCTTCCAACTGGCACATTCAAATGATCTCGAAGATGGAGAATTCAATACACTTTTCTGCTTCTTTTGTGCTGAATTAGGCTCAAAACTAACACCATTTTGCTTGAACTTAACAAGCCAAGAAACCGGAAAAACACGAGAGATTAAAGACTGACAATGAGTTGAAGGCGATGCAGATTTCTTTCTCCCCCACTTCATCGTTAAAGGTTGTCTGAATTTCTGAGATTTTTAGGTAGGAGGACCAGAAGCAGACATTTTGAGGGCAGTTAGGGGGGGTTCTTATTGGTGTAGTTTGTGACTACTGATTTCAAAAGAAAGGCCCGCCTTAGATCTTGTGACCAACTTTACCTACTTTCTGGTCTGAATATTGCTTTGTAGAATGAGTGGTGTTCTGAGTTGAGGGGACCAATTTTTTAATCTTTGATCCTCTAGGTAAAGTCATATACCCATTTTTCCTATTACAAACAAGGAGAAGATTGCAGTTGCTAATGGCTATCCAGGCTTTCTCCTACATTGTTTTCCCGGAAAAATTGTGGTACCAGTTTTCAACTTATGGATCGACCTGTTTCTTTTGACACGACCATCTTTAACCTTTTAATTTTGTAGAATCATTGGATCCTAAGGTAAGACCCACTTTAGTATTAAAAAGTCAGACTTGTGTCAAAAACATATAAATATACCTTTATTTTTTCTTAAAATAAAAAATAAATGAAATTGAAAAAAAGAAAAGAAAAGAAAAAGAGAAAAAAAGCAAACAAGTTGGGGCTTGTGGTGAAGGTTTCCACTTTTTTCTTTTTCTTTCTAATTTCTAATTTACTTATTTTTATTAAAATTTCCAATTTTCTCTTTCTTTCTTTCTTTCTTTTTTATTTGTGTGTATCCATTTCACCTCTAAAATTGTACTTGACATGCTTTGTAGTAAAATAAAGATTTCATTCACTTGGAATCTATGATGTTATGGTTGAGAATTGAGACCAATTTTTTATTGTCCACAAAATCCTTATTCGTAGAGAAATATAACAAAACAGAAAAATATAAAGATTAGAGAAATATTTACGGACTGTCAAAATTTTTATTATATGAAAAATTGTTACAATCATATAGATTTCATCCACTCAAATCTCCAAGTATCTCAAGAAAAATAATATCCTAAGCTTTACAATATCCACCAATTTCTACTCTTTGTACAATCCACAAAGAAAACAAGAAAAACAACTAGGATGCTAGGCTTACAATTTTTCTCTCAAAAATCCTCAAGTCACTTCTACAAAAGAGAATAAACCACGTCAATTTATAGTTAACGTATGACCTAATTTTCTTACAAGAATAAACTGCCAAAGAGTCCAAGATTTAAAAACTTGTTCTATTTTAGTCTACCTAAATGTCTTCCAAATTTCGACTACCAAAGAATCCAAGGTTAAGAAACTTGTAATTTTAGTCGACCTGGAAGTCTTCCCTTTCAACAATTGGTGCATCTTTAAATTTTGGCAAGTTTTGAAAAAATATCCCAATAATCTCCACCTTGACGAAAAACAAGTAAAAAATCAATCATCTCTTCTCCAACTCTTCATCTCGATACTTGAAAATAAACCAGTAAACTTTGACAATCTCAATCCTCAAAACAGAGAATTAACATACATGTATAATCACTTAGAAAAAACGAATTCTAAAAATTTCATCGACTGATGTCGAATACATTTGCTGAAATATTATGGTGCAACTCTCTTGCTTGACTTACTTGAAAGTTCATCAGCCATCGACATCAATTCCACCACACACGTTGGCATTAATATCAAACTAATGCCCGTGTGCAAACATGTAGACCCGCTAGTAGTAACACATCATCTATCATGGAAACTAGCGCTTGCCACGAGGATGTAAATATTTACTGAAGCGACATCACCATCTCTCATAAAAAGAGACATATTGTCCGTATCTGATGTCGAGCAGTTAGCTGAGCCTACTCTACCTTTTGGATAATTTTTCCTCACGTGACCAGGTTTTTCAATATCTCTGTCAGAAATAGGAGTTGATTTCCCTTTCAAAACTTTGTGTAGTATAGATTGAATCAAAACATCTTTAACTTGTACTTGCCACAAGCCAAAATTGATTCTTCCGTCAAATTTCTCCACATCATATTTGATAAACATATCTTCTCTGTGCGCAACACTCTGAACGACCTGATGCTCTAATACCACTGTTGGGAATTGAGACCAATTCCTTTATTGCCCACAAGATCCTTGTTCAAAGAAACATAACAAAACAGAAAAATATAAAAATTAGAGAAAGATTTACGGACTGTCAAAGTTTTCACAATATGAAAAATTATTACAATTATATAGATTTTATCCACCCAAATTTCCAAGTATCTCAAGAAAAATAATATCCCAAGCTTTTTCCACGCATCCATTTAATTTCTACTCTTTGTACAACCCACAAAGAAAACAAGAAAAACAACTAGGATGCTAGACTTACAATTTTTCTCTCAGAAAACCCTCAAGTCACTTCTACAAAAGAGAATAAACCACATCAATTTATAGTTAACGTATGACCTAATTTTCTTACAAGTATAAACTGCCAATGAGTCCAAGATTTAGAAACTTGTTCTATTTTAGTCGACTTAGATGTCTTCCAAATTTCAACTATCAAAATATCAAAGGTTAGGAAACTCGTAATTTTAGTCGATTGGAAGTCTTCCCTTTCAACAATTGGTGCATCTTTTAATTTTGGCAAATTTTGAAAAAATATCCCAACAGCTATAAAATATATATGTAAGAAAATGAGAGGACCTAAGTGCTATGAGAAAATTGTAAACATATTTTTAGAAATCCCATTTGTATCAATCCTTGTTGGATAGACCCGAAAGGAGGAGTATTCACTTCAATCATATTTTCTTTGGACTATTTTGGAATTTCTTATGTTAGTTAAAAATACATTCAGATAATTGTAGTACAAGCGGCCACATCAAAAGGGGTGAAAGTGTGTGCTAGTGTGCCTATTGGAAATATCAATTATTGCTTTGAATTTCTCATTGATCAATTTTTAGAGTGAATTTGTTATCTTAATAATAAATATTTATTAACGTTCAAAATAAAAAGCAAGAGATATTTGCCAAATATATCTAAATAACTTACATTGAAATTTATTTTTAATTTTCACTAACAAGTTTTATTTTATTTTAAAACTTATTTTCTTACTTATAAATAACTTTACTTAAAATTAAACTTTATAAGCATTGCATGTGATGTGTGTTGTTAAAATTGACGGAAACAATCGAAAAAAACAAAAAAGAAAAATGAGATGAAGCGAGGTATGCTGCAGCAAATCTCCTTAATATAGATTTTGTCCTATGTAAATGTGCAAATCCTTAAGATACAACCTTTTTTTCAAATTCAATATTGTATTTATACTAATTTTGTCGGTTGAACCAAAGAATGAATGCACTATTCTCAAAAAGAAAGAACAACAATCTTTTGAAAAAATTTCAGAAATTATTTAAGCATAATTTTAGAGAGAAATAGAGAATTTAAAATCAATTAATTTAAAATTGATTGATGTAAAATTAATTGAATTAAGGATCTCTATTTGTAGAATTTGAAGTGTAATGAGTTTGCATTTTCATGAATATGTGCACCATTTCTTCTAATTAATCGAGCCGTTATATTGCACTATTTTCATATTTTTATGTGATATGATAGATCAGATTAAATCTTGAATGAATATGTCCATTCATCATACATATTCACCAATTATGAATGAATGTGTCTATTTGTCATACTCATTCACCAATTACGTGTTTTTTTTTTTTTGAGACTTTTTCAATTCAAACAAAATTAATTATAATAGTCCACATTATTAAATATATTTAATGATTCAACATGATAAAATTCAATTAATTCCAACAATATAAAAAATGAGTGGGGTTGCAATCATGTTCGGTTTTGGTGTATAATTGATTAGATTTGATAAATTATAATGAGGAGTCAAATTTGATTATGTCATTTAAAGATTTAGCGACAGTATAGCCAATGCTAGCCACTGGAGACGCATTAACAACATTATAAATTGTAATTCTAGTCCTCGATTAATAAATAATAAAAATATAAGACAATCTTTTTTCCCCAAAAATAAAGATAAAGAAATATCCTCAGTAATGCACATATGATAAAGCACCTAATCATGTTTAAAGAATACCCCACCACATATATTTCAGAAGAAATTGCTTTCAATATTGATTTGGCATGTTCCTTAACAAAGGCAACCAAAATGGAATAAGCTATTATGATCAAATAGCGGTAAGAAATTAACATAATTGCTTATAAGTGCTTGAAAGTTGGACTCCATTTACAGAATAATGGATTGGTTACAGTGACTAAACAATTTAGTGCTCTTGCAATCAATTTGAAGAAGAAAATATGTTTCCAACTAATCAATTGAGAAGGGAATAATGAAATATTGACGTGTTTGGTCGAAGAGAGGACACATCATACATTCTTGAGATGCATTTATTGAAACATGTTCTGTATCGTATTAGACAGAATTAAACACTAAGATGGAAAAAAAATCTTAACTTTTTTGTACTTTAATAATGTCCAGTCTATCTTACGAGATGCACAGAGTGTAAAGAAAGTACATATTTTGATCCGACTATCTATCAACTGATCAAAATTCTCCCTGAACATACAAATTATCGTATTTCTATAACCTCTTTCGTCACTATCTAAATGAAAAACATTTCTAAAAATTACAAGAAAAAAATGGAAGCTTAATCAATGGGGTAAAAAAACAGAATGTGCTCGTTACCTCTATAATACAGGCACAGAAATGGACAATGGCATTGAAACATCACCAGCAAAACTTGTATCCCTATCAACAGCTGAGTTCCCAGCATATGCATACCCTACACCCAGCCCACCAAAATGCAAGGAGGCATTTTCACACCTCTGGAAAACCCTGGCAAGCGATGCCGCTTTTCTCCGTGCTCGTTTCGTCCCTGTGAACAGTAAACTCTGAAGCAAACTTGCCAATGCCGGGGCCTTCAACACCTTCTCCGTTGCAACTGCTCCACCGCTTCTACATAATTCAAGTAATGCTGCCACGGCATTCTCTTTACCCCTTGGAGTGCCACATCGCATCATTCCAATCAAACCTGAAACTGCCATTTCCTCGTTCCCAACTGCTTCAGCTCCAATTGGCTGACGAACAACCAGGGCCAAGGCGCCTGCTGCTTCTTCAGAGACACCTTCACTTCCTAATGCCCCGACCAGCGCATTAATAGCTCCCGACTCAATCATTCTCCCACAATTCTCAGTGTGCGTAGATAGATTAAATAGGGCCGTTACAGCATCCTTTTTCCCTCGAGGTGTCCCCTCCTTCAGCAGCGTGGACAAGGCTACTACTGCCCCATCTTCTTCTGCTATTCTTTTCTTATATTCATGAACAGCAGAGAGACTGAACAATGTGGCAGCAGCATTTTCCCTTGCCTCAATTGTGTATCCAAATCTTAAAACTCTGGCTATCGATCCTAAACACCCTTCTACATTCATGATCTGGCTTTTATTCTTGTCATAAATAGACAAGTTAAGCAATGCAGTCACAGAATTCTCTTGTGCAAAGGCATCAGGAGATGTAAGCAGTGTATTCAAATGGGGTATGGCTCCAGCCTCGGCAATACAAGCCCGATTTTCCCTTCCAGTTTTAGCCAACAATCTTATCTCCATGGCAGCAACAGTTTTTGCGCTCTGTGTACCATTTGCTAACTGTTGAACAAGAAGACTAGCTGTAGCTTTACTCGCTTCGATAGCAGCTTTGCTTGGTGTACCAGCCACAAAACTTTCACCATACGAATCTGAACTCTCAACTGGATCATGTGGAATTCCATGAGCCATGCACCACTGCATGATCAAATTCCTTAAAGCTCGATTTGGCACCAGCTGCGTGTGAACAAGCATCTGCCCTGTTTTGGGACAAGTACAATGCCCTTCCTCCATCCACCTTGAAATTGACACCCGATCATATGTCTGCCCAGTTGAGACAATTACCGGATCCCTCATCAAATCCAATGATATTGGGCAACAAAAATCTTTGGGGATTGAGACAAACGTATCTGCTATCTCCCGACTAATCAATCCTTTCTTGTTCTTCTCATGCTTCCACTTTCCGAGTTCACCCTCCTCATCCTCAAATCTAAACAGCAAGAACCTACAATACCGAATTAAAGCCACAAATCCATTAAGAATCGGGACAGTAGGCTCAATATCCCCATCATGATTCACAACCTGCTCCTCCAAAAGTTCAATCTCAATTCTACAACTTTTGGCATCGCAAATTGCCAATTTTTCCACAAAAAAAGAGCGCAATTCGTTAGGATCAGGAATCCTTCCATTCTCAAATTCATTCAAGAAATAATAAAGCTTCAACCTCAAGGAATCATCATGCTTATCAATCATCAACTTCGACTTTCTTGATTGTTCTCGTAACAGTTCAACTTGTTCTTTTACATCTTTGGATAAATTAACTTCATTTGAGGGAAAAACATCCAAAAGGGTCGAGATTTCCTGGTTCAAATCATGGAAATGACCCGAAATCGACTGGTTTTGAAGCAGGAGCCATAATTTACTCGACGATTTAATATAATCAAGCAGGATTTTCGACCTATAAAGTAGGAGGTACAACTCCTTGAAGCATAACAACACTGTTGAAGCCATTTTTGACAAGCCCATCTCGCGAAAAGAATCCAAAAGCACAGAAAGAACCTGAATTTTCCGGATTAAAGATCTGGAATTCTTCCGCTGGAAAAACGGCAACATTTTATTGTCACCTGAGAACGATGAAATCAGTTCTCTAGAAACCGCATGTAAAGTTTCCAACATGGCCGCGTTTGGTAGATCCACCGGAGCCAGAAACGCCTCCACCGATGGTGACCTCCGCCGCCGCATCGATGAAAATATAGCCGCGGACGCCATTTATTGCCAAATAAAAAAACAAGAAAAAAAATATCGAAAATTTCTACCAAAATTAAAGGGTATATATCAAACTGCACGTGAAAATAAGCAAATTTGTTTTGTTTCACACTTTAACTTTATGGGATTATGAAGATTGGTTTTGTATGTGTTTGTGTTTGTTGTTTGTGTTTGTGTGTGTCTGTGTCTGTGTGCAATTTATGGGCGTATAAAACAATAAATTATTGTGCGTAAGACGAAGATGTGTGTGTTTTTATGTGTTCGTCTGATTGATTCTCTATGAATTTTCAACAAGTAAATGGTATTACTTTTTTAACCTTTTGGATTCTCTCGTGAAATAGGGATGGTATGACGAAGATGAAGAAGAGAAAGGGAGAAAAAAGGTGTGTGTTTTCTGTGTGTTCGTCTGATTGATTCTCTACTGAATTTTCAACAAGTAAATGGTATTACTTTTTTTAACCTTTTGGATTCTCTCCTGGAAATTCTATGCGGCAGTCTGCAATGGAAAGAGACCTTTCCCTGGACTCCGATCAGTATTTATTTTGAATAATGCTATTTCTAACCACACCTAACCACACCACACCACACCATACCATACGGGTGATTATGGCAACTATTTTTGTATTAGATGACCAAAATTGGGTGATTATGGTATATTTTTGTATTGTTGATAAAATTATTTACTAGTATACGGCTTGGTAGATTTTGACAGTAAAAAAAATCAATAGAGATTAATAGAAGTTGATGAGTGACTAATGTTGGATAATGAGAAGGAAAAAGTTGAAAATGAAAAATTTGGAGAATAATTGTGAAAAGAAAGAGAATTGAGAATGAGAAATTTGAAGATATTGAGAGATTTTTTTAAAGGCTGAACACAGACATATATTACTTTTTTTTTGTGAGTGATGTGAAAACTTCCATTACGATCGATAATTATACTTATCAAATAATGTCACATAAACTAGTGATTATCATTTATAGTATTAAATAGCATTACTCATTTATATTATGTTATAAATCATTCATATTCTAAATGACATGTTTGGTTTTGCTTAAAAATAAGTAACAAAGATTTCGTGACGAATGACATGAGTGGAAGTTTTGACTATAGTGGGTACATATACACTTCTCTCAAATTTAACGACGATAAAAACTTTCTTCAATAAGTTTTCTTATCTGCTTTACCGTGATTTACCCATATTTATCTATGAGACAAGGGTTACATAAAATGCTAAATCAATATTTTATCTATGAGACAAGGGTTACATAAAATGCTAAATTAACCCAAGTGCATTTCAAATAGATACGATTAAAGCAACAAATGCTATAGGAAGAAAGACAATAATGGTAACCAAACATTGCTTGTGTTATGAAGAATCAACTCAACACAAACCAAAGACGGACTGTTTGCTTGCTTATTCTTAAATTACTTATTTAGTTAAATATAAATTTTAAAGTTACTTTTTGCACTAACAAAATGCAATTTAACATCAAAGTCATCTTCTCAAGAATTGAAATGGATTACACATATTTTTCCCCAATTTTGATCAATTTATCACTACTAATTATTTAAGTTCAGTCTTATTTTTGATAAGTTAATTCAGATAATATATATTTTTTACCATATATCGTAATTAAATATTTTGCTAATTTTTCGAGGTGAAAATTCATTAGTTTCGACCACTTCTAACATTGGATAAATATGTCTTTTTTGGCAAGATAAATCTGAAATCAGCCAGTGTGAAGGTTCGTTTTGGATAATTAATTTTTTTTAAAAAGTAAGAAATGTTTTATTATTAATTTTACCTATAAATTATTTTAAAAATGATGTGTTAGAAAAGTGTATGGATTTTCAATCAATAGAAAGGTTGACCAAATATAAGTGACGCGATTTTCAGTTGCGTGTTTAACTTGGTAATCAGCGTTCACTGGGCCCGATCCATTTGGGATATAAATGGAAAGGACAATTTTTTGCCTTTGACCAAATGGCATTAAAATCCAAATATAGTTGCATCAGATTTAAGGGTATCCCCATGGCCAAGAATCTAAAGGCATAGGGTTCTCTCTCAAAAACAGTGAACCGAGTTGGGATCGTTTGATATTAGGACTTGTGTTTTGACTTATTTGCTCAAATTTCTATGAAACCTTATTGAGACTAACGATATGGATCGGGTATCAAAATATGTCAAATTGTCTAAATTTGATTTTCGTAAAACATAGATTAATTTAGTACAAATCATATCTTGGAGCAACTCGTCCCCTCCAATAAGGTAATGTTGAGTTTGGCTACAAAGATGGAGTGGTCTACCTGAACCTATATTTATTTATTATAAAAAGAAAAATTGTACCTAAAAATGATATGAACACCACAAATGTCTAAAATTGGCCCATGCAAGTCTGATTGATCCGATTTACAGTTGTAAGCAAAACATATTCAAAAGTGTATTTGTGCCGTCTGAACAGCGTGAATCATGAGAAGGAAAATTGAAAAATTAATTATTGACTACATTATTTATTTTTGAAAATATTGATTACATTTTTTATAATAGAAATTCAATGTTATCAATTATATATTCTAAAATATAAAGTCATGGTACGAACATGTTTGGCTAATCTTAAAATAAGTTAATTTGTTTTAAAAGAAATTTTTATTTTAAACATATTTGAATAATTTATTTATTTTTTAAGTGAAAAATTACTCATTTAACACAATTACTTTTAAATATAAAATTTAGAAGTCCCACCGCCGGTCACCAAACGATTTTGGGACCCACTTCACGTTAAGTACTACAGTAATGGTACCGTACTTGTCACTCCACGAAGTCGGTCGACACAAATTAACAGTCAACGGCTGACGTCTTTAAAGGGTTATATCCCTAAAAACGGTGGCCACTAAAACAAGGGAGTGGTTGGCCCGCCGCCCATGGTGTTTTCAGCAGTAACCACCGGCTACTATGCCTTGAGCTTATCGCCGACGTGGCTTTTGGATAATTTTTCCGCCGCCGCCTTATTGTTGAGTTTTCTAAATCCCTTTTTATCCTTGAAATGGTAATTATTTTCTTAATAGGGGAAAAAAAAAGTCAAAATTTATAGTTGCGCAGGTATGACCCCTTTTTTGTCCTGTACTATTTATTATGACGAAAAAATGATTATATTATCTAAGCATATTGGTGATATAGCACTTACGGTATTAAATATAGTGTTCATTGTCTACGCATCATCGTTACATTGATTATTTTTTAAAAAATTGTTGACAATTTTTTGAATTTTTTAAAAAGTGAAAAAATGTGGCGATCTTGGCGTGGAGACGATGGAGATGTAATAATTAGTCATTAATCGTGAATATTATATCACAACTCTATGTAAGCAAATTCAACAGGATTTTACATTGTAACAAATTAAGTTTACATATATAATTACAAAAGATAATAAAAAAAATAAAGTTGACAGTGGTTGAACACTAATCTAAAATCGCATATCAATAGTAATACTTGTTGAGCATTGCACGACTATAATCAAATTTTCAAAACACAAATGATGGTTTGATCTGTCTCTAGAATTGTAAGCACACTCGATGTGGATTTGAATCCATTAATTTTGTGTATGTATTAATTAGATTAATTAATCTTATAATCAAATCTAATAAAAAAATTAAAGTGTTCATTCTAAATCCCATTTCTAAAAGTATTTTAAAAAACGGAACTTTATTAAAAATTTCATCATTGATATAATTTAAAAAGATCAATGCTCACTTGTTGAAAAATCATGACTTCGATTTGATTCTAGTCTAAAGACACTTCAGAAGTAAAAATATCTGGTTACGATCAAATAGCAGTTTCAGTAGAGCTTTGTAGAATTTAGGTTTTTTAATTACCTTTGCATGGAAATTGGAATGAATGAATGATTTGATATTGATAGTTGAACAAAAGAAGTGCATCAGGTAAAAAGGTTGCACTATAATTGCATAGTAGCTAATTTTAAAATAATTAATTTATCACATCACTTACTTCTTAAAACACGTTATATTTTTATAATTGTTAGGAACGCTAGACATTAGGTTGGCAACGGAACTTTTGTTGGTAAGTTTGACATGTGTAACTTTTTTCTTGAATTAATAAGTTCGATCAATATTAAATTCAATCAAGACTTGGTATACTTTTATTGTTGAACTAGATTTGTGATTTTAAAATTAGATTATATGTGTTTTAGCCCTCTAAAATATAAATAATTATCTTGTTTTGCTTATGTTTCTAGTATGTCAAGTTGATAAGTCTAGAATACCACATGAAATCGGACATGGCAAATATAAATAAGGAAGATATTTCAAAATATGTTTTGTACCATTCTAGTCTATTCTTGTTTAAAATTGTTGATTTTTATTTATTTAATCAGGTATAGGTTCACCACGTGGTTGGAAGTCCAAAGTCCAAACTCCAAAGCTTATTCAAATGGTCAATTTGGGTGAGTGGACACGTACATAATAATGCCATTAATTATTAAATGAAAGTTATTTTATTTGAGTAAATAAATCATTAAGACAATGGTTTAACGTAGAAATGTAGCAGATAATTAAGATTATGTTGGAAAAATCAGGATTCTCCAAACTTCCAGGGTTGGTCAGTCTAATTAATTATTTTCATAATTATTCTTCTTTTTTGGATTAGTTAGAGTTCACCTTATTACGTTAAAAATAACAATAAAATGGATAAAAAAAGATTTACCACTGTGAAAAGTTTGCACTTAAATTTGCAATATTCATTGGTGTCCTCAACCCATCATTTTGAACGCTTGTAATTCCTATTAACTGAAATCATCTAAAATGAGTCTCAAGTTTATGTTTCACCTTATGAAACTTAAACAAATAATGAAACTATTAATTACAATTTAGATTGTGAAATCCCGTAAACCCATAATATCGATATCTTCAAATTTTAATTTCTTTATGTGTGTATGTGTGTGTCCCCCATTACCAGAATATGTCCAAAATAACTGTTAAATTCACTTAAAGTATGTTTTTGATCTTATAAAGACTTATATAAACATCATTTTATCCATATGTTTTGTAAAATCTACAATTTTTATTCACATATTTCGTAGGACCCACTGCTTATAATTTACAAAAATATTTACCAAATATACATTTAAAAACATAGAAATGTCTCAAAATTTAAAAAAGATTAGAGAAAATCTCATACAAAATTCAAATAAGATTTTTCCGGAATGCAGCTTTAATATTGAAATGATATTAACATAATAATTTAGAAATAAAAAATACACCATATGGACACCCTTAATTTACAAAAATATTTCGGCCCACCCGCCAAATATACATTTAAAAACATAGAAATGTCTCAACCGCTTTTTTTTTTTTAAAAAAGATTAGAGAAAATCTTTCATTGAAAAATTTCAAATAAGAAATGGTTTTCCAGAATGCAGCTTTATATATTGAAATGAATTAAAAATATTAACATTGTTATTTATTTTTATTTATAATTTAACACATTTTTGTTATATATGTAACATTTTTTTTGAATTATAATAAGTAACTAAATTTTTAGTAAATAAAAATACACTTTTGAGTATGGACACCCTAAACTCCATTTTATCAAAGCCTAATTTCTCAAGTAACTTTTTAATTAGGGTCTAAAATTCCCACCAATTAGAATAAAGTTAATTATAATAATTTCATAATTAAAAACATTTGACTACAGCAGAAAAAGATTAGTAGAATCTACGGTTTTCTGGGTTTCAGACAGTCGGACCGACCGACTGAGCGACCACATAGGAAAATTAAGTACGGTTTCCGTTTGGACAAACGAAAACTAAAAATCAAAGCTTTTAAATATTTGTTATTCTGACTAATTAGAAAACCCATATTTCTTGGTGTTCATATTATGTTCCTGACACGGAAGGCGTTGTGCCGTCTGACGTCTGTTATAAAAACAGCACACATGATGTGTATTACACGGCAATTGTTCAAACATTTGACTTCTAATGGGTATTTTGAAAGTTACAGTGTTAGTGAATCTTTCATTCAATAGGGTCTTGATTTAATGTCCACGGTTCACTTTATACTTATTCAATGAGTGCATGACAAATATCTCGGTGGGTATTATAACAATACCCACCGTAAGCATTAGAATAAAACTGTCTATCTGTATTACATCCACTAGATTTTGGGTAACATCCAATTAACACCATTCTTAATTGTGCGCTCATGCGTTAATTAGGCGTGTATAGGCACAATGGGTGTTGAAAACATCACGCATTGCTTAAATGCATTTAAAACACGGCTAACACACTCTTGACCGCCTAATGCACAATTAAACTTAAAATTGTGCATATGGGTTGACTCATAAAAATAAGTCCAAAAAAATCTAAAAATACAATTCTATCCAAACAAATCCAAACCCAACAGAATTCAAAAACCTAATTCCCAAAAATTAAGAACTCAAAAATTAAAAAATTCGACCATTAGCCCGCAATTTAAAATACTGATAAAAAATTATTAAACACTTTGTAGTACTAGTAATTTTTAAGACCCATGTATTTTTTGGAAAATTGAAAATTTATTTATGCTATGTATTAATTAATTTATTTTTCATTTTAAAATAATTAAATATTATTAAAATTCAAAAACACATTTTAGCTTTTAAACTTCGCGCACGCTTCATCTGTAAGACGTGATGATTCATCTTACTACTTCCTCACGCATTATTCACTTTAAAACCTTGCCATTTAGTAACACATTCGACTATTTTTTCATAATTAGTGGTGGTTTTGGTCGAAAATAAACCATTTTGGTCAAATAAACCAGGTTTATAAAGATTTAGTAACACATTTCATAATTGATTATCAACACACCTCACGTGTTAGGTCCACTAAAGTGATTTGATACATATATATTTATTAATAATCACAAATTTATTTATATCTTCCACATATTTTAATGGCGGATTAATGATTGTATATTTAAAATATTTATATCTTCAACGTATTATATGTACAAATAGGGAAGGCAATTAGTCCGAGTTGTCCATAAGTCTCATTGCTCAGCTAGACTCGACTCGACCCAGCCCGTTGGACTGGCCCTTGAGCCAGAACGTCTTTTTAAAGTATATGGACCATAACGGTCACATTTGTAACTGTTGGGGTCACTTTTGTGCGTTAACTTTTTAATTTTAGTAAATTTTTCTTTTTAAAATCTCAAAAAAAATACTTCATTTAAAAAAAATTAACGAGCTAGACTCCTGAGCAACCCAACTCGGCCCATGAGGCCCACCACTCGACTTTTGGAGACGAGTCGAACCCAAGCTTGGCTTGTCCTTATAAGGGCTTAACCCGGCCCATTGCCATGCCAGGTACAATAGTTTGCGTGATTTCAACATTTCCCACTTGATCCCAGTTTCTAGCACAAACGACATGCTTGCAAATTGAGCGGAAGGCATTAATCTTTCATGGAATTTAGAAAATCTAAAACCCTCTTCCTATCTAAGAATCAAAATTAACTCCATCGAAGAATGATCTACTCCCCATGGTGGAGTAGATATAAAAGGCAACGGACACCATTGGGTAATGAAACAATACTTGACATAAAAGTCAAGCACTCATCCAATAGCCCACTACTCGACTTTTGGAGACGAGTCGAACCCAAGCTTGGCTTGTCCTTATAAGGGCTTAACCCGGCCATGCCAGGTACAATAGTTTGCGTGATTTCAACATTTCCCACTTGATCCGGTTTCTAGCACAAAGCGACATGCTTGCAAATTGAGCGGAAGGCATTAATCTTTCATGGAATTTAGAAAATCTAAAACCCTCTTCCTATCTAAGAATCAAAATTAACTCCATCGAAGAATGATCTACTCCCCATGGTGGAGAGTAGATATAAAGGCCACCGGACACCATTAGGTAATGAAACAATACTTGACATAAAAGTCAAGCACTCATCCAATGGCCCACTACTCGACTTTTGGAGACGAGTCGAACCCAAGCTTGGCTTGTCCTTATAAGGGCTTAACCCGGCCCATTGCCATGCCAGGTACAATAATTTGCGTGATTTCAACATTTCCCACTTGATCCCATTTTCTAGCACAAACGACATGCTTGCAAATTGAGCGGAAGGCATTAATCTTTCATGGAATTTAGAAAATCTAAAACCCTCTTCCTATCTAAGAATCAAAATTAACTCCATCGAAGAATGATCTACTCCCCATGGTGGAGAATAGATATAAAGGCCACCGGACACCATTGGGTAATGAAACAATACTTGACATAAAAGTCAAGCACTCATCCAATAGCCACCGGACACGTGTCCAATGGTCTTTATATCTACTCCCCACCATTGGGGAGTAGATCATTCCTCTAACTCCATATATCCTTACAACTTGAGTCAAGATGATTCATCTGTGTTATTACAAACTTCATACGATGTATTGTAAATTTTCTTAATGCAGAGAGTTTTCTCCACTACGGGAAGAAAAAAATACTTAAACGTCCGTGTGTTACTACATCTTCAATCTCTCTTCTCACAAAATGATCCCATCCAAAATTTGTTGACTATTTCAATCCATATCCATAATCTGCCTACCTCCTCAATCCATCTCCCCAATCATCCCCGTCCACTGATCATCTCCAAAATATGTTCACCATCATTATAATAGAGTTTACGGTTAAATCCCACCGCGAGAAAGCTGTATACTACTAATCGGTGGAGGGAGATGATTGATTGAGAGAGATTTTATACCGCTTCCTTGCAGTGAAATCCAACCGTAAGTCCTATTATGATGATAAATTGAAGCGGTGAATAGATTTTGGAAATGATCGGTCGAAGGAGATGATCGAGAAGATGAATTGAGACAGTGAGTAGATTTTGGAGATGATCGGAAGGAAGTGGATTGAAACTATCAACAAATTTTGGAGGAAATGATTTTGTGAGAGAAGAAATTGAAGACGTATTGATACACGAACATTTAAGTATTTTTTCTTCCTGTAATGAAAAAAACTTCATACGGTCATGATAAATTATTTAGTACGGTATTTTAATCATTTTGTAATTTTGATCCACATTAAATGATACACGTCTATCATAGTACGCAGCCAGCCATAATTTTGAAATGTAATAACACCCTTTCTAAATTCAGGCTTAGATGATAGTGTCCGTCCACTCTAGTGTAACCTGTAAGATTGTCCAAAGTCCATATCAAGTCATCCAATACAAAAGAATACACCCATGTTCTCAGACTTT
This sequence comes from Forsythia suspensa, assembly GCA_023638005.1. Lineage (NCBI taxonomy): Eukaryota > Viridiplantae > Streptophyta > Magnoliopsida > Lamiales > Oleaceae > Forsythia > Forsythia suspensa. Next base: position 7,746,024 of record CM042674.1, on the reverse strand, counting down.
TTTTTTTTTCAACAACTCCATTTCGAACTCTCAGATTTCAGAACTGATAGTGTCCATCCACTCTAGTGTAACCTGTAAGATTGTCCGAAGTCCATATCAAGTCATCCAATACAAAAGAATACACCCATGTTCTAAGACATTTTTTTCTTTCAAGAACTCAATTTCGAAATCTCAGATTTTGAGAACTACTTGTTAATCGGAGTCTTGCTATAGAACATCGTAATGCAATGCATTTGCACATATTCAATCAATCATTGTACTAATTAACATAATGATCACTTAAATTAAATCATCATATGCCTCGAGACACCGAGCAGCAAAATAACTTACAGAGGCTAAAAAGCTTATTTCTTTACACGGAATGATTCCCAGGCTTTACACAATATTTAGCAACTCATGCCCGGTCGAACATGCTTATCCCAAAACATTCTAGACAGTACAATAAACAATATTTTAATTTCTTTTTCTTCTTTAATATTGTCCAATCTTGTATAGTCCACCTTGCCAAACAAGCCAATACTGTGTTACAAGCAAGAATGAAACACATTTGCATTGATATAATTTTATGTATTCAGCAATTTAAGAGCGCTTAATCAATAGTCAGCTTATATCAATTGCAGCTTTATTTTCAATCACGAAGGTGAAAATACTCTGAAAAAAGGACAATTAAAAATATTCATTGATACTATAAAGTTACATTTGATCTACTTCTACTTTATTCTCATTGAATAGGATTTGATTAATGAAAGACCTAAACATAAATAAATCTAAGTAATAGAACTGAAATCTGCATTGAAACCTTTTGAATACATCTAGTAGTATGGTTTCTTGTTTTACCTTGGAGATCTACCGGAGAGACACCTTCCACACGAGACAAATTTCAGCAAAGTTTTTGGCTTCCTCGTTCTGATTTTCAAGCGTGAAAGCTGCATATACAGATATCCATGAGTTGAATCCACAAACAAATTATAAGCTCCTAAAATCAGTCACTTGCCGGTGAATCATTTTTAGTTGCAAATTGAAAGAACTAAGTGTACAATTTTTAAATTTCCAGAAGATTAACACCTAAAAGATATTTTTCATGTTCACCCACTATCATTTCACATTAAAGATATTTCACTTCTCAACCATATTAATCCTCGGGAAAATTGCAGTGTTTGTCCCCAACCTTTCATCCGGACATCTAAATCCTCAACCTTTCACTTTTCTAAACCAGCCAGTGGATGTTTTCAGTCCAAATTGCTGTTAAAATTGCATGTAATTCTCCCATGTCTTGACTTTTTAAATGGTAAAGTTGTCAGCCCACTAAGCCTCTATTTCCTTCAGTTCTTAAAGGGTTAACAGTTTTACCCTTTAAAAGGCGAGACATGTGAGAGTCGCAAGCCATTTTAAACAGCAATTTGGAAGGAAAAGTCCTTTTTGACAGCCAGTGCTACAGAAGCAAAAAGTTGAGGATTTATATGGTAAGCCATTTTAAACAGCAATTTGGAAGGAAAAGTCCTTTGGGACAGCCAGTGCTACAGAAGCAAAAAGTTGAGGATATATATGTTCCAAATGGAAGGTCGTGGTGTAACTTGCTTCAGAAACCATAGAGGTTGGGGAACCTCCGCTGCAATTCTCCCATCCTTTCCTAGAGCAACCGGCCTGCCCACACGGATATATAACTGGGTTTGGGACCAAATCATGCACAGGGAATTAATCACAGGTTCCATAACATTAATGATGTTGATTTAGGATTTTAATCACTCCTAGACAGCTGTATTTATTCATTAACATTAATGATGTTGATAGGAATGGAAATTAAAGAGCTGCCGGTATAGAAATTTTTCTCGTCGAGAATGCAATGAAGGGATTGTGCTCAACAGGAATATACGCAACTGCTTCCATCCGAGCAAGCCATGAAAATATGCTAGAGTCAAAGTAATAGGAGGAAAAGAAAATATTATGCCTTCTGTAATTCAATGCCGATAACATTCATGAACCCAAAACATAAGAAAACCTGAAACACTCTATCAAGTCTTAACTATTTTTACCTTTCGACGGGTTACTCTAGGAACATTCCAACAGAGCAAGCCTCTTGATCTTGGTTCCAATCTCCTGCAAAAGACATACCATCCATATAAGATTATACAGTAATATCCAATAGAAAAATATCATGGTAAAAATACTTGTATGGGGTGTTTTTGTCCTTTTTTGACGTGTATACACACCCAGCAGTTAAAGTGTCATAAAATTTGACAATCACAAAAGAACTACGTACAGATTTTCTTGTTCAAGCTTTTCAGCTATAGAAACAGCTGTGCGCTTTGACCATCCACTTTGTTGTGAACATCCTTCTGCCTGCTGAATTACATGAGCAAGGGATACCTTACCTCTAACTAGGCTTAGACTCTGATTTCTCTCACCTAACTTTCTTCGATCCGAAAAAGAAATCCCTGTATTTCTCTGGTCAAATTGTTCCTTTTCATTTTTGGGTTCACTCCCTTTAGGTTCTCTTGGAGAAGCTTCTACTTCAACAATTTCAGTCCGACTCATTCCAGTCGTGTCAAACTGGGCTTGAGACAAACCATCTCTACTTTGCTGGAGACTTCTGATATCACCGTGACCTGCCCTAGGCATCCCATTACTGGCAAGTAGACGAGATGAAATTTCCTGTGATGCAGGTAACATAATTGGTCCTCCCCGTACATTTTTATTTGATTCACATCTGATTTCAATTGTCACAGGGGACCGAATAACTGACTCAAAAGCTTGTAAAATGTGCTCCCTGAATTTTTCTGCCTTAGATTTTGTCAGCTGTGAACTGAACATCAATTGCACAGTTGGAGCTGCAAAAATGACTCTTTAGACATGCAAGCACTTGTTATACAGTAAAAAAAAGTACTTCATGAACTAGCATGTCTTATTGCAGAGACATTCAGATAAATTACTATCTCAAAAACCAAAATAATCACAATTGGGTGTCATTGAAACAATTAATTGTCACCAAAGTCCAAACCGAAAGAGAAACAGAAAGAACTACAGTGATGCAACACTAAAAGTATATTCGAGGTCAAAAGGTAATTAAATTAATTAGGGTTTCTTTAATTCTAGTTTGTGTTAGATTAGGATTATTTCCTTAGTTTCCTACTTAGATTAGATTTTTTTTAAATTTCCTACTAGTTTAGGATTGTTTAAACCCATATAAATAGTGTTAACATTTCAATTATTGAATACAATTACTACTTCTCTCTCTTAAATTCTTCTCAATTTTCATAAATTGCTGATTGTAAATCTTCGTTTACGAGCTTCTTACTAATTTGGAATCAGAGCTTGATGATTTGCTCTAACCAAAATATTGATTCATAAATTTCTCTCAACCTACCATGCACAGAAAATTGCTTTTATTAAAATTGAGGTTTAAAAAGATCCAAGCAAATAACTAGCTGAAACACCAAGAGAAAAGTGGATATGTATGGCATTAGTATAAAGGAATAATGCAAGTTAATCGTACCTGCACCGAAACTGACTGAGATCATCTTTCCTTCTTGATACAGAAACTCTTTTATGCTATTTATTGGAATCTTTCGTAACACATCCAACCAAATTTCTTCAATTTTGTAACCAAATTTACCCTGTAATTGCACACCCGTTGCTTTATTATTATCTTCTGAAGCACTGTACACCTGTTGAGATGCTCTGTCTATGCTGACACCCTTCATTTTAGAACTACGATAAATATCCCCGGAACTTCCAGCTTGAAAATTAGGCACTTCAGTATTCTTGACATTACTTTTCCTTGGTCCATCTCTTAAAGCAGAATTACTCAATCCTGGGGGACTATGATTAAGACTAGTATCAGCAGAGGAATTGCGTAACATATACTGCTGATCGGGAGCTAGTTGGAGCAGAGCAGCTGTCAGCCAAGTTATTTTATCATTCGACATTCTCAGCTGCTTTTCAGCTTCGGATAATGTTTTCAGAGCTTGACGGAGTTTTTCCATATCTTCTTTTGATACTGAAAATAACAAATTTTATTACTCAGTGGAGGAAAAGAGAGAAATTGAATAAAAGATGAAAAAAAGTAAAGAGAGGCCAGCTTGCTTAAATATTGCAACTTAGAAATTTAGAATACAAAAGATTGGACATCATACATTTTTTTTTCATGGGAAATTGGAAAAAAAAGGAAAAATGAAATGAAAACATAGAAGACTTAAATGTGGAGGAAATAATGCTGCATTATGAGAAGTCATAGAATATCTAGTTTGAAGTATTTTAGGAAGTTACTAATCCCCGTCATTTCAGCTATGGAACTATATTATATCCTCACTTCCAAAATCCGACACGACGTATTAGAAATGGACACATATTATATGAAGAGACCAAATGGTATTGGATAATTAGACTCACGTGCTTGCCGCCGAAAAAACTTCCTTCTCTGCCTTTCTTTCACAAAATCGTAGCTTCCAGCCAAAATATCAGTTATGACTGTAGCAAGTTGCGACATTAATGCCAATGGTTCAATACCAGATTCCATGATCTCTCTCAGATTCTTCACGGTATTGACTGTGTCTGCGGATAATGCTAAATCAAGTAGATCTACTAACTTCTCGTCAGAAATAAGCCCAACCTGTAAAACACAAAGAAGTTCGTAAATATTTTGGGTGTTCAGATCACAGAAATATAATGCAGGAAGAGGATTCTGAAATTTTTATGCATGTTGAGGCATACTATTGGGAAAAATGGTGATTAAGGCGACATTGGAAGCAATTATAAATGGGGCGTGGTGGAATACTTAAAATTGCCACAAGAAACAGAAAAAAGGATATTTAGGTGGTTCAGCAATTGCCTATGTGGAGAGATCATAATAGTTCAATATCGAAGTTTAGAGATTACAATTGAGAATTTCTCTCAATCTCAAAAAATCCCGAGCCCCATTTATTCCCATGTTTTCTATCAACGGATCTGGCACTCACTTTATGCTGGGAATCACTCTATTCTAAATCTTGTTATTTTTCCTTTATGTCTTAATCCTTCTTCTCCCCTTTGTATCTTTTCATTCTCTACTAACAATGAATAGAAAGTACCTATATATATAGGCATCCCGGGCTTGGCCAATCCTTGGGAAATTAGATGCCTAATCCTTGTGCAATGAGGATAACAAAAAACAAGCGTCTTCGCCACAAGAAAACATTGCATAAAAAGTCACCTAATTTTAGCCAAAAAATTTAACATGTCTATTTTATCCTATATTACATCAACAAGTATGTAACATTGACATAATCAGCAACCGGAATCAATAGCAGCTTTAGCAAGTTATAATGTGCTATAATGAAGTAAGATTCAGAGTTATATTTAAGAATCATTAAGAAGAAATCACACAGAACTCACCAGTTCCTGTACCAGGGGAACAGAGATTCTCTGCCCAAGCAAACTTAGTTGTTCTAGAGTCATCTCGGCATCCCTCAAAGATCCATCTGATCTTGATGCAATAAGCTTTAGCGCATCCTTATCAATTTCTAAATCTTCCTTCGTTGCGATCCATTGTAATGTATAGATTATATCTGCATCCTTTAATTTTGGGAAGAAGAATTTCTGGCACCTGGATATTATGATATGAGGCAAGACATCAAGACTTGAGCTGATGAGGACAAAAATGACACGTCTAGGAGCTCGGTCGATGACCTTCAATATTGCACCCCAACAATCATGAGACAAATTATCACATTCATCAAAGATCAAGACTCTGTACTGAGATGGAAGCTGGGAAGCAGTCATGGTGTCAAGAAGGTCGGTAATGCTTTCAAAATCAAAATTGCTTACTGAGCCTATTTCCCTTATATTTCGGCTCTTCCCCATATCATATGCAACACAAAAATTGCAAAAGCCACATGGTTTGGGATGCTCCAAAGACTGGCAATTTAATGCTCTGGCAAATATGCGTGCACTGGAGGTTTTACCAGTTCCGTGAGGCCCATAAAACACATAGAGCAAACCGACCTTCCTTTTCATTACTGCATTCGAAAGAGCCTGGGCTACCAAGTTCTGACCCACCAGATCTCTAAAAGTTCTTGGCATGTACTTTTGAGTGAGATTTTGATGCCTAACATTGCGATGCCTTTGAAATTTGTGTTGCCCGCCAGATCTACCTTCTGAGACAAGGTCTGAGTCAATTTCCTGTTTTAGTAGGTTGTCGGCATAAATCCCCAGCTCTCCAGAATAATCATGCAACCAAGCAGCATTCTCCATACTTCCCTGAGATTCAGAAGCATCAAGCAGTAGAGGCAATGCTTCCGCATCAGACTTAGTAGATGAACTCGACTGCTCTGACATGACTGGCCTTTCAAGGATATCCCTTCCTCGAGGATTAGAACTACCTAACTTTACCCTTGAGTCAGATAAGCCACAAGAAAGGCTACGTCCAGCCATGTCAAGAAATGATTTCCCACTGTGATGGATCCTCGACCAGTTCCAAGGAATACCGCACCCATTTGGAATGCCAGTGACAGTCTGATCGGCATACTCTTTATCTCCCTTCTCCATTTGATATTTCTGGTGTGCTCCACCTTGAGCAAATGAATTAGAGGCCACTGACATTTCATTTTGAGCACCAGCATCTCGGCTAGCCACAGAGGCCCGAGATCTTCTTGTACCTCGAAACTTACGCCTTTTTACCCTATTCAGACCACTGTTGTTGCCACCTGGGGTGGTTCCTGCCGCTTCATCATTCTTTTCAATTTGAGCATTTTTTCGATTGCGATGGTTATGAGAGGAAGCTGCATCACTTTCTGCACGGAACTCATTTAATTTCTCAGAGAGGGTAGTCTTAAGGTGTCCATCTTGTCTATTACTCCCACTCTGTTTAATATTTTTGTCTCTTGAATCAGAGTTTCCAGAAACACGGTCATATGCTATATCATTTCTATCTCGTGGATGCTCATGATTCCAGCCAATGACATCATTTCCCAGAAATCTTCCACCCGACTCTTCTCTTTTACCTCTTCTACGTTCCCGAATAACATTCTTGCTGCTATGGTTGCTCACAGCTGGAACTGCACGATCATTATGCCTGCTTACCTCATGAATAGATTGGCCTGCTATTGGAGGTGAGCTTAACTCAATCCCTTTGCCATCTCTTGGACGATCTATGCCTACAGACCGTCTTCCATTGACCACAGCATCCCTTTCACCTGTTCTGAGAAGCGCATCAACAGCAGTAGAATGCCATGAAGGTGGACTTGTGGAAGGATCCCTCAAAGACCTTGACCTCTGAAGGACGACGAGGTCCCTCATAAGTGCCCTATCAGCCAAAATTGGGCTATGCTTATGCATATGGTTCTTCAAATGAATGCAATTTGTCAAATGAATGTGATTTCTTAGATGATCACTAATATTACCATTCACATCCTTAAGTATCCGATCGCGAACGGCCCTGGTCATGATCAGCACATGAATCGATCCAAGAATGGAAATATTCTTGAATTAAGCCAAGATATAAGGAAATACCGCATACCCTTGGTTTACCAACCGTCCGAGATCTTATTGTTATTTCATCACAAAATCTATGAAACCCAATAACAACGTCCGACTCCGAGCCACCAAATATACCAGTACGAAGCACCCACCAAGGTAACACATAATACACACAATGAAAAACAGCCTCAAGACCAATGATAACCCCCGCAAAACCCACCAAGAACAAACCCTTGGAAACTGCTCATGTGCTACCCATAGTTGAATACAAACAGAATACAGAGCAATAACCAAAACCCATTTAGATTACACCATAAAAATCCAATCTTTACAGTTCAAAACTCAAGTAACTCCTATTAGTTAAAAAACTGAGACAGTATATGAAATTTAAATAGTAAATCTCTAGTTCTTTTGAATTGAGCCAGTCAAATGACTGCATTCTCCCTCACTCTTTAGCTGTGTGGACTAAAACTAAAAGGGCTGTAGGATTTTCACAAAAATATAGTACAATTCAAAAGGCAGAGATTTAAAGAGCATAATATCGTACGGAGGAGAAGCAAAAAAAGGACTCAAAAGAACACTACATTCACCTGAATCATAGAGTTGTAAGCAACTACTTGTAACCGATTCCTAGGCAAGTGACCCGTTGCCATCATTAAGCATCTCTTTCTCTCTCTAACTCTCACTGTCTCAGATCCCTTTCTCAATACTTTCACATGAATTTCACCAGGGGTTCTTTCAAGAAAACGATAGACGACACCGCATATGCCATGTATATAATATAAAATACTGTGTGTGTTTTTTGTGTGTGGCTTTTCTTGCGAGAGAGTAGAGGAAATCAAAATCCTGAATCGAATGCTGTGGAGATTTGGATTATTACTAGAGGTCGTCTTGCATATAGAGTGAGATTCGGAGTGCTGTAAGAGAATGGCTAGAGAGAGAAAGAAACAGTAACAACTTCTAGTGTAAGTATAGTGTGTATATATATATATGTAGAGAGAGAAACCGGGAGTGGGGTGTCCGGGGGGGGGGTGCTGCTGCTGCTGACAAGTAGCACCGCAAATGATCACTGCAAGAAAAAGCGGCGAGTCCATTTGTTTTCACCTTTACCATGAAAAGAAAGTTTAATTTTTTCACCAAAATTGAAAAATTAAAAAGAATAGCATCAGATATTTTAATTTTAATTCTAAATCTAAAGAATATTTCCAACAATATCTTGTTTGGATAAGGTGAAAACAAAAATAAAATTGAAATTTTCAATATTTTATCAGATTTTGGTATTATTAACAAATTTTGCTACGTGTTTACAAATCTTTAATAACAAATCTTGTATGTAATAAATATATTTTATTTTAGTATTGTCGTGCTCCACTAAATTATTTACAAGCATTAATACATTATTTATAAATTGTCTTTGAGATTATTTACTCGTATCATCCAAAAAGTTTTGTTCATAATTTATAATTGTAATTCAAATAATTTGAAGATTCATAAAAGAAGATTATCGAGTATTCTATGTATTTTTGTAATTTCATGAAACAAGTTACTACACCACAATAATTTAGTTTGAATTTTGTCCCACAAAAAGGTTCGTTCAATCGAAATACCATTGATAGTACGAACAAGTGTGGATTAGGGACTTTTGATTGGATATAAGACATTTTAATTGCAATCACATTGTACCAAAAGACAAAAGAATAAAAATGTACTAAGATCGAAATAGTGCATTTACATAAATAAAACTTGATTACTTAACATATGAATATACATAGAACGAGATCTTTTGCTTGTCGATTTGTTTTCGATCAAACTCCGGTTTGATAAGAACATTTGATTAGAAATTAGATTACATTAAAAGATTTGAATTTTGCTATATAGAAAGGGAGATTACATTAAAAGATTTGAATTTTACCCCCACCGAAAAGTCTGTTGAATTCAAGATACCATTGAGAGTACGGACAGAGTTGGGTGGGTTATCAACCTTTTCGATCAAAAAAAAAAAAAAAAGATTTGAATTTTTACCCCCCACGGAAAAGTCTGTTGAATTCAAGATACCATTGAGAGTACGGACAGAGTTGGGTGGGCAGTACCATAGGATCCTAGTCCAAGTGTATATTTTCGGACATTTCAATGTAGTACAGCTGGCATGCAAAAATGTAAACAAAACTTTAAATAAAAATGTAGTGAATATAGTAATAAGGTCAAAGTTTGATTGATTTTGGATGAATATAAAATGAAGTTGTGAAAACTCTTATAATTATATTTAAATATAAGCGTGGTGTAATTTTATATAATTTATACTAAAATTATTGACTAATATAAATTCACACAAACATGTTTGTATTAAAAAATTATCACATATATGAATATAATAAAAAATTGGAATGATTAAATTTAAATATGAAGTATTTTGTGGGACTGAAACTGAAAATCAGGTGATTAACAGATGTTTCATGACTTGTCTCTTTTTCAGTTCTCACTCTCTTTTATTTTGACAGTTGAAACTTCATGCAACCATAATTGAATAATTCATTTATAAAGGAAAATGGTATAGACTGTTTGTCTGTACCAAAAATGGCACCAACATTTATTCTATCTCTATATCCATGAAACGTGACTAGAATATGGCCAATTGACAAGTCTTGTGCTAAAGCATTCTTGGAAACAATTAAATGTTATCTTATATGCCATTGTTAATTAGTTTCAAACATACATTCTAAAGCAGTGAAATTATGAAAACAATCAATATACGTCCAAAAAAAAATTTGATTTTGTTAATAAACTAAGTTTTGAAAGTGCATTAGGGCTGTCGATGAACGGCAAGCACCTATATCAAGGTGAGAAAATATCACGCACAGTACCACTAAATTGTTTGAATAAAACGTACTAGTTGTCTGAGAATTCATATACTCGAACTAGGAGATGCAGCTTGCTCTGAAGCAGGTCCGATTTTGGATCGAGGTGAGTGAAGCAACCGTCTCAGACTCAAAATTGAAGGAGCCCATTTTTATAATTAAAAAAAAAATTTGTGATTACTGAAGTTGGTCTAAAAAAAAATATTAATACAAATATGGTTCAGATCGAAGGGAGTCATCATTATTACTTTGGCCCATGTCGTGTTTTTTTTTTTTTTTTTAAGTTAACAATTAATTCCATAAAAAAAAATTAGTGGATTTTGAATGCATACTACATTTGGGGACCATTGGAAGCTTTCATACTGGAATTTGTCTCAGGCTGCGAAAATTATAGAATCGGCCCTGCTTTGATGTAGCATGTGGCACAGATGGTGAATTCTAAAGATAGAAATATACTAAAATAGAAAGCGAATGTGTGTGAGTTGTCCTATTGGCAAGGATATAATCATAGGTTAAATAGTTTATAACTATAGGTGCTATGATTTGTTCGACCAGTCTTTCGAGACAAGAATTTAAGAGAAATATCAATTAACAAAACTTAATGAAAAGAGAACAAGGTTTGGTTTGGGGAGTTTTATGGGTATTCCGAACTTGGCCCCATCAGATTCCCTGTCCAGCCAATAAAATAATAATTAATAACGACTTAATTAGTAATTTATTTTATAGTTAATGATTAAAACCGAATTTAAGAAAATGAAATCATGAGAATCAAAAGAATTTTAAACAAGAGGGAAGGCCAGAGAATCCTAGAAGACCCAAGACAATCAATCAGGGTCCGAGGTCACGTGTGTGATTTGACTGACCAATGATGGCTGATATTCAGAGATGCTTCTGATTATCATAATTAATTTGGTTTAGGAAAAGCTAATGAGTGTTTAATGCCCGCAAATTCTTTATTAATTTTTGTAGGTTGTGTTTGTGTGCACGCGGAAGCTATTGTCAATATGGATTCAACACGTACATAATTCATTTGCCAAAATAATTTGACCGACTTACATTCATGGTTTATTGAGTTTAAAGATGACAAATTCTATTCTTTTTTCATCCAAACTCAAAGGTGACGTGTGTGATTTTGAGTCAAAATGATCACCCATGTTGCCTAATGTACTAAACCTTCTACCAAACATTCCCTTTTGTCGGATTAGAAACAAGCATTGTGTTCAAATTAAAGTTCAAAAACGCATAATGTGTGACGACGCGGCGAGGTGAATCATAAAAAATTATAGGCCTAAGTGCGCATATGCGACGCCTAGGAGTCAAAATGAATTTTAATTTTTTTTAATGCTCAATTTTTAAATTTTAACAATATAGTCTAGAATATACTGATTTACATTACAAAATTACAGATCTAGTTTTCAAAAAACAAATAAAAAATACACGAATTTTCAAAATTAGATACACGTTGTACAATGAAGAAAAATTAGATTCATATTAAAGCACATATCATGGTTGAACATATCACATTCAACGTAATTCAAAATCAAAATTGCAGGACTAATTTTAATATCATAGCATATAATTAGATTACAAATTAACAACCCACATAATACTTTTCAAAAGTTAGTAAATTACAACTACCACAATCATAAATACAAAATATTCAATAATTTTCTACAATTTGATTACATATCAACATAGCTTAACTTTTGTCTAACTCTTTATCGAATTCTAAGTCAAGTTCTTTTTCTTCATCTAACTCATCTTCCGTGCCATTCGATACAAAATCATTTTTATCGGGTTCTCTTATTTCATCATGAGCATTTATAGCACCTCTTGTAGATTTTAAAAAATATTTATTTTGGCTCAATCTGGAAATAAATTTAAAAAGAGGCTTGATTGCTCTAATGCATGTTATGCGCGATTATTGGATCCTATTCTTGCATAATCGTGTTTATTCTCGTATATTCTTGTCTATTCGCGCTTAGACGGTCAACAAAAAGAGTTGACTGCATTTTTACGCGCATACCCTCAATGCGATTCGTTTGTAGCTTAGGCGAAGTCTATGCGAGCTTTTTAGAACACTGACTCAAATAATTGAGTGGTAAGATAAACTAAATAAGATTAAAAAAAAAAAAAAAAATTTGTGTGTTCACTTAGTTAAGTATACTAATACAATATGAAACTAGTGTTTTGGAAGAATTTTATACTCATTTTATATTCCTCCGGTCCATAAAATTTTGTTATGCGGAATATAATTCCACCCATGTTATGGTCCATTTATTTAACTAGTTACATAAATAGAGGGTGGTGAATTTGTTTCACTTGACAATTTAAATAATTGAAGACAGGCCTCATTTTTGTCGTTCAGTGCTCTGAAATTCATGTGCTTTCAATAATTGTTTTTCACTTTATTAGAAGAAATAAATAATTGCATAATTAGAAGAAAAAAAAAAGAATAATTTTTGAGTGTTTATCATAATTAGTAATACGTTACATGCATAGAGGATGATGAATTTGTTTCACTAGACTATTTAAATAATTGAAAACGGACCACATTTTTGTTGTTCAATGCTGAAATTCATGTGCTTTCAATAAAAATTTTTTCCCTTTATTAGAAAAAATAGATAATTGATAAATTAGAAAAAAATAGGATAATATTTGAGTGTTTATTATAAAATTGGAGAAGTAAATTAGTACCATAGTTTCAAAAGCCTACTAGTTACCTACAAGTAACCACGACATAAAACTAAAAATTAATTATTATTACCTAAAAAGAAGCGCATAACAACTTATATGATAACATTTATATAGTGCTATCTAGAATGCATGAGGTTTAGGCGGCGTTACTTCAATATCTATATAAAAGGCAATTTCACCTAGGGGAATATAATAATAAAACTGACAGATGAAAAACTCCAAATAACATGTGCATGCATGCTTGTCATTTCATTGGATGCGACGCTTGGTCAAAATATTAGAGAAAAAATTGTAGCACAAGTCCTCAATTTATTATATTTCTATAAAAGAACCTCTAGTTTATTATTTATGTGGCAGTAACTTTGGCATCTGTTGGAACTTCAAAAGATCACACACTACTCCAACAAATAAAATAGTTAAGTATTTCTAAATAAATAAACAAGAAAAACCTTCTTCGTCACTGGTCGACTCCCCTTCCCTACCTAGGTTGGTTTTGCTACCTCCTGTTATTTTAAGAATTTAACCTATTGGTTTGCCCGCTTTCCCGCCCACTAGGTAGTCGGATCGATGGTGTGTGGAGGATTTTATTTATTTTTATTTTTAATAAAAACACAAGTACAATATTTTTTTCACAAAAAAAAAAAGAAAAGAAATATTAACAGTCGAGTAAACAAAAGTCATCAATGGAGATACTAATGCAACAAATTTTAGCTTGGAGGACATAAATGCCAAGAAAAAAAAGTTAGAGAGACCCAAATACTACATTATTCGTAACTCCAAGACATGAACTACAATTATCCCAAGAATTAAAGATAGTGAAGTCGATTAATTATTGCAAAGTGCTGAGTTTTGAAATTAAAATATAATGATAGCAGCAGTTGTTGACCTTTCTTAAAGATTCCATACTCCATTGCAATGGAGAACATCATACTTATTCATTGAAAAGTTCGTGCACGTCTAGTTCCAAAGAGGCAGTATTCTCGGATATCTGTACCTGCTTTTATTTCTATTGTAATAAAATATTTTACTTCTTACCTTTCTTTACTGCGAACTACTCACATGCATCTTTGCGGCCGGCGGCCGCCGTCCCTTACATATTAACTCACCATAAGCCATTGAAATTAGGGATTGAGCAATGCTATTAATTTACTCTTCATACCCGTGCATAGACCTGTAAATCAAGTCGTGTCAAACCTGCTACCAGGCCCAACTATTAGGATTGGGTCTGTGGGCCTGACCCTGTCCTGGCATGGGGAGCACATTTTTACATATCTTCCCAAGCATAATCTGCATTAACTGTTGATAGGCACGAAACCACGCGCAAGAGCAAGAGCTCGAGACAACATACGGTACAATAGGTGCAAAACAACATGCAAATGCGTGATTAATCACCCGATAAGCCTATACTAGCAAACACCTTATTCAAAGATAGTGTACTAAATAAAGATGTCCATTTGGACCAAAACAGGTACTATATAACCTGCTCTTTTGTACTTGAAAAAGAGCGCAGTACATATTCATTGACAAGAAACTACGAGGACAATGAAGTAAAATGGATGAATTAGAAACAGAATGACATCAGTAATTTACAGATTTACAATCTCGGTAAGGATCTCATTTTCAACTGTCGCGGATCAGGTTAGCTGGTTCGCTCAAAACATACTTGGGTAACTCATATTTTGCACCTGCAATGGAATATTGGATCAACTAAATTAAATACTTGGACACTGATTAGACGAGCACAAATTGGAATGCGAACCTCTCTCGTCGTAGCAGACAGTTAAGTCGGGGTTCTGAACAATTACACCGGCACTTTCCACAATTGCTTGTGCGAGTGTTAAGTCGGCCTCAGCAGCTGCCCGAAGTGCGTCCCAAATCTCTGATAAGAATGAAAATATTTGTAGTTCACATATTGGTTTCTATCAATAGCTTTACTTCACAAAGTTCCCATCTACACAACAATGCAAGGAACAGTCGAGAAAAACATGGAATACAGAAGAAGCAATATCATAAATTCTTTCCCTAAATTTTCCAAACATGGCAAGGTATCCCAATTGACTTTACTACAAAAATAGCAAAGTAAGCACATGTTTATCATTGCTTAAATTATAATTTCAACTGGTCAAACTAGTCAAACTAGTCAAACATATTTTTTATCCACACATGAAATAGAACCCACAACTTATAATATAAGTACTTAAAAAATAATTTCAGCACTACCAAACATATGCTAAATGAAGTGGGAAATAAAGCCCCAACCAAGAACACAGATACATGACATACAGGTAGGGTATAAACAAGATAAATCAAATACTTGCGATCAAGGTGAGCAAATTCCCCATGAAAACAATGAAACAAATTTTAAACTTCACTATGCTGCCTACAGCTTAACTAAGGTAATTGAATCTCAATAATTGCCAATTTGGTTTAATGGGCAGTATATAGGCATCACGACAAGAATCCTTCGTCAAGAATCCACCAATCACACAAAAGTCCTTTAGGTTGTAGTAAAAGAATAATGCATTTTGATACGATTATATGGATGCAAATGTTTCTCTGAAAAACTCGAGTCACCCAGAACCTAACCAGAAATTATCCAATTTTACCATTGCAATTTGTATTTAGAGTTTCCTATCAAACTTTGTGCTTGCAATTTATTTTTCACCAGTAACATACAAAGGCCTCAAAGCACATAGGATACTACCAGGCTATCATGCTTGCTCAGGTTGAACCTTGGAAGAGTTATATTGGAATACGGATATTTGCATTAGTGACAAATCCTCACCTTGACAACTCAAGCACTATAACATATAAAGGCAATACTTTTAGTTTCCATAATGGGAAACAGGGTTTAAGATGTACAAGTGGATTCCAAAAGCCTGCAATTAACTTAACACGTACAAAAATGTGAGAATGGAATGACCATGAAGGGGCAAAGTAAGAATACAGCAATATAAAAAATGATTCGACCATAAAAAGAAATAAAGGTCAAGATGCTTTGGATTGAATTAAGATGTTTAGGAGCTAAAGAAAATCAGAATGTGTTAAATTCAACTCGAGATTGTAAAAGCATGGTCAAATACATTAAAAACTATCAATCTCTTAAGTATTGGACAGTGATGCTCATTCTATCATTCAACTAATAAAGTATGTTGCTGCAGTGAGATGTATTTATTACAACTCTCCATGATCCAACCATCCTAAAAACCTCATGGCTTGTTTGGTAAGGTGGTTTGCGGAGTATTGGACAATACAAAGGAGTATTGGATCGATGGCATTAAAGAACAAAAAAAAGCTAAAATCTGGTCCAATGTACTATCTAGTACTGGTACCAAACATGCCCTTCAAGTTTTATGTCACCATCAAAATTTCTCTGATCCTCAATCAGGGACGGATCTAGAGTTGAAGTTCAGCTAGGGCGGACGTTGACCGTTGACTAGTCAACGACCGATGCTTGTGAAAAAATAATGTGAAAATATTTTTAATAAATACGTAACTTATCAAACAACAAGAAAATCATATATTAGTGAAATATAATTTTATACAAGCCGTAATAATGCTAAAAGGTGTTTAGTACAACTCTAATTTCAATTTGTGAAACTAAATAACTGCATTCTCCGAAGTCGCATAGTCTGAAACCGTTTCAAGATCGCTTTCATTCTCTATTTCTTTGAATATCCCCCGCTACGTGTAAACAACCAAGTTATCGTTCAACCAAACATCACTCATTTTGTTGCATAAATCATTCTTAATAAGATTCATAGCGAGAGAATGTCCTTTCAACACTCGCAGTTGCCTGGTAGAGTCAAAACCAATGTAATGAGCCTATAAACCAATGAAAATAACAATGACATCCGGTTTGAACAAGTCTCTCGATTGATGCAAAGATATGCTATTGAGATCAAGCATATGCCGCATCACTCGACAAGCATAAGAAACTTATCTAATTGAGGTCTGCGAGTAACATGATGTCCTCGAAGAGTGAAGTCCAAAAGATGAAATTTGAGCTAAGCGTACTAATTTAGCCGTATCAAAACACGCAAATGAGTTCTTTGGATTGAGGCATGAAATACAAGTAAGGAGCTCGGTGCTAGTCTCGAAAAAAGATCATTCAACTCCCGCAAGATTGAGTCCATGACATGGCAATACAAGTCAACATAAAACGATGATGATAAGTCACCGATGAGTTTCGCGTGCCTCAGTCGACCTTCGTCGCTACAATATCCTCAAAGTTGGGCACTATAATCTCTCTACCAACATAAAACTCAATTATCCCCGCTCAACAAATTATCCCATCCATTGTCGGGGGGGACGGGTCGGCGTACGGCGAGACCACGCGCGTCGCTTGCGTCTTTGAAAATTTTAAAAAAAAAAGTGTGTGTAAAATGTTTTGGACCCATAACTCGGCCCAAGTCCCGAGTGATCCGGATCCAACCCAAATCATTAGATTAGAATAAAATTTTTTAAAAAAAATTGTAGTTCAAGTCCAAACCCAATTAAATTGATCCATCGATTATTTGCACCCATTTGCGGTCCAAAACAAGAAGAAGAAGGCGATAATATGTGAAATATCAAAAATCAAATTCAATACAAAAATTAAGAGAGAAGAAAAACTTATAAAGACTGGCGAGAATAGGTTACCTACGAAACAAGAAGAAGAAGCGACAAACTCGGTGAGAAGCCGATTCGAAGCGAGTTAGCAGTCGTGCAGGCAGGCAGTGCATGAAAAGTGAAGGGTCGGTCACCGAATCTTTGAAAGCTATAATAGTTAGTCATTCTCATTTTCCTTTTAATTTTCATCATCTTCCTTCACGCCGCTCAACGCTTCACGCCTTCTACGCGCTTTACCGCCATTTTTTTTTTTTGGTGTGCGTGTGCAAAGAGGCCAGACAGAGCACTTGTTTTGTTTGTCAGATAGTTACATTTGTATTTGTTCAATTGTTTTGTTAGGTAATTAGGTTAAATTACATTTGTATTTTGTGCAATTGTTATTATTACTTATATAATATTTTACTAGGTAATTAAGTTAAATTGTTAATTAATAGTTTAATGGTAGAATTAGTTAATTAATACAATAACACATTTATTACTTATTAAGCAAAAATGGTTAATTAATTTTAGTTATTAGGTTAAATGGTTAATTAAATTATTTATTAGTTATTAAATTCTATTATTATATTTACTTATTAATTATATTGTTGTCTTGCCGGCTAATTATTATATTGTCGTTGCTAGTTGTTATTGTTTAAATTGTTGTCTTACCGGCTAATTATTACATTTTATGTTTGAAATTCTATGTTGAAATTCTTGATGACGGATGATCTTTCTCGAGCTTACAAAAGAAAGATCGTGACATTGAAAATGCTATGAAATTATTGAGTTTGTGCGGGGGTTCATTGCAAAATAAGAGGGACAATGGATGGGATAATTTGTTGAGCGAGTAATTGAGTTTTGTGTTGGTAGAGAGATCAGAGTGCCCAACTTAGAAGATATTGTAGTAGTGACGAAAGGTCCACCCAGACGCCGAAACTCATCGGTGACTTTATCATCATCGTTTTTTATGTCGACTTGTATTGCCACGTATGTAGACTCGATCTTGCGAGTTGAATGATCATTTTGAGCAGACTAGACCGAGGTCCTTACTTGTATTTCACGCCTCAATCCAAAGAACTCATTGCATGTTTTGATACGGCTAAATTAGTACGCTTAGCTCATTTCATCCTATGGACTTCACCATCGAGGACATCGTGTTACTCGGACCTCAATTGTATAAGTTCCTTAGCGTTGTCGAAGTGATGCGACATATCTTCGATCTCGATAAGCATATCTCGCATCATCGGAGACTTGTTCAAACAGGATGTCATTGTTATTTTCCATTGGTTTATGTGCTCATCACATTGGTTTTGACTTCTCACCGTGGCAATTGTGAGTGTTGAAAAGACATTCTCTCGCTATGAATCTTATTAAGAATGATTTGCGCAACAAAAATGAGTGATGTTTGGTTGAACGACAACTTAGTTGTTTACACGGTGGAGAATATTCAAAGAAATAGAGAATGAGACGATCTTGAAACGATTTGAGACTATGCGACCTCGGAGAATGCGATTATCTTGTTTCACAAATTGAAATTAGAGTTGTACTAAACACCTTTAAAGATTATTACGGTTGTATCAAATTATATTTCACTAATATATGATTTTCTTGTTGCTTGATAAGTTACGTATTTATTAAATATATTTTCACATTATTTTTTTCATTAGCATCGATGGTTGCCGATCGTCAACACCAACGTCCGCCTTTAGTGAACTTTAACTCTAGATCCGCCCGCCTATTGTCCTCATATTTTGCAACGAACCCCCGCACAAACTCAATAATCTCTATAGATTTTCAATATCCCGATCTTTCTTCCGTAAGTGTTTGAGAAAGATCATCTGTCGCCAAGAATTTCGAACATAAAATGTAGACAAAACACAAATTCAAAGTTTTACATAATACTCGGTTGTCTTCCCGCCATTCCTTTCAAATCTAAACTTATGCCATCATCTACTATATTTTCAAGTACATCAATTATATTATTAAACATACCAATAAAGCGGGTAATTATGAGTAAATGTGAACTCCATCTAGTATCACCCGGTCGGGCCAAACTCGTGTCTTGAAACTCTTGCCACTACCACGCAAAGTTCTTCGTATTGAGCTTCATGAGAATTTTGGAGTGGTAGCTTGCTCCGAGAACATCAACACGCTTACATAAAGCCCCAACCAAATTCACCATGATACTCAAAGATGTTAAACAAATCAAGAAGCACTTGGTTCTACGCAATGCGAAACAAGACATAATTGGAGTTAGTGCGCAAAACAATGAACATATTGTGCACATGGATTCTCTCTTAAAATCAAAGCCTTCAACCCGTTGAACTCACACCGACATGTTACTAGCTCCATCGTAACTTTGCCCTCTAAGCTTAGAAATGCTCAAACCGTGCATAGAAAAGATTTCATCAATCGCATCTTTTAGTGATTGGACACCGTATCGATAATATGAGATATGGCCAAAAACGTTCTTTGACCGATCCGGATTTGTCTACATACCTCAAAACAATCGCCATTTGTTCCTTCACCGAGTTATCACGAGTTTCATCCATTAAGATCGAAACACGTAATCACCCAACTCTTTCACGATAGCCTTTGTGTCTCACGGTATACAGCAGGTGATTAACCAAATCCTTTTGAATGCTTGGTGCGATCATTTAGTCATTTCTAGAGCATTGTCAAAACTACCTCTATTGACTCATTCACATCTATATCGCATCAGCTTAGTAACTCAATAAAATTCCTCATGTTAGCGACTTCTCCGACTCATCATGTCCACGAAAAGCCAATCCTTGCATAAAAAAACTGCAGTATGATTAGCACCGCAATCAATCTTGTTGTGTACCTCTTTTGTTGTTCAAGACTTTGATTTGAAAGTGCAAAAGAAATACTTCCTTTGATTCATCAAGTAGTAGCGCATTGTGAAAGCATGATGGTGAGCACTAATAACAAGCACCGACGTGATCTTTCAAAATTTGTTTGTGTTTCCAATCTCTAAAACCGTTTTTGTGAATGTTCCTCCACCTCCTCGACCCCCTCTATCGAAGTTTGAACAAATAGCGGCAAACAAAAAAGCGACATCCTTCTCAACGCTATACTCCAACCAATGGAAATCGACAAACCATTCCTTCCTAAAACACCTCTTATCTTTTCCATAATTGTTTTGGAAAACTATATACGTATGGTTGACAAAGACCTTTCTCCAAGTAAATCATCCTAACCTCGTCTTTAATATTAGGGTCATAGGATTCGATTGGGGGCCGTTTTCCAAGATCATACTCAAGGTCAAGGGCATCTACATTGATATCAACTCGAGACTTCTTAGTACCATCATTATCAACGAGTAATGAACTTTGTGAAGGTGTCGAATTCGAAGTATTGATAGCATTAGAAGCAGCACTAGAGCAACTTGTACCATTTGGTCCAATTTTCAGGCTTTCTTTGAGGTTGAAAAAACCTTTTCATGTCTAATGTCTTGTCTGTAGATCAGAATTAGTCAATCAACAGATTCAAGACTTCAAGTAATCAAATTACGAAAATTATTTCTCAATCAAATTATTCAATCCCAAGTCCCAACTCCCAACATAATATACTAAGCAAGAAAGCAATAATGAAATCAATAGCAACTAATAACAACAATATAATAATTAACCGACAAAACAATAATATAATCAAGAGAAACTATCAACAGAATGTAATAATTAGCCAAACAAAATAACAATTTAAACAATAACAACTAGCAACGACAATATAATAATTAGCCGACAAGGCAACAATATAATTAATAAGTAAATATAATAATAGAAATTAATAACTAATAAATAATTTAATTAACCATTTAACCTAATAACTAAAATTAATTAACCATTTTTGCCTAATAAGTAATAAATGTATTATTGTATTAATTAACTAATTCTACCATTAAACTATTAATTAACAATTTAACCTAATTACCTAATAAAATATTATATAAGTAATAATAACAATTGCACAAATACAAATGTAATTTAACCTAATTACCTAACAAAATAATTGCACAAATACAAATGTAACTATCTGACAAACAAAATAAGTGCTCTGTCTGGCCTCTTCGCATACGCACACCACAAAAAAAAAATGGCGGTGAAGGCAGAAGGCGTGAAGCATTGAAGCGAAGCGTAAAGGAAGATGATGAAAATTAAAAAAAAAAATGAGAATGACTAACGATTATAGCTTCAGCGATTCAGCCGACCTTTCACTTTTCAGGCACTGCCATCTGCCGCATTGCTAACTCGCTGGAATCGGCTTCTACCGGAGTCTGTCGCCTGCTTCTTCTTGTTTCGTAGGTAACCTATTCCGATTATCTTGTTCTGTGTTTTTTTTCTCTCTCTTAAATTTTTCTATTAAATCGATTTTTGGGTATTTCGTATTGGACGCCTTCTTCTTCTTGTTTTGGACTCCAAATGGGTGCAAATAACTGATGGATCAATTTAATTGGGCTGGACTTGAACAACAAATTTTTTTTTAAAAAATTTATTCCAATCTAATGGATCTGGGCCGGATCAAGCATAACTTGGGCCGACTTGCGGCCCAAAATATTTTTACACCATTTTTTTCCCAATATTTCAGCACGGGCGGACGCGTGGTCTTGCCATGTGACCCGTCCACCCCTGTCCTCAATTCTCCACACATAGTAACTAGAACAACACACTCAATTCTACTTTTCAGCATGCCTATGAAGATGACAGATATCTATCTGCATACCCTTCTAAGGTCCAGGCAGAACAACCCAACACCAAAACCAGAAATTATTTGACACCACTGACCCAAAAACTTACTATCTAATTCATAAAAATTGCACGAACAAAAACCCCACAGTTAGCAGGCTTGTTGCACTTACTATCCTTCGAAGGTGGGTTTGGCACCAACAGCTTCGCACACGCGAAGAGAGACAGAAAGGTTGCCTCTCTGTTGGGTTGAAGCTTGCTCAAGCGAGAACCCATCGAGCAAAAATCTGCCTGACCAGATTTCAAATGCTGGAGTGAAACATTGCACCTCTTCGTGGAAAATCACTTCCTTTCGTGTTGTTGAAGTGTTATGATGCCAATATACTATATATTTGTGATTGGAGGATAGTTTCAAAGAACAAGAAGTTATAATCTTCCTTCTTCCTCCTTAAGAAACCAAAATTTCAGAAATATTTCCATTTGTATTCAAATTCCTTTTGAGTTTTCACTTTTGTGTTGTGCAAACTCACCAAAGACTTGTCATATCCGCAAAATTTATCGTCCGGAGAGTCCCGAAAGCAAAATATCTAACCGAGAGGGGGCAAATATCGCTTTTAGATTCAAGCCTCTATTGATCCAGGTTTTCTTGTTCGAGTTTCGTTCTTCAATTTGGTGGAAGATTCAGTCTCCTCTCCAATTATTTCAACAATCAAACCGATATTTTTTTGGAGTCTGAAATCATTCTTGGATTTTTCAAGAGGATCATTTCGGTATAAGGTGAAGGGCATAAAGAAATGGCGAATATTACTCCCTGTATTTCCATTGTTGGGGGTGTAAGAAGGCAATCGACAGGTTATACATAATTCATTAAAACATCGGTCAAATTTTTTATGTTTGGTTGGACGTTGCCGACTTGGTTCAATTCAACAATATATCGGCCAAAGACAGGATGAGGGAACAGAACGTCGAATGGAAAACATTATCAATGAGATAAGTTTATTCTGTTCCTTCCTTTCTTTTAGTTTTAATTTATGCCTGGTGAATGATAGCGTAGAATCATAATATAAAAGGGAAATCACATGGATGGATGTCATAGAATACTTCAATGTATTTAAACAAATTGTTGATTACTCCTATAATCTGTCCAAGTTACTTTTAGGCATATCATTTAGTGTGTTGTTTGAATGCAAGAACATGAGAGATTTCTGGTTTGAAAAATTAGGATATTCTTGTTTTCAGTAGGCACATTGGATGTATAATATGTGGATTTATGTGGATTCTAATGCCTTAAACTCTATGATAAGAATGCTGCATGATTTTCCTTAACTTTTCACGTGACAATTTTGTTTCATAGGAAGTTCAAATATATGAAAAAGATCTCTCTTCAATTTCAGTTTTGAACTTTTGTGCCATGGATTGTATGTACGTTTATCTGTTCTTTGATTGCATGTTGGTTAAAATCAAAAACAAGATTTCAAAAACACGCAATCTCAGACACGATCTAATGGTTTTACATGAACTTGTTTATGTGAACGAATTTATGTACTGTTATACTATATGTATGTTTAATTACATTTAATTTTTTCATGATCTTCATTTGGTTGTGTTTTGATTTAGAATAGTTGTGTAGTTGTATGATAGACTGACAAAACATAACTATTTTGCTTAAAAGGTAAATTGATTAATTTGGCATGTATGCTAAAAGATACTATTCGACCACTGGGCGAATTGCTTACGCAAGGTCGACAGTCTTAAAAAGGAACGCACTACTCTTTTGTCTGAAACTAATTATGTAAGCTCCCTAAAATGAGCTTTTGTCTTGTAATTTGAGTGTGTTCTTAGGACTGCAAATCACACTGAGTGTTCTGTTACCCAAAAAAAAAACATTGATAAATTTGGCCTAAGAATATAAGAGTGAGGTACACTGATTGTTCGAATCATGTGGTATGATACTAATACAAAAGAGAATTATTGATAAAAAGGTAGCTCTTTATTTACTGCGTTGATGTGTTTTGACAGGAAAAAAATGAGGTGCATTCAACAACAGTGTGTTAAAGCTTCAGTTCAGAATTTAGAAAGGCCAGTCATGTTGTACATAATTGAATCTAATCATGGGTACTACATTTTTGGAATCTAATCAAATTGTACACCAATTTCTTTGACAAGCAAACATTTTCTAGTTTAGTTTCAACAGAAAAACTTTTAAGTTGATGTCACATCACACACTTGAAAAGCAAAACTTAAATTCTTAAAGTTGAACATGCACACAACACGATTTACAGAGATTTGGACATCCATAACGTTTGAGCATACATACAAAGGCAATCATGAAGTGTGTCCAGTTAAAAATTTGTGCAATCATGCATCATAGACTAATGACTGAGCATACATACAAATCCAATCATACTTCAGAAAGTTCACCTTTTCGACCACCATAATGTGGAGCAGTGTCCCAAAACTCATCTCGCATCTGTATGAGTTGCGCCCTTGTTATTGGTTCTGAATGCTTCCATTGCTTGGGCTTGCGTATCTTCTTTGCTGTATCTGCAATCAAACTTACAAGTACTGAAGCTACCAACCATCGTGCAAGCAGTGTCAGGCAGCTCAAACAAACCTATTATATGCTATATTAAACAGCTCTCACAAGTAACGATTATCAAGAAGAGTAAAGTACTATACAGTTGAAAAATGAAGAAAACACAGAAATCAAATTGTCCTTTCACAATGTATCCAACTAGATAAGTTGAAGAACGTCATTTCTGGCTTCTGCCTTTCAATCTTTTCCCTGATTTACGATGATTATTTCTCTTTTAACCATACTACTTTTCCAGAATAACCTCTACTGTCCCATTACTTGCATAATATTAGAGTTCAGGACTTTTATAATAATAATCAGCATTAACCATACTTCAAGGTTAGGAATCAGTGTCCAGGTACTCATTTTAAGGGATGCTGAATTTGATGAAGCTGGTTCTCAGCAATTAAAAGAAGAGTTAATAAAAAAGGATAGAAAAAACTAGAGAAGACAAGCTCAAACATGTCTCTGTTTTCCCTTAAAGCTATAAATCTCTGTCTTCCAAAAGGAATTCCTTGCCACATTCAAACAATAAATCAGATATGCCAATCCACTTGTAGTAGGATAAGGCACAAGATAAGCTGAAAAATAAAGAGGTGAGACAGCTAGGATAAGGAGTGCATGAATTGTCTCCCTCTATAATTTTCATTATTCTAAATTATAACCCAACTTTCAGTGGTTTTTCATTTTTTTTTTTTATTATTTTTTTTTTTTATCTAATTCAATAAAGTCCATTGTCATGTTAACCAAAACTACCTAGCTTCTGCACTTATTTCTAATAATTTCCAGGTAAGTTGTTATCTCTTGCACAGTTACCCAAGCACAAAGGATGCCAGTAACATGTTAGCAAATAGCACAAAACATGTCTACGAATATTTATCATCACAGCAAGTAGAGCATTGAACCCCGGATCAAACGATTATATGTGGACTTGTTAGGTGCGTATCCACCAATAGTCTTTCATATAGAGGAAATAGATTATGTGACTATGATGCTTCAGATAAAGCTAAAAAAAGACATCAGTACACAGACCATCAAACTGATAGCATAGGGATACATGCACAATTAAAGGAAACAGGCTTAGGCCAGATCTGGCAAGCTATTGGACATCCAAAGACAATTATCAAAGTCCAAAGTCACTTTTCGGTTGCATGTTGGCGAAAGAAGTTGTATTAATGACTTGAAACACAAGGTATTATACAGCCCCAAAACAAATTCATCAATCTCATATACTAAACAATTCTAGTCACAAAATGATTGAAAATTACTATTCTCAAATAAGCAAAATGTCCGCATTTCCATTCATCCGATGTTTACCAACACAAGCTGGTAAATTGATAGACTGGTTATTATTTTAGTTTAACTAAAGGGTCCATTACAGTGACGTCACATTAAAAGTCCCACTGAAAAGAAAATCAATTGGACATCTAAAATTAAACGATATTTTTTTGAATAAACTTCAACAGCTGAATCAAAAGGCCAAATGAAATGCAAACTCGTTTGGTGCCTCATAATTTGAATGGGGACAAGGTACATTTCCGAATAATTGAGTTGGAAACCAGACATCCCAGTTTTAATCAATCTTGCCAGTACTAATTCAAAGGCCTCAACCCAAGCTGTCTAACATATCTCAAACAGATTTCCAAACAATTACTCTGGCCGCACAAAAAAAAAAAAAAAAATATTAATAACGTGCAAGCGAAAACATATATTATGTGAAATACAATGCTTGAGACATGGAGGTTTTCTATGTGAATGAACCACAATTTTAAATTTTTCAGTACGTTCTCATGGCAATTCACCGGAGGCCAAAATTCCAGCAATTGCTAGCTAGTTTTCATGTGTAAATTATACACATATAAGAAAAATAAAACAAATTTACCTAATAGACATATATAAACCTCGAGATTTAATCTAACAACACAAAAAGGCAAGTATTTCAAGAAACAATAATAACATCCATCAAATTGCACGTGACAAAAACAGAGAGCAGAAATTTTTCGTCAAATTCTTAGAATTCACAACCAAAATTATTCAAAACCCACAATCATGTGGTCCAATAAGTAAATGCATAAATAGAAACATAAAACTTCACGAAAATATTAACCACCGACTAGATTTTCAAAAAGTAACTACAATTCAAAGAGTACCATCTCCTTTATCGCGCGATCCAGCGCAACCCATGCTGTGCTGTCACACGCGATCGACGATTTCTCCGGCAAAATTTCCACTCCTTGCAGTTCGATGGAAATAAAAACAATATCTACTTGTATTATTATGGATGAAGAGAGAGTCAAATTTAATTTGATCTTGAGTTTTTTATTCTATTGAATAGAGTTCTTGCATGAATACAGCCATTTCTCTCTCTCTTTTCGAAGACAGGCACAGCTATTTGCTTGTATAATCTTTTCGTTATTGTAAATGGATATTTTTCGTACTTCTGGGGACCCTGTCTGAGTAGAGAGAGGGTAGTAAACTATCTTTCAACCCACAGTAAACAATGGAGATTTTCTGGTAAAATTTATAAAGAGAAATTGGTGCAAATGGTCGCACACTTGCTGAGATGGTATGTGTTTGCACAAAGTCCATAATCAATTTATTTTAGTGCGCAATTGAATCTTATTTAATAAACATGACAAAATTTTAATTGAATTAAATATGATTCCTAATTTTTAGAAAAAATGTGAGTCAAATTAATTTATTTTTTATAAAAAATTAAAAAAAGTTAACTACTTTTTTTTTTAATTAATACTTTATTAATCAAATTGATAATATAATAAATTATTTGTATATTTTATGAACTATTATAAAATAACTAAAATTTAAACTCATAATTATTAATAAATATATAAAATTATTATTGTTATTATTATTAAGTAATTATATTATTTAAATTTTAAATTTTTATTTTATCGTTACAACAAAAAAAAAAAACAATTTTATCACAAATTTTATGCTCAAATACTTTTATTTAATTGAACTATTCGATTATTAACTACAAATATTATAGCTCCATTTGTATTTTTCATATTTAAACTTATCGCTCAAAAATAAAGAGCACATAATGTGTAAATTAATTTTTATTAATATTTTTATGTTAAAAAAAATAATAAAATTGGTTTAATCTCATAAAATTATATACGTCATTTTGTTATTTATTTATTTTTATTCAAAATTTTCAAATCTCATAGCAATTACATTTTCTTAAAGCGTAATAATTTTATATTTTTCTCTTGTGAAAAAATTAATTGACACGACAATAATGATATATTTAATATGCTAAATTAAATATTATTTAATAAATTTATCAGACCCATTTACAGAGATTAAGAATCCAATTACAATTTTCTCTAATTAAAACTAAAGACATATTTATCTTTTTCATAAAAAAGATCAAATGCGCACTAAAATACATAAGCTAGAGTATTCTATACAAAAAATAAACGTTAGAAATTATTTATGCACTGAGGACAAAGGTTATGTACCAATTGCGCCAATTTCCCTTTTATAAATTCTATAAACAAAATTTATAAAATTTTAACATAATTCTATATTATACATGTCAATGGAGGATTTTAAAGAAGCTCGTAAGATGTACTGTATTTGTTTATTTTAATCACTCATTGTGTATAAGTTGACTATGAATTTTGAAAAAAGTAAAATAGAAAATAGAAAATAGAAAAAATTGCATATAGGTCATTCGTAGATAATTTGTTTTAAATTAGGTCAAAATATTTTTCAAAATTGTCATTAAGTCATACTTTTCAGTCATATTTCATATTAATCTTGAAATCATCCATGCGATCCATATTTAAACTTTAGCATAAAAATGTATGTGGCCACCATCTTCTTCCACGCCTCCATGTTAGATATTACACTTCATTGCTGATGTTTCACGACTCGCTGCCGTCCATCCAAACATTTTTCACTGTTTTTTTAAGTGATAACAATGGATTCACGTTTTTATGTTCTTCTTCTTAATCTTCTAAAAGATAAAATTTTAAACTTTAACAGTCTGCTATTGTTGTTATATAATGATGATGATTTTGAGAAGTATTGGACAGTCGCTAAATTGTAAAATTTTAAAAACAATTGATTATTGAGTGTTATTATGTAGGCGAATTTAGTTTTTATGAATTGTTTATTTCTTATTTTTCTTTTAATTAGGCTTTTTTTTTAGATATTGTGTTTTTAATATATATAAACACAATTATTTTGTAATCATTTTTTAACCGAATAAAAAAACAACACCATTTGTTTCAAATATATCAACATTTTATGTGTTTCGAGATCTTCCAGTCACATATTCATATGTGTTGTTTGATAATATATCATAGAAATCAAGATCTCGCAATACAATATCATACAATA
Source organism: Forsythia suspensa (assembly GCA_023638005.1). Taxonomy (NCBI): domain Eukaryota; kingdom Viridiplantae; phylum Streptophyta; class Magnoliopsida; order Lamiales; family Oleaceae; genus Forsythia; species Forsythia suspensa. The sequence continues at coordinate 7,716,775 of CM042674.1, read as the reverse complement.
TCTTTATAGAACAATATCTTTCTTAATATAAACAATATTTCAACATCTTAATATAATAATATCACAACTCATTTAATATAATAGTGAAATTATAAAAATTTCACACAATTTATTATACCCCTATTTATGTTAAATAGAAATAAAATATATATGATATTGAGAGAGAGAGAGAGAGAGAGAGAAGAGAGAGAACGGAAAAAAAAAAATATTAATTGTTTAGAAAGATAAAGTTATATAGATAGAGAGAGAATTACATTGGAAAGAAAAAAAAGTAAAGAAAGTTTAGATAAATATATTTTTTTAACAATGTAAATTAAAAAAGTCATATTAGGAAAAAAAAAAAAATATCAATTAAAATGGGAATAAAAAAACAACTTTTTTTTAATAATTTCTAAAAATATTAGAAACACATTATTATATTCTTTCTTTCAAACAAATATTACAATTTATTTTGAAAAGCAAAAAGAATTTGTGTCATTTTTTCCCAAAAATCAAAAATAGAAAAATCCATTAAAATGGGAATCGAACAACCTCTTGATGTTTCAATATTAGAAACACATTATAATATTCATATACAAACATATTATACCAATATCTTTGTAGACAATGACAGTATTATACGCACTCAAAATAGTAAATTCCAATCTAATAGAAGAACGATATCATAATAAAATTATCTTAATAAAACAGTAACAGAAGTACATTTGTATCAATACCATCAGAGTATCTACAACAGTTAATCTACATTTAAAGAGCATCATTAGTATTTTAAATATTATCTATAAATTTAAAGAGTAATTTTTTAAAAAATATTCGAACAGCCTTTTCATCTGCACAATCTTCATTTTACTTATTTCAATAAGCATTTAAAATCTTTCTATCTCTCTTTTTTTTTCACATACTTCCAAGTTTGTATATACCATTTAATTAAAGCCAGTATATCAGGTATTGAAAATTGAAATTATTTTAATGTATTTAATAATAGATAGTGAGTTTAGCTCTCCACACTTTTTAAGTTAAAATGTTAAAGTGGAGAGTCTATTCGAACAAAATTTTAAGAATTGACTATTTAAATTAACGAGCATCATATGTTTAACGAGTTTGTTTGAGATGCTCTAATAACATTATCATGGATTACAATATCATATGGTTAAATATAACAATATCAAAAGCACATTATTATCAAGCACATGTTTAGGTCAGCACAAATGTTATGTTTTAATAGAAATCATAGCACAATATCTAAATAAAAATAGTATATTAATAAAACAATATCATAATAAAATAATATCTTATTAATAAAAAAGTATCATAGATAAAAGAATCTGAATATATATTAATATCATAAATGACAATAATTTTATAGAGTAATATCACATATACAAACTACAATCCAATAAAATAACATAATCATAGATTAAAACAGTATGAAACATTTTGAATGAAAAAAGTATCAATGATCTTGTACTACTAATGGAGTATTTTGAAACAGTTTCATTACTTCAATCATAAAATATTTAATTTTAAATGTGTGTTTGTTTAGTGAATTTTAAAATTAGTTTTGTTTTGTTTTTTAAAATTTGAAAAAATTGGTGAAATGTGTGATTGAAAAGTTGATAAAATATGTTGGTCCTATAAAATATGTGGTTGAAAAAAAGTTTGAAAAAAAAGTTAATAAATATGGCCAAACATGTTATAATGTAACAAAACTAGTTATGGATGGCAATGGGGCCGGTCGGGGCAGGGGCGCTCCCCCTCCCCGCCCCGTCGGGGAATTTTCACCTCCATACCTGTCCCGTTCCCGCTTTAAAGCGGGCGGTGTGGCGGTCTTGATCTTGGGCTACCATCGCCCCATTTAATTTTTAATATTTTAGTAACCGTGATTTTCATTGAGGGCAGTATGTGAAATTATGAAATGAGGAATTAAAATTAATTCTAAACGGTATGGTTAGAATTTTAAAAAAAAAATTGTGTATAATATATTTAATAAACAACATGAAAAAAATATAAATCAATATGTCTTGGTGTAGTGATTATGAATTGTTAATCAATGTTCACACCCTGGATTCTGGATCAACACTCATTTCATTAAAATATTTTTAAAATTTTAAAAATAAAAATAAAAAATCGGGCCGGATCCAAGACGGCTGGAACCCGCCTTAGGACAATTCTTCATGCCCCGTACTCGTCCCGAATACCCGATTGTCCGAGGTGGAAAAATTTTAAACCGGGCGGGGGGCGGGACAAATTGACATCCTTAAAACTAGTGTATAATATTAAAAGTAAAACAGTATCAAACATTTTTCATAAAACGGTATGATAGAAAACATGCATTATCAAAGAAAGCAATAACAATATCGTGTTTGAATTAGCATTTTTTAAAATTGCAAAGGCACGTTGGTCTTTTAGAACTGAAATTTGATTTTAATTGAATTAAGTTTGGATCATATGACTTAAGAGCACATTATCAATGACTAGCCTTGAATTTTTCCTAAAAAATAATATAACTTGTTACTAGATTATTGAAAAAAGAAAAAGTTCTAACTTTGTAATTAGATAATAAAATCTGTTGACTTTATCTTTCATTACAAAAATTCATAACTTTGTCATTTAATAAAAAAAAAAATACTAACTTTAATCATCTTTATGTACATTCTTCACAGCATCTCTTCACATATATGAAGTTATTAGTAGATTATTAATAGATATTTAGTAAACTATAAATTTAAAATACTAAAATCAAATATAATGTATTTTTATTTACATTTAAACAAATTGTTCTATGAGAAAGAAAACATTTAGGATACGTTTGATCGTAATCAATGAATTTGGGTAGAAATAAAATAAATTACAGAGAATTGAATTGTCAAGAACTTGTTAGTTGGAAAATAGGTGGAAAAAAATACAAATTTTACCTAGAAAATAAAACATACTCCCCATAAGAAAATGTTTTCTGGCTTTTGAGGAAAATGAGATCATTTATGTAAAAATGAGAAAACGTTTTACCTGGAAAAAAAATGACCATCAAACACTATTGTAGTTGGAAAATATGTGAAAAATACTTTTCCATAAAAAAATATAACTATCAAACTTATTGGTTGGAAAATATGTGGAAAAAATATTTTTTCCATAAAAAAATACTTGCAATAAAACGCACCCTTAGAGTGCTATCAATGCCAGGTAAGTAAAGTCAAGAATTGGTTGGCAGTCAGAAGAAGACGGGTTATTTGGTGTCCAAACTACAATTTTGTAAATTAATAAAGGAGGTAAGGTGGAAAAAAAAAAAAAATTGTTGAGTGGATTAATAAATGAAAAAATAGTTCTTATCTTGAAATATGAATATTAAAAAAATTGAATATATTTAGGCATGTTTGATTTTCGTTTCAGTTTTTGAGTTTGAGTTTCTGAATTTATTTTCAGATTTTTTGTTTTGAGAATTTGTTTTAACATTGTTGAAAGTGCATTTGATTTGTTATTCTGAAAAAGTGTTTATAAAATAGAAAACTGGAAAATATGTTTTTGGAGAAATTATTTTACGACATTTTATTCATTAAATTTGATTATACATTATAATAGAACAATTTTATGATAATAGATTATCAAGTAATATTTACATTTTAAAGTTCGTGAATTTTACAATATTTTTTCTTGTCACAAAATAAAATATAAAAAAATAATAAATTGACTTGGCAAAAAATAAGAAATAAAAAATAAAAATTATGATGTGGATTGAGAATTTTTATATGTTCTTCATTTAAATAAATTTTTTATAATTTTTATTTAAATAACCATAAGAGCTTGAATTATTTTATTTTTAGAATTATTATTTAAAAATTATGATGCTTATTTCCCGTGTTTTGAGTGTTTTTTGTATTATCACTAAAAACATTGAAAACTTCAAAAATATGTTTTGAATTTTATATTGTAAATTTAAATTGTTTTTAAAAATATATTTTCAAAAATACCATACCAAATAAGTTGTGGGTATTTTATAAAACTGACAATATAAACAAGTTGAATATGAATTTTTTGAATAAAAAAAATCAAACAAGTTATGGACTTGAAAAATCAATAAATCTATAAAAATCTAATGGGTCATACTCAAATTCCTAAAGAGTTTAGTATTTAAATTTATAAAATCGTAATATACTAAAATCTATTAAAATCTTTTCAATTAATGAAATCGTTAAAAATTAACTAATTATTAGAGATACCAAAAATTTTAAAAAATTTATTAGAATCCAAGTTCAAGAGACTTAAATATTAATAGAAACTATTAAAATTTGAGTTAACGATAGTTAGAGACTTAAATATTAATAGAAACTATTAAAATTTGAGTTAACGATAGTTGAAATTATATGAATTTTAAAAATTCATAAAAATTTGAGGACACTATGAGTATGTGTATTGCCATATAATAAATTATTACTGTTATTCAATTATAAATATGTATTCATTTAAAAAGATTCATATATATTTGAAAAATACATGATATTTAAAATTATTTGACAAATTAATAGGATTCTATTTCTAGAAATCATTTTGTATAAATGAACACCAGTTTCTCCTACTTTACAAATTAATAGGATTCTATTTCAAGATAATACAGGCTCTCCAAGTACCGGTCCTAAGTTTTTTTTATTCAGGTGAACTAGTTTCAAGAATTTTGAGAAACTTAAAATTTTGTGTTTTAATGCACTTTTCTGCTCCCAAAGCTGTGTATTTCAAGAACTTTGTCAATCTTGATATGGTGAAACCAAAAGTGTTTATGTTCTATTATTTGTTGGGATATTTTTTTTAAATTTGTCAAAATCAAAAGATGCACAAATTATATAAAGGGAAGACTTCAAGGTCGACTAAAATTACAAGTTTCTTAATCTTGGACATTTTGGTAGTCGAAACTTTGAAGGCATCTAAGTCAACTAAAATTGAACAAGTTTTCAAATCTTGGACTCCTTAGCAGTTTAAACTTGTAAGAAAATTAGGTTATTCGTTAACTATAAATTAACATAGTTTATTTTCTTTTGTAGGTGTGACTTGAAGGTGAGAGAAAAATTGTAAGTCTAGCATCCTAGTTGTTTTTCTTGTATTCTTTGTGGGTTGTACAAAGAATATAAATTGATAGGTGCGGTAAAGCTTAGGATATTATTTTTCTTGAGATACTTAGAAATTTGGGTAGATAAAATCTATATGATTGTAACAATTTTTCATATAGTGAAAACTTTGACAATCCGTAAATATTTCTCTATCTTTATATTTTTCTGTTTTGTTATATTTCTCTTAACAAGGATCTTATGGACAATAAAGGAATTGGTCTCAATTCTCAACAGTAGTATCGAGTTTCGTGTCGTTCGAAAGTGTTGGGCGATAGAGAAGATATGTCTATCAAATATAACGTGGATAAATTTGTGGAAGAATCAATTTTGACTTGTGGCAAGTACAAGTCAATGATGTTTTGATTCAACTGGACCGCACACAAGGCTTTGAAGGAAACCAACCCCTCTTTTCGACAACGATCTTGAAAAATCCAGTATGAGCGATGAGGTTTGGGAAGATTTAGCTTTGAAAGCTACAAGTACGATACATCTATATTTAGCAAAAAATGTTCTTGTAAATATTCATGGAATATCTGTTGTAAATGAACATTGGGAAAAACTTAAACAGTTGTATCAAACAAAGAGTCTTTCAAATCGGTTGTTGCGAATGAATCCAGGTACAAAAATTTTAGACCACCTGAGTGTTCTCAATGGGATTATTTCTAAATTGGAGACTATTTGAGTTAAACTTGATGATGAGTTTAGACTCATCTGGTCTCTTCCATCCTCCTATGAACACATCAAACCAGTTTTGATGTATAGGAAAGAAACTGTGAGTTTTGAAGAAGTTACAAGTAAATTAATTTTTGAAGAAAGAAGGTTGAGTGGTGAAAGTAATATTTTATCTGAAAACTCATTACTTGTTGCTGAAAAATGAGAGAAAAATAACTCCATGAAAAGCAAAGTATTTTGTTGGAATTGTGGACAACCTAGTCACGTGAGGAAAAATTGTCCAAAAGGTGGAGCAGCTAACTGCTCGACATCAGATACGGACAATATGTCTCTCTTTATGAGAGATGATGATGTCGCTTGAGTAAATATTTACATCCTCGTGGCATGCGCTAGTTGTCATGATAGAGGATGTGTTACTATTAGCGAGTCCACATATTTGCACACAGGAATTAGCTTGATATTAATGCAAGGTGTGTAGTGGAATTGATGTCGATGGCTAATGAACTTCCAAGTAAGTCAAGCAATGGAGTTCCACCATAATATTTCAGCAAATTTATTTGACATGAGCCGATAAAATTCTTAGAATTCGTTAATTCTAAGTGATTATACTTATATGGTGGAGTATGTTAATTATCTATTTTGAGAATTGAGATTGTTAAAGTGTATCCTTTTTTTAAGTATCGAAATGAAGAGCTGCATAAGAGATGATTGATTTGTGACTCGTTTTTCGTTAAAGTGGAGATTGTTGAGATATTTTCTCAAAACCCAAAGATGCACCAATTGTTGAAAGGGAAGACTTATAGGTCGACTAAGAGCTTGTTTGACAAAGTTTAAAAACCCATTTTGATTTTTTTCAGCTGTAATTTTTTACTTTTCTACCCACTTTTAACATGAAAAGTCATCAATTTCAACTCAAATAAACTAATTTTGGTCAAATAAACCAAAAATTTGTTTATAAACTAGTTTATAATCTCTGTCAAACGGGCTCTAAAATTACAAGTTTTCTAATTTTTGACACTTTGGTAGTTGAAACTTGGAAGGCATATAGGTCAACTAAAATTAAACAAGTTTCTAAATCTTGGTCTCGTTGACAATTTAAACTTGTAAGAAAATTAGGTCATTCATTAACTATAAATTGACATAGTTTATTCTCTTTTGTAGGTGTGATTTGAAGATTTTTTTAGAGAGAAATTGTAAGTCTAGCATCCTAGTTGTTTTTCTTGGTTTCTTTGTGGGTTGTACAAAGAGTAGAAATTGATGGGTGCGGTAAAACTTAGAATATTATTTTTCTTGAGATACTTGGGGATTTGGATAGATGAAATCTATATGATTGTAACAATTTTTCATATAGTGAAAACTTTGACAGTCCGTAAATCTTTCTCTATCTTTATATTTTTCTGTTTTATTATATTTCTCTTAACAAGGATCTTGTGGGCAATAAAGGAATTGGTCTCAATTCCCAACATTATTTGGAGATTTATTTTTATTCTTTTGTCGAAATGTAAATATGTATTGATCAAAAATAATTTGTACAAGTACGCCAGGCATTTCTGAAAGATCAAGAAGTGTTACAATGAAAAACTAATTAAAGCATTCATGAAAGCGGCAAAATGACTCCAAAAATAAAACAAGTACTCCGGGCATATCCGGGAGAACAAGCAAGAAATACCTAAAAGCAAATCTAAGGTAACAATGCTAAAGATTCAAAATGAATCAAATATTAAGATACAAAGAGAATAAAATTTTGTATACTTGTGTTTTGATTTTCCAAACTATGGAATTTGGATTAGGCTTCAAGTCTTTAAAAATTTTCAAGTTGTGGGCTGCCCATAAGTGGTAAACGATGGCAGCAAAGTGCGACACACTTTCTATTTGGGGATTTCGTATGCAATGGTGTGGTGCATGTGTAAGACTTGAGGTTACATTCCAAAAGGTTAATCTATTAGGTGGAGTGAATCAATATCTAATAAGCTCATTATTTATTACTCTATGTTTAATCGATATGGAACTTTGTTCGTACATTCTTATCAATCCCCCCTTTGAACGAAGTACTATGTCTTATCGACCCCTTTTCAAGGAATAATCTATATATTTTTCTTCCTCAAATTTGGAAGGATTATATGCTTTATCAAAGTCCAATTCTTACACAATGTCACGATCACCGCCTTACATGTGCTTCCACACGGTTAAGTTTGGAGACTTGGAGTCTAACTCTGATACCACTTGCAGGGAATTAAGGTTTTATTCGAAAAAGCTAACTCATTATGCGAAGTAGCACAATTCCTTACAAATCCGTCATTTATTTTATATCTAACTCATGTGAGACTTTGTTCCCATATTCAAGAGCATGCTCTTTCATCTAGCTGTCAAACGCTCTTAAGCATTATCTTCTTGTCGCTTTAAGTTCATGAGAAAATGACGTTCCAGGAGGTGAGTCTATTGATTTTATATTTCCCTTTTCTAATCTGGATGATATACCACTTATTTTAAGTCCGGTTTCATTTGCAAATAGAATCTCTTATCTTGCATGTAGTTAAGAGGTTGAGAAAAGAAGAAATTAACCTGTCAAAATTGTGTGTGATTTAATTTGTAGGTTCTCTAACTAGTCACCTATTGTTTGCTTATTGGGACATGAATACTCCACGTCCATGGTGAAGGAGTACAGTACAAGTCAAAACATTCAACTGATGCTTTTACGAAGAGTATCCAAATGACCACTCATCCTTTAATTGGGATTAATCAATGGAAAAGCTCTCATAATATATGGGTTTTATACCAAAATTCAGCAGGGTCATTTTTATAACATTAAAATCATGTACCATTTCATGTTAGTTGTTACCCATCTCACAAGTCCAAGATATTTAACTGCTATTTCACCGTGCAGTGTTTCGGTTGATGGATCTGTAAGTCATGACGAGATAAATAATTAATCATCTTTCTTCTATCTCTCAGCTTGCATCTCAGGTCTTGTCCAGCCTAAAGCAATTGAGATAGAACGAAGGTTACTTTTTCGAGCTGAATCCGTGCTCTCAGCTTGACTCTTGAGTTATAATGAGTACATGCTTTTAACGAAGTTGAGATGAGACAACCATGTATGGAAGCTCGAACCTTAGGCAAAATGTCCATGATCAACATCAGGTTCATTTTATCTTTTAAGCTCCGGTGTTGAATTTCAAATCTAGTTGAAGGTAATCGCCCACTTGGGAAAAAAAGAAGATTACATGAGAAGAACATGGTTCGAGTGGACAACACTTAAAAGGGTATGACACTCAAATCCTCTCTTTAGGTTGTGGGATACATTATAGCTTAAGGCAAGATGTCTTTACAATGAGCCCAGATTTACTTAACCAAATGTGTGTCCTCTCAATGTCCTTCCAATACACATCATCAAATAAATACAATTATTTAATGTGTTCACACTTTGTTAAAATTAACTTGTATTTATTTGATGATATGTACATTTTTTTATTGATGGGACAGTTAAGAAAACACATGTTTAAGTCAGCAGATCTGGACTCCTTTATAAGAGCATCTCCAATGCAACAATGTCAAAACACAATAATGTCTAGTACTTTTTTTGACAAATGGTCAAAAAGTGCTTATGTGGCACAATTAATACTAGAAGGTGTCTAACACAATATCTAATTCTAGACATTGTTTTTGACAATGTCCATCATTAATTTAATAATTTCTATCCAATCAATACATTTCTCTCTCTTTCTTTTTTCTAAAAAACTAATAATAATTTGCCACATTTGCACAATGAACATTGTTGCATTGGAGAAATTTTTTGATATAATGCCAATATTTTTTGCCACATATACATATTAGACATTGTTGCATTGGAGATGCTCTAACGCTCCCACAAGACTTCTAGACATCTTTAAGATATACTCTGCTGGATGCATTTTAGTACAATCAGCAGTAATTTTACACTAACCAAAGATCATTTACCAAATTCCGAGGAAAAAACAAGGCAAATCCCAAATATCACTTGCTCTCCGTGAAAGATTAATTAGAAGAAAAGAACCAACATTTGAGTGGTGGCCCTACAGACTAAATAAGATTTGAGTAGGACTAAATAAGATTTGTACTCTGATTTGATTCACTAGATGAGAAACTGAGTGTATGTTTGGTAGAGTTTAAAAGTAGTTTTTTAGTAGATTTTGAAAAAAGTTGGTGAAATGAGTTTGAAAAAAAAAATAGTTTATTTGAAACTCTACCAAACATGCATTGAATCATGCACTACTTTTGAGTTGTGGCTTGTGGGACTTGTCCGCCACTGAATTTGTGGGCAATACAGACCCAAGAAATGAGTGGTTTACTTTGATGGGAAAATAATGAACACGCGATCGCAAGTAAGCGTAATTGCTAGGGTCTAATTTTTTATTTTTAGAAGTTTATTTAACACACTAAACACCGGAAAATCTTCTCAAATTAAAGGTAGGAGTCATGTTATTACATTAGTATTGCCTCCTAAATAATGGTTTCTTTGTAAACTATTCTTAAGTAGCATTTTAAATTATTTTATTCAAATGATGTGTTCTTTTTACAATTAGATTTTTCCCTTAGTTCAGGACAAAATGGGAGTGGGACCGATAAATAAGATCGTGCATTTTGCATGATATGTTGCATCAATGCCAACAAGCTAAAAAGCAAAAGGTTTGAATTACAGTTCAGTGATTTGGTAGTGGCTTCCAACTAAGAGTCGAGGCGAAAAATGATTTAGGTATATTACATGATTCAGTTTGTTGCACGATCAGTTTTCTTTGATGAGCTGAGGAATCTCCAATTGTCGAACACAATACTTAAGGACATATTTTGACAGCCCATCAGAAGATCGGCCAAGACCCAACGTAAGGTTCGACTTTGAAAGAATTGACATGGGCCTGCTAATGCTGGGTGGAACTCGTGGTTTTATTGAAGTCTTACTAGGCTGTCCTCCAAAAAATTATAAGACCCAACTCAGATTATAGGCTTGGTCAATGCTGTACTGGACGAGGTACTCGAGTATAACGAGGTACTCGAGCTATACTCGGTTCGACAATTGTTTATTTCATTTTTTCTCTAAGTTAATTTCCTAAAAAATAATAAAAAGAGGCATACTTCGAGCACCAACAGTGCCACAATGGATGGTCAATTGATCTTTCAGATCATTTTGGCCACTTGAGTGGGCCCTAGTACTGATCTCAATCATAACCGTTGGATTATATTCTCCGAAATGACATTTGTGCGCGTAAAAGGCTTAAAAACAAGTGATGAAGAGCAGGAAGAATAGTACGAGTAGAGAGTACCAACCAGAAGTAAGAAATTGCATGCATTTTTCAGTGGAAGTCTTGTTTTCATCTCACAGCATTATTTGAACCCTTTTTTTCAGGCATTTGTCTCTTGTAAATGGCCACAAGAGAATAGAGAATCCATTGAAAATATCTAGTCAAAATCAAAGCTTTTAGAGACTCAATGAATTGTCCACTTGAGTTCAAATCTGTTGTCCTAAATATATTTTTTCTTAACTGTTCTCCAATTAAAATTTTACACATTATCAATATTTTTAGAAAAAGTGTTGAAAATCAAAAAATTGTAGCAAAAAATGGGTTTTGGAAAAAAAATTAAATGTTGTAAATATGTGTATAATAATCCACTCATCTATTTATTTGAAGATGTATAAAATTTTTATTGAGAGGACAGCTAATGAGATATTTATTTGAGATAGCAGATCTGGTCTTGCCCACTTTGGCCTTCTTTGGACTCCCCATCCAATGCAGCTACCATATTAAAAAATGTGAGTGATTTTGGTGTAGATAATCTCTAACCTTTACCCTTCGTGCATTTTTTGCTCTTAACTTTTAAATTTTAACAGAGACATTTTGAACATATAACATTTAAGTGTCCAAATGGTCATTTTTCACAGATTCTATCCAAAAGTACATTTATTTTTGCGCGTGAACTTCACATTTCTTTTGTCTTTTTTATTGATGGGACAAATTTGTCAAAACTCAAAAAATAAAATTAAAAAAAAATAAATAAATAAAAACCCACCTCCACCCACCCACTTTACCATAGCCGCCACCACACAACGTCACCATTGAAGATGTTGAAAAATTAGTTTTTTAAGAAATTTGAAAAAAAAAAAAATTGGTGAAATGTGTGGTTGAAAAATTGTGAATCTTATAAAATATGTAGTTGAAAATGAATTTTAAAATTTTTTTTAACAAAACTCTTCAAAACATGCTCTCAAGGAGTGAAATCCTCTTAAATTTGCCATTTTATGGGGTGGTGCTATTAAAATGTGTAAATAAAAAATTGATAAAAATTGTAGATTCTAAAGAATATGTAAATAAAAATAATACTTGATCTATTTATAAATAATCCCAAACATGTTCTAAAAATATTACAACATAAATGTCTCCTTAAGTAGATGACATTCGATGAATGCCCTCCTTTGTTCTGTACTTAACCTATTACGGGATGATCTGGATTATCATCCGTTCGGGGAAACTCAATTATTTACATACATGACTAGCACTTAATTACAATTTACAACACATTAGTACCTACGATTACCCTAATCCAAGACCATGGCTCAAGATTTTCACTTGTGAGCTGTGTCTGTGGCTTGTAACCACCGTAATTGGCACAGAGAGGGGAGGGCGACGGCGGCGTTGAGTGTGCCTATCCGTTGCCGTTGGACCGTTGCTATGTGAGTAATTGCAGGCATCCAAAACTCGGTTTTTGTTCCCCTAAATTTCCATATAAAATCCCTCTCCACATTACTTCAACAGGTGTCCATCGCTTTCACTTCCATAGGCAACTGACGTCATCCATATCTGAACTGGCCCACCAATATTAACCCACTCAAACTTTTGCAGAATTTATTTGAGATTTTCGAGAAAGTTATATCGTTAACATTTGTCTTTAACATTTCATTTAAGAAAGAAAAATCTTAGCCAAATCTTGATTTTTTGAATCATGTGTTAGCGCGTCATGCTCTCCGATTCCATACTGCTTAGTCCCAATTGAGGAGATAATAACATAAATTATTTATTGGAATTTTAGCACAAATAATTTATTACTTTTACATTTGATTTCTTGTGTTTTGTTCCTTAATCATTAAATTAAGAAGACGTCTCGAACCTATTTATCTCACCCACCACCATCACACGAATCCTACCAACACACACTATCAGTATCGCCACCACTGAATCATGCAAATTCAAGGGGGATTTCTCCCCAACCCCCCTTGTCCACTTGTTTCTGCCATTTTCATGGCAGAAATCATTTTTAACAAACATGCATCTATTTAATTTTCGTTGTCATTTCTTCACATTCCTCGTGAAATTTGGATTTTGCACAAAGTGTCTAATATGTCACTATTTTATCCCTCTCCGTATCAAATTCTGGTACCGTAATCGTTGTTGATGAATTTTTCTATTAATTATAAGAAATCAAAGGCCATATTTTGTTGAAGAGTTTCTCTTTCAAAAGTCAGTTTGAGTTTTGTGAAAATTACAATGTAGCTTTGCAGGGCTTCAGTTTATGAAGGTACAACCTTGGAGAAGATGGGAGCGGATTTTGGACGTGAACTATAGCTTTTTGCAAAAGACGTAATGTATATCAACTTTTGCTTGACATACAATCAAAATGCATACCAAATTAGAGCAGTATTACAGAAGCCTAATATAATTATTGCCATTGCTTTATTCTATCAATGTTTAGCAGCCAATTATGAAATCAAACTTACTCAACTGGTCCATGAAGTTTGTCTTAGTAAAAAATATATTATTTTAGTGTTTGTTCGATAGAGTTTAAAAGTAATTTTTTAAAATATTTTGAAAAATTAGTGAGATATTTAGTTGAAAAGTTGATACAAGTTGCAGATCACATAAAATATGTATGTGGTTAAAAATGATAAAAAAAAAAAAACTCTTTCAAACATATGTTTGATACCACATGAGCACGTTTGGTTTTTTTTTTTTTTTTTTAAATTCTCTTTTTTTCAAAATTCATTTTTAACCACATATTTTGTGAGATCCACAACTTTTATCAAATTTTTAATCACACATTTTATCAATTTTTTTTAAAATCTCTTAAAATTTACTTTTAAACTCCAGCAAACAAGCACTAAACAGATTGATGGAAATTTTCATATTATATTTTTTAATGTACTAAACATAAATAACTAAATATTAATAAAAGGGTTATTTGATAAAGTTTTTGACTTTGATCTCAATTTTTAGTACAGTTCCACAAAGATATGCTTACTTTCTTTATTTATATGTCCCAAATTATAGTCATTTTTTTTGTTGAAAGTATAATTGATTTCGTATATATTTAATATAATCATATTAAGAGTATGTTTGTGTGTGTTTATAAATACTTATAAGCTGATCAATCATTATTTTCATCTATATATTTCGTAAAATCTACTGCTTATAATCTATAAAACTCTTTATTCTTAATGTGTCTTATTATCAATGAATATGAACTACTATGATATTAATGTAAAGGTATATTAGGAGAATCGTAAGCAAAATTTATTTTTTTAGCTGTATTAATTAGATTTTTTTAATTTATGTAAAAATAAAAGTAAATTTATTTTTGTAGGACGTAATGGATAATATTTTAAGTTAAACCAAACAGACGTGCCAAGGGAGGAGGGGGATCTAATAAAAAATTTGGCTACTTTTAGAGTAATGACTTGAATAAACATTGATTGAAAACCTTAATTTGAAAATTGGCGTCGACAATGACTTGCAAATTGCAATAATTTATGTTTGGCTTATTTGCACAAATGGTCCCTGACTTTTGCACTTACTGCGGGTTGAGGACCTATCTTTTCATTTTTGGCAGTTTAGCCCCTATTTCAAATATTTTTGGCAGCAATGGTCCTTTTCAACAATTTCCATCCAATTGACCGTGAAATTTGACGGTGGAAGCTTTTTTTATTTAAAAAAGGCTTATTTGCACAAATAGTCCATGACTTTTGTAAAGAAAAATTTGCAGCAAAAGTCCCTAATATTTTAGAAAGTGTTGAAAAGTCCCATAACCTTCTAATCCTAACACATATGACCCTAAACTTTTTTGACAATTTTACCCCTAACTTAAATAAATTAAAAATAACTCACAAACCTTTTCAAAAATACAAATAAGTCATAAATCTTATTTTTTTTTACAGATTTACACTTAAAATAATAAAAAGTGTCATCAAGTCCCAAAACTTTTAATTTTGTTCACCAAAATAATATTTAAAATGTGTTTGATTAAAATCAAATTTTTTTAGTAAAAGTGATTGAAAAATTGTGGGACCATAAAATGTGTGGTTAAAATTAATTGTTGACTTTGATTTTTAACTTTTAACAAAATCAAAATTGAAAACAACAATTTCTTGAGCCTCTCTCAGATTTTGTCAGGTGGTGCATTAATTAACAAAAAATTATATCAATGATCAAAATTTGACCGATTTAAAATTTTAATTTATTTTTCATATCAATTACTAGGGGTGGCAAAATGGCCGAGCCCTGATGGGCCGATCGAGATAGCACTGGTCTGCGAGGTCTGGTTGGTCAATAAAAAATTGATTAAATAAAAATTAGGTCGATTTAGTCCGATCTGACTAGTCGACCAGACTGCCCGATAATTTTTATTTGCCCAAGTCCCTACCCCACACTTCAAACACCTGCACCCATCCCCCCCGTGAAATGTGGCGGCCGGGGTGGGGTGTTTGAAGTGTGGGGTAGGGACTGGGCAAAAAAATTATCTCAGGCACCTGGTCAATTCAGTAGTTATCTTGGGACTAAATCGACCTAATTTTTATTGGATCAACTTTTATGGACTATCCCAACCTAGAGAATGTGCTATCGGGGTGACCCATTTTGCCACCTCTAGTAATTGATATGAAAATAAATTAAAATTTTAAATTTGTCAAATTTTGATCATGGGTACAATTTTTTTTGTTAATTAATAGACCACCTGGACAAAATCTGTAGAGACTCTAAGAGTTGCTTGTTTTCAATTTTGATTTTGTTAAAAGTTAAAGTCAAAGTCAACAATTAATTTTAACCACACATTTTATGGTCCCACAATTTTTCAATCACTTTTACTAAAAATTTGATTTTAATCAAACACATTTTAAATATTATTTTGGTGAACAAAATTAAAAATTTTGGGACTTGATGACACTTTTTATTATTTTAAGTGTAAATCAGAAAAAAATAAAAAGATTTAGGACTTATTTGTATTTTTGAAAAGGTTTGTGGGTTATTTTTAATTTATTAAGTTAGGGTAAAATTGTCAAAAAAATTGGGTCATATGTATTAGAATTAGAAGGTTATGGGACTTTTCAACACTTTCTAAAATATTAGGGACTTTTTGTTGCAAATTTTTCTTTACAAAAGTCGGGGACCATTTGTGCAAATAAGCCTTTTTAAATAAAAAAAGCTTTCACCGTCAAATTTCACGGTCAATTGGATGGAAATTGTTGAAAAGGACCATTGCTGCCAAGAACATTTGAAATAGGGGCTAAACTGCCAAAAATAAAAAGATAGGTCCTCAACCCGCACTAAGTGCAAAAGTCAGGGACCATTTGTGCAAATAAGCCATTTATGTTTATAGCATTATCTTCTTGAAAATTGGGCTCGAGAATCCAACATGATACTACCACGCATTTAGTCACTGCTAACTTTTTATTAAACTAATCAAAAATTTGAATTCCATAATCATAGCAAATTAAACTTAAACAAGCTACTTTTCTACAAAGTAATGTAATTTTAATAAAGTCGATGAAAAAGGGGTAGACTATAAAGCTGTTGTGATATTTTGTAGAGATTAAGAATTTAGTTATTTTCAATGTTGGTCTAACAGTAGACGCACCAAGCACCAAAGTATATACTAAGTTTACAATTTTCTTTATTCATCTAGTAGCTACACGACTATTCATAATATGTTACGACAGAGAATAAGGGAGCCTAAGGTTGGGATCTTTAAGCGTATGGTATTGGAATATAAGATTTTGTCTATTGTGTAGTACAATTCACGTTTTGTCTTAATTTTTCGTTGTTCTAGTTGAATCTTTTAAATTCAACAATATTTTATAATTGATTCTGATTATTCAAGATTAATAGTCTCTATTCCATACAAACTTACCATTCATAACTATAACTCGTTATCTGGATCTATATGAATACTTCACTCACCAGGTGATGATAAATGATTTTTGTCCTCTTCGAGCAGCGGGCGGACATGCCAGAGAGACCGCAAAAGGTAGGCAGAGTTTTTTTCCCCGTGTCCCACTCGGGCATGATAATCAAGATATGATCATGATTTATGCTAGATAGCAATATAGAGTGTATAAGAATTGTGTGTTCTCCTTTTACCTGGGGGGTTGGCCTGCAGTTATTGATGATGGGTGTCCCTTCATCTCCCTCAATTAATTGATAAAGGTATCCTTTTATCTTCTTCGTTTGATAACGAGTGTCTTTTCATCTCCCTCATTATTATGAATTAATGAGAGGTGTTTCATATTCTCGATAATTGGCCAGAATTGTTATTTCATGGTCGTCCGCCTAACTAACTTGACGATTAATGGGTTGTTGTAGTCTATCCGCCAAAAGCGTCTTCGTGAGACCAACAAGTGAGGCGGTTTGGTGAAATTTGGTGAATCGTTGAGGCGGGCGTGCCATCATAACCAAATAACATACAGTAATTGTCATTATTTATATCATCACCAGGTTTGTAATATTTTATTTTTTGTGTAATCCAGAAAATAGCAAGAAGAAGATGGGTATGGACCGTTTTTCTGACAAATAAAATGTTCGGCTGGACCATTTACTCTTACATAATTACAAGTATTTCTGAATTTATTCACTCTTCACCATTCAATCATGTAATCTATATCTATGGAAATACGGCATCACTTTATTGCTTGATATGTCACCCTCCACCACTAATTTCTGCTGTGTTCACCTACAATTTGATGGAGGTTCAATTACAATATATTATTTAATTCGAGTTTTTTATTAATATATTAAAAAAATTCGAAGTGGTTTGTCAACATCACTGTTTCACACTCAAATTAGCAATCCTATTCTTTGCATTTAACAAATTCTATTGCAGTAAATGACTTACGAAGAGATAGAGTTTAAGAGTGCGTTTGATAATTTTTTTTTGTAAATTATAAATAGTAGATGTTACAGAATGTATAAAAAAAAAATGCAAATTCTATAAAATATGTAAATAAAAATAAAAATTAATTAATTTATAAATAATTATAAACACTAACAAATAGTAATGCAAAGTTTGTAAAGAAGCTGAAAAAGGGGAAAACACTGCTATGACGTTTGCAGTTGTTTCGTCCAAGAAATTTTTTAACATCAGGCTTTTGTTTCGATTCAGCACAAATAGTACTGCTGCTGCACCATTTGCAGAATTCACACTTCATAGTCAATACCTCGACATTATGTTTCTTTCGGAATGATAAATGTTCTTTTTTAAATTAATTTTTCTGGGTCTCTACGTTCTCCAGGACAATATTCTAATGGAATGTTTATTAGTACTTATAAGTATTTATAAATTGATCAAATATTATTTGTATCTACATATTTTGTAAGACTCATAATCTTTATCCACTTTTTATCCAACCATTACTTATAATTTACAAAAATCTTTACCAAACATGCTTTAAATATAATACACTTTTAAAGAGATAAATTTAACAAATAAAGTTGACAAATAATAATAACAGTTAATAAGTTAAGCTAATTTAACGGTCTACATTTATTAATATATTTAAAAAATTTATACCCACATCCAAACACATCTTAATAAAAGTTTTAATACATCTAGATTGTTAAATTAATTGAAACTAAGGACCGTAATTATTTGTCAAATATATTAGTACGTAGAAATTGGAACAACCTCTTACTTTTAATTGGTCAAGTTACATGTTACCGGCATCAAGGTATTAATCCTATTAAATGTTTTCCAATGCGCAGCATGTACAATAAGGTGTTTGATTTTTATCAAATTAGATTTTTTTTGTAAAAATTGATTAGATATGTGATTGAAAAGTTTCAAAAAAGTTATAGGTCTTATAAAATGTGTAGTTAAAATTAATTATTGACTTTGATTTCACTCTTTTAATAATATTTTAAATGAAATCAAACAAACCCTAAATACTGTGTGATTTTGTTAAAAATTAATTTTTTAGAGATTTTTTTTAATAAAAATTGATAAAATTTCTGTTGAAATTAATTATTAACTTTAACTTAAGTTTTTATCAATTTTTAAGTAAAATCAAACAAAGACTAAATAAATGATTTTTGTTAAGTGTTACTTTTCAAAATTTTGCTTATTGAAGGTTATGGACCCTCTAAATAATAAAAATTTAGATGACACATTTATATATTGCAAGTTAACTCTTAGGGCCTGTTTGGGTTTTTTTTTTTTTTTTTTAATCGGTTTTGGATGGTACTATTTATGAAGGGTTGGAAAAATCGGTACTTGTTAGTTTTTTAGAACACCAATTTTGGGCATTTTTTAAACCGCCCAATACCGGTGTGTAATTTAGAGTATATAACCCCACCCCACCCCACCCCACCCCACCCCACCCAACCCAAATCGATAGTTTTTTGCCGTTTTTAAAATTTCATTCAATTTTATCTTCTCTCAAACAATTATTTTCAAACTACCTTAATTTATGTAAGACATAAATTTAATTTTATATTTTCAATGATACGTCGGTATATAAAAATTTTAAAATTAATTAATTTGATTATTTTAAAAAACTTTTAAGATCGCTGAATAATAAATGTTACAAGAGCCGCTACTAAAAATTACTCAAAACTGCTCCTCTCATAAATGTTTAAAACTGATATTTTAAAAAATTCTCATAACCAATACTCAAAAACTCTTAAACAGACTCTTAATAGAAGTCAAATGTTCTTAGATTAACCTTGCACGAGAGGTTCACTTCAAAGTGCATGGATTAGACAGTGCTAATTAGAGAACAACAAACTCGTCCAAGTAGAGGGCTAAAGAATGCCAATCAATATGTTACGGGGATTTATTAGCCTCAGGCACGAATATAAAGGGACTCATTTTTGTTGTAGTCTTCTTCTTGACCAAAAAAAAAAAAATAGTATAGAATTTTTGTTTTGAAAAATAAATATGTTATATAGAAATTTAATTTTTATAATATATTAATTTGATCTATAATTTTTTTTAGTCTCTATCTAGATTCGCTTTTGATTGAACTCGACAAAGATAAAAGCAACCAAAAAGCGAATTAAACTGATAAAGAAAAGTCTCAACTTATCAAACAGATAGATTTACATTTTACATGTCAATATGGGAGCATGGTCGAGTCCAACTGTTGGTCAAGACTTGACTTGCCCCAAGGATTTCCTATATATTTGTAGACGGAATGTTTAATCTTCACAGTGTGCGATGTTATATGTCTTGACGGACTGACTTGTCGGTGGGCATTGAACAAGTGTAAAGAGTCCCAACGCCCACCTGATGAAGTGTCAAAAAGCACTACAAGATTGTCCATCATGGGACATTAGAAATATCTTCAGTATATTTGTAATCAAACTGCATAAACATTCACAATTTTTCTTCAATTATTATTACATTTTTTTTTTTAGAAAGAGGTTTGATGGCATATTTTGTATTTTTATCCTGCTAGAAATGTAAAAAGAACTAAATATATTAAAATTTTATACATTATTCTATACAATATTATCGACTATTGCATATTATGCAACACGCTCTGTATAATTTAACTCCAATTTTCCTTATTAGGTAGTAGCTCTATTTTTATTTAAGATCTAAAAGGCCGTGATGGTTCCAAGAACTCTTGTCCCCCACCAACTCGTCATGTGCTCAATATATAAATTATTATTAATTTTCGTATGGAATATTTCTCCTCACGCGGTTATAAACTAGAATAAACATATATTATTGAAATTGTTTATAATAATTAAGTTTATTCCTTCATTATTCAAATAAAAAACAATCGAAATTATTTAATTATTTATCAATTTACAAATCAGACAGAATCATGGATTCTTAGTCCATTGCATCATGGTCCTTAACTGTTAAGTCAAACAGGGTTGTCGCAAAATGGAGTAATTATTTTGTAGGTGTGCAATGTTTTTTGTTTTTTTGTTATAATTTCCAACGAATTTTGATCTGTATATATTTGTCATTTATTTGCAAGAATGGTTTAATTATATGCTGAAATACTTTATACCTACTACAAATTCACGGTCCATTAACATATTTAATACGTTAATTATGAAATATAATTTAAAAAATTCTCGATTGATCCTATTAGATATTGTCTAATCTTATCCAAATCAAATATACCTTCATATTCGATAAACTAGTTTAAGAAATTCTTCAAGGATCAAGTTCAATTATTAATTTTAACTAGAATGACGCCTTTTATGAGATATTTCAACTATACCATCATTTTCTTTACAAACATGTTAACTTCTTCTTTAACCCCATCCTTTGCCTTTATATTTTTTCCATCTTCCTAGTTGCGTCTCTTTTTTTCGTGCTTACCTCTTGTGTTTTTTCTCCTGCGTCCTTCATTACACTAGAGACAAGAAGAGATGACAATAGGGGACGAGAGGGCATACGGAAAAAGATGAAATGAAAGCATCTCCAATTTATTATATGGATTGGTATCTATATGGCACAAATATTGTAATACTTTTTATCTACATGGTATTGATGTATAATAAATAGATATTCAAGTTCAAATTTAGTCTCAAATGCATTATATGGATTGATAACTAGGTAAATTTTATTTTATTAAAATAAATACAAGATTAAATTTATATATTGTCGAAAGTCAGTATGTCTAACGGAACGTTTGAAATTAGATAGAATGTTAGACATTGTCTATTTTTTCTATATCACGTCAACTTGACAAAGTGTCTGACAACTTGCATTAGAGAGAATTTTTTTTAGACATTGTCTATTTTATTTACGTAGCAATTTTTTTTTTACAATTCACGGTTTCACTGGAGTTGCTTTGGTGAAAAGAATATGAACCTAATACTATTTTTAAGGAGATTAAATTACACATTCGATAAGAAGTGCTCTAATGTTGTTGTACAATCCTCTATCATTATCACCAAATTAATTACAGGGCCGCGTTGTAAAACATGATGAATTGAAAAAGAGCATAATTTATAAAATTTAAGTTGTAAATGCCTATTTTATATATATACAAAAATTTAAATACCATCGTAGGTAAAATCTGTTAATAGATGGTCGATTAACAAATCATTAATTGTTAATCAATCTTAACCGAGCAAATATTAACAGATCACGGGTATGTTAAGACGAGTTTACACCTATTAAACTTGTTTTTCAATTAACTCACTTCAAATAGACTCAAATTTACATAAATTTAAAGCAAAAATAACAATTCATACTCAAATGTATACATATTTTCATAATTTATACCATAAAATTCATAATTTTTACCATATTTAAAAAAAAGAAGAAGAATAAATAACCACACATTTTGCAATAATTTAGATGAGTTAGATTCTAAACTTGAAATAGAATTTTCTACACTTGTTCGAACTTATTTTGAGATTAATAAAATATTAATTTCTTTAAAAAATAGTAAAATTTGAAATCTTATTTTTCTAGAATAAACATGGAAGAAAAGACAAAAATATATTCGATAATTTACTTATAAAAATAAATTAACAACTATTCACATAAATTAATGGAATTACCAAAGTATTTACCACTACTCCACTTAATTAAAGACTATGATCCAAATTTGTCACAGCAAAATCCAAACCTGTCCTTACATTTATCCTTAAAATAAGCATGCTCATATATATAATATATGTGCACATCCCAATGATAAAAAATATTTACCATTTTATCTTTTCTTTTTTCCCGCGCTTTAAATCCAACTCTATCACTTCGCTCTCTCTCTCTCTCCACCTTCAACACTTCATCCACTAGAGTCAAACCAGTCTCCCCTGCTTTTTTTCAATTCACTTTTTTTCTTCGTTCTTTTTTCGCCAAAATCATTTCACAGACACTATCTTCAGTTCATGTCCTAATCTTCAAAATTATTTTTCAGTTTCAGGCCAATGGATTCAATTAGACCCTGCCCACCTCCAACAGAAAGCAAGATTTCCAAAAAATTGCAGAAAATTTTTCACCTGAAAAAATCTGCAAGAAATACTTCAAACCCTGGATTTTGCTTACTCATACCTCAAGAAAAACTCAGATGTTGTGAATCTGAAAACTTTGAGAAAGATTATATGGAAGAAGCTGAAGATTCTAAAAACAGAGCCGCCATGGAAGCTTTCCTTGCCAAGCTTTTTGCCACCATTTCTGCTGTTAAAGCAGCTTATGCTGAGCTCCAAATGGCTCAGTTTCCGTATAATAATGAAGCCATACAATCTGCAGATCAAGCTGTTGTTGATGAATTAAAAGCACTTTCAGAGCTTAAACACAGTTTCGTGAAGAAGAAAATTGATTCTTCACCACCCCACGTAACACTCATGCTTGCGGAAATTCAGGAACAGCAGTCACTTATGAAGACATACGAGATTACAATGAAGAAAATGCAGGGAGAAATCGAAAACAAGGAGGCCCAAATCTCTGATTTCCAGCAAGAACTGCAAGAAATCACTGAAAAAAACAAGTCTCTTGAGAAAAAGCTCAATGCAAGTGGATCTTTTTCGATTATTGACAACGTTAAGTTTTCCGATGTTAATCCCAAAGATTTTATTACAGTCTTGCACTATGCATTGAGATCTGTCCACAATTTTGTCAAGTTCTTCATTAGAGAAATGGAGTCTGTGAATTGGGATATTGAAGCAGCAGCAAATGCAATACAGCCTGAAGTTGCTTTCAACAAAAGGGATCATAATCATAAAGGTTTCGCCTTCGAATCATTTGTGTGCAAAGAAATTTTCAGTGGATTCAATAATCCATTTTTTTCAATAAGAAATGATCAGCCATTGCCGGAATCTGATGATCAACGGAGGGTTTTCTTCTTTGAGCAGTTCAAGAAGTTGAAATCAACAAGTGTGATTCATTTTCTCAAGAGCAATCCAAATTCTCTATTCGGGAAATTCTTGAAATCCAAGTACCTTCAAATGGTACACCCCAAAATGGAATTCTCATTTTCCGGGAATTTGAACCAGAGGAAAATGGTGAACTCCGGCGAATACCCGGAAACTGAATTCTTCAAGGGCTTTGCAGAAATGGGAAGAAGAATTTGGCTGTTACACTGTTTGGCATTCTCGTTTAATCAAGAAGTGAGCATATTTCAGGTTAAAAGGAACTCCAGATTTTCGGAAGTGTACATGGAAAGTGTCACAGATGACATTTTCGCCGCCGGAGATGGTGAATTTCGGGTGGCATTCACGGTGGTTCCGGGATTTAAGGTCGGTCAAATTGTGGTCCAAAGCCAGGTATATTTATTCCCGGCAACAATTCCGGCTAAATTTTAATAGCACGCGTTTATCACGCTCCAGTATACGGCGTCGGCCCAAGTGCACCAGTAACGGGATCCTCTCCCACCTTCCATAATTTTATGGGAAAATTTCATCATGAGTCCCTATCCTATTACTCTATTTTTGGGTTGGTCGCTAATCTTAAAATTATAGCAAATTTATCAATAACCTTTCGTTATAACTTATAAGTCCAATTACGAAAACTTTTCACATCCTTCTTAAATCTTGTACATGTAATATGAGCTTGGTTTTGCCTCATAACTTGGGTTGATGCCTTTCAAACATATTTTCTTTGGAAACACATGACCATTTAATGAAATTTGAATTTTTCCACCGGGACTGATTATTCTGACATGATAAATGGTTAGGTATTAATTTGTTATCTTTTAAAGATCAAGGACCAACTTGTTGAGGACCAATTTTGAAATTTTACTAGTTGCCACTCGAAAAGTAAGTGGATGGTGGAACAGTGACCATGGTGGTGGCGCGTGAAGGCATATTCACAGCAGTGTCACCATAAGGGCAATGGGACCCAAGCGCGAATGGAATTAAGGCAGGATGTGAACTGGATTTTTGAAGAATAGCTGTAGATACGGTAGATGGGGACAGTGATTAGGCAAAATCGGCGGACATATGGGTGGGGACAGGCGGTGTATGGCTTTGTCCTTTGGTGTAGAAAAAAGAGGGAATGTGGGCCATTTAAGGAAGGTTATATTAGTATATATCAAGTGGGTCCTGTTAAATTTTATTTTTTGAGCAAAGTCGCAAGTTGTATGAAATTAATGAATACTATGTTATATACGATAAATTAAATGTAATTTTGTATATGTTTGTTTCTTCCTACATTTGGGTGTTAATTTCAATGGTGGTCACTGAATTTTTAGTGAAATTATAAAATGGTAATTGAAGTTACAAAGTTTTAGTATGGTCACTAAAATGAACTAATGAATTCACCAATAGTCACTTTGTTAAATTCTCAACGTAAATTAATAACGTGTCACTGTTAAATGTTTACTTGGCACACAATCGATTGATATTTGGCAAACATTTAATGTCACATATCTTAATGGACTAATAACAATAAATTTAGACCACAAAGAATGCACATAAAATTTGAGGACTTAGCTACAATTTATGGATAAAATCTAAATCAGATAACTAAACTATTTGCACAAACCGATTTTTCCTCAATTGGTTAAGTTGGTTTGTGCAAATAGTTTGAGGTCTGATTTAGATATTGTTCAAAAATTGCAGCTAGGTCTTCATGTTTTAATTTGTATGTGTATTTTTTGTAGTTCGAATTTATTGTTATTAGTACATGAAGTCTACGTGGCGTTAATTTTCACCAAATGTCAACCAATTTGTGTGCCACATGGACATGTCATCAGTTTACGCTAAAAAATTAATAGATTAACTGTTGGTGAAATTATTAGTATGCTTTAGTGACCGGTACTGAAATTTTATAATTTTAGTGACTGTTTTGTAATTTTTCTTAAACTTCAGTGACCACTGTTGAAATTAACCCATATTTGGGCATTTATATCATGTGAAAATGTGTCTCTAGAATGGCACCGAAAATCTTGACCAAAAAGAAGAAGAGGAATGGCTTGATGCCAAAAGAACCATGTCCATGTTTTTAAAATGGACCATTCTTTTGTCTGAAAGAGAAGAGGCATAATTTAAAGTAACTTGGTAGTGCTGACATCTTTGGTGTTAGATTTGGTGCTTGTTTGGTAATATATATATATATATATATATATATATATATATTTATATATATGAGTTGTGTGTGTAGATAATAAGTATTAAATTTTACGAAATGTGTTTTTGATTTTACGAAATATATAGATAAAAATAATATTTAATTAATTTATAAACATCCAAAAGTTCATCCAATTGGTTTGGTTGATTATAGTACCATAGTTGCTTTTGCATTCAATGAGCTCTTACTTAGCATCAAATATTCAGCTTAGAAATAATAAGGGTGTGTTCTCTTGCCCATTTTCAAGCCATTTTTATTTTGTGTTTTTGAAAATAGGAAATGTGTTCTCTTGCCCATTTTTAAAAATCATTTTCAAAAACAACCCACAAAATTGCAAAGGAAATGCAAAACGACTTTTTAGTCGTTTTTGCATTTTCTTTGCAAATCTTGGTTGTTGTCCAAAACGGCCAAAACGGGCGTTTTGGCCGTGGAGGTCGGAGGTTCGAGTCATTCATCCGGCCTTTCCCTTTTTTTTTTTTTGTTTTACGCTACGCAAAACATTAATAATATAGAGAGCTTCCGCGTTTTTTTCAACAAAATGCGGTGCCTTGCCAAACTGGTTGGGGCGCACTAATTCATAATGTAGGTCAGGGGTTCGAATCCCCACAATGCATTGCTTCTTTTTAAGTATTTTGAATTAATATAATTGTTTTAAATAGTTTTTAATTCCAAATAATTCTAAATATTGTTTTTAAATTGTTTTTAATTGTTTTTTAAATGTTTTTAAATATTTGTAATTGTTTTTAAATGTTTTTTAAATTGTTTTAAATTCTAAACATAATTGTTTTTAATTGTTTTTAATTAATAATTATTTGTAAATGTTTTTTAAATTGTTTTAAATTGTTTTTAATTCTAAACATAATTGTTTTTAATTGTTTTTAATTAATAATTATTTGTAAATGTTTTTAATTTCAAAACATAATGTTTTTAAATGTTTTTTAAATGTTTTTAAATATTTGTAATTGTTTTTAAATGTTTTTTAAATTGTTTTAAATTATTTTTAATTCTAAAAATAATTGTTTTTAATGAATAATTGTTTGTATTTCCAACAATTTCCAAATTTTTAATTGTTTTTAAATGTTTCATTCCATAATTAAATATTTTTAATTGTTTTTAATTCTATAATTAAATGTTTTTAATTGTGTTTAAATGTTTTTCATTCCATAATTAAATATTTTTAATTCTTTTTAAATATTTTTAATTCTTTTTAAATGTTTTTAATTCCAAATTAAATATTTTTAATTGTGTTTACATGTTTTTAATTCCAAGTTTAAATTGTTTTTAAATAATAATTGTTTTTAATTTCAAGTTTAAATTGTTTTTAATTCCAAGTCCAAATTTCTCAAAAAATTCAAGTAAACACGTTTTCGAATTTTCTGTTTTCAGAAACAATTTTCAAAAACACCAAAAAGAACACATTTTCAAAAATCTCAAAACAAACACTCAAAACACAAAATACAAAATGAATTCAAAACTCAAAACACAAAACTCAAACGCAAAGAGAACACCACCTAAGTGATTGGTAGTCATTACATAGTGAAGTCAGGTTTACCAACCCCAAAATTAACTTTTGTTTTTAAATATTATGCCAGTTCTTGTGAGCCTTATTTGAAAAATTGGAAGGCCTTCCAAAAAGTTGGGCGTAAACAAAGACCAAGTTCACGGTACTAGGACCAGTCACAGTCAGGATTGATGCTGAAATCCAGCTCCACGAAGAGTCATTTTCCAAACCAATTGGCCAACACATAAAATTTATTGCATTTCGCATTGGATAGTAAATTGTGCTGAATTATTTGAAGAAAATGGATAGTAATTTACCAAATGTTTATGTTGTTTGCATAATTTTGCTGACTATATCAGTTACAAAAGAAGTTTCTTCAAATTAAAATTGATCATGACTTATCTATGATCAACTATATCACAAGAAAGATTGAATGAATTGATTATGTTATAAATTGAGAAAAAAATTGTTGAACAACTTGATCTTGCAAACTCAATTAATAATTTTGTCTCCAAAACTCAAGGTGAGCAATATTTAAGTGATGATTTGGAACATCTACAACCTTATTATTTGATTATCATATAAATGTTTTGGATATTACATTTTGTTTGCAGTTTTATTGTTGGTTTTTGCATTAATAGATTTAGTTTTAAAAATTATTTTGAAGAAACAAAATTTGAATGCACATTTTGATTTGGGGCCCAACTTTTAGAGTTGGAGTCAAGTTCAAAAGTCCATTCTACTTATCGAACATGTTATTAGAGCTGTAAAATATTCCTTCCGCCTGTCATATTGAGCAAAGCGAGCTGGAGCCTAACAATTTTTTATTTTTATTTTGAGAAAATTATGTCATGTACTCTATTTTTTATTTTATTTCTCATTTTACGGTTCTTTATTTTTAAAATATTGTTAATCCAAACAAAAACAAAATCAAAATTTTAATTCCAAACCCTAAAACTAATACTCAACATCACTACCACATTCATTGGGACTATCAATCATTGCCGCCCCCTCTACCTCCACCTTCTACACACGCCACTTACCACCACCTCCTCCATACCACCTATCAAGATCTAACTTAGGGCCCACCACCACCTTCTCCTTCGACCACTCGAAACACCAACTCACCACCAACATCTTCTCCTCCTTCACTGACAATTGCTATTACTACTACATTTTTCTCCGATTTTAGATCATTTCACAACCACCATTACCACATAATGTTCTCCACCACCACTGACTATCGTCGCCAACATAAACCATCTCCACTTGCAAATCTGTTTTTAGTTCTGAAATCTCATATGATCTCGACAAATATACGTTCGAATCTAAATCTAAAACCAAAAAATGGTTATGAATTTGATTAATCTATTTTGTGTGTTTTTCTAAAAGGATTTCACTTATGCAGGAAAAAAAAAATTAGTTTTTTGCAAGTTGGGAGGCAATTGTGACGTTAGTACTATGCTACTTGTGATGGTAGTGGTTTTTGTGGTTGTTTGTGACGAGTGGTGATTGATTTTGTGGTGGTTTGTTTGTGATGGGTGGTGATTGATTTTGTGGTGGTTGTGGCGATAGCGATCATTGTGTTACAATTGGTGAGACAACGACTTATCACTGTGTGTTACAAGTATAACACAATTTGTTGCAAGAGGTGGTGACAATGGCAGTGGATATTGGCAATAAAATGTGCATAGTACAATGTGTTATATGTGTTGCAAAAAGTGTAACACATATATTACAAGTGTTACAAAAAGTGTAACACTTTTTTACACCAAAAAAAGAAATAATGGTGTAAAAAAAAATTAATTATTATTTTGGTAAAAAAATATGGTTGAACAGTATTTTAAGAATTAGTTTGTTTTTTAAGATGTTTGTGAAACTCTCTCTTCTTCTAAGTTATATTAGATCATTTTCAAAAAACAAAAAATACCCACGTAAAAAACATTATTGTGCTGGGTCACACCGTTGAACCCACCTTTACATCTTTGTACAATAGAAAAGTGGTGATAATTTTGCTACATATTTGATTTTCTATTAAAATTTTACAATTATTTTTCAATATTTTAAATTCTAAAAATAACAAGGGTAACAAATTTAACACACATTTTTTATAAGAAATATAACAAACGTAACAAATGTAACAATAAGTGTTACAAAAATAAAAACAATATTTTTAGAATAAAAAAAATTAGATGATATTTTTTAAATTATTTTATATTTTGTAGTGTATGGTAAAACTATCCATAGGTATCATATCAGAGGCCCAAATGAAAAGCCCAAGATTGTTTTAACTAAAAACATGTTCATCCTAGTTCATAGAAGAGGAGAGCAAATTATGCCCAATATGTTGTTTTTTAATTATAATTTTGAAAAATACACTTAAGATTTTTTATTGTTAGCTATTTCTTTTTCTTTTTTGTTATTTCTTTTACATTAGAAAGTCACATGATGTGTCACTTTTTAGGCTACCCAAATATTCTCCTTTCAAATAAGTAAAATAAATATTATGTGAATATTTTCAGAAAAAACAAATTGTCATGTGACTTTTTAAAAAGAAAGTTACACAGCATGAGACTTTAATAAAAAAGCATTCAACCTTTCTTGTATTTTCTACATTGTAAATTACTTTTCACTTGATTTTCCTAAATGATTCTGATTTTAAGGGTATTTGTCTATTACCTTCATAGAAACTGGACCAAAAACAGAGCCAATAGACCGTTGCAACTGGACCAAAAATAGTGCCATTGTTAATAAAAAATTGGATCAAAAATTAATTTTTGGATATGATTATTGCAATCACCCCCTGTAAATTTCTCCACATTTTGCAAAAGTTATTCATATTACCTTGTATATAGTATAAACGCAAGTCAAAATTAGAAATGACAAAATATTCGAATTTGCATTATCTTATCTTGATTGAGGTGGAGATTCCTTACTTAGTCCGAGAATTGGGACAAGGATGAGAACATGGTCCCCATCAAAATTTATCCAGACTCTTATATTATATTACATTTTTAAAATTTTAAGTTGAAAACGTATTTAAGAAATAATGTTAAAAAGATAAATAAGATAAGTAAATGAGAAAATGAAAATATATTAATTCTTATCCCGCTTCCAAGAAATTTGGAAAGCAAGGGGATGTAGAGATCTGTCATATACCTTGCGGTATTGTCATCCATCATTTAATTAAACTTACGCGTACTAATGCATATGGCCATTTACGATATAACTCCATCTCTAGTGAAAGATGTGCCATTCATTGCACATTGCGTTTTAAATATTTATGTATGCAAGCTTAGCCCAAAGAAGGTATATTTGATCTCAAATCTCTAAATTTACCCGACAAGTTTAGTGTATGTTTGTTTGATAATTTTTCCATAAATTATAAGTATTGAGTTCTACGAAATGTGTGAATAAAAAGTATATAAAAATCGTAAGTTTCTACAAAATGTAGTAGATAAAAATAATGTTTAACCACGAACTTATAATTACTTATAATTATTAACAAACATAATAAAAAGGTTGCATGGCTGGACACATGATGTGGGGCATGGGATTTTTTTTTTTTTGCACTTTTGATTTGTTTACCAAAATGTTGTGATGAACACTTCAATGTCCAAGGCTCAAACATATTTATAAATTCAAAATGTATGCTTGACTGCGATGCACTATCTATTTTTCACTCACGTTAATGACATGTTTTACGTGTCTAATTAAACAAAACTTTACATGTGAAAGTCAGGGGAGCCACATAGCAAAAGAACCATTTCTCACCGACTTAGTTATTAAGGCTGGATCTGGTGTTGTCGGGATTTAAAAGAATTAACTGCAAAAGTTGAAAAAAGAATAAACCTTTATTTTATAATTGCTTTATATTTCAAAATCAGTATTTTATAAGTAAATATGATTTATTCACGTGTTTGTATACAATTAGTAAAATAGACATTAATTATAATGATATTTTTTTGTATTTTTATTATTATCATTAACTGTATTTGTAAAAATTATTTTTACTTTTATAACATTGTAATATTATCATCTATTTTTCTAAATATTCACTGTAATTATCTAAAATGAAAAAAAAAAACAGCTAATATATATTAATCTTAAAATTTATAAAATTACAAAACAAAAGCATAATCCATATAGTAGAAAATTGGTTAGTTTAATTAATTAGTATTAAAATTAGTATTTTGATTATAAATACTTGGAGAAACTAGAAAAATGAGAAGAATTTGAGCTTTCAAAAAACAATTATTTTGCTCTATAATTAGTTTTCTTAAATTTAAAATCTAAAATAAATTAGATAAATCAAGTATAAAGTGTTCAATAATTAGTTTTTTTTTTAAATTTATCAAATACCTAAAATAAATTTTTATTGTTTAGATTGGGGTCTAAAATCAATCACGGACGGACTTTAAAACTTTAAAACATATATTTATGAGTAAAAATAATACATTTAAATATGTTTCAAAATAAAATTTTACTTGAAAGTAAATTTAAACAATAGTAAGTCATGGTCTAAGATCAATGACAAACAACCCTTATAACTTAAAAAAAAAAAAAAAAATGACTATATGTAACAGTCTACTTATAAGGAAAAAAACCGCATTCAAATATATATTGAAATAAAATTTTATTTAAAAATAAATTTAACATAAGTCTGGCCAAACATCCTCCAACCTGCATATGTATGAGGCTAGTCAATTTATTATGTGGATTACCATAGAGAAGATAAACCCAAACAAAAGACATTTGGGCAAAACCTTTGAAAATAAATCCCAGAAAACGCTGAAACGTGTCGACGATGTCAATTAATGCGAAACATAAATTGCAAAAGTATGGCCGTCCATATTCCCTCAACTTGTCGTTTATTCCGTTTTCTCCATTGGGGATATGGTATTAATAAAGTCAAACAAGTTGTTTTCATTTTGGAATATTTGTCAAAAGGTAACATGAAATAAGAAATTGCACTTGTCTAGTTCATAGGCACGTGAATGATACTTTCTTGAGATATCACACTCCATAATCTTTGACTGTACAGTCTACACGATGAATGTCTAAATTAATATTGTCAATACTTTCACATTTGATTAGTATTAAACAATATTATTAAAAAAATTAAATTTTATTTATTATACTATCTAATAATATTTTACCACATATAAAATATGTATTTTTAGTATCATGTGTAATTATTTGATATGATTAAAATTGATTTTGTAACCAATCAAATTGCATGTACATACATATCGTGGAAGATTCAAAATGTCTACTTGGGTATTATAAAAGATCAATTGATTAAACTATTTTCAATTAAATTTGTAATTTTACAAATGTTTTACCATTCATCTACAGTCGACCAAAATGATGTCTTCTTGAGGGGTTGTTGATTTCAAAATCTAGATTAATTCCAACACCAACATAAATGAACCACATCACCATCTATGCAATGTTATTAAAATATATTCTTCTAAGAATATTATATATTTATGCCGTGTTTCTTCAAAAATACCAAATTCTCTAGAGATACTAAAATATTGATATGTAATTGAACTTATGCCTTTTTTTAGGATCACCAACACAATATTCACTTGATAAACTAGTATTATTGATGAGTAACAATATAATATCGTTCTAAAATATTGATATGAACGTCATGTTTTTTAAGAGCACTAACATAATATTTTTTCACCACATTGATGTTTATAATTTTGTACTTCTTCAGAGTAATAATAAAATATTATGCTAGAATATCAATATTAATTTTTTATAAATTTTTATTTCTTCTAGATTTTTAATTATGCTTCTATAGGAGAATATAATAATAATATTTATGTAATTTTACACTATTTTTTATATAATACGATAAAAAATACTTTTAACGAATGAATTTGCAGTAGAAATGGAGCAATTAATTAATTGAACTAATTTTTAAATTTGATAGATGTAGAATTTTTGAGTAGTCTATAAATTTTAGTAGTCCATATTCGATTTGTTTCTTATTTGTAAGTTTCGATTCACGCATCCCCAATTAGAATTTATCTTGTTTTTTTGAATATAAAAAAAACTCAATTGACTAGAGATTCAAGATGATAACATATTATGAAATAAAAGAAATATAAGAGAATCAAACGTAAATTGCTTATTTCATACAATGATGAACCCATATGTATAAAGTTTCAATGACAATTATAAATCGATCAAAATATTGTTTTAGAGCAAGTATGATTACTTTTTAGGTATAATGATAAGATTAAATATAGTCATAAACAATTATGTATTATTCTACAACAGTAAGTATTAGGATCCGTTTGTGATTGATTTTAGAGGTCAACTTTTGATTGTTAAACAATCAGAAGTTGTTTTAGACGTTTAATAAAATTTTTAAAAATGATTCTAAAGGAATCTATAGCATTTGACAACATATTTTGAAAAGCTATAAAATGATAGCTTTTCAGATTATACCTTTAGCTTTTTTATTTATATATTATTAAAATAACAATTTTAACCTTAATTAATTAAAATAATTTCTTTTTATGTCCTAAAATTATTAGTATTCTAATTATAATGCATCACCACAAATTTATTCAAATTTATTGATTTTTGTACTATATATATGACTATACTTTTATTTGTAATTTTATAAATTTTGAAATTTAATAAATTTTTATTATCGTTATTTTAAAATAATTATAGTGAATGTAATGTCTTGGAAAATATTTGATAATATTACATATTTTTATAAAAATGAAAATAAATTTTACAATATTAATCATGAAAATAATAATACAAAAGAACATTATTATAATAAAATAATCAATATTCATTTTAGTAATTTTATACAAGTACAACAATAAATCATTTTTATTTACCAAACGCTTATATGCTGATTTTCAAACATACAACAATTTTGAAACAAGCGTTTATCAAACACTTATTTGATTTTTCTCATAACTAATTCTTTCTACAATACATCAAAAATCAATTTTCTTAAAAGTACAACAATATCAAACTAAGCCTTAGTATTGCACGTGCATTCAACGAGTTATCCAAATTAATAGTTAAACATAAATATTTCAAATTAAGGATAATAGAATTTCACTCATAGTATCAAGACCACAACGATTGAAAATTGAAGGTTAAATGACTTTTGAATATCACTTTCTATATCTTGGCATATTTGGAGGTTAAATGACTTTTGTTACCATTTGCCTACCTTGATTAGAGACTAATTTGGACTTTATTATCACTGTAATTATTGAATAACTGTATGTATCCATTGATTGTCAAACCTGTGAATGACTGTATTCTTTGTGAACTCCACCCTCACCGCAACACACATGTTGCAATTATTAGTACGCTGTACTTAGTAAAAGTCTCAACATAAATTTAATTTCTTTTCTATTATCAATATTGTCTAATATCAAATACGTCCACAAAGTAAAAGTCTTGACTTTAAGTTATAATTAATATTCATCGTCTAATTTTGTGGACTAAAAGGTAAGGAATTTTCAGTCAATTTTTTCCACTGACATTTTTTTTCTCGGTTAGAAAGTCAAATTTAATTAGTGGAATTTTCTTGAGTATTTTTTCCCCTCCTGTGATCATTTGTTCCCATAAAAATTAAAGAAAAAATGCGGACTGAGCAGATTCAAATTAGTTTCTACACCTATAACATAATGCAAGTTGTAATTTATTGGACTTGAACGCTTGACATAAGCATACACATACTATCACAGAGTATGAAGTGAAATTAATTGTATCGACGAATTCAAGATAAATATCTCACATATAATATAAGAGTTTGTTCGGTTGTTATTTTGTCTATTTTTTGGGTTGACAATATTGACTTTTCAAAGTTTTTGAAGTAAAATTACTATATTGTCCTATTTTAAAATATAATTGTATTGATTAAAGATAAAATAATCATTTCATCTTCAAATTTTTTGAAAAATTAACATTGTCAATCCAAAAAAATAGATTTTTGGTACAAAATGGCAACCAAACAAGCTCGAAACTAACCACATTATCTATAAAAGTCAACTAAATGTGAAATACATACACACTACAACAAAATTTCACTACAACAAATGACAAAATTTGTCTTTTTGTGACGCTTCACTCCAAATTTTTCATAAAAACTAACTTTTTGCAATGATTTCTTTTTCCAAGATGATTTTATCGTTCCAAGAACCCTTGTTTCTTGTAGTAATTTTTCATAAACACTAGTTGTAGTATGTGCGATGCACGTAAGGAGGTTCGTAGGATGCGTACGTTATTATATTTTAATTTGAAATCCATACAAATATAAAAACACTTCATAATTTGCAACAAATGGTATGAAGAAATTAGCACTTGGGATATAAAATGGATAATCAAAAGACATTTCTTACATATATACTAGTCTTAGTCACGTGTGTTGCACATAAGTGAAAAATATAGGAAAAAATTTTAAGTTCTAAATATAGTTGAAATGACAAAAAAAAATATGAACAAATTTGAAAAATGTAAAAAATTTAGAGAGAATTGTGTACAATTTGCTTATAAGATAAAATAAAAAAAAATAGTAAAAAAATAAATGAAAATCTATTTGCTACTAAATTCTAAAAAAAAAAAAAAACATACCAAAAAAATCTATTTATGTTTCGCAAATAATAAATCTTTAAGTGTTATAACATGAATATTTTAGGTTACATTTGCAATAAAGAGGGGAAAAGAGGGGAGAACTGTACCGTTCTCCCAAGTTCATTGTAGTTCTGTTGCAACTTGGAACGTTGGAAAGTTAGAATTTGTAACTTAGACATGCAGCAGATAGTTGTTTCACTACTTTGAATGTCTAAAGAAGCTAATTCTTGGACAGAAAAAGCGATCGCATAATTTTCTGCATGAGTAAGGTTTCAACGGGTGCAACTGGAACTGCTGGGGCAATCTTTCTACCAAATTTGCAAGACTTGTAGAAGTACTTAGTATTTGATTTTACCTTTTGTTTCGGTTTTCAAACACAGCCACCCATGATTGTGACTAATTTTCACAAAATCTAGTGAGAAAATAATGCATTCCTCATATCAGATGTCAAATTTATTGATTCACACACAAGATCAACAAAGCTTTAGCATTCAAGGAATCAGGACTTCCTTGCAGCCTTGTAAGCCAAAAGATCACAACAAATAACTGAAAGTATTCAAAATATTTGATTCACAAGCAGAAGTAAAATTAGATAAGAGAGAGTCCAGTTTCCTGGGAGAAAATGGGACAGAAACTACATAAAAACACTTGTTTTACTCCCTTATTCTCACATTTTTCTGTTAAAAATGAAAAAAATTGCAACCTTGAATGTAGATAGACGGATAAAAGATTTAGGACGATATTCTACAACTATGCTTTGTCAGCCATGTATTATCTACTGTGAGTAGCTGTTCGAATAATCCAGTACTAAAAACTCACCAACGATTTTAAAACAATAGGGACCAATTATTCCTGAAATAAAAAAAAATGAAAATGAGCCAATACCCAACATATGTAAAAAAAAAAAAAAATTCAAATTATAATGTTGTCGAGTTACTCGACAACATTGTAAAAAAAAAAAATCAAATCTAATATTGTCGAGTTACTCGACAACACCAATTTGTTTATAAGATAAAATAAAAAAGGTTAATGAAAAAATTGAATGAAAATGTATAAAATAAAAACAAATAAGAAAAAATAAACTAAAAAAAAATTGTGAAAAAAATTAGAAAAAGACAAAGGAAATGGAAAAGCCCATATAAAAATAAAAAATAAAAAAAATAAAAAATTGAATGAACAGTAACATTATTGTTCATTGGCGAGTGAACAGTAACTTTACAATTTTTTTTAATGCCGGAATATCTCTTAATTTCTCGAGCAGAGGCTTGTTGGTTGTCGAGCCAACTCGACAACCAACTTGGTTGCCGAGTTACTCGACAACCAACATGGTTGTCGAGCTACTCGAGAGCCAACTCGACAACCGTGGCCATTAGTAATCTTATAAAATATTTTCGTATTTCTTTATGTCCTTAAATTGTTCTTTTCACGGCTCCTTAAAGTGGATTCACAAACTATTCTACAGGTGGTAAATATCTCCGAAAACTATGCTACAACACATAAATGATTTCTTGGTAGTCTTTAATGAAATCATCAGCCTCTGGCCATTGCATGGATGGAAGAGGAGCTTTGCCTTGTTACCAGCAAACTTGACATGGTATTAACCATCAATTATCTTGATCCGCATTTAGTGAAGTTTCGTTGTTTTGTTTGATTTCTTCCACGTATATGTACCCACTTCCATCACATGTTTGGGCAATACTAAAAGCCACTAATTTTTAGGAGATTTGAGAAAAATCCAAATAAGCAATGACCATCTTTTTGAGACCAGGGTGTAAGAGCAAAGAAAAACACAAGGATTCTAGTTCCCTTGAGTAATTATTAAAGCATATTAGAGTAAAATGTCAACTTTTAGCAAATATCAGTAATGAAGAAAGGAATGTGATTTGCCAGCATGCTCAGAATACGAACTTGCAGTATGTTTATTAGTTCATGGATATTCTTGCTCAGATGTTTAGAGTCTAATATAGAGAAATGCATCATCATTTCATGGTATATGCATTTTAGGGTGTCAATGTTTCAAGATTTTCGAAGATTGAAAAGCACCTTAATGAAACCATTGGGGACCAAATGTTTCATTGCTTTATTACTACATAAATGATAAATTTACACATTTTCTTGAGAACACCGATTTCACCTAGTAGAAATTAAAATTCAATTGATATCTTACTTGGCAACACCAGTCGAAAGAGGCAAAGAACTTTTTTTCAATAAGGGCCATGAACAATTTCATCTTTTTCTTGTGAAGTGTCTGCTATGAAATCCTTTCTTTCTTCCTAACTCTTTGGCGCCTTTTTTGGCCAACCAATCTTGTTAAGGTAGGTTGTCATCCTGGAATACCCATCTCAACCACATTAATGATAAAAATTAAAAAATTAGTCCAAGATGCTTTATTAGCAAACTGATGCTGCATTTCATATTTTGAATCTTGAATCTTAAAAATGTTTTCTACCCCATTCAATTCTAAAATCCTACCATCTGTAGTGCCAAGCTATAACCCATCTGATTTGCAGAAAATGGCAAGAAACATTAGCTTCATCGTCTGTCTTTTGATCATGATTATGGACATTACACCAGGAATTCTTGGCATTGAAGTGGAAATTGCTCAGAACAAGGTATTTTTCTTTCAACAAAAGTTTGCACAAACATTTATTTGTTATTTCATTTCGTAATTAATAGTTTTCATTAACAGGTTAAACATCTGAGGATGTGGATTTTTGAATGTAGAGACCCTAGCTACGTAGCTTTCAAGCTTGGTTTGACTACATTGGTACTCTTACTAATGGCACACGTTATTGCCAATTTGTTGGGAGGGTGCATATGCATCAAATCTAAACAAGAACCGGATCAAGCCTATCCTAATAAGCGACTCGTGGCTGCATCCCTCATTTTGTCATGGTACTTTATTCTGTATTATTTCGAGCAATAAGATTATTCTTTAATAATAATGCTTCGATGACAGTTTCTATCGACCAGGATTTTATTGGGTATTGCATTTAATTAATAATGCTTCGATGATAGTTGTCCACTCGACAACCAAAGTTGGTTGCCCATGTTTGGTTGTCGAGCAAGCTGGTCGCCGAGCTACTCGGCAACCAATGTAGTTGCCGAACAGCTCGGCAACCACACGATTGTTGGCTAGTTTGGTTGCTACAAAGAGATGGCCCTGCAACCTTGGCCAAATATCAAGCAAATATAGCACCAGGAATGTATTAAAGAATTTGGAACAAATGTAATTTTAGACAAAGTAAACATCAATATTTGATTTGAAATTTCTCAAAACTATGAAACAATTAATAGATTTGTTGTTAAACAAGAAGAATTCTGCTTCAAAATTTTGTCATTGTCATACAAATGATATACTCTTATAGAACTTGCTTGACTATAAATTACAAGCTCCAATGGATGGAAGAAGGACGAACAACATGGAATGAAATTGTTGTTAAAGAGAATGAATGAAGTTCTACTTCAAAAATTTGTCATTGTCATACAAATAATATACACTTACAGAACTTAACAAGAACTCTGAATTAGAAGCTCCAATGGAAACTATGGGATTGGAAACTATGGACAGACGACGACCAGGCGAAACAATGGCTTTTGAAAAGGAATTAGAAGCTCCAATAGAAACTATGGGATTGGAAACTATGGACAGACGACGACCAAGCAAAACAATGGCTTCTGAAAAGGAGAAAGCAAAAACGTATAAAGTGGGTGAATGAAGTAGGTAATAAAATTAAATGATTGTTGTAAAACGACGGCGTAATTGGACGAAAAAGTGAACAGTAAAAATTTTTAAATGATTGTTGTAAAACGACGACGTATTGGATAAAAAAGTGAACAGTAAAAAATTTAAGGCTCTTATATTATTGTAAGGATATAACAAGTAAACAGTCATATGAACAAAACACCGTTTACAACCTGCACAATTGTTTTCATTTACTAAGCAAAATAGAAGTTCAGAAATACTAATACATATAACTTTGATAAGCAACACCATATCAACACAGACAAAAAGAATAAAGTGATTTGGTTATCAAAAGTTGCTCTCAGTTTAGTTGTTGCATTAGTAGGATTGTTCCATAGTGCCTCTATTACTTGTAGATTGGCCAATGTTCTCATCTTTGCCACTTGTAGATTCGTCAATGTTCTCATCTTTGCCACTTGTAGATTCGTCAATGTTCTCATCTTTGCCACTTTGTTTTTTCTTTGAACTGGAAGTGGCTGAATATTCTTCTTGAAAAAGAACTCTTTTTGAAGTTGGTGTAACAGAAGCATATGGCACCAAATCAGATGATGCAATGTCTGGGGTGTTGTTGTTTTTTTCACTTTCATTATAAGTTGTTTTCCCTGGTGTTTCAGATGGATTCATAATGAAAACAACATCATATTTGTATCCCTCTTCTTTCTCTTTTGACACAGCTTTCACATAGAACAACATATCTTCTTCTATTGAGGTTCTCATTGTTTCAACAATGTTTGACTTTTCATTCTGTAGAAGTAGTCATGGTCATATCAGTTATGCCAAAGAGTTAATGATAAGAGAGAATAATTTAGAAGAAAAATGTTTTGAGTTTTGAGATACCGGTGTTGTGCCTTTCATTAGGTCATATGCAGAGCATTTGAAGAAAGTTTCAGCTGGTGGTCCTATGACAGTAGCAAGAAGCGAGCTGGTTGCATCTTGGAGCTGAATTGTAGCTCTAGCTCTACAAAACCACAAAAATACATGAAATTGTGTTGTATTTGAAAAGACAATTAATTATAATTGGTTTTGATTCTATGTAGCTATTACCTTGGAGCACCATGTGCTTGCTTAAATTTGCAAAAAACACATTCAAAGACTTCATTAACATCAGCACCAGAGAGTTTATTACAATTACTGCATGACATGTACCAATATGCTTGTTCCTGCCTTTGAAGATTTGCTTTTGCTTTCACCCAGAAGTAGGTTTGCTATGTTAACATTAATTTATTCAGTTAATTAGTAGACATGTATGAACTCTAAATTTTAAAACAGCAAGCATAGAATGTCACAAAAGAATGCACAAACCTTCATTATTATGAATAGATGTTAGAATGTAGAATCTTACCACGTGGTGTAGGCCTGAGATATTCTTGATATCCGTTATCTTGTTATCATTTGGAATAGGCACCTTTGCTGGACTTGCAATGAAATATGATTTTTCCACTATTAGTCGGTTCAAGTTTTCAACATTTTCGTCCACCCTTGAGTATCATGTCATGAATAAAAGTTACATTAGAGAATGATATTACTGATTAGTAAAGTTATTAAATGATTAGTTTCAAATTTTTACCATGATTTTAGCTCAGCGACTTGTGGGAAAGGTGCATCAATGAAGAAGGAGCTGTTTCCTTTTGTTGATAATGACACACCTAAAATGAAACAAATCTATATGGAATTAAATTTAAGAATTTTAAATTCAAAAATTGAGATTGTTAATACATTTGTATAAAATAACACTTAATGGAATACCGTGGAAAGACGACACTTTCAAATGCTTGGCGATAACAATTGGTTTTTTGGATAAGTGTTGAGAAATGTAAACACATTCTTTATCCACAAAGGCATCCCAAAGAGTTAGTAGAATTGTGTCAAAGCTACAAAAGAGTGGTGGTTAAAACACATTAAGTGGTGAATCATAGAATAAATAAAAATATATAAGTACAAAAAAGAGTGATTTGGAAAACCTTTGATCGACAAGAACAACATCTTGTACATATGATTGACTTCCAGATCGTATTTTGATGAGCCTCTTTGGTTTAATGTCAATTGCTACTCCAATAATGCCTTGAAGGAGATGAAAGATAGTATTACTATATAAATTAAATGAATTTATGTTATCATATATTTATGCTAAACTTAAAATAAATGATGATGCACTATACTAAAAATAGAGATAAAGTATTGGTAATGAAAATTTTAGAACTTACTCATATCTGCACTTGCATCCATGTACTCTTTTAATTTATCGAATGGCGTAAAGTTGTATGTAGAAAATAAGAGTGCATTGTTATCTTCTTGAATCTCAATTACTCTTGTCTTTCCTGTAATGATCCAATGTATGGGACCAACTGAAGCAACATACTCTGGTTTTGTAAGTTTTATGGTTGCATTTGATATCAAATATGTCTTTGATAAGAGCAATAGATCTTGAAAAGCTGTTATATGGTTATCAAACAAAGTTGCTTGAATCTTGTTCTTCTGTGTAAAATTGGCAATTAAGAAATGACAAATATATTAATAACTTGTCAATTACACTTATATGGAAAAAAAAAAAAATTCTTTCATCACTATATGAAAAGAAAAAAGTTTTTAAGAATATACCTGAGGGTCCATCAGAATTAGATTTTGATATCTGATTGAGCCATTTTGGCTTGTCTTTGCAGATGTTTTTTCTGAGACGATAACTTTTGCTGTCCAATTTTTATCTTTATCTGTTAGAGAGATTTCAGGGATGAGCTTGTATTTGGTGCTCATCTTTTTGCTACAACAAAAGAAAGGTAAACGAAAAAAGCATAAGAACTTGTTAGCAATTCAAATAATAGGAAGAAAACTCAAATATAGTATAGAATAATACAAAATATAGTGCAGAGATAAAAATAACAAGATTGAGAACTAAAAAGAGAAGAAGGAAGATTATAAACATAGAAGAGGTGTTGAGTTCACATTTTTTTCTTGAAGAAACAAAAGAATGATGCTTAATTGATATTAACTTTGCAAGAACAAATAAGTTGATGATGGAGTTGGATGACTTTTTGTGTACAAACAGCATGTAAATAAGAGATAGTACAATTTAGTTTATAAAAAATACAGTATGCACACGTGAAGAATGAGTAATGGAAAAAAGGTAGAGGAAAAAAATATATTTCTGTTTTTGAGTTGAAAATATAGATAAGATAAATATGTGATAGGTTAGGGTATGGTCATAGAACCATTTGGAAATCTGTAGATTTTTTTTATTTGAAAATATGAAGAATGTAGAAAAGTGGACAGATTTGGGTATGATCTTGTAGTACAAAAAGCCTAAAAATCAAGGGGAAGTGTACAAATTGACTTTTAGAATAGAATACTATTAAATTTCTTAAAGAGTTATCAAAGCAACAGCTGCAACCCAAATAATGCAGAGTAACCTTCTAATAAGGCCCTAATTTCATTTTCTTATTCCCCTGAGCCCTCTTTGTCAAACCAAAATTACAAATTTTTTCTCTAAACTGAAGAACTCGTGCCCTCCCCCCATTATGAAAAAGTAAAATATTATGAGGTTTTAAATCACAATGAACATAATCAATGCCATGAATATGATTTAACCATTGAAGTATAGACCTTGCATATACCTTAACCTTGGATTCAGGCAATCCATTGCCATCTAATTTCTTGATCCTATATGCTAATGTTCCACCACAACCATACTCCAAAAGTAGATTATACACCATCATACATCATTCTTTCCGATTGTCATCTCTTCACCGAAACACCTAATTATATTAGGACAACCTTTGACATTGCTGAAAACATCCCCTCCTTCTGAAAATTTATTGAAATTAATTAATTTTTGTACTATATGACTATACTTTTATTTTGTAATTTTATAAATTTTGAGATTTAATAAAATTTTAATATCGTTATTTTAAAATAATTATAGTGAATGTAATGTCTTGGAAAATATTTGATAATATTACATATTTTTATAAAATGAAAATAAATTTTACAATATTAATCATGAAAATAATAATAGAAAAGAACATTATTATAATAAAATAATCAATATTCATTTTAATAATTTTATACAAGCACAACAATAAATCATTTTTATTTACCAAACGTTCAAATGCTGATTTTTAAACATATATCAATTTTGAAACAAGTGTTTATCAAACACTTATCTGATTCTTCTCATAACTGATTCTTTGTACAATACATCAAAAATTAATTTTCTTAAAAGTATAACAATATCAAACAAAGCCTTAGTATTGCATGTGCATTCGACGAGTTATCCAAATTAATAGTTAAACATAAATATTTCAAATTAAGGATAATAGAATTTCTCTCATAGTATCATGACCATAACGATTGAAAATTGAAGGTTAAATGACTTTTGAATATCACTTTCTATATCTTGGCAGATTTGAAGGCTAAATGACTTTTGTTACCATTTGCCTACCTTTATTAGAGACTAATTTGGACTTTATTATCACTGTAATTATTGAATAACTGTATGTATCCATTGATTGTCAAACCTGTGAATGGCTGTATTCTTTGTGAACTCCACCCTCACCGCAACACACATGTTGCAATTATTAGTACGCTATACTTAGTAAAATTCTCAACATAATTTTAATTTCTTTTCTATTATCAATATTGTCTAATATCATTCAATCCTTAATATCAAATACGTCCGCAAAGTAAAA
The DNA here is from genome assembly GCA_023638005.1 of Forsythia suspensa. Lineage (NCBI taxonomy): Eukaryota > Viridiplantae > Streptophyta > Magnoliopsida > Lamiales > Oleaceae > Forsythia > Forsythia suspensa. The sequence goes on along the minus strand of CM042674.1, from coordinate 7,672,183 downwards.
GTTGTGACTTTAAGTTATAATCACCGACCGTAAGAATGTTTACTCCACTACAAGTACAAAAAAAAGTACTTCTTTATCCGTCACTATATCTTCATCTTCTCAAACTAAAACTCATATCTCTCTTTCAATTCTTCAATTTCTTCTTGTTCTTCTCCGTATTCTTCAAAATCAAACCCCCTTGAAACAAAACTCTCCATCTCTCTCTCAATCTTCAACATTCTTCTCAACTCCTTAATTCATTAAAATCTTCGACGGTCGGATCCCACCGCAAAAAAAAGCGGTATACCGGTTAATATTCATCGTCTAATTTTGTGGAATAAAAGGTAAGGAATTTTCAGTCAATTTTTTCCACTGACATTTTTTTCTCGGTTAGAAAGTCAAATTTAATTAGTGGCATTTTCTTCAGTTTTTTTCCCCTCCTGTGATCATTAGTTCCCATAAAAATTAAAGAAAAAAATGCGGACTGAGCAGATTCAAATTAGTTTCTACACCTATAACATAATGCAAGTTGTAATTTATTGGACTTGAACGCTTGACATAAGCATACACATACTATCACATAGTATGAAGTGGTTTTATCGACGAATTCAAGATAAATATCTCACATATAATATGAGAGCTTGTTCGGTTACTATTTTGTGCCAAAAAATCTATTTTTTGGTTGATAATATTGACTTTTTCGAAGTTTTTAAAGTAAAATTACTATATTGCTCTATTTTGAAATAGAATTGTATTGATTAAAGACAAAATAGTAATTTCACCTTCAAAAACTTTGAAAAATCAACATTGTCAAGCCAAAAAAATAGATTTTAGTACAAAATAACAACCGAACAAACTCGAAACTAACCACATTATATATAAAAGTCAACTAAATGTGAAATACATAAACAACACAATTCACTACAACAAAATTTGTCTTTTTGTGATGGAATTTACTGCGACAAAATTTGTCTTTTGTGATGCTTCACTCCAAATTTTTCATAAAAAACTAACTTTTTGCAATGATTTGTTTTCCAAGATGATTTTATCGTTCCAAAAACCCTTGTTTCTTGTAGTAATTTTTCATAAACATATATAATATATATTATATACAGAAGCATATTTTGAAAATTGAATTATTCTCACCTTTTTTGAGTGCACGTGAATCTTCAATTGCTTTTGCTCTTCGAAATACTATATGGATCGCTCACATTTAGCCTAGCTTTCTTAGCAGAATTTGGTCAAATTTTACCACTTAATAATTAAACTTGATTCCCAAGTCCAAAATTAACTCAACTGAAATTGGTGACAATTTCTTGAAGCATATTTCTAGCAAATAATAAAGTTTCATGTCATGGGCTATGGCCTATGTGTCATGTGACTCTTGACATGCACCAACGCATCAATTTCGGAGCATATACTTTAACTAAAGCAATCAACAATATGGCATTGGAAAAAGTCTACAAACGTTTCCTTCTACACTTTCTATATGTATATATATAGATTGTAAAGAAACAAAAAATAAAAAAATATATAGAAAGTCTAGCTAAGTGTTCACAAATTCGAGTTTTCTTTAAGAACATCGAGTACTATTGATAAGTAAATTGAACAAGAAGCTAATAAATGAAAATATGTATAATTTCCCAAAAATTGGTAAATTTTGTATCATGGCTGACTAATTATTGAATCATCTATTGACCAAGAGGATTACCAAAACAATTAAATAGAGAAAACCTATCCCATTAATCTCTTTCTAACCTAAATGTTCTTGGCTTCTATACACCTTAACAGAATAACAAAATTGTAAAAGAAGTGGAAATGAAACGAAGAGATTAGTGTCCAACACCGGGGCTAGGAACTGATCGGAGGATCCGGTCGATGGCCGCGAGGTGGCGGGAGATTAGCTTTTCGTCGATGATCACGGCGTGACCCTTCTTGCTAGGAGTGGAAGCCGGCACGGTACCCTTCGGAAGAGCGTTTAAATATAATCTGTCGTCCACAGATGCTACTTTCAAGAACTTCCGGCCATGTGTCGATGAAACAAAGGTGGTAAAGATAATCAAGACAACGAAAAGTAGTATTAGATTTCTTCGAGCCATTAAGGTTGTAATAACAAAATCTAGAGAGAGGGAAGGAGGAGAGATGGTGGAGAGGTGGTGCAGCGAAGAGGGTTTTCTGGGGAATGGACTCTGTGTGTGTGTGTGTGTGTTTTATATAAATAGAGGGACAAGTGTTATGGAGAAGGTTAAATAATGTATAGGAATAGGAAAGCGTGATGGCGTTGGTGCTCTAGTTGGTTGGGCTAAGTCAAAATTAAAGTTTTATTTTGGAATTAAATAAAGCAGGGTGGGAGTGTGGGTGGAGAGATTGGAAGAATAAGGGAGGTATAGAGAGATGTGAATGGTGGAGGATTGTTGTATGAATGACGCGTGGAAGCTAAATTATTATTAGGATTTACTTCAAATTCAGTGATAAGAGTATTGTGGGGTGGTTAATAAGAGTGCGTTTGAAGATAAAGTTTATAAATTAAAACGTTTATTTAAGTGAATTGGCAGTTCACTATTATAAAAAAAAAAAAAAAAAAGTTCCCTACCAAAAATGTAAGTAAACCATAGTGAATGTTCACTATTATAAAAAATAAAAATAAAAGTTAAAATTGTCCATAGATGTTTACGGAGCTTTGAATATTCACAAAATATTTGGACGAAGAGCTTATTATTTAGAATACAAACATAATTATATATAATATGTATATAGAAATTAGAAAGAGAAGAATAAAAAATGTATGGTGCGCGTTGACATTTATAATATTAATTACTTGTATAATCATACTTAATTAGACATATTCTCAAAGAAACCGTTAGGAATACCTATAAGCATGGTGTCTTACATCAATTAGTCATTAAGTTGTTTCCTAATTAAACCTCGGATATATATAAATTATGTGTATCTTCTTCATCACGGGTTCATTTAAAATACGCAATACTTAATTAAGCGCCTAACATATATTAATTTTAATGTCCTTAAGCGGGACATTACAAGTTTTTTTTTTTTTTTTAATTCAAACCAGCACATAGATCGAGTATTTATATATTAATACTTAAAATAGAAGAAAATTACAAATTTAGGAGGGAATCGTAACATTACAAATACAAATAATTTAATCAATCTAACAAATGAAAACTAATTAATTTTAAGAGTATAGTAAACAAATTTTGTATCTCCTGTGATTTGCTTTATTATGTTTAATAATTTGTAGGTTTGTGATTACTCCCATAAACAATCCGAGTACATGTTTGGTAGTACTGAAATTATAAGTTCTAACGAATGTGTGGATAAAAAATATGTTTGATCAGTTGAAATTATAATTTAAGTAGCTTCCAAGATGTGTAGTAGTTTCTGCACATACTTATATTTAGAAAGTGTATATATAAAATTATCACCCGTCTAACAAAAGTCCAAAGATTTATGTGTTCAATTATTGCATAATAAACAAAGAAAAAAGTTGATCTTTTATTGTAAGTTAAATCAACAAGAGTCACAAGACTAATGTATAATTAATTTAGGCCATCTCATGGTTTGCTTATAGAGTCGAGGAATGAAGACTGCATCATACGCTTAAGCTTGTGCATTAGGCAACGTCCATATATGGTAATAAATAATTTAAATAATTTATTATGCAATATTGTGTACAACATCTTCATTTAAAGTTTAAACAATCGTAACTCATAATTAATGTATAAGGATAATTTTTTTTTCTTATCGAATTTAAGTTAACTACACTACTCGAATAAATTGTATTATGAATATTAGATATGATTAGATAATTTTTTAATGTCAAAATTCAAAATTATTGTATTTTCTTTTCTTTTAGAAAAAGTAAAAATAAAAATTGGTTACTAATCCTTTATTAATTGTTAAGCAACATTTGCAGGTGCATTTAGTGATTGAGTATATACAAAATTCTCGCTCTTCATGAATGTCCTAAGTGCCAACTACTGACGAACATATGCTATAAGGTGTGCGCGCAACTCGTTTGAATGACGAGTTGGCACCAACAAAAAAGGGCAAAAAAAAAAAAAAAAAAAAGAAAAAGATTTTCCAGCATCAATAATTAGTACCAGTAAATAAGATAAAATGGAACACGGAACTAAACAACACACGTGTGTAGTGTGGTCGCTATTATTGACTATATAGGGATGCATGCATGTGTGGTATACAGTAGAAAATGCTTGCATTATGTAGTATGTACAGTTCATGTCATATCAAATGAAAAAGAAACCACTGTTTGTGTGTCTTAAATTGCCTAAATTGCCGGCATAAATGGGTCTTAGAAAGGTGCAGTTGTCGGGAAGAACACGTACACTGGTCCATGGGATCATTCGCCATGTTCACAAAATAGGGTTCTGCTTTGGGACAACAAATCTATTGATGGAGCCGAAAGCGATTAAATGGTCATTAAAATATGATTTGGTAATCTTTGTTAATATTAAGAATATGTTCGGTAGAGTTTAAAAATAATATTTTAGGAGATTTTCAAAAAAGTTGATGAAATGTGTGGTTGAAAAGCTTATAAAAATTGTAAGTCTTATGAAATATGTGATTGAAAATGAGTTTGGAGAACAAATAGTTTATTTTAATTCATACCAAACATACACTTGCACTCGTGTTTATTTCGTTTTTAATCGAAGTGGAATTTATCATTAACATGTCTCTTAAGATGGAAGTTTGTTCGACAACACCAATATATTGAAATTTGTGTACTCGTTTGAATCTCAATCGAATCAAATTGCTCATTAGAACTTAATGAGTCTGATACCGTATGAAGAGTAGAGTTTCATCTTAAAAAGTCAATTTCTCGTTAAGAGAAGTAGTACAAACTTTTATATATTGTTTATTTATTTTTTTTTAATGGATGTAGAATATTATCCTTAACAACTATTATTAGAGATAAATCTAGTTAGTCTTATTAGCTTAGCATTCGAACTTATCAGTCTAGTATCTAATTAAATAGGCGAGTTCAAATGCTCTATAAATGTTGTTTCTTGTTAAGGGAAATTATGTGATTCAATAAAGAATTCATATTTGTCTCTATTTCTCCTCCACACATTAGTTACTAGTTACTACTAATATATTGTATGTTTTTTAATTTTTTTTTTCAAATTCATTTTCAACTACATATTTTGTAGGATCCACAATTTTTATTAACTTTTCAACAACACATTTCATTAACTTTTTTCAAAATCTTTTACAAAACTATTTTTAAATTCTACCAAACAGGCACTTAATTTTATCAATAAAATTTAAATTGGATCTTGAAAATCGTCTTCCATAGTTAGTTCAATAAAAAATCGAAGGAATGTTAATTAAATATTTAATTATATAAAAATATATAATTAGCTTCTAGCTTTGCAAAGGGATATTAAGTAGGCGGGTCACACAACACTTTTGGCATACTTTAAAGTATGTTTATCAGTACTTATAAGTATTTATAAACTGATCAAATATTATTTTTATCTAGTAAGACTCACAATTTTTATCTACTTTTTATTTACATTTTGTAGAAATCACTATTAATCTATAAAAAGTTTTACCAAACAAACACTAAGATAGTCTCAATTTTTGACTAGTTGGTTTTGGTGCTCATTCTTCTTCTCCATTTGATCTCAAAGTCCTCATATAGCATTTCTATAAATTGGAGATCACTTGTAAGAATGACATGATGTTAATAGATGTGGCCAAAGAAATAATATAAGAATTTTCATTCCCACTTTCCAATTATATGTCGATATTTCTCTGTCCAACGATTTCAAGATGGTAATTATAAAATTCATGTTTTGAATCAAATCATCTAATGAGACTTGACATGTATACTTTGAGTACCACTTTAAGAATCCTGATAAGCCTTCAACGTGCACAAATTAAAATGATGAGTTACATTTATTATGTTACAGATCAACTAAAAAAGACTTGATGTACGATAAGCACTCTCATCAACAAAATGGATGTTGAGAACTCCTCAACCAAGGAGAAGAGCTAAAAACTAAATCGAGCCAAGGTTCCCGTTGGATTTACTCGATCTTTGTAGTATACCCTGACTCAAACGTTTGACAATCATTAGACAATTGTACTCTTTCTAAAATTTATGTACTAGAACATGGTTGTTCCAGAAATTTAATGACGTGATGCACTATAATGATAATATATGTTAGTCGGTCTCACAAAACTCCACTTCGTCATTTGTTATAAATGCAAGGTTCAGAATGGTTCAAAGGGGTAAGATAAAATTTAAAATTAGACAAAACTCGATCAAATTGTTTTATCTTATGTACATCAAAATGTAGTTGACCACCACATCAAATTGTTTTATCTTGTGTACTTCAAATTACATTGAAAGTGCAGTGGACAGATTGTACATTGATCTTCAATTTAACATTTAATTTCACATTTAAGAAATAATAATAAATCGAGTTTACTAATAGCTGTATATTTGTACAACATTTTCTTTTCATATTTTATTGATCTATATCCCAACATCTCTTAGAGATACTTTTTTTTTTTTTTTTTTGGGTTGAATTTCTCGATTACAATTAGACTCATGTCAAAAGAGTATACAATCACAATTCGAAAAAAACAAAACATTTCTCAAGTGTGGTTGAGTATATCTTGAAAATTGATCGAGACTCTCAATTGACGCATATAAAAAATTAATTGTCATGTTAATATTGTTTGACCTTATGTAATCTTTTAATATTTCTATTTTAGAAAGGTAATGCAATGCACGTTTCATTACTAGCAAGAATCACGAAACGGGTATTAAAGAATTTAAATAGTTGGTAAAAAATATATTTTGGCCAAATATCATGCTATTTTTGGGAATACCCTTTTGGCAGGGGCAGAATACTGGGCTATGTCTGCAGCCACTAGGCCCATTATTATTTTGATACCCGTTTGTTTTAATCTAAAAGCGTAAGAGTTCGTGTTTAGTAGAGTAGCACTTCTTAAAATCACAAGTTACGATTTGTTTACAATTTCCAAAATTGATTTGATTTGCCTCTTTTTTGTCTCATATCATATATGTGGTGTGCATTAACTCCTGCAATTTAAAGCACTGTATAATATTATCGTCAACCACAATTCATTGTTAAAATCAAAATCTTTACCTTTTGTTATTACGCTAGTTTGTGAATATGGAGTGTCATTGCTTCTGTAGTGTAACCAAGCCATCATCGTCTTCTTCTTGCTCAACCGTTCTAAATTTCCAGGTATCCCAATACTCTTTGGCTTGACTTGTAGGTTTATAATCACTTGGACAATCCCTCCCTTTTGCGACGTGTCTGTAACAATGTCTACTGATGTGCACGTGTAAATTGATTTTTTATCAGTTGCTATGCTCAGTGCATGGGAGCGTGTGTAGTAGACGACTTGAATAAATTATAGATGTATATTTATAGAATTAATTATAATTAATAAACTGATTGCTTGCTAGGTATTTTAGTTGTGTCTGAATTTTGATTATCTAGACCTGTGGCGACGATAATAAAATTTAGATACCAGAGTTTAGATTTGTTTATCCTCTCCTTCGAATATGTGCCATATTTATGAAAAAAGGACTAAAAGGTGAACTGAATGGTTATAGTTTCTGGGTTCAGTATTTTGATTTTGTAGTTTATTGTATCAGATTGCAGTTACAGACCGCTGGATTCTTTGTGCTTTTTTGCCTTTCAGTGGTTAAATGGTTATATAACTGATTGAATTGTACAAGTATATGTCGGCTTAGCGGAGCCTTATATGTCTATTTCTAGTTGGAATGAACACAAGTTTCAGTAACAGATAATTGCTTAACAATTGAACTTTTGTTGCCACTCCTCACTCAGCAACTTTCATAATCATTGCCACCCAATCCTCACTTTATGATATATTTGGACCTCAAATTGGACATTGTATGTATCTACTTCTAATTTATACAGTTCCCTAGAGTAGACTGCTTTTGCATTTCATCCAATCTGTATTGGTTGCTTTTTCCTAGTCCCCCACTAAATTGTTGAATGTAGCCCCTGCCCGTTGAGCCGTTGTGGGATGGAAAATTCACTGGCTCTTAAGTCGCGGGAGGGCCACTTAGTTATGGGCATTGGAAGAGGATACTCATTAAAGGAGTGAATTAAATTATCCTACATTTTTATCATGTTATTTCTTAAAAAAATTGTTGGGAAACAGTTACATTGTAGTAGTTATATAAGCATTGCGTTTCCACCTGACGCTATTCGTTATCTCAGCAGCCTAATTATTTATCGCAGGGCATTTCATCTGTTGGCAGAAAATTTCCTGGGAGAACTTCAGATCCACAGGTGCTTTCTTCTCCATTTCTTCAACGTAAAGACAAATTTCAGCCATTTGCTTACAAGCAGAGCTCCTCATTTTATCCCTTGAGAACATATCGGGGACCCATTCTCTCAGAAGCTGGAAAACAAGGTTGGGACTTGGGCAGATTTTTAAAAACATTGTATTTCTTTAATGGGCCTCCCTCTCCTGCGAAGGTTCACCTTGCTTGATCCTTTCTTGATATGTCTAATGCTGGTGCTCAGCTATATTCAATCTAACAAGGTTCATTTCATACTTGAAGTTCTTTGAATTTCTTATTGAGAAACTATCTGGTCCGTCACCTAGTGAAGCAGTAAAGTCAATGGACACATCTGAGATCATATTGGTGGCTGGAGCGACAGGAGGTGTTGGAAGAAGAGTAGTGGATCTCTTACGAAAGAAAGGATTCCCAGTTCGAGTATTGGTACTTTTGCTTAAACATAATGTCTTATTCTTCTTTTTGGTACTTGGTGTGTAGATCCATGGATCAGTTATTAAAAAGCCAAAGGTGGAAAAAATTGTTATATTTAGTTTGAACCTGATCCAATACTCTCTGTTTTACCTGATCCAATACTCTCTGTTTTGTATTCATGAATTCACTCTGAAATTAAGTCTATTTCAGGTCAGAAATGAAGAGAAAGCCAGAAAAATGCTAGGTCCAGATGTTGACTTGGTGAGTTGGCTGCATTTTCATTACTCAAATGTTTACTCAAGGAGTTATGTACATTTCCATGTCCATATTATTTGTATAGCTGTAGGATTGAGAGGCTTGACTTTCTAGCTAATAAGTGGACCATGATCAGTAGCTGTAACTCTAACTCTGTCAACTGTTTAATTCCATGTACACAATGGAGATACAACTTCATTTATTTTACCTAGTTTTTGAAGGAAAAACTGATTTTTCAGAGATTCTGACCTTTTCATAGCATGCTGAAGCGAAGATATGACTAAACCACTAGACAAGCCTGAAATTGTGACTGCTGTAGAAAGAAAATAGCTTATGAAATATCCCGGAGTAGCTGGTGAACATCAATATCTATACATTGTCAATCTATGTCCTATATATTGAAAGACCCCGAAATGTTGACAGTCCTTTCAGAATGTAATCCACTTGTGACTATTTTTGAAGATGCAATGGAAAAAAGAACTTTGCTGAAAACTTTAAAAGGTTACAAAAAAGAAATTTCTAATTCTACTCTCACGTGTTTGATTTTGTTGGTTTTAACAAATTAGATTGTTGGAGACATCACCAAGGCGAGCACTTTGGTACCTGAATACTTCAAAGGAGTGAGAAAAGTTATTAATGCTGTTTCAGTCATCGTTGGCCCAAAGGAAGGGGATACCCCCGATAGAGCCAAATACAGTCAGGTATGAAATAAGCTTACACCATGAGGAATCTTTTTAGTTTAGCTTTTAATTGAAGTTATAATGAAAAATTTATAAGAATCACAATCTTATTCCAGCATTTGCTCCTCCAAATGCTGTACTTTCTTTAATATCAACTTCTTTATCTTCCCTTTTTATGTTGATCTTTTGCTGTTGGCTTCATGTCTATCTCTTATAACCATCTTCTGTTGTTTTTCAGGGAATCAAATTCTTTGAACCAGAGGTTGTAAATTGATTGCCTAGCGAAAATCTGCAGAGTTGGATTTTTTTCTTTATCCTTAGCTCAAATCTTCCAACTTACCTAACTGGAAGTGTGTCAGTTGCAATTAACTTTGGTCCTTTATTTGATTGGTAAAACAGATTAAAGGTGATTCCCCTGAAATGGTGGAGTACATTGGGATGAAAAATCTTATAAATGCTGTAAAGGGAAGTGTTGGATTCCGTAGTGGAAAACTAATATTCGGATTTGAAGGTATGCTCTTTTCAAGCAAAGTTGATAAATCATGCATGGCTGCCATGTTTACAAGAGCATTTTTCCATCTCTAGTCGCCTACTTATTAAAATATTACATGCCTAAATAGCAATATTTACAAAATTAGAGTGAGGATGAACTAATTCAATGGAGGTACATTTTGTCAGCTTATTCAATTAATTACTGATCAAATATTACTTCTTTTGCTTTCTCTTTTTATCCTGAGGTTCTCTATTACTGATATCCATTTTTTCCTTTTCTTCTCCAATCTTTTTTGGGGAACTTTTTGCTCTAAGTTGTTGCATATGTGCATTCTCTTATTCTATTTGGGTTTAAAATTGCTCATAAACCTTGCAGATAGTTCTTCTAGAGAACTTGCCTGGGGTGCTTTAGACGATGTTGTCATGGGAGGAGTGAGTGAAAGTACATTCCAAATTGATCCAAATGGAGGTGAAAATGGTAGACCAACAGGGGTTTTCAAAGGTTTGTTTTTCTCACAACGCTTATTATCTACTAATTATGACTATTTATATTTCTGAACTCTGTTTATTCATGTGTTCTCTTCAGGAGTTGTTTCCACTGCAAACAATGGGGGGTTTACTAGTATCAGGACAAAGGCGAGTTGTACTTTTCTCTCTTTCTCATTTTCCTATGTACTTTACTTTTACAATCAAGGGTACATCATTCCATTGCCGGTCATAGGCTGCACTTTCTTCCTATGTACCTTATTTTTACTCTAAACTAACCACCACGTGCATTTTAACTATGCCCGTGGTGGTTAGTTTTACCTTGTATGATGTGACAAGCTAAGCTAGATCATGAGCACAGTATTATAGTCTGGAAAGTCCTTTTGATTGATGTTCAGAATAGAGCTGTTGTGTAGTGATGCTGTTTAACTAAAAAGTTTTGTGGGTTTATGTCCTCAGAATTTCTCAGTACCAGAAGATCTTTCTGCATATGATGGTATTGAATTACGCCTTAAAGGTGATGGCCGTCGTTATAAACTCATTGTTCGAACTAGCCGTGATTGGGATACTGTGGGTTATACATCAGGCTTTGACACCATAAAGGACCAATGGCAGTCGGTGAGTAACACTTTGATTTAAAACCACCAAGTTATTATAATTGGCTTTAGTTCCCAATCTTTGAACAATTACCTCCAGGTCCGCTTGCCTTTCTCTTCTTTGAGGCCTATATTTCGAGCACGAACTGTATCTGATGCACCACCATTTGATGCCAGCCAAATAATATCATTGCAGGCATGCTCCATGAAAAACTTTTATGTATAACGCTTCTATCTTTTCTTTTCTATTATTCACCATTTTTCTACTCATTGTATTTGTGGAATAAAAAAATTTCAGCTCATGTTCAGTAAGTTTGAGTATGATGGGAAATTAAACCCAACATTCACTGAAGGTCCATTTCAGCTTCCAGTGTCATCCATACTGGCATACATTCAAGAACCAATCACTCCCAGGTTTGTTTCTAAATTCATTCCCCTTGTCGTTCTCGGCTCTTCTTGCACCTGTGAAAAGATTGAGTCAAGCAGCTAACTGTATGATCTCTGTTGCATTTAACTTAATGATTTCATAGGTTTGTGCATGTGAGCTCTGCCGGTGTCACTAGACCTGAAAGGCCAGGACTTGATTTAAGCAAGCAGCCTCCTGCTGTCCGTTTGAACAAAGAATTGGGTTTCATTCTCACATTCAAGTTGAAGGTTTATGCCATCTCTTAGCATGCTGTTCTTCAGCATAATTGTCATTTGATTCAAGCACGGGCAGTTCATTATGCTTCTTGGATAGTTGAACCTTTTCTCCCAGGCATCCTAAAGCATAATAAGATGCCAGCTGAAAATGCACCTAAGGTTATTTTGCAGCTAAAATATGATGACAATCTTCCATCTGTAGAAGAAAATACATCTTTCTGGCTACTCTTTTGCCAGTCAGAACATGGGTTATTCATTTGCTATAGATATTCTAGAGTTTCTCTATAATTTGTGTTCTCATCCTAGTTAAACATTGGTAGGGGGAGGATGTGATTCGCGAAAGTGGGATCCCATATACAATCGTCAGGCCTTGTGCATTAACCGAGGAGCCTGCTGGAGCTGATCTCATCTTTGATCAAGGAGACAATATAACTGTATTAGCATTTACCCTAGCATATGTTGCATAGCTACAACATGCATAACTTAATTTTGATAAATGGGAAATTTTGTATTTGTGCATGTGCAGGGGAAGATATCCAGGGAAGAGGTTGCTCGAATATGTATTGCTGCTCTTGAAAGCTCATATGCATGTGACAAGACATTTGAGGTTGTGCTTATGTATTGATATCAATGATGTGTGAACCATTCGATCTTCCACTACTTCAATATTGTGATATGTCTTTCTATTTTCACAGGTTAAAAGTGTCATTCCATTCAGTGAGCCGTACACAGTGGATCCTGAAAACCCTCCTCAAGAAAAGGACTATAATGTATACTTCAAGACTCTGAAGGATGGTATTACAGGGAAAGAAAGCTTAGAACAAAGCCCTGTTCCCGTCTAAAATAAAGCATGGTGAGTTGATTTTCAGCAATCTACAATGTTATGATCATGACGCCGTATCGTACATCAATAGGTAGTTTATGTATAGGTTCCATCTTGAAGGAGAATTGTTGAATCTTTATTTATTCTCTCTTTCCTTGTATTGATTGCAGATTTCATTGGATACAAAATTCCCATCTCATTATTACAAGATAAAAGACTTCAGTATGTAGATTCCAGTACAAACATATTTTGGCGAGAAATTATTTTATCTTTATATTCATGTGTACACTTAAAGAGAAGATCAGAAACTGATGAAGAGAACTAGAAAAAGGGTTGTTGGCATGGGAAAATATATTTTCACTTGCGCACTTTCTTTCTGTTATTAAAATGTTTGAATAAGAATGTAATTACTCATGTTATGTATAGATGAAATAATATGTTTCATTCTCCCAGAAATCATTTCCTTCTTGCCTGATTGCCTCTTCTCATGTCATCATTATTTACTCTTCTAAATAGCTCAGTTGAAAGTTGAATTTGCCTTGAAATCACTTGAAGGCAATTTTTTTGTTTAAGCCAGTTTTGCCCAAACTGGATCTGACCCGCCCGCTTTTGGGATGGGCCAGCGGCAGGTCTAGTGCACAGAGAAAAAATTATTGGTCCGGGCCAAGCCGGTCTGTTTAACCTGATGCCAGGTTCTGGTCGGGTTAGTTTGAACCTGATGTACGTTTTATCTTGCCAAAGCAAAAGTGCGCGTGCTTGGTAGTTCTGAAATTATTATTTTTTAAGTGTATTTATAAATTGTAGAGGCCTTATTCGAATGTGAATAATAAGTGAATAATAAATTGTGAGTTCTATTGGTGAATAAAAATACGTTTCAATTATTTTGACCAAGTTTAACAAACATGGAGGTATTAACGTTGTCAATTCTGCTTAATTTGGACATTATTCAATTGCAAGTAGTATAAATAGAAATAGGAACTTAGGTATATGTTTGTTGGAAAATAACTACAAAATGAAATCATATTTATTAATACAACACAACTTTCCACCAATGAAAGGACAACCAAATTAATGCATGGTCACGTGAGTGTACACTAGCACGTATATATGACAATATACCATTGGGGCATATGAAGCACAAGATCGAGATATGCTGTTTCGAGCTTCCGCATAAAATCACCTTTTCTTGTTCACTTTATTGGGGCTGGTACATATATATGCGAGCATGTCTAAAGAACATGCTCCCGGATATCCCATCTCACAAAATTCACCACTGAATTTTCTCGATTGATCATTTCTGTTGATGTAGTTTATGACATTGAATTAATTAATAGCTTATTCTTGTTGAAGCCAGTCTTAAATTTTAGGTTTTCTCTTTAATTTCAAGGTCATTTAGTGTTCATTTGATTTTGCTAAAAATCAATTTTTTTTATAAATTTTGGTAAAAGTTTATAAAATGTGATTGAAAAGTTATGGGTCCCATGATATGTGTGGTAAAAATTAATTATTAACTTTAACTTTAACTATTTAACAAATCCTTAAAACAAAATCAAACAAACGATAATTTCTTTCTTTATGCAATATTATTTGGATTCTCTAATTGTGAGCTGGATTGCACTTCATGCATGTGTTTCAAGTGGAATATCGACATTGTGATTCATAGTCACGTGCTTTAATCCTCTAAGTTATACACCGTTCTATTTGCACTGGATTTGTTTCAGTCTTCTAAACTAATTAAATTTTTACATTGAATAATTCATTGACTGAAGATCAAGCTCTAATGCCCCCGTCCTAAATATTATTTATTTATTTTTTTATCTTGTTATGAACAAATACTCCACATTTATTTATGGTGGTTTGAAAAAAAAAAAAAGACTTTTGATATGTTTGTCACTCAAATCTCATTTAAAAACTTAATCCGTGAGACAGGGAACAAAACTTATTTATTAAATCCTATATGCAACATACCCTCAAGTGCATGCCACATATATTTTTATCATCGAAAGTTTGGCACGTGCAGATTTTTCGTAAATAAGAGGTGGCAAGATATGAACTCGAAATCTATGCCCTACTCATCTAAAAATTTAAGCTTTCAAATATAGGCGATTCAACATTTTTATACATGCAAGTGTAACAAGCACACTTTTACTATACTTAAACATGATGCAAATTAATATAAACACCTTAACCGTTTGAAAAAGATGTCTCTTACATGCATGGAGAGGTAATTGAGGAATAAAGCAGAAAAATCTTTATTCGAAGAAGAAAATGGATTTTTCTGGTTGGATATGCTACGTAGTTGATGGCATATCCAAGCTTCTTGGCCTCTTAAATTCCGTGTGCCCTAGTAATTACTCTGCAACATTCAGCTGCAGTAGCATTACAGGGCAAAATCTCCATTGGCAGGCATCCACTTTCGAAATGCAGTTGGCCATCTATGTGCTAATTTCTTCAAAAGTGTGCTTACTGCCAAAGGAGATTTGCTCGGCAATTCTTCAGGCAGTCATACAAGTGTTCTTGAGATTTGTTTCCAAAGAGAATGACCCTGTGCTTTCGAGTCTCTGCTGGTTACCTGATTCATTCCCGAGAGTCGAAGAAAAAATGACTCATTCTTTGAATGAGCTAGTTACGACTTACGAGTATGGTTCCTTAAGATCAATGGAAATGTAGAAGATTGTGTGTAAGCTGCTTCTTCTCTTTAAGTAAACGAGTCTGTCATTGCAACACGCATACAATGAATGGCTCACAATTCATAATATATAAGTAATCAACGACGTATAGAGTTTTCACCTCTATTTATACAAAAACATATATGTCTGTTTTCATCAAAATTAAATGTTAAGAACTCATCTTCTCAAATCTCTTCTCTTCAACTCTATCTTCTTCTCTCTTTTGTAATATTTGAATTTGAATTGTAACCTTACAGCCGGATCCCACTGTGAGTAAGCGGTATATACTAGTTATATACATAATATATCTTATAGGTAAGAATTGGGGTAATGCAAATTAAAAAGCGTAAAATATTATCACCATGTATATCAATAGTTCTAAAGAGAGCCTTTACTTTGTTCTTTTTCTTTTATATGCTCTAGGCGGTGTTTTTTTTATGTTGAAATTAAATATAATACAGACTTTGAATGAGGTTTAACTTGATCTCTAATTAAATGTACAAAAATAATAATTATTTATCCCGTCTGAAAATGAAGATGATAGTGTAAAAATTAAAGAACTCACCTCACGCTATCTAACTATGTTCTTAGTAATCATACACTAAATGTAGTGTCTCATCGACTCGTGATCACTTTCCAACTCGTTGTATTCCAAATTTGGAAAGAGCCATTACTTTCTTCGTGTGTTGGAGACGTGTCCACTCAGTTTCATAATAAATTAATTATGTCTTATACCTCTATTTTTAAAAAGTTCAAAATACATCTTTCTTTTTTTTTTAATTATTTGCTTTTTACCCTCAACCTAAATAACACCTTTTTAAAAATGCCTCTATTTTTTTATTGTATAAACTTTTTAAAAAATATTTGTTTACCATTTCAAACACAAATAAAAGAAATTAATATTTAATTTTCTCTTCACTCTTTCAGATCCTAACACGTGGACAACCACACCACCATCCATCGGGCCACACAACAACAGTCGCCGGAAGATCTAAATCTAAGCGAGGCAGACTGTGCTTTCACTCTCCATATTTTTGTCTCTCTTTTTCTCTGTAAATCGGTCCTTCTCAAGGAATTCAAATTTCAACTCGAAAGAGTTTTCTACTATCTTTGTTTCGAGTAAGAAATTTTTCTCTTTTTTCATACATAAATGGAAAATACATGTGTGTGTTACGAGCATTTTTTATATGCTAAACTAGAATGATTTGCTTGTTTTCCTTAATTTTTTCATTTCTGGGTTCTTTATCCTCTTGCTTTTGGTGTATTTTGATCTGTGGCTTTTGGATTGTTTCCATTGTCGGCTTCTTTTTTACTTTGTTGTGCTATATCATTTACATACCACAGGGCGAGTAGATTTAACAAATGTTCATCAAAATAATCAATCATTATTAGTTTACCTAACTTTCAAACATTATCCATTGCTCACCCATCTCTTTTGAACCATGGATAATGAGTGAGTAATGGGTGATGGATAGAAAATAATTTAAGATAGATAGGTGAGTAATGAGTAATATTTCAAAGTTGAGTGATCAAGTTGTAATGTTGAGTAAAGTATAATGATTATTTATTAAATTTACTCTACCACAATAACTAGTTTGAAATCAATTAGAATTTATTAAAAGCTAAAGTTAAATTCAATAATTAATTTTAATTCCACATTTTAGGAACGTACAATTTTTTACAATTTTTTAATCACATATTTCATCAACTTTTATTTTTATAAAATTTGATTTTAGTCAAAATCAAACACACTTAAAGAACATAGAGAGAACATGTTTGGCTAAGCTTAATAATAGGCAAAAGTTACTTATAAGTAACACTTCGCTTTCAAAGAGTCATGCTCAAATGTGCCTATTTAAGGTGGAGTGTTTTGCGCATATTCAAAGTTGGTGCCTGGCTAACATGGAGGTGTAGGATTTTTACTTCTATAGAGGCCTTTCCCATGGAGATATTTGCAGAAACTCACTGTGGTGGTGGATCTGGATTTTGGATTATGAAAGTAGTTATATGTTATTAGCAACACAATATGTTACTTGAATGTAACATCGTGTTATTATGTGAATTTGGATTGTGATTGAAGATATTAGATTGTTGAATTGAGAAAATAGTGTTGATTGGAAAAAAGAAGCAGGGGATGTTTGAGATGGAATTTTTTTTGACTAGATTGGTTGCAATAGAAGGTGTAGCGATGATGAGAATAGTGCCAAACGAAATGGTATTAAGGTTTGTGATAGATTAACACATTAACACATTTACTTGGAACATATATATTAGGGTTAATAACATTTGCAGTTTTTATTCTTTCGGTTTTGTAACAATATCATATCCATTCAATTTTATTCGCAGATGTCATTTTCATCCTTTTATTTTACTCGCACGGGTGGTCCCAAGCGATTCTTTGACACATTTACCCCGATTTAAATAAATTAGAATAACATAAAAAAGAAAATACAATAGAAAAAGTAAAAATAAATCTTCCACCCCACTCCCACCTGCACCTGAATGAGATTTTTCCTCCCTGTTTGCCTACCCAAACCGTCGGGGTTTGAGCCGGCAGCAACCGGAAAGGAGAAATCTCCCCTCGCCCCCTAGTTGCTCGAATTCCTTGGCCTTTTCCTAGATATTTTCTAAATAGACTCCAATACTGGATACCTATGCAAGGATAGCAGTATGAGTTATTATATTTTGATGATGTGGTATCATGAAAAAATCTTACGAGGCATAGAGTATTTACAGTTCTAGAAGATGCAGCTAAAGTGACTCAGGCAATGGTTGAAGAAGTTAGGGAATGGCAACGGGGCGGGGTGACCATCCCCATCCCCGCCCCGTCGGGGATTTCTTACCCACACCGCTAGCCCATTACCCGCTTAGGTAGGGCAAGGCGTGGGCCGAGGCAAGGCGGTAATCAATTCGCTTATTGCCCCTTTTTTTAAAAAATAAAATTATGATTTATTAATAACATTCATGCTTATTGTGACCGGAACACATTTGTAAAGCAAATTGAACGTTACAAAATATACATTGTTATCAAAATTTAAACTCCAACATAATCATATTTCATCTTCTAGAATAACCGTGCTATCCGCCTGAATACTTGATTCCTCCTGTAAAAGAAGTATTTTATTGTTAATTTGATAGATAGTTAATATATTTATTATTGAGGTTCATGAAACAAAAAATCAATTTACCTCTTCGTCGATATTTGTGTCATATAACTTTGTACAACACCCAGAGTACGGCGAATGTTCTAACAACAAAATAAAACTAGTTAGCAAAAAAAAAAATTAGACATGATAAGAAATATAAATATAAATAATTGTATTTTTCGTACCATGAATTTCACTCCATAACTAATCTTGCGCACACATCAAAGCCTCCAAAGTCTTTTGATGAAGCTATTTCTGTGTGGACTAACAAAACTACCACTTGTACTGAATGCAGACTCAGACGCCACTGTAGATATTGGGATGACTAAAATATCTCTTGCAATTTTTTTGCAAAGTCGGATATTTTGTTGCATTTGCCCTCCACCACGCCAATATATCGAAATCATTTGATCTGGGTAATACAGACTCGTCCAAGAAAATATCATGCTCTGATTTTGCACTATCAGTAGTAGTGTTAGTAATAACAAATACATCAAATTGTGCTAACCGGTCTCTTTTACTTGCATTAGTAGATATTTGAGTTTGAGAAGATGAAGTTGAAGATTGAGACGCGTTCTTACTAGACCCATGTCTTGTTATGTACTCATTTAGCAAATTTTGATACAATCTTCGAACATTTTGAATCTTATGATTTGAAGCTTCATTTCTATAAATCATTGGAAAATAATAATCAACCAATTTTAATTTAAATCTCAAATCCAACACAGTAGCTATAGTCAAAATTTATGAATCTTATTCCAATATTTGTCAAACTTTTCAATCATACTTGAAGTCATCAATTTGATTTCATCATAATGAGATGTCATCCAATCGTAAATTGACAACTTTATCTTACAAATATTTAGAAAATAAAGATTAGCTGTTGGATACTTAGTCCCAGAAAAGAGTTCAATAATTTCAAAAAAAAAAAAAAACTACAACCGATCACATAACTCTTTTGCCAAATCTCAATCTTCATCACTAGGCAAACATCTATATAGTGTCTCTCGTTGCTTTAGTCGAGAAAAATATTCTTATACTCTAAAGCAGTTTGAAACATTAAGTACGTAGAGTTCCACCTAGTTTTGCAATCAAGTACTAACTTTTTGACACAAGAGATTTTCAACTAACATGCGGACATCTCAAATTTTCTACTCTTTTTGGTGTTGCTGACCAATATGCAATACTGTCACGAATTTTATCAACACTCAAGTGAATGATCTCCAAACCATCCTTAACTATCAAGTTCAATATGTGAGTACAACACCGCATATGAAAAAATTCACCATTTAACATAAGCGAAAAACCGAAAAGCTTATCTAAAAGAATATTGATCATGGCATCATTCGTAGTACAATTGTCAACAGTCAATGTAGACAACTTATCATCAACATTCTAGTCCATTAAGCAGTCCATCAATACTAAACTTAGTGATTCAGATGTGTGAGGGCATGGCATGTATATGAACCTGTATTTAAAAAACAAGAAAAATACAAAATAATAAGCTTAAGCAATACATGAAAATAATGTAAATTAAGTTCTCAAATATCAAATTACCTCATAATTCGACTTTGAAGTCTCCAATAATCATCTACAAAATGTGCAGTGATAGCCATAAATCCCTTCTTTTGATTAGAAGTCCACATGTCCGTGGTGATTGCAATTCTACTCTTGTTCTTCTCTAATAATCTCATTACTTTCAATCTCTCATAATCATATATTTGTAATATATCATTATTTATAGTATTACGAGAAACAACCTTAAATAATAGTTGAGTTGCATTCACGAATCTAATAAACCCAATATGTTCAACCATTGAAAGGGGATACTCATGCAAAATGATCATATGCCCAAGTTCTTTTCGAGCATGCACTTGATCAAAAGCATAAGTACCCATTGAAACTTTTCCACTAGCTTCAATTTGTGATTCAACATTGTTGGCCTAATGTCTTTTTGATTTCGAAGAGGACATCTTTTCAAATGTTCGTGTAAATGTTTTGTCCCATTCTTGCTCTCACCCTCTAATTTTTTTGTGACAGTAGTTACAAATAGCTTTGTATACCCCATCAACCTTCTATTTTTAAAATGTTCCCAAACTGAAGAAGTCAATTTTATTTTCCTAACTTGGCCACTATCCTCATCTTCATCACACAAGTTTATTAGAGCTTACTCTGTGTATATTTGAGTAGGTAAGTCTTCATGAGTACAAGTAGTACTAACTCGTGCATTATCTTGTGTAGCTTGAGTACTTCCAATGCTCGGTACTGACGTAGATTTATCTTGTGCAAACATCTACAATGAAATACAAAAAATTGCATACTTAATTATACGAAAAACCAAAATACACATTAAGAGAAGGTAGGACAGCAAGTCAGCAACTAATAAACTTAATTGTACAAACTCTATCAAACATTATTGTTTCCTACAGCTCATTACTTTAATTCAAACACTATTGTTTCCCACAGCATCACTGAAAATCCATTGAAAAACTTGCCATCCCTATTTCATCTCTTCATCAATTTAAATATAAATAGGAAAATAATAAAGAGGATAACACGTGGAATTTAATGGGATTTGTAAACAAGAGCGTGGAAGAAAGACTTGCAAAAAAAGGAACATGAGAAAACCAAGGTTGACAACCTTTGTCAATTCAAAAAGGTTTTAAATAATTTCCATATTTGATGAGTTTGAAATAACTTATTGGAAATTCATGTCATTTAAGCAATGTAATTAATTAAATTCTACATCAATGGAGTGTCAAAGATCCAAAGATGGTCCAAAAAAAAGGGAAACTCATCATCTCTGTCTGCTCGAGCGGACATAGGCTGCAATGTGTTCGCTCGAGCAGATAGCTTACGAGCAAAGACGCGTGGAGACGGAGTTGTGTACACTACAATTTGTTTCAAAATTCAAATCCCTAATATAGTAATGAGCAGAATGGACTCAATGAGAAGTAATATAAATACCTAGAAATTTTTCAAATAATTAGGAAAATGGACATTGCGATTTGCGACTTCGATTGGTAAATGGAGAGTTGGAGACGGAGGTGGAAACTCGAACTTCTAGGTTTGGTTGGCGGCGGCACTCATCGGCAGCAGCTGAGGCGGTGTCATGGTGGAGATTTTCGCAAGCCGCAGGAATGTTTCAATTTGGAAAAATGAAAATCATGAAATGGCCAAATGAGTTCTGTTTCTGTAACTTGTATAGCTAAATAAAGGTTAAATAATTAGTTTAAGAAGATATTTGTAAATAGTAAAAATGGAAAAAATGAAACTTCTAGGCAAAAGAAGGTTGTAAGAAGATATGTGGCGTAAATAAAATGTAGTGGCATAGGGATAGTTGTGGATAATTAAAAAGACTTGGGTTCGACTCCTCATGCGGCCACTCCATTTTCTGCCATTTTTTTATTTTATTTTTTCACTTTTAACAATAAAAAAAATTATTAATAAACGGGGCATGTTCGAGGCGGGGGTGCGGTTTTATCTCCCCGTACCCGCCCCGAATACCCGATTAGTCGGGGCTCGAGTTGCGGGTAATTTCGCCATCCCTAGAAGAAGTACCCATCCCAATCGTACACTGGGGTGGGGAGAAGATCTATTTTTGATTTTTTTTTTATTTGTAAAAATAAAAGGTTTAGAATTTATTTATACTTTTAAAAAGGTTAAAGTCTAATTGCAATTTTTCTATTGTATTTTTTTTCGGTTATTTTAATTTATTTAAGTCAGTGTTAAAAGTGTAAAAAAATCAATTGAGAATTATTTGTCGAGTAAAATGAAATGATAGGACGATATATACAAATAAAATTAAATGTGGATGATATTGTTACAAAGTTGAAAGAATGAAAACTGTGAATGTAATTAACCTTATATATTATTATACAAATCATAGTATAGGTAACATATATGTTATTCTACAAATCAAAAAATAAGTAATATAATTACATATATATTATTTCACAACTAACACGATAAGTGCTTGTTTGTTGAGCTTAAATTATAATTTAAGTTGATTAAATTTGTCAAATATTTTTTATCCATATATTTTGTAGGATTTTTATTATCTACACATTCACATGACCCACAAATTATAAACACTTAAAAAATAATTTTAGCTTTACCAAACATGCACTTTAACACATATGTTACATGTAGTATTGTTTTCTAATGAAAAATTGAAATATTGATTTTAAATGAAAAATAAATATTTATTAAAAAAAATATAAGATGAAGTAAATTATAAAGTATTAATTTTTAGACCTATCAATTAGTACTATGTAACAATACTTCAATTAAAAACCCTAACCGGCCCAAATTATATTGGGAAGAATTTCTAGAGAAATCGTAAAACCCAATCCCTTGTTAGGCTTTGTTTGATTGCAAGTGGAAAATTTGGGTGGAAAGAAAATATTTTCCACGTAAATGAATTACCAAGAAAATATGGGTTGGAAAATGTTTCATGGAAAATAAATTGGTTGGAAAAGGTTAACAAATTTTTCATGGAAAATAAATTCTCCTCTCCCACCTGGAAAATATTTTCCTTGAAAACAAGGAAAATATAGCCAAAAGTGGAAAACTTTGAAAAAAAATTCCATGGAAAAAAATAAAATTGCAATCAAACAAAAGTTGAAAAATAGGTGAGAAAATGGCTTTTCCATGAAAAATTTTCCCAATCAAACAGACCAAAGCTGGAAAATTGGTGGAAAATTTTCATTTTCCATGGAAAAGAAAGGGAAGGCTGTGTTTGATTGCAAGTGGAAAATTTGGGTGGAAAGAAAATATTTTCCATCGAAATGAATTACCAAGAAATTTTGGATTGAAAAATGTTCCATGGAAAATAAATGGGTTGGAAAAGGTTAACAAATTTTCCATGGAAAATAAATTCTCCTATCCCACAAAGGAAATATTTTCCTTGAAAACAAGGAAAATGTGACCAAAAGTGGAAAATTTTGAAAAAAATTTCCATGGAAAAACAAAAGTTGCAATCAAACAAAAGACGGAAAATAGGTGAGAAAATGTCTTTTCCATGGAAAATTTTGCCAATCAAACAGACAAAAGCTGGAAAATTGGTAGAAAATTTTCATTTTCCATGGAAAATGAAAGGAATCAAACACGACCTTATAGTGTGTTTGATTGATTCCATGGAAAAGAAAAGATTTTCCATGTAAGTAGGAAAAAAAAACCCACCTATTTTGGCAAGAAAATATTTTCCAACTTTTCCTTCTTAACCATACTTTAAGCGATTGTACTTTTGAAATCATTTTCATTTTTCATGTGCAATCAAACAGCCAAAGATGGAAAATATTTTCCACTGATGTGACGAGATTTTCTATAGATTAGACATTTTTCATGGAAAATCTTTCAATCAAACACACCCTTAGTTCTAGTGTCAAATGTATATTCTGTTGTTCTACCATCTCTTTCATTTTGAATTTCTCACCGTTTATAAATCACCACATATTAAAACACCTGGCATCTAAATTAAAAGATTTATTATTTGATATGGATGTCTAATAATAATCTATTAAATTTAAATTGGTGTCAACTCAATATTATCACAGTAAGTGATTTTTATTTTTAAAAAAATAAATTATTTATAATAACGTGCATTAAAAATATAAATTTTACTGAGATAATATGTTTAATAAAACGATTAAATATATGGGGTTTTGAGTTAAAAGGACTTGTCAAACAATAAGTTTAGTAAAATAAGTCTACTTCCACAATGTTTTGGTAAATAGCCTCCCTCATTAAATAAAGTATAAAAATATTACACAATATCCAAAATACCCCCAAGTGCTTAAAACAAAAAATATCCTAATTTTTTCATTTTCATCTTTCGTTCTCCTCTTTTGCTCTCTAGGAAAATTATTGCAGCCATGTCTCTCTCTCATTACCATCTTCATTGCACTTGTTCTACCTAGAAACTCAAAAAATCTTTATATTTGTCCTCTTTCTTTGTCTATTGTAATTTTGAGTGATGCGTAAACTTGTTAAATTATCTACATTTTAGATTTGTAGTTAAAGAAGATAAAATATATATACTAATATCAATTGCTGTAATTTTTGGCTCAATTTTCGTCTACGTTTTCTGACATTGTTATTTGATATATGCATTTGAATAAGAATTTGCCATAACGTCATCCATGTCGTTATCTTATTTTTCCACTGTCACCATGTATATAACTTTGGACCTTTACAATATTGTTGCTGATATATGCATTTGCCTAAGAATCTGTCATAACGTCATATATGCCGTTATCTGTGATCTATAACGGCATGCATGCCGTTATCTTATTTTTCCACCGTCACCATGTATATAACCTGGACCTTTACAACATTGTTGCTGATATATGCATTTGTCTAAGAATCTGCCATAACGTCATATATGCCGTTATCTCGTGATCCATGCCGTTATCTTATTTTTCCACTGTTAGCATGTATATAACATTGGGCCTTTACAAACATTGTTGTCGATATATGCATTTGCCTAAGAATTTGCCATAACGCCATATATGACGTTATCTATAATTTAATCTTGACACCCATACAGCTTATCTTATTTTTCCACTTTCGTGTTTATAACCTTTAATGTGATAACTTTCGTTAAATATATGTTTGTTTTAGTGAGTTAATATGTGAGGGCATTAAAAATTTAAAATAAAAACAAGTATGTCGTTATTCACAATGTATAATGGGACCAGGTGGCATTATTTAATTACCGACTATCACCATCTACCTAGCATTGGGTTTGATATTTGGCTTTGAATATATAGACTAGTTTAGTGCTATTGGACGTAGGTTAGTAGTTAGCACTCATCTATAAAGACAACAATGCCGTTATGGGTACACTAAAACGGCATACTTGTCGTTATGGTCCTAAAAGTTCTTACCTATTGTTCACTTCGACATTGATCATCTTATTTTTGATAAATTCAACGTAACAAGTCGGTGTATTAGTTTCAAGTCATTCGAACAGCTTAAAAATATAATGGCAAAGAATGTCAAGTTATGGGTACACTAAAGCGGCACGCTTGCCGTTATGGTCCTACAATACTAATTTTCGCTTAGTTCGCCATAAAGATGTTATTTTTTAACAAATAAGCTAATATGTGTCATATTTGTTATAATGACATTAATGATACTTAATTTAGTTGATTTGTTAGTAAAGAACTTTAGTATGTGAAAAGAATTCATGCATATTGTGTTCATAATAGAGAAGATGTCATAGAATAGTTTTAGAAGTAGAGAGATTGCTTATGAATCAAGTATAATAACTATTCTAACATTGAATAAGCATATAAAACGCTTGAAAAATATTTATAAAGAGATTTGAAGCATAACGTGATATGTCTTGTTTACGGTATCACTAGAATGGCACGCTTTGCCGTTATAGAAACTACTTAAGTATTTACAGTATTAGGAACTCTCAAACATCATATTGTTGTTCGAATGTACCTAAATTTACTACTTTAAGAAGTTAGAACCTGTTCGGGTTCATTTATAGGCATAACGTCATGCATGTCGTTACGCGCTATCACTAGAACAGCATGTCTCATTGTAGAAAACTACTTAAATATTTCTCTATTCCGAACTCTCAAAGATCATATTGTTGTTCAAATGTACCTAAATTTACTACTTTAAGAAGTTAGAACCCTGTCGGGTTCATTTATAGGCATAACGCCATGCATGTCGTTCTCAGATCACTAGAACGGCATGTTCACCGTTATGAAAACTACTTAAGTATTTCTTTATTTCGGGACTCTCAAACATCATCTCGTTGTTCAAATGTACCTAAATTTACTACTTTAAAAAGTTAGAATCATTCGGGTTCATTTATAGGCATAGCGTCATGCATGCCGAATTCACGGAGATCACTAGAACGACATGTCCGCCGTTATGAAAACTACTTAAGTATTTCTATATTATGGAACTCTCAAACATCATATTACTGTTGAAATGTACCAAAATTTACTACTTTAAGAAGTTAGAACTTGTTCGAGTTCATTTATAGGCATAACGCTGATAAGTGCGGATTTTGCATTTATTTTAGCTACTACAATGGATATTTGTGAGTTCTTTGAAGTATTTTACTATTTATCTATAAATTTTGGAGACTAAAGTATAAAGAAGCAAAAAGATGGAGGACGTGTGCTACAATTTATGGAGGACTTATCCGAAATAAATAAAAAAATTCAAGGACTGAAGTCAGTATTCCACAAAGTTTAAGGACTGTAATTGTTATTAGTCGAGATCAAAACCTCAATCGCATGAAAATTTGGTATGTTGCGATCTTACCCATTTTTTAGCAGAAAAGTTTTGAGTTATTCCATGTGATCGCAAGACATAAAACCATGCGATCACATGGCAATTTGGTAAGTTGCGATCGCATGGGCCAAATACCATGCGATCTCAACATATCTATTTTTTTAGCAGAAAAGTTTTGGGTTATTCCATGCGATCGCATGGCACAAATTTTCAGCGCTCCGCATTTTTTGTTCTGCATTTCAGCGTTTTAGAATTTGTTCTGGTTCATTTATAGGCATAACGTTATGCATGCCATTACAATATCACTAAAACGGCATGTGTGCCGTTATGAAAACTACTTATGTATTTCTCTATTCTGGGCTTCCCAAACATCATATTGCTGTTCAAATGTAGCGAAATTTACTACTTTAAGAAGTTAGAACCTATTCGGGTTCATTTATAAGCATAACATCATGCATGCCATTACGGTATCACGAGCGGCATGATGTCTCATTATTATAAAACTACTTAAGTATTTCTCTATTTCGGGCCTCCCAAACATCATATTACTACTTTAAGAAGTTAGAACCTGTTCGGGTTCATTTCGGGTTCATTTATATGCATAATGGCCATGCATGCCGTTACGGTATCACTAAAAACCAAATGACTACCGTTATGAAAATTACTTAAGTATTAGTGGTCAACAAATAGTAAGTTGTAAATCTTACAAAACGAGCTTAAATTATAATATAAGCTTAACCAAAACTCGACTTAATTTAGAGAGAATTTGTTTTCTTTCCCAGTAATTTCACAAGACAATTAAGGTAGTCCAAGCCTTCAACATTAACAATAGATTATAAAAAAACAAGGAGTCCAAATTTTCTACCATTGATTAAAGAACTACAAAAAGATGAAAGCTAGTCCAATAAGCAACAAAATGAAATGAAAATTAACCTAAATTATGACAATAAACCATAGCACCAAATTGAGCAATCTATCAATCTCTATGACGATTCAATTTTGGGCTTTTTGTAGAGAATCATATGCATAGGTATCGACGAAGCGCGGGAACTTTCTACTGTCTCGATTTCTTTGGGAGGCGAAAAAAATATTAGACTTTTTCCTTGGCATTACTAACCGCTGGATAGTTAGAGCAAGCATGTTTGCTTTTTGTTCTGGTGAGAGCCAAAAAGCATAAACAAACCAAAGAGAGGCCACTCGACTAAAAAGAGGCGGTACAAAAAGAGAGAGAGAATCCATGGATGAAAGAAGAGATGAAAAAGTGTTCAAAGTGGAGAGAGGTGAGTACATATATTTGGAATAAAGTGAGGAGATTTATGTCATTTACCTATTATTCAATTTTTGACATTAATTTTATTTGTTTATTTCTAGTCAAAAACCAAATGTTTTGTGTGCAAAGGTTATTTAATGGTATTTTCCTGAATATTAAGATAGATTACTAATTTTTTTCCCCCTTCTTACATCAACTCACGCAGACTATCTATCAAATTACATTTGAGAGGTATTCAACATTGTTGATTTAGCAATCCATGAAAGTGTTGGAGATGCAGTTTGGCCTAGAGTAGAGTTGCACCGAGAAATCGCGTCCCTCTCTGAAAAGAAAACCAAAATGTCCACTGACGGCAACACAACCGATACGTCGGACTCCCGAACTACGGCGGCAATGACCGAGCCAAGACGACTGAGAGGACTCAAAGCCACTGCCATCAGCTGTATCGCCTCCCTTAACCGCCCTGGCCTTGTCGCCGCCGCTGACGAGGTCTCTCTCTCTCTCTACACGCAAACACACGCACACGCACACGCACACGCACACGCACACACGCACACCCACACCCATATCACTTGCTTTTATTCCATATATGAATTCAACTTTAGTAGCTTTTCAACGAATTCTTAAACGGTGATTTTAGAGCAGTCATAGTGTTTTTTTTTTTTTTTTTCCAAATTAAAAAATAGGATGGCTATGTTTGTTGGTTTGATTTGCGGTGCAAAGACGTGTTATCTACTATGGATGTAGGAAATAACAACCCAATTACTTCCTTATGTTTCAAACCAGGTCAGTTCTCTTTTTCTTTGTCTACTTCCTTGTATTTTCCGTGCCATTAGCCTAATTTTTTATTATTACTATTTTTTCGGAAATGGAAAACGGACAGTTTTATACATCCTAGGTCCAGATTAGTGATTATTTGCCAACAATCCCAATCCCAAAAAATGAAGTGCAGAAACGTAGGAACACGAGATTTATGCCCCAAGGCCTTGAGGTTCAGTCCGAAGACTTAGTCCCCATTGAGCATCCACCCGTTTGGGATAAAGCTCCAAAAGCACTAGTTCACAAAGTGGTTACAAACGCAGATAAAAGAATCTGCAACAAGAACCTTCAAACCCAAGTTTTCTCTCCAGATTACACCTTGTCCCAAAAGTTACTGTTCACAGAACAATAGTGAAACCTTATTTCACTAAAGTTACATTAATTACCAAGAAAAAAGAACTCAAAAATGTAGAAGATGAAAGTGAGAACAATTGCTCGGAGAAGAGAGAGTGTAGCACATAACTGACTGGGCAAGAATGCACCCTAATGTAGACCTTTCTGGAAAACCATCACACAAATCATTATCCAATGGTCATCACAAAACCACGTGTCATCATCCCACTAAAGGCGTCACGTGAAATGAATTCGCATTTCACCAAGGTCACTTTTAGTTTAAATGGGCTGATTTGTAGCATAAATTCTTCAACAATTGAGAAGTCTGAATTAATTATATCAGCTGGATGTACACATCGTATACAAAATTCGTTAATCCTATAAATCAAGACCCTTGTTCTCCTTCCACAATATGGACAGAGAAGGCATGATTGCAGCTGGATAAAAACTGAATGATCTGCTGTTGGAACTTTTACCGAATCGTCTTTGTGTTTTCTTGAGTCACGAAACTAAGAATCCAAACATCAATTTAAGATATAATGCTGATCTGTACTGTGTTTTGCTAATTTAGTTTGTTGGCGTCTTGAGAATATTTGAATGCTTCCCACTTTGAATATCAATTAGAGAAGTTTCATCATCTGATCTCATTATTGCATAATTCAGGGAATGAAGATATCATTTATGCATCCACAGGAAATGAAGTCAAGTGTTTTGATGTGCATATGGTACGTTTTGATGTAATGCGTGTGAAATTCATCTTGTTCAAGATTCTCCTATTTATCTGTTTTCCTTGGCTATCTCATTCACTTCCAGTCTTCCATTACTCCACCCCCGCCCCACAATGAGTAGACCTTTATGATTCCAACCAATAAAGAAACGAGTCCAAGTATTTTAATTAAAACCAGAAGGTGAAACTTAGACATATCTATTGTCTTTTCAACTTTCGATACTCACAGTCACAATACTTCGATATTTACCTTCCCAGTTTCCTCAACGAGATGTTCCAAACTAATGGTCACTTTCCTAGTTATCATTGACTCTGTCATTCTCTTTTCTGGTGTTTTCTTTTGTACATTCGTTATCTTACTTCATATCGTGCTCATGTTTCCATTTAGATATTGGATTTAATTTGAGATGTGTAGTTCTGTGTTTTGTTGCCCCTTAGCATTCTGGAAAGAAATATACTTTGTTATTGCAATCTTAATCATGTGGGGGTTGTGGAGGGAGAGGGGCACAAGGGTTTTTGAGGATCAGTTATGGAGATCAGAGTACCTTTAATCTTAATGTTTTGGAGATCCTACTTTCTCCCAACTTTTATGGATGCATGGATGGGTTTTTTGACTGAGTTGGGTTAGCATGTCTGCAGTTTTGTGTATATCTCTTGTATATCACCTTTTCTTCTTCTGGCAATTAAATTCTGATTCACAGGTTAGATTGTCTGCAGTTCTGTGTATCTCTCTTGTATATTGCTTTTTCTATTTCTGTCAATTATATTCCGGTTCATAAAAATGGCTACTAGTACATTGACTTTTAACACTGAAGGCAGCTTCGTGGAAGAAACTAGAAAGTTACAACTATAACAAGGACGAGATAAATCAGGTGCACTCTTATCAGATTGTTGATTCTCAAAATTCTTTTCAAGTAATATTTTCTTTTCTTATTCTGAAATGTGGTCTTGCAGCGTTTGTGATGAATTTGCACTTCTGGTTCTCAAACACTGAGACACTGGAAAAAGTTTAATATATTGTTGCTGGTGCTTAATTCAATACCTATTTCCATGACAGCATTATTCTAGTATATTTAAAGGCTGCAACCCATGTACAAAAATATTTTGGATACTAAGGATTGTAGTAGTACGCTTGAAGGCTGCAACTCATGTACCAAAATTCTGTATACAATCAGTATTTGTTTAACCGCACATGTCATTAAACAACTCCATCATAGAATCTCAACAAATTTGGATTGATCGTGCCCCAAATATTCTGAAAAAGCTATAAAGCTTGTGAAATTTTCATAAAATAGCTCCTCCACATCTTCAAATTATTTCTTGCCCTTTTTTTCCCCTACTTGTGTCAGTATACAAGCTTGGGAAGAAGACAATAAGGCTAGCATATCTCAAATATAGATTGAATCTTTGTTATTTTCACTCCTTGGTTTTACAAAATGTCCTAGCATTGTGAATATTGAATCTAAAGGGTGTAAGCTGTGATTGATTGTTTGATTCCCCACAATCTTGTTCTTCTGTTTTATTCTTTTGTTATTTCATGCATGCATCTTCTCGTTTCGTCGTCTTCTTTATCAAACCATATATGAAGCCATGTTTGCAGATATCACATTTCTACTATTGCAGATTGCTTGCCATTCAAAATCATCTTTTCTAGCTGCTGCTGATGATTCTGGAGATGTAAAGGTATAATTGTTTGGTTGGATTTAATTTTCTGCTGTTAATGGTCATTTGATTCCGCTGGAACCGAATGTTTATGGGTAAATCATATTTTTCCACTAGGGAGCTGATTCAGTTTAAAAGAACTACAATGCTCTTTACAGTCTTGACTATAACAAAGATTTATGCCAATTTACTTTTAACATAAAACTCAACACAAGGAACTGCAGAAAATAAAATAATAGGTTCACATCAATGGAAAGGCTTTAAATTGGAATTTTTTACGTAAAGCTTGTTGTAGCAATATGCATCATGATTAATACTCACTTGCATTTTTAACTAGGTAAGTAGAACCCAATGTGAAAACAGGTTTGCAGTTATTGAGGTTTTTAATGTTTATAGTCATCAGTACATCCTAATAGCGATAAAGAAGACTGAGATTCAAGACCTATTGGGCATGTCGAGGGTATTTGTTACCTGAAAAGAAAGACTAAGTGCTAGAGGATCATATGATGTTTACATCTTTCTCGGATTAATCTTAAACAGGGGCATAAATTGATGCTCTGATAATAATCCTAGAAGTAGAAACAACAAAGAAGGAAGTATTCGAGGAATGTGTATGCGTGGTAATGATTTCGCTGGTTAATTATGTTGATCATTTCTTGGAGTTTCTAGACGTCTAGTTTAAGTTCACCTTAGCACACAATCACTGTGTAAGAATAAATTTTGGGTAGATAATGGTTCAGATAATGCTGTTATACTCAACCAGTAAATGTTGTCTTTGTTGCAGATCATTGACATGCAGCAACAATGCCTTTACAAAACACTAAGAGCTGGCCATGAGAGTGTATCCTTTCCTGCATAGGCCTTGCTGTAATTTGTTTGCCAGGACAGATGTGGTTATGCTGGCCCATTTTTTTCTTAGGATATTTTATACTTTCAAGTTTCAAGTATTAGTTGCCAGTGCTCCTGATCTCTCGAGTCCATTCTAAACCCATTGACTTTTAGTTCTGTCGAGGTTATATTCATTTAATGTTATTATCTCCAAAATATAAAAGATAACACACTATCTGAACTTTTGTTACTGTGGCCTGTTGGCTCTCAAACTGCTCATCACCTTCATATCCTTCACTCTGTTTTGTTCAGATTTGTAGCAGTGTTCAATTCCTTCATTGGAGACCTTGGGAAGGTATTTTCTTAATAATATTTTTGTCTTGATACTCAAGTTACTATTTATTCCTACTTAGAACACGTCTTGTTGCATTTATAACCCCCTGCTCCCCACAACAAGCATAATATTAATTTTTACTTAATTGCTGAAATTCATTGAATGGTGTGTAGCTGTACAATTATATCACTTCATTTAGTTAGTTTGTCCAGTATGTCTGACACCTATATGTATGATGAAAACACTTTGAGAGGGTATAACTTGAGCATTTCTATGTCTACCCACATGGGTCTGGTGAGTGCAGTGTTCTCAATACTATGAGCCATATCTTTTGAACGTACATTAACGCAAAATGAAAACGTTGATCTTCCAAAATTTTACTTTCAAATTTATGGTTTCTTTGAAGTTGTGATTTTAGGAGTTGTGTCAGTTTCCTGTTAACAATATTTATTTGCCATGATTAACATCTGATGTGTAAATGTATTCTTGCAGTCATCACTGGTGGTCTTGATTCAAAGCTTGTGATGTGGGACTTCTCCAAAGGATGTCGAAACAAGATTTTGGACTTTGGTATTAGTGCCTTCAATTATAGTCTCCCGATCTTTTTTAAAATTATAGAAATGATAATCAGATGTCCTGTTCTATTAATGGGTTAAAATATTTTTTGACCAACTAAAAATTGCTGGAAGAACATTATTTTGAAATCATGGAGGAAATGAATAATTGAAATATAATTGTGTTAAGAAAGCAATATATAAAATCAAATACCACATTTAAATGTTATGTCTGCAAATGAGATATAGGAAGTTTGCATGTTTGAGTTTAGGGCGATAAAGCTTAGTTAAGCTTGACTCTTTTAATTACCAAGCTACGCAGCGCTGGAGTTCCAACTTGAAATTGTGATCAATTGAAATTTTCATTCCACTATTATTTTGTCTTTTAGATTTTATGAATAAAAGAAATGTCTCAACTTTTGAAAATGAAATAATTTCCTTAATTGTTTTGATGTTTAAAACCCAACAGATGTATCACATCATCTATTTATAAAATATAATTTTTGTATGAGCTTTGCTCGTTTAATAAGAGAGCTTAAAATCAAGCTTGAGCTCGACAATCCAAGTAGAGCTTAAATGAGTTGCTTTGGGCTTTGGAAACACTACCTAAAATTCCAAAATATTAATTCTCAATTATAATTATTGGGAACTTTATACAACTACATTTAATTATTCAAAATTAGTTTTCCTTCATATGACATAACAAATTTTACTATATGACTTGGTTCATTTTGTAAAGAGACAAATGAAGTGCTTGGTTCTTTGCTTAAATAATTTGATTTGTGCAGTAATTTTTAAATTTTTTCTTCATTGTCTTTTGGTTGTAGGATTACCTGACGCAGGCAGTAGAGATAGCACTGGTCAATTATTGAACCCGGCTTTTATCCATGCTCTAGTAGTTCCGCAATTGGATATGGTGGATAAATTAGGCAAGATTTGTGTAGTGGCTCGGGGTGATGGTGTTGTCAGTGTGATAAATACTGAATCAGAACTTGCTGCTTGTAAGTCAAAAAATTCATCAAAAGCCAAAGAAAGGTACTAAATCGACCTCTAAAGGCAGTGTTTCATCTGCTGAGGCCCAAAGCCAAGATAAAAATAATCGAAGGCTGCACTTGGATTACGCTGTGGGAGGGCACACTGCTGCAGTATCCTGCGTGTGAGTAATCAATTTTAGTAGTGTGCTTTGAATAGAGAAATCTATTATAATATTGTGCTTTGAATAGAGAAATCTAATTGTCAAATGAAGGTACTTGTTGTCACTTGCTGATATAGTAATATTTTAAATTAGGACATTTTCGATGTTTGGAGAGAAAGGAAAGTTTATCGTCTCTGGTGGAAACGATAAATTAGTGAAGGTGTGGGATTGGTCCAAATTTGTTGATGCTGGACAGATTAGTAGCGGCAATGATCTTCTAACTTTAAACATCAACACGAGCAAAAAAGTGAGTTACAATGTCTTTTCCTCTATTGGCATGTTTGGTAACGTAGATTAGACAGTATTGGACAATACTAAGAAAAAACTAAAATCTTGCCAATTATACTGTCTAGTACAGTTTAATACCGTACACCAAACATGCATCTTATGTTTTCACTTGTAAGGACTTGTTCTTTTTTTTTCATCACGAGTCCTTTTATGATTTGGCCTCTTGCCGTATCAGGTCAATTGGCTCTGCACAATTCCATCTGATTCTGAAAATCTTGTTGTATGTGATACATCCAAATTAGTTAAGGTTTATACTGTTGGGTAGAAGTTTGGAGAACCATACATGCGAGTTGTTTGAGAAAGCGAGGCTGGCAAGGTTTTTCAAGACTGTTGGTTGCACATGGACCAAATTCGGCAGATGAATATGCTTCCTGTGCTGCATGTTGATTTTGTGTACTTATAACTTGGTTGGGCAACCTTGGGTACGTTGCATCCTACTGTGCATAGTAGTTATGAATGTAGTGAGGCCATCGTATTTGTGCCTACATTGTTCAATTAAATAGGCATATAAGATTGATCGTTATGTCAATTTCAGTGTCGAGAAAACAGCCCTAAAGATTTAAGTGCTGCAAAATTTGATGTCGAGGGATCAAATATTAAGAAAAATTGGTTGTAGATCTTAAGTGCTTGTTCTCGTAATTAGTCACCTTTTTAAGTTTATTCCTGATCATTCTTCATTTGACTTGATTGTCCCCACAAGAAATATATCTAGCACGTGATTTCAAAAATGATTACGTGATATAAAAAATGATTAGATGGTGAAGAAATAAGAATTATTTCACACTTCTACTTAAATTAAAAAATTATTTTAATTTTCTGTAATTTGCTTAGTTGGTTGAAATTGTTAACATAAGTTAAAAGTAATGAAATTTGGAAGGGACTACCATCTGCACCCAATGGATGCCTATATTTCCTTTGGGTCTTCCTTTGAAAGGGACGGGGGGGTAAGTCCTGGAATATAAAGCGGGTGACTATTGTTGTAGTTTTGAGTGTATCATTATGAAAAGGAGGGAAAATGAAGGAAAAATAAGTGAAGACATCGATTATGTGCGTTGTACTATTGAGTCCTATGAATCCAACATGCACTAAATATTTGGAACAAAGAATATCACCCGGCTAAAGGAGCCGATGACTAAATAGTTGATCAGCTAAAGGAGCCGATGATAATACTAAATAATGCTAGACTATTCATTTACTAATCAATAACGATAGAATTGTGAAAATACACAGGGAGATCTCGCCACAATTCAACAAAAACAATATCTTCAACTACAGTACTGTAATAGAGCTTCACTTTTCACTCAACCATCTTCCGACTCTGCAATACAACACATTGAATATATTCAAATATAGTTCCCTAATGATTCGTTGTGTTATATTTGTATGTAAATGTAATTTAGTTCAAGATAGTTGGAGGACATGCCTGCCTTTTCACTAACTGATTATCTGGGGGGAAAAAAAAGTGTCATAGCTAGAGCACAAACATACCTTGTATTGTTTCCATGTTGTCTTCCTTATAAACACCAAGTGGCGAGCCATGCACAGAAAGAAGCATCTCCCCATGCTTGGGAAGCCTCAGAGTTTTGGGTGTCATCCCAACTGACAACCTCTGATTATTCATCTGCAATTACAAAATTAATGTGCTAACATACTACACCAGAAAACAAACAAGACGCAGTCAAGGTACTTGACTGAATCTTCGAGGAAACATAGGATATGCTACATGTTAATTCGTAATTTTATCCTCGAATGAGTACATACATGTATAACAATGAAAAGCTAGAGGTAAGGTCAGTAACATATACTGATAGAGAGATTACCAGTTGACATCTAAGTACTACCATTATACCCTGACCGGGTTCCTATATCAAAGTAAATATTTAATTAAGTGTGACATTCATATTACTGTGGGTCTGCATTAAGATGAACTGTGAGTCTTGGCCAAGATTCAATATAACGAACAAAATTTTAGCTTCTTTTTCTTATTTAATACTATCCAATGCTAACCAATAGTCTACATCAACATACACTAAAGATTCCAGTAATGCCTATTTTCGCAAATACTGCATGCTTGGCGGGAAAAATTCTCCAGCATCAACACAAATTTGGAGTATTCACCCATCTGTTGAACCAGAAAATGAATCAAGTGCACAAGAGATACCAGAGCACAACTGCAGAGTTTTTACGAAGTTACATACACTGGGAGTTTTTAGACCATCCTGCAGTTCTAACATTTGAGTATCAGATGGCTCTTCGAAGACCTGAAAAATAGAAATTTAATAGAATGAGAAATGAAGAAGGGACAAAAAAGTAACCCAAAAAGCATGCCTTGAGCTCTATCACACATCATGTGAGCACACGGACCAAATGGAAACGTGCATATACCTATTACATATATATAAACAAAAAATAAATAAATAAACTTTGATGAATGTAATTCTTCTCACTTTCTACCAAATGAAAAACAGGGAAGCAATGTTTTTAGCAAAACAAAATGAGTTCATATGGATGCCACTGGAAGGATTTGTTAACCACAAGTTCCATAATATAAGTTGCTTAAGTACATACAAGACTCCTTATCTGCAGATTATCAGCATCAAAAAGGCTTGTTTTCACTGCCAGGAAATAGATAAATTGTTATCATCAGATAAAAAGGACACAAAATTTGGATTTTCAGATCTTACATGCATGAAGAAAGATTTATCAATACCAGATTTATTTGAAAACTCAAAGCCACCAAAAGATGGCATTGCAGCAGAGCAATCAGGATAAACCATTGACAGCTGACGTAGAAGAGAAGCATGAATAGTTCTTTCATCAGCCTTATTCATAGATACGTTATGATCCTTGTCTTTCCATTGCACCTCATACTGGCCATCTTTCCCATCCTTTGCAATGGATAGATTTGGAAGGTTTTCCTTGAAAAACTGCAGTACAGGAACTTGCAACTGTTCCTTGCTGAAGTAGGAACGAAGAAGCCGTAACATAGTACGTAATTGTTCAATCTCCACATCACGAAGGGCCCTGATTGCGGCGCTTTGACGTTCAACTGAAAGGGGAATCAAGATGGAAATCTAGTAATAGTTAAGAAACCACACATGCTGAGCAAAACATCAGGTGATTATGAAGAAAATCAAGTCTTCAAAGATCAATAAAGGAAGGTTAACTTGAAACTCGA
Organism: Forsythia suspensa; assembly: GCA_023638005.1. NCBI lineage: Eukaryota > Viridiplantae > Streptophyta > Magnoliopsida > Lamiales > Oleaceae > Forsythia > Forsythia suspensa. The sequence goes on along the minus strand of CM042674.1, from coordinate 7,634,189 downwards.
AAGTATAATGTTTCTCAGTCATGGAGTAATGATTTGTGAAAGCAATCATCCAAAATGCACATGAAAGATGACAAATCAGGAGTATATTTCTAGGGAAGATAGCAAAGGGTGAAAGTATGATAATAACACATGAGCTGCACGGAACTTGGTAATATCTCAGATCTAAGTTGAATATACAATGGGCATCATACAAAACTTTGGTTTAAATCTATTCAGAGTCTTAAATTATGAATTAGTCTGTGATACTACAGAGAAAGAATGCACAATGCATTACTCAGACGTGGACTGATACTTAAGTTACTTTTTTTCGGTAAAAATTCTATTTTTCTACAAGAAAAATGCCCATATAATTCCCTGCCTGTTCTAGTATCTTAAACATTATAAGATACAGAAGCATCTCAGCTTAATTCATATAAACATGATGAGAAACATTTTTAGGACATCAAAAAAGTTACAAAATATACCATACTGGAAGATACAGTTTTGGAAAGGAACTTGTCTTCACCCTAGAAGCATAGATTGACTCACCAGAAAGAGATCACAGTGTACCATTAACAGTACACCTAAATTCTTAAAAATTAGTTATGCAATTAATCATGTTTTACATAGTTAAGGCGGCACACCATGTTGTAGCAACAGTTTGCTGAGATAATAGTACAACCCAAGAAATCAAAATTATAAATCAAATGTAAAATTACAAGCCCGTCAGAAGGGCTGGAGTCTTGTTCATTCTAATATAAATATTAATCTAATTTGTTCCAAGCCTTTACCTTTCCATTTTCAAGAATACATAAACCCACGGACAGAAATAAAGAAGTGGGATTCAAGCAATACCTTCATGGTCCTGAAATACATCTTCTTTCTGTTCTAGTGGGACCTCGTCTTCTTCGCTGTAATTTTGATTGCTTGCAGGTTTTTTGGTATTTTTTCGAACTTTCCGTTTTGCCATTGAAACTACCTACTCTATCTGAAAATTTGGAAAGAAACTATCGTAAAGCCAAAAGAAACTAGAAGACCACTATTGCAAAAGTATATAGAAACGAACAAATCTTTTTTCAAATTTTGTGGAAAGTGAAATTATGTGGGCGGACTATGAGTTTCTAATTTGAAATTCGGAAAAGCAAAAAAAACTATAATAAATAAATAAATAAAAAATAAAAATCTGAGTCTGAAATAATTCATAAACCAAATTACAAAATGATTTGCAGCATTTCCACACAAAATTACTTTAATATAATGAATTGCGAGGGAAAATCGGAACTTACTTGAACGAGCTATAAGAATTGGGCCGCTTGCTTCAGTGGAAGTAAATTATCATACTTGAGGCGTTAAACTTATATTAGCACACGCAGTCACTAAGAGAGAGAGAGGATCTGAACTGCAATTAGCCAATTACACACAGTGAGTAGGACTTGGAAGCCGTTGAAAGAGACGAAAGTTTTTGAATTGAGTCCTTATTATGCAACAAAACGACATCTTATGTCGTTGTGGTTTGGGTGGGTGGGGCGCGACAGGCCAATCTGATTTTTACAAATTGTAAGTTTTTAAATTAACTTTTAATATTTCATATTAACCATAACCATGTCAGTTTTGGTTCTGGCTGAGTTGGTTGATTTTGATTGATTTGACTCAATTTTCGATCGCCTCTAATTGCACGTGGCACTTGATATTGGTTTGAAGTCATTTATATACCTCTTTGTACACTGAAAAAGAATGAATTACATTATATTCTTAAATCGCTAATCAAAATTATAGTTCCAAACCTTGTAAGGTAAACATTCAAGAAATTAGTTCCTTCTACATAAAGTGCAAAACCAATCGTTAGCGAAACACAATCCAAATTATATTTTTTATCGTGCCATTGTTATAATTCATCTCGATTCAAATCACACATTATTGAAGAGATTCAGAAATCTTACAAGATTCACTCGTCCTTTTTTCGGATACATTGTTAGAACTTAATCTGGATTTGAATCCTACTCAACATCCATTAAAACTACAAAACCTGCTATTCTTAACTAAAGATTCTTGAAAATCCTCTGTCAATTACACTTGGATTTCAATCTACGCGTGGGATGCCTAATAATGTATGTTCACGCAGTGACCTGGATACACCAAATTTACAAGTTCTGGATCTGTTATCGGGGCCCCGATAGTTCTATTGCTTCAATAATGAAGGAAGATTCTTCATCGCCATCAATGAAATTCCTGGAGAAACTGAAATTTTGTCCTTCACATTGTTCCATTCCATCGTGTGACTCCTCCATGCACTCCCTGTGACCACCAATAACTTCCAGGGTTTTCAAGACTTCTGACATTTTCGGCCGGAGCTCAGGATTTGATCGAGTACAATGCAGGGCCAATTCGACTACCTTTTCGAGCTCGTCTGCATTGAAACATCCCTTCAGATCCCTGTCCACGAGAACTTGTAGTCTCTTCTCCTCATACAAGGTTCTGACCTGTGTCATTTAAAATTGGAACGATGTATGTAATGTAGATCAAGAGAATAAAGGGTCTTATAAACATGCACATAAATGCTCAATACTGAGAAAAGTAAAAGAGATGAATAACGAGATAGAGGTAATTCAGGGTATATTTTGCTACAAAATGAAAATGATGGACAAGAACAGTGATTGAACTAAAATTATCCGTTTGAAGAGGGAAATGCTGTTCGTAATTCAGGGTATATTCTACTAATAAAAAGATCAAGGAGCAAGAAAAATAAAACTATCATAGGAACGTGGAATCAAGGAACCAAAACAACACAGGATTAGTATTTATAATCAAGGGATCAGATTGAGTAGAATTTCAGATTATTAACCATGATTCAAGACACCTAAAACTCTGACATTGGGATTTGTATCTATTTTGAGTTTTTTCTTTTACTTTTTCTAGCTCTTTTTAAGAGCTGGAGGCTGCAGCCTCCTTCCAAGCTTCCCATCTTCAAACCACCATTTTGTCCATAAATAAGGTCAGTTAACCTGCTCTTCGAACCTCAATTTGCAGTACTGGAAACAAATCAACTTACACTGTCAAGGATCATTCCCTTCTGAACCTGACCATTACCAGTGTTGAATGCCTTTTGCCCTGTTATGAGTTCCAAAAGCAGTATGCCAAATCCGAATACATCAGTTTTCTCAGAAGATTGACCTGTTGAGAGATACTCTGGGGCAATATGTCCTACAGTACCCCGGACTGCAGTAGTAACGTGTGAGTCCCTGGGGTCTAAGAGCTTAGCTAGACCAAAATCCCCAACAATGGCTTCAAAACTTTCATCAAGCAAGATGTTTGCAGCTTTCACGTCCCTATGAATAATTTTTGGATTACACTCTTCGTGCAAATATAGCAGACCACGAGCAGCTCCAAGGGCAATATGCATGCGCTTGCTCCAATCTAAAGATGGTTTCTCCTGACCAGTGTCTGTCAGGTAAAAATAAAACCAAATTAAGTAAAGAAAAGCTCGGCGTCAGTACTTCATTAAATATATATTTTTATCTGGGGTGGATGCCTCCCAAAGAGTAACAGAGGTGTGCGAAGATAGGCTCAAGCTAAGATTGTGCTCATGAGCATAATGGTATAAGCCTGCCTGATTGTGAGACAGAGTGGTCGAACAGAGACGAAACTCGGCCATTGTGATTTGGGAGTCCCGTGCCAAAGGGCTCTCACTCAACAGATCAAAGCTACTCCAGGTAACAAGCTGATGATTTGACATTAGATGAAAATGTACAACAAGACAACACACATATGCAGAGAGAGAGACTTAGATTACAATTATCATTTTTTTGTGAAAATTGTTGGATAACAAACCTCTCAAGCGATCTGCAACACTCCCATTAGGCATAAAAGGGTAAACCAGTAATCTCTCCTCAGGGTTCATACAGAAGCCATATAGACGTAGAAGGTTCCGGTGCAAGGCCAAGCCTATCATCTCAACTTCAGTCTGAAACTGCACTTCCCCAGTGAAGTTTGGATCTCTTAGTCTCTTGACTGCCACCTCTGTCCTATTTGGGAGAAACCCTTTATAGACAACCCCAAATCCTCCTTGTCCAAGTATATTTTTAGAGCTGAAGTTGCTTGTTGCAGTTTGTAACTCACGAAATGTAAACCTTTTTAAATGGCCAATATTGAACTCACAATCTTGCTGCACTGCAAAACAAAATAATCCATCTTATAGTCTTCATAACATTGATGCCATGTTTGGTAAAGTGGACACGTCTAGCACTCCGCACCAAACATGTCATGAATACGTTAGATGGAAAAAGATAGATAGTGCAAATTTGGAGGTACCATATGATGTAAATAGAAGACGGGATCTGTACCAATGCACCCAACAAACAAGAAGCATGATAGAGACTACAAATGTGCAACTGACTCCAATTATAACAGCAATAACCCAATGATGATGACTGCTAACCCTGGTGTTTGAATTTGTTTCTGAAAGCAAGAAATGTAATTGTTATCCATGAAAAAATAAATTGTACTGAAGGAAAAGGGTTGCCAAGGATGTAAACATATTACCATTAACCGGTTTGGGAATATGCATGCAAATTTGTGAGGATGAAGAGCAAAGAAAGGTGTTCCCTGCAACACTGAAACAAAAAGTACCCCTTTAAAGACTCAAAAGGAGAGAGCAGTATCCAAAATGACATTTTTCTGGGAAGAATTCCAATGAATAACAAATTCAAAAAAATAACATTAGACTACAAGATTGTCAAGGAAGCTCGTTAGATCATTTTTATGCCGTAATACAGATTCAAAACTGGTTAACTAGCTCCTCTATGCTCTTATCCACAAAATCTACAATTTGGACTGAATAAATACAGAGGAGCTTCTAAATGAATAATAAAAATTACTACTCAGAAAACCTCACCTATAGTCCTTGGCTAATATTTTTGGGGTTGGACCACTTAGGTTATTAAAGGACAAGTCCCTGCGAAATATTGGTTTCCATATCATTTGACATTTATCTAAAACTTGTAATCACACAATTCACTTTCTGATTGAAGACATACAAGAATGAAAGACCTGTAAGGTTTGCAACAGATTTGGGAATTCGTCCAGACAATTTGTTTCTGCTAAGCCTCCTGAGAATTTATCACGCGAAAGGATCAAATTCAAATAGATCAAAGCAAATCTAGAACAAGAAAAAAAAACAAGTGTCACATTATATAATATGAAAACAGGAGATCATTATCAAGTCAGACTTACAAGTAAGTTAAATTAGTTAGAAAACCCAGAGAGCTTGGAATTTCACCAACAAACTGATTGCCGGAGAAGTCGAGCGTTTGTAATTCAGAAAGCTTTCCAATCGCAGCAGGGACAGCTCCAGACAACTGATTATTCTGTAATAACCTAATAAGAAATCAATTGAGCAAACATATTAAGAAATCGTTTTAGTGCAACCTTGGAGAAACTCCATAAACTGCACTCATTCAGTCAATGCCACCCAACATACACACCAAAGGAGAAAAGTATCAGCATCGAACAAGGGAGCGAAAAAGAAATTCCATAAACTGCACTTTTACAATGCTTCTCTCAAATAAATTGAAGTTTAAGAAGTAACTTTCTACTCCTCTCACATAGGATGCCGTCATTCATGAAGAATGAATAGAAGTATCACGAATATCACATAAAGATGACGAAGACTGGCTAACAATTATTCGAATAACAGAACACAGTCAATACTAATTGGCCTCACTATAAATGCAATTGACAAACTTCTCATTCCACCAAGTTTTAACTTCAAAATTAATTCAACTTTTCCCTAAAGAAAAGGATTTTCCTGCTACCATCCTAAATAGTAAATACATGTGCTAAACTTGAAGAAACAAAAGATTGTCTACCCAAAAGTGAATTGCTCGTTCTGAAATTAGGATGCAGAATAGTACAAAACCTAGAAGAATTTTTATCTAAAGGGAAGAACTTCAACATATTTTGTACCCCAAGCAGGACAAGAATAAACAAGGAAAAAAAGTTAAAATTTTGTTTATCGTACTTTTCCTACTTTTCCATCCATAGTTCAGTACTGCATAGCAAACACGACTAATGGGTCACATTCCAAGCTGTTATTTAATGGCGTACAAGATGCAAAAGAATTAGATGGACTTACAGTGTCCGAAGGTGGGTTAAATTCCCAATACTCGGCGAAAGGGTACCGGATAATCCCACACTGGCCATTTCTCTGCAAACCAAAACCCCATACAGGGATACAGGGAGGGAGTAAATTCAAGCAAAATATATGTGTGTGTATATGTATATATATATATAGTGGAAAAAAGAGAACCCATTAGAATGCACTTACATTGAAATAACAAAGCCCTCTGAAGAACAACCCACCATGTTCCAAGTACAAGGGTCAACAGAGTTAATATCCCATCCATCTAATACATGGTTTTCATTTCTCATCTCTCTCTTCATAGACATTAGTGCAGCCACTGCTTGTACAGTACAAGAAAACCCAACTCAAGATTTCAATAAATTGAGAAAGAGAAATGAGAGTAAAATTCTGATACAAGAATCAAGGTGAATGAAATGTGGAGCTTGCCTTCAAAGTTGACACCTTTGGGTGAGAGAAGACTGAAGGAGGCACCAACCATAGCCACCAAGTAAAAAAGCAGTGACAGAATCAATTTCAAACTTCCCATTGGAAGTTTGGAACCCAATAGACAGCAATTAAATGTTGCTTTTCCGCCTTTTAGCTTTCTGATAGTAAAATTTGTCCGATAAATTCAAGTGTCTGGCTTTGGCTCAAGTGAACAGAACACACACACACACAGAGAGAGAGAGAGAGAGAGAGAAGGTAATTAATATTAATTCGGAAATCTCACAACTCACAAGAATCGATCTCTTTCGGTCAATGAGAGTAGACAACTCTTCTTGATAGACCAACATTGAGTTCCACAAAAATATTGATTTCGTAGAGTCATCAAGTTGAGCATTTTCTTTCTGCTTATTAATTATTTATTATCTAGAACGAAGAAAGATGAAAATGTAATCTTAAACATTGTCCAAATGTGAATTTAAAAGTTGGGTAAATTTAAATTATAATTTAAATTGATCAAATATATTTTTTATTTACATATTTATTAATTTACTATTCACTTATTTATTATTCACATATTTCATATGACTTATAAATTTTTTAAAAATAATTTCAACACTACCAAACATGAACGGAAAACTTGCCAAACATTTGAAGCTTTTAATTTGAATTATTACATTGTTACATTACAAATTTACAGTTTCTATTTATCCTTATTTTAGTGGCACTTGACCTAGATTGCCTCAAATGTGAGTCTGGCACAGCCGCACAGGCATTTTCTAAAGCAGGAAAATAGCACCGATAATGAAGAAATTAATATAAAACCAGAAAACTCATAGGGCGTGATGCAAGGAAATGAAGGAATTATATAAAGAAATTTAAATTAATAATTAATAAAAATTTAAAAGAGCCAAAGATAAAGAACACTGTTGGCTTTCCAGGGATTCAATGTGATAGGGCTCACCATAATTTTTACAGATGGACCAGACAGAAAGAACAAATATATTTATGAACGGATCCGAAAATAAACAAAACTCACGACACCACGATGCACGGAATAACTCGACAAATTTTTTTTATATTTTTAGCATTGCTTAGTAATGCGAGCTTTTATTAGTGCAAGAACTTGTGTTTTCTTTGTTTTAACTCTCGAAATAAAAAAGGTCAATCAGATTTGTCCATACTACTCAAATCCATGTTCACTTAAAAGTTCTATTGAGAGATTTAGCAAGTCTAGAAATAGAATTACTTTTCAATGTAATTTATTAGACTGATCATCCATGCTTACCACATCAACCTGGATACGTTTGTAAAAATGTATCATGACTTTTGTGTTAATGAGCTTCAAGCATGGATAATTTAGAGGACGGATATGCAAATGTTAATTTTCTAAGTACATGTGAGCATTTGCAAATGCTTAATTTTCACTCTCTACGAAAAATATATGGGTATAACTTATGTAACTTGTGATAACTCGAGAAATGAACATTAACTCGATGAGGAAGTAAGTGGTTGTAAGTGGTGGAGGTTTAAACAGTAGCCAGTAAGTTGTGGAAGTTTCGACAGGTATGGTGAGGTAAGGTGAAGAAAAAAACTAATTGTTTTTTTGTTGTGTTTGTTTTTTAGTTATATTTTATTTATAATTATTTATCTTCTTATTATTATTATTATTTATATAAATTAGAGGGTGGAATTGTCTTTTTATGTGACACTACTACTGAGAAAGTTTGGATGGAAATTATAAAAGGGACCATTTGTGTGAATTACATAAAGATTGAGAATGATATGTACTATTAAAATTTAATGGAGACGAAATTAAAAGTATAGTGAATTGGTTACCTTAAAAAAAGATTGTTATATCGTACCAAGAAAATACTAGAAAATAAAACATATTCCTCTTATTTGTACTTTCATATAATTTTTAGTATTAATAATTTTCGGATTATGGTAACCTTTTCAACTTTTATATATATTTCCTCGTTTTTTTATCTGCAACTAATTGTTTTTCTTTGTTCAAACTCGTTAAGTGTTTTAGATGTACATTAAACAGCCACAACATATTCATTGAATCATTGGCAACCTACTATTTAATTTAATCCAGCATATTCCTGTGATGCAACTCCTTCTATTTTTATTTGAAAAGAAATATTAAAAATACGTAGCATGCATAAATACGTGCTTAAAACGTAATGCAAATACAGTTGACTTGGCAATTATGCCACCAATGGCGCTTTGTAATCTTTCGTTTGATAGGTTTATAAAGCTTATAAACTAGTTTATTTGATAAAATAGTTTATTTCAAGCGGACTCTTAATTACTTCTCAATCTACTATTGCGCCCCCTTTTACCCCCGGATTTGACTAAAAATAGTAAAAAATGTCATGCTAACAAAGTAAAAAATTTGATCAAATAAACTAGTTTATAAATTCTATCTAACGGACTCTTAATTGCTTCTCAATCTACTATTGCCGCCCCCTTTTACCCCCAGATACCCCGCAACTTCGCGTGCAATTAGTAAAAATAGGATATATATTAATTATTCTGGCAAGTTTGCGTACCTCTGAATCAGCAGCAGTACTTTCCGTTTTGGTTTGGAGCTTGACTTTGTTACTTTGACGTCTTAGTGGTGTTGCCTTATCAGTTATCACCAACCATCCGAAGACTTGTCTTTGGAGATCCATCAATTAATGCAGTGTTGGCAATAAATTGCCATGAAATGATGAAAGCCACCTATTATTAATTCCATATCTTGATCCCTTAATGCCGTGTTTAGAGGCCAAAAAATACAGTGTTGGCAATAAAAAACTGGTTAAGAAAACAAAATTAAAACAATTGAACCGTAGCTCTTGATTTAAATACTATCTTGGTCACCCAACTGTTTAAAATATGTTTGTGTATGTTGTAGTAGATCAAATATTATTTTTATTCACATATTTTGTAAGATTTACTACTTATAATTTACAAAAATATTTATCAAACTCTAATACGACATTTACTAAAACGTCTGTATAGAATGATTCGACCAGATATTTTTTTTTGTCCTACCCTACCTCTATCCCTTCTCAAGTCCTACCCTTCTCTCCCACTTTTTATCATTTGTTTGGGAGTTTTAGAGTACCGGTTGTGAGAATTTTTTAAATATCGATTTTGAAAGTTTATGAGGAGTCGATTTTGGGTGATTTTAGTAACGATTTTAAAACAGTTAAAATTATGCTTTGGAGTTTATTATCTAGTGATTCTGAAAGTTCTTTTTAAAAAAAAAAAATTACATACATATATTAAAAAAGTAGATATTTGTAAATAATATGAACTAAATATGTATGTATATCACTTCTTACAAATTAATATGACACCATTTTCTATTGTGTATAGACTAACATTTGGATTAATTTTTCTTTTTTTTTTTCCTAATTTCCTAATTAATTACTTATACTAAAGTTTATTAAAAACTTACATTTGAGTCATCTAGAAATAAAAATATATATTCAACTACAATTTTTTTTTAAAAAAATAATTCAATAGCACATAAAAATATTATTATTTTGAAAAAAGAGGCAAAATGTGCGTTTGGAGAGAAAATAAAAAATGAAATATGTATTTCAGGTTTATGGTAGATTTGTAAAAAATTGTTTTAGAGAGAGTAAAATTAATAAGCATCGATTTTTCAAACCTCTCATAAACAGTACTACTTAAAATTGATAGAAAAAAACTCCCAAACAGTCCCTTAGAAAAATAACTAGAATAGAACAAAATAGTAAATATTCTTGATCAGTATTTCTACATTGATGTATTAGAAAGAACCATATAATAGAAACCATGTTTCTAATTGAGTATAAATATAAACTATTATTTTGTAAATCATAATTTTTACATTAGTTACACATTATCAAATGTGCTATCTTAATCAATATACATACAAAATATACTAACCAATGTTTTTTACTCTGCCAACAAAATACATACAAAATATACTATCTTAATCAATATATATACTAAAAGCTTGTTCGGTAGATATTTTGAACAAAAAAAAAGTTTTTTTTTACATGACAATTTTAATTTTTCAAAAGTTTTGAAAGTAAAATGACAAAATTGCCTTTATACAATACATTTTTGTCATTTTACCTTAAAAATTTTTAAAAGTTAAAAATGTCATGTTTTTTTTCCCAAAACTCTATCGAACAAGCTCTAAGATTTATGTTTGGTAGAGTTTAAAAGTAATTTTTTAGAAAATTTTAAAAAAAGTTAGTAAAATTTGTAATTGAAAAATTGATAAAAGTTGTGGATTTCATAAAATATGTGGTTGAAAATGAGTTTGTGAAAATATATGGTTAAAATATTTATATATTGTGGATCCATAAAATGTGTAAATAATTAGTATATAGTAAATTATGGATCTTACGACATATGTAGATAAAAAATATATTTAACTAATTTAATTATCTTAAATTATAATTTAAATTTGACCAACTGTGCACTAAAAAATTGACTTTAGTCATCACTGCATCTTATCACGGTAGGTTATCTCTATTTTTTCCAATGTTTTTAAAATTGAATAAAAAAATGAGAAAATCAAAAACAGATTTAATTATAGGTCAAAACTATATATTTAAAAATTGTTCAAATAAGACAAGAATTGGGTAGTTCAGCTTAACACCTACCAAGTTCATGTAAACATGTCATTACCATATTTATTTATTTGTAATTGTAAAACATGAATTTTTTTGGCCAAATTTTGAAATCAAACGTGGTCGCGCGTACACGGAATATCTACAGCTTTAATGAATCATGAATAGAAGAGCCGTTACAGTAAAGATCTCATCACCGTTCATGTAACGCCAGCTGTCACACGTCAAAAGTTTCTTTACATTTATGCCCTCACCGTCAAGACGCCGTTATCAGTCTCTTATAAAAATAAATTAGTCCCCAAAACTTTATGGACCTCACAAAAACGCATACCTACAATAAAATAAAAACACAAACACGAAACACCAGCTCAACCCTAGAAGCCCCGCCCACCCCACCCTTCCATGGGAGAACCACTACACCCAAAATAGAGCTTTTTCTTCCTAGAATTGAATTGAAATTTCCGATTTTGGAAAAAGTTTGAATCCATGGCTGCTGCTGCTGCTGCTGCACCCACTGCAACAAAAAGTGCAAAACAGAAAGAAATTCAGGGTTTGTTATTAGGGAGGTATGAAATCGGGAAACTTTTGGGCCACGGGACGTTTGCGAAGGTTTACTATGCGAGGAATGTCAAAACGGGCGAAAACGTGGCGATAAAGGTCATAGATAAGGAGAAGATCCTTAAGATTGGCCTTATAGCGCACATCAAACGTGAGATCTCGATATTGCGAAGAGTTAGGCATCCGAATATTGTACAATTGTTTGAGGTAATGGCAACTAAATCGAAAATATTTTTCGTTATGGAATATGTAAAAGGTGGTGAATTGTTTAACAAGGTTGCAAAAGGCAGACTAAAAGAAGAGGTTGCGAGGAAGTATTTCCAGCAGTTGATTTCCGCGGTGGCGTTTTGCCATGCCCGAGGGGTGTATCATCGGGATTTGAAGCCGGAAAATATTTTATTGGATGAGGATGGGAATTTAAAAGTGTCCGATTTTGGCCTCAGCGCTATATCTGAACAGATAAAGCAGGATGGTCTTTTCCACACTTTTTGTGGGACGCCTGCATATGTAGCGCCGGAGGTTTTGGCACGGAAAGGTTATGATGCAGCCAAGGTCGATATTTGGTCATGTGGAGTGATACTCTTTGTGTTGATGGCAGGCCACTTGCCATTTCACGATCAAAATATCATGGCTATGTATAAAAAGATTTATAAAGGTGAATTTAGATGTCCAAGATGGTTTTCACCGGAGTTGATTCGATTTTTAACCCGTTTGCTTGATACAAATCCAGAAACCCGGATCACAATCCCGGAAATTATGAATAACAAATGGTTCAAAAGGGGTTTTAAGCACGTGAAATTTTATATTGAGGATGATAAATTGTGCAGTGTTAATGATGATGAGAATGATGATATGGAGTCTTTATCTGATCAATCGTTGTCGGAGTCGGAGTCTGAATTGGATACCAGAATGAGGTTTACTAGTCTTCCGAGGCCTGCTAGTTTGAATGCATTTGATATTATTTCTTTTTCGCGTGGTTTTGACTTGTCTGGATTATTCGAGGAGGGAACAGATGGGGCAAGGTTTGTTTCAGGGGCACATGTTTCAAATATCATATCAAAACTGGAGGAAATAGCAAAGGTGGTGAGTTTTTCAGTAAGGAAAAAGGACTGCAGAGTGAGTTTGGAGGGGTCTAGGGAGGGTGTGAAAGGGCCATTGACAATTGCAGCTGAGATATTTGAATTGACACCATCATTGAGAGTTGTGGAGGTGAAGAAGAAAGGAGGGGATAGAGTAGAGTACGAGGAGTTCTGTAACCGGGAACTGAAGCCGGGGTTACAAAGCCTTGCGCTTGGAAATGCTGCTGATTCTTCATACTTGCCTTCGGACACTGAATAGATAAAGAGAAAGAAGGGGGAAAAGGGTATGCTCTTTTCTCTCTCTTTTAAACTCTTGTGTGGCTTTTGTATGTAATTGTTTTGTTTCTTTTTTCTTTTCCGGATATACCTTTGATTTTGCTACTTAGGTAAGCTCAAATGTTGCCTGATCTTGTGTTATTACTCTTCGTTTTAGACTTTTAGTAGGTCATGTAAAACTATCTAAGTAATGAAATACAAGGCCGTACTAATGTTTGCTCCTTCGAGTGACTTGAATTTCTCTTCCTCAGTTATTTGTGATAATAATGAAGAAATAAAATTGCCTTTTCCTTGACTGATACTGATTAACTGTCCCTCTGTTGCAAAATGCCGTGCTGTAAAAGATGTTCAATAGTTTTCGACATGTCTTTATATATGTTATATCTGTGATGAAAAGTTAATATATTTGCAGATGTCAAATCTATAAATTTTATAGATTGTCAAACTTTAGACTTCCTATGCTTTGTGTTTTGATACCGGGGGGTACCTTTATCACAACTCATTTTAAAAGTTTTTCTTCACAATGCCCCTTGAAGAAGTGTCGTGCATTTACTATCGTGTGTACCATGTTGATGTCGGGACTTTGCTTTTGGCAGCTGTTGAATATCAAGCTTATCAGCATGAGGTAGAGGGTAGCAACTTCAATGTGGCTATAAATCCAAGAATGGTTGGACCAACATTTAGAAACTGAGATGTATACCAAAGGGCAAATTGGTTTATACAACTATATACGATGATTGATATGATTCTCCTCCAACGCCTACATTTGATACTTTTAAAGTTTGGAAGATTCTGATTCGAGGACCAACCCTAGTTCCGTGGAACTTAGGATTTCAGTTCATTTGATTAGAACTATATTTGAAGATAGAAATTAGATTATAAGTTCACTGGTTATCTCATGAGGGGAAGATTATTTCCTAGGGTGGAACCTGGGCAAGAGAATATTACTGAATAATCTTTAGCTAACATTGATATTTGGTGGTGAACAGTGAAGTTTGTCTTTCTTATTCATTTTTAAGCTTTTGTGGATATACCCCTTTTTTCTCTATCACCTTTCGGCTGTTTTCTTAGAATCAAAATTATTGCTTCATGGCAGGCCTTGTTTCTGGAGAATGCATGATAATTTATAGAGAGGCAAAATTTGAGTATGTAGTCTTGGGTTTTGAAATTTTTTTCACAACTGATGCAAGGGAGGGAGCTAGATCCCCAGATCACGGGATATGGAATCTGCCATTAATGGCTTTATCATACTTTTGATAGTGTTTTGTCGACTAAAACGATGCAAGGCTTGTGATGAGGAGGAAAATGTCAATGGATGTGTCCATCTTCTTATGGATTTTTCTATATGCATTCTCTTCTTGATTTATGTTGGCTCTTAATTTCATCTGGGATCATTCTTTTTTTGGGCTTTTGGTTTGATTACCAAGTTTGTGCAAGTTATATGCCAATACCTTTCGACACCAACCGGACACAAACTGAACTTTAGTAATTCTATCCATATTGGGTGGATACGGTCTTCCTTCCTGCCTGTCCTGGATTGAAATCATCAACAACTTTCTTAGTTTTGAACCACATCTTTATGTGACTAAAACAAGGGGAAATGGATTTTTCTTCCCCTTCTGTATTCTTGTGGGAAAGGCGCAAGTATCTTTTCGTGGACAACTTCGAGGGACCATTAACATTTATGATCAAGCAATTCATTGCGTGCCATTAGGATTTTCTCCAATCCAAAGTAAGCAGATAATTGTTACACTCTTTGCAAAAATTTAGCAACTTTTGCGTACCTTTTGTACACTTGGCACCTCAGTATCTCCGAATAGTGTGGCAGAAAATGATTAACGTAGATGACCTCATAACATAGACGACCTCATTTTGTACACTTGGCACCTCAGTATCACCGAAAAGTGTGGCAGAAAATGATTAACATGGACGACCTCAAATTTGCTAAAAATGAGGTTTACTTTAATTTGCTTAGCTGTAGATTATTTTCTGGGCTTTCTTGCACGTGATGACGAGGGTAGTTGGGGGGCTCTCATTATCTGGGTACTTCTGCTTGAATTTATGCACTGCCATGGCCCATACTGCATTAGCAAGTCCATGTCTTTTTCTCATCCTCTTGTTTCTCGTCAAATTTGGATAGCTTAATTTCCATTTTTGCCATTTTCTGCTCTGTTTTTGTCTTTTTGTGTCTTTTTCGTTTTAATCATGCAAGTATCCCCTCAAAAAGTCAAATTGGGTTTCTACTTTTTGGTGGAATTGACATATGGTTGGATGGACTTGATACAGTTGTTACAATCTCAGAAGTATAATATTTTTCGGAAAATATCTTTATATTGAACTTGGTGCTTATTTTTAATTTCACTTTCATAATCACATGATTTGTAATTTAGCTCACCTTTAAACGTCTGCTTCATATATAATCATTAGTCTGAGGTTTTTTAGCCACAAAAATATTTTATTTTTGTTTTTGGCCCTACTACAATAATAGTTGAGTTTTCAAAGGAGTTTTGTCTTCTAACGAGGGGTCTGATATTTTCTAGTATTTAGTATTTACTACAAGGACATGGGTATCTGGTGTTCAATTATGCGAATATGCCCCCATACAATGCACATACTGATACATATAATGTAATGATCGTTTTCCTGATATCATTTTCTCATTGTTTCGTCGTTTTCTTAATGTTATGACAGTTTGTGAAATCTTGATCCCGCTCTTCAAAAGAAGTAATGGGTTTTGGGGGTAAATCTAATAAAGATTGTTATTCCAATGCTAATTTTAGCAAATGCAAGTAGATCTATCTCGATGCTAAGGAGCTATTGGACCACATTTAGCCGTATGAGAACCAAATTAAGGACAAGTGGTCCTTGCAAGTATAGAGTGGTCCAACATCGAGTTTATTACACACATGTATGCATGTTGATGACATCCATGTCTGTCTAAGCTTAAAACACTTTACTTAATTAAGTTTTAAGATAAATTATTTTTTATTAGTTAAAGTGATGTTATTTTTATTGTGTTTACCTAACATGCTCATAATCCTTGATTTTACATTGCCCCTTTGTTGTGATAATGGGTATTTGTTTCATTTTCATCTATAGTTGAAAATTTGATGTGTAACATAAAAAAAGAATATTGATATTCATAGTCACTTACTACCGGTAGTCATTTTACGTGGTATTATTCAATTGAAATAATTATTTACTCTAATTAAGTAATGTTATTCTTAATCATCAATTATGAATAATTATTCCAATTGAGTAATGTCACAAAAGATGACTACTGGTAGTGAGCGATTATGAATAGTAGTATTTTATGAAAAAGATTGTAACAATCATATAGAATCTCTCAATCACTCTTAACTCTCGAGTATAGTATGAAAAATAATACAAGTTTTATCACACCAGATGGTCTCAATTCTCAAATAGAGGATTAACATATCCACCATAAAGAATATAATCACTTAGAATTCACATATCTTAACAATTTCAAATGGTTGTGATCTAATTGTAAGTATTTGTGACTTTGTTTTAGGTAACTTTTGTTTTGATTTTACTAATTGTGACCTTGTTTCAATGTCACAAGCATTGTAAATAGAGATGGCAACGGGGCGGATTCGGATCGGATTGGCCTGATCTGTATCCTCTCCGGATCAATTTTAAAATATCCAAATTTGTGAATTGATCATCATTTCTGGAGCGACCGGATCGGATACGGATCGGGGTGGATCATTGTTCTAATCCATATACTGATCTGTGTATAATTTTTTTTTTTGTCAATTATTTAAAAAAATTAAACAAATTTTTCTATTTTACTACTTTTTTCTTTATTTTTCAAACGGGATGGATCGGATCAAATTACACATGATCCGATCCGTCTCGCGATCATCATGATCCATCCCCATTGATCCGCAGATCGGGAAATTTTCGTTCAATTCGGATCAGGTATCTATCAAATTGGAGCGGATTAGATATTTTTGTCATCTCTAATTGTAAACGGCCTAACATCCAAACCTTGACCCGTGACCACAATCACGCCGTTGTGTACCACTATCACGACTATCTTCCGCAACCACCTAATTTTCATTCTCTATTGGGCTTAGAAATAGGGTAGCCAACTAGGATATGGAAAGCCCAAGAAGACTCCGCAACCACATGAGTTAGTTGGAAATAAAGATACTAACATCTGAACAAGTTGAAGACCGAAGTCCGTCTTTTCACGGGACCGGGCCGACCGCTTGCCATCTCGTCAGAGCTACTAGGATATCTCGAAACCTAGGCCACTGAACTGATGTTTCTCAGAGTAGGTTTGACACAGTTATTTGAGTAGAACTTTTGTAGAGCTTTTGGAAAGTAAAACTTGTGTAAAAAACTGTCGATTCTGAATTCAAAAAGAGAATATTAAATTGAGTTTTTGATTGCATTTGATTGCATCAAAGTATTTTTGTATAAATTTGATATTATTTTTTTATAAATAATATTTTTATATTCTATAATAACTATTAAAATTAATATTTTAATAAAATTGTGATAACATAACTATTTTAGTATATATTATGTTAATACTCGCCTCTATTTAACATGTGAACATATATATTTTTTATATTATATAAATATATGAAGTGTATTATTAGAACCGACTAGGCCCGGTCGATTCAACTGAGGACAAGACCTAAAATTGGACTGGTTATACAAATTTCCAAGAATTTGGAAACTGAATTAGATTCGAAGTTTTGAATTTTCTTTTTGTTTTGAATATTGTGAAATCTATCTCAAATTCCAAGAATTACTTTTGTCGTTGAATTTTGCTCAAAACCCATTTTTTTCCTTCTGTTCTAAACTTCTAATCTAGTTTTATTGGTAGGTAACACTAGTAAATTAAGCATTTCCAATGCATTCTGTCTATTACAATTTAAGTGGTAGGTAAAATAGACGGATTTTTAGTCCATGTGGCATTACGTCTATAAAATAGACAGTCAAATTAAAATTCATCTCCAATATATTCCGTCTAAAACTAATACTACCGCTTATGTGTCATTAAATTTTTTATAAAATAATAATAAAAAAAGCCCACACAACAGTGGAAATTTAAATTCTTTGACTCACTCAGTATAGAAGTCTGGCCTAAATTTAGAGGACTTACAGACGCGGAGGTCTATTTTAGTGTCTGCCACATCAACAGCCAATTTGAGTCTTCGTCAAGCATGTATTGGAGATGTTTTTATAACTCTGCAATATATGTATTTATGTGGCGACGTCTAAAAAACTATAGGCGGTGCAAGATTTGAATATTACAAGTATTTATTTTAAAACTTATAATAGTAATCTCTAAAAACTATGAAATTCAGCTACAATTTCTTTTAGACGGAGTCTATTTTTTAGTGTGCTACATCAATTAGACGGAGTCCTCGTCAATATGTATTGGAGATGATTTTTTATAACTTCGTTTATATGTATTCATGTAGTACGTTTAAAAAATTATAAACGGAATAAATAATTTATTTTAAAACTTATAATAGTAATCTCTAAAAATTCAGCTACAATTACAATTTTGGCATCTTCTTAGAATACAATAACATGAAATGATGATTTCAAATTTCTAATTCCCACATAACTCTTCTGCTGTGACCTCCTCATTCTTCAAAAAGAGCAATGAAGTATTTTTTTTTTTAGCAGACACGTGGAAATTAAAGAGCAAACCATTTCACAGGTGGCTTTCAAAAGGACTCAAATTTTGCCACGTGATGTTTAGAGTAACTGGATAAGCCTCCATTTATTATTTGAACATATGATGATATTTTATATTATATAATTTTAAAAAGTAATTGTTAATTTATAACGCTGTATTCTGGTTCAATATATATTCTGGTTCAATATATGTGAAGACAACTCTAACCAAGGACGTAGGAGATAAAAGATTGCTGAAAATTTAAGTCTTGCGAACAGCCGACATAAACGAAACTGAAAATCCTATGAATACATTTACATACATATTGCATATATATTTGTTCGATTTTTTAACGTGGTCTCTTTTTCAGCCATGGCGGCTAAGTAACTAATATTAACTCTCAACTCATTTCCAACCCAAAACTCCTACCCTATATTCAAATGCAAAAAAAATCGAGCCAAGAGAAAAATTCGAACCTGCCTAATAAGCTGGAGAAGATGACGAGCCTATACCACACCCACCCTATCTCCCCAAACCAGTGTACCTCCACCGTAATCCAAATAATAAACGCCCCACTCCCTCTGGTTTGGTCTTTGATTCGGGAATTCGGCAACCCACAAGCCTACAAGATGTTCGTCAAGACTTGCATCATGACCGCTGGCAATGGCGGTGTCGGAAGTTTACGGGATGTTACGATTGTCTCCGGCCTTCCTGCCGGAAACAGCACGGATAGGCTGGATTTTCTTGACGATGATTTGCATGTTATGGTGTTTAGTATAATTGGAGGGGATCATAAGCTTGTGAATTATCAGTCTACGACTACTTTGCATGAGGATGATGCAGAAGAAAAAAGTGGCAGTGGCAACAAGACAGTGGTGATTGAGTCGTACGTTGCGGATATTCCTGTTGATAGTTGTAAGGAAGATACTTGTCTGTTTGCTGATACAATAATAGGGTATAATCTTAAATCCCTAGCCAACATCACGGAGAAGATGGCTTGGAAGATTGATTCTTCAGAGATTACAGCTTTTTAGCTTTTTTTCTTTCCTTTTTTTACTTATTTTCTTTTTGAGGTTTTTTTTTTTTTTTTTTTCTAGGGTTATGAATTATTATGGCAGACGTGTATCAGTGTATGGGTGCTTTTGCTTTTGCTTTTCCCTTTTGTTCCCCGGTAGGGCGTAGGGGAATTTGGAGGAATTTTGAACAGGTATAAGATCTTGTTCTGTTTTTAGCTACTACAAAGCTTGTCAAACACTGCTTTTACTTTTATTTATTAGCTCATCAAAAATCAAATCAAGATTTTTGAATAGCTCCATGTCTGACTATACTTAAAATATAATTTAAATTAGTTAAATATATTTTTTATCCACATATTTTAAAAGATCTATAACTTACTATCCGTTTATTGTCTACACATTCAATAAGATCTATAATTTATAATCACTTAAAAATAATTTAGAACTTCTAAGTCCTAAAAAGCACAAAACTTGGTGAAACGGCAAAGTCAAATATCAAATTTTACAAGTGTTAACCTAGATATTAATAAGATTTTTTTAATTATTCTAAGATTATTAATAATTAGTTTATGTAATCTTTAAAATAATAAAAAAAATAGGAAAACGTATACTTTTTGGCGCTTAGTCTATATTGTGTGATCAAAATGGAGTTGACTTGACTGTTTTTTTTTACTCCTTCTTTATATGCGAGACTTTTTAATTACATCTCACATTTATGACTTTGCATATTTTTACGTTTTAACATTGGTTTTTATCACACGAATTTTAGATTAACTAGAGAATCCCGTCACGACTATGACAAAAAGAGAAAGATTCAATCGTGCACAAATCAGATATTGATATCTATGGACAATATTTAATTTATCGGTTGACTTTTTTAATTATTTGATTGAATTTTTATTACAACTAGATAGCAGGAGATCCATTTTCCATACATGAATATATTGTAAAAATAATATTAATTAGAACCTGTTTGTCTTTTGGCTTTTGGCATATAAATAACAATAACTCAAATTTTATTGAAGAAAATATTGTTTAGAAATATTATATTATTGATTCTAACAAGCATTTAGAGTTTGAGGCATGCACGCAAGGTGTGGAACCCGCAAGGTGTGGAACCCACTCAACCATTATACAAGTGTGGGCCCCTCACCACCACCCATAAGAGCATCTCCAATATATTCAATGGATTGAAGAAAATGATGTCCCACATCATCAAATACACAATCTATTAAAATTAATTCTCCAATGCGCGGTGTGTGAAATCTACGTAAACTGACATATGGCGTAGGAAAAATAGAAGATGTAAAGACTGACTTTTTATATCTAAACGCTTTATATGAGATTGGATGAGTCAATAATTTTTAATTTTTGACTTAATTTTTAAAATTTTGTTAAGTGGAATAGTTTTATTATTTTTAATTTAAAAAATATTGACATAATCAACATTAGGAATTATAGAAAACATATTGGACAATTTTTGACTTCACCGCCTATTCATTCCACATAATCTACAAGTTTGTCTATTTAATTACCACGTCAACTACAATCCATTAAGTGCATTGGAGATGCTCTTAAGGAACCGCCGGCGGTTAACCTCTTCATATTTTGGAAAATGGCCCAAGTATTTAAAATTCTTTTAAATGACTTTGAAAATCTTAATTCTCTTAATTACCTTAATTACGTTTTTGATGAGTTTAAGATCAATTGTAAAACAACACTAAAAATATCTAAAAATATAATTATAATAATGTATGTATCTATATTTTAAAAATGATGTAGTCTGAGTCTCTCGTCCAACTTGACATAATGTAAAAAATTGTTCGAATATAAACTCACATAACTCTCCAAAATGGTCCAATTCATCAAATATTGGTCTTGATGTGAAAAGCATAGTGTCGGTAAAAAAATAAACCTGGACTGTATCTCACTTTGACCTTTAAAAGTGAGTTCTTTTAGAAAAAAATTGGTAATACAACAAGATATTAATACAACAAATAAAAACTAAATTTTGTTACCTATTCATAAAATTTATATATCATATTTTCAAAAAAAAAAATTAACTTTGACCTTTCACTATCTATAGAGGATCTTCATTAGACTCTTTAAAGAGTTTGTTCGGTGTTGTTTTTTTTTTTTTTTTTCAAAAAACAGATTTTTTAAGTACTTTATTGACTTTTTAAATTTTTTTTTAGTGTAAAAAGTTAAAAAAAAAGTTTGAAAAGTCAAAAATAGTAAGCAAAAAAATGGATTTTTGGAAAAAAAAAAAAAAGTTGCCAAACAAGCTCTAAATATAAGATGCATTTTAGGAAAATTGCGCAAATGGTTCCTAATGTATGACATTCAAATGATCCCTAACCTTTCATTTTTAGCGGAATGGTCCCTCACCTATCTATTTAGGTGCGCAATTGGTCTTTTTTTACGGATTCCGTTAAAAATTCGTTAAAACCTTTTCAAAATTGTCGCAAATGGTCCCTCTCATGTTTTTTTGTCTTTATTAGTGGAGGTAAAATTGTCAAGTTATATTTTCTTTCAATTGGCACAAATGGTTCCTAACCTTTACCTTTTTTTGGTGCAAGTAGTCCCTAACCTATAATTATATTTTGGTGCACAATTGGTCATTATTTGATTAAAAAGACAAAAATATCCTTACTTTTAATTAAAGAAATTTACAATTGGATTCCTAACCTTTAAAAGAAGTGAAAATGAGTCCGATACTTTAATTTTGTTATTAAAAAAATAAAAAAAAAACTAATACATTGACAATATACTAAATTATTTTGTATATTTTACGAACTATTATAAAATAACTAAAATTCAAACTCATAATTATTAACGAATGTGCTAATTAAAATTATTTTATTATTATTAAGTAATTATATTATTTAAAATTCAAACTTTAATTTTATCGTTACAATATAAAAAAATAATAATTTTGTCACAAATAAAAATTTTAATTACTTTCCAAACATCACATATCCGTAGAACCAAACAGATAGGTGCTATTTGGAAAGTGCTATTTGGATCGGGAAGAGGATTAATAGGTCATTTTTTTTCGAGCTAACCTTGAACCCAGCTGACCTTAGGGTTCGAGAAGGATAGGTCATTTGGGGTTAAGGAGGAAAGTTAGACCTTGGTGGGAACCGAACTGAATCAATCAATTTAAATTGTTAATTAAGATAGAAAAATTATAATTTCTAACTAAATATAGTTGGTGAATTCTAGTGTCACATAAATTAGTGCTTAGCATCACCTCGAGCTAAATAGCAATACTGGCTTTGTTGCTATTTGGTTCAACAGATAGGTGTTGTTTGGAAAGTAATTAAAATTTTATTTAACAAAAGTTTTTTTTTTTTTTTATATATTGTAACGTTAAAATTAAAGTTTGAATTTTAAATAATATGATTACTTAATAATAAAAAAAAGGGTTAATTACACTAATGGTCCCCATTCTTTCAGGTTTGTAACAATTTCATCCCCATTCTTTTTTTTTAGCAGATATCATCCTCATTCTTCCATTTATACTCATAGATGGTCCCCAAATCACTATTTTTCACTATTCTAAAAAATCTTGGACAATTTTGCCCTTTAACTTAAATAAATTAAAATGATAAGAAAAAAAATACAATGAAAATATTGCAATTAAGCCCTTAACCTTTTTAAAAGTACAAATAAATCCTAAACTATTTTATTTTATTCAGATAAGTGTTCTTCTCCCACCCCACCCCACCCCACCCCACCCCACCCCACCCCACCCCCGAAAATTATTGAGAAAAGTGTTCACAAAGCAAAAATCTGTTAACAAACCACCAGAAAAAAAATGGCTAATTCCTCTCCAATAATTCTCCCAATTTCCAATCCTCAACACACTACTAACGCCACAACCACCACCACCACCACTCAACAATCCGCCGTCGCGAACTCTGCTGTCTGTTTATTGTTTTCCCAAATCTCCGATTTTTACCATTTTTTGTTTTCCCAAATCTCCGTCGTCATAATTTCCATTTTTACCATTTGCACTATTCGTATTCGGGCCGAGAAACCGGTTTGTATTCTTTGCAAGGTCGCAAGAACTTGCTTTCGCTTATACCGTAATTTAGACCGACTTTCTATTTTTCAAATGATTTAGTGCCTCGTTCAGCTGGGATTAATTCCCAAGTTACCATAGAAGAGATACAAGAAAATGCCCAGGTGAAGAAGGTGAAGAAACGCGGGTTATCAATAAGGCCAACTTTGCGCAATGGAAAGCGAGTTGCTGTCTAATATCATGACTCACATGCGGTTCATTTGTAGATACGAGTGGAAAATAAGGAAAGAAGAGTTGAATTTGTGCGTGGAATTGAAGCTATATAATGTGGTGGTGGTATGGGTTTGAGATCGAAGAGAGAATATACGCGTGTACAATCGTGATTTTTGTGCGATTTTGATATGGTGTGGGTGGGTTTTGTAGTATGAAGCATATGCCTAAGGTGGAGGTGGAGGTGGAGGTGGAGGTGGGGGGTGGGGGTGGGGGTGGGTGAGAAAAGATGATATTTTTTGTTGGAGAAGAACACCTATCTCGTATAAAATAATAGTTTAGGATTTATTTGTACTTTTGAAAAGGTTAGGGGCCTAATTGCTGCTTTTATTCTATTTTCTTTTTTTCATCATTTTAATTTATTTAAGTCAAGGGGCAAAATTGTCCAAGAATTGTGAGAATAGTGAAAAATAGTGATTTGGGGACCATTTATGAGTATAAATGGAAGAATGGGGATGATATCTGCTAAAAAAAAGAATTGGGATGAAATCGTTACAAACCTGAAAGAATGGGGACCATTAGTGTAATTAACCCTAAAATATATATTTTTAATTAGCACATTCGTTAATAATTATGAGTTTAAATTTTAGTTATTTTATAATAGTTCGTAAAATATACAAAATAATTTAGTATATTGTCAATTTGTTAGTTTTTTTTTAAATTTTTTAAAAAAAATTAAAGTATCGGACTTATTTCACTTTTTTTAAAAGTTATGAATCCAATTGTAAATTTCTTTAATTAAAAGTAATGATATTTTGTCTTTTTAATCAAATAAGGACCAATTGTGCATTAAAATATAATTATAGGTTAGGTACTATTTGCGAAAAAAAAAAAAGTAAAGGTTAGGGACTATTTGTGCCAATTGAAAGAAAAATGTAACTTGACAATTTTACCCAACTAATAAAGACAAAAAAACACACAAGAGGGACCATTTGCGCCAATTTTGGAAAGGTTTTAACCGATTTTTAATGGAATCCGTCAAAAAGGACCAATTGCGCACCTAAATGGATAGGTTAGGGACCATTCCACCAAAAATAAAAGGTTAGGGACCATTTTTACACTAATATCATACGTTAGAAACTATTTATGCCAATTTCCCTGCATTTTTTTTAAAGAGTGAATGCTTAAAACAAAATTCCAAGTTCCAACATATTCTCCACATTTGAATGGACAAACTTACTATTTGTTTATATTTTATATTAGGTACATTTAATAAATATTTTATTTATTTGGCTATTTAAAGAGAAATTTGTATTTTTCATCATCAACATTTGCAAAATGTAACAAATTTTACTATCAACCTATTTTTTAGCATAATTCATCTACAACCTTTCAATTATGTAGCAAAATTCATCATTCTTTACATTTTGACCATTAAATTACGGATTAAATAAACAAAACAAAACATTTCATCTTTCCACCCACTATCCACCCCCACCGTCCCCACACTACCTCACACTTACCCGTAGTCAAACATCGTCCCCACAAATGCTATCATGTCAACGATGACATCACCACTTTAGAAAAATTAATTCAAAAAATACAAAAGAAAGATAAAAATCGACAGTCGCGATTTGAGTTATGCGATTTGGATTCTTACAAATGGATAGTGGAGGGTTGATGAAGTGCTCACTATTAGTGGTGTAAACCAATCTACTATCATTTTTTTATTCAATCAATTTTTGTTTTTTTTTTTTGAATTAACGCGCTATCGTGATTGTATTTGTGGAGGTGGGTTTGGGGGTGAGCTTGACTGTGAAAGATAGAATACTTATTTTTTTCTAATTTTTTTTGGTTGGGTTAATATGTAATTAATTGTTTTAGGTATGATTTATTTATACTTTTTAAAAATTTATGGGATATTCTTTGCAATTTTTTCTTATTTTTTGTTGTTTTATTGCTTTCTTTTATTTTTGTTTATTTAAAGATGATGGTAAATTCGTCATTTAATGGCCAAAATAGATGGGAGGACGAATTTTGCTACATAATTAAAAGATTAAAAACAGGGATGACAATTTGACCCAGCACTTACCGGAACCCCCCCAGTCAGTGCCCGCCCCCGCCCGATCGATTATTCGAGTAATAGGACATCTCAATATTTTTTTTTTTTTCAAAAATCATAAAATTGTTGTAAAATTATAGATAAATGATTAATGACTATTTGGTTTTATCTAGATATCTATATAGTTATCTACTTACTCTAGAAGAGTATATTCTAGTCGGGTTGTAACTCCCATTAGAACCGTATAAATAAGGGTTATTGTTATAATAAATTTACACACTTGATTTTTGACTCTCTCTATTATCCTCTATTTTTCTAGTTTCATGACACACGTTATCAGCACCGATATAGCTCATCCAAAATAGAGAGAAAATTTGAGAGCTAGTTTAGAAAATTCATAGAATCTAGGTAGCCTATGCATCTGTGATCAAACAATTATATCTTAATCCTCCATGGTCCGATCGTTGTAAAATTTGTATAGCATGTTCAAAACTCATTGTTTTTTAAATCCAACGGTGAATATCAAGATCTAACAGTTCATTAGTGAGAAATCTCCGTGTGAACAATAACGAATTTTGAATTCATAGAAGAATTTGGGCAGCCTGAGCAGTTGTAATCAAAAGTTTATATCTGATGAAACGTTTACATCTCAACGCTCCGTGGTCCGATTGTTATAAAATTTTGAAAGCAAGTTAAAAACTCACTATTCTTCAAATCCAACGGTTAATATTAATATCAACGGTTCATTCGTGAGATATTGCTACGTGAACACTAGTAAATTTTGAATTAGTATTACTTTCAACAAATGATTATTTTCTATTTCAAGTAAGTTTATTCTTACAGATCTTTTGATTATA
This sequence comes from Forsythia suspensa, assembly GCA_023638005.1. Lineage (NCBI taxonomy): Eukaryota > Viridiplantae > Streptophyta > Magnoliopsida > Lamiales > Oleaceae > Forsythia > Forsythia suspensa. The sequence goes on along the minus strand of CM042674.1, from coordinate 7,607,273 downwards.
TTTTGTAAGATTTGATTTACATGATTTATGAATTTTTTATCGGTTAAATCTTTTGTTTTAATAAATTAAATATTTTTAAAGAAGCAAAAATGTGTTGATGTTTTTGAAGAAACATAACAAAACTAACTAAATATTCAAGAATAATATTTTGTTGGTTATTCTTGAATAAATCAATATTCTAGAAGAATATTATGTTAGTCCTGAAGATTAACTCTATATATGTCTGAGTTTGATAAATATGTTAATGCTCCTGAAAAACACAATATTATATTAATATTCTAGAAAATGTTACTTGTCCTTAAATAGCGTGCAATCACAATTTTAATAATTTAGAAGAATATTGAGTTATTGCTTCTGAATAAGCACAATTTTCTTGTATCGATATTATTGAAGAAAATTGTATCGTTATTCTTAAAGAATTGTCTATTACTAAAAATCAAGAATATTGTAGAAGAATATTGTATAATACTTCCTCCGTCCCAATCAATAATCGTTTTCCTTGTTTAAGAGGCTATTACTTTATACATGATATATTAAAATTTTATAATTTAATTTTGAAAGAACTTTTCTCTCTAAACCTTCATTTACAAATAAATATATATATATATATATATATTCTGATTTCCATTTAACTTAAATTAGAATATTAATTGAAAAAAAATAGGTCTATCTTTTGTGGGACGGATGATTTTTCAAACATCAATATTGTATTATATTATTTGCTCTCGAATAGTATATAATTATAAGATTTAAACATCTATTATATTTTTGCTCCTAATGAGTAAATTTTATATAATTTAGTATTCTTAAATAATAATTTATTATTGCTCATGAAGTAGCACAACATTATATTAATATTCTAGTAGAATATTACTTACTCTCGAATAGCTTAATTTTGTAAGATTTAATATTAAGTTATTACTCTCGAAGAGTATAATTTTATAAGATCTAATATTTTATTAAAATATTGATTAATACTCTGGAAAAAAATATAACGTCATGAATATCAATATTCTAAAAAAAAATGATATTATTGTTCATGAAAAAACACAAATTATATAAATTATTTTAGAAGAATATTGTGTTGTTACTTCTAAATAAGCACAACTTAATCCAATAAATATTATATGATTGCTCTTGAAGAAGCATACATATCAATCTTTTAGAAAAATATTGTGTTGTTACTATTGAAAAAGCACAACTTTACAATTTTTGAATATTAATATTGTGTGATATTAGAGTATTGATAGTCTTACAAAAGTACAATAAACTTGTGAGACAATTCTCCATCCTTCATTTCTCCATTCTTGTGAGACAATGAACATAAACTTGTTCATCAAATAAATGAAAAATATACTTGCTAAATTGTATTGAACCAGAAGTTCAATACCTCCAAATTTTATTGATTGACATTACCGGTTAGACCATTTCAGATCAATATGATGCGAATTATTAATGAGAATATATATTGAAAATTAGAAGATTTTTCAATATAATGAATTCTCACGTGATGTTTGTTCTCATGGTATATAAACCAGTAGGCATTTATTAGCTAAACTAGAGATTGAATTCTCTATATTTATGAAATTATTTAGGGTGACGTATAGGGCCCCGCCACCATCCATGTTGACCATCAAGATATTATTTGTTTCTAATAGATACATCTACTAGATGATTGTATGGTGTTATTATTCGTAACTTGAAGTTTGCGAGATTACTTGCTCAGATGTTATATTATGAGCATAATTTTCAGATTATATAATCAAGACGGTCTATCTTATTAATACTAGTGAGCCTAAATCTCAAATTTTTAATAAATGATAGTTGAGATGATGATAAATAGTTTAGTTCTATTATTTGTTAAACGCCTCCAATTAATTTATAAACCATTATTATTGAGAATAATATGTTTTCCATTTTTTTTTATAGTGAATGCTATTTTATATGTAGTAACACTCATACGCATCATGCCAACATCAAAGTTATCCCCTCTATAGTTGGTTTATGGTCTGAGTCTATTATTACCCTCTAATGAATTTTGATAGTATAATATATATAAAATCGATCCACCATAGTGCACTGAGGTGTGCATTAAAGAATGTTAAGAATACATATTTAGTTTGAAAACTCTTATAAAATATCTTAAATCCTAACGAATGATATTTTATAACACGATTTTTCGAATGTCATTTTGATAAGACAAATTTTTCAACATTATGGAAAGAAATTAAGTAGCTTGAAAGAATACATAAAAATGCATCATATTATGTTTTCTAGATATTTGCACAAGACAATACGAATCAGAAGTTTGACAGATAAGTCAGTTGTAAGTTATATAATTGACATATGTATTTACTGGCCAAATAGATTAACCAAGTCTCGTATACCAGCGGTAAATGCTCCAATTCATAATGACGTCCTGGAAGGACAATTTGTTAACATTATATCTAGTAAATTTAATGGCGCACCTGAAGCGTGGTGACATTTAATTTCAAAACAAAATTCTTTAAAAGAAAAATGGAGCAAATAATAAATATGATCATATTTAGGAGGCGTATACTCTTGGAGAGTATATAGACATAACTAATTATAAAACCCCAAAAGAGGTTCAGCTAGTTGAAATAATAAAATGAAAAGATCTCGATAAGTTATGTCGATATGAGAAAGGAATAGAGTCAAGAATGAAATGTTGTTGACAACGCTTTGTAACGTTTCATATTGTGAAATGTAGCGAGGATATTAAACGAAATCTATCAAATAATTAATTGGCCAAATAAAAGGATTCAATCCAACTAAATTGAACTTACTAGAGAAACCAAAAGTTACTAGACCTATAGTCTGAACATCTAAAGGTGTATACTTATGCGAAAAAGAAATGAGAGCAATGAAGTCGTAACATGTAATGCATGGACTTTTAACATTATGAATTTTACAAAGGTTTATGTAAAGTAATCACAAGTCGATATCTTGTTAGCCTATCAATACATGTCATATATGCATATAATGGATATTGTTATAATCAAATCATCTGACATGACTAACAAAACTATGTATATAAGTCACTGGAGGATTTAATATGTCTAAAGCATATAGTTTAACTTTTTTAGAACTTAATCGATTAAAGTATAAATCTGAAATGATATTATAATTAGGAAAGTAAATAAGCGTTGTACTCTTTTCTTTGATGAGGGTTTTGTCCTATTGGATTTTCATGGCAAAGTTTTTAATGAGGCAACTTTCACGGCATATTAAAAGAATTGTGTACTCTTTTTCCTTCACTAAGATTTTTTCTAGAAAGATTTTAACGAGGTATATTCTTTCTGTAAATGACATCTAATTGGAAGTGGTATAAATGTTATAGTTATGGATGTCCATAATATACAAATCATTTACCTTCATCATAACCCTATGATTATATTTCTCGTGTGTTATAAATTGTATATGAGACTCTTGAAGGGAACAACAATAAGATCTGTTTTTAATATAATTGTATCAGACAATCAAGTTGACTACAGTCAACCAAAGATAGTGTATGAAGATGATATCGCTTAGAGGTTATAACATGGAACACATTTCACAAAAATTGTTTTATACAAGTTTTAAAAAGATGGCGACATTGAAGCACAAGACATGGATATATTGATACAAGCTTTTTTCATTGATTGAAATCAGAGGGAGTAGCTGTACTTTTTTTTTTTCGCTCAGGTTTTATCCAACTGGATTTTTCTAACAAGGTCTTAATGAGAGAACATTTGATTATTCAAATTTTGATAAATTTTTTTTTTCATTTGCTTGGTATTTTTGTCCCATTGAATTTTTACTAAACAAAATTTTTAACGAACCAGTTATTGTGTAATAAGTCATTTAAGAGGAGTGTTGTAAAATTATAGATAAATAATGAATGACTATTTAGTTTTATCTAGATGTCTATGTAGTTTTCTACTTACTTCAAAAGAGTGTATTCTAGTGAGGTTGTAACTCCCATTGGAACCTTATAAATAAGGGCCATTATAATAAATTTATACATAAGTTTTGACTATCTTTATTATCCTCTATTTTTTTTAATTTCATAACAAAAATAAACTCTAAATTAAAATTTTTGTTAGGGAATTTGGTGCAAATGGCCCTTCACCTTTGTCCTTAGTGTGAAAATGGTCTCTAACATTTGATTTTTAACAATGACATTCCTAACATATGTGTTTTGGTGCAAAATTGGTCATTATTTGACGGAAAGACCAATATGTCCTTAATTTTAATTAGAAAAATTTGAAGTTGGGTTCTTAATCTTTTCGAAAAAGTACAAATAAGTCTGATAGATTTATAAAAAAATTTAAAAAACACTAGTGAGTTTTTTTGTTTGTTTGTTTTGAAATAAGATTTTTTGACCAAATTAATAATATACGTAAATTTTTTTTATATTTTACGAATCATTATGAAATAACTAAAATTTAAGCTCAAAATTATTGACAAGCGTGTTAATTATTTTTATTATTAAGAAACTACATTATTTAAAATTTAAAATTTTATTTTATGATTATAATAAAAAAGAAAAATAACTTTAACTACAATTAGAGCTCCAACTTTATTTTCATATTTCAATTTATCTTTTTATTATTATTCAAAAATAAAGAAAACATAATTTGTAAATTGGTTTTTACTAGTATTTTTATGTTAAATAAAAACATAACAAGTTTGGTTTAAAGCCATAAAATTATATACATCATTTATTTATTTATTTTAATTTTAATCAAGTTTTTCACATCAAATAGCAATTAAGTATACTTAAAGCACAATAATTTAACATTTTTCTTTTTTTCAAAAAATTTAACTGACACGACTATAATGATATATTTGTTATGCTAAATTAAATATTATTAAATAAAAGTACATGACTCATTTGCACATTTTATAAAGGATATCAATCCAACTGCATTTTTTTTTAACTTTAAAATTAATGGCATATTGGTCTTTTCCATCAAATAATAACTAATTCGCATACCAAAAACATAAATTAGGGACGTTCGTGCCAAAAAATAAAAGTTAGGGACCATTTATGCATTCAAGGCAAATGTTATGGATAGTACTTGCACCAAATTTTCTTTTTGCTAGGAATGAGCTGAATGAGATTCGAACTCGAGCTAAATTGTTAAATTATAAAACTTAACAACTACACCACATATCCAATCTTGTTTTTTTTTTTTTTTTTTTTAAATTTTATTTGCTACAAATATTATAATAAATTCTCATTTCTCAACTTTAACATTCTACGCCCATAATCCTTCACATTCTAATTCTTCCACCCAGTTTTGTTTAATTGTTTGTTTTTAGTTTCGAAAAAAATTAAACGAGACAATGACAAATCAATGGGGCGCATACTGTCCGAGCCACCGCAAATTGGCGGAGTAGCGAGGAGTGGGGCCGATTATCTCCCATTGCCATCCCTAGTTGGGATAGATTATGCTAAAAAAATAGGTTGATAATATATTTGTTACATTTTACAATAGTTGCTGATGAAAAATGTAAATTTTTCTTATTTATAACATTTTAATAAGTTTTTTAAACATAGATTACTCTTTAATTTAAAGAGCCAAAGTTTAAAATTTTGCTTCAATGAACTCTCTAATTTAACATTTTAATTTAGAGAGTGGGTTTGCTCTACCCACTCTCTATTATTAAATGCATTGAAATAATTTCAATTTTCAATACTTAATGTGTTGGTTTTAATTAAATATTATATACAAATTGCAAGAAAAATACATGATAAAAAAACAGGAGAGAAAAATATATTAAACGCTTTTTGAGAAAAATAAAATAAAGAGTGGAAATAAAGAGGTTGCTGGAATATTTAAAAAAAATGTTCTCTAAATTTAATGATACTCTTTAAAATACTAAAGATGCTCTTTAAACATGGGCGGATTTAGTGGTGGCGAGATCGGATCGGATGGATCGGTGGGAAAAAATTCTTTTTATAGTGTAAAAAATTTTTAATTTTTTTCCCCCTAATAATAGGTCTTGGTCTTGAAGTGTGATTTTTTTTTTTAATAGCAGTCCGATCTAAAAATATCCTAGTTTCGCTCTTGTTTTTAAACATAAATAAGTTGTTATAGACGCTCATAAATAATACTCCATTAGCACCTCATTTGGTTGGAAAATAAATAAATAAATAAGAGATGAAGAAAAAATGATAATTTTTATTGAAAAATGTAAAATAAAAAGTCAAAATAAAGAATATTATTGAAGTTTTTAACAAACTATTACGTGTTGAAAATCCTTAACCGATTGACACATGTCTTAAAAATCATTTACTTCATTAAAAAAAAAAAAATTTGGGGAAAATGAGAGATTTTTTTTTTTGGGGGGCTTTTTGGGTTGTGGGGGGTGATGCGGGGGACGAGTTAGGGGTGTCTGGTTTGGGGGTGTAAGAGAGAGAAAGTTAAAGAAACAATGTTTTTTTGGAGAGAGAGAGTTTTGTCCTTTCCCCTTCTTTCAGAGAAAAGATGGTCGAAGAGAGTTTCCTCCTCTGAGATCATCCTAAAAAGGGCAGTCAAGAAAAAATAATTAAAAAAATCACAAACAAACCCGAAAAATCCATTTTTATTAATTATTTTTTGGTCAATAATTTTTCTTTCAAGCTGCCATTTTTGAGTGTCAACTACAATATTCATCTGCCACCCTTGTCTGCCCTCTGCATTATTGTTTTGGAAAAGGATTTCGAATCGCTAAAGAATTCGTTGTTACATCATTGACTCCCCTTTTATGCGTCCCTTAAGGTGAGTTTTTACAATGCATTTCTTTAAATATTGTATCCTTTTACTTTTCTATATGTTGCTTGTTCATATGGTTATTCTTTATATTGTCATTTTTTTAATGTTATGATTCTGTTTTGGCTTGTGGATTGCGCTTGTTTGTATGTCATTTAGAAGAATCAAAATTGTTAACTTTGGCACATTTTCTGCATTTTTCAGCTAAAATTTGAATCCTGGAGATAATTTACCGAGCCAGGTTATGCAATTGTTGGTGAAAACAGAGCTGTTAGTGTTATATTCCTAATTAAATATTGTGAGAAGGAGAGACCCCAATTCTATCAATAGGTTCAAGAGGGTTAATGCAGATTCTTTTGTTTGCTGTATCGATTGCGCCTAGTAGTGAGTTTGTCCCATATGATTTTCTTGGTTTTGTAAGATTAAAAGGTTGTTTTCGGGTTGCATGATTGGTGTTGTTTCTGAGTAATATATAATTGCTCGGAGGGTAATTTTGCACTAGGAAGCTGACGATTTTGTTTAGCACATTGTATAGAATTCTGGCTGTTGGTAGAAACCGTGATTGCCTCTGCTAGTGCGACTTATGGTTCGACAAGAAATGGGGGTTAGCTGGACCACTTATGGAATCCAGTTATCATGTTTCCATCTCTTGATTATTGTTTTGCAAATTCACGGGTGTTTCTCGCTCAATTCTGAAGGTAATAATGGATTATTTGACTTTACTAATTATTTCACACCGAGTATGAATTTTGAAGTGTCGAGTGTGTTCTGTCATTGTTGACAGTGATACAAATGGAAATGCAGGATTAGCATTGTTGGAATTCCAAGCAAGCGTCGAGTCTGATCCATATGGAGCTTTAGCAAATTGGAATCCTGATGACCATGACCCGTGCATGTGGTCAGGTGTTCATTGTCTGGATGGTAAAGTGCAAATGCTGTAAGTGCCTATTATTTGGTCTACATTTCTATGTATATCCAAGAACTTTAGTTGCTGATCTGAGTTGATGCCGTCTTGCTTCATTTCAGTCCCTTGAACTAGTGGAAACTAGCTTCGTCCCCATCCCCACCAAAAAAAAAATAAAAATGACAACAACCTCCAACACCATGTTGATAATCTAGTGCGGAAGGGCTTGTTTTTCCTTATTTTCTTGGTCAGTAGAGGGCCCGTTCTTCTTATTTTCTTAGTCTGTAGAGGGCCCGTTCTTATTTTCTTAGTCACTAGAGGGCTCTATCTTCTTATTTCTTGGTCCTTAGTGGTTTTATTCTTGAATTAAAGACCCACTGCTTTCGATTAACGTTTATTACTTTGATGTACGAAAAGGTACGTTCCTGATCTATATATTTTTGTGCTTTGTATAGGGATCTCAATGGATGTTACTTGGAAGGAGTATTGGCACCAGAGCTTGGAAATCTCTCTCATTTACGAATTCTGTGAGTATCAAATTTGTTTATGTGCAGTCTGTTGTTAAAATTGCAACTTTTCAGATTGTGATTTCCTGAAATCATTTGGAAAGCAGTAAATACCAGATTTATAAACACATAACATCTCCTATCAATTTGACTTGTTCTGCAACGGCTTGAAGTTTCCCCATGTAACAGCCAACTCAAACGAAGCACAAGATAATACCACCCTTATTTGTGATTCTGCGAAAACAAACTTAAATAATAATGCTTGGCTAATTATTCATCACATAGATTCATTGTTTTCATGTCCTACCTTTGTTGACTTTTGTCTAGTTTTAATTGAAAAAAAGAAGAAGAATTGCCGTGAATCTTGATTGTGGTAAATTTTTTCTGTAGATGGTTCATCAAATTATCATATTTTTGCTAAATAAATAGGCCAAATATACCCTACATCAACCTAAGTAATTTAAACTAAAGTCCACAAGAAAATATCTGTAGCTGGCCGTATGGCACTCATTTTACTTGAATAATAGTGTCTGGAAACATCTTTTCTTGCTCTGTGAAATAAAGCTTAAAAATTTGGATATTGCTCGTCTCCAAAGCTGTCATACTAATTTATGGGCAATATAGTGTTTCTGTGTTACTTCTTTTGAAAACCAGCCAATTTTATTTCAAGAAATCATGTTATGAGAGGCACATGTTCGTGATGCTCTCTTTGATAAAACATTGTTTGTGCCTGTAACAAATCCCATGCTACTCTAAGAATCGATGTTCCTCATTAATCCAACAGTTATAACTCACGTCTCAATTTCTTTATTTTGAGCAGAAAACTGGAACTATTCATTAAGAATTGTAGCAACGATAATTCATTAAGATTTTTCATTAATATTATATGAATGAAATTGTTAAGAATGAATGATGACACTTGATTAATATTTTTCATTACCACTACGAATTTCTAACTGTATCAACAATTGTTGGGATCATAATTATAATATCCCATCAACAGTGAGGGCAAATACCAATGTCAAAGAACAAATATATCTCAATTCACGGGACTTGAACTTGAAGATTCTTGGTATCAGGACCTCATCTTTAGTCATTTTAACCACTAATGCCTAAATGGCCACTCCGTGATGCAAATCGATGCTGTGATATAATTCTCACTATCATGTGTGCTTGAATTATGGCATACCTAGTACTAGTGAATTCGTCGCCAGAGATATACTGTCCATTCTAGTCATTTCTTTTGAACTTTTTTTTGTCCTTCATCTTTTTGATCTTGTCAATGTCCCTGATTAACATCTTCTGATCGTGCCATCAGTGACCTCTCCAAGAATCAATTTTTTGGCATCATTCCTCAACAGTTGGGACTGCTAACAACACTAGAAGTGTTGGACTTGAGGGATAATAATCTGAGTGGAATTATTCCTGTAGAATTAGGTGGGCTGCATTCACTGAAACGCCTGTGAGTTTTCATCTGCTAATGTTTTAGTATTTTTAGATAATATTATCAACCTAGCTAAAATCTATTTTTCGATAGGTTGCTCTGTAATAATAGATTTGAAGGAAGCATTCCCTTGGAGATTGGAAAACTCAGTTTGCTAACTGATTTACGGTTTGATGAGAACCTTACAGCTGATGTTGCCAGCGGATGCGTAAATAGAAAACTTGGGCACTGGTAAGATATTACTGGCTTCTCTGTACTCTGTATGCATATGTCTGCCATACTTCAATTTTTAGACGATGATTTCCATCGTAAAACATACTTCAATTTCTTTTCTTTTTTTTTTCTCTGGTAATTTGATACCTGTTTTGAGCAGCATCTGGCAGAGTGGTTTGAAAGCATTAAGAAAACCAGGGTCCTTTTTGATACCAATTAAAGGGACCCTAACTAGTTACCTCAATCTGTTCCCGCTGTACGTAAATTATGTTTTCATTTCCTGATTGTTAACTTGGGTTTATTTGTCATCTTCTTCCTGAATATATTTTATTTGATGAACATGAATCAAGGTTCAACTTTGGAGGTGAACTCTTGCACAATCACCATGGTGATTGCTGTAGCAATCTACCAAGTGAGCAGTAATCTTTGGTTCTTGAATCAATTATGACCTATTGGTATGTCTTTGAAATAATGTTGCTTCTTACATATTCAAGGTTCACCCGAGCCAAGTGTCATCCAAAATGTAGAGGGCCTGGTAATCAATGCACGCCGTAGACTAGTTGAACAGTTGAGTAACCTCGCTGCTGCGCCTGCCAATGTCAGGTCCCCATCAGAACACGTCAATGCCCTTCCAAGCACCAGAAGTAGTGGATCGTTTCCTGCCGTACCAATTAGGAAGAAACTAAATCCTCTTCCTGCATCATTGCCCGCTTCACCTCCACAACAGTCTCATAACATGACTTATCCTGCTGGAAATTCCTCTGGTACTGTTAATCAACCAACTGATAAGCAGTCTTCGACCGGTGGAAAATCTGGAAATTCATGGAAGTATATAGTTGGGATTTCTAGTGGAATTTTCCTGCTCATTGTTGCTGCAGCCATGTTTATCATCTGCAGAAGCAGAGCAGCAAGAACAATAACTCCTTGGAAGACTGGATTGAGTGGGCAGTTGCAGAAAGCATTTATTACAGGTACGTTTGCCCCATGTGATCTGGGAATCAAGGCTCCTGTCATAATTGTCACCTTGACTAGGACAATTTTTTATTATAATCGTGATCTTTTGATTTGTCAATTCCAATTAGACGTTAGTACATCGAAAATATTTATATTATGTTTCACCTGCTGAAGATTTGTATTTGCAAACAAATATGAACATAACCTTATCAAACATACACCCATTAAGCCCAATAACAAGTCGTGTTTGCATGGGGAAGCTCAAATACAACAACTGCAAAAAGAAAAGGGGTCACGGGAACCGACTTCTACAGAAACTTATTACAACGAAAAAAAAAAATCTCAAAGTCGTGTTGTCTATGCAAATAGAATTTGTACTTTTCTCTTTTCTAAATTCTTTCTTGAATTGCATGTCACCAGAGGCGCCAAATGTTACTTCTTTTTAGAACTATTCAAAACATTACCCTGAATATTTCCTCACTGTTAGAAATATTTGTAATCCTTTTCAAAGATTGGTCCATAATGTTTTTGCATCCATCTTGTTATAGTGGCTTCAATAGTCTTTAGCCGAGTGATGCCTCAAAGCATGTTCATGATGTGCGAATCTGCTGAATGGTTGTTGTCACAAGTCTACTTAAAATGTTAAATGATTTTTCAAATTATCCTAGATTATGTAAGTAGCTATGCAACTACTGACTGATTTCGTTTTCATTATTAGTAGTATATAATTCATACAGTATGGAAAATATGAACTCAAAATCACATGCTTTAATTTGCAGGGGTCCCTAAATTGAACCGAACTGAGCTAGAAACAGCATGCGAGGATTTCAGCAATATCATTAGTACATACGATGATGTGGCCACCGTATTCAAGGGTACTCTATCCAGTGGAGTAGAGATTGCTGTTGTCTCAACCACTATAACATCTTTAAAGGACTGGTCAAAACGTTCGGAATTGGCTTACCGGAAGAAGGTTAGTCAATAATCTTTGCACTGGAAGGTTAATTGTTCTATAATGCCGTATAGCTTACTGATTTTCCTTTTGTCACTTCAACAGATTGACATTTTGTCCCGAGTGAACCACAAGAATTATGTTAATCTTATTGGATACTGCGAGGAGGATGAACCTTTTATTAGGATGATGGTTTTTGAGTATGCTCCAAATGGCACTCTTTTTGAGCACCTGCATGGTATTTTGTTGGACATGTGAATTCTTGTGCTGGTCATTTATTTATGAAAACTCGCTACTTTTCTGCGAGATAAAATGTTTCGTTTTGGTTTTCAGTTAAAGAAGTTGAGCATCTCGACTGGAATGCAAGGATGAGGACCATAATGGGGACAGCTTACTGTCTTCAGTACATGCATGATCTGAATCCACCTGTGGCACATTCCAACTTGACTTCAAAAGATATTTTTTTGACAGATGATTATGCTGCTAAAGTATGACATGTCTCGTCATGAATGTTGCTGCAATATTCCCAAGATTTGTATCTACACGCATTATTATGGATAAACATTTAGTTCGTTTTAGTGATAAAATGCACCCTCTTTCTCAGATTGCAGAGCTCGGCTTCTGGGCAGAACTTGTGGCCAAGTCAAAGAACCCGGGGGAAACTGACTCAGAGAATTCCGAACTTCCACCGCTAGCTGATCTTGATACAAATGTTTACAGCTTCGGAATCCTGTTGCTTGAAATAATTTCTGGAAAGGTTCCCTCTACAAAAGAACAAGGACATATAATAAACTGGGTATATGTCCATTGGATGTTCTATTGATTTTTGCATATTTGGATGAGTTATATTTCGTTAAATTAAATTAAAGTAATATAACCAAGATTATTTTGACTCCTGCCAGGCTGCTGAATACTCGAATGATAAGAGCAGCGTCACCTCCTTGATCGATCCAACCTTGAAATCCTTCAAAAGTAATGAGCTCGATATTATTTGTGAGGTAATCCAAGGTTGCATTCAACAAGACACGCGAAAGAGACCTTCGGTGAAGGAAATCATTCAGAAGTTGAGGGAAGTCATCGATATATCACCTGATGCTGCGACTCCAAGACTTTCTCCCTCTGGTGGGCTGAACTCGAGATCTTATCAGCAGAGGCAGCTTAATTTGACGTCATCTCTAAAATGTACGTCAAGTATATATCATTTTACTTCATACGAATACCAAAACAGAACACTTTACCATCCAACAAAATTCCCAGAAAACTTAATTTAACAATGGTTTTCTTTCTTTCATTTATTATTTCATTCTAATCATATTGTTTAATTCTTTTACATTTTTTTTCCACCTCAAAACAAAGTGTGCTACCATCAAATACCTATAATGTATTTCTGTGATTGCAAATTGGGATGTAAAAAACAATGTTGGACATGGAGTTGTATCCCGAGCTTGAGATTATTGTATCAACAGTAGCAAACTTTCCGTGTGCCTCTGCACAAGTGATTCTTTACTTGTCTGATTTATCATGACGCAGACGTCTATAGATTCTTAAATTTGTTTTTATTTACACTTTGTATATCCAATCATCATTCGTCGTCCATAGCAAAATCTGAAGCATTGAAGTAGCTGCCAAGAATTTCACACTTTGTAATTGAATCAGTACATCCAACACACCCGTGAGTGTCTTCAGCCTCCACAATCAGCCGTTTTCATCTCTTTTTCTAACCCAGAAAGTAACACCTTAAATGCCAATTCCACCTGGGTCATTGCCGAGTCTCAACTGTTCCTGACTCGGCTCTCTTCCACGGCCAACTTTACCATTCTCCGGTCTGTCGCCGCCACCTGCTGCAGCTCAATTTCTTTCTCGACCGTCTCCTCCTGTGCCTTTATCTTCTCTCTCAAAGCCTCGATATTTTTCACCTGTTGGTCGGTCATACCAGCTAGAGTTGCACCAGGTGTTTGAGTGTTTGTCAGTGGGTCAGTGGATCAATGAGTTCAGAAGCAATCGATTGCTTCCAACCAGTGATCCAAAGATATGCGTTCTCAAGTGGACTCAGCCAAACAGGTGCAAAAAATGGTAAAACACATTCACTTGCTGCAGCCATTTTGCAGTGTAGTATCCTCTGTAATGTGCTGTGAATTTTTCGCTAAGAGTAGTTTGTGCGTGTTTATAAGCACTTATAAGCCTATCAAATATTATTTTTATCCACACATTTTGTAGGGCTTACAACATTTATCCACTTTTTATCCGCATATTTTGTAGGACTTCTACTTATAATCTACAAAAATCTTTACTAAACATACTTTAAATCGCCACGGTTGGCTTCAGTAGAAGGCTGTTTTGATACCAAACGAAGGGTTTGAAGGAAGTGTTAAGTTGACAAAAAGACTGCGAACTTATCCTCAACTTGAGTGTTTATCTTGGAGAGAGAGAGAGAGGTTGAATACGCGAAGCTGCCGGCATATTAAGGCGATGAATTGTTCGCCAAGTGCGAGGCCTTTTGCATGGCTTACGCGCAGGCTTTACATATTGTCGTCCCTATTTGAATTGGAGTTAAAAGATTCCAAAAAATTCTTAACTAATTGGAGGGAGCAAAATTAAAAAAGTTTCCAATTCATCTGCTTGTGTCAGACGAATTCTTTAAGGCCAAGAATTGGGCAAATCATTGTATAAATTGATGATGATCATCCTTGTTTTCTTTGCTGCTTGTACGTGAAAAAGGGTCAACACCAAGACAGATTTTTTTTTTTTGAAGTCTAGCACCTAATCTCTTGTTCTATTCGTAGTTCTTACAAAATTAGAGATTGTGGGTGTTGTAAAAGTGATACATTCTGATATTTTGAACCAATGAACTGTGAAGGAATTAGATAAATACTATCACTTTTCTATGCAGAAACGAGCCACTAAAGTCCTTGATCAGCCCATTGATTTTGTGGTCGAATTTCATCATTTAGGCTTTTGAACATACACTTTTATATTCTGGCAGAAATTAGTTTTTATTTATTCCGGCGGCTGTTTACACTCTAATGGTCAAGTAGTAAAAACAAAATGGACAGAAGTTTGGCTAGGGTTTGATTTTCATACCATTTTCTTCATGTTGCATGAGATATTTATAGGAAATTAAGGTTGGGTGTATTTCGAACTTTTTAACTTATCTCAACATGTCTCTCTCCATCATTGGTGAAGTTCTCAATAGCTGAATTTTGTTTGATTTTATTTTACTTTTTCAACGATTTTGTATCTTTATATGAAGCAAGTAATCTGATATCACATGGTTTATGCTTTGTAAACTCTCCCTTAGTTTTTCCAAGAGTTAAAGATCTCAAGGCAAGTAGGTCTGCCGCATGCATCACCTTAAAGGGTGGCGAGGCTTCATGTGTCCTAGTCAGGAGGTTCGCCGAATGTGAACTCTCTTTTAGTGAATCATTTCTAGTTGGCGATGGTCATCTAGTAATATCTTGAACATTGTGATGTTTTATGTTGTGTAGAGTAAAGCATTAACCAAAAAGACAAATTTACGTGGCGTGTATACAATTTACAAATTCAATGGCCCTCGGCCCCTCGCATATGGTTGAAACTAGTTTCAAACAAAAAAAGGCGCAGTCTGGCTTTTCCAGTACTCCACTATCATTCGGTGATAAAATCTACCCAGGAAACGAGACAGAGATTGTGGACTTTGTCATATTCACAGTGTATCATGCTCGTGAACATGCCACCCTCATATTTTTGTCCAACAAGATGTTATTGTTTGCACCTATAGTCTATAGAAACAAGTGTTAAAACTAAAATTTAAATAAATAAATACATTTTTTCTTTACCATTTAAATTTTTGAGTAAAGTGATTTAGTGCTTGTTTGATAAAGTTTTTTGTAGATTATAAATCGTGAATCCTACGGAATGTGTACATAAAAATGATGTTTGATCGATTTATAAGTGCTTACAAAACACCTCCAAATACGCGGTTAATGTAGTATCGGATTATAAGTTCTATGAGGTCAAATCTAGTGGTCATTTATATATTCAAATTGTGCACGTGTAATATTATTGATGAGAAGTAACTTAGTACGTTTGGTGGTGCTTGATTTATAATTTTGACTGATCTAAATTGGTCAAATATATTTTTTATCTACACATTTTTATAGGACTTAATGTTACTGCTTAAATTTTTACTTTTGGATGGTTGTAGAAAGGGAACATTGAACCCACAATATTAATTGTCAGTCATGCATGTTCTGTTTTTGGGGGTATAACAACGCATGGTAATAAACCTAAGAAGGAAATCTGCATCTGGCATGAAACTTCATTTTTGCACGTGATTGCGTCTTCTGTTTGAACATTTTTCTCAAGTGTTGCAGATTTCTGCCTTTTGAGTTTGTTTTTTTGTCGACCCTGCTGTGTATTTAATTTTATTTGTTTCAATATATTTGATTTTACCTCTAATTCTGAAATAATTGTTAATATAGGTCTTAATTATATTATCATGTTACAAGATTAAATTTAAATACATAAAATTATATAATCTCTAAGAGTTTAAGTTTTAGACAAGAAGGTTGAACATAGTTTTGGATTGAATTATTTATAAAAATCATATACGTGTTTAGCCTCATCTTATCTGCATTCTCTAATGTATTAACCATGGACTGCATGTATTCATCGAGTGCTCATTTGCTTCTTTACTGGGATCACGACTGCCGGGGCTTAGTTTACTAGCAATGGCTGCAATCGGCATGTCTGCGATATTCTCCTGCAAACTCGCCACTATGCTGGACAATTTTGACTCTTCCTGGATTGTTTTGCTTTGTAAATTATTTATCAGTACGAGTTGTGTCTAGCTGAGAGCTCGCCCAGACTACCTGTTGAAGTCATAATTTAGATAAATAAGTTTGTACAATCTTCACATGACCCTTTCTTTATCTACTTAAACTTTTATAGGAAGTAGTTCAACATCACCAGTTGTTGTCCCTTGAAGAAACTCCGTCTTCAATTGTGAAGCATGGACGCTGAATGTGACTTTGACTTAGGCGTGCTTCAAGAATGCGATTTGTTAACTTCCAATATCCTTGACAGCCGTTGGATCATCAAGAATTATCAGGACCATTGATCAGCCCATATAAAAGGGCATCCAACTTGCATCATAAGTGGGTGGTTCAGAGCATAGTCGTCCAAAAAGAAGAAAGACCAGGAAGAGTTAGGTTTAAAATACAAATTGTAATACAGAGAGGTTGATTTTTTTTTTTTTTTTTTTATATTGTAATCCAAAAGCTTCCATTATTCGGGACGAGCTTGCGGGTTGTGCAAGTCACTCGGTGTTCTTCTATGTGGATTCTCTATTCAACCCATGGATGTAAGCATAGTTGAATTACGTTAATCTCATAGTCTGTGGTAAGCCTTTGTAGTGCTAAGTGTATCCCTCTTTTGGGTACAACAATTGGTATCAGAGCTGCTTGTCATATCAGGGTGGTAAAGCTTTGGTTTGAGGTGTTTGTTGAAATTCCTGAGAGAAGGCTGGTTTGTGAAACAAGCGGATAAATGACGTCTACGAGTGGAACAGTTAAAGTTGGGAAGTATGAGATAGAGAAATTCAGTGGGAAGAATGATTTTTCCTATTGGAGAACGCAAATGAAGAATTTGTTGATCTCACAGAAATTGCACAAAGCTTTGGCGGGTAAAGAAAAGGAGCACAAAGACATGTCCGATGAGGATTGGGAAGAGATAGATCTTGAAGCACGAGCGTCGATCATTCTATGCCTTGAAAGGGATGTTGCTTTCTTGGTTGATGATGAGGTAACGGCTGCGGATGTGTGGTCAAAGTTGGAGGCAAACTTTATGACAAAGACTCTAACAAATCGTATCTATTTGAAGTCCAAATTGTATACTTGCAAAATGGAGGAAGATACACCAATTCGGGAGTACATCAACAAGTTTGATAGGTGCATATCAGATTTGAAGGACATTGATGTGAAGGTAGATGATGAGGATCAAGCACTTTTACTACTTCTTTCATTGCCGAAATCTTATGAGAACCTCGTACAAACATTGATGCTTGTGGGTGATAATCTTACGATGAATGAGACTAGAACGTCACTTCTAGCGGATGATCTTCGGAAGATTGCAACTAGTGGCATGGCTACTAGTGGTAACAAGGAGCAAGCACAAGGGTTGTTTGTAAGAGGTAGAAGAAATGAGCGAGGAAAAGGCAAGGGAGGAAAGTCTAGGTCGAGTTCTAGACCTCTTGCAGAAAGACCGTGTTTTAAGTGCGGTGAGCTTGGGCATTTCAAAGGAAATTGCCCTAACAAGAGAGTAGGATGGAAGAAGAACAATAAGAACAACAACAACAGAAAGGTACAAGGCAAGCAAGAGGCTAGTTATGCCTCGGAAGAAGGGGGCAGTGATGATTGTTACTCCGTCACTTGTGATGAAGAAATCTCCGATAAGTGGATCCTTGATTCTGGTTGCTCTTACCATATGTGTCCAAATAGGAAGTGGTTTACTACCTATAGAAGCATTGATGGTGGAACCGTGTTGATGGGAAATAACCATTCTTGTAAAACGATGGGACTTGGTTCAATTAGAATCAAGATGCATGATGGAGTGGTAAGAACTTTAATGGATGTAAGACATGTTCTTGATTTGTGGAAAAACCTTATTTCTGTTGGTGCTTTGGACTCCGGTGGCTGCAAGATAGTTACATGGAATAGAGTGAAGAAGGTTGTTCGTGGTTCTTTGGTAGTGATGAAGGGCATTCGTCAAGGAAATCTCTATGCTCTTTTGGGTGCGACGGTGACAGGAAGTGCAATAGTTGGAACAAGTGGAAGTGGTGGAGACCCATGTGAGTGCACTCGGTTATGGCATAGACTGCTTGGGCACATGTCAGAGAAGGGTCTAGACCTGCTCGGTAAGAAAGGTTTGTTGAAGAACTTGAAGAAGCCTTCCATGGATTTTTGCGAGCATTGCGTGTACGGTAAAGCGCACCGGGTTCAGTTCAAGTCAAGTAAACACAAAAGCAGATGTATTTTAGACTATGTGCATACAGATGTTTGGGGTCCGGTTACGGTTACTTCCAAGGGTAGTTCCAAGTACTTTGTCACGTTTGTTGATGATTATTCTAGGTATGCTTGGATTTATTTCCTGAAGCATAAGAATGAAGTATTTGATACATTTAAGAAGTGGAAGGCAATGGTTGAGAACATAACAGGCAAGAAATTGAAGACACTGCGATCTGATAACGGTATAGAGTATACAGAGGGTACTTTCAAGGAGTTCTGCGATCAGGAAGGTATTGCTCGACACTGGACGGTCAGGAAAACACCACAGCAGAATGGGGTAGCAGAGACCGAAGGCATATACATTGCGAGAGAGCAACGTGTATGCGATCATATCTTTGGTTTAGGCGAGAGAATGGTGGGCAGAGTCGGTTACTACAGCTTGCTACATTATTAACCGGTCTCCGCATTCAAAGTTAGATGGAGATGTACCTTACAGGGTATGGTCAGGGGAGCATGCAGATTATGAGTGACTTAGAATTTTCGGGTGCACAGCCTACTACCACGTTAATGAGGAAAAGCTTGACGCGAGAGCCAATAAGGCAATATTCATGGGGTATGCAGCAGGTGTAAAAGGCCATCGCCTTTGGTGTGTGGAGGATTTTAAGTTCATAATCAGCAGGGATGTTACTTTTGATGAGAACTCCATGGTAGTTTTTTCGAAAGCTACTGTGTCCGGTGATGATGGTGTTGGGACTTCAAAGTCTCAAGTTGTTGAAATAGTACCTAAAGACCAACCAGGTTCTAGTCGTGTTCAAGAGGAGGATCGTGGAGATACTCATGATGAGAGTGATGATGAGCTTGAACATGAGACGGTTCAGCAAGAGAATGTACAGGCACTACAACAACAGTAGCTCGAGGATAGTTTGGCTTCCACTAGGCCAAGGCGAACATACAAGCAAGTTCAAAAGCTGGGGTCAGACCAGCCTTTAAGGCACTATGGGCAGGTGAATTTGGTTGAGTACGTGCTCTCAGTGGATGATGATGAGCCGGTCACCTTCAAGAAAGCTGTTCGAGACAGCAATAGTGGGAGTTGGTTGGCTGCGATGGAAGAAGAGATAGAATCTCTTCGGAAGAACCAAACATGGGAGGTTGTCCCACTGCCTGTAGGAAAGAAAGCTATTGCTTGTAAGTGGGTGTACAAGAAGAAAGAGGATCCTTCCGAGCTCGGTGGTACAAGGTACAAGGTACAAGGCAAGGCTAGTGGCTAAGGGATTTGCACAAAGAGGGGGAGTGGACTACAATGAGATCTTTTCTCAAGTGGTGAAGCACACTTCCATTCGGGTGCTATTGAGTATTGTTGATCATGGTGATCTTGAGCTGGAACAACTCGATGTAAAAACAGCCTTCTTGCATGGAGATTTGGATGAGGAAATCTATATGTATCAACTTGAGGGCTACAAGGTTGAGGATAAAGAAAGTCAGGTATGTCGCTTGAAAAAATCACTATATGGATTGAAGCAATCTCCTCGGCAGTAGTACAAGCGATTTGACTCCTTCATGCTAAAGCATGGATTCTCCAGAAGTGAGTATGACTGTTGTGTTTATATTCAGAAACTTCGTAGAGGTGATTATATCTATCTTCTTTTGTATGTGGATGACATGCTTATTGCTTCGAAGAGCAAGGTGGAGATAGATAGGTTGAAATCTCAGCTCGGTAAAGAGTTTGAGATGAAAGACATGGGCGCTGCAAAGAAAATACTAGGTATGGAGATTAGAAGAGAGAGGTCGAACCGTAAATTGTTCTTGAGTCAGAAAGGCTACATAGAGCGGGTTATTGCGAGGTTCGGGATGCAAGATGCTAAGTCAGTGGTGACTCCATTGGCTCCACATTTCAGGCTCTCTGGTAAACAATCTCCCACTACAGTGGAAGAGAAGGCACGCATGGAGCTTGTACCTTATACTAGTGCAGTCGACAGTTTGATGTATGCAATGGTGTGTACACGTCCAGATATTTCACAGGCAGTTAGTGTGGTCAGTAAGTTCATGGCGAACCCGGGGAAGGCACATTGGGAAGCAGTGAAGTGGGTCCTGAGGTACTTGAAAGGTACCGTTGATACGGGTTTGTGTTTTGGTGGAGATACATGTCAGATTAGCGGGTTTGTGGACTCAAATTATGCAGGTGATCTAGACAGACGGCGATCTGCTACTGGTTATGTGTTCAGTATACATGGCGAGGTGGTTATGTTTTCTTCTGGTGTTCGTCCAAAATTTGAGGTCTATCAAATGATGTACGAGGTGGAGAATTGTGAAGCATGGACGCTGAATCTGACTTTGACTTAGGCGTGCTTCAAGAATGCGATTTGTTAACTTCCAATATCTTTGACAGCCGTTGGATCATCAAGAATTATTAGGACCATTGATCAGCCCATATAAAAGGGCATCCAACTTGCATCATAAGTGGGTGGTTTGGAGCAGTCGTCCAAAAAGAAGAAAGACCAGGAAGAGTTAGGTTTAAAATACAAATTGTAATGCAGAGAGGTTGATTTTTTTTGTGTATTATAATCCAAAAGCTTCCATTATTCGGGACGAGCTTGCGGGTTGTGCAAGTCACTCGGTCTTCTTATTTGTGGATTCTCTATTCAACCCATGGATGTAAGCATAGCCGAATCACGTTAATCTCACAGTTTGTGGTAAGCCTTGGTAGTGCTAAGTGTATCCCTCTTTTGGGTACAACATCAACATTACCAGTTGTTGTCCCTTGAAGAAACTCCGTTAGTTGTGACTTGATTTGCATTCCACTGAGTGTGAAAACAAAGCGGATAAAGATAGATGGCCTGCAGCCTCCAAGCCAAAGAAGAGCGCGTTCTAATGAGGAACACCAAGCAGGCCAGAAAAAAAAGTGATACATCTGCACGGGCTAAGTCATTTCTTTGGTCACAATAATCCTAGAAATGCTTGATATTTTGCTCAGCAAGTTGCCTAAGAAATACTTCTCTGTCACCTAGCCCGTTGTCCGTGCCTATGTTTAAAGCTCGGAATAGCTCCGACAGGTCACGTTCTTTTAGGATCATCCATTCTTGGAAGCAGCTGTATTGACGGCTTTGGTCAGTTGGTTGCTCACTTGTACTTGACATGGTCAATCAATACAGCTTTGCCATTGAATTCCTAGTCGGTGTACCTTGCATCTGTTGAGATGCTTAGAATTTATACTATTGATTAGGCTCCTTTTATATGAAAAATCGAGAAAGAGCTTATTGTCTGCCAGTATAACATTCATGATCGCAGTGGCTTATCGGCAAGATGGAGAGCTGTATATTTGGATGTGTGTGTAAACTGTATAGCAGAATAAGATAAATTCTTCAATCTAATTGCAGTAATTTGCCCGAAGGACATTGGATTTGGAAGAGAAAGTCATTCCATTTGAAATCGCGTGAGAGAACGTTCTTGAAACTTGCCGCATAATTTGAAGGGAAATTGGTGCAAATGGTTCCTTACCTTTGTCTTTAGTGCGAAAATGGTCCATAATATTTGTTTTTTGGAACAGAAGTTCCCGACCTATATGTTTCAGTGTGTAATTGATTCTTATTTGATAGAAAAGATAAATATTGCCCTTAATTTTAATTAGAGAAAATTGTAATTAGATCTTTAATCTATGAAAAAATTGCAAATGAGTCCGATATGTTTATTTTTTATAAAACATTAAAAGAAACTAATGATTTATTTTTTATTTTTATCAACACTTTATTGACCAAATTGATAATATACTAATTTTTTTAATATTTTACGAACTATTATAAATTAACTAAAATTTAAGCTCATAATTATTAACAAACATGTATAATTTTTTTTTATTATTATTAAGCAATTATATTATTTAAAATTTAAACTTTTATTTTATCATTACAACATAAAATGAAAAATAATTTTATCACAAACTTGATGCTCAAATGCTTTTATTTAGCATATGTTTGGAGATGTTTAAATTATAATTTCAGTTGGTATAATTTTTATCTACACATTTCATAAGGTCCACAACTTACAACTTATTTTTTATTCACACATTCACTAATAGTTTATAATATAAGCACTTAGAAAATAATTTCAGTACTAGTACTTAATAGTACTTAATAATTTCAGGACAAGTACTAAAATTTAGCTAAGTAATTGAGTGACTGATAAGAATTTTTGATTTATTGTAGGGCTATTTATAGATAGATATGTATAGAGTGAAGTAAACTAGAAAAATCAAACAAATATAGTAAACTTAGTCCATATTCTTAAGAATTATACTTAGAATTAAATAGGTTATGTTATATAAAATCTTGTAAATTTATGAGGAGCTTTTCTCTCTCTATGAGGAGCTCTTCTCTCTTGTCTTCTGACAAGCTTTTTCTCTTCTTCGTTATACTCTTTTGAAATCACTTCTCTGGACATGGCTCTTGATGACAATTATGCGAAACTCTCTTTGGAGGATGAGGAACAAGGTGTGGAACTGCAAGGGGGAGGATGTGCTACAGGAAATCGAGGAATATCGCTACTGCTTGGTTGGCAAATTCCTCACAGACCGTATCATCCATTTCGTTTCAATGCGGAACACAATGGCATCCATCTGGAGACCAAAAAAGGATTTGCATCAAAGATATTGGGTCTGGGATCTACATATTTCAATTTTTCCATCAACTAGACATGGATTGTATCTTACATGATGGCCCTCGGACGTTCAACCAACACCTTCTCATCCTAAAACACCTTAAGGACGATATAAATCCTTCGAGGGTATATCTATTTGAGATAAGCTTTTGGGTACAAGTCAACGAGGTGCTAGCCGGATTCGATCAGAATGCGTTCTAACACATATTGGTAATTATATTGGGGTTTTCCTTTCTTCTGATTCCAACAATTTCTCAGGATGGTGGAAGACTTTTCTACGTCTTAGGATCCTTGTGGATGTGCTTCTCCTATTGAAAATAAGAATGAAGCTAAGGAAACCAGGAGGTGAATGGATTTGGGTCACCTTCAAATACGAGAAATTGCCTACCTTTTGCTTTATTTGTGGAATAATCGGCCATGCAGATTCTACATGCGAAAAATTATATGAAGCTCAAGATAGGGAGATTGAAAGACCTTATGGACTCTTCTTAAAAGCACCAGCCCGGAATACTTCCACTTCAGCCGACGAGAAGTGGCTTCGCAGTTCATCGTCGGAGATCTCAAACCCCAAATATGGTAAGGATACAACCGAGGCTATGGAAGAGGAACTTTCCATGCAAAAAGGAGTAAATGACGTAGAAGCTATTAAAGGGAAAGATGTGATTCATAATTCTATCTCAATCAATCTAGCACCTGTCATGCTGCCATCCTTAATGCCTAAATTAAAGGAAAATCCTTTATACAATGAAGGATACGCTGAAGATATGCAAGGAAATGACAACATTGATAATATGGGCCTCGTTATTATGGATCAGAAACGACGCAGGACAGACCCACGCGTGGAAGTGAACTTGAACAACCCAATTTATGATGCTGACCAAATGAATGAAGACCCAAAAAAGGCACCGGTGGGCTCGCTCTTTCAGTGGCCACCGATCACAATGAGTGTCCTCATTTGAATCACGTGGATGGGCAATCATTGGTAGTTCAGGTCCTTGCCGACCTAGTCACTACTAATAAGCCCGATTTTAATTTTTTGATTGAAACTTTGGCTTGTAAGCAAAAAATGTTATCAATAAAAAAATAAATTGAAGTACGATTGTTGCATTACTGTAGAATGTGTAGGACATAGTGGAGGGTTAGCTCTTCTATGGAAGGAACAAAGTATGGCCTCTCTCATAAGTCTCTCTCGTTTTCACATCGATGTGGAAGTGTCAATTCATGATCAGCCGAAATGACGTCTTACGGGCTATTATGGAATCCCCGATCGAAACAGGCGTAGGGAGAGTTGGGAACAACTAAGATTCTAACATCCGCATCTACCTTACCATGGGTTGTTCTTGGTGATTTTAACGACCTTCTCTTCCAGTATGAAAAGATGGGCCAACACCAACATCCCTCATGGCTACTAAACGGCTTCAAGGAAACAATAGAAGATTGCCAAATCTTTGATCTTGGAATGGACGGCTACCGTTTCACTTGGTGCAAGAGTAGGGGTTGACGGGATGGATTGAGGAACAACTCGACCGGGCTTTTGCATCTTCAACCTGGGCTGAAATCTTCCCAGCGCTAGGGTCCACAATCTCTGGGTTTTTTCATCCGATCATGCACCTTTATTTTTGCAACCAGTATCCACATTTCCACGACAGACTAGAAGGAGATTCCGCTTCGAAAACTTTTGGCTGCGCGATGAAGAATGTAAGCAAGTTGTTTGCTCAAGTTGGGATAAATTAATTGGAGAACCACTATCAAACCGTATAAAAAACTGTGGCGAAGATTTAATACGATGGGGAGGCTCCGGTATTCAAAACTTGAATACCAAAATACGACAATGTACAGGCCTTATAAGTCGATTCCAAAGCAGAACAGACTCGGCTGGCCTTCAACAATTACGACAGGTCCAAACAGATTATTTTAGAGCTCTACACCAAAAAAGAGATATATTGGAAGCAGAGGTCCAGGAGACTTTGGCTAAAAGAGGGCGACTCCAACACAAAGTACTTCTATAAAGCAGCTTCATCACGTCAAAGGAAAAACCATATTCAACGATTAAAAGACAGAGATGGAAACTGGACCTCGGACTCGTCGGCTATCCATGGTATTATCTTCGAATATTTTCATGATATATTCAAGTCGTCAATCCAGGACAAAGAACCAGGCCCGGTTGCTTCAGGTATGTTACCATGTATCTCGAATTCTCATAAGGAGTTGCTTACAATTCCATTTACTGCTTTGGAAATCCATAAGGCAGCTTTCAGTATGCATCCAGACAAGGCCCCGGGGCCGGACGGCATGAACCCGGCATTCTATCAAAACTTTTGGGATATAGTGGGTGATGACGTTATCTCTTTGTCCTTACATGCTTTAAATACATGCACTTTCCCGGTGGGGTTTAATGATACATCAATTGCTCTCATTCCGAAAAAAGAAAACCCGGAAAACATACAAGATTTCAGGCCTATATCACTTTGCAACGTTGTATACAAGATAGTGGCCAAAACCCTTGCAAATTGCCTCAAAAACATTCTGCCGGACATCATATCACAAACGCAATGTGCATTCATCCCCGGCCGTTCCATCACTGATAATGTTATGCTAGCTTTTGAGGCACTTCACTGCATGAAAAAGAAGCAAAAAGGTAAACATGGTTTGGTTGCCCTGAAGATCGATATAAGTAAGGCATATGACCGCCTTGAATGGAATTTCTTGAAGCATATAATGACCCGTATGGGATTCCCTCAAAAATGGATTGATTTGATTATTTTGTGTGTCTCTACGGTTCAGTATCATGTAGCCCATGGGGGAGCGGAGATTGGTCCCATTATTCCCGAACGTGGCCTACGACAAGGCTGTCCTTTATCACCTTATTTGTTCATTATATGCTCAGAAAGCTTGTCCAAACTTATCCAATCCAAGGAGACTACAGGTGCTATTCATGGCTGTCGAATTGCAAGGAATGCTCCTTCTCTTACACATCTTTTCTTCGCAGACGATAGCATATTATTTTTTCGGGCCAACTTGAGGGAATGTAATGGAATAAAGGAAATACTGAACAAATATGAAAAAGAATCTGGCCAGTCAATAAACTACCACAAATCCAATGTCTACTTCAGCCGTAATGTTGATCTAGCTCGCCAGGATGAAATTAGATCGGCCTTGGACATACAAGCTTTCCAAGGACATGAAAGATACCTCGGCTTGCCATCCATTATCGGGCGGAAAAAGAGGGAGGTATTTGCTTACATAAAAGACCGGGTGTGGCAACGTGTAAAAGGATGGAAAGAGAAATCTTTATCTAGAGCGGGCAAGGAAATACTGCTAAAAACCATTGCACAAGCTGTCCCTAATTATGCCATGAGTGTATTCTTGATCCCGACACAGCTGTGTGAGGAAATTGAAAGAATTATGAATAAGTTTTGGTGGCAATCACAACAAGGAAACAAGAGAGGAATAAACTGGACTTCTTGGGATAAATTATGTCACCCAAAATCCAAAGGGGGTATAGGATTCAGGAAGTTATATGAGACCAACATTTCTCTACTTGGAAAAATTGGCTGGAGGCTTATTACTCAACCTTTGACCTTGGTTGCTCAAGTTTTCAAAGCTCGCTACTTCCCTTCTTCTAGCTAAAATTGGACACCATCCAAGCTACGTATGGAGAAGTATACTGGCTGCCCAACCTCTCTTGAAAGATGGCTGCAGATTCCGTGTTGGAAGTGGCACAACCACCAGAATTTGGCGCGACCCTTGGCTGCCTAACCCAAACCATGGTTTCGTGACATCAGACCCGGTTCCAGGCGCTGAGGAAGCAACAGTAAATCAGCTGTTTACACCAGGTGAAGATGAATGGGACCTTGATATTATTGTTGATCTCTTCAGTGAGGAAGAACAAAGACAAATATTGAAAATCCCCTTGAGCTCGCGTGGAGGAGATGATCGGATTTATTGGATCCACGATAAGAAAGGACTCTATTCGGTTCGGAGTGGCTACAAGAGGCTGCTACTGGAATCATACCAGACATATTCGAGCACCGCGGATAGGTTTTGGCACACTATATGGAACCTTAAAATCCCAGCAAAGGTGCGGAATTTCCTCTGGCGGGCATCGCAACAAGTTCTTCCTACAGCAGATCAATTAAGGGCCAAAAGAGTGGAAATTGATAAACACTGCCCAGTATGTCTACAACACGACGAATCCATTTTGCATATCTTGGTTCATTGCGTGTTCGCTCAAAGAGTTTGGGATGCAATGGGGATCAGTTCCTATATTTCCTCGGTGGATCTTTTCAAAGATTGGCTGAACATTGTGCTAAGAAATCATAAACAAGACCAAGATCTCATTGGTATGACTTGCTGGGCCATTTGGACGAATCGAAATGAAGTGGTTTGGCAATCTCGTACATATTCTGTGTTGAAGGTCGTGGCAAATACAAAATCCTATCTTCACCAATGGCATGAAGTCCACCAACCAGCAACAACACTGCACCAAAATACACAGACACTGGGTTCTGCCAAATGGTATCCCCCGCATCAGGTTCTTTAAAACTCAATACTGACGTAGCAATTTTTGAGAACCAGAGAAGAGCCGGAATTGGACTTGTGATACGTGATGACATGGGCTACTGCTCCAGTTAGGAGAATCACCGATCCACTTATTGCTGAAGTTTTGGGAGTTCGAGAGGCTTTATCTTGGCTAAAAGATCGATTTCCCGAGGTCCAAACCATTGAAATGGATGCTCTTTTAGTCTACAATGCTCTTCAGCAAAATGAAGTTGATAATTCATATTTCGGTCTGCTTATCGATAAATGTCGACTCCTCTCAAGCGATTTGCCAAATTTAAAATTTAATTGGGTGAGGAAATCGGCCAACCAAGTAGCACACACACTAGCTAAAGCTGCTAGTTCTTCTCACGATACTTTAGAATGGCCTTATTTTCCGCCTTTGTTTCTCTCGACTGTGCTTCTTGTCGATTTAAATAATGAATAAATTTATTTTCTTCAAAAAAAAAAAAATAGAGCTATTCGTTTATTGACTATAAATATTAATGATCAAACTGTATTCTTCATATTTTAATTTATTGTTTTATTATTGTTCAAAAATAAAGAACACATAAAGTGTAAATTATTTTTTATTAGTATTTTATTTTAAAAAAAAAGCATAATAAGATTAGTTCAATGTCATAATAATTTTTATTAGCATTTTTAAAGCACAATAATTTTATATTTTTCTCTTATAAAAAATTTAATTGATACGACTATAGTAATATATTTAATATGTTAAATTAAATATTATTAAATAAATTACATGATTTATTTGTACTTTTTGTAAATTTTAGGTATCCAATTGTAATTTTTTCTAATTAAAACTAAGGATATA